>CM067844.1:438518482-439768482 GCA_034509565.1 Triticum monococcum | reverse complement strand
CCCACAGATGTCAAAGATGCTTGTCATCAGTCCAAGGTACAACTGTTCAAATGAGATCCTCTCAATATCTGCCATGCTATCAGGTATGTCAACTAACAATTCCTCTCCATTTGCATTTCTGTAACTACATTATCATGTTGTTATGCACATGCACTGTTTTGCTTGCACCCGTGTGTGCAAGCAAGTTGCCATGGTTCTAGCATGCAGACTAGTGCATGTTTTCTATTTTCTCTTGTTTGTATATATTGTGTATTGTCATCAGCAACTGTCATGCACCTGGCTTCTAGCTATTGATCAAAATGATCATACAGTTTAGGCTGATGCAGATAGTTGCTGTATGTTGAGTTATTCTGACAAAGCAAATGGTATCGTCTCGCCTCTTTGCATCTGCTGACCAACCATGGGCTTCGTCTGTTATTACCATATCCTTTGTCTAGTACCCAATTGCTTTCTCCGGCCTAGGGAGGCACAAAAGGCTGCTGATGAGGCGAAGGCTCGATTTGGGCACATCGATGGGGATCATCTGACACTTTTGAACGTGTACCATGCATACAAGCAAAACAGTAAGCCTATAACCCTTCTCATTCGATCTACACCCGGTCAGACTGCAATTTTTTGGGGGCTAACAGACTCTTCCTTCACTATGCAGATGAGGATCCTACATGGTGTTATGAGAATTTCGTCAATGCCCGGGCGATGAAGTCTGCTGATAATGTTAGACAACAACTTGTGCGCATCATGACCAGATTCAACCTCAAGATGTGCAGTACAGACTTCAACAGTCGTGAGTACTATGTCAACATCAGGAAAGCAATGCTTTCAGGGTACTTTATGCAGGTTGCTCATCTGGAGCGAACTGGGCATTACTTGACCGTTAAGGATAATCAGGTTGGTATTCTGATTTTTGTCTCTTTTATTTCCTTTATTATTATGGAGCATTGTATTGCAGCTTTTCACCCTTCTTTCCTTGCCAGGTTGTCCATCTTCATCCCTCGAATTGCATGGACCATAAGCCGGAATGGGTCATCTACAATGAATATGTTTTGACCACCAGGAATTTCATCCGCACAGTCACCGATATCCGTGGAGAGTGGTAAGTCCTCGTCTAAAGTCTGAAATGAAACTTGTCCAATTGGGTATTTGATTGACAATGTTGACCTTTCTCTGTGTTCTGTTCCCAGGCTGATCGATATAGCTCCACAGTACTATGATCTGACCAATTTCCCATCATGTGAGGCCAAGCGTGTTCTTGAGAGGCTACACAATAAGAGGGAGAGGGAAAGAGCTGCTAGTAGGAACTGAATTGATCTCATTCTTCTGGTCCCTTGGAATGTGGGCAGCGCCGCCAAAGGATTTGGACATCACTGTTGGCCTCCACCATTGTCATGATATCTTCCATGTCGTAGTTTTCCAGTATTGTGGATGGTGAAATCACTATATACGACATATGTCAAATGTCCCTCTGCTACTGCATTACGAATTATGGAGTAGATGCTTGTTTTCCCTCTGTTTTAGAAGGTGTAGGTTATCATACATTAATTATGTGTCGGTCTCCATATTTTTGGTGTATCAAACGCTGTTGTTTACTTTGTACTTCAGCATCCTTTTGGCTAGTTTTCATGGAATTGCTGACATCGTACTGTGTTTACTACCTTTTGAGACAACTTGTGTAACTAGTAAGGAAATTACTGTGTTTTAGGTTTGAATACAGAAAATATGACTTAGGGTCACGTCTTAGATTTGTTATATACGGATACAGGAAATGTCACTACATGCTCTCAGGATACGGCCACTGTTTACATTTCCTGCCCTGTACCTGTACGTGTGCTATGCGTATTTGGCCTGAGTGGAATTAATTGACCGGTCAAACTGCGAAGTGCTTTTGCAAAATGAAAAAGTGAGAAAAAAAATTCCCGTCGGCCTCGGCCATTCTGATGGTCGGATCTCCCCTCCGATGGTGGGGGCTCGGTGCACTCCTACGGGAGGTGCCTCGCTGGTGGTTGTGCCCGTTGTGGATGGCAGTGCTGAGGCGGCCCATGCCTGGCAGGTGGCCGGTGGTCTGCATAGCTATTTGTCTTCTCAAATATAATTGAATTTCGTTATCTGGATTTTTAATTGTTGAAGACTTGTCGAGTTCTTCTGCCAAGGCTTGATTATAATAAACCTATAAAATCCCTTGAATTGGATACGGCTAAATCTAGGCATTGTGAACATTTTTTTCGCTTCCATTTTGGAGCATTTAATCTTAAGTTTCCTACTTATCAAAAAAAAATCCACTACCAGCTCACTCTTCATCAATACCTATCTTAACTTCCCTTCTTATCAAAGAAAAATTTCATTATCAGCTCACTCTCCATTATCAAAGAAAAATTCCATTCTGTTTACTGAATCACATGAAATTCTAGCGAATTCCACATACATATTTCATACATATGAATTTTTCCTTTGCCAAATTGACTGAAAATTTTATGCTATTTTCAATCCAATCATGGATATTATGCTTGTTATACCTCTATTCTTTTTTCTATTGGCCTTTGTTTGACAAGTTGTTATAAGTTTTTGATGAAATTTTTAGTACTTCGTATGCCAGACTGAATGATGTGTTCATTCCAAAAAGAAAATATAAGTGTGTAAAAGTCGAGAAGTTTTATTTTTGTGAACCTTTGATTCTCAAATTTAAATTCTTCTATATTGAATGGGTAGCTACAACAAAAAAAAATTGGTTCATTGCCCTGCTGCGTGTACAACGCGTGTGTGGCGTTGGCAAAGTTCTTAATCAATTTGAGCACCTTGGCGGCTCAGCTCCGCCATCAAGGCGACGTGCTCCACGGCGACGTGGAGACATCAACGCCATCGTCAGCTTAAGCAAGTCGCGCAAAGAATCGACATAGTTGCCGTTGGTACTTGGCCAAGTGGCCCAGGGCCACCCAGGCTGACTTCATACACGGAGGGCTACAGTGCGCTGGTGACCGGAGAAGCTCGACTCTCTTCGTCTTTATTTCTGTTTTTAATAATTTTAGTTTAGAACTATGTCTGTCAGTTGAATTGTGATGCTCTTTTGATCTATGTTTGGATTATGTGGCTTTCTTTGTACGGTTATGTCCGTTTGCTCCACATTCATCATAGCCTCGTGTGTGGTGCCATCGAACATGGGAGGCATTCCACCGAACAGTGACTGCGCACCTACAGATGAGGGCTCGTGGATGGAAACCACGAGCAGACGGTCGAGGATAGCTGGAGGAGGTGACTGAGTGCTACATGACTGTTGTGTGTCAGGCTGACTGTGTAGATGGTCGACGTGATAGTAGGGCGGCTTGTATTGGGAGGGGGCTTTGTGAATTTGTGATTGTTCGGGCGGCACCGACACCTTCTTTGTAGGACAAGCTTCGACTGCCAGTGCCTTCATCTCCCTCGCCTTCACGGTCTGGCCTTGCCACTCCGCGGACACGGCCACGCACATGACCGTCTCCGGCTTGAAGGAACCATGAACCCCCCGAACGAATCCCGTCGATCCATCACGTCGGCGACAAAAACAAGCAATGAAAGACCGGGTGGGGCGCCTGCTATCGGGACAGAGAGGGCAGGCTTTCACACAGGAATAGTGGAGCAGAATGTCCAAATTTGCGCACTCCGCCATGGTTTTGGGTAGGCTAGGGTTTCAGTTAACACAGGAATAGTGGAGCAGAGTATCCAAATGTGCACACTCCGCCATGGTTTTGGGTGGGCCAGGGTGTCAAGCCCGAACTCCCATAGGCCTCCCCTGATTTGTTGTCAGTTTGTAGGATTTTAAACGTCTGGTGGACGGAATTGGTAAGCTATGTTGGATGGCTAAAAGTGTCAGGACCGTCCGATCCAGACATTTTCGAGCAATTTGATGATCCACGTTGGAGTTGCCCAAGTGCTCGCTCTGGTATGCATTTCAACAGCTATACTAGTACTTTTTTTTGGCAATAAATTCTTGTATTACTCAACCACAAGAATTACAATCACGACCGACAATGTCAAGGACGCGTGTGTACATATGTGTACGTATGTGTACCCTTATCATATTCCCACTTGGGGCACATTGTACATTTTACACTCTTCAAGACTAAACTTTTGCACGCCGACTCAAGTCCACGGTGAAAGAGAGGCAGTTTATGCGATGTGCATCATGCTTTGCCTGTTGACATTTATCTCACCGACAATCAAACTAGCTTTGTTGACACCGTAGACTATAACTAGAACTAACAAACTAATGGCTAGATTTGCTAGTATCCTGCTATGCCAACTAAGGCAAATGATACAGAGTAGAGTGCAACTGAAATGGCAATCCCTGTGACAAAATTGTATGAGAGGCGCTTGTTATCACGAGGTACAAATGCTATCTTCAAAGCATTAGTCAGTTCGAAGAGCCTATGGGAAACCTGCAGAAACACATGCTGGCATAAGCAAGTCGCTTTACGGACAAAATTCTTCAATGTCATACATGGGGAAAGTGCACATACCGCAACATATAACGCAGTAGTGAGCATGAAGTTAAGTAGTGGGTAATCTGGGATTATCGTCAATAGCCACTTGGGTTGCCCATTGGGCACCTTTGATCTTCAAGAGTCATAAAAGCAAACAAAATAAGTTTCATTCATTTAAAATCTGAAGGCAATTATCCAGTGGCACAAATGGCAGAACCTATAAAGTACCGAAACTGCATATGGTACCTGAGCCAGATATGGAACTGAGATATATATGTTTCTAGTGTAATCTTTCCAAGCCAGCTAGAACAAACAAATCAACAAGCATGTGTTAGTCGCATATTCATAGATCATTAGCATTACATTTAGTCATAACGATATAACTTGCTCTGTTAACACAAAACTTACGCAAATAGCGTTAGAGAGCACGCCCGGAATTCTTGAGTGAAGTTGCGCAGGCAGATGTAAACACTTTTGAATGCAACACACATGGATCAATCAGATTTAACAGTATACAGATGGATTTATACTCGACACAAACAGGAAAGATACATACGTTATGGGAATCCAGGATGTGTAGGGATGGTATTTGTTGTAGGTAATCTTGTCCAGCTTATAGATGTACTCATACCACAAATACCCAGCCTGTGTTCACCAGAAAGCCAGCAGATCGTATCAAAATATATCTATGACAGACAATTTGCTGTAGATGTTTGATAATTACCGTTAAAGAAACTGTAACTATAGAGGCCTTAATATAGAGTTTCATTCTTGTTTCAGCTTCTTCAAGCTTTTCCATCCACTTCTCAACCTATGACATGGAGATGTCAAACACATTTCACCCGCTCTTTTGATAATTTTGATGAAATTGAAACTATCTTTGGATTTAAAAAACATATCAGTTATGCCAGCATACTGCATAAAACAAGTTGTACGGAACATACCGTTGGATGGTAATAGGCATATATCATCCCCACAATCCATATGTAGCGATCCAGTCCAGATCGGAAGTGCCACTCATGCAACCTGGGGAGATCTGGTTTAGAAGGATCATCATAACCTGCACACAAGACGAATAACATTGTTAAGTTTCATTGAAGAAAAAAATGCAGACTAGCAAACTCACTAACTGTTACCGAAGGAAAACTGACCTAGAAGAAAAGTGAATGGGCTCCAGACTATCTCAAAGACACCTGGGATTTCCCATACCAAGATAACTACCAAGAAGCACCCAACAAATTTTATAGCAATCACTGATGTAATCTCATTATACTTGTTTAGAATTCCAAGAGCACCATACACCATGAGGGTGAAAAGAGTGTGCATAGGGCAAATATAATATAGTGTGTAATCATTATTTAGGACAATGCAACAGAATGCCACAAAGAAATTGAGGCGCCACATCATCTGTTGAAGGTGCAGCCATGTTAGTAAATTTCTGCGGATGAAAAGAAAGAACAATTGGACTAATTAAGAATGGACCTGAGCAAATCGTCCCAGACTGAAATCCTTCCGCACATAATAATAGGAGAAGTTACCAAATCCAGTCATCCAGACATATGCAGCAATGAACACACGAATTGCATTGTAGATCTCTTTAGCATTGAAGTAGTGGTACATCAAGAATAGCACCTGGAAACAAACAAAGCAATGCTGAGAAGTGGTGCTCTGCTAGCAGAGAGATCAAAACCTTGGAGGTTGCAAATGGATGCCCTTGGTTAATCAGCTTATTTACAACTAACATGTTACAAATGAAGGTGAAGGAGGTAAGCAAGTAAGCACTGCAGGATGACAGTTACAACTGAATAGTCAAACATTCTCGTTACAAAAATCTAATGCATTAATATTCATGCATGATTGGCGGGTAGTAGAATAAAAGCCAGACAAAATGCTATAAGGAAGATGAACTACGAAAATACCTGCATCCAACCCTTCCATTCTTCCGTCTGATGCCTATTCAAATATAGTACAGATTTTCCAGTGAATGTGGACTTATCTTGGTGGACCTTGAAGGAAGTAATAGCTGCTATGATGATAAGAAGAAAATAGAGGAAAAGGAAGAGATCTCGGCTGTAATTCTGTAGATACACACAAAAAAAAGTTATCCAATTGAAAATAGCATATTGCGCACACACCTTCTATGCAGCTTCTAGTATTTTGCATTAATTTGAATAAGGCAGAAAAGCTGACATGTTCTAAGAATCTGATTTTTACCAGTATGTTACATAGGGACATCAAAATTTAGCATAAGATTCTACAGAAAAACAACATACTAAAGCATCAGCGGACCTAGAATCTGAAAGCTATTTACAATAGATAATAATGCAATATAACTATACATTCAGATGGTGTTTAAATGCGGGCATACATTTCAAGTAAGTAAGTATCAGCACAATAGTACCTTTTCAGACTCTCCGAATATATTTGTGCGGTCACATATGTAAAAGTAAAGTAGATGGCCTCCAAGCTCGGATCTGATAGACCAATGGCAAGCGGTCAGCAGAATAATGCAACTGGACAAGTATCAACAAATACAGAATGCAAGTAGATTACATTGCCCTCAGTGTCAATTGATGCTCCAGAAGAAGTGTCTCGTCCATACAGAAAAGTCTGTGGAACCAACTAAGTTAGTGCATTTGAATCTTGATATCTTAACAATCATTTATTAATTATTATGCCATCGAGAATTATAGTTCGCAAGCAACCTGAGCATCTGTGATGTGAAAGAAGCATAAACTGACTTTGCACCAGCTACTTGACCACCCTCCTCCAGTAACATTGTTTGATCCTCTCCTTTGTTTGAGCTACTATCCATGTCTGATAAATTGATGTCCGAGTGTCTACTGACAAAGAGAAGGAAGCATTACTTCGGATAAGAGTCCTTCTAGAAAGTATTGTTTCATTAAACAACATGTAATGGTGACAATACTCATTTCAAGATGGAAGAACAAAATAGATCAACCCCAGAAAAGTAAGATACATTGAGCTATGGACCTATGGTACTTTCAGCATAGGCAGAGATTTCTGTTCAGAGACAATATTCAAAGGGGAGATACAACTTAGCAGCATTCCCATGATCAAAATAGAATTTACTCACGTTTTAAGTGAAGCAGCATTCTTCCTATGAAAGAGAACCTCAGCATACACCCAGGCCGCAAGAACCCAAAGAAATCCCAGAAAAGCAGAAAGCTGGGAAAAGTATAAAGCAAGTTCTGTCAGTACCAATGATCAATGTCCCAGAAATAAATAAATTATAGTCTCTGTAATAAACAAATCAACTTCATGGGGGGATAATAGCATCACTATGCATACTTAGTTAGGGGAAGTTACAAAAAGCCTTCTAGACGCGCTGTTTAAACTTCAGCCCTTGTACTATTGCAATCCACAATACTCTGCAGTTTTGCATACTAATTAATTGGCCCGCTGAACCTCATACCGGTTACTAAACTCAAGGATCGATCATGTATAGTAAAACAAGCACATCAACATTCAATTTAATAGGCTGAATGGCCAAACCTATAAAGTGGGTTAGCACACACTCACTGAATCACTAGTATGAGCGTATATTCCCCAATAATACAACAGAGAAATCCATGTGTTGGAACATCTGGTGTCTCCAGATCTACAGCCCTCATTCACCAATGTGTTGGAACAGCTAAAAAAATCCACCCCAGATTAGATACTACCATTCCAAAACACCCACCAGTAATCTGTGCATAGACCCCCACCACACACACACACACACACACAAAGAAACTAGCCATGGTTTTCAATCCTGAATGAGGTTAACTGGTTCCCCTCCAATCAGAATAGCACTAAATCCTAACCAACGAGCAATACTTGCACATTGACAACAATAACCAACCAAGCGCGAGCGCAACAGAACCAGCAACCATGTCACTGACCAATCTAGGAATCCCTCAAATAAGAAAAGGCACCACTGAATCCCGTTAGGAAATTACACAACCATGCCATCTCCAGCGTTTACTTTCAACCACCTAAAACAGAAAGCGCGCCCCGCAGTTCTGCACTTGCTTGCCCGCTCATCCGCCCCCCCCCCCCCCCCCCCCCCCTAAAATCCCCGCCGCCACCACTCCAGCCCCGCGCCAATCGCGTACAAGCTCCAGGAAGCACCCAAGGAATCCGCACGGAGCAGCAATGCCGCGCTGACGCCCGATCGAGGGGCGATTTAGGGCTCACCTGGCCGGGCGTGAAAGAGGTCGAGGCCGCCATGGCGAGCCCACCCGCGGACGCGAGCGCCTCCGCCATTTCTACAGCATCCGCCAAGCTTTGGCGCTGGGATCCAAACGCGAATCGGAGGAGGAGGGGCGAAAATTAGGTAACCGAGAGAAAATAAGCGCGGGTTTGTGTGAGAGCAAAAGGGCCTCTCCGGTTTACGACGGATGACGAGTCGCGCAGACACTGCATGTGGGGCCACCAGCGATGGACAATGCGGCCCACAGTCGGTGCGATTTGCAAGTGACGGTCTACCTAAGAGTTAGGTTAGATTTACAGCATTACTAGTAGAACCCTCAAATCCTCAAACCCTCGTTAGTGTTTTAAGGTTTCAAAAATAATTTTTTTGTGCATTTTTACGGGTTAAAAAACAGGACCAAAGATTAGAACCCTCAAATCCAACTCTTATAACGGAATATTCCCCATAAACAACGTTGTCATTGTGCACGGGAGGTCGACGGGGCGGCCGCCGGCGACGGGGACGACTAGCAGCGGCGGTCGCGGGCGTGGGCGCGGGAGTTGGGAGGATCCCCCCCCCCCCACCCCCGCGCGCGCACGCGAGGATAACCGCCAAATAAGGGTTGGGATATGTTTTGCTCCCCAACCCTTACTTTTAAGGATTGGGAGAGGGTTTGAGGGTTGGACCTTTAAAATTTTTTGAGGGTTTGAGGGTTAAGGGGTTTTAGTCTACGGCTTTTTTCGATGAAAACTGTAAAAAAACAATTATTTTTAGGGGTTTGAGAGTTCGAGGGCTCTACTAGACTTGCTCAGCTAGGTTGGACAGATTTATCATGTTCTTTTTTCGGCTACTGGAAAATTAACTTTCAAGATACATAGAATAAGGCGTATAATTTTTGTCTAAAGTGTGATTTTTTTTCAAGGCGAAAGGAGTTTTATTCCAAATTAAGAGAGTTACAGTCAAAAGTCAGATGGTTCTCGATACATGGCGATGCTGTGGTACACTCGATACGACTATAATTTGTCCGACGATCGGCAACTCTATTCTGATTCCTAGTCAACTCCTGGGGAATAAACTCTATGTCACACATCAACATCTTAATTTCAGCCACAAGATGACCATATGCCGAACGAACTAGTCTATCCCCTAATAAACAAGATAAAGCCTCACTTGAGTCAGATTGGACAATGACTGGAAGACTAGAATGTTGTATAGCAAACGTCATTCCTTGTATAATTGCATGTATCTCCACTTCTAGTGCTTCGTAACAATTGAAAATAAACCCATGTGCTGCAAAAATAACTGAACCATCATGTCATCGAAGAATCATCCTTGCCGCTGTTGTGTCGGATTCCACTGAAAAAGATCCATCCGCTGAAAGTGCAACATAATCAGTGGTCGGGGTGGCCAAGGCTTGGAAACATGAGTAATCCTCACTTATGGTATGGTCGAGTCATAATCGACATTTTACCTTTGATAATCCCCGATGTACTATACTTGCATGTATCTTCAATGGACTTATATAACTGTCCAAATAATCCACCACAATGGTCATCGGGGGAACCTTTTTATCATGAGTAACAACATTTGATAATTGCCAAATACGCCTAATAAGCATAAGAACTTTAACGAGTTCAGCTTCATTGTAATTAAGCAACCATTCCTTGCCACTATTAATAAGGAGCCGGTCTGGTGGAAGCGACCAGACTTGTCTCATGGCCTCCCATATGATACGTTCATGGTTGCATGCAACTAATGCATGGTAGCTGTCCTCATCAACATTGCCGCAAAGTGGACACGTCCCACGCGTCTTCAGATGCCGGTATTGCATGCAAGCAGCAGTAGCTAGTGCTCCAATGGCCACACGCCATGTCATATGTTTCATACGCAGAGGCACAGAGGAGCGCCACATTAGATTCCACATAGAACGGCTTCCATCGGGGTTAGCGCTGGACGCGCCGCCAGCAAACCACTCATCATGATCACATTGCAAATATGCCCTAAAGGCAATAATAAATTAGTTATTATTATATTTCCTTGTTCATGATAATCATTTATTATCTATGCTAGAATTGTATTGATAGGAAACTCAGATACATGTGTGGATACATAGATAACACCATGTCCCTAGTAAGCCTCTAATTGGCTAGCTCGTTGATCAATAGATGATTACGGTTTCCTGACCATGGACATTGGATGTCGTTGATACCAGGATCACATCATTAGGAGAATGATGTGATGGACAAGACCCAATCCTAAGCCTAGCACAAGATCGTGTAGTTCGTATGCTAAAGCTTTTCTAATGTAAGTATCATTTCCTTAGATCATGAGATTGTGCAACTCCCGGATACCGTAGGAGTGCTTTGGGTGTGCCAAACGTCACAACGTAACTGGGTGGCTATAAAGGTGCAATACGGGTATCTCCGAAAGTGTCTGTTGGGTTGGCACGAATCGAGACTGGGATTTGTCACTCCATGTAACGGAGAGGTATCTCTGGGCCCACTCGGTAGGACATCATCATAATGTGCACAATGTGACCAAGGAGCTGATCACGGGATGATGTGTTATGGAACGAGTAAAGAGACTTGCCGGTAACGAGATTGGACATGGTATCGGGATACCGACGATCGAATCTCGGGCAAGTATTGTACCGATAGACAAAGGGAATTGTATACGGGATTGATTGAATCCTTGACATCGTGGTTCATCCGATGAGATCATCGTGGAGCATGTGGGAGCCAACATGGGTATCCAGATCCCGCTGTTGGTTATTGACCGGAGAGTTGTCTCGGCCATGCCTGCATGACTTCCGAGCCCATAGGGTCTACACACTTAAGGTTCGATGACGCTAGGGTTATAGGGAATAGATGCACGTGGCCACTGAATGTTGTTCGGAGTCCCAGATGAGATCCCGGACGTCACAAGGAGTTCCGGAATGGTCCGGGGGTAAAAATTTATATATGGGAAGTCATCATACGGTCACCGAAATAATTTGGGGGGTTACCGGTATTGTACCGGGACCACCGAAGGGGTTCCGAGGGTCCACCGGGAGGGTCCACCTGCCCCGGAGGGCCCTATGTGCTGTGTGTGGAGAGGGACCAGCCCCTTAGTGGGCTGGGCGCCTCCCCCCTTTAGGTCCCATGCGCCTAGGGTTGGGGGAACCCTAAAGGGGGCGCCCCCCTTGCCTTGGGGGGCAAGGTAAACCCCCTGGCCGCCGCCCCCTCCTCAGATTGGATCTGAGGGGGCCGGCCCCCCTCTCCCTTGCCCCTATATATATGTGGGGGGTGGGAGGGCAGCCGCACCCAAGTTCTGGCGCAGCCCTCCCCCTCTCCCAAGTCCTCCTCCTCTCCCGCGGTGCTTGGCGAAGCCCTGCAGGATTGCCACGCTCCTCCTTCACCACCACGCCGTCGTGCCGCTGTTGGACGGAGTCTTCCCCAACCTCTCTTTCTCTCCTTGCTGGATCAAGGCGTGGGAGACGTCACCGGGCTGCACGTGTGTTGAACGCGGAGGCGCTGTTGTTCGGCGCTTAGATCGGAATCAACCGCAATCTGAATCGCTGCGAGTACGACTCCTTCATCCGCGTTCTTGCAACGCTTCCGCTTAGCGATCTACAAGGGTATGTAGATGCACTCTCCTTCCCCTCATTGCTAGATTACTCCATAGATTGATCTTGGCGATGCGTAAAAAAATTTAAATTTCTGCTATGATCCCCAACAGTGGTATCAGAGCCAGGTTTATGCGTAGTTTCTATGCACGAGTAGAACACAAGTTGTTGTGGGCGTCGATTTTGTCAATTTACTTGCCGTTACTAGTCTTATCTTGATTCGGCGGCATCGTGGGATGAAGCGGCCCGGACCGACCTTACACGTACGCTTACGTGAGACTGGTTCCACCGACTGACATGCACTAGTTGCATAAGGTGGCTAGCGGGTGTATGTTTCTCCCACTTTAGTCGGATCGGATTCGATGAAAAGGGTCCTTATGAAGGATAAATAGTAATTGGCATATCACGTTGTGGCTTTTGCGTAGGTAAGAAACGTGCTTGCTAGAAACCCATAGCAGCCACGTAAAACATGCAACAACAATTAGAGGACGTCTAACTTGTTTTTGCAGGGTGTGCTATGTGATGTGATGTGGCCAAAAGAATGTGATGAATGATATGTGATGTATGAGATTGATCATGTTCTTGTAATAGGAATCACGACTTGCATGTCGATGAGTATGACAACCGGCAGGAGCCATAGGAGTTGTCTTAATTTATTTATGACCTGCATGTCAACTTAAACGTCATGTAATTACTTTACTTTATTGCTAAACCGTTAGTCATAGTAGTAGAAGTAATAGTTGACGAGACGACTTCATGAACACACGATGATGGAGATCATGATGATGGAGATCATGGTGTCATGCCGGTGACGATGATGATCATGGCGCCCCGAAGATGGAGATCAAAAGGAGCAAAATGATATTGGCCATATCATGTCACTATTTGATTACATGTAATGTTTACCATGTTTTACATCTTATTTGCTTAGAACGACGATAGCTTAAATAAGATGATCCCTCACAATAATTTCAAGAAAGTGTTCCCCCTAACTGTGCACCATTGCGAAGGTTCGTTGTTTCAAAGCACCACGTGATGATCGGGTGTGATAGATTCTAACGTTCGAATACAACGGGTGTAAGCCAGATTTACACACGCAATACACTTAGGTTAACTTGACGGGCCTAGCATGTACAGACATGGCCTCGGAACACGGAAGACCAAAAGGTCGAACATGAGTCGTATAGAAGATACGATCAACATGAAGATGTTCACCGATGATGACTAGTCCGTCTCAAGTGATGATCGGACACGGCCTAGTTGACTCGGATCATGTATCACTTAGATGACTAGAGGGATGTCTATCTGAGTGAGAGTTCATTAAATAATTTGATTAGATGAACTTAATTATCATGAACATAGTCCAAATTGTCTTTGCAAACATGTTGTAGATAAATAGCTCATGTTGTAGCTCCCTATTTCAATACGTTCCTAGAGAAAGACTAAGTTGAAAGATATTGTAAGCAATGATGCAGACTGGGTCCGTAGTCCGAGGAGTGTCCTCACTGCTACACAGAAGGCTTACGTCTTTGATGCACCGCTCGATGTGCAAACCCCTACAACGTCATTTGTGGATGTTGTGAACACCTGACAGACACATCCTGATGACTGCTTGATAGTTTAGTGCACCATACTTTACGGCTTAGATCGGGATTCCAACGATGTTTTGAACGCCATAAGACATATGAGATGTTCCAAGAGCTGAAATTGGGATTTCAGGCTCATGCCCGTGTTGAGAGGTATGAGACCTCTGACAAGTTCTTTTGCCAACAAGATGGAGGGGAATAGCTCAGCTAGTGAGCATGTGCTCAGAATGTCTGGGGTGCTACAATCACTTAAATCAAGTGGGAGTTAAACTTCCAGATAAGATAGTGATTGATAGAGTTCTCTAGTCACTATCACTAAGCTACTAGATCTTCGTGATGAACTATGACATGCAAGGGATGGAGTTGATCCCGGAGCTGTTCGCGGTGCTTAAGACCGCAAAAGGTAGAAATCAAGAAGGAGCATCAAGTGTTGATGGTTTAACAAGACCACTAGTTTCAAGAAGGGCAAGGGCTAGAAGGGAAACTTCATGAATGGCAAACCAGCCGCCGCTCAAGTGAAGGAACCCAAGGTTGAACCCAAACCCGAGACTAAGTGCTTCTATTGTAAGGGGAACGCTCACTAGTAGCGGAACTACCCCAAATACATGGTAGATAAGAAGGCTGGCAAATTCAACAAAGTATATACGTGTTATTAATGTGTACCTCACTAGTACTCCTGGTAGCACCTGGTTATTGGATACCGGTTCAGTTGCTATTATTGGTGAATTGAAGCAAAAGCTACGGACTAAATGGAGACTGGCTAAGGGCGAGGTGACGATGTGTGTTGGAAGTGTTTCCAAAGTTGATGAGATCACCATCGCACGCTTCATCTGCCTTCGGGATTAGTATTGAACCTAGATAAATGTTATCAGGTGTCTACGTTGAGCATGAATATGATTAGATCATGTTCATTGCAATACGGTTATTCATTTAAGTTAGAGAATAATGGTTGTTATGTTTACATGAATAATACCTTTCATGGTCATGCACCCTATGTGAATGGTTCATTGAATCTCGGTCGTGGTAATACACATGTTCACGCCAAAAGATGTAGAGTTAATAATGATAGTACCACTTTCTTGTGGCACTGCCGCTTAGGTCATATTGGCGTAAGATGCATGAAGAAACTCCATGTCGATGGATGTTTGGAGTCACTTGATTTTGAATCACTTGACACATGCGAGCCATGCCTCATGGGCAGGATGACTAAGACCCCGTTTTCAGGTAAAATAAAACGGGCAAGTGACTTGTTGGAAATCATACATACTGATGCATGTGATCCAATGAGAATCGAAGCGTGTGGTGGATATCGCTATTTTCTCATCTTCTCTGACAATTTGAGTAGATATATGTATATTTACTTAATGAAGCACAAGTCTGAAACGTTTGAAAAGTTCAAGCGATTTCAGAGTGAAGTTAAGAACCATCATAACAAGAAGATCAAATTCCTACGATCTGATCGATAAGAATTTCTGAGTTATGAGTTTGGCAATCACTTAAGACATTGTGGAATTGTTTCACAGTTGAAGCCACCTGGAACACCCAGGGTAATGGTGTGTCCGAACGTCGTAATCGAACCTTATGAGATATGGTGCGATCTATGATGTCTCTTACCGATCTACCGTTTTCATTTTGAGGTTATGCGTTAGAGAGAGCTGCATTCACTTTAGATAGGACACCATCTAAGTCCGTTGAGACAATGTCGTGTGAACATTGGTTTGGCAAGAAACCAAAGTTGTCATTTCTTAATGTTTGGGGATGCGATGCTTAAGGTTTCAGCCGGAGAAGCTCGAACCCAAAGTGGACAAACACATCTTCATAGGATACCCAAAGGTGACAGTTGGGTACACCTTCTATCTCAGATCCGAGGGCAAATTGTTTGTTGCTAAGAACGGGTCCTTTCTCGAGAAGGAGTTTCTCTTGAAAGAATTGAGTGGGAGGAAGATAGAACTTGATGAGGTTGTCAAACCTTTATTTCAACCAGAGAGTGATGCAACACAGAAAGATGTTTTCTATGGTGCCTACGTCTGTTGAAGAGGAAGTTAATGATAGTGATCATGAAGCTTCAGATCAAGTTGCTATCGAACCTCATAGGTCGACAAGGATATGTACTACTCCTGAGTGGTACGGTAATCCTGTCTTAGATATCATGTTGTTAGACAACAATGAACCTACGAGCTATGGAGAAGTGATGGTGGTCCCGTATTCCGACAAATGGTTAGAAGCCATGAAATCCGAGATAGGATCCATGTATCAGAACAAATATGGACTTTGGTGGACTTGCCTGATGATCGGAAAGCCATTGAGAATAAATAGATCTTTAAGAAGAAGACGAATGCGGACGGTAATGTCACCGTCTATGAAGCTCGACTTGTGGCAAAGAGTTTTTCACAGGTTCAAGGAGTTGACTACGATGAGATTTTCTCACCCGTAGCGATGCTTAAGTCCGTCGGAAGCATGTTAGCATTAGCTGTATTTTTCGATTATGAAATCTGACAGATGGATGTCAAAACAAGTTTTCTTACCAGTTTTCGTAAGAAAGAGTTGTATGTGATACAATCAAAGTTTTGTCGATCCTAAGGATGCTGAAAGGTATGCTAGCTCCAGCGATCCGTCTATGGACTAGAGCGAGCATCTCGGGGTTGGAATATATGCTTTGATAGAGTGATCAAAGCTTTTAGGTTTATACAATGTTTGCTAGAAACTTGTATTTACAAGAAAGTGAGTGGGAGCATTACAAACATTTCTGATAAGTATATGTGGATGACATATTGTTGATCCGAAATAATGTATAATTTCTGGAAAGCATAAACGGTTGTTTGAAGAGTGATTTTCAAAGGAAGGCCTGGATAAAGCTGCTTACATATTGGGCATCAAGATCTATAGAGATAGATCAAGACGCCCGATGATACTTTCAAAGAACGCACACCTTGACATGATTTTGAAGGAGGTCAAAATAGATCAGTCAAAGAAGGGGTTCTTACCTGAGTTGTAAGGTGTGAAGTTGAGTAAGACTTAAAGATTGACCACGGCAGAAGAAAGAGGAAGGACGAAGGTCGTCCCCTATGCTTTTGTCATAGGCTCTATACGGTATGCCATGCTGAGTACCGCACCTGATGTGTGCCTTGCCACATGTCTAGCAAGAGGGTACAAAGGTGATCTAGGAGTGGATCACTAGATAGCAGTCAAAATTATCCTTAGAGGAATAAGGAAATGTTTCTCGGTTATGGAGGTGATAAAGAGTTCGACGTAAAGAGTTATGTCGATGCAAGCTTAACACCTATCCGGATAGCTCTGAGTAGAGATACCGGATGCGTATAATGGAGCAACAATTTGGAATAGCTCCAAGTGGAACGTGGTAGCAGCATCTACGATATGACATAAAGTTTTGCGAAATACATAGGGATCTGAATATTACAGACCCGTTGACTACAACCTCTCTCACAAGCATAACATGATCAAACCCATAACTCATTAAGTGTTAATCACATAGTGATGTGAACTAGATTACTGACTCTAGTAAACTCTTTGGATGTTGGTTACATGGCGATGTGACCTGTGAGTGTTAATCACATGGCGATGCGAACTAGATTATTGACTCTAGTGCAAGTGGGAGACTGTTGGAAATATGCCCTAGAGGCAATAATAAATTAGTTATTATTATATTTCCTTGTTCATGATAATCGTTTATTATCCATGCTAGAATTGTATTGATAGGAAACTCAGATACATGTGTGGATACATATACAACACCATGTCCCTAGTAAGCCTCTAGTTGACTAGCTCGTTGATTAATAGATGGTTATGGTTTCCTGACCATGGACATTGGATGTCGTTGATAACGGGATCACATCATTAGGAGAATGATGTGATGGACAAGACCCAATCCTAAGCCTAGCACAAGATCGTGTAGTTCGTATGCTAAAGCTTTTCTAATGTCAAGTATCATTTCCTTAGACCATGAGATTGTGCAACTCCCGGATACCGTAGGAGTGCTTTGGGTGTGCCAAACATCACAACGTAACTGGGTGGATATAAAGGTGCACTACGGGTATCTCCGAAAGTGTCTGTTGGGTTGGCACGAATCGAGACTGGGATTTGTCACTCCGTTTAACGGAGAGGTATCTCTGGGCCCACTCGGTAGGACATCATCATAATGTGCACAATGTGAACAAGGAGTTGATCACGGGATGATGTGTTACGGAACGAGTAAAGAGACTTGCCGGTAACGAGATTGAACAAGGTATCGGGATACCGACGATCGAATCGCGGGCAAGTATCGTACCGATAGAAAAGGGAATTGTATACGGGATTGATTGAATCCTTGACATCGTGGTTCATCCGATGAGATCATCGTGGAGCATGTGGGAGCCAACATGGGTATCCAGATCCCGTTGTTGGTTATTGACCAGAGAGTTGTCTCGGCCATGTCTGCATGACTCCCGAGCCCGTAGGGTCTACACACTTAAGGTTCGATGACGCTAGGGTTATAGGGAATAGATGTACGTGGTCACCGAATGTTGTTCGGAGTCCCGGATGAGATCCCGGACATCATGAGGAGTTCCGGAATGGTTCGGAGGTAAATATTTATATATGGGAAGTCATCATACGGTCACCGAAATAATTCGGGGGGTTACCGGTATTGTACCGGGACCACCGAAGGGGTTCCGGGGGTCCACCGGGAGGGTCCACCTGCTCCGGAGGGCCCTATGTGCTGTGTGTGGAGAGGGACCAGCCCCTTAGTGGGTTGGGCGCCTCCCCCTTTAGGGCCCATGTGCCTAGGGTTGGGGGAACCCTAAAGGGGGCGCCCCCCTTGCCTTGGGGGGCAAGGCAAACCCCCTGGCCGCCGCCCCCTCCTCAGATTGGATCTGAGGGGGCCGGCCCCCCTCTCCCTTGCCCCTATATATATGTGGGGGGTGGGAGGGCAGCCGCACCCAAGTTCTGGCGCAGCCCTCCCCCTCTCCCAAGTCCTCCTCCTCTCTCGCGGTGCTTGGCAAAGCCCTGCAGGATTGCCACACTCCTCCTTCACCATCATGCCGTCGTGCTGCTGCTGGCCGGAGTCTTCCCCAACCTCTCCTTCTCTCCTTGCTGGATCAAGGCGTGGGAGACGTCACCGGGCTGCACGTGTGTTGAACGCGGAGGCGCCGTTGTTCGGCGCTTAGATCGGAATCAACCGCGATCTGAATCGCTGCGAGTACGACTCCTTCATCCGCGTTCTTGCAACGCTTCCGCTTAGCGATCTACAAGGGTATGTAGATGCACTCTCCTTCCCCTCGTTGCTAGATTACTCCATAGATTGATCTTGGTGATGCGTAGAAAATTTTAAATTTCTGCTACGATCCCCAACAGATCAGTCGTTGCTAAGTGGTACACACTTCTCACATAGAATCGGCCATGCTTCTCCGGATGCCATGCGAAGAAATCATGAAGTTGTCTTGGTGAGGTATGTATTTTCAGAATTTCGTGTATGTCCATCCGCCAAAAGTGGTCATTCAAACTGAAAGCGCAACTCCCAAAGGGGTGGGGTGAATGGGAGATTTTTAGAAATTCGTCAAACTCTGATGAATTTGATGAAGATCGGAGTGAAGAAATAGAAACACGGAGGAAACTAAGTCATCACAAAATCAGAGTACATGCAATAGGATACGTAATAGTGAAGAACTTGCAATCAGACTAACATACACACAAGAAGAACATGAACTGAGGAAATAGATGATAGCAAGATGAAATACTTCAATTCAAATTCGTCAAAGGATGGATCACAAATTCTTCAACAGCGGAATAAAGTAAGAGATGGGTTGAGGAATTTGAAACTAGGTTGGCTAGGTGAAGACAATGATTTGGTAAACCAGTTCCAGTTGCCTAACCATTTGGAGGAAAAATAATCTTCAAAGGTGAAATACGTCGGATCACACAAATCAATTTCTTTAATGATGCCCAATCACTTTGGCTCTGGGTTCTTCCCCTCACTTAGGATTCTCTCAAAATCGTCAGAGGATGGATTGCTCTCTTATGAAAAGTGCCAAGTTCTGTGGGAGCAGCCAACCAACAAGTGGTTGTGGGGGGAGCTATTTTATAGCCAGGGGCAACCTGACATGAATGTCATAAATGCCCTTCTCTGATTCTACCATTGTCAGGATAAGGATCCACTTGATAGCTGGCCCGCGACACATCAACGGTCGGAATTTGAACTCTCAAATTCGTCGGGGCATTCAATTTCCTCACAATAGGCAGATCGCACTGGCTAACTCCTAACTCCTCGGCCAGACCAAATTCGTCAGCGACCAAATGAACTTCGTCATTGTCGCTAGCAAATGCGTCAGTTGTACTGGATTTCCAAAGGCTTCACTCGAAGCGGCTTGTGTGTATAGGTTTGAGTAAGTCCGAGTAAGCTTGAGCATCACTTTGGAAATGTGAAAAATGTTTCACCTAGACCCCCTTTAATAGTACGTTTTTCCCTACGACTCAAATAAGAAGAAAGAAACTATGAAAACAAAAGTCTTCAAACTTCAAAGTCTTTATGTCAATTTCTTCAAAGGTCATACCAATTTTATCATCAAATTCTTCACTTGAAGAAATCCATTTTTAGGGGTCATCTTCCATGTGTTAAACCAAATCTTTAGGGACTATATTGCCTGTGTATACTCGTGGTCAAGTGTAATATAGCAGGGTTTTACGCCCAAACTATGGATGTCGTGTTCTCTACAGGGATCTAGAACTTCGAAGCACACATTCGAAACATTCAGAACAACGGAACAGATGGATCAAACCATAGTGATAACAAGCAGCCACTAGCACAAGGTAAAACCAAATAATAAGCAACAAAGGTAAAGGGTTCAGAAATAGGATTGTCTCTTTTTAGTGGTTTTCTTGTAATCAAACAGACAAGTAACACTAGCAGATGGAAGATGGTTCAGACATCACACACAACTCATGCAACCAATTAAAGTGACAATAGCTCACATGACAATAACTACTAACTCAATATCCAGCAAAGGGGCACAACAATTCAGCAAGGATACATGAGGATTCAGCAAAGGAACACAAGTAACAAGGTAAATTTCAGACTCAATAGTGCATATATTTAGAGAACAGGAACAAGAGAAGATAGAGATTCAAAGCCTATGGGTCTTGATGATCTTCAATTCGAAGCTGAAGGGGTTGTAGGTGAAGAAGAATAAAAGCAGGACCACAATGGAGACGATCTATAGTAGGAGAAGCTTCCGCGTGGTCGTTGAGGAAGAGTAGAGGAGAAGATTCCTTGGGAAGATCCAGAGCAGAGCACCACCAGGAGTCCAACGTAGAGCACCAGAAGGCCCGACGCCCCTGGGCTTTATTCAATCCTCTCCCTCTCATCAGCGAGGAGGAGGGGAGAAGGAGTGGCAGCGGCAAGGGGTAGGAGATGCGGCGCTGGTGGTGACGATGATGACTGGATGATGGCGCTGGTTATGGTGGAGGCGGGTGATGGAGATGGTGGAGGCATGGTGGTGGATCGGGCGGCGCTGGCGGCGGCGTTGATGGAGGCGTAGTGGTGGATCCGGTCGATGCCCTCCCTCTCTGGCCTTCGTCTGGTGTGGTGGGTCAATAGCGAGGAGGACTAGCCGCGCGTGGCAACAGACAGCTGTCTGGCCGGTCGCGCCAGCCCCCTGGCTCCTCTCACGTGTGCCACAGGACGCTTCATCTGGTTCTTTTCGGTTTTGCCCCCTTTAGAACTGAACTCTTCTCCAAGTTGATCCCTGCTTTAGTGTTGGAAGCACTTTCGATGAAGATTGGGTGCCTAAACGCACCAATTCTGCATAATATGAAGAAGTGTTGTAAGAAATGTCATAATAGGAACATTTCTGTAGGAATGAATATTTTATAAGTAATTATTGTGGTCAAATGTTTAACTTGAGATGTAAAAAGGCTTAAAATACTATATGCATAAATGTGCTATCAATTTCCCCCACACCCAGATCTTTGCTTGTCCTCAAGTAAAGGAAAATGATGGTGACACTACCCACACTGCCTAGTAAAGATGCACTTTTGGAAAGATAGTAATTTCGACAATACTGGAACTAGGCAACTGTACTCTACTGAAGCTGGATTGTGATAAGCAATAATTTATAACACACTGTAAATGTTCCAAGTCAATGGCCTTGAGTGAAAGTGAATCCTATTAATCAAGAGCTGACTGTGTCTTCAGCCCTAAGATAAGCTGGGACCCCAAAATCAATTAAAAACAAGTTGCTTAATGAATTTAAAGCACAAGTGAAGATATTATATCAGTATCACCGAAGGAGCATACTACCGATCCCAAGAACATAGTATACACCTGGCTCGACCAATTATTATTATTATTATTGTTATCTCCCCAAAGGAATATACCACTGATCCAGAGAACATGGTATACACCTGGTTTGATAATTATAGCAAATTTTAGTTATTGTCTCCCCAAAGGAACATACCACTGATCCAGAGAACATGGTGTACACCTGGTTCGACAATTATATAAAATTTTACAGTCCAATCTACCAGATTTCACAAGCCATCGATCCAGGGAACATGACATGCTACTGTAGGTCGATCGGACTTAAATAATTATAAATATTTTATTTATTCATATGAAGATTACTTAGCTTAAGTAAAATAGGAGTAATTGAAAGAGAAATCCATAGCTAATGGCACTATTTTTCACAGACTATAGATCCAGAGATCATAGTTACTACTTAAGTGCCCCAGCTACTTAGCTTAACTTGGGACAGTCAGACACAACACATCAATTCATCAGTAGGTTTCACTTAGACTCAAGGCATTCCCATTGAACATTTACACGGAGGTATAAAGTATTCATTATCACAATTTACCATAAGAAGAATACATCTGCATAGTTTTAGTATTAAGAGAATAAACAATCTTCTTGAGGTGAATCCTACTTTGCAGTGATGAGTAACGTGTCACAATGCAGAAAAAGAAAGATTTTCAAGGCAATTCAATGCCAGTCCTCATACTAAATTTTCTAAAGGTTGCTTCAAGTGGAACAGAATCACCTGGTATTTGTATAATCTTCTCCCCTAGTTTCTTTTCTCCACTCTTCTCGTTTTGTATTCCCTGTTTGTGCTCCCCTTGCCTTTATTCGCTAAAAAAGAAAGACATAAACACATAAAAACTTTTATGTGAAAACTAAATGAGGAAAATAACTTATTAAAGATTCAGGTTGCCTCCTGAAAAGCGCTTGTTTTAGGTCTTTAGCTCGACCATATCTCTTCAGTGAGGTCAGGGTCCTGTAGGGGTTGACACCACCTCTTGGCTCCCCTCGCCTTCTTGAATTTCCTTCTCCAGGTCTTGATCTTTGCTTGCATTCTCATCTTCAGAAATCAGGGGTGTGTCTCCAGAGATATAGGGCTTCAGTCTTTGACCGTTTACAAGGAAGAGACCTCCAGAAGTACTTTGCACTTGGATAGCACCACTTTTCAGAATCTTCTTCACCTTGCAAGGGCCATACCATCTTGACTTGAATTTACCGGGAAATAAATGAAACCTATCGTAGACCAATACCAACTGTCCAAGATGAAATTCTTTCCTTAATATATGCTTATCATGCCAGAACTTGGTCTTTTCTTTGTAGATTCTTGCACTCTCGTAAGAATCAGCTCTCAGTTCTTCCATTTCACAGAGTTGAAGCTTTCTATGTTTTCCTGCTGTATCAAGGTCCATGTTGAGTTTCCTTAGTGCCCATTGAGCTTTGTGTTCAAGTTCAACGGGTAGATGGCATGCTTTTCCATATATTAACCCGAATGGTGACATTCCAATTGGTGTTTTATAAGCTGTCCTATATGCCCATAGTGTGTCTGGTAATTTCAGTACCCAGTCAGACCTTGACTTGGATACTACCTTCTCGAGGATAGCCTTTATTTCTCTATTAGACAGCTCCACTTGTCCATTTGCTTGTGGGTGATATGGAGTTGTAATTCTGTGATTATGAACTCCATATTTTGCTAAGAGAGATTCTAGTTGGGAGTTGTTGAAATGTGTTCCTCCATCACTGATGACAATCCGTGGCACACCAAATCTTGGAAAAATCACTTGCTTGAATAAATTGCAAACTGACTTGGAATCAGCATTGACGGTTGGCACAGCCTCAACCCATTTTGACACATAGTCCACTGCCACCAATATGTATTTGTACCCTTTTGATGATGGCAAGGGTCCAACATAATCAATTCCCCATACATCAAAGAGCTCTACTTCAAGAATTCCTTTTTGAGGCATCTCTTGCCTTTTTGAAATCTTTCCAGTTCTCTGACAAGGATCATAAGCTTCAATAAAGGAATGTACATCCTTGAATAAAGTTGGCCAATAAAATCCTGCTTGCAAAATTTTTGCTTGAGTCTTTCGAGTGCTTGCATGACCTCCATAAGAGGATGAATGGCAATGATAAATCACACTTTTAGTTTCACTTTCCGGCAAGCATCTTCGAACAATTCCATCAGCACAATGCTTGAATAAGTAAGGTTCATCCCAAAAGAAATGCTTCATATCTGATAGGAATTTCTTCTTCTTCTGATACCAAAAATCTGTAGGAACTTTGTTATAGACCAGATAATTAACTATATCTGCATACCATGGTGTATAGTTTTGTATACTAGTCACTTGCATAAGATTGCTCCCTAGTGAAACATCATTGATGGGTAAGGAGTCTACTGCATTGTTTTGCAATCTCGACAAGTGATCTGCCACAACATTTTCAGCTCCTTTCTTGTCCTTGATTTCCACATCAAATTCTTGAAGCAAGAGTATCCATCTAATTAACCTTAGCTTAGCTTCTTTCTTGCTGAGTAAATATCTGATTGCAGCATGGTCTGTGTAAACTACACAATGAGATCCCACAAGATATTGCCTGAATTTGTCAAAGGCATACACTACTGCCAGCAACTCCTTTTCGGTGGTTGTATAATTAGCTTGAGCATCATCAAGTGTTTTGCTAGCATAGTATATTACATGCAAATCTTTTCCTTTTCTTTGTCCAAGTACTACACCTACAGCAAAGTCGCTTGCATCACACATTATCTCAAACAGTAATTCCCAGTCAGGGGGTTGCACAACTGGAGCAGTGACCAATGCTTCCTTGAGCAGGTTGAAGGATTTTTCACATTTTGCATCAAAGTTGAACTTAACATCATTGTTTAGGAGATTAGTGAGGGGTTTGGCGATCTTGGAGAAATCCTTTATGAATCTTCTGTAGAACCCAGCATGTCCCAAAAAGCTCCTCACTCCCTTCACATTTACAGGTGGTGGAAGTTTTGATATTACTTCGACTTTTGCTTGATCAACCTCAATTCCTCTTTTAGATACCAAATGTCCCAAAATAATTCCTTCCCTTACAAGAAACTGACACTTCTCCCAGTTTAGGACTAGATTGTGTTCTGAACACCTCTGAAGAACTGTTGCCAGATTATTCATGCAATCTTCATAACTTTTTCCAACGACTGTAATATCATCTATGAACACCTCCACTTTGATTCCTATCATATCTGAGAATATAGAGAGTATAAACCTTTGAAATGTTGGGGGTGCATTACAAAGTCCATAAGCTAGTCTTTTGTAAGCAAATGTTCCGTATGGGCAAGTGAAAGTTGTTTTGTCTTGATCATCCGGGTGAATTGGGATTTGCAAGAATCCTGAATACCCATCTAAGCAGTAGAAATATTCATGCCCAGCAAGCCTTTCCAACATTTGGTCAATAAATGGTAAAGGAAAATGGTCCTTCCTTGTTACTTCATTTAACTTTCTGAAATCATTGACCATTCTCCACCCTGTGACAGTCCTACTAGGAATAGTTTGCCCTTGTTCGTTTTCAATGACAGTTATTCCTCCTTTTTTGGGAACCATGTGAATGGGACTCACCCACTCGCTATCCGAAATTGGGTATATGATATCAGCAGAGAGCAATTTCAGAATCTCCTTTTGACCACCTCTTGCAAATGGGGATTTAACCTTCTTTGGTTTTCTCTAATTGGCACACTGCTTTCTTTCAAGTAAATCCTATGAGAGCAGGCAGCAGGGTTTATCCCTTTCATATCATCAATCGAATATCCGATAACATCCTTGTACTTTTGCAAAACTGCTTGAAGCCCTTTTATTTGCGTTTCCGTCAACTCACTGTTTACGATAATTGGCCACTGGTTTTCATTATCTAAGAATGCATACTTCAAACTTTCTGGAAGTTGTTTCATTTCTATTTGCCTTGGTTGCATCTTCTCTAATGACCTTGTACAACTTTCCAACATGCTCACAGGTCTGATTTCCTCATATCTGATTTCACTATTGTCCTCCTCAACTACTTCACAAAAATTATTTCCATACCTCTCTTCATAACCTTCTTCCACACATTTCTGTAATGTATCAATTCTGTAGCAGTGTTCTTCACTTTGCGGAACATGTGTTGCATGCTTCATGTCAAACTCCACCTTTTCATTTCCGAACCTCAAGCTCAATTTAGCCTCTTGGACATCAATAAGTGCACCAGCTGTGGCCAGAAATGGTCTTCCAAGAATCACAACCTCACTCTTGTCCTCCATATCTAGCACTACAAAGTCAACCGGATAAGCAAACTTCCCAACTTTGATTGGAACATCCTCAAGAATTCCAACAGGTCTCCTATATGTTCTGTCGGCCAACTGAAGAGTTATGGATGTTGGATTTAATTCTCCCAAGAACATCCTTTTGCTAACTGAATGTGGTAACACACTAACACTTGAACCCAAGTCACATAGAGCACTGTAAGTTTTGTTTCCAATCACACATGGCACACAAAAACTTCCTGGATCATCCAATTTTTCAAGCATGGAGTTCTGAATTATTGCACTGCATTCCTTTGATAGAGTTACAACTTCTGGCTCAGACATGCTTCTTTTCTTTGTTAATAATTCCTTGAAATATTTGGCATACATCGGAACATGCAAAACAGCTTCAAGAATAGGAATAGTAATCTGAACTCCTTTCATAGTTTCCAAAAATTTGGCAAATTGCTTGTCATCTTTGGATTAGTTGAACCTCTCAGGAAAGGGAATGTTGTTGGTTGTTATTTCTTCCTCTGGCAAAGGCTCAGCTCTTGTTTGAAAACCAGGAAATTCAACTTCAGTTTCAATTCGATTATCAACTTCTTTCTCCTTTATTTTCTCTGATGATGTTGAAGGTGGAGTTCCCGATGATCTTGGCCTCATAGCAGGAGGCACATATGTCTTCGGAATAGGAAGTAATGGTCCTGTCATAACTCCACTCCTTGTAGTCACTGCATCAACTGAAGATATTGCCCCACAATGAGCTTTCGGGTTCGGAATTGATTGAGCAGGTAGCCTTGCTTCATTTTCTCCCACCATACTATCCATTTTGCTCACAAGCATCTTAACAGAATCCTTTAAGCCATTAACTTCATTTGTCATCTTGTTCATTAATTCCAATTGCATCTTCATGATTTCCTCCATTCCATGTGGCTGAACATTTTGTTGTTCATTCTGGCTCGACACTTGAAATTGACTTGGATAATTTGGTAGTCGATTTCCTTGTACTGTCGATCCACTTGCATATGATTGATTGTTCTTGTACGACAAGTTTGGATGGTTCCTCCAAGAAGGATTGTAGCTGTTTGAGAATGGACCTTGACCTTGGGCATAACTTACTTCTGAAACCGATGATCCAATTGCTGAATAGAAGGAACATTCTGTTGAAGGATGACCTGCTTGGCCACATACATCACACATTTGAGGCACACTTACTGAAGCTACAGATGTACCGATGCAATTTGACATGATACTGTCCATCTTCTTGTTTAAAATGTCAATCTGAGCCGCCATGCTATCATTTGCAGACACATTATACACACCAGGATGTGGTGGTGCTATTGCTCTTTCACTTGACCATTGAAAATGATGAGACGCCATACTTTCAATCAATGCAAATGCTTCATCAAGGGTTTTATTCACAATTCCTCCTCCAGCAGCAAAATCGACAAAAGCTCTGGTCTGAGTGGACAGTCCTTTATAAAAGGTTTGTAACACCAGCCATCTTTCTAAACCATGATGAGGACACATTCTGATTAAAGAGTTGAATCTTTGCCATGCGTCATACAAACTTTCTCCATCATATTGAGTAAACCTTGTTAACTTATCCCTGTATTTGGCAGCTTTTGTGGGTGGGAAGTATCTCTCAAGAAATGTCTGCAATAAGGTCTCCCAAGTATCTTTCAGATGTTCAGGCAATGAGTGAAGCCATACTCTTGCTCCATCTCTCAAGGAAAATGGGAATAGTGATAATCTGATAGCACTCGGTGAAACTCCATTTTGCTTGAGGGTGTTACAATACTCCAAGAAAGTCTTTATATGCTCATGTGGGTCTTCTAAAGCTGTTCCACCAAATCTGGACTGTTGTACCAGGTTAATCAGAGCAGGCTTCAATTCAAAATTGTTCGCCTGAATAATTGGTTGAACCATTTCTCCTGGTATCCCATGATCCCTTGGGATCCACAAGTCCTTGAGCAAAGGTACTTGGTCAGTCATCTTTTCTTCTTCTTGATCTTGCAAAGTTTCAGCAACTTGAAACCGCGTTTGATTCTCTCTTCTTCTCCTCAATAAAGTCCTTTCAATTTCTGGATCAAATGGCTCTAGTGAATATTTAGGTTGAAGCATAAGACAATTTCTTGTAAAATTCCTGAAATTAACACATGCTAGTTTCTCTCAAAACTGCAGCCAATGTTAGGAAATGGTTAGTTGCCTAAAATAAATCCTGATCTGCTTCTACTAATGTGCTAATGAAATTTAGATCCCCGGCAACGGCGCCAAAATGGTCAAGTGTAATATAGCAGGGTTTTTACGCCCAAACTATGGATGTCGTGTTCTCCACAGGGATCTAGAACTTTGAAGCACACATTCGAAACATTCAGAACAACGGAACAGATGGATCAAACCGTAGTGATAAGAAGCAGCCACTAGCACAAGGTAAAACCAAATAATAAGCAGCAAAGGTAAAGGGTTTAGAAATAGGATTGTCTCTTTTTAGTGGTTTTCTTGTAATCAAACAGACAAGTAACACTAGCAGATGGAAGATGGTTCAGACATCACACACAACTCATGCAACCAATTAAAGTGACAATAGCTCATAGGACAATAACTACTAACTCAATATCCAGCAAAGGGTCACAACAATTCAGCAAGGATACATGAGGATTCAGCAAAGGAACACAAGTAACAAGGTAAATTTCAGACTCAATAGTGCATATATTTAGATAACAGGAACAAGAGAAGATAGAGATTCAAAGCCTATGGGTCTTGATGATCTTCAATTCGAAGCTGAAGGGGTTGCAGGCGAAGAAGAATAAAAGCAGGACCACATTGGAGACGATTTGTAGTAGGAGAAGCTTCCGCGTGGTCATTGAGGAAGAGTAGCAGAGAAGATTCCTTGGGAAGATCCAGAGCAGAGCACCACCAGGAGTCCAACGTAGAGCACCAGAAGGCCCGACGCCCCTGGCCTTTAGTCAATCCTCTCCCTCTCAGCAGCGAGGAGGAGGGGAGAAGGAGTGGCAGCGGCAAGGGGTAGGAGATGCGGCGCTGGTGGTGACGATGATGACTGGATGATGGCGCTGGTTATGGTGGAGGCGGGTGATGGAGATGGTGGAGGCACGGTGGTGGATCGGGCGGCGCTGGCGGCGGCGTTGATGGAGGCGTAGTGGTGGATCCGGCCGATGCCCTCCCTCTCTGGCCTTCGTCTGGTGTGGTGGGTCAATAGCGAGGAGGACCAGCCGCGCGTGGCAACAGATAGCTGTCTGGCCGGTCGCGCCAGCCCCCGGCTCCTCTCACGTGTGCCACAGGACGCGTCCTCTAGTTCTTTTCGGTTTTTCCCCCTTTAGAACTGAACTCTTCTCCAAGTTGATCCCTGCTTTAGTGTTGGAAGCACTTTCGATGAAGATTGGGTGCCTAAACGCACCAATTCTGCATAATATGAAGAAGTGTTGTAAGAAATGTCATAGTAGGAACATTTCTGTAGGAATGAATATTTTATAAGTAATTATTGTGGTCAAATGTTTAACTTGAGATGCAAAAAGGCTTAAAATACTATATGCATAAATGTGCTATCAACTCGCAAACTCATTAGTTCATCAACCTATTTGTTTTCAATACTCCAAAACCACTAAGGGGGCACTTGATGCACTTACAATCTCCCCCTTTTTGGTGATTGATGACAAATTGGTTAGGTTTCAACGGGAGTAAACATATTGAAGTGTAAGTATTGAGTTTGAAGAAATTGGTTACAAGATATTGAGGAACTTCCCCTAAAGATGTGCATATTAAGGAATTTGTTTTGGATTGCAAATGCACATGGCAGGTCGAAATTGGGAGATCTCCCCCTATATATTGGAATCCAATCATGCATGATCATAAGATATATATTGAAGAATATGAATGCATGATGAAAATTGGTGTCTGACGAAATTGTGCATGCATGAGCAGATATATTTAAGGATAGAGCATGCATGCGAATCAGGTATAGCAAAAGAGTCATACAACCAATAGTTATTAAGTTACAACTCATCAAAGAGCAAATCCAAATAAGTTCAAGAGTTGCAACTTAAGCAAAAACAACCCATACAACGACCCGCTTGAAGACTAACTCAAATCCCCCCTTTGTCATCAAATGACCGAAAGGAAAGAAAGTTGAGGACTAACGCCCTTGAAGAATATCATGAAGAAGTCGAGGGAGCGCCAGCTGTCGTGGATTTGTCACGGTAGATGTCCTCAGTGTCAGGACTTAGTCGCGAGGCTAACGCATCTATGTGGTAGCTTGAGAGGGGTTGAGTGGGACGAGAGATGATGTCTACTACACAACCTTCTTCTTGTAGACGTTGTTGGGCCTCCAAGTGCAGATGTTTGTAGGACAGTAGCAAATTTCCCTCAAGTGGATGACCTAAGATTTATCAATCCGTGGGAGGCGTAGGATGAAGATGGTCTCTCTCAAACAACCCTGCAAGCAAATAACAAAGAGTCTCTTGTGTCCCCAACACACCCAATACAATGGTAAATTGTATAGGTGCACTAGTTTGGCGAAGAGATGGTGATACAAGTGCAATATGGATGGTAGATATAGGTTTTTGTAATCTGAAAATATAAAAAACAGCAAGGTAACTAATGATAAAAGTGAGCATAAACGGTATTTCAATGCGTTGAAACAAGGCCTAGGGTTCATACTTTCACTAGTGCAAGTCCTCTCAACAATAATAACATAATTGGATCATATAACTATCCCTCAACATGCAACAAAGAGTCACTCCAAAGTCACTAATAGCGGAGAACAAACAAAGAGATTATGGTAGGGTACAAAACCACCTCAAAGTTATTCTTTCTGATCAATCTATCATAGAGTTCGTACTAGAATAACACCTTAAGACACAAATCAACCAAAACCCTAATGTCACCTAGATACTCCAATGTCACCTCAAGTATCCGTGGGTATGATTATACGATATGCATCACACAATCTCAGATTCATCTATTCAACCAACACAAAGAACTTCAAAGAGTGCCCCAAAGATTCTACCAGAGAGTCAAGACGAAAACGTGTGCCAACCCCTATGCACAAGTTCACGAGGTCACAGAACTCGCAAGTTGATCACCAAAACATACATCAAGTGGATCACATGATATCCCATTGTCACCACAGATAAGCACGTGCAGGACATACATCAAGTGATCTCAAATCCTTAAAGACTCAATCCGATAAGATAACTTCAAAGGGAAAACTCAATCCATTACAAGAGAGTAGAGGGGGAGAAACATCATAAGATCCAACTATAATAGCAAAGCTTGCGATACATCAAGATCGTGCCAAATCAAGAACACGAGAGAGAGAGAGAGATCAAACACATAGCTACTGGTACATACCCTCAGCCCCGAGGGTGGACTACTCCCTCCTCGTCATGAAGAGCACCGAGATGATGAAGATGGCCAACGGAGAGGGATCCCCCCCTCCGGCAGGGTGCCGGAACAGGTCTAGATTGGTTTTCAGTGGCTACGGAGGCTTCTGGTGGCGGAACTCCCGATCTATTGTGCCCCTCGATGTTTTTAGGGTTTATGGACATATATAGGCAAAAGAAGTCGGTCAGGGGAGCCACGAGGGGCCCATGAGGGTGGGGGCATTCCTAGGGGGGCAGGCGCGCCTCCCTGCCTCGTGGCCACCTCGAAGCTTCCCTGACGTCTACTCCAAGTCTCCTGGATTGCTTCCGTTCCAAAAATAACTCTCCCGAAGGTTTCATTCCGTTTGGACTCAATTTGATATTCCTTTTCTTCGAAACACTGAAATAGGCAAGAAAACAAGAATTTGGGCTGGGCCTCTGGTTAATAGGTTAGTCCCAAAAATAATATAAAAGTGTATAATAAAGCCCATAAACATCCAAAACAGATAATATAATAACATGGAACGATAAAAAATTATAGATATGTTGGAGACGTATCAAGAGACCCGAGGTTTTTACCCAGGTTCGGCCCCTCGCGGTGGAGGTAAAAGCCTACATCCTGCTTCATTTATATTGATGATGTTGATCACAATTACAGGGGTGGTCTATCTCAAGAGCTATTGACTTGTGTGTCTCTCTAGACTTTTGAAACTTGTTCCCCTTGGGGTGCCCTGCCCCTCCTTATATATGTTGAATAGGCGGCTTACATAAAGAGTCCTAGTAGGATTAGGATTACTCTATTACAAGTGGAGTCCTAGTCTTCCTTCCTTTGCAAGGGAATATTCCTTATGCTTTCCTCTTAAGCCAGCCCATCATAACACAAGCCGGTCTTCCATGAACCGCCTTCTGGGCCTCCGGATCTTGTCGCTCCTCTGACCCGCCTACCGGGTCACCAATGAGTCACCTGGCTCGGCCGGGTCACCAGTGAGTGGAGAGATCCGGGCGGGTCACTTAGTGAGTCGCCAAGTCAGGGCGGGTCACCAGTGAGTCGTCAAGCTCGACCGGGTCATACTGCGGGATATATCCTCAACATTAGCCCCCAGTTTAATTTGGATTTATCCATGTTAAACTGATCATGCAAAATAAACACAAAAACAAACTTGACAGGTTATGCTCCGGGTTAAAAATTCTTGTAAGCCGGCACCTGATCATCCTTAAGTCCTTACCATTTCCTTCTTCTGGAAAGTCCGGGTCAATAGGCCAGCCTCATAATCAATTTGCCGACATTGGTTTCTCACAGAAAAATATTGTGAATAATAATTTATTTGATTCAGCTCCCAATGCTTAACAAAAAATATTGGTGTTGAAATACCCATCTGATTTTTAGCCGGCTTAAAGATGTAGAACTTGCCAATTTATCATTGCCAAAATTGCCGGTTTGTAAATATTGATGGCACCGGGTCATAATTGTTGCTAACATCAAACTTAAAAATGTACCTCCCTTATATGCATATCACTTGTAGCCCCCAAGTCTCAAGAAGGGAGCGTAGTAACAGCTTAAGACTTGCTTCAATATAAATGTTGCAACCTTGAAGAAATCCAGATTGTTCATCTCAATCACTAGTCAAAACTGAATATTCCACATATGTAACCGCCAAGTGTCGGGTTGTCATGCTTGCAACAACCTGGGACTTGTAATTGCCCTATGCTCATAAAAACTTCAACCAGTGTAGCCCCCAAGGGCCGGGTCCTTATGCAATAATGAGCAGGGACTTTAGAGATATGATCATGTAGACTTGAACAACAACATGTAGCCCCCAAGGGCCGGCTCGGTAAGATAATACTGAGCTGGGATTTTATATATACTTCATTGAAAATAACATCATATGATGTAACCTCCATCGCAAGGCTTGAACCCACGTCCACAAGGTTAAGAGCTTTGTGCTTTACCAACTGAGCAATGGACCCTTCAATATAATGGATTTAACTTGTGTACCTTAAATTTTTAACAAGATCAATTAGTAGCCCCAAGGGCCGGCTCATTACGATGTGATGAGTCGGGTCTTCAATGAGGCAAGTAAGAAAGGACCTTGCATTAGCCCCCAAGTGCCATGGTGCATGCTGGCAGTGACATGGGACTTGCACATTTGATGTAATCTCAACTTGAATAATGTAGCCCCCAAGTGCCCGGTCGTAAGCCTGCAGCGACTCAGGACTATTCCTTTCATTGCAGAATAAATCATATCCATTGATAAAGAAATAATAGCCATTGTGCTAGAGCGACTTTGAAAACCTCAATTATCAACACTTATCTGTTGACAAGTAAATCCGGAGTTAAATACCCGACGGATCTTGGCCGATGGCGACTTAATGCGCATTCATTGTAAGCCGGATTTTTTATAACCCGGCTGCTTATAGCCTTTGGGAAAATCCAGAACGGATAACCCTTTTGAAACATCAATTTTGATGATGAGCTTGAACTTAATCATTTATGGAAGCCATAGCTCTGCATGTTCTGCACAAAGTTTAAACAACATATGCCCTGGCGACTTAACGTCCAAAACCAGGGCGGGTAACAACCCAAACATAATATAGTCTTATGAAATTATGGAAAAAACTAGCATTAAGTCCATTCAAGCCTAAACATACTGGCAACTTAAAGTTAAAAGTCAGGGCGGGGTATCAAACCTCGCATATTCATATAACCAGGAAAACATACCTGTAGGATTGATTTATATTGCTGGCTTACATTGTCATCCCAGTGAAGGTAACAATCCAATGATTTATAAGCACATGATTCCAATGCCGCAATCCAAAATATACTGGTGGCTTAACGTCAAAACCAGGGCGGGTTATCAAACCTCAGATAATAAACATAAATATCATACCTGTGATACTTATGAAATTGCCGACTTATCATGCCAGTAAGGGTAATAACCCTGAAGATATAGAGCACAACGCCCTGTTCACTTTAGTCACGCCGCCAGCTTATCACGCCATATGCAGCAAGGGGTAATATCCCAAAGCTTAGAGCCAGTACTCAAAGAACATATCCATCACGCACCAGCGACTTAACGTCCCAAGCCAGACCGGGTTAATAAACTCCGGATAGATTCATGTATGAACCATAAGGCATCATAACCCTTGTCGGTTTTTAACCGTGTATTAACATGTCACAAGAGATGAACCTCAAAAAATGTTCAAATCAAATAACAAAAAATCAAGGCTTTCATAGGCGGCCAGGCCTTAAAAATCAAGTGCTTTCAAGGGCCGCACAACCACTGAGTTAAACCTTCATACAAACCTTATAAGCCGGACCTCACATAACCAATCGTTGTTTTAACTTTGACAAGTTCAGGGTCTGTATAAGATTGACTTGTCAAAAGTACGGCGGGTCGTTCCAGGATTACCTGGGCTGGGTGGCAGACTTAAAAAGGTAGGATAACCGGGTTTTTAGGTGAATACACCTGGCTTCCAAGCCTGGCTTTTAAGCCTATTACAAGGGTCATAAAAACTCTTGTCCGTTAAACAAAGAGCCCCCAAGTAACATTTTATTTCAGGCATATAAGCCGGATCAACAAGGGTAGTCGTAGCTATGCTCAATGAGCAAGAAGCCCCCAAGTGATATATTTCTGAGCTGTGCTCGCCGGGTACCTATGTTTGAGTTGCGCTGTGCAACAAACTCTCTTTGGCCCCTGTAACTTGGGCATCAAGCCTCCAAGTGATTTGTAATAAGGCTGTAAGCCGGAGCAAGAGGGTAAGCACAGCTATGCTCATTGAGCAGGAAGCCCCCCAGTGACCAATAAAATAAGCCAATAAGGCAGGATACCCATGTTTGAACCGCGTATCATGGCAGCAAGCTCTCTTTGGCAACCTTTAATTTTACTGAGAACTTGAACTTGCGAGAAATGGATTATTTTTGAACCTGTAACGCCCGGATAATAATGCTACAGTAATCCCACGTTAACGGTGTCACGTCACCCCGGTTACTGTTGCTAATCTCGCGTTGGATCAAAACTTTTCAAATTCAAAAGTTTAAATAAATGTCAGACATCAAACTTTTCTAAAGTTAAAATAAAAATGTTCGGGAGGTGCCATATTTTGCTTATGTAAATATGGTATAATAAACACATGTTTAGAAAATGCATAAATATTTTAAATTGAATTAAAACAGAAAAGGAAAATAAATAAAAAGAAAAGAAAACACAAAAACAGAAAAGAAAACGAACAAAAAAAGGAAGAAACCCCTCTCTCCCTGGGCCGAATGGCCCAGCTAACCAGCTGGGCACCAGCCCAACTGGCCCAGCCGGCCGGCCCATCCACCCCACTCCCTCTCCATGACCCCCTCCCCACTCCACCGGTCAACCCACCGACACCCCACACTCCCCCAAAATATCTCCCCCTCTTCCCCCCGATTGGATCGGGATCGAGAGGAGGAGGCCGCCGTCCGGATCGCCCGTCGCCGGCCATCGCCGCCCAGAGCCCCCCTCGCCGGCCTGCTTCTTCTCCGCCGCATCGTCTCCGCCCTCCTCCCCGTGCCCCACTTCCATTTTCCCTACGGCCCCCGTGAGCCTCCGCCTCCCCCTCTCCTCTTGTCTCATCGTGCTCGTGCTCGTGCTCACGGCCGCGGCCTCGTCCCCGTGCGCACATCCACACGCCCGCGGCCACGCCCCCGTGGCTGCTTCCCTGGCACCGCTCGCCCGCAAACCTCTCTTGTCGTCCGCTCGCACACAACACGCACTACCCGCGCCCGCTGGCCTCCATCCCCCACTGCCCTCGCGCTCACCACACCTCGCATCGCCCCCCACTACTGCTGCTGCCCAGCGTCGCCCTGCTCGCCGTGCCCCTCGCCGCGCGCACCACCGTGCCAGCCCCCACACCAGGCTCGCTGCCCGCCCACGACCTCCGCCCCGCACCCACCCCGCGGCCGCCACGGCCCGCGCCTCCTGCCTGCTGCTGTTCTGCCGCCGCTGCGGCCAGCCCCCGCGCGAGCCCCACTTTCCTCCCCCCCACGCGTGCACGACTGCAACGGTCGTCGTGCCTGCCCGCCTTCGCATCGCCCGCCGCCGCTGCTGCAGCTGCTGCCTCGGCCGCAGCCCCCCGCTGCCCAGCATCGTCGGTGCAGCCGCCCTTTGTCGGCGCCGCCCCATTCCGGCGAACCACCCTGCCGCGCCCCGCCGGCCTTGCCCGCTGCACCCGTTCGGGCCTTGCCCGTGCCCGCACGCCCGTTCACCCGTTAGGACCCCTGGCCCAATGACAGCCGGGGCCCACCCCTAGAACGTTTTTTGTAAAATAATTGTAATAATAAAATAATTAATTAAAGAATTAATTAACTTAATTAATTATGATTAATTAAACTAAACAACTAATTAAACTAATTAATCATGATTAGTTAGTATAGTCAATGACGAACGGGACCCACACGTTAGTTTGACCAGTCAACACCTCTATTGACTGCTGACGTCATGCTGACGTCAGCAAACACTATTCTGGATAATGTTGAATTAAAATAATTAAATAAATGCTAAAAATGATTTAAATATTTTAGAATTAATATAAAATAAACCTTAGCTCGGATGGAAAAACTTTGTACATGAAAGTTGCTCAGAACAATGAGACGAATCCGGATATGCAGCCCGTTTGTCCGTCACGCATCCCTAGCATAGCGAACACGCAACTTCCCCCCTCCGATTCATTTGTCCGAAAACGCGAGACACCGGGGATATTTTCCCGGATGTTTCCCCCCTTCACCGGTATCACCCCATACTGCGTTAGGGCACACCTAGCACCGCTACTTGTCATGTCATGCATCGTTATGCATCTGTTTGCATTGTATTCATTGTTTCTTCCCCCTCTTCTCTTTGGTAGACTACGAGACTGACACCGCTACTGGTGCCCCAGTCGACTACGTTGTTGACGACCCCTACTTGCCAGAGCAACCAGGCAAGCCCCCCTGATCACCAGATATCGCCTATTCTTCTCTCTACTACTTGCATTAGAGTAGTGTAGCATGTTACTGCTTTCCGTTAATCCTAGCCTGATGCATAGCCTGTCATTGTTGCTACATTTATTGATACCTTACCTGCAATCCTAAATGCTTAGTATAGGATGCTAGTTTATCATCAGTGGCCCTACAGTCTTGTCCGTCTGCCATGCTATACTATCGGGCCGTGATCACTCGGGAAGTGATCACGGGTATATACTTATACATATTATATGATACCTGTGGTGACTAAAGTCGGGTCGGCTCGTAGAGTACCCGCGAGTGATTCACGGATAGGGTCCGAAAGGACATTTGTCCCGACGACCCTCTAAGTGGATCTTTGTGGCAGAGCGACGGGGTAGGTTGAGACCGCCTAGGAGAGAGGTGGGCCTGGCCCTGGTCGGCGTCCGTGGTTATTTCAAAATAACATGCTTGACGAGATCTAGGTATTTGATCTGAGTCTGGCCATTGGCCTATACGCACTAACCAACTACGCGAGAACAGTTATGGGCACTCGACGTCATGGTATCAGCCGAAGCCTTCGCGGCGTCAGCGACTGAGCGACGCGCGCCGAGTTGGACTGGAGCGACTGCTCTTGTGTAAGGGAGGCTAGGTCTGCTCGCCGGCCGCGTACGCAACGTGTAGGTGTGTAATGGGCGATGGGCCCAGACCCCTGTGCCATAGGATTTAGACCAGCGTGTTGACCTCTCTGTTGTGCCCAGGTAGGACTACGACGTGTTGATCTTCCGAGGTCGGGCATGACCTAGAAAAGTGTGTCCGGACAAAGGGGATCGAGCGTGTTGGGAAATGTGGTGCACCCCTGCAGGGAAGTTGATCTATTCGAATAGCTGTGTCCCTCGGTAAAAGGACGAGCCGGAGTTGTACCTTGACCTTATGACAACTAGAACCGGATACTTAATAAAACACACCCTTCCAAGTGCCAGATACAACCGGCGATCGCTCTCTCACAAGGCGACGAGGGGAGGATCACCGGGTAGGATTATGCTATGCGATGATACTTGGTGAACTTACCATCTACTCTCTTCTACATGCTGCAAGATGGAGGTTGCCAGAAGCATAGTCTTCGACATGACTAGCTATCCCCCTCTTATTCCGGCATTCTTCAGTTCATTCCACATATGCTACCCCTTTCCATTTGATACCAATGCATACATATGTAGTGTAGCTCCTTGCTTGCGAGTACTTTGGATGAGTACTCACGGTTGCCTTGCTCCCCCTTTTCCCCGTTTCTATACCCGATTGTTGCGACCAGACGATGGAGTCCAGGAGCCAGACTCCACCGTTGACGACGACTCCTACTACACTGGAGGTGCCTACTACTACGTGTAGGCCGCCGACGACGACCAAGAGTAGTTTAGGAGGATCCCAGGCAGGAGGCCTGCGCCTCTTTCGATCTGTATCCCAGTTTGTGCTAGCCTTCTTAAGGCAGATTTGTTTATTTATGTCTGTACTCAGATATTGTTGCTTCCGCTGACTCGTATATGATCGAGCTCTTGTATTCGAGCCCTCGAGGCCCCTGGCTTGTAATATGATGCTTGTATGACTTATTTTTTTTGTAGAGTTGTGTTGTGATATCTTCCCGTGAGTCCTTGATCTTGATCATACATGTTTGCGTGTATGATTAGTGTACGATTGAATCGGGGGCGTCACAAGTTGGTATCAGAGCCAACTGCCTGTAGGAGTCCCCCTTCCACACTCCTTGGCCGAAGTCGAGTCTAGACATTGCAAAACTTTTTACTAACATGGCCGTGTGCCTTACGGGCCCACGTTGCCATTTGGGTGGTATTAGGATCTTTTACTCCTCGATCCTTACTCTGGGACTCTGAACTCTCTTCTACTCAGGTTAAACGAATTTACTAACTCTAACATTAGGATCCCGTGACCACATTCAACCCAAAGTTGGATAAGCCCTAGCTATTTCTTAGAATAGTATATTGAACATTATCCACACTGTCATTTGACTCCTTTGAAACATCTTTCTTTTTAGATGGAACCCACGAGACAGGTCGTGCGCCACACGACGACCATTAGTGCCTCAGGATCACCTGCTATGTTGGTTGAGATGATGACCTATCTGGGTTATCGCTAGCACCGTGAGTACACCGTCTACGAGGAGTATGAGGACTTTAACCAGGAGCAGTACCGTGCCATCGTCCACCTCTACTCTCGGGAGTATGACTCCACTACCGTGCTGCACACTGCTCATGGTGTTGGAGTGACTATCGACATGGCAGTCCACAATGCTGCTTATGCTGCTCTGACACGTCTTCGTGGAGAGTATCGGGAGCTGGACACCTCCCCTTTTAGGCACATTGCTATCGCATCCGATGTTGGTGCGGAGGGGTACTACACTGCTGCCTACTCCACTATCACCCGAGAGCCCTTCTACCATCAGAACCTGGTTCTGCATGCTGATGGGCTGGATAGAGCTAACCGAGCTCTTCGCCACGAGTTGTACACCACCCGTCAGCACTTGTGTCACGCTCTGACACTGTTGCACCCCCTTGTCCGATCTAGTGATCTGTCGCGTTCTGAGATCTACCTTGCCAGGACCGTGATGCCCCAGGGTGTCGGCTGGCCATATGTGGGAGGCTACTCTCCCACACTTGGTCCTCTTCTGCCACCTGCGCATCGGGTTCTACACCAGAGTATCCGCGGATCCCAGTCTAATGATGTGGAGGACTTCCCGTCGCGTCACTACCAGCTGTCAGGCTACACCTACCTTGACAGTTCCTCCTGGGACTGATGTAGGCTTGCTTATTAGTATTAGATGCATTCGCCGCGAGCCTATGTGCCTCCTATGATGTTCTTAGCCTATGTACTGAACTCTGTGTACCGAACTCTATGCATGATCTCTTTTGTAAGATATGCCAATTACTATGTAGTATCTATCGTGTTCCTTTCATTATGCATGTTTCATCATGAATGATTCTTGTCCTTGCAATTTCTCAGTGCTGAACTACCCCTGTTATATATTAGCAGGATGGTTAGACCAGGTGGTCGTGGTCGTGGTGGCCATCCCCCACCACCGCCTGAGTACCTGGCTGGTATGATGCAACAGCTTGAGCTGAATCGCCAGTTCATGGAGAATATTATGGCTCAGTTTCCTCGCCCCAATATGAACCAGCAGCCAGCCCAAGTGACTCTGCAGGATTTCATGCGCCTCAACCCAACTGTGTACCGCAGCTCAACTCAACCTCTGGATGCTGATGGCTAGCTCCGTGACATCACCTATGAGATGGAATCTGCTGATGTAGCCCCTGCCAGCTATGTCACCTTTGCTTCCTTCTTCCCGAAAGGACCCGCTGCTCAGTGGTGGGACAGCCACAGGCATACTCTGCCGGTAGGAACAATCATCACCTGGCCAGACTTCCAGGCTGCTTTCCGTGCCCGCATCATTCCTCAGGGAGTCGTGGACCGTAAGAAGCGCGAGTTCCGCAACCTCACCCAGGGCAACAAAACTATGGAAGCTTATCAGCGGGAGTTTCTGGACTTGTCCCGCTATGCTGAAGAAGACATTGCAACTGATGCACGTAGACAGGAGAAGTTCTGTGATGACCTTCAAGCTGACATCAAGCTCGCACTTCTAGTGCATGACTTTGCTGATTTCGCCACCTTAGTGAATAAGTCCATCAATGTCGAAACTGGTATGCAGGAACACCAGAGCTCTCACAGGTGCAACCGTGACACGGTCACATCTTCGTGCCCGTCCTCGCAGGAGCGTAGGATATGGATTCCCAATAGCATGTACCAGCCAACTGCAACTGCTCCAAGGCAGTTGTATGCTGCACCATGTCTGCCTCCCCCACCAACTAGGCAGCCAAGACTTCCAGCTCCACCACCCCGAGCTCCTATCCCCGCTCCCAATAATGGTCTGTGCTTCAGGTGTGGTCAACCAGGACACCATGCTAGGGAATGCAACCAGAACCAGAATCAACTGGCCCTTCCCGCAGCTGGCCGTGGAAGCAACCATCCCCGCAACACCAATGCCAGGTCTTATGGTCGTGTTCATGCCAACCATGTTGATCTCAATGAAGCTCAAGACCAGCCTGCTACTGTGGTGATGGGTACACTCCTCGTAAATTCAGTACCTGCATCTAATTTATTCGATTCAGGAGCATCCCATTCATTCATGTCAGAAGATTTTGCATACAAGCACGACGTTAAATGTGAGGAGATGAACACTTTGGTAGTGGTAAAAACCCCCGTGGGACAATGTCAAACCTCACTGGTTGGCATCGACGTCCCCGTGGAAATCGAAGGGCTGGAATTCTATGACTCTCCCATTATCCTGAAGTCGTCTAACATCGACCTCATTCTGGGGATGGATTGGTTGAAAGCGCATACTGCTTCTATAGTTTGCGCCACTAAGATCGTCCATCTGCTACACCCTTCTGATGAGATAGTTACTTACCGGGCTCATCTGGTTCAAAACGCCGAGGCACGACTTTATGCCTTGAATGCAATGAATGCTGCACCACTCGAGGGCATTGAAAACATTCCCGTCGGTCACGAATTCCAAGACGTCTTTCCGGAAGAACTTCCAGGGATTCCCCTTGCTAGAGCTGTCGAATTCATCATCGACTTGAAACCAGGCACCTCCCCTATAGCCAAACGACCCTACAAGATGCCGCCGCATGAACTCATTGAGCTTAAGGAGGAAATCGACAAATCTCTTAGCAAAGGTTTCATTCGCCCTAGTTGCTCTCCTTGGGGAGCACCTTCTCTCTTTGTTAAGAAGAAGGATGGGACGAACCGATTAGTCCAAGACTATCGACCTATTAACCAAGCCACTATTCAGAATAAATATCCCCTCCCTCGGATCAATGATCTTTATGATTAACTGGCTGGTTCATCAGTGTTCTCCAAACTCGACTTGAGGTTGGGTTACCACCAGATCCGTGTTCGTGAAGAGGATATCCCAAAGACCGCCTTCATAACTCGGTATGGATCATACGAGTACACTCTCATGTCATTCGGCTTAACGAATGCTCCCGCCACCTTCTCTCATCTGATGAACTATATATTCATGGATTACCTCGACAAGTTCTATAATGCCCCAAGACCGGAGCTTCAGATGCCTTCCAGGGTTTCCGAGATTCGTTGTTGATTTGTTTCGTCGGTTGCATTCATGTCTGGATCATGTGCATTGCATCATGTCATCATGCAACCCATTTTAAAGCTCAACTAAATAAATTGCATGGATCTTCGGTCCATTTAAACCGAGGGAATTCACATGGTGATTCTCTTTATAATATATCCTCCCGATATTAGTGGAGCTATTATAAAATAATCCATTCTTATGGAATCACCTAAAACACACTTGCATATTTCCCCATGCTTTTGTTATCTCGCTGCTTGACCTCGAACCTTGTTCGTAAATTCTCTCATCATTTTCCGGAGCTCCACCAAAAATCCAAACATTTTTGGACCTTCCTAACCCTCACTTCCTATTCGAACCATTTGAATTCAAATCAAATGAGTGTGAATTTAAACTTTGAAAAATGGCCACTCCATTTTTCTTGGATCATACACATTTTTGCGAGTCCGGGAATATTATTTGCGTGCGCTAATTCTTTCCCAAACCCCCTCCATCTTTCTTTTCTTCTCCAATTTTTTTCTATGCTTAGAAATAAAGTTAAAGAGAGAGAGAGAGAGAGAGAGAGCAAAGAGCCCAACTGGGCCTCCCTAGGCCCACTCTCACGCCAGCCCACCTAGGCCACCCGCAGCGAGGCTAGCAGACCTCCCGCGCCGGCCCATAGGCCCAGCCGACCCCCACCAATTCTAACCTAGACCGATCCCCCTCGGTCCTCTTTTTCCCTTCGTCCACCTCCTCACGCCGCCAGGAGTCCCCGCAGCCCGATCCCCATCTCTCGCTCTCTCCCTCTCCCATCGATCCCTCCTGCGCCGCCTCCACGCACATCGCTAGGGAGAGGAGCTCCTCGTGCCTCGACCCGATCCCTCCTCAACGCCGGCCCGCCGACGAGCACTGTCCCTTGCCTGTGCCTCCCTCTTCCGCGAGGCCGCCCTCTCGCTCACGCCCGATTCCCGCGGCCCCGACCTCGGCCCCGGCCATGGCGCCGCGCCGCCGACCACCAGCAGGACGCCGCCCATGGACGCGCCCGTCCCCGAGCATCGATCCGCCCCTCTGCGCCGCCCCCTTGCAGCGCCCATCTCCTCGAGCTATTTCATCACCAGCGCGCCCTCATTGCCCTGTCACCGGACCTCGCCGGCGCCGTCCATCCCCGCCACTGGCCTGTTGCCAGGCATCTCCACCGGCGCCGTCCACCCCCACCGCCTGGGTATGCCCCTGCCTCGACTTGTTTCTCATAGGAGACGCCGTCCAACAGCCGGATCAACTCCTCCCTCTGTGCCCTGCATCCCGGAGCCGGCCGCCTCAAGCCCTCGTCCGCGTCTGTGTCCTGCTTCGCGACGAACAGCAGCAGCAACTCCAGCACCGATGCCCCAAGAACCCTAAGTATGACTACGTGGTGATGCGTCAAGTACTTATACCGCGTCTCCAGAATCGCCAAGACCGTCCCGGATATCGCCAAGTACCACTCCGGTTCCGGAACGAGACAAGTACCACGACCATGATGTTTCGTTTCTTCGCTGCCAAGGCCGAGAGGATGCCAAGTTCCATGACAACGAGGACCACCAAGTTCGCCCACCGTCGTCAAGATCGAGAGTACCTCTACAAAACGCCAAGTACCCCTTCATGTCGGCAAGATCCGCAAATCGGACCCCGAACGATCGACGTCTTGTGGACCGTGTACAACTGCCGTCGCCCCGAAGACGTTGGAGTCATCAAGTACCTCTCCGAAATGAACGTGAACGACTACCGCCGCCAAGATCGCGAGAACCTCTACCGTCGACCCTAGAGCGTGTGAGAACGACTACTTCGACAACCCCGTGAACAACTACTTCCCCGTCGACACGTGTACCCCTACCACCGAACTCGATCCATTTCGATAATGCTCGCTTCGAAGGTATAACCCCGAGACGACGTCCGTGAATGAATGCTTGCGATGTTTGGGATGCTCATGTTTGCATCGTGTCCAATTTGTCACTCGTGTCCTTGTCGCCAACTCATGGGACACCCGATATCCGGGAGCGCCCCACCATCTTTTGCACGCATCCGCACACTTCTCGTTTGCATCGGTATCTCAATCGAGTTACCGAGAACCGATATGTTGCCGTGGCACCATTTTCGGATTCGTTGCCGTGGCACCCCTTTCGTTTCCGCCACTATGACAAATGCTTCATAATGCTCTTATCAACATTTTCATAAAAATTGCTTAAAACTTGTTCATGTCATCCGCATCATGATAACAACAATTAAAATGTTTAATTTGTTGTTTGCATTAATTTGCTAAATGCATATGGGGATTTACCGGATTCGTTATTTGTTATATCCGGCCCCATTTAAATTGTTTAAATGGTATAGTTTTGTTATGATTCACATCTTGCCATGTTAACCAACATTTAATATTGTCGAGTATCTAACCGAGAGTGAACTAAATAATTGATGTGGTGTTCCGTCAATATGCAACGGAGTTGCATATTGAGCTCGACTTAATTTGTATGATTGCTTGTGCACTTTGCCATGCCATGCTTCTTTAAACCGGACATGCATCATACTCGATTGTGCATCATGCCATGTTGATGTGTTGGTTGTTTACTATGTTGTTTGCTTCTTTTCCGGTGTTGCTTCTTCGGGTTGGTTCCGATAACGTCGTGTTGTGAGGATTCGTTCGACTACGTCCGTTTGTCTTCTTCTTGGACTCGTTCTTCTTCCTTGCGGGATCTCAGGCAAGATGACCATACCCTCGAAATCACTTCTATCTTTGCTTTGTTAGATGCTCGCTCTTTTGCTATGCCTGTGCTGCGATACCTACCACTTGCTTATCATGCCTCCCATATTGTGAACCAAGCCTCTAACCCACCTTGTCCTAGCAAACCGTTGATTGGCTATGTTACCGCTTTGCTCAGCCCCTCTTATAGCGTTGTTAGTTGCAGGTGAAGATTGAAGATTGTTCCTTGTTGGAATATGGAGATGTTGTTCCTTGTTGGAACATGTTTACTTGTTGGGATATCACTATATATCTTATTTAATTAATGCATCTATATACTTGGTAAAGGGTGGAAGGCTCGGCCTTATGCCTAGTGTTTTGTTCCACTCTTGCCGCCCTAGTTTCCGTTATATCGGTGTTATGTTCCCGGATTTTGCGTCCCTTACGCAGTTGGGTTATAATGGGAACCCCTTGACAGTTCGCCTTGAATAAAACTCCTCCAGCAAGGCCCAACCTTGGTTTTACCATTTTCCACCTAGCCTCTTTTTCCCTTGGGTTAGGCCAGCCCAAGGGTCATCTTATTTTAACCCCCCCGGGCCAGTGCTTGTCTAAGTGTTGGTACAACCCAGAGCACCGTGCAGGGCCATCCCTTGGCAACTTGGGTTACGTCGGCTCCTGTACACTTAGCTTATCCGGTGTGCCCTGAGAACGAGATATGTGCAGCTCCTATCGGGATGTCGGCGCATCGGGTGGTCTTGCTGGACTTGTTTTACCATTGTCGAGGATGTCTTGGAGTACCGGGATACCGAGTCTGATCGGAATGTCTCGGGAGGAGGTCTATTCCTTCGTTGACCATGAGAGCTTGTGATGGGCTAAGTTGGGACACACCTGCTGGGATTTGAACTTTCGAAAGCCATGCCCGCGGTTATGGGCAGATGGGAATTTGTTAACGTCCGGTTGTAGAAAACCTGAAGTTGACCTTAATTAAAATGAATCAACCGCGTGTGTAACTGTGATGGTCTCTTTCCGACGGAGTCCGGGAAGTGAACATGGTTGTTGGAGTTATGCTTGACGTAGGTAGTCCAGGATCACTTCTTGATCATACTTTTATCGACCGTGCTTTGCCTTCTCTTCTCGCTCTCATTTGCGTATGTTAGCCACCATATATGCTAGTCGCTTGCTGTAGCTCCTGTTGGGGAACGTAGTAATTTAAAAAAAAATCGTACGCACACGCAAGATCATGGTGATGCATAACAACGAGGGGGAGAGTCTGATCTACGTACCCTTGTAGATCGCAACGGAAGCGTTAACACAACATAGAGGAAGTAGTCGTACGTCTTCTTCCCGATCCGACCGATCCAAGCACCGTTACTCCGGCACCTCCGAGTTCTTAGCACACGTACAGCTCGATGACGATCCCCGGGCTCCGATCCAGCAAAGCTTCGGGGAGGAGTTCCGTCAGCACGACGGCGTGATGACGATCTTGATGTTCTACCGATGCAGGGCTTCGCCTAAGCACTACAACAATATGATCGAGGTGGAATATGGTGGCAGGGGGCACCGCACACGGCTAAGGAACGATCACGTGGATCAACTTGTGTGTCTATGGGGTGCCCCCTGCCCCCGTATATAAAGGAGCAAGGGAGGAGGGGCGGCCGACCTAGGAGTGGGCGCGCCAAGGGGAGTCCTACTCCCACCGGGAGTAGGACTCCTTCTTTCCTAGTCCAACTAGGAGAAGGGGGGAAAGGAGGGAAGTGGAGAAGGAAGGGAGAGGTGGGCCGCGCCCCAAATCCCTTGTCCAATTTGGACTAGGCTTGCGAGGGGCGCGCGCCACCTCCTGGCTCCTTCCCACTAAAGCCCATTAAGGCCCAATACTCTTTCCCGTATTCCCGTAACTCCCCGGTACCTCCGAAAATACCCGAATCACTCAGAACCTTTCCGATGTCCGAATATAGTCGTCCAATATATCGATCTTCACGTCTCGACCATTTCGAGACTCCTCGTCATGTCCCCGATCTCATCTGGGACTCTGAACTCCTTCGGTACATCAAAACTCATAAACTCATAATATAACTGTCATCAAAACCTTAAGCGTGCGGAACCTACGGTTCGAGAACAATGTAGACATGACCGAGACACGTCTCCGGACAATAACCAATAGCAAGACCTGGATGCCCATATTGGCTCCTACATATTCTACGAATATCTTTATCGGTCAGACCGCATAACAACATACGTTGTTCCCTTTGTCATCGGTATGTTACTTGCCCGAGATTCGATCGTCGGTATCCAATACCTAGTTCAATCTCGTTACCCGCACGTCTCTTTACTTGTTCCATAATACATCATCTCGCAACTAACTCATTAGTTGCAATGCTTGCAAGGCTTAAGTGATGTGTATTACCGAGAGGGCCCAGAGATACCTCTCCGACAATCGGAGTGACAAATCCTAATCTCGAAATACGCCAACCCAACATCTACCTTTGGAGACACCTGTAATGCTCCTTTATAATCACCCAGTTACGTTGTGACGTTTGGTAGCACCCAAAGTGTTCCTCCGGTAAACGGGAGTTGCATAATCTCATAGTCATAGGAACATGTATAAGTCATGAAGAAAGCAATAGCAACATACTAAATGATCGAGTGCTAAGCTAATGGAATGGGCCATGTCAATCAGATCATTCAACTAATGATGTGATCTCGTTAATCAAACAACAACTCTTTGTCCATGGTTAGGAAACATAACCATCTTTGATTAACGAGCTAGTCAAGTAGAGGCATACTAGTGACACTCTGTTTGTCTATGTATTCACACATGTATTATGTTTCCGGTTAATACAATTCTAGCATGAATAATAAGCATTTATCATGATATAAGGAAATAAATAATAACTTTATTATTGCCTCTAGGGCATATTTCCTTCAGCTCCACCTCATACCTTTTACCTTACCCATAAGCTTAAATAGTCTTGATCGCGAGGGTGCGAGATTGCTGAGTCCCCGTGGCTCACAGATACTTCCAAAACCAGTTTGCAGGTGCCGATGAGTCCGTGCAGATGACGCAACCAAGCTCAGGAGGAGCTCGATGAAGACCTTGTCCTTTGTGTTGTTTCGTTCTAGTTGATCAGTAGTGGAGCCCAGTTGGGGTCGATCGGGGACCGTGTCGCATTTGGGGTTCTTCTTTTATTTTGGTTCCGTAGTCGGACCATGAGTGTATTTGATTGATGTAATGTTTATTCATGTAATTGTGTGAAGTGGCGATTGTAAGCCAACTATGTATCTCTTTCCCTTATGTATTACATGGGTTGTCTGAAGATTACCTCACTTGCGACATTGCCTTCAATGCGATTATGCCTCTAAGTCGTGCCTCGACACGTGGGAGATATAGTCGCATCGAGGGTGTTACAAGTTGGTAATCAGAGCCTTCCCCGACCTTAGGAGCCCCCACTGATTGATCGTTTTTAGCGGCCGAGTTGTGTCTAGAAAAATGTTTTGAGTCATTAGGAATTATATATCGGAGAGTTTAGGAATTCTTTTTACTTCCCAGTCTCCTCATCACTCTGGTAAGGCATCCTGACGTAGAGTTTTGACTCTTCTCTTCTCAAATTTCACTAATTTTTTTTAGGATCACGCGGGTATCTTGGAATTGTTCCGATGGTTTTATGATGAGAACATTGTCTTGGTGCCTCCTGTCAGGGGTTTTGTGGAAGTGTCCCGGGGAGTTGAGCTCTGAGGTGTTGTCGTCATAATTTTATCGTTGCAGTTCTGGAATACCTGAGTTTAGTACGCCGACATCGAAAATCTCTTTGATGCAGTTCGTTGGTGAGATAACCTCGACGCCACCCAGTACTAGGGCGGGAGTTCGGGAGTATCGCCATAATTTGTATAACGGATGCTTTTGGAAGGTTGAGGTAGATGATTTCCGAAGGTTTCTTGGTTATGTGTTGAAGGATGGATACAGCTGGATGTAGGATTTGCTAGTTTGGGTGAGATATTATGCTTCCCCTGTATCCCCAACACCTGATTGCATAACCGGAAAATTTCGGGAGTTTCATAGGTGGGAATTCAAGTAGCTCTTAGGATATCTTTCCGTCAAATGTATGATATGAAATTGGGGTTCGACGTCTAGTGGTCCGCCTATTCACGGTCGATTTTACAGTGGTCTTGTTGTGTCTTAAAGAGTCCTTGGCTATGCCAACTCGGGGACGCTTCGTATGTCATGTGCACTGCCTTGTACATGATGGTGCTGTACGATCGAGCCCGTGTAGGCCCCACCACGAAAACTTCGGACGAAATCTCTATCATATGTTTGTTCCGGCTTATTTTGCAAGCCAATCCTTTGTTTTTGTTTGGAGTTGTGGTATTCGAGTTGCTTCGAAGTCAAATGTTGATTCCATACCTTCCCCAAATGGTGTTCTCATACTCCGATGTGAATACTAATCCCTCTTGATCATCGAGATTGTGTTGTTAATCCTTTTCAACCGGCGTGTTTCTCTTCAAGTGGATCCGATCATTTCAACATCCGCAAGATCAAATATCAGTTTCTTCTCAATGGTGTTTGTTTCATCCATCTCCAAGTTGCCTTTGTTTTTCCTGCCCACCCACCCTTTTTCTTCAAGGATTCATATTTCTTAATCAAGTATCCATTTTATTGATGGGAAGCCTATCCATTCTTTTCCGTCAATGTTCTTACCCGGTGGTTTCCATGAAGATGGTCTACTAGTTAGTCACTTTTCATTCTTTTTCTTCTCCGGTGGAACCAATTCAAGCTTTCGGTGTTTGATCATATTATTTTCCTCATTTCAATGCCTTCTCATGCCGGTGCACCTCATAATAATTCACTTCTAGCTATTCATTTGTTCCGGAGTGCTCAAGATATCTCGAAGATTCGTGTTTCCACTCTACATTCGTTCAAGCTCTTTCGAGGATGTTATCTCATTCAAGCCATTTAATTCAACCGGTGCTTTCTCTTTTTTAATCATTTCAACGGTGTTTCTTTTGAGTGGGCCCTAACCCACAGGTCTTTTCCCAGGATCTTACCTGACTCTTCTTATTTTTCCGGAGCTTTTCAAATTCTTTTCTAAAGTTTGACGTAAGAATGAATTGTCATCAGTCAAATGTCTTTCTCCAAGATCTTTCAAATTCATTTCATCGTTGATTCAACTTTTATATTCTTCTTTATTCCGGTGCCTCAACAATTCATGGTGGTGTTTCTCGTCGTAATTCTCAGATTTTGGAGACCGAAGAAGATTTTCTCTCAATCTTGCTTCATTCTTTTCAAGATTCGTGATTCTAGCTTGTTGCCATCCTATCATAATTGTTTTCGATTGTGAGATTTCTTTTCACCCATCTGGTGCAAATTCAGGAGTCTTCTCAGTTTGACTATCCGGAGTCCATCAATTCAGGTGTATTCATTCTCAGCTTTCAGTTGTCATTCTCCAATCTTACCGGTGCATCGTTCAAGTGTTCTCTAATCAGCTCGTGATCTCTTCGTTCTCATGGATCTGAATTCTCTCAAGCATCTTCGTTTAATTGCTAATTCTTCCCGGTGTTTTCTTTATCTTTTCTTCAATCGTTTTCAATTCTTACCGTGGTTCGTTCAAGAGTTTTTCTTCCTTCGTGTATCATATCTATGGATTCGTGCTTTTCTAATTCTACCGGTGGTTCGCTCAATACCTTCTTAAATTTGCGCTATATATATCTTAATCTTTCTACGAGGATAAGTAGTATGCCAAATCCGTTGCTTGTCAGCAATTAAATTTTTGAAGGATACGCATAACATAATTCTTATTCTTGTTCCATCCAAATGAGTAATTCCTTATTTCGGAGGTTCATCAAATTCTCGGTTTCAATTGGTTCATCTTTTCTTTTTTCCCGGAGTTCCAAGCTTTCATCATCATGAAGATCCATCTAAATCATTGCAAGGATTCACCTTCTCTTTTCAATTTCTCTTTCTTTTTATTCTTTTGTTACCGGAGTTTCTTCTTGAAGGCTATCCTCGATGGTTCATCAAGGATTTATTTCCTTCTCAAAGCGTTCATCAATATTCTTTTCTAAGGAGCTTAAGCTTTCTTCATATTGTAATCCGGAGTGCATTCTTTCTTCCGTATCATTGGAGGTGGTATTATGTCATTCTTGATAATTTTCCTTCGCGCTTCATGTTTCTCAAGCTATCAAGAATGAGGTATTTTAAATTCATCAACCTCTTCGTTGGAATTATCTTGGGTTATGTTTCACCTAAAGCCTTCCCTAAGGATTGTTACTATTTATGGTGCTTATAAACGACCCTAGTTCTTCATCTATCCTCCCGGTGAAATAGCTTTCTCGTCTTCTTGTTCATATCAATCCAATTCTTTCTCCCGTGAGTGGCAGGTTGTCACCTCATAATTTGAGACGTATTCCATAAGACCATATCAAGCTTATTCTTTTAGTTGTTGGTTTCCCAACAACTCCGTTCCAGCATTTGTTGTAACTGTGCTCTCTCAAGATCTTGTTTCCATGCGTTCCGGAGGCATTGTGATGTTGCTCTCTGCAACCATCTTCTTGTTTTGTCAGGATCGTTGTTTTCATCCTTATCCTTTTAACCGGAGTGTCGTGCCCGCTTTTCGAGTTCTTCCCATCCTGTCAAGTTTTTTTGCCTCCCTTCTCAACCGGAGTGCCGCCTGAAATCGTTCTTACCCATTGTGCCATTCTTTCAATAGTTCCGGAGGTAGCGTATTGTTGTTGTCATCAAGTATCCCCTCATATTGTCAAATTCATGTTCAATTCCTTCCGTTTACAGTCGGAGTGCTCTCCAAACTATATCAATCTTAATCCTTCTCTATCTTGCCTTAACCGGAGTGGTTTCAATATATATCTTGCCCTTCAACCTCAAGTTTTTTTCGCAATGATTCTTTGTCCCTCTTTTCTAACAGAGTGTTTTCAACTTCGTTCATTTTCGTTGTATTCTTTTCTCGAAATGGCTTAACCTTTTTCAAGGTTCTTTGGTTTCACTCATTTGTCAAAGAAGCAACTTAGTTTTACCTCTTCTCTTTCTCTTCCATTTTCCCTCCGGTGCCATTTTAGATCTCGGGACGAGATCCTCTCGTAGTGGTGGAGTGTTGTAACGCCCCAAGACCGGAGCTTCAGATGCCTTCTAGGGTTTCCGAGATTCGTTGTTGATTTGTTTCGTCGGTTGCATTCATGTCTGCATCATGTGCATTGCATCATGTCATCATGCAACCCATTTTAAAGCTCAACTAAATAAATTGCATGGATCTTCGGTCCATTTAAACCGAGGGAATTCACATGGTGATTCTCTTTATAATATATCCTCCCGATATTAGTGGAGCTATTATAAAATAATCCATTCTTATGGAATCACCTAAAACACACTTGCATATTTCCCCATGCTTTTGTTATCTCGCTGCTTGACCTCGAACCTTGTTCGTAAATTCTCTCATCATTTTTCGGAGCTCCACCAAAAATCCGAACATTTTTGGACCTTCCTAACCCTCACTTCCTATTCGAACCATTTGAATTCAAATCAAATGAGTGTGAATTTAAACTTTGAAAAATGGCCACTCCATTTTTCTTGGATCATACACATTTTTGCGAGTCCGGGAATATTATTTGTGTGCGCTAATTCTTTCCCAAACCCCCTCCATCTTTCTTTTCTTCTCCAATTTTGTTCTATGCTTAGAAATAAAGTTAAAGAGAGAGAGAGAGCAAAGAGCCCAACTGGGCCTCCCTAGGCCCACTCTCACGCCAGCCCACCTAGGCCACCCGCAGCGAGGCTAGCAGACCTCCCGCGCCGGCCCATAGGCCCAGCCGACCCCCACCAATTCTAACCTAGCCCGACCCCCCTCGGTCCTCTTTTTCCCTTCGTCCACCTCCTCACGCCGCCAGGAGTCCCCGCAGCCCGATCCCCATCTCTCGCTCTCTCCCTCTCCCATCGATCCCTCTTGCGCCGCCTCCACGCACATCGCCAGGGAGAGGAGCTCCTCGTGCCTCGACCCGATCCCTCCTCAACGCCGGCCCGCCGACGAGCACTGTCCCTTGCCTGTGCCTCCCTCTTCCGCGAGGCCGCCCTCTCGCTCACGCCCGATTCCCGCGGCCCCGACCTCGGCCTCGGCCATGGCGCCGTGCCGCCGACCACCAGGAGGATGCCGCCCATGGACGCGCCCGTCCCCGAGCATCGATCCGCCCCTCTGCGCCGCCCCCTTGCAGTGCCCATCTCCTTGAGCTATTTCATCGCCAGCGCGCCCTCGTTGCCCTGTCGCCGGACCTCGCCGGCGCCGTCCATCCCCGCCACTGGCCTGTTGCCAGGCATCTCCACCGGCGCCGTCCATCCCCGCCGCCTGGGTATGCCCCTGCCTCGACTCGTTTCTCATAGGAGACGCCGTCCAGCAGCCGGATCAACTCCTCCCTCTGTGCCCTGCATCCCGGAGCCGGCCGCCTCAAGCCCACGTCCGCGTCTGTGCCCTGCTTCGCGATGAATAGCAGCAGCAACTCCAGCACCGATGCCCCAAGAACCCTGAGTATGACTACGTGGTGATGCGTCAAGTACTTATACCGCGTCTCCAGAATCGCCAAGACCGTCCCGGATATCGCCAAGTACCACTCCGGTTCCGGAACGCGACAAGTACCACGACCATGATGTTTTGTTTCTTCGCTGCCAAGGCCGAGAGGATGCCAAGTTCCATGACGACGAGGACCACCAAGTTCGCCCACCGTCGTCAAGATCGAGAGTACCTCTACAAAACGCCAAGTACCCCTTCGTGTCGGCAAGATCTGCAAATCGGACCCCGAACGATCGACATCTTGTGGACCGTGTACAACTGCCGTCGCCCCGAGGACGTTGGAGTCATCAAGTACCTCTCCGAAACGAATGTGAACGACTACCGCCGCCAAGATCGCGAGAACCTCTACCGTTGACCCTAGAGCGTGCGAGAACAACTACTTCGACGACCCCGTGAACAACTACTTCCTCGTCGACACGTGTACCCCTACCACCGAACTCAATCCGTTTCGATAATGCTCGCTTCGAAGGTATAATCCTGAGACGACGTCCATGAACGAATGCTTGCGATGTTTGGGATGCTCATGTTTGCACCGTGTCCAATTTGTCACTCGTTTCCTTGTCGCCAACTCGTGGGACACCCGGTATCCGGGAGCGCCCCACCATCTTTTGCACGCATCCGCACACTTCTCCTTTGCATCGGTATCTCAATCGAGTTACCGAGAACCGATATGTTGCCGTGGCACCATTTTCGGATTCGTTGCCGTGGCACCCCTTTTGTTTCCGCCACTATGACAAATGCTTCATAATGCTCTTATCAAAATTTCATAAAAATTTCTTAAAACTTGTTCATGTCATCCGCATCATGATAACAACAATTAAAATGTTTAATTTGTTGTTTGCATTAATTTGCTAAATGCATATGGGGATTTACCGGATTCGTTATTTGTTATATCCGGCCCCATTTAAATTGTTTAAATGGTATAGTTTTGTTATGATTCACCTCTTGCCATGTTAACCAACATTTAATATTGTCGAGTATCTAACCGAGAGTGAACTAAATAATTGATGTGGTGTTCCGTCAATATGCAACGGAGTTGCATATTGAGCTCCACTTAATTTGTTGGATTGCTTGTGCACTTTGCCATGCCATGCTTCTTTAAACCGGACATGCATCATACTCGATTGTGCATCATGCCATGTTGATGTGTTGGTTGTTTACTATGTTGTTTGCTTCTTTTCCGATGTTGCTTCTTCGGGTTGGTTCCGATAACGTTGTGTTGTGAGGATTCATTCGACTACGTCCGTTTGTCTTCTTCTTGGACTCGTTCTTCTTCCTTGCGGGATCTCAGGCAAGATGACCATACCCTCGAAATCACTTCTATCTTTGCTTTGCTAGATGCTCGCTCTTTTGCTATGCCTGTGCTGCGATACCTACCACTTGCTTATCATGCCTCCCATATTGTGAACCAAGCCTCTAACCCACCTTGTCCTAGCAAACCGTTGATTGGCTATGTTACCGCTTTGCTCAGCCCCTCTTATAGCGTTGTTAGTTGCAGGTGAAGATTGAAGATTGTTCCTTGTTGGAACATGGAGATGTTGTTCCTTGTTGGAACATGTTTACTTGTTGGGATATCACTATATATCTTATTTAATTAATGCATCTATATACTTGGTAAAGGGTGGAAGGCTCGGCCTTATGCCTAGTGTTTTGTTCCACTCTTGCCGCCCTAGTTTCCGTTATATCGGTGTTATGTTCCCGGATTTTGCGTCCCTTACGCGGTTGGGTTATAATGGGAACCCCTTGACAGTTCGCCTTGAATAAAACTCCTCCAGCAAGGCCCAACCTTGGTTTTACCATTTGCCACCTAGCCTCTTTTTCCCTTGGGTTAGGCCAGCCCAAGGGTCATCTTATTTTAACCCCCCCGGGCCAGTGCTTGTCTAAGTGTTGGTCCAACCCAGAGCACCGTGCAGGGCCATCCCTTGGCAACTTGGGTTACGTCAGCTCCTGTACACTTAGCTTATCCGGTGTGCCCTGAGAACGAGATATGTGCAGCTCCTATCAGGATGTCGGCGCATCGGGTGGTCTTGCTGGACTTGTTTTACCATTGTCGAGGATGTCTTGGAGTATCGGGATACCGAGTCTGATCGGAATGTCTCGGGAGGAGGTCTATTCCTTCGTTGACCGCGAGAGCTTGTGATGGGCTAAGTTGGGACACCCTTGCAGGGATTTGAACTTTCAAAAGCCATGACCGCGGTTATGGGCAGATGGGAATTTGTTAACGTCCGGTTGTAGAAAACCTGAAGTTGACCTTAATTAAAATGAATCAACCGCGTGTGTAACCGTGATGGTCTCTTTCCGGCGGAGTCCGGGAAGTGAACACGGTTGTTGGAGTTATGCTTGACGTAGGTAGTCCAGGATCTCTTCTTGATCAACTTTTGTCGACCGTGCTTTGCCTTCTCTTCTCGCTCTCATTTGCGTATGTTAGCCACCATATATGCTAGTCGCTTGCTGCAGCTCCACCTCATACCTTTTACCTTACCCATAAGCTTAAATAGTCTTGATCGCGAGGGTGCGAGATTGCTCAGTACTCATGGCTCACAGATACTTCCAAAAACAGTTTGCAGGTGCCGATGAGTCCGTGCAGATGACGCAACCAAGCTCAGGAGGAGCTCGATGAAGACCTTGTCCTTTGTGTTGTTTCGTTCTAGTTGATCAGTAGTGGAGCCCAGTTGGGGTTAATCGGGGACCGTGTCGCATTTGGGGTTCTTCTTTTATTTTGGTTCCGTAGTTGGACCATGAGTGTATTTGATTGATGTAATGTTTATTCATGTAATTGTGTGAAGTGGCGATTGTAAGCCAACTATGTATCTCTTTCCCTTATGTATTACATGGGTTGTGTGAAGATTACCTCACTTGCGACATTGCCTTCAATGCGATTATGCCTCTAAGTCGTGCCTCGACGCGTGGGAGATATAGTCGCATCGAGGGTGTTACAAGTTCGTCTTGGTTTATCTGGATGATATCCTTGTATTTTCCAAGAACAAATAAGAACATGCTGAACATCTTCGTCTTGTGCTGGAAAAGCTTCGAGAGCATCAACTCTACGCTAAGTATTCCAAGTGTGAATTCTGGCTACCCGAAGTAACCTATCTTGGGCATGTCATCTCCAAGGATGGTATTGCCATCAACCCTGAACGAGTTCAGGCTATTCTCGATTGGACTCCTCCAAAGAATGTCAAGCAAGTCCGAAGTTTTCTCGGTCTCGCCAGATATTGCCGTCGATTCGTCGAGAACTTCTCCAAGATCGCTAGGTCTCTGACTAACCTGTTGCATAAGGGCGTCAAGTTCCAATGGACCGACAAGTGCCAGGAAAGTTTCTAGGCGCTCAAAGACAAGTCGACTTCTGCCCCAATGCTAGCTCCACCAGATACTAAGAAGGACTTCGTCAGTTATTGTGACGCTTCCCGTCAAGGATTAGGCTGTGTCCTAATGCAAGAGCGTAGAGTGATTGCTTATGCCTCTCGTCAACTGCGCCCTCACGAAGAAAACTACCCAGTTCACGACCTCGAGCTTGCTGCTATCATTCATGCTCTGAAGCAGTGGCAACATTACCTTCTCGGTAATCGTTGCGAGATCTTCACCGACCACCAAAGTCTGAAGTATCTGTTTACTCAACCAGACTTGAACCTCCGTCAGCAGAGATGGATGGAGACTATTGCAGACTTTGATGTGGGTATATCCTATACCCCAGGAAAGGCTAATGTAATGGCTGATGCCTTGAGCCACAAGTCTTACTGCAACCACCTCCAGGTTCACAAAGTTCAGCCCTCGCTTGTCGAAGAATTTCGAAAGCTGAACCTTCATATTGTTCTCCCTGGTGCACTCACTCCCCTCCCCCAGAGTTCCAAAAGATGAATCTTCGTGTTGTTACTAAGGGTTCTCTAAATACCCTGGCTATCGTACCAGATCTCGTAGATGGTATAAAGACTATTCAAGGTTATGACTTTGAAGTCCAGAAGATTAAACGCCATCTCGCAAAAGGAAAGACCTCATTCTTCACTATCGCCGATGATGGCGCCCTGTACTTCAAAGGCCGCCTAGTGGTACCATGTTCGAGGAAAAACCTAGATTAGACTAAAAAGGTTATGAAAGAAGCTCATGATACGCCTCTGTCCATCCATCCTGGCAGTACAAAGATGCACCAAGACATCCGCCAGAGATTCTGGTGGTCTAATATGAAGCAAGACAATGCATGATATGTTGCTGAGTGTGACGTTTGCCGTCGTATCAAAGCAGAGCATCAAAGGCCTGCTGGAACTCTGCAACCTATCTCTATTCCTGAATGGAAATTGGACCATGTTGAAATGGACCTCATTACTGGGTTTCCCAAATCGCAGAAAGGTAATGATGCTATTCTTGGTGTCATTGACCGGCTTTCTAAAGTTGCACATTTTCTGGCAGTCAAAGAAACAATCACGGCTAGTCAGCTTGCAACTCTCTACATGTCCAGAATTGTTTCACTTCACGGTATTCCACTAGTTATTAGTTTGGACCATGGCAGCTTATTCACTTCAAGATTCTGGGCAAGTTTCCAAGAAGCTATGGGAACTCATCTGTCGTTCAGTACTACGTTTCATCCTCAGTCTCAAGGACAAGTTGAACGTGTCAACCAAGTTCTCGAAGACATGCTTCGAGCTTGTGTAATTTCCTTCGGCAAGAAATGTTAGGAATCTCTTCCGTATGCCGAGTTCTCTTATAATAATAGCTATCAAGCTAGTCTGAAGATGGCCCCCTTCGAAGTGTTATATGGACGAAAGTGTCAGACTCCTCTGAACTGGTCAAAAACTAGGGAACATCCACTCTTCTGTCCGGATATTATCCAACATGCCGAAGAACAAGTCCGCATTATTCACGAGAATCTCAAGACTGCGCAGTCGTGCCAGAAAAGTCATTATGACCATCGTCATAAAGACATGGTCTATCAACCTGGCGAAAAGGCTTATCTTCAAGTTACACCAATGAAGGGTGCTCACCGCTTCGGGATCAAGGGCAAGCTAGCTCCTCGCTATATTGGCCCATTCACTATTCCCGATAGGCGTGGAAAAGTGGCATATCAACTGGAGCTTCCGTCCATCCTTTCTCAGGTTCACGATGTCTTCCACATGTCACAGCTCCGCCATTGCTTCAAGGACCCAATCCGAGTAGTGGATCATGAAGTGCTCGAATTGCAACAACACCTCTCCTATAAAGAGCATCCGATCTGCATTCTCGACTAAGCTGAACGCCGCACACGTCAGAAGGCGATCAAATTCCCCAAGGTCCAGTGGTCGCATCACTCTGAAGATGAAGCCACTTGGGAATGCGAGGATCGCCTGCGTGATGAATACCCCGCACTGTTTCCTTCTACCTCCTAAAATCTTAGGATGAGATTTCTTGTAGTGGAGGAGTTTTGTAACGCCCGGATAATCATGCTACAGTAATCCCACGTTAACGGTGCCACGTCACCCCGGTTACTATTGCTAATCTTGCATTGGATCAAAACTTTTCAAATTCAAAAGTTTAAATAAATGTTAGACATCAAACTTTTCTAAAGTTAAAAGAAAAATGTTCGGGAGGTGTCATATTTTGCTTCTGTAAATATGGTATAATAAACACATGTTTAGAAAATGCATAATTTTTTTAAATTGAACTAAAACAAAAAAGGAAAATAAATAAAAAGAAAAGAAAACACAAAAACAGAAAAGAAAACTAACAAAAAAGGGAAGAAACCACCCTTTCCCTGGGCCGAATGGCCCAGCTAACCAGCTGGGCACCAGCCCAACTGGCCCAGCCGGCCGGCCTGTCACACCCTAGCTAGACCATGCATTAGAGTGTGCATCATGTTTACTTTCATCAGAAACTTGAAATGGGGAAAGCAGAACCCCCAGCACCCCCCCTGAAATCAACTAGGGTTTACTAAAAATAAATTCAATGAACCTGAAATGCCCTTCTAAAATGCTCACCCTCTTTGCCTTGGGTTAGAACCCTTGGGAAAAATGGTGCACATAATTTTAGGTCAACAAAAGGGCATTGATTTAAATCATAAGTATTTGAATTTGGGCATTTAAATGCTATTAAATAATTCAAATGCTCAAATAATGTTGGAACTATTTTTTGGGCCACTGAAATAATTCAGCAAGTGTCCATGAATATTTTCAGGATTTTATAAAATGATTTAGTATTTAAACTAAATCAAAACAAAATAACAGAAATAGAAAACAGAAATAAATAAAAGAGGGAAAAGCCACTGGGCCACTTACCTGGACTACCTGGCCCATCTCCAGCTGGCGGCCCAGCCCACCCCCGCTGCCTCCTGTCGTCTCCCTCCTCGGACAGAAGGACGAGGGCGTGTGCCCGACGCTCGCCGGCACGTGCGCGCGCCACCTCCACCCTGCTGGCCACCTCCTGCTTCCCAACACCCCCTAGACGAGCGCCACGCCTCCCCTGGAACCCTCTCGCTCACTCTCTCTTCCCCATTCTCCCCCTGGCTTCCTCTCTCTTCCACCGAGCGGAGCTCGTCGCCGCCGTATGCCGTAGACGCAGCCCCCGTGCTCCCCTTGCCCTGCCGCTGAGCCCAGAAGCACCGCCGTGTCTTCCTCGTCCTCCCCATCGAGCTACGCGAGCCGGGAGAGCCTGGAACGTCACCACCACCGTCATCTTCAACCTCAGCCGCCCGAGCTCCTCGCCGTCGATTCGCGCCGTCAAGGTCGCCCCCAAGCCCGCTAGCCACCCCTACGGCACCGCTGTGAGCTCCCGGTCCCTTTTACCTTAGCCACGCCGTCGATTTCGCCCCGTAGCTGTTGCCCCGCGAGCACCCGAAGCTCGCCGCTGCTGAGCCTCGACGCCGTCGTGGCTACGGCCGTGCAAGCACGCGTCCGAGCGCACCACCGCCTTCAACGCGTCCCCAGGAGCCTAACGCACCCACCCGTTCGACCTGCCGTGCCCCCTAGTGCCAACCCCAACCTTACCCGAACTCCGGCGGCCGCAAAAGAGCTCGCCGCCGTCAGCTCCGGCCACCCCCGCACCTCCCGTTGGTCTCCCTAGATGCGCACAAGCACGAGCTCCTCCCTGGTGCCCCCAGCGCGCCAAACCATCGCCTGTAGCGAAATCCCGACGCGGACGCCGCCGCGATCTGAGGTCGCCGGCGGCTAAACGCCGGTAGCCGACGTGGCCGTCATTAGCGGTTAATTAACCCACTAACCACCCCTCTAGAGTCACTGCCATGTGGGCCCTAGTGCTTAATTAGTTAGTTAACTATTCTGTTAGATTAGCACCGGTCTCAGGAGGGCCCCATCTGTCAGTTTGACTTTGCCACGTCACAGTTGACCTGGTCCCACACGTCAGCCACAGAAACCAACTAGAGTCACTGACCAGTGGACCCCACTGGTCGGGTTTGACCTGGACACCGCCTTTGACTTGCTGACGTCATGCTGACGCAAGGCTGACGCAGTAACTCTTTTCTGGATTTAATTTTATATAGAAAATTCCAGAAAATTGCCTAAACTTCAAAAATTCATAGAAATTCAACCATAACTCCAAATGAGACAAATTATATATGAAAAATTATCAGAAAAATCCAAGCTATCCATTGGTACTGGTTTCATGCATGTCAGAACAAGTTAAACCTGCTATTTATGCAATATAAGGTGATGCACTAATATGATCATGTCAAATGAGCTAACACTTGAACCTTTGGTTCAAATAAGCAATTACCCTTCTGTTTTAGCTTGCATTAGGCCAAGACACATCCATATTGCCATGTCATAGCATGCATCATATTGTTGCATATCGTCATGTGTTGATTGTGTTCCGATGTGTTCTTCATGGTAGGTTCTGCCTCCGAGGATATTCACGAGTATCCAACTGAAGGGCAGTATCCCGTTACCACACCATCAGGCAAGCAACCATTGATCATTCTGATACAAACCCATGTTCTCGCTCCTGCTCTTGTTTACTGCATTAAGACAGCACGATTCAAACTGCTGTGTGCTACGGTAGTTGAACCCTTATCCTCTGCATGACCTGTCATTGCCACAGTAACTAGATGAAACCCACTAGCATGTGTAGGAGTTGATTGAGCCATGTTTTGTGATTCCTACCTTGCTATGCCTGCTATGCTTAGAGTTGTGTCAGGTCTGGTTCATCTGGGTGATGGGCTAGAGTGAAATGCTTGTGTCAGTAATATGTGGGATGTGTTGAACATGTTTTGGTAAAGGTATCGATGAGAGGCCATGTAGGAGTACATGGTGGGTTGTTTCATTGAGACCGTCCATAAGAACCGAGATCTGTATGTGTGATTTAAGATGCAGTTACTACCGTACATTGGGCCCGAAACAAATGGACCCTCTCGGCTTCTTAGCCACCCTAGTACTCTGTCCAGGAGTTGCAAATAGTTTCTGGTGTTTGTAGGATATGTGTTGGCGGCCGTGCGTAGCGCTGACCCTAGGGGTGGGCTATGTTGCGGTAGATACACCATGGCACGGTGTACCGAGCCACCCGTTTGGTGTCTCGGGAACCCTGTTCACATCGTTCGGGGCCGTATGTGGAAACCTCGGCCGGACTCCCTGCGGATGGAACCTGGATAGGCGATAACCTGGACTAGGGGCTTAGGTGTTTAGGTAGGCCGTGGCCGACACCCTCGCTGGGCTTCCGCTTGAAGGTTGCCGAGTACATGTCGTGTAGATGGCGGTAAGCGGTGAAAGCGTGTATGACGAAGTACACCCCTGCAGGGTATAAAACTATTCGAATAGCCGCGTCCGCGGTAAAGGACTACTTGGTTGCCTATACAGTTCATAGACAAGTTAATGGATACTACTAAAAGACTCAAGATAAGTTTGAGTTCCGAGGATGGCCCTCTCGCAGGATACGAGGGAGGATCCACGGTGGAGTATTGTGATGGTGAGTAGTGGACTCGTGTGCGAAAACTATTTTGCTAAAAGGTTCCGTAGGATAGCTTAGCCAAGAGTCAAAGCTGGCTTGCTGCATAAACCCCACCACCTTCTTGAGAATGAGCATGTATAGTAGGTTCTGATGTAAGACTTGCTGAGTACCTTTGTACTCATGTTTGCTTATTTATTGTTTTCAGACGACAACACTGCCCCCTCCGATGGGTTTTACGTAGACCTTGACGTCGACGAGTGACTAGCCACCCAGGTGGTGATCCAGGCCATGGAGGGCCTATGTAGATAGACAGGCTTCGAGAAGCCTTCTTTCTTTCTAGAGTCTGTACTCAGACTAGTTGCTTCCGCATGTGCTTGTATGACTGTATGACTTGAGTGTCGGGTCATGTGACCCCTATCTGTATGAATATGTTATGTATGGCTCCCTGGAGCCTTTAAATAAAGTACTTGAGTTGTAGAGTTTTGTTGTGATGCCATGTTGTATGTACTCATATCGGGCATATTGTGTGTATGATTGAAATGCTTGGTATGAGTGGGATCCGACAATCTAGTTGTTTGTCCTTCGCAGCCTTTCTTATGGGGAAATGTAGTCTAGTGTTCCTCGAGCCATAGTAGTCCGCTACAGCCCGGTTCACCGGAGTCCTGCTAGCCCAGCATTACTGTTCAGGACACTTGACTGGCCGTCATGCGTTTCACTTCGTCCCTATGTCTGTCCCTTCGGGGAAATGTCACGCGGTGATCTCCGGAGTCCTGTCTAGCCTGCTACAGCTCGGGATCCCCGGAGTCCTGTTAGCCCAGTGCTACAGCCCGGAATCACTCGTTGATGACCGACATGTTCGATGTGATTCATGTATGCCTGTCTCCATAGGTCTGTGCCGCTTTGGGTTCACGACTAGCCATGTCGGCCCGGGTTCTCGGTCATATGGATGCTAGCGACATTGTCATATACGCGAGCCAAAAGGCGCAAACGGTCCCGGGCCATGGTAAGGCGACACCCGTGGGATACCGTGCGTGAGGCCGCAAAGTGATATGAGGTGTTACCGGCTAGATTGATGTGGCTTAGAATCGGGGTCTTGACAGCGTTGGCATCAGAGCCGGACTGCCTGTAGGTTCGTTGAGCCAAACTGGTCGATGTCGAGTCTAGAAATGCTTTAGTTATATGTAAGGGAATTGATTGTGGGAGGGAACGTAAGGTTCTTTTACTCCTTTACCCTATGCTTCTGATCTGAGTCATTCTCTTCTCATTCAATGTGGGTTAAGGACTAGGCTCTCTTCTTCTATCAGGTTCACGTGTTACTAATCCGTAGTAGTTTATAGGATTATTGCTACGAGTTCCAGTCCAGTTTCTACTATTTTAGTACGTTGCTATTTGAATCAGAACCTTGATATGATGCTGTTGAGCGGTATTGTGAACTATTGTGGATGTCTCAAATCTTTTTCTGAGCATTTACAGCCGTTATGCTGTCCAATTTTCCCTAGGAATTCTGATGTCTTTGTCTTGTGGTTGTGCTTTCAGATAGCCAACCGTTCTCAAAATCAAGTGGTTCGCCTGACCAGGTGCCTCGACGTGCCCGGTCATACTGCTATGTTAGTCCGGGTCATGATCGAGACAGGATACCGCTGGTATCCCGAATACACTGTCGAAGAGCAGTTCCGCGACTTTAATCAAAGCCAGTATTTCTGCACCGTCAGGACATTTCCTTCCTATCCTGGATCTACCGAGCCCCTTCACTGTTCCTATGGACTCGGAGTTACCGTTGAGATGGCTGTGCAGGATGCTGCCTACTCCATGATGACCATCTTGCGAGTCCGGACTGGCCTGCTTCGGAACACTGACTTCCGTTACATGCCAGCTTCACTTCCGGGAGCGCAAGGGTATCTTCAGGCTATCTATGCTGACTCCACTCAGGAGGACTCATTAACTCGTACCACCGCAGAGATGCTCGAAGATAAGGACCGAGAGAATCGGGCCTTGAGGCTGGAGCTTTTTAATACTCGTGCTGATCATTGGGCCACATTGACTCGGTTTGCACCTGCGGTGCAAGCTGGATGTATGGATACCAGGGATCTGTATCCTGTGAGAGCAGCTCTGCCAGACATGGTGGATTGGCGTGATGTGGGAGGCATCACCCCACCCCGTGGTCCCCGCAGGCCACCGTTTGTTGGTCCAAGACCTCATCCTAGCCCCTATGGTCCACAGGCTCCTCAGGACCGTCTGTTTCCGGATGATCACGTTGAACTTCCAGGCTATGGAGGTGACTTCTATGAGGACTACTACGGAGCTATCTGAGTTAGTAGTAGTACCACTAGTATTGTAGTAGTTGTATCCCCACTGTCCTGCGTGACTTGTGGAATACGACTTGGTGTGTAATCAATTCCGGAGGTGTAGACAAATAATGTATAGGAACTCGGAATGCCTCCGATGAGATGTAACGTCTACCTTCATAGTTGTACTGTAGCATGGGCTTGTACTAAACTATGTATGACGAGTATGACCGTTGGTGTATATATGGCAGTTTTATATTACCATGGCATACGAATGAGCATCTCTGCATTCCGTGTTATCCTTACATTCTGCACTCCTTGTTAAGTTTGAGCCATCCTTGTATAAACCGTTGTCTTGTTTCCTCTTAGGATGGTCAACACCCGCGGCAACCCTGCTGTCCCGGAGCAGGGGGAAGCCAGTGCAGCTAGGGGTGAAAATCTGCCTCACCCGCCTTCTCTGGCCGAAGTGATGCTGGAGGCGGAAAGGAACAAGCGTGAGACCAACCGCCTGCTGGAGCGGATTGAGCAGAACACTGCACGCCACCCACGAAATGACTTGGTGTCAATCAACGACTTTATCAAGCTGTACCCACCAAAGTTTAACCATTCCGTCGAGCCCCTCGACGCGGATGATTGGCTTCCCAGCATCACCCACAAGCTACGTTCTGCCAACGTAGCCGAAGCCGACAAGGTTACCTATGCTGCCTATCATCTCGAGGGCCCCACTAGCCATTGGTGGGAAAACTATGAAGCTATGCGCCCGGTCGGTCAAATCACTACCTGGGCTGAGTTCAGCGAGGCTTTCCGTGAGCATCACATTCCGGAAGGTCTCATGGATCGCAAGAGGGAGGAGTTCTGCAACTTCACCCAAGGAAGGCTGACTGTGGATGCATATAGCCGAGAATTTGGGAACCTGGCACGCTATGCTCCTGAAGAGGTTTCTACTGACGCCAAGAAGCAGGCAAGGTTCCGCAAGGGACTTAGCCCTGAGCTTCGCCGCGATCTCCGTCTGCACGAGTGCACATCCTTTCAGAAGTTGGTCAATAAAGCTATCAGTGCTGAGATAGGCCAGACTGATTATGACGCTTCACGCAAGCACTCCCGTGATTTTGGGTCTTCATCCGGCTCTGGAGCTCAGAAGCGCCGGGTGTGGATTCCAAGCACCGCACTGCCACCCAGATTCACCCCGAGGCCATCCTTTGAGGCGCCTCGTCCCAACCAGCAATTTGCACCGCCCAAGCCCTATGGTGGCCCCGCTGCTAATGTTGCTCCACGCCCCACTGTGGTAACATGCTTCAAGTGTGGAGAACCGGGTCACTATAGTCGAGAGTGTCCCCAGAACAACCCCAATCAAGCTGGAAAGTCCGTTGGCCGTGGTAAGCCCGCGGGAAAGACTTTCTATGCCAAGCCGGCCACCACTGCACGTGGCCATGTCAATTATGTTTCAGCCGAAGAGGCTCATGAGGATCCCAACGTCGTCCTTGGTATGCTCCTTGTTAACTGCCATCCGGCATCTGTTCTTTTCGATACTGGAGCATCTCATTCATTCATATCCGAGAATTATGCTCGGTTGCATAACACGACATTCTGTGACATGCCCACTTCCATGGTAATTCAAACTTCGGGTTCCAAATGGCAAACTTCTAGGGTAAGCCATGGGAACGAAATTCTTGTCGACAGGCTTGTCTTCCTGGCATCTTTAATAGCTCTCAAGTCCTCCGACATAAACATCATCTTGGGTATGGACTGGATGTCGGCTCATTATGCCAAGATCGATTGTGCCACTAGAACCGTTCAACTTACTCACCCCTCGGGCAAGACAGTTAATGTATTAACTCGAGTGGCCAAGCACCAACTTTACTCCCTCAATGCCAACCCTCTTCTAGACCTTGAGGACATTCCGGTAGTCCGAGACTTCCCGGATGTGTTTCCGGAAGAACTGCCAGGTGTTCCACCTGACAGGGATGTCGAGTTTGTGATAGACCTTGTTCCAGGAACCGTTCCAATTGCTAGAAGACCCTACAAGATGGCACCCTTAGAACTAGCCGAGCTTAAGAACCAACTCGATGAGTCCTTGAACAAGGGGTTTATCCGTCCTAGCTCCTCTCCTTGGGCTTGCCCCGTCCTCTTCGTCAAGAAGAAGGATGGAACGGATCGAATGGTTGTGGATTACCGACCTGTCAATCTGGTCACCATCAAGAACAAATACCCGCTTCCCGGGATCAACGACCTGTATGACCAGCTCGCTGGATCCTCAGTCTTCTCCAAGATGGATTTGAGGTTGGGCTACCATCAAATCAAAATCAGAAACGGGGACATTCCCAAAATGACCTTTGTTACTCGTTATGGCCAATACGAGTACACCGTCATGTCCTTCGGTTTAACTAATGCCCCGGCCACCTTCTCCTGGTCAATGAATTCGGTTTTCATGGAGTACTTGGACAAATTCGTCGTAGTATACCTCGATGACATACTCATCTACTCCAAGAATGAAGAGGAACATGCCGAACATCTAAGGCTGGTATTGATGAAACTTCGAGAGCATCGCCTTTATGCCAAATTCTCCAAGTGTGAATTTTGGTTGTCAGAAGTGACCTATCTAGGCCATGTAATCTCTGGTAAGGGTATTGCTGTCAATCCCGAGCGAGTTCAAGCCGTCCTTGATTGGACTCCACCTGAAACGGTCAAGCAAGTTCGGAGTTTCCTTGGCCTAGCGAGCTATTGCCGCTGCTTCGTCGAGAATTTCTCCAAGGTTGCTAAGCCTCTAACTGAACTCCTCAAGAAAGATAAAAAGTCCGAGTGGACTCCACAGTGCGAGTTCAGTTTTCAGGAACTGAAAAGGCGCCTGACATCTGCTCCCGTACTAGTACCACCAGATTTCTCCAAGGACTTTATTATCTATTGCGATGCCTCGCGACAAGGACTAGGTTGCATACTCATGCAAGAGCGTCAGGTAATTGCCTATGCTTCACGGCAATTACACCCACATGAGGAAAATTATCCCACACATGATCTAGAGCTTGCAGCGGTAGTCCATGCACTCAAAACCTGGCGACATTACCTTCTCGGTAATCGTTGCGAGATCTTCACCGATCACCAAAGCTTGAAATATATCTTCACCCAACCAGATTTGAATCTCAGGCAAAGACGTTGGGTCGAGTTGATCTCGGATTACGACTTAGGAATAACTTACACCCCTGGCAAAGCCAATGTCATGGCTGATGCACTAAGTCGTAAGTCCTACTGTAACAACCTGATGTTACAACAAAGTCAACCACTTCTCCATGAGGAATTTCGCAAGCTTAATCTTCACATTGTTCCTCAGGGATTCCTATCCACCCTGGTAGCAGAACCTACCCTTACAGATCAGGTCATCAAGGCACAGAAGGTAGATCCGGGAATTTCCCGTATCAAGAGAAACGTTAAGAAAGGAGTCGTGAATTGTTTCTCCATTGATGATCAAGGTGTCGTATACTTTGGGAATCGCCTAGTGGTTCCAAAGGCGCGAAACCTGAGGCGACTGATCCTTAAGGAAGCTCATGAATCCCCTCTCACTATTCATCCCGGTAGTACTAAAATGTATCAAGACCTACGCCAGAGGTTTTGGTGGACTAGGATGAAGAGAGAAATCACTCAATACATTGCCAATTGCGACGTTTGTCGTCGTGTTAAAGCAGAGCATCAACGGCCTGTTGGCACCCTTCAACCTTTGGCTATTCCTGAATGGAAATGGGATAAAATTAGTATGGATTTCATCACTGGGTTTCCCAGGACCAAGAGGGGGAATAATGCCATCTTCGTCGTGATCGACCGTCTTTCCAAAGTAGCCCATTTCCTACCTGTTCGTGAGAGTATCACCGCTAGCCAGCTAGCTGACTTATACATCTCCCGAATAGTGTCTCTTCATGGTGTCCCATTGGAAATTAACTCAGACCGTGGAAGTCTCTTCACCTCTCGATTTTGGGAAAGTTTCCAAAATGCTATGGAAACTCATCTCTCCTTTAGCACCGCCTTCCATCCTCAATCAAGTGGTCAAGTAGAGCGAGTCAATCAAATTCTGGAAGATATGCTCCGAGCTTCTGTTATCTCGCTCGGAATGAGTTGGGAGAAATGCCTTCCATTCGCGGTGTTTGCTTATAACAATAGCTATCAAGCTAGTTTGGGCAAAGCTCCCTTCGAAGTTCTCTATGGACGAAAATGTCGAACGCCTCTTAACTGGTCAGAAACCGGGGAAAGACAACTCTTTGGCCCGGATATGATTCAGGAAGCAGAAGAGCAGGTTCGCGTTATTCGTGAGAAATTGAAAACAGCCCAATCTCGCCAAAAGAGTCAATATGATCGTAAACATAAGCCTATGACATTTGAAGTTGACGAGAAGGCTTACCTTCGGGTTACCCCGTTAAAGGGAACCCATCGTTTCGGTATCAAAGGAAAATTGGCTCCTCGTTACATTGGACCCTTTCGCATTCTTGCCAAACGAGGAGAAGTTGCCTACCAATTGGAACTACCTCCGCATCTTTCCAGAGTTCACGATGTCTTCCACGTTTCGCAACTCAGGCGTTGCTTCACGGATCCTACCCGTGGAGTGGACCACGAAACGCTTGATTTACAAGATAACCTTTCTTATCGGGAATACCCCGTTCGTATCCTTGATCAAGCCGAGCGTACCACTCGACGTCATAATATCAAGTTTCTCAAGGTTCAATGGTCACACCATTCCGAGGAAGAAGCCACTTGGGAAAGGGAGGATCGTCTTCGACTCGAGTACCCCACCCTCTTTCCAGATGATCCTAAATCTCGGGACGAGATTCTATTGAGTGGGGGTGAGTTGTCACACCCTAGCTAGACCATGCATTAGAGTGTGCATCATGTTTACTTTCATCAGAAACTTGAAATGGGGAAAGCAGAACCCCCAGCACCCCCCTGAAATCAACTAGGGTTTACTAAAAATAAATTCAATGAACCTGAAATGCCCTTCTAAAATGCTCACCCTCTTTGCCTTGGGTTAGAACCCTTGGGAAAAATGGTGCACATAATTTTAGGTCAACAAAAGGGCATTGGTTTAAATCATAAGTATTTGAATTTGGGCATTTAAATGCTATTAAATAATTCAAATGCTCAAATAATGTTGGAACTATTTTTTGGGCCACTGAAATAATTCAGCAAGTGTCCATGAATATTTTCAGGATTTTATAAAATGATTTAGTATTTAAACTAAATCAAAACAAAATAACAGAAATAAATAAAAGAGGGAAAAGCCACTGGGCCACTTACCTGGACTACCTGGCCCATCTCCAGCTGGCGGCCCAGCCCACCCCCGCTGCCTCCTGTCGTCTCCCTCCTCGGACAGAAGGACGAGGGCGTGTGCCCGACGCTCGCCGGCACGCGCGCGCGCCACCTCCACCCTGCTGGCCACCTCCTGCTTCCCGACACCCCCTAGACGAGCGCCACGCCTCCCCTGGAACCCTCTCGCTCACTCTCTCTTCCCCATTCTCCCCCTGGCTTCCTCTCTCTTCCACCGAGCGGAGCTCGTCGCCGCTGTATGCCGTAGACGCAGCCCCCATGCTCCCCTCGCCCTGCCGCTGAGCCCAGAAGCACCGCCGTGTCTTCCTCGTCCTCCCCATCGAGCTACGCGAGCCGGGAGAGCTTGGAACGTCACCACCACCGTCATCTTCAACCTCGGCCGCCCGAGCTCCTCGCCGTCGATTCGCGCCGTCAAGGTCGCCCCCGAGCCCGCTAGCCACCCCTACGGCACCGCTGTGAGCTCCCGGTCCCTTTTCCCTTAGCCACGCCGTCGATTTCGCCCCGTAGCTGTTGCCCCGCGAGCACCCGAAGCTCGCCGCCGCTGAGCCTCGACGCCGTTGTGGCTACGGCCGTGCAAGCACGCGTCCGAGCGCACCACCGCCTTCAACGCGTCCCCAGGAGCCTAACGCACCCACCCGTTCGACCTGCCGTGCCCCCTAGTGCCAACCCCAACCTTACCCGAACTCCGGCGGCCGCAAAAGAGCTCACCGCCGTCAGCTCCGGCCACCCCCGCACCTCCCGTTGGTCTCCCTAGATGCGCACAAGCACGAGCTCCTCCCTGGTGCCCCCAGCGTGCCAAACCATCGCCTGTAGCGAAATCCCGATGCGGACGCCGCCGCGATCTGAGGTCGCCGGCGGCTAAACACCGGTAGCCGACGTGGCCGTCATTAGCGGTTAATTAACCCACTAACCACCCCTCTAGAGTCACTGCCATGTGGGCCCTAGTGCTTAATTAGTTAGTTAACTATTCTGTTAGATTAGCACCGGTCTCAGGAGGGCCCCATCTGTCAGTTTGACTTTGCCACGTCACAGTTGACCTGGTCCCACACGTCAGCCACAGAAACCAACTAGAGTCACTGACCAGTGGACCCCACTGGTCGGGTTTGACCTGGACACCGCCTTTGACTTGCTGACGTCATGCTGACGCAAGGCTGACGCAGTAACTCTTTTCTGGATTTAATTTTATATAGAAAATTCCAGAAAATTGCCTAAATTTCAAAAATTCATAGAAATTCAACCATAACTCCAAATGAGACAAATTATATATGAAAAAATATCAGAAAAATCCAAGCTATCCATTGGTACTGGTTTCATGCATGTCAGAACAAGTTAAACCTGCTATTTATGCAATATAAGGTGATGCACTAATATGATCATGTCAAATGAGCTAACACTTGAACCTTTGGTTCAAATAAGCAATTACCCTTCTGTTTTAGCTTGCATTAGGCCAAGACACATCCATATTGCCATGTCATAGCATGCATCATATTGTTGCATATCGTCATGTGTTGATTGTGTTCCGATGTGTTCTTCGTGGTAGGTTCTGCCTCCGAGGATATTCACGAGTATCCAACTGAAGGGCAGTATCCCGTTACCACTCCATCAGGCAAGCAACCATTGATCATTCCGATACAAACCCATGTTCTCGCTCCTGCTCTTGTTTACTGCATTAAGACAACACGATTCAAACTGCTGTGTGCTACGGTAGTTGAACCCTTATCCTCTGCATGACCTGTCATTGCCACAGTAACTAGATGAAACCCACTAGCATGTGTAGGAGTTGATTGAGCCATGTTTTGTGATTCCTACCTTGCTATGCCTGCTATGCTTAGAGTTGTGTCAGGTCTGGTTCATCTGGGTGATGGGCTAGAGTGAAATGCTTGTGTCAGTAATATGTGGGATGTGTTGAACATGTTTTGGTAAAGGTATCGATGAGAGGCCATGTAGGAGTACATGGTGGGTTGTTTCATTGAGACCGTCCATAAGAACCGAGATCTGTATGTGTGATTTAAGATGTAGTTACTACCGTACATTGGGCCCGAAACAAATGGACCCTCTCGGCTTCTTAGCCACCCTAGTACTCTGTCCAGGAGTTGCAAATAGTTTCTGGTGTTTGTAGGATATGTGTTGGCGGCCGTGCGTAGCGCTGACCCTAGGGGTGGGCTATGTTGCGGTAGATACACCATGGCACGGTGTACCGAGCCACCCGTTTGGTGTCTCGGGAACCCTGTTCACATCGTTTGGGGCCGTATGTGGAAACCTCGGCCGGACTCCCTGCGGATGGAACCTGGATAGGCGATAACCTGGACTAGGGGCTTAGGTGTTTAGGTAGGCCGTGGCCGACACCCTCGCTGGGCTTCCGCTTGAAGGTTGCCGAGTACATGTCGTGTAGACGGCGGTAAGCGGTGAAAGCGTGTATGACGAAGTACACCCCTGCAGGGTATAAAACTATTCGAATAGCCGCGTCCGCGGTAAAGGACTACTTGGTTGCCTATACAGTTCATAGACAAGTTAATGGATACTACTAAAAGACTCAAGATAAGTGTGAGTTCCGAGGATGGCCCTCTCGCAGGATACGAGGGAGGATCCACGGTGGAGTATTGTGATGGTGAGTAGTGGACTCGTGTGCGAAAACTATTTTGCTAAAAGGTTCCGTAGGATAGCTTAGCCAAGAGTCAAAGCTGGCTTGCTGCATAAACCCCACCACCTTCTTGAGAATGAGCATGTATAGTAGGTTCTGATGTAAGACTTGCTGAGTACCTTTGTACTCATGTTTGCTTATTTATTGTTTTCAGACGACAACACTGCCCCCTCCGATGGGTGTTACGTAGACCTTGACGTCGACGAGTGACTAGCCACCCAGGTGGTGATCCAGGCCATGGAGGGCCTATGTAGATAGACAGGCTTCGAGAAGCCTTCTTTCTTTCTAGAGTCTGTACTCAGACTAGTTGCTTCCGCATGTGCTTGTATGACTATATGACTTGAGTGTCGGGTCATGTGACCCCTATCTGTATGAATATGTTATGTATGGCTCCCTGGAGCCTTTAAATAAAGTACTTGAGTTGTAGAGTTTTGTTGTGATGCCATGTTGTATGTACTCATATCGGGCATATTGTGTGTATGATTGAAATGCTTGGTATGAGTGGGATCCGACAATCTAGTTGTTTGTCCTTCGCAGCCTTTCTTATGGGGAAATGTAGTCTAGTGTTCCTCGAGCCATAGTAGTCCGCTACAGCCCGGTTCACCGGAGTCCTGCTAGCCCAGCACTACTGTTCAGGACACTTGACTGGCGGCATGTGTTTCACTTCGTCCCTATGTCTGTCCCTTCAGGGAAATGTCACGCGGTGATCTCCGGAGTCCTGTCTAGCCTGCTACAGCCCGGGATCCCCGGAGTCCTGTTAGCCCAGTGCTACAGCCCGGAATCACTCGTTGATGACCGACATGTTCGATGTGATTCATGTATGCCTGTCTCCATAGGTCTGTGCCGCTTTGGGTTCACGACTAGCCATGTCGGCCCGGGTTCTCGGTCATATGGATGCTAGCGACATTGTCATATACGCGAGCCAAAAGGCGCAAATGGTCCCGGGCCATGGTAAGGCGACACCCGTGGGATACCGTGCGTGAGGCCGCAAAGTGATATGAGGTGTTACCGGCTAGATCGATGTGGCTTAGAATCGGGGTCCTGACACGGCCCATCCACCCCACTCCCTGTCCATAACCCCCTCCCCACTCCACCGGTCAACCCACCGACACCCCACACTCCCCCAAAAATATCTCCCCCCTCTTCGCCCCGATTGGATCGGGATCAAGAGGAAGATGTCGCTGCCCGGATTGCCCGTCGCCGGCCATCGCCGAGCCCCCCTCACCGGCCTGCTTCCTCTCCGCCGCGTTGTCTCCGTCCTCCTCCCCGTGCCCATTGTTATTTTCCCTACAGCCCTCGTGAGCCTCCCCTCCCCCTCTCCTCCTGTCTCATCGTGCTCGCGCTCACGGCCGCGGCCTCGTCCCCCGCGCGCCCGCGCCATCCCGCACGCGCACGCTGCCCATGCACCGCGGCCCCTCCCCGCGCTCGCCCGCGCGCACATTCGCGCGCCCGCGGCCACGCCGCTGCGGCTGCTCCTCTGGCGCCGCTCGCCCGCGAGCCTCCCCTGCCGCCTGCTCGCGCATGGCACACACTGCCCGCGCCCGCTGGCCTCCATCCCCCGCTGCCCTCGCGCTCACCACGCCATGCGTCGCCCCCACTGCTGCTACTGCCCCGCGTCGGCCCACTCACCGTGCCCCTCGCCGCGCGCACGCACACCACCGTGCCAGCCCCCACACCGCACTCGCCGCCCGCCCTAACCCCCGCCCCGCGCCCACCCCGCGGCCGCCACGGCCCGCGCCTCCCGCCTGCTGCTGTTCTGCCGCCGCTGCGGCCAGCCCCCATGCGCGCCCCACTTTCCTCCCCCCGCGCATGCACGACCGCAGCGGCCGTCGTGCCTGCCCGCCTTCGCATCGCCCACCGCTGCTGTGGCAGCTGCTGCCTCGGCAGCAGCCCCCCCCGCTGCCCAGCATCGCCGGTGCCGCCCATTCCGGCAAACCACCTTGCCGCGCCCCGCCGGCCTTGCCCGCTGCGCCCGTTCGGGCCTTGCCTGTGCCCGCATGCCCGTTCACCCGTTAGGGTCCCTGGCCCAATGACTGCCGGGGCCCACCCCGAGAACGTTTTTGTAAATAATAATAATAATAAAACAATTAATTAATTAAAGAATTAATTAACTTAATTAATTATGATTAATTAAACTAAACAGCTAATTAAACTAATTAATCATGATTAGTTAGTATAGTTAATGACAAAAGGGACGCACACGTCAGTTTGACCAGTCAATACCTCTATTGACTGCTGACGTCATGCTGACGCCAGCAAACACTATTCTGGATAATGTTGAATTAAAATAATTAAATAAGTGCTAAAAATGATATAAATCTTTTAAAATTAATATAAAATAAACCGTAGCTCGGATGGAAAACTTTGTACATGAAAGTTGCTCAGAACGATGAGACGAATCCGGATATGCAGCCTGTTCGTCCGTCACGCATCCCTAGCATAGAGAAAACGCAACTTTCCCCCTTCGATTCATTTGTCCGAAAATGCGAGACACCGGGAATATTTTCCCGGATGTTTGCCCCCTTCACCGGTATCACCTCATACCGTGTTAGGGCACACCTAGCACCGCTACTTGTCATGTCATGCATCATTATGCATCTGTTTGCATTGTATTCATTATTTATTCACCCTCTTCTCTCCGGTAGACTACGAGACTGACGCCGCTGCTGGTTCCTCGATCGACTACATTATTGACGACCCCTACTTGCCAGAGCAACCAGGCAAGCCCCCCCTTGATCACCAGATATCGCCTATTCTTCTCTCTACTGCTTGCATTAGAGTAGTGTAGCATGTTACTGCTTTTCGTTAATCCTAGCCTGATGCATAGTCTGTCATTGTTGCTACAGTTATTGATACCTTGCCTGCAATCCTAGATGCTTAGTATAGGATGCTAGTTTATCATCAGTGGCCCTACATTCTAGTTCGTCTGCCATGCTATACTATCAGGCCGTGATCACTCGGGAAGTGATCACGGGTATATACTTATACATATTATATGATACCTATGGTGACTAAAGTCGGGTCGGCTCGTAGAGTACCCGCGAGTGATTCACGGATTGGGTCCGAAAGGACGTTTGTCCCGATGGCCCTCTGAGTGGATCTTTGTGGTGGAGCGACAGGGTTGGTTGAGACCGCCTAGGAGAGAGGTGGGCCTGGCCCTGGTCGGCATCCATGGTTATTTTCAAAATAACACGCTTAACGAGATCTGGGTATTTGATCTGAGTCTGGCCATTGGCCTATACACTCTAACCAACTATGCGGGAACCGTTATGGGCACTCGACGTCATGGTATCAGCCGAAGCCTTCGTGACGTCAGCGACTGAGCGGCGCGCGCTGTGTTTGACTGGAACGCCTGCTCTTGTATAAGGGAGGCTAGGTCTGCTCGCCGGCCGCGTACGCGATGTGCAGGTGTGCAATGGGCGATGGGCCCAGACCCCTGGGCCATAGGATTTAGACTGGCGTGCTGACCTCCCTGTTGTGCCTAGGTCGGGCTGCGACGTGTTGATCTTCCGAGGCCGGGCATGACCCAGAAAAGTGTGTCCAGACAAAGGGGATCGAGCATGTCGGGTAATGTGGTGCACCCGTGCAGGGAAGTTAATCTATTCGAATTGTCGTGTCCCTCGGTAAAAGGATGAGCCGGAGTTGTACCTTGACCTTATGACAACTAGAACCAGATACTTAATAAAACACACCCTTCAAAGTGCCAGATACAACCGGTGATCGCTCTCTCATAGGGCGACGAGGGGAGGATCACCGGGTAGGATTATGCTATGCGATGATACTTGGTGAACTTACCATCTACTCTCTTCTACATGCTGCAAGATGGAGGTTGCCAGAAGCATAGTCTTTGACAGGACTAGCTATCCCCCTCTTATTTCGGCATTCTGCAGTTCAGTCCACATATGCTACCCCTTTTCCATTTGATACCAATGCATACATATGTAGTGTAGCTCCTTGCTTGCGAGTACTTGCATCTGTTTTATTCGATTCAGGAGCATCCCATTCATTCATGTCAGAAGATTTTGCATACAAGCACGACGTTAAATGTGAGGAGATGAACACTTCGTTAGTGGTAAAAACCCCCGTGGGACAATGTCAAACCTCACTGGTTGGCATCGACGTCCCCGTGGAAATCGAAGGGCTGGAATTCTATGCCTCTCCCATTATCCTGAAGTCGTCTAACATCGACCTCATTATGGGGATGGATTGGTTGAAAGCGCATACTTCTTCTATAGTTTGCGCCACTAAGATCGTCCATCTGCTACACCCTTCTGATGAGATAGTTACTTACCGGGCTCATCTGGTTCAAAACGCCGAGGCACGGCTTTATGCCTTGAATGCAATGAATGCTGCACCACTCGAGGGCATTGAAAACATTCCCGTTGGTCATGAATTCCAAGACGTCTTTCCGGAAGAACTTCTAGGGATTCCCCTTGCTAGAGCTGTCGAATTCATCATCGACTTGAAACCAGGCACCTCCCTTATAGCCAAACGACCCTACAAGATGCCGCCGCATGAACTCATTGAGCTTAAGGAGGAAATCGACAAATCTCTTAGCAAAGGTTTCATTCGCCCTAGTTGCTCTCCTTGGGGAGCACCTTCTCTCTTTGTTAAGAAGAAGGATGGGACGAACCGATTAGTCCAAGACTATCGACCTATTAACCAAGCCACTATTCAGAATAAATATCCCCTCCCTCGGATCAATGATCTTTATGATCAACTGGCTGGTTCATCAGTGTTCTCCAAACTCGACTTGAGGTTGGGTTACGACCAGATCCGTGTTCGTGAAGAGGATATCCCAAAGACCGCCTTCATAACTCGGTATGGATCATACGAGTACACTCTCATGTCATTCGGCTTAACGAATGGTCCCGCCACCTTCTCTCATCTGATGAACTATATATTCATGGATTACCTCGACAAGTTCGCCGTGGTTTATCTGGATGATATCCTTGTATTTTCGAAGAACAAATAAGAACATGCTGAACATCTTCGTCTTGTGCTGGAAAAGCTTCGAGAGCATCAACTCTACGCTAAGTATTCCAAGTGTGAATTCTGGCTACCCGAAGTAACCTATCTTGGGCATGTCATCTCCAAGGATGGTATTGTCGTCAACCCTGAACGAGTTCAGGCTATTCTCGATTGGACTCCTCTGAAGAATGTCAAGCAAGTCCGAAGTTTTCTCGGTCTCGCCAGATATTGCCGTCGATTCGTCGAGAACTTCTCCAAGATCGCTAGGTCTCTGACTAACCTGTTGCATAAGGGCGTCAAGTTCCAATGGACCGACAAGTGCCAGGAAAGTTTCTAGGCGCTCAAAGACAAGTTGACTTCTGCCCCAATGCTAGCTCCACCAGATACTAAGAAGGACTTCGTCAGTTACTGTGACGCTTCCCGTCAAGGATTAGGCTGTGTCCTAATGCAAGAGCGTAGAGTGATTGCTTATGCCTCTCGTCAACTGCGCCCTCACGAAGAAAACTACCCAGTTCACGACCTCGAGCTTGCTACTATCATTCATGCTCTGAAGCAGTGGCGACATTACCTTCTCGGTAATCGTTGCGAGATCTTCACCGACCACCAAAGTCTAAAGTATCTATTTACTCAACCATACTTGAACCTCCGTCAGCAGAGATAGATGGAGACTATTGCAGAATTTGATGTGGGTATATCCTATACCCCAGGAAAGGCTAATGTAATGGCTGATGCCTTGAGCCACAAGTCTTACTGCAACCACCTCCAGGTTCACAAAGTTCAGCCCTCGCTTGTCGAAGAATTTAGAAAGCTGAACCTTCATATTGTTCCCCCTGGTGCACTCACTCCCCTCCCCAAGAGTTCCAAAAGATGAATCTTCGTGTTGTTACTAAGGGTTCTCTAAATACCCTGGCTATCGTACCAGATCTCGTAGATGGTATAAAGACCATTCAAGGTTATGACTTTGAAGTCCAGAAGATTAAACGCCATCTCGCAAAAGGAAAGACCTCATTCTTCACTATCGCCGATGATGGCGCCCTGTACTTCAAAGGCCGCATAGTGGTACCATGTTCGAGGAAAAACCTAGATCAGACTAAAAAGGTTATGAAAGAAGCTTATGATACGCCTCTGTCCATCCATCCTGGCAGTACAAAGATGTACCAAGACATCCGCCAGAGATTCTGGTGGTCTAATATGAAGCAAGACATTGCACGATATGTTGCTGAGTGTGACGTTTGCCGTCGTATCAAAGCAGAGCATCAAAGGCCTGCTGGAACTCTGCAACCTATCTCTATTCCTGAATGACAATGGGACCATGTTGAAACGGACTTCGTTACTGGGTTTCCCAAATCGCAGAAAGGTAATGATGCTATTCTTGTTGTCATTGACCGGCTTTCTAAAGTTGCACATTTTCTGGCGGTCAAAGAAATAATCACTGCTAGTCAGCTTGCAACTCTCTACATGTCTAGAATTGTTTCACTTCACGGTATTCCACTGGTTACCAGTTCGAACCATGGCAGCTTATTCACTTCAAGATTCTGGGCAAGTTTCCAAGAAGCTATGGTAACTCATCTGTCGTTCAGTACTGCGTTTCATCCTGAGTCGCAAGGAAGAGTTGAACGTGTCACGGGTATATACTTATACATATTATATGATACCTGCAGTGACTAAAGTCGGGTCGGCCCGTAGAGTACCCACGAGTGATTCACGGATTGGGTTCGAAAGGACGTTTGTCCCGACGGCCCTCTGAGTGGATCTTTGTGGCAGAGTGGCGGGGTAGGTTGAGTCTGCCTAGGAGAGAGGTGGGCCTGGCCCTGGTCGGCGTCCGTGGTTATTTCAAAATAACACGCTTGACGAGATCTGGGTATTTGATCTGAGTCTGGCCATTGGCCTATACGCTCTAACCAACTACGCGGGAACAGTTATGCACACTCGACGTCATGGTATCAGCCGAAGCCTTCGTGATGTCAGCGGCTGAGCAGCGCGCGCCGGGTTGGATTGGAACACCTGCTCTTGTATAAGGGAGGCTAGGTCTGCTCGCCGGCCGCGTACGCAACATGCAGTTGTGTAATGGGCGATGGGCCCAGACCCCTGTGCCATAGGATTTAGACCGGCGTGCTGACCTCTCTGTTGTGCCTAGGTAGGACTGCGACGTGTTGATCTTCCGAGGCCGGGCATGACCTAGAAAAGTGTGTTTGGACAAAGGGGATCGAGCGTGTTGGGAAATGTGGTGCACCCTTGCAGGGAAGTTGATCTATTCGAATAGATGTGTCCCTCGGTAAAAGGACGAGCCGGAGTTGTACCTTGACCTTATGACAACTAGAACCGGATACTTAATAAAACACACCCTTCCAAGTGCCAGATACAACCGGCGATCGCTCTCTCACAAGGCGACGAGGGGAGGATCACCAGGTAGGATTATGCTATGCGATGATACTTGGTGAACTTACCATCTACTCTCTTCTACATGCTGCAAGATGGAGGTTGCCAGAAGCGTAGTCTTCGACATGACTAGCTATCCCCCTCTTATTCCGGCATTCTCCAGTTCATTTCACATATGCTACCCCTTTCCATTTGATACCAATGCATACATATGTAGTGTAGCTCCTTGCTTGCGAGTACTTTGGATGAGTACTCATGGTTGCCTTGCTCCCCCTTTTCCCCTTTTCTATACCCGATTGTTGCGACCAGACGATGGAGTCCAGGAGCCAGACGCCACCGTTGATGACGACTCCTACTACACTGGAGGTGCCTACTACTACGTGCAGGCCGCTGACGATGACCAGGAGTAGTTTAGGAGGATCCCAGGCAGGAGGCCTGCACCTCTTTCGATCTGTATCCCAGTTTCTGCTATCCTTCTTAAGGCAGATTTGTTTATTTATGTCTGTACTCAGATATTTTTGCTTCCACTGACTCGTCTATGATCGAGCTCTTGTATTTGAGCCCTCGAGGCACCTGGCTTGTAATATGATGCTTGTATGACTTATTTTATTTATAGAGTTGTGTTGTGATATCTTCCCGTGAGTCCCTGATCTTGATCGTACACGTTTGCGTGTATGATTAGTGTACGATTGAATCGGGGGCGTCACAGAACCGGATGTTAAACTGGATATTGAGAGCTTCAAAGCTTTATGGGAGAGAGATGTCTCTTGAGCCATATTTTAAACCGGAATCTTCATTTTGAGCCGGAAATTTTCTGACGGCCTTTAAATTTTCATCAATATGGCAGCATCCTCCGGGACCGGGTTATCTTCCCCTTCAACGCCCCGGGGTTCTTGAATTTGCTGAAACTGGTAAGACTTTGCTGAGTCATATCATTGTATCCCCTGAGTCTTAAGATGACTCGAGGAGTTGGCTTGAGACTCTCCATACTTGACCGTGATATGAGCCGGCATATATTTTAATAGCGGATTGCTGGACTATGTTGAATCTCGGCGGGTTATGAATGACCCTGTCCATTGATCCATCCGGTGTAGGCAAGGGCCATAACTTGATGGTCGCTTTTGTAATGATGAATTGTTCTGCATAAGAAATTTCACAGACGAGAGTAATTTTTCTTGAAGAAGATAAAAATATATCAATAGAAACTTGACAGGATGGATTTCACCTAATATGTTCTATCGAGAATTATCAGCTGTAGGGTTGTAGCAACGATGACAGAGGTGGCGACTTAAAACGCGGCACCGGGCGGCTTAGAAGGGATCTTCCGGGTCATGTTTGACCGTTGATTTTTTTGTTTGAATAATGATTGTTCAGGAATACCATGCCGAGTCAACCTCCCTTTCTTTCTTTACTTTCTCTTCTCTTCTGGCCAGTACTAACTACTGGAGCAGTGGGGAGCCCTTCAACATATCCGAAAACCCTGAACTCAAATCACCGGTCGGAAAACCCATAGCAAGTATGTTTTTGTATCCACCGAAACTGAAGCTTATGTTTCTTCAGTGGTCAATTGAGTTGAAGTAGAGTGTTTGCAAACGTAAATATTAGGATTCCCCACATCGACAAACAACATCCGGCTCACGGGGTGCAGGTCACGCGAGCGGACCCGGGTCTGGGCGCCTTGGAGCCGAGCTGTCGTTGTAACTTTTTTCCAAAGGTCCACCGAAGTTTTGATTTGCATCGTAAATTCCCTTTTGATCTTTGGTACAGTGCAACTCCAAAACTCAGGTTCCATGGACGAAATCCTTTGCATTCTCCCGGCTATGCTGAAGTAGATTTTGATGTTAATAATAACTCCATCGCGGTTCGAGCTGTGACGACAGTGAAACTGACTGGACCTTGCAATGTATGGCACCACTGCAGGTGCGAGCTCCACTGTTACGATAGCCTTGACCATTTATCGAACCAAGTAATAGCACATGCTACTCCCAACTACCAAGAAGTACTACCAATCGCATCCAAGATGTGCATACATGCACCACCTCCCTTTTTTTTCCTTTTTTTCTGGTATACAGGTGTAGCAAGAGCGCCCAAAGACCGCTTGTGCGGAGAATTCAGACGCGGGCACGGCGACTTAGCGGAGGCAAGCGGGGACGGAGTCCAGCGCAGCAGGCAGCGAGGCCGGCTCTGCACAGAGGAGGCCCGTTTGCAGACGGAGCCACGGGTCGCGACCTGGCGGTGCAGAACCGCGCCCAAGCGGATTGCAGGTGGCGGGGTTGTCGACAGCGGTCCAGAAGCGATGCCGGCGAAATAATGCAGCACGACAAGAACGGGTCACAGCCAGCAGGCGGTTCAACGGCGACTGCAGGGAGGCCCGATGGTGACTAGTAGAGGAGGCCTGAGGCCACAGCGTTGGAGGCGGCGACTCGGAACGGGGCCACTCGTAGCAGTAGGAGCAACCCGCAACGGCTGTTTTGAAAGCAACCGGTAGTGGAAGCAACCCACGGCAGCTCGCGCTGAGGGCAGTTCATCCTGGCGCAGGCAACGTCTTGGTGGTGATGTTGTAAGAGGCGGCGGTTCGGGGCGCGAGGCCAGGCGGCTCAGGAGGTCGCGGCGCACAGAGGCGGTGAATGCTGCTGAGGCGAGCGCCGCACCAGCGAGGGAGGCTTATCACGGAGGCCAAGCGTGATAGCTTGAAGTGGCGTCTCAAGACCGCGGTGGCGCGGTGGCTCAACACAGGGGTGAGACGGCGGCGGAGGCGCGAGGCGCCAAGTGTAAGTGCATCTAGTGCCCCTTAGTGATTTTGCTGTATTGAAGACTTATAGGTTAAGGGACTAATGCGTTTGTGAGTGTACACAGATCTATAAGTCTATGAGGAGTTTGATATTTACAGAGAAAGTCGACCCCTAAAAATGAAGTTCTTCGACTGAAGACTTTGGATTTCTGAAGACTTTCTGAAGACTTTGAAAGTGAAGAAATTGGTGTGACCTTGAAGACTTGGTATTCATTCGAGGAACATGAAGCGTGAAGACTTTTGTTTTCGTAGTTTCATTTTCTCTTTCTTGAGTCATAGGAAACACCGTACTATTAAAGGGGGTCGAGGAAATACTAAGGGAAAATTTCCATGTGATGCTCAACTCAAAATCCTACACCTACCAATCCCTTCGAGTGAAGCCATTGGAAATCTCATACAATCTAGTCATATTCTTCAGTGACAGAGACGAAGTTCTTCTGGTCTCTGAGGAATTTGTTCTGACTGAGGAGTTAGGAATTTGCCAGTGCGGATTACCTACACAGTGAGGAACATGATAGCCCTGAGGATTTTGCTACTCAAAATTACGACCGTTGTTGTGCTATGAGCCAGCTGTCCCAAAATATCTATCCACCTAACGGTCATATCATTGAAGGGCATTTATGTCTTATCATGTCGGGCTGCTCCCTAGGCTATAAATAGCGGCCCCCTACAACCACTAGCTGGTTGGCTGCTCCGAGAGAAACTGACACTTGTCATTTGAGAGCAACCCATCCTCCGAGGACTTTGAGAGAAAATCATCAAGTGAGGAAAAAACCCAAACCCAAACACCTACAAACCCCAAGTGATCGAGCATCACTGAAGAGATAGATCCTGCGTGGATCCGACGCTTGTTACCTTTGAAGACTGTGCTTCTTCCAGACGGTAAGGCATCATGGTCTAGAACATCCAAGAGGAATTGTGGATCGCCGAGTGATCAAGTTTGTGAAGGTTCAGAAGTCACCTGAAGACTTACCACGAGTGATTGGGCGAGGTCTGTGTGACCTTAGCTCAAGGGGAATACGGTGAGGACTGAGTGTCCTGAGCTGCGTGTTCAGGACTGGTTGTCCGGGACTGTGTGTCCTCAGGTTTAAATACCTAGCCGCCCTAAACACATGTACAACTGAGACATCAGTTGGAACTGGTCTACCAAATCATTGTCTTCACCAAGCTTACTGGTTCTATTTCCTCAACTCTTTCATGTCCTCATAACTGTGTTGTGTGATTGTTCATATCTGTGCTTGAAGACTTTGACTGAAGATTTTCTCAATTTCCTCAGTTCAATTTCTTCAGTCTGTTTGTCTTCATCCTGTGCTATCATGTGCTTACGCTTTCTGTACTCTGTGCCTGTCCTCATTTCATCATGATGACTATGCTTGTGTTCTGTTATGTTTACTTTTTAGTACTTATTCCGCTGCTAGCAGTTCTTCGCTAAGGAATTTCCTCACGTGCAAATTCCTCAATGAAGAATTCATAAAAATCGCCTATTCACCCCCTCTAGTCGATATAACGCACTTTCACCAAGCTTCACAGGCTCATGGAAGCGGCAACGTGCTACCCGGCCATCACGGGATGCGAAGCAGAAAGAGCTGATCGTGGCCATTGGAGTATACTGCGGCCAAAGCGATGTCAGGTTATGGCGACTTTGGAGGCGGCAACTCAGAGGGCCCCGGCAAGTCCGTGATGGAGGGGCGGACCGCCGTCAGAGGACCGACGGTTTACCACAAGGGCAGCTCGACCGCAGTAGCGGGACTGGCTTGGCGCAATCGTGCTGACAGAGGCGGCGACTCGACGTGAGCTCGTGGAGAGGCAGCCGACTGCAGACGCGACGACGACGACCGGTGGTAAGTCGGATGCAGAGGGTGAGCCATGCAATGACGGCTCAACACGGTACGAGGCAGACCGAGATGAGGGCTCGTGGCGACTCGGAATTGTGGTAGAAACAAGTGGCGACTTGGCCGGCCAGCACGGAGGGGATCACAACAGTTTTCGAGGGTAGATTATTCAACCCAAATTTATTGATTCGACACAAGGGGAGCCAAAGAATATTTTCAAGTATTAACAGTTGAGTTGTCAATTCAACCGCACCTGAAAGACTTAATATCTGCAACAAAGTATTTAGTAGCAAAGTAATATGGAAGTAACAGTAACAGTGGCAAAAGTAACAGTATTGGTTTTGTAGTGATTGTAACAGTGGCAACGGAAAAGTTACTAAGCAAAGATTAATATGTGAAAAGCTCATAGGCATTGGATCAGTGATGGATAATTATGTCGGATGCGATTCCTCATGCAACAGTTATAACATAGGGGACACAGAACTAGCTCCAGTTCATCAATGTAATGTAGGCATGTATTCCGAATATAGTCATACATGCTTATGGAAAAGAACTTGCATGACATCTTTTGTCCTACCCTCCCGTGGTAGTGGGGTCCTATCGGAAACTAAGGGATATTAAGGCCTCCTTTCAATAGAGTACCGGAACAAAGCATTAACACTTAGTGAATACATGAACTCCTCAAACTATAGTCACCATCGGTAATTGTCTCGATTATTGTCACTTCGGGGTTAACGGATCATAACACATAGTAGGTGACTATTGACTTGCAAAATAGGATCAAGAAGTCACATATATTCATGGAAACATAATAGGTTCAGATATGAAATCATGGCACTCGGGCCCTAGTGACAAGCATTAAGCATAGCAAAGTCATAGCAACATCAATCTCAGAACATAATGGATACTTGGGATCAAACCCTAACAAAACTAACTCGATTACATGATAAATCTCATCCAACCCATCACCATCCAGCAAGCCTACGATGGAATTACTCACACACGGCAGTGAGCATCATGAAATTGGTGATGGAGGAAGGTTGATGATGACGATGGCGACGGATTCCCCTCTCCGGAGCCCCGAACGGACTCCAGATCAGCCCTCCCGAGAGAGATTAGGGCTTGGCGGTGGCCCCGTATCGTAAAACATGACGAATCCTTCTCTCTTATTTCCTCCCCGAACATGAATATATAGAGTTGGAGTTGAGGTCGGTGGAGCATCAAAGGGCCAAGAGACAGGGGGCGCGCCCAGGGGGTGGGCGCGCCCCCACCCACGTGGACAGGGTGTGGGCCCCCTGACGTTGATTCTTTCGCCAGTATTTTTTATATATTCCAAAAATATTCTGCATGAAGTTTTAGGTCATTCCGAGAACTTTTATTTCTGCACAAAAATAACACAATGGCAATTTTGTTGAAAACAGCGTCAGTCCAGGTTAGTTCCATTCAAATCATGCAAGTTAGAGTCCAAAACAAGGTCAAAAGTGTTTGGAAAAGTAGATCGATGGAGACGTATCAAGGAGCAGCGCGGGGCGGCTCGGAGTGGAAGGCGAAGGCGCCGCGGCACGATAAGCGCAGGCAAGTCAGGGCTGCAGCGGCTCTACTTGAGGTGACACCGGTGTGGTACGGCGGTGACAACGGAAAGCTAACGGCTCAAGGGCGGAACAACTCATGTCCGGGTCGTGGCTGGATGTGTTTCCGGGTTGTAGTTGACTTGGCGGCCCAAGGCTAGTCAGGCGACAAAAAGCTGTCTCGAGGTATGCCTACAGTAGCGGCAGGTCAAAGTGATGTGAGGCCGGCTCGAGTGGCTTATTTACACGGCCGGCAAAGGCAGCCCGCTCCTCCGGCCAAACGCGACAGCTGATGTGATTTGAGGTTGCGATAGCGGCTCGGAGGCGGAAACTGCTCGAAGATGACCCAGAACAAGGATGACTCGGAGCTGATATGAGGTTATGGAATGATTCGGAGTCTGCCGGTAGAGGTGATGACGGCGCCCGGTGGTTTCAAGGCGAGACCGAGCGAAGGCGGCGGCTCACGACTGTTGAAGTGGCGATGTAAACTGGCTGCATGAAATGAAGCTGCGGCGGGCCGTTTGACATTTGCCGATGAATTGCCGAGTCTGTCCCACTTGATGCCTCATCTATTGCTCTGATTTTGGCTTCATGTAGGATACTGATGAAACACAAGTTAATACTTCTGTTCATCTTGGCGACTTGCGGCAATAACAGATCACAACCCTAATTTTTCCTTGAACTTTAAACCTCCCAGGACATAAATCTGAACCGATGAACTCAAGCTGAGGCAGATCCTTTCATGCCGACTCTTCTTCATCTGGAAACTTGTGAACTTCTCGATCCCTGAGAGATCCCTTCAAGAACTCAACACCATCGTGCGCATGCCCCACCTTGGGCGCCAACTATCATGGATTTGTCACGGCAGAAGTCCTTAGTGTCAGGACTTAGTCGCGAGGCCAACACATCTATGTGGTAGCTTGAGAGGGGTCGAGTGGGACGAGATACGCGAGGTTTTTACCCAGGTTCGGTCCCTCATGGTGGAGGTAAAATCCTACATCCTGCTTCATTGATATTGATGATGATGATCACGATTACAGGGGTGCTCTATCTCGAGAGCTATTGACTTGTCTGTCTCTCTAGACTTATGAAACTTGTCCCCCTTGGTGTGCCCTGCCCCTCCTTATATATGTTGAAGGGGCGGCTTACATAAAGAGTCCTAGTAGGCTTAGGATTACTCTATTACAAGTGGAGTCCTAGTCTTCCTTCCTTTGTAAGGGAATATTCCTTATGCTTTCCTCTTAAGCCATCCCATCATAACACAAGCCGGTCTTCCATGAACCGCCTTCTGGGCCTCCGGGTCTTGTCGCTCCTGTGACCCGCCTGCCGGGTCACCAATGAGTCACCTGGCTTGGCCGGGTCACCAGTGAGTGGAGAGATCTGGGCGGGTCACTTAGTAAGTCGCTAAGTCAGGGAGGGTCACCAGTGAGTCGTCAAGCCCGACCTGGTCATACTTCCGGCTGGGTCATACTGCGGGATATATCCCCGACACCAGCGTTGTTGGGGTCGTGTGGTGCAGAGGGACCACCCGCAGTGTCTTCAACAACTTCATTTTTGTCAGTTGTGCATGATGAAGACTCTGAACTTGGCATGAGAGGAGGAACTTGGGTTTTCTTGAACTTCTTCCTTGGCGGTTCAACCCAGTCAAAGTTCATCTGGAATTCCATAGAAGCAAGTTCATCATCGGTTTTGAGGTGTGAGAGGATGGCCCAACTGCGATCAAAGATCTCATGGAGATAGTATATGTTCTTGCGGATGGTGTTATGTGTCACTGTCATATTTGCTTGAACAGCGGCAAATTGACGCTTAACCCATCGATGATGCTTGTCCACTTGTTGATGAATACTTATCAACAACTCACGGTCAGTCATGACACGAGGTGTGATAACCCACAAGTATAGGGGATCGCAACAGTTTTCGATAAGTAAGAGTGTCGAACCCAATGAGGAGCTAAAGGTAGAACAAATATTCCCTCAAGGTCTATCGACCACCGATACAACTCTACGCACGCTTGACGTTCGCTTTACCTAGAACAAGTATGAAACTAGAAGTACTTTGTAGGTGTTTTCGGAAAGGCTTGCATGAAAGTAAAGAGCACTAAAATAAAACTAGGGGCTGTTAAGGTAAATAAGCAACTAAAGTAAATATAGCGAGTGTGGAAAAGTGGTGGTAGGAGTTGCGAAATTGTCCCTTAAGCAATTGACTACTTTACTAGACCGATAACAAGTATTATGTGGGAGAGGCCACTGCTAGCATGTCATCCCTGACTTGGAATTCTATGCACTTATGATTGGAACTATTAGCAAGCATCCGCAACTACTAATGTTCATTAAGGTAAAACCCAACCGTAGCATTAAGATATATTGGTCCCCCTTTAATCCCGTATGCATCAAGTTCTATGCTAGGTTGAAGCTTCTGTCACTCTCGCCCTCCAATACATAGTCCTATCAACATACAACTAACCCTAGGGTGTGATCCACGCGCGCAATCATATGATGGGCACCAAAGGATAGCAACATAACCACAAGCAAATTAAATCAATCATAGCAATTCATCAACGACCGATAGGACAACGAAAATCTACTCAGACATCATAGGATGGCAACACATCATTGGATAATAATATGAAGCATAAAGCACCATGTTCAAGTAGAGGGTACATCGGGTTGCAGGAGCGTCGACCGCTGTAGATAGAGGGGGGAGGTGATGGAGATGTTGGTGAAGATGGCGTAGGTGTTGGTGTAGATCACGGTGATGATGATGGCCCCCGGTGGCACTCCGGTGCCACCGGAAGCGAGGGGGAGAGAGCTCCCCTCCTTCTTCTTCTTCCTTGACCTCCTCCCTAGATGGGAGAAGGATTTCCCCTCTGGTCCATGGCTTCCATGGCGTGGGAGGGGCGAGAGCCCCTCCGAGATTGGATCTGTCTCTCTGTCTCTCTCTGGTTCTGCGTTCTCAGATTCTTCCCTTTCACCGTTTCTTATATTCCCGGAGATCCGTAACTCCGATTGGGCTGAAATTTTGACACGATCTCTATCCAGAAATTAGCTTTCTTGTGGCCAAAGAAGGGCACCAACCGCCTTATAGGGTGGTCACAAGGGTCAGGGGCGCGCCTGACACCCTGGGGAGCGCCCCCCTACCTCTAGCCCCCTCGAACACCGTCTCGCGTTGATTTTACTTCCCAAAAATCATAAATATTCCAAAATAATTCTCCGTCCGTTTTTATCCTGTTTGGACTCCGTTTGATATTGGGTTTCTGCGAAACAAAAAACATGCAAAAGACAGGAACTGGCACTGGGCACTGGATCAATATGTTAGTCCCAAAAATAGTATAAAAAGTTGCCAAAAAGTATATGAAAGTTGAATAATATTGGCATGTAATAATAAAAAATTATAGATACGATGGAGACGTATCAAGGTGCTTCAGAGGTTTGCTTTGAGGCTTTTGCAGCAGTATCCTGGCTGGCCGTTTCATCAGCAATGGAGCTGGCAATAGGCTGGCGGAATTGTCCATCAAGAGGACGAATTCCTTGATCAATGACAGTCTTGCCTTTGCCGGGTACACCAGTCAGAGTGCCTTTAAGAACTTCAACAACTGGCATATAGCTCAGGTGATTCTGACGACCAGCCTTGTAATGGATTGAAGACCGGGATCTGATGAATCTCATAATTCAGGGTGCATGCGGCTTCAAATCAAATGGAGACTGTGCCACAGTGACCAAAGTCCTTGGGAAGAAATCATGAATGTTGATGGGAGTTCCATGAATGATGTGAAACAACAAGTTCTTCATAATCCTCACAACTTCTTCAGTGTTGGAGTTGTGGCCTTTGATTGAACTAAGGGTCTTTGCCAAAATGCAATAGATGGTCTTCGGCACACAGAGCAAATCCCTCACTAGGAAGGTTGTCCATGGAGCATTTTCTTCAGCCATTGGCTTCATTAGCACTTGCATCAGATGATTGGGCAGCTCAGGTTCTTCATAAATTTTCTTTGCATCTTCTTGGGGTGGATCGACTAGTAGAGCACGAAGAAGTTCATCAATAGGTGCTTTGTAGTGAGTGTCTTCACTCATCCAGTCCAGAGCCCAAGTTGCAGCGTCGTCAGCATTACCAGAGAAATGCACAGTTGCATAGAACTGAAGAATGAGTTCTTCATTCCAATCACAGACGTCAGAGCAAAAGCTGAGCAGTCTAGCATCATAAAGAACAGACAAAACTAGTCGGAAGCAGGTAATTGACCCCATATCAATATGAGGGATATGGCGATGACTTTGTTCTTGTCAAATAGCAGTGCGGCATAAAAGTTCATTTGAGTCCTTTTCGAGAACCTCAAACGCCTGAGTTTGGTCGAGTCATAGGGTGACTCGCCTGTTGGGAATCGTTGCATGAAAAAAATCCTACGCTCATGCAAGATATATCTAGGAGATGCATAGCAATGAGAGGGGGAGAGTGTGTCTACGTACCCTCGTAGACCGAAAGCGGAAGCGTTTGACAACGCGGTTGATGTAGTCGAACTTCTTCTAGCTCCGACCCATGAAGCACCGAACGTATAACACCTCCGTGTTCTGCACACGTTCAATGCAGTGATGTCCCCTGCCTTCTTGATCCATCAAGGTGTTGAGGAAGTAGATGAGTTCCATCAGCACGACATTGTGGTGATGGTGAAGTGATTCTTGCAGGGCTTCGCCTAAGCACCGCAAAACTATGACCGGGGTGTAAACTGTGGAGGGGGGCGTCGCACATGGCTAACGATTATTGTTGCTGTGTGTTCTAGGTGCCCCCTCCCCACATGTATATAGGTGGGAGGGGGAGGGGAGCAGCAAGGGTGTGCCCCAAGTAGGAGGAATCCTACTTGGGGTCCTCCCCAATTCGGCCTCCCCCTTCCATATTTTTGGAGGGGGGAAATGGGAAGAGGAAGGAGAGAAGGAAGGGGGGGACCCCTCTTTCCCTTCTCCCACTCGACCTCCTTCCTTGGGTGGGGCGCGCCACCCCTTGTGGCTGGTGTACTCTCCTCCTATGGCCCATATATCCCCCCCCCGGGATTCCAGTAACCCCCCGGTACTCCGATAAATATCCGATACACTCCGGAACACTTTTGGTGTCCGAATACTATCATCATATATATCAATCTTTACCTCTCGACCATTTGAGACTCCTTGTCATGTTCATGATCTCATCTGGGTCTCCGAACAACATTCAGTCACCAAATCACATAACTCATATAATACTAAATCGTCATTGAACATTAAGCGTGCGGACCCTACAGGTTCGAGAACTATGTAGACATGACCGAGACACCTCTCCGGTCAATAACCAATAGCGGAACCTGGATGCTCATATTGGCTCCTACATATTCTAAGAAGATCTTTATTGGTCAAACCGCTATGACAACATACGTAATTCCCTTTGTCATCGGTATGTTACTTGCCCGAGATTCGATCATCGGTATCTTCATACCTAGTTCAATCTCGTTACCAGCAAGTCTCTTTACTTGTTCTGTAATACATCATCTTGTAACTAACTCATTAGTCACTTTGCTTGCAAGGCTTCTTATGATGTGTATTACCGAGAGGGCCCAGAGATACCTTTCAGATACTCCGAGTGACAAATTCTAATCTCGATCTATGCCAACCCAACAAACACCTTCGAAGATACATGTAGAGCATGTTTATAATCACCCAGTTACGTTATGGCATTTGATAGCACAAAAGGTATTCCTTTGGTATTCGGGAGTTGCATAGTCTATAGTCGCAGGAATATGTACTTGACATGAAGAAAGCAATAGCAATAAAACTGAACGATCAATATGCTAAGCTAACGGATGGGTCTTGTCCATCACATCATTCTCCTAATGATGTGATATCGTTATCAAATGACAACTCATGTCCATGGTTAGGAAACCTTAACCATCTTTGATCAACGAGCTAGTCAAGTAGATGCTCACAAGGGACACATTGTTTGTCTATGTAGTCACACATGTATTTAGGTTTCTGATAACCCACAAGTATAGGGGATCGCAACGGTTTTCGAGGGTAGAGATTCAACCCAAATTTATTGATTCAACACAAGGGGAGCAAAAGAATATTCCCAAGTATTAACAGTTGAGTTGTCAATTCAACTGCACCTGAAAGACTTAATATCTGCAGGAAAGTAATATGGAAGTAACAGTAGCAGTGGCAAAAGTAATAGTATTGGTTTTGTAGTGATTGTAATAGTAGCAACAGTAAAGTAACTAAGCAAAGATCAATATGTTAAAAGCTCGTAGGCAATGCATCAATGATGGATAATTATGTCGGATGCGATTCCTCATGTAACAGTTATAACATAGGGTGACACAGAACTAGCTCCAGTTCATCAATGTAATGTAGGCATGTATTCCGAATATAGTCATGCGTGCTTATGGAAAAGAACTTGCATGACATCTTTTGTCCTACCCTCCCGTGGCAGCGGGGTCCTATTGAAAACTAAGGAATATTAAGGCCTCCTTTTAATAGAGTATCAGAACAAAGCATTAACACTTAGTGAATACATGAACTCCTCAAACTATAGTCATCACCGGGAGTGGTCTCGATTATTGTCACTTCGGGGTTACTGGATCATAACACATAGTAGGTGACTATTGACTTGCAGAATAGGATCAAGAACTCACATATATTCATGGAAACATAAGAGGTTCAGATCTAAAATCATGGCACCCGGGCCCTAGTGACAAGCATTAAGCATAGCAAAGTCATAGCAACATCAATCTTAGAACATAATGGATACTAGGGATCAAACCATAACAAAACTAACTCAATTACATGATAAATCTCATCCAACCCATCACCGTCCAGCAAGCCTATGATGGAATTACTCATGCACGACGGTGAGCATAATGAAATTGGTGATGGAGGAAGGTTGATGATGACGATGGCGACAGATTCCCCTCTCTAGAGCCCCGAACGGACTACAGATCAACCCTCCCGAGAGAGATTAGGGCTTGGTGGCGGCTCCGTATCGTAAAACATGATGAATCCTTCTCCCTGTTTTTTCTCCCCGAACGTGAATATATAGAGTTGGAGTTGAGGTTGGTGGAGCATCAGGGGGCCCACGAGACAGGGGGCATGCCCCCACCCTCGTGGACAGGGTGTGGCCCCCCTAACATTGGTTCTTTCGCCAGTATTTTTTATATATTCCAAAAATATTCTCCGTGAAGTTTCAGGTCATTCCGAGAACTTTTGTTTCTGCACAAAAATAACACCATGGCAATTCTGCTGAAAACAGCGTCAGTCCGGGTTAGTTCCATTCAAATCATGCAACTTAGAGTCCAAAACAAGGGCAAAAGTGTTTGGAAAAGTAGATACGACGAAGATGTATCAACTCCCCCAAGCTTAAACCTTTGCTTGTCCTTAAGCAATTCAGTTGACAAACTGAAAGTGATAAAGAAAAACTTTTTCAAACTCTGTTTGATCTTGTTGTTGTAAATATGTAAAGCCAGCATTCGAGTTTTCAGCAAAGATTATGAACTAACCATATTCACAATAACATTTAGGTCTCATGTTTACTCATATCAATGGCATAATCAACTAGCGAGCAATAATAATAAATCTCGAATGACAACACTTCCTCAAAACAATCATAATATGATATAACAAGATGGTATCTCGCTAGCCCTTTCTGAGACCGCCAAACATAAATGTAGAGAACCTTTGAAGATCAAGGACTGACTAAACATTGTAATTCATGGTAAAAGAGATCCAATCATACTGAATGTAAACTAATAGTAATGCATGCAAATGACAACGGTGCTCTCCAACTGGTGCTTTTTAATAAGAGGATGATGACTCAACATAAAAGTAAATAGATAGGCCCTTCGCAGAGGGAAGCGGGGATTTGTAGAGGTGCCAGAGCTCAATTTTGAAATAGAGATAAATAATATTTTGAGTGGTATACTTTCATTGTCAACATAACAACCGAGAGATCTCGATATCTTCCATGCTAAACACATTATAGGAGGTTCCCAAACAGAATGGTAAAGTTTATACTCCCCCTACCACCAACAAACATCAATCCATGGCTTGTCTGAAACAACGGGTGCCTCCAACTAACAACAATCCTGGGGGAGTTTTGTTTGCAATTATTTTAATTTAAGCATGGGACTGGGCATCCCGGTTACCAGCCATTTTCTCGTGAATGAGGAGCGGAGTCCACTCCTCTTGAGGATAACCTGCCTAGCTTGGAAGATATAGATAGCCCTAGTTGATACATGAGCTATTCGAGCATATGAAGCAAAATTTCATTTGAAGGTTTAGAGTTTGGCACATACAAATTTAGTTGGAACGGTAGGTAGATACCGCATATAGGAAGGTATGGTGGACTCATATGGAATAACTTTTGGGGTTTATGGAAATGGATGCACAAGCAGTATTCCCGCTTAGTACAAGTGAAGGCTACAAAGAGACTGGGAAGCGACCAGCTAGAGAGCGACAACAATCATGAACATTCATTAAAATTAATCAACACTGAGTGCAAGCAGGAGTAGGATATAATTCACCATGAACATAAATATCGTGGAGGCTATGTTGATTTTGTTTCAACTACATGCGTGAACATGTGCCAAGTCAAGCCACTCGAATTGTTCAAAGGAGGATACCGCCCTATCATACCACATCACAACCATTTTAATAGCATGTTGGCACGCAAGGTAAACCATTATAAACTCCTAGCTAATTAAGCATGGCATGAGCAACTATAATCTCTAATTATCATTGCAAACATGTTTCATTCATAATAGACTGAATCAGGAATGATGAACTAATCATATTTATAAAAACAAGATAGGTCGAGTTCATACCAGCTTCTCTCATCTCAATCAGTCCATCATATATCGTCATTATTGCCTTTCACTTGCATGACCGAACGGTGTGGATAATAATAATAGTGCACGTGCATTGGACTAAGCTGGAATCTGCAAGCATTTAATACAAGGGAGAAGACAAGGTAATATGGGCTCTTGGTTAAATCAACAATAATGCATATGAGAGCCACTCAACATTTTCATCATGGTCTTCTCCTCTCAACCCCCAAAGAAAAGAAAGGAAATAAAACTATTTACACGGGAAAGCTCCCAACAAGCAAAAGAAGAGCGAGAAATCTTTTTGGGTTTTCTTTTTAATTACTACTACTACAGGCATGGAAAGTAAATTAGCTAAAAGCTACAACTATTTTTTTGGTTTTCTTAAGGTTTTTCAAACATACAAGAAGAATGATCGAAAAGAAAATAACCTAGCATGGATAGTACAATGAAAAAGTATGAGCACCGACAACTAGCATGAATGTGTGAACATGAATGTAATGTCGGTGAGAAATACGTACTCCCCCAAGCTTAGGCTTTTGGCCTAAGTTGGTCTATGGCCACGGCTAGCCTAGTGGATATCCAAAGTTGTAGCTGGGGTTGTACTGAAATGCAACGACTACTGCCTGACGGGTTGCAGCTTGGAGGCGAGCTGCCTCCGTCCTCCTCTCGTACTCGTCCGCCTCCTCCCTGGTTATAACATATCTCCTTTTTGCTTGAAAGTCAAAGAAAGTAGGAGCAGTGAGAGCAACATGGACGGTGCACCATCTGTTAAAGATTAGTCGGTACTAGAGGAACTGATCGTTCCTCTCAACAAACTGATGGTGAACCATGGCATTATAATCTAGGTAAGCAGGAGGCAACTCAATATCACTTCCACGTATGGGTATATCTAGATAGTTAGCTACATGAGTTGCATAAATTCCACCAAACAAATCTCCACTTATACTGTTGTGATGCAACCTACGTGCAACAATAGCCCCCAAGTTATATTGTTTATCACCTAATACCGCACTCTTGAGGACACTAAGATCTGGAACACACATGTGACAAGCCTCATCTTTACTGTTAATGCATCTACTAAATGAAGAGAGCGAATAATGTATGGAAGGGAAATGAATGCTCCCTATGGTAGCTTGTGTGATCTCCCTAGATTCCCCCACAGTAATACTAGCAAGAAAGTCTTTATATTCAGATTTGCGAGGTTCACTAACATTGCCGCAGTGCGGGAGTACAAGCAGTATTAAAATCTTCTAGGTCCATGGTATATGATTTATCATAAAGATCAAATAGGACAGCGCGAGAATTGCGCGAGGATGTAAATTTAAACCTTCTCACAAATGAATCAATAAGATAGAGGTATTGCCGACACTTATCTGACACGAAGCTCTCAAGATCAGCGTTACGTACATATGCGTCAAATTCATCCTTGATGCCCGCCTGGACCATGAACCCCTGTGACGGCCATTCACAAGGCCGCACTTGAGCTTCCCTTGGTAGTTCATTGTCCAGCTCACGTATAGCGAGCCTTGGGCCTTGCTTCCTTGAGGACTCACCCCGGTACATTTTCCTAAACATATTTTTTCGTGTGAAAAATTTCTGAAACTTTTAGGGACTCAAAATAAAAGTGAATCAATCTCAACAAAGATTGATAGCAACTACTCTTACAAGTGCCTAGAGGCTATATCATGCACTAAAACTACTTTTGACCACATAAATTTGACATGCAAGCTCAAGAACTGTGTCACCTAAGCAGCAAAAAATTGCAACAAATAAAGCACTAGAACAAAAACTAATTGGACCATTGGAGGAGTCACATACCAAAGAACAATCCCCCAGAGCAGTTTTGTGAATGGGGCTTTGAGCTAGGAGATCGAAAATGGCAGCAAGATGAGCTAGAACACGGGTTTGAGCTATGGGATGATTTTATTTGCAGGAAGACGAAGTGTGTGGGTGCTGGAATAAGTGGAGGGGGGCCACGTGGGTCCACGAGGTAGGGGGCGCGCCCTGGACCCTTGTGGCTAGGTGGTGTGGCCCCCTGGTGTGTTCTCAGTGCCAATCATTCTTAAATATTCTAGAAAAAATCATATAAATTTTTTTAGGACATTTGGAGAACTTTTATTTTCGGGGTATTTTTTTATTGCAAGGACAATTCAGAAAATAGACAAAAAATACTATTTTTTCTTTATTTAATCTAAATAACAGAAAGTAAAAGGAGGGTACAGAGAGTTGTGCTTTCTAACTTCATCCATCTCATGCTCATCAAAAGGAATCCACTAACAAGGTTGATCAAGTCTTGTTAACAAACTCTTTCCGAATCGCATGAGTCCGGAGAATTTTCAAATAACACTAGGTTACCTCAACGGGGATATGCATGTCCCCAACAATAAGAATTTCATATTTCTTCTTGATAGTAGGAAGAGGAAATTCAAAACCTCAAATAGTAATCGTTGAAGTTTTTCCAATAGAGTTAATACTATGGACTTGAGGTTGTTTCCTTGAAAAGTGTACCGTATGCTCATTACCATTAACATGAAAAGTGACATTGCCTTTGTTGCAATCAATAACAGCCCCTGCAGTATTCAAAAAGGGTATACCAAGAATAATAGACATGCTATCATCCTTGGGAATATCAAGAATAACAAAGTCCGTTAAAATAGTAACGTTTGCAACCACAACAGGCACATCCTCGCAAATACCGACAGGTATAGAAGTTGATTTATTAGCCATTTTGAAAGTGTGTTATATCGACTAGAGGGGGGGGGGGTGAATAGGCGATTTTTATGAAAGTCTTCAAAACGTGGAGGTTTCAAAGACGAACGATAGAAATAAACCTATTACCATGCAGCGGAAGGTAGACTACACTAGGCAAACCATAGTCAAGTATTCAATGAAGTGAAAGCACAATGACTAATAGTAGCTAGGTAGTAAGGATCAGGTAGGAAGATATTATGAAGCCAATCAGAACAAGCAGTCACTCAGTGAAGACAAAAGATAGTGCAATCATACGATGACTTCACAAGGACCAACAGTAAGTAAAGGGAAGGGAAGGATGAAACCAGTGACTCGTTGAAGACAATGATTTGTTGGACCAGTTCCAGTTGCTGTGAAAACTGTACGTCTGGTTAGGGCGGCTAGGTATTTAAACCTGAGGACACACAGTCCTGGACACCCAGTCCTAACACGCAGCTCAGGACACCCAGTCCTCACCGTATTCCCCTTGAGCTAAGGTCACACAGACCTCGCCCAATCACTCTGGTAAGTCTTCAAGGTAGACTCCCAAACCTTCACAGACTTCGTTCACCGGTGATCCACAATGACTCTTGGATGCTTAGAACGCGATGCCTAACCAGCTGGAGGATTCACAGTCCTCAAGTGTAATAAGTCTTCAGATCACAGAGACAAGAAGACTTAAGTGATGCCTAACACTCTTTGGATCTGGGTGGTTAGGGCTTTATCCTCGCAAGGAATTCTCTCTCAAAGGCTTCGAGGGGGTTGCTCTCAAACGACAAAAGCAGTACTTTAACTCTGTGCAGCCAACCTGAAAGTGCAACTATCCCTAGGTGGTTTTGGTAATTCATACCAACATATAGCTCATTGAGCTAATGCTGTTCCAAGATGATTATTTCAGGAAAGCTCAATGATTGGCATGGCATGGATGGTGAAAGTGGAACCCTCAAAATGCTAAGGACAAAGGATTGGCTCAAGCTCAAAAGCTCAAGACTCTTCATTTTATATTTTAGTGATCCAAGATCACATTGAGTCTTTAGGAAAAGCCAATACTATCAAGGAGGGATGAGGTGTTGCTTAATGAGCCTCTTGCTTCATGTGCTTAGTGATATGCTCCAAAACCCTCAACTACTTTCACATATCCACATATGACCTAAACCCTAAGCCAAACTCGGTCCTACCAATTCTTTCTATCCGACGGCACCGAGTTTCACTTGTCATAAGCCACTGCCAAACCCTAGCAATTCGGTTCTACCGATAGGGATCTCGGTCTCACCGAGATGGGATTGCAAACTCTCTGTTTCCCTTTCGTAACTTTTCGGTCTCACCGAAGGAGCGGATCGGTCCCACCGAGATTGCAATGTAAATTCAGTGTTTCCTTTTTGTAACTTTTCGGTCTCACCAAAAGAGCAAATCGGTCCCACCGAGTTTGCCTGACCAACTCTCTGGTTAGCTAATTACCAAAATCGGTCTCACTGAGTTTGTGTAATCGGTCTCACCGAGATTACGTTATGCCCAAACCCTAACCAAATCGGTCCTACCGAGTTGCATGTCAGTCCCACCGAAAATCTCTAACGGTCACTAGGTTTACCTTTTCGGTCCGACCGAGTTTGTTGATTCGGTCCCACCGAGATTGGTAAATTGTGTGTAACGGTTGGATTTTGTGTGGAGGCTATATATACCCCTCCACCTCCTCTTCACTCGTGGAGAGAGCCATCAGAACACATCTACACTTCCAACTCATATGTTCTGAGAGAGAACCACCTACTCATGTGTTGAGACCAAGATATTCCATTCGTACCAGATGAATCTTGATCTCTAGCCTTTCCCAAGTTGCTTTCCACTCAAATCTTCTTTCCACCAGATCCAAATCCTATGAGAGAGAGTTGAGTGTTGGGGAGACTATCATTTGAAGCATAAGAGCAAGGAGTTCATCATCAACACACCATTTGTTACTTCTTGGAGAGTGGTGTCTGCTAGATTGGCTAGGTGTCACTTGGGAGCCTCCGACAAGAGTGTGGAGTTGAACCAAGGTGTTTGTAAGGGCAAGGAGATCGCCTACTTCGTGAAGATCTACCGCTAGTGAGGCAAGTCCTTCGTGGGCGATGGCCATGGTGGGATAGACAATGTTGCTTCTTCGTGGACCCTTCATGGGTGGAGCCCTCCGTGGACTCGCGCAACCGTTACCCTTCGTGGGTTGAAGTCTCCATCAACGTGGATGTAGGATAGCACCACCTATCCGAACCATGGGAAAAACATCCGTGTCTCCAATTGCGTTTGAATTCTCCAAACCCTTCCCTTTACATTCTTGCAAGTTGCATGCTTTACTTTCCGCTGCAATATACTCTTTGCATGCTTGCTTGAATTGTGTGATGATTGCTTGACTTGTCCTAAAATAGCTAAAATCTGCCAAGAACTAAAATTGGGAAAAGGTTAAGTTTTTATTTGGTCAAGTGGTCTAATCACCCCCCCTCTAGACATACTTTCGATCCTACAAGTGGTATCAGAGCTTTGGTCTCCATTTGCTTTGATTTCCATAGCTTTTGGTGGTCATAGCCTTGGTTTCACAACCTAGGAGACTATGGCATCTAGCGAGGGAAATTATCACTGTAGAGGTCCTTACTTTGATGGTACTAATTTTGCTAGTTGGAAGCATAAAATGAAAATGCATATTCTTGGACATAACCCCGCCGTTTGGGCTATTGTGTGTGTTGGTTTGCAAGGTGACTTCTTTGATGGGAGAGAACCAAACCGTGAAGCTACCGCAGATGAGTTGAAGATGTTGCAATACAATGCTCAAGCTTGTGATATTCTCTTCAACGGATTGTGCCCCGAAGAATTCAACAAAATCAGCCGTCTTGAGAATGCAAAGGAAATTTGGGACACTTTGATTGATATGCACGAAGGTACCGACTCCGTCAAGGAATCCAAATTGGATGTGCTTCAAAGTCAACTTGACAAGTTCAAAATGAAGGATGGTGAAGGTGTCGCTGAAATGTACTCTAGGCTTGCTCTCATCACAAATGAGAATGCCGGCTTAGGAAGTGAAGAGATGACCGATAGATTCATCATCAAGAAGATTCTAAGAGCCTTGGATGGAAAATATGATACCGTGTGGACATTGATCCAAATGATGCCCAATTACAAAGATCTCAAGCCAACGGAGGTAATTGGAAGAATTGTTGCTCATGAGATGTCACTTAAGGATAAAGAGGTGAAGGAAATATGCCCTAGAGGCAATAATAAAGTTATTATTTATTTCCTTATATCATGATAAATGTTTATTATTCATGCTAGAATTGTATTAACCGGAAACATAATACATGTGTGAATACATAGACAAACAGAGTGTCACTAGTATGCCTCTACTTGACTAGCTCGTTAATCAAAGATGGTTATGTTTCCTAACCATGAACAAAGAGTTGTTATTTGATTAACGAGGTCACATCATTAGTTGAATGATCTGATTGACATGACCCATTTCATTAGCTTAGCACCCAATCGTTTAGTATGTTGCTATTGCTTTCTTCATGACTTATACATGTTCCTATGACTATGAGATTATGCAACTCCCGTTTGCCGGAGGAACACTTTGGGTACTACCAAACATCACAACGTAACTGGGTGATTATAAAGGAGTACTACAGGTGTCTCCAATGGTAGATGTTGGGTTGGCGTATTTCGAGATTAGGGTTTGTCACTCCGATTGTCGGAGAGGTATCTCTGGGCCCTCTCGGTAATACACATCACATAAGCCTTGCAAGCATTATAACTAAGATGTTAGTTGTGAGATGATGTATTACGGAACGAGTAAAGAGACTTGCCAGTAACGAGATTGAACTAGGTATTGGATACCGACAATCGAATCTCGGGCAAGTAACATACCAATGACAAAGGGAACAACGTATGTTGTTATGCGGTCTGACCGATAAAGATCTTCGTAGAATATGTAGGAGCCAATATGGGCATCCAGGTCCCGCTATTGGTTATTGACCGGAGACGTGTCTCGGTCATGTCTACATTGTTCTCGAACCGTAGGGTCCGCACGCTTAACGTTACGATGACAGTTATTATGAGTTTATGCATTTTGATGTACCGAAGGTTGTTCGGAGTCCCGGATGTGATCACAGACATGACAAGGAGTCTCGAAATGGTCGAGACATAAAGATTGATATATTGGAAGCCTATGTTTGGACATCGGAAGTGTTCCGGGTGAAATCGGGAATTTTACCGGAGTACCGGGAGGTTACCGGAACCCCCCGGGAACCAAATGGGCCTTATTGGGCCTTAGTGGAAAGGTGAAAGGGGCAGCCCAAGGTGGGCTGCGCGCCACCCCCCTCCCCTAGTCCTATTAGGACTAGGAGAGGTGGCCGGCCACCTCTCTCCCTCTCTTTCTCCTTGGGAATCCTATTAGGAATAGGATTGGGGGGGGGGGGGGAGTCCTACTCCCGGTAGGAGTAGGACTCCTCCTGCGCCTCCCTAGCTTGGCCGGCCAGCCCTCCCCCTGTCAACCTTTATATACGGGGGCAGGGGGCACCTCTAGACACACAAGTTGATCCACGTGATCGTTCCTTAGCCGTGTGCGGTGCCCCCTGCCACCAAATTCCACCTCGATCATACAGTTGTAGTGCTTAGGCGAAGCCCTACGTCGGTAGTACATCAAGATCGTCACCATGCCATCGTGCTGACGGAACTCCTCCCCGAAGCTTTGCTGGATCGGAGCCCGGGGATCGTCATCGAGCTGAACGTGTGCTAAGAACTCGGAGGTGCCGGAGTAACGGTGCTTGGATCGGTCGGATCGGGAAGAAGACGTACGACTACTTCCTCTACGTTGTGTCAACGCTTCCGTTGCGATCTACAAGGGTACGTAGATCAGACTCTCCCCCTCGTTGCTATGCATCACCATGATCTTGCGTGTGCGTAGGAATTTTTTTGAAATTACTATGTTCCCCAACAGTGGTATCCGAGCCTAGGTTTTATGGTTTGATGTTATTTGCACGAGTAGAACACAAGTGAGTTGTGGGCGATACAAGTCATACTGCCTACCAGCATGTCATACTTTGGTTCGGCGGTATTGTTGGACGAGACGACCCGGACCAACCTTACGCGTACGCTTATGCGAGACCGGTTCCCTCGACGTGCTTTACACATAGATGGCTTGCGGGCGACTGTCTCTCCAACTTTAGTTGAACCGAGTGTGGCTACGCCCGGTCCTTGAGAATGTTAAAACGGAGTCTATTTGACAAACTATCATTGTGGTTTTGATGCGTAGGTGAGATGAGTTCTTGCTTAAGCCCGTAGCAGCCACGTAAAACTTGCAACAACAAAGTAGAGGACGTCTAACTTGTTTTTGCAGGGCATGTTGTGATGTGATATGGTCAAGGCATGATGCTGATTTTATTGTATGAGATGATCATGTTTTGTAACCAAGTTATCGGCAACTGGCAGGAGCCATATGGTTGTCGCTTTATTGTATGCAATGCAATCGCGATGTAATGCTTTACTTTATTGCTAAGCGGTAGTGATAGTCGTGGAAGCATAAGATTGGCGAGACGACAACGCTGCTACGATGGAGATCAAGGTGTCATGCCGGTGACGATGGTGATCATGACGGTGCTTCGGAGATGGAGATCACAAGCACAAGATGATGATGGCCATATCATATCACTTATATTGATTGCATGTGATGTTTATCTTTTATGCATCTTATCTTGCTTTGATTGATGGTAGCATTATAAGATGATCTCTCACTAAATTATCAAGAAGTGTTCTCCCTGAGTATGCACCGTTGCGAAAGTTCTTCGTGCTGAGACACCACGTGATGATCGGGTGCGATAGGCTCTACGTTCAAATACAACGGGTGCAAAACAGTTGCACACGCGGAATACTCAGGTTATACTTGACGAGCCAAGCATATACAGATATGGCCTCGGAACACGGAGACCGAAAGGTCGAGCGTGAATCATATAGTAGATATGATCAACATAATGATGTTCACCGATGAAACTACTCCATCTCACGTGATGATTGGACATGGTTTAGTTGATTTGGATCACGTGATCACTTAGAGGATTAGAGGGATGTCTATCTAAGTGGGAGTTCTTAAGTAATATGATTAATTGAACTTAAATTTATCATGAACTTAGTACCTGATAGTATCTTGCTTGTTTATGTTGATTGTAGATAGATGGCTCGTGCTGTTGTTTCGTTGAATTTTAATGCGTTCCTTGAGAAAGCAAAGTTGAAAGATGATGGTAGCAATTACACGGACTGGATCCGTAACTTGAGGATTATCCTCATTGCTGCACAGAAGAATTACGTCCTGGAAGCACCGCTGGGTGCCAGGCCTGCTGCTGGAGCAACACCAGATGTTATGAACATCTGGCAGAGCAAAGCTGATGACTACTCGATAGTTCAGTGTGCCATGCTTTACGGCTTAGAATCGGGACTTCAACGACGTTTTGAACGTCATGGAGCATATGAGATGTTCCAGGAGTTGAAGTTAATATTTCAAGCAAATGCCCGGATTGAGAGATATGAAGTCTCCAATAAGTTCTATAGCTGCAACATGGAGGAGAACAGTTCTGTCAGTGAGCATATACTCAAAATGTCTGGGTATAACAATCACTTGATTCAGATGGGAGTTAATCTTCCAGATGATTGCGTCATTGACAGAATTCTCCAATCACTGCCACCAAGCTACAAGAGCTTCGTGATGAACTATAATATGCAAGGGATGAACAAGACTATTCCCGAGCTCTTCGCAATGCTGAAAGCTGCGGAGGTACAAATCAAGAAGGAGCATCAAGTGTTGATGGTTAACAAAACCACTAGTTTCAAGAAAAAGGGCAAAGGGAAGAAAAAGGGGAACTTCAAGAAGAATGGCAAGCAAGTTGCTGCTCAGGAGAAGAAACCCAAGTCTGGACCTAAGCCTGAAACTGAGTGCTTCTACTGCAAGCAGACTGGTTACTGGAAGCGGAACTGCCCCAAGTATTTGGCGGATAAGAAGGATGGCAAGGTGAACAAAGGTATATGTGATATACATGTTATTGATGTGTACCTTACTAATGCTCGCAGTAGCACCTGGGTATTTGATACTGGTTCTGTTGCTAATATTTGCAACTCGAAATAGGGACTACGGATTAAGCGAATATTAGCTAAGGACGAGGTGATGATGTGCGTGGGAAACGGTTCGAAAGTCGATGTGATCGCGGTCGGCACGCTACCTCTACATCTACCTTCGGGATTAATATTAGACCTAAATAATTGTTATTTGGTGCCAGCGTTGAGCATGAACATTATATCTGGATCTTGTTTAATGCGAGACGGTTATTCACTTAAATCGGAGAATAATGGTTGTTCTATTTATATGAGTAATATCTTTTATGGTCATGCACCCTTGAAGAGTGGTCTATTCTTGTTAAATCTTGATAGTAGTGATACACATATTCATAATGTAGAAGCCAAAAGATGCAGAGTTGATAATGATAGTGCAACTTATTTGTGGCACTGCCGTTTAGGTCATATCGGTGTAAAGCGCATGAAGAAACTCTATACTGATGGACTTTTGGAACCACTTGATTATGAATCACTTGGTACTTGCGAACCGTGCCTCATGGGCAAGATGACCAAAACACCGTTCTCCGGAACTATGGAGAGAGCAACAGATTTATTGGAAATCATACATACCGATGTATGTGGTCCGATGAATGTTGAGGCTCGTGGCGGATATCGTTATTTTCTCACCTTCACAGATGATTTAAGAAGATATGGGTATATCTACTTAATGAAACACAAGTCTGAAACATTTGAAAAGTTCAAGGAATTTCAGAGTGAAGTTGAAAATCATCATAACAAGAAAATAAAGTTTCTACGATCTGATCGTGGAGGAGAATATTTGAGTTACGAGTTTGGTGTACATTTGAAAAATTGTGGAATAGTTTCGCAACTCACGCCACCCGGAACACCACAGCGTAATGGTGTGTCCGAACGTCGTAATCGTACTTTACTAGATATGGTACGATCTATGATGTCTCTTACTGATTTACCGCTATCATTTTGGGGATACGCTTTAGAGATGGCCGCATTCACGTTAAATAGGGCACCATCAAAATCCATTGAGACGACGCCTTATGAACTGTGGTTTGGCAAGAAACCAAAGTTGTCGTTTCTTAAAGTTTGGGGTTGCGATGCTTATGTGAAAAAGCTTCAACCTGATAAGCTCGAACCCAAATCGGAGAAATGTGTCTTCATAGGATATCCAAAGGAAACTATTGGATACACCTTCTATCACAGATCCGAAGGCAAGACTTTTGTTGCTAAATTCAGAAACTTTCTTGAGAAGGAGTTTCTCTCGAAAGAAGTGAGTGGGAGGAAAGTAGAACTTGACAAGGTAACTGTACCCGCTCCCTTATTAGAAAGTAGTACATCACAGAAAACTGTTTCTGCGACACCTACACCAATAAGTGAGGAAGTTAATGATAATGATCATGAAACTTCAGAACAAGATACTACTGAACCTCGTAGATCAACCAGAGCAAGATCCGCACCAGAGTGGTATGGTAATCCAGTTCTGGAAGTCATGCTGCTAGATCATGATGAACCTACGAACTATGAAGAAGCGATGGTGAGCCCAGATTCCGCAAAGTGGCTTGAAGCCATGAAATCTGAGATGGGATCCATGTATGAGAACAAAGTATGGACTTTGGTTGACTTGCCCGATGATCGGCAAGCAATTGAGAATAAATGGATCTTCAAGAAAAAGACTGACACTGACGGTAATGTTACTGTTTATAAAGCTCGACTTGTTGCAAAAGGTTTTCGACAAGTTCAAGGGGTTGACTACGATGAGACCTTCTCACCCGTAGCGATGCTTAAGTCTGTCCGAATCATGTTAGCAATTGCCGCGTTTCATGATTATGAAATATGGCAGATGGATGTTAAAACTGCATTCCTGAATGGATTTCTGGAAGAAGAGTTGTATATGATGCAACCAGAAGGTTTTGTCGATCCAAAGGGAGCTAACAAAGTGTGCAAACTCCAGCGATCCATTTATGGGGTGCAAGCATCTCGGAGTTGGAATAAACGCTTTGATAGTGTGATCAAAGCATTTGGCTTTATACAGACTTTTGGAGAAGCCTGTATTTACAAGAAAGTGAGTGGGAGCTCTGTAGCATTTCTGATATTATATGTGGATGACATATTGCTGATTGGAAATGATATAGAATTTCTGGATAGCATAAAGGGATACTTGAATAAGAGTTTTTCGATGAAAGACCTCGGGGAAGCTGCTTACATATTAGGCATAAAGATCTATAGAGATAGATCAAGACGCTTAATTGGACTTTCACAAAGCACATACCTTGACAAGATTTTGAAGAAGTTCAAAATGGATCAAGCAAAGAAAGGGTTCTTGCCTGTGTTACAAGGTGTGAAGTTGAGTCAGACTCAATGCCCGACCACTGCAGAAGATAGAGAGAAAATGAAAGATGTTCCCTATGCTTCAGCCATAGGCTCTATCATGTATGCAATGCTGTGTACCAGACCTGATGTGTGCCTTGCTATAAGTTTAGCAGGGAGGTACCAAAGTAATCCAGGAGTGGATCACTGGACAGCGGTCAAGAACATCCTGAAATACCTGAAAAGGACTAAGGATATGTTTCTCGTATATGGAGGTGACAAAGAGCTCACCGTAAGAGGTTACGTTGATGCAAGCTTTGACACTGATCCGGACGATTCTAAATCGCAAACCGGATACGTGTTTACTTTAAACGGTGGAGCTGTCAGTTGGTGCAGTTCTAAACAAAGCGTCGTAGCGGGATCTACATGTGAAGCAGAGTACATAGCTGCTTCGGAAGCAGCGAACGAAGGAGTCTGGATGAAGGAGTTCATATCCGATCTAGGTGTCATACCTAGTGCATCGGGTCCAATGAAAATCTTTTGTGACAATACTGGTGCAATTGCTTTAGCAAAGGAATCCAGATTTCACAAAAGGACCAAACACATCAAGAGACGCTTCAACTCCATCCGAGATCTAGTCCAGGTGGGAGACATAGAGATTTGCAAGATACATACGGATCTGAATGTTGCAGACCCGTTGACTAAGCATCTTCCACGAGCAAAACATGATCAGCACCAAGGCTCCATGGGTGTTAGAATCATTACTGTGTAATCTAGATTATTGACTCTAGTGCAAGTGGGAGACTGAAGGAAATATGCCCTAGAGGCAATAATAAAGTTATTATTTATTTCCTTATATCATGATAAATGTTTATTATTCATGCTAGAATTGTATTAACCGGAAACATAATACATGTGTGAATACATAGACAAACAGAGTGTCACTAGTATGCCTCTACTTGACTAGCTCGTTAATCAAAGATGGTTATGTTTCCTAACCATGAACAAAGAGTTGTTATTTGATTAACGAGGTCACATCATTAGTTGAATGATCTAATTGACATGACCCATTTCATTAGCTTAGCACCCGATCGTTTAGTATGTTGCTATTGCTTTCTTCATGACTTATACATGTTCCTATGACTATGAGATTATGCAACTCCCGTTTGCCGGAGGAACACTTTGGGTACTACCAAACGTCACAATGTAACTGGGTGATTATAAAGGAGTACTACAGGTGTCTCCAATGGTAGATGTTGGGTTGGCGTATTTCGAGATTAGGGTTTGTCACTCCGATTGTTGGAGAGGTATCTCTGGGCCCTCTCGGTAATACACATCACATAAGCCTTGCAAGCATTATAACTAAGATGTTAGTTGTGAGATGATGTATTATGGAACTTGCCAGTAACGAGATTGAACTAGGTATTGGATACCGACGATCGAATCTCGGGCAAGTAACATACCGATGACAAAGGGAACAACGTATGTTGTTATGCGGTCTGACCGATAAAGATCTTCGTAGAATATGTAGGAGCCAATATGGGCATCCAGGTCCCACTATTGGTTATTGACCAGAGACGTGTCTCGGTCATGTCTATATTGTTCTCGAACCGTAGGGTCGCACGCTTAACGTTACGATGACAGTTATTATGAGTTTATGCATTTTGATGTACCGAAGGTTGTTCGGAGTCCCGGATGTGATCACGGACATGACGAGGAGTCTCGAAATGGTCGAGACATAAATATTGATATATTGGAAGCCTATGTTTGGACATCGGAAGTGTTCCGGGTGAAATCGGGAATTTTACCGGAGTACCGGGAGGTTACCGGAACCCCCCGGGAACCAAATGGGCCTTATTGGGCCTTAGTGGAAAGGTGAAAGGGGCAGCCCAAGGTGGGCTGCGCGCCACCCCCCTCCCCTAGTCCTATTAGGACTAGGAGAGGTGGCAGGCCACCTCTCTCCCTCTCTTTCTCCTTGGGAATCCTATTAGGAATAGGATTGGGGGGGGGGGAGTCCTACTCCCGGTAGGAGTAGGACTCCTCCTGCGCCTCCCTAGCTTGGCCGGCCAGCCCTCCCCCTGTCAACCTTTATATACGGGGGCAGGGGGCACCTCTAGACACACAAGTTGATGCACGTGATCGTTCCTTAGCCGTGTGCGGTGCCCCCTGCCACCAAATTCCACCTCGATCATACCGTTGTAGTGCTTAGGCGAAGCCCTACATCGGTAGTACATCAAGATCGTCACCACGCCGTCGTGCTGACGGAACTCCTCCCCGAAGCTTTGCTGGATCGGAGCCCGGGGATCGTCATCAAGCTGAACATGTGCTAAGAACTCGGAGGTGCCGGAGTAAAGGTGCTTGGATCGGTCGGATCGGGAAGAAGACGTACGACTACTTCCTCTACGTTGTGTCAACGCTTCCGTTGTGATCTACAAGGGTACGTAGATCAGACTCTCCCCCTCGTTGCTATGCATCACCATGATCTTGCGTGTGGGTAGGAATTTTTTTGAAATTACTACATTCCCCAACAAGAGGAACTTCACAACAAATCAAGTGGTGCCTACAAAGCCTCATGTGAAGCCCCTACATCATCAAGTGAGAAACAAAACTTCAATGAAGAATTGAGCTTAATGGTGAAGAACTTCAACAAGTTCTACAAGAGTAGAAGCAAAGATAGAAGCTCCAAGTCAAGGTCCTACAATGACAAAAGATCTTCTAGTCGAGAGCGAAACTGCTACAATTGTGGAAGACCCGGACACTATTCCAATGAGTGTACGGCTCCCTACAAGAGAAGAGAAGACTCTCCAAAAAGAAGAAGCAAAAGAGAAGAATCACCACCAAGAGAGAGAAGGAGTAGAGATGATCGTTATGAACAAAGATACTCACGGGGAAGCAAGGATTCGGAAAGGAAGGAAAAATCATCAAGGAGCTACACAAAACAAAGACATCAAGCTCATGTTGGTGAATGGGTATCCGGCTCCGACTCCGACGACCACTCCGAGAGAAGTTATCACTCCGATTCCGAATATACTCAAGATGAAGGTGTTGCCGGTCTAGCACTTGTGTCAACCAACCCCTACGACATATTTGACTCACCAAATGAAGGAATTGGAAGATGCTTCATGGCCAAAGGTCCTAAGGTAACACACCCCGAGTATGTTGATTTTAATAATGATGAAGATGACTTGTTAGGTGATGATGATTTACTTGTTGACAACTCTAGTGATGAATACTATGATGAAACATCAATTAATCATGCTAATCAAGATAAAACGAATGACAATGATAAGGAGAAGATTGAGGCTCTAACTAAAGAACTAAACACTCTTAAGTTAGCTCATGAAACTATCTTCGAAGATCATCAAGAACTTTTAAGAGCTCATGAGAAGTTACGCTTTGAAAAGCTCAATCTTGAGCAAGAACATGAGTTTTTAAAGGCAATCAATGATGATCTCCGCAAGAAAAGTTCTTCTTACATTGCCAAGCGTTTACTCTTATCCACTTACATGCCTCAAGTCAAGTCTAGTAACAAGAACAAGAAAGATTCTTCCTCTAGTAGTAACAATGATCATGCTAAATCCAATATTGTTGCTTCTAGTAGTTCTCTTGATTCCACTAATGATTCTCTTAGCCAAGTTACACTTGAGCAAGAAAATAGCTTATTGAAGGGAATTATAGAGAAAGGAGTGTACAAAAGCCTTGCCGGGAGTAAGTAATTCGAGGAAATTGTGCGCAAGCAAGGAATGCACCGGAAGAATCAAGGTGTTGGTTTTGAACGAAAGTTCAATGCCAATGGAGTTGAGTGGGAAGAAGATCAATACCCCAAGACAAAGTTTGTTCCTCAACAAGAGAAGTATGATACTTCCTTCAAGGGGACACAAGCTCAAGATGATCTTCCACCACAAGACTACAAGCAAAAAGGCAAGGACAAGCTTCAAGAGGAAATTGATGCATTTGAAGAAGCTCCTAAGACCTTAGTCAAGTGGATTCCCAAGACCACTTCCAGTTCCACTTCATCAAGTACGACTACAACTCCAAGGATTCCCATCAAGATGGTGTGGATCCAAAAGAAGAAGAACTAGATAGTTCTTGAGGGTGACTTCGCCAACATACTTCACTCTTACCATTTTGGCAAGAACAAGTGCAATCAACTTCCACATCTTGCACTAGTTCAAGGAGTCACAAACCCTCTTGTTGGTAAGACAAGGGACAAGGTAACCTAAAGTTTTCATGGACATCATCTTGTGTGTGCATCACTCTATGTCTATGGATATCCTTGTTTGTTCCTTGTGGGACTAACCCATGTAGGTATTGAAAGTGCAATTCACTCAAATGGATAGCTCCAAGTGATCTACATCAACATTGAGCATCCACATCTTCAACATCTACATGAAGTCATCATCGACAAAACCCAAGGTTAGTTCATCCCTCTTAGGGGGGATATCACATCTAGGGGGAGCTTTACTCTAAGACTTGAGCTAAAGCAACTCTAAAGATGTGAACACAACAATGCTTTATGTAAAAGTGGTAACCCCACTTGAGCTTAAACGATGAGTATGACCTATGATCAAGTGTTCTCACTTGACTCCTAAGTCAATATACTCATATATAGATGACCTAGTCATTGCAAATTGCTTGATAGATGCTAGAATTGGTTGTGCATGCTTTGTCACATATTTCAATTGCCATCTTATTGTGTGAGCATGTTGGTTGCATATTTTACTCATTCGAGGACATCCACTTGTTGTTTTGATTGTTTGGTTTTATTTCCTTTTGCCAAGTGGATGGACAAGAATACCTAAGAACCTCCTCTATCTATCTATGCTTTTCTCGTCTCAAACTCTATTCATGCTACATCACAAAATTTGATCAAGTCAGATTCGAACCACTCTGTGTGAGGAGCACTCGGAGTCCCCGATTCGTCATAGACTTAAACTTCCAAAACCTCTTTGTGATTCTCGGTCTGACCGATACCCCACTTTCGGTCTTACCGAGATCATTAAGTTGATCTATGTTTTCGATCTCGGTGCAACCAATTTGAACCATTCGGTCACACCGAGTTGCAATAACTGTATACAGTTTTGCATCTCGGTGCCACCGAGTTGTTCCACTCGGTCACACCGACAGGGTCGGGCTATATATAGTCATGGGCAAAAAATTGGAAATTTCTCCGAACCCCTTCGCCCGCGCGATAGCTCGCTCTGCCAACATGGTCTCCAGATCGTCTCCTCGCCGCCAGCCGCCTCCAGTCGCTGGTCTCCGTCGCCGTCAATGGGAATCAACCCCGCCGTTGCCGCCGTAGCGAGTCTCTGCCGAACTAGGGTATGGACTCGATCTTTGTGCTATTCCCCAATCTGATTCCTAGCACATTGTGATCATAATGATTCTTGCCACGTTTGATAAACTTCTATCCAGTCAATGAACTCGTAGATTAGATTTGATTCAAAAATTTTAGGGTCAGGTTTCCGCCGAAACCATCTCGGACCCACTGAGTTGAAAAACTCGGTCCCACCGATTTGGCTCATGCCATTGCACAAGTAAGACTCAGTCTGACCGAGTATTACTAATCGGTGTGACCGATTTTGGAACTTTGTGAAACCCTAGCAGTCTCAGTGTCACTGAACTGTGACTCGGTCTGACCGAGTTCACTAGTTTAGGTTCCAAAAACTGCTTCGGTATCACCAAGTTTAAAAATCGGTAGATCCGAAATGCTTTCTGTGGAAAACTAAAACTAAGTTTTGAACCATTCTTTTGCAAAAATCTCTGTATTTTGTGATGCTTATCCACTCTACCTCATCTATAAACTATTCACAGGGCCAGCAGTCAGCTTGTTCATTATGTCAAACCAAAGTGATAGCCAGAATTTGTCAGAGCACCAAGTGCAAATGAGTGAGGGCACTACTCCCTCCAGTTCTTCAGATGATGGCAGCAGGAGCACCCCTAGCAACCTGCCAAATGCTGCCACAAGACAAAGAAAGAAGAGAACCTTAGAATCAAAGGATGAGGACTATGTGGCAGAAGAGGAAGCAACTTCCAAGAGAGTTGTGCTCAAGAAAGAATATGGCCCAGCACAAAGCATAAAGCCAGGGATGAAGGTCAAAAGGCCAGCAGGTAGGCAGCCTATGCCAAAGGCCAGAGCCTCAACTCAAATTCCTGAAAAGCCTGAACCCAAAGAGGCTGCTGCAGAAGGAAAGAAAAGGAAGGAGAGGGTCAAGAAGACCGTAGCCAGAGTGCTTGGAAAGGCTTCCATCATGGAAGAAGAGGAAGAAGAAGAGGTTGCTGCACCAGCACCTAAGGCACCTAAGCTTATGGGTGATGCTATCAGGACAGGGGCTACTGCATCCAAGCCCAAAGAAGCACCCAAAGCTGCCTCCAAGCCCAAGTCTTCCCCAAAGAGAAATACGAGGAGCATACCTGCAACTGAGAATAATAAGGCCCCAGTATCTGAAGCTGCTGAAGAAGATGATGAAGAGCATGTTCTGAGAAAGCTCAAGCCCAAGATCCCAGACCACAATGATGCTCATCCTGTGGCTGAGGACATGAAGCTCAGAAGAGACTCAGGGCTGAGGAAGTGGAGAGAAGCAGATCCATATGCTTCAAGGAGAAGAACTGCTGTTGACTACAGGTTCCACACTAAGGAACAACAGGACTTCTATGAGACAGTCTTGTTAGACAAGAAGCCAATTGTATGTGATATGAGATGGTTCAACTGGGAATATATCAAGGAAAATGAAGAGCACTACCCTGGAGTGTAGGACAGCTTCAAGGCATGTGGAGTAGCAGACTTTGTTGGGCAGAAGCTCACAAAGTGGAATGAGGAGCTTATCATGCAGTTCTACTCCACAACACATTTTTATCCAGATGGGAGGATTGTTTGGATGTCTGAAGGTACGAGGTACCAATCAACAGTTGCTGAGTGGGCACAGCTTATCAATGCCCCAGAGGAAAATGAAAATGACTTGGATGTCTATTCCAAGAAGAAGATGGATCATAACTCTATGTCCAATATGTACAAGGAAATTCCAAACGAGGCACTTGATACTTTCAAGTTTGGGTCTGTGCATTATCTTCTGTCAGGGCTGCCAACCATCAACTGGATCCTTAGGCACAAACTTTTGTCCAAGTCTGGAGATCACAGGATGATCAGAGGTCATGCCATTAACTTGCTACATATCTTTGATGTGCCTCAGAAATTCAAGGTCATGAGCCTCATGGTAGAGACTATCAAGAGGACTGCAGCAGATCAGAAGAGGAGCTGTGGATATGCCCCTCAGATCAAGATGTTGATTAACTCAAGAATGGGCACAGACACATACTTGTTGGACAAGGAACATTTGCCTATCTATCCAGATTTCGAGGACAACCAAGTTGTGATGACCAAAGATGAACCATCTTCAGCCCATGCACAAGCCAAGAAGGAGAAGGCAATAAAGGAGAAAGCTGCCAAGATGCCAACTCAAGAGGAGGCATCTGAGTACTTCTTGAAGAACAAGCAAGAGCAGCTCAATTACTTGATTGCATCCACCCTGCGGATTGAGGAAGGACTGGCCACCCTAACTCAGAACCAGGCAAGCCTAGAGAGAATCGTAGAACAAAAGTTCTATGACTTGGATATCAAGGTGACAGAGATTCAGACTGCAGTGGAGCAGCTCCAAGATGACATGAAGGAGAGGAAAGGGAAGACAACCACTGATGCATTTGCCAGAGTGCCACGAGGTCCGAGGTCATCTGAAGTGCCAGTTCCTGACACAAGAGCTACCGCCTCAGCTCCAGCCGCAGCACCAGCCCAACCTGCTCCAGCATCTACTTCAGCTCCAACTCCAACCGCGTCTACGGAAGCCTTCGTCCTTGGAGTGATCCGGACTCCACCACCACCTGAAGATCAAGCCTGAGTGTCGATTTAGCACTATGCATTTTCTAGGAACTTTTTGGTAACTTGTTGCCAAAGGGGGAGAAAATGTATAGATCATAGGCTTCAAGAGAGAGTGTTGCTTTTCTCTCTTGCTTTTTTGGTGTTTTTTCAAACATTGTTTGCTTCTGGTCGAGATACTTTGATATGCTTGTGAGACATTGATGATCATGTGTTTGCTCATAAGCTACACTTATGCATGCTTGATATATCTTATCTATCTTATGTGGTCATTCACTTTTCCTTGGTGATGAGTGCATGTATTTCATTCTTATCATTTTAAGCGCTCCACCAAGATGTATGTGACATGGAAGAGTAACCCATGACTCTAACTCTTTGTGCATTTGCAGTCCAAAGCAAATCTTAAATATGCACAAATTTAGGGGGAGCTCTTACTTATCACATACTTCTCAAAGCGACGATGTAATTCATTCTTATTATCATTTGTCGAAGCTTTGATCTATATGTTGTCATCAATTACCAAAAAGGGGGAGATTGAAAGTGCAACTATCCCTAGGTGGTTTTGGTAATTCATAACAACATATAGCTCATTGAGCTAATGCTATTCCAAGATGATTATTTCAGGAAAGCTCAATGATTGGCATGGCATGGATGGTGAAAGTGGAACCCTCAAAATGCTAAGGACAAAGGATTGGCTCAAGCTCAAAAGCTCAAGACTCTTCATTTTATATTTTAGTGATCCAAGATCACATTGAGTCTTTAGGAAAAGCCAATACTATCAAGGAGGGATGAGGTGTTGCTTAATGAGCCTCTTGCTTCATGTGCTTAGTGATTTGCTCCAAAACCCTCAACTACTTTCACATATCCACATATGACCTAAACCCTAAGCCAAACTCGGTCCTACCGATTCTTTCTATCCGGCGCCACCGAGTTTCACTTGTCATAAGCCACTGCCAAACCCTAGCAATTCGGTTCTACCGATAGGGATCTCGGTCTCACCGAGATGGGATTGCAAACTCTCTGTTTCCCTTTCGTAACTTTTCGGTCTCACCAAAAGAGCGGATCGGTCCCACCGAGATTGCAATGTAAATTCAGTGTTTCCTTTTTGTAACTTTTCGGTCTCACCGAAAGAGCAAATCGGTCCCACCGAGTTTGCCTGACCAACTCTCTGGTTAGCTAATTACCAAAATCGGTCTCACCAAGTTTGTGTAATCGGTCTCACCGAGATTACGTTATGCCCAAACCCTAACCAAATCGGTCTTATCTGAGTTGCATGTCAGTCCCACCGAAAATCTCTAACGGCACTAGGTTTACCTTTTCGGTCCGACCGGGTTTGTTGATTCGGTCCCACCAAGATTGGTAAATTGTGTGTAATGGTTGGATTTTGTGTGGAGGCTATATATACCCCTCCACCTCCTCTTCACTCGTGGAGAGAGCCATCAGAACACATCTACACTTCCAACTCATATGTTCTGAGAGAGAACCACCTACTCATGTGTTGAGACCAAGATATTCCATTCCTACCATATGAATCTTGATCTCTAGCCTTTCCCAAGTTGCTTTCCACTCAAATCTTCTTTCCACCAGATCCAAATCCTATGAGAGAGAGTTGAGTGTTGGGGAGACTATCATTTGAAGCACAAGAGCAAGGAGTTCATCATCAACACACCATTTGTTACTTCTTGGAGAGTGGTGTCTCCTAGATTGGCTAGGTGTAACTTGGGAGCCTCCGACAAGAGTGTGGAGTTGAACCAAGGTGTTTGTAAGGGCAAGGAGATCACCTACTTCATGAAGATCTACCGCTAGTGAGGCAAGTCCTTCGTGGGCGATGGCCATGGTGGGATAGACAAGGTTGCTTCTTCGTGGACCCTTCGTGGGTGGAGCCCTCCGTGGACTCGCGCAACCGTTACCCTTCGTGGGTTGAAGTCTCCATCAACGTGGATGTAGGATAGCACCACCTATCCGAACCACGGGAAAAACATCCGTGTCTCCAATTGCGTTTGAATTCTCCAAACCCTTCCCTTTACATTCTTGCAAGTTGCATGCTTTACTTTCCACTGCCAATATACTCTTTGCATGCTTGCTTGAATTGTGTTTTGATTGCTTGACCTGTCCTAAAATAGCTAAAATCTGCCAAGAACTAAAATTGGGAAAAGATTAAGTTTTTATTTGGTCAAGTAGTCTAATCACCCCCCTCTAGACATACTTTCGATCCTACACAACCGTTTATGGTTGTAGGGGGTGGGCTATTTATAGCCACTAGGCAACCCGACCTGATTTGTGCGAAATGACCCTGGGTCACTAAGGAACTGACACGTGTTCCAACAGTCAGATTTCAAACACACACGACAACTTTACTTGGGCTACAAGCAAAGCTGACTTGTCCGACTCTGGACAAGATTCGCTCTCATAGTCTTCACTCGAAGACATAGGTTTTGGTTAAGCATCACTTCAGTCATTCTAACTGGTTCTCTTGGACCCCACTTAACAGTACGGTGGTTCCTATGACTCAATAAAGAAGAAAAAGAACTACGAAAGATCTAAGTCTTTGAGCTCCATAGGCTTCATGCGATGTCTTCTCTTGTCATAGTCTTCAATGTGAATATCTTCACATACCACCTTTGACATCAATGTCTTCATACATTTTTAGGGGTCATCTCTGGTAGGAAAACCGAATCAATGAGGGACTTCTACCTATGTTATCCTGCAATTCTCACAAACACATTAGTCCCTCAACTAGGTTTCTCGTCAATACTCCAAAACCAACTAGGGGTGGCACTATATGCACTTACACATTTGCAAAGATATTTCAGTAGGTGTCAACTTATTCAAATCAAGTCTACGATATAAAGAGAGAGGCATAACACTAACACCGGCTCCAAGATCACATAAAGCAGTTTTAACATAGTTTCTTTTAATGGAGCATGGTATAGTTCGTACTCCCGGATCTCCAAGTTTCTTTGGTATTCCACCCTTAAAAGTATAATTAGCAAGCATGGTGGAAATTTTAGCTTCCGGTATCTTTTTTTTATGCGTGACAATATCTTTCATGTACTTAGCATAAGGATTCATTTTAAGCATATCAGTCAAGCGCATACGCAAAAAGATAGGTCTAATCATTTCGGCAAAGCGCTCAAAATCCTCACCATCCTTTTTCTTGGATGGTTTAGGAGGAAAATGCATGGGTTTCTGAGCCCATGGTTCTCTTTCTTTACCGTGCTTCCTAGCAACGAAGTCTCTCTTATTATAACGTTGATTCTTTGGTTGTGGGTTATCAAGATCAACAATAGGTTCAATCTCTACATCATTGTTATTGCTAGGCTGAGAATCAACATGAACATCATCATTAACATTATCACTAGGTTCATGTTCATTACCAGATTGTGTTTCAACATTAGAAATAGAAATATCATTGGGATTCTCAGGTGTGACAACAACAGGTTCACTAGAAGCATGCAAAGTCCTATAATTTTCTTTTTCTTCTTGTTAGAAGAAGTAGGTGCATCAACATTAGTTCTCTGAGAATCTTGCCCAATTCTCTTAGGGTGGCCTTCAGGATACAAAGGTTCCTGAGTCATTTGACCCCCTCTTTTTACAACTCTAACACCATTATCATTTTTCTTATTATCTAATTCATTGAGCAAATCATTCTGAGCTTTAAGTACTTGTTCTACTTGAGTGGTAACCATAGAAGCATGTTTACTAATAAGTTTAAGCTCACCTTTAACTCTAGACATATAATCACTCAAGTGTTCAATCATATAAGAATTACGTTTCAATTGTCTACCAACATAAGCATTGAAGTTTTCTTGTTTAACAATAAAATTATCAAACTCATCTAAGCATTGGCTAGCAGACTTATTACGAGGAATATCACCTTCATCAAATCTATAGAGAGAATTCACCTTTACTGCATATGTTAGGTTATCAAGACCATGCATTTCTTCAATAGGTGGTAAATTTTAACATCTTCAGCTTTAATACCTATTTCTTGATAGATTTCTTTGCCTCTTGCATATCTTCAGGACTGAGAAATAGAATACCCCTTTTCTTCGGAGTTGGCTTAGGAGTTGGTTCAGGAAGTGTCCAATCATTTTCATTACTCAACATACTATTCAATAGCAATTCATCTTGATCAACAGTTCTTTCCCTGAAAACACAACCAACACAACTATCCAGGTGGTCTCTCGAAGCATCAGTTAGTCCATTATAAAGATATCAAGTATTTGATTTTTCTTGAGAGGATGATCAGGCAAAGCATTAAGTAATCGAAGAAGCCTCCCCCAAGCTTGTGGGAGACTCTCTTCTTCAATTTGCACAAAATTATATATTTCCCTTAAGGCAGCTTGTTTCTTATGAGCGGGGAAATATTTAGCAGAGAAGTAATAAATCATATCCTGGGGACTACACACACAACTAGGATTAAGAGAATTAAACCATGTTTTAGTATCACCCTTTAATGATAACGGAAATAACTTAAGGATAAAGTAATAGCAATTTTTCTCATCATTAGTGAACAGGGTGGCTATATCATTTAATTTAGTAAGATGTGCCACAACAGTTTCAGATTCATAGCCATAAAAAGGATCAGATTCAACTAAAGTAATTAACTCAGGATCGACAGAGAAATCATAATCCTTATCGGAAATACAGATAGGTGAAGTAGCAAAAGCAGGGTCATGTTTCATTCTAGCATTCAAAGACTTTTCTTTTAGCTTAGCTAACAGTTTCTTAAGATCATATCTATCATTGTAAGCTAAAAAGTCTCTAGTAGTTTCTTCATCCATAACATAACCCTCACGCACAACAGGCAATTCATATCTAGAGGGAGAATCTTCATCATCACTTTCATCAATATTATCAGTTTCAATAATTTCATTCTCGCTAACCCTAGCAAGTTGTTCATCAAGAAATTCACCTAATGGCACAATATTATCAAGCATAGAAGTAGATTCATCATAAGTATCATGCAAAGCAGAAGTGGCATCACCAATAACATGCGACATATCAGAATGAATAGCAGGTGTAGGTGTCGCAAGTTTACTCAAAACAGAAGGTGAATCAAGTGCAGAGCTAGATGGCAGTTGTAACACCCCGGAAGTAACTTGCCATATTTGTACTCCGACTCTTGCCATTTTCGGCTTTATGTTATGAGATTCCCTTCATGGTTGGGTTTTGTATTTCATTTTGCATTTTGTTCATGTCATGCATTTCATATCATGTCATCATATGCATCACATTTGCATTCGTGTTCGTTTCATGCATCTGAGCATTTTCCTCGTTGTCCGTTTCGCAATTCGACACTCCCACATGCACCCGGCACACCCCTCCCGTCTCTTTCGTGAGCGGGATAAAAACGTTCTCGGAATGGGACGATATTTGTCAAGTGGCCTTGGTACATCACCGGTAGACCTCCTGTCAAATTTCGTTTCATTTGGAGGTCGTTTGATGCCCCAACGGTTAACCCGGCAACCGCAAAAGCCTCTTTGGTGTTGCAGCCCAACACCCCTCCAAAACAGCCCAATAACCCATCTAAACCACCTCCATGTTCTCCGTCGTTGGATCACGATCGTGTGGGCAAAAACCGCACCTCATTTGGACACTCCTATCTCCATCTACCTACAAATATGTGCATCCCCTCCAAAATCCGGGTCCAAACCCTAAAAATTCATCCCCCGCCGCCACTGGACACGTCCGCCCCTCACCGGACGAAATCGCCGCCGCGTCCGCGCCAATCCTGGGCCGCCACATTGCACCCCGGAGCCGACGCCACCGCCGGCCCATGTGGCCCGCGCCCCGCCCATCGCCACCCATCGCCTTCCCGCACCGCGCCGCCCGTCCCCGCCGCCTACGTCGCTGCGCGCCTTCCGCCGGCGCCGCCACTAGTCCCCACTGCCGCCAGCGCTCGCCGTCGCCGCCGCCTCCACCACTGCGCGCCGCGCGCCACCCCACCTCCCGTTGTCCGCCTCCCGCCGCCGGCACCGGATCCACCCCCCATGGCCAGAGCTGCCACCGGAGCTCACCGCCGCCGTGGCATCACCGGAGACCGTCGCCGCTTCGTGCCCGACCCGCTTCCTCGACCCGATCCGCCGCTGCCTCGGGATCCGTGTCGCCCAAACCCTAGATCTGGGCGAGGTCAAATTCTTTTAAGTCTTTTCTGCACTTATTGTTATGGCATCCTCATCATGCCGTATCTTCGTGCTCGGTGCTCCAAATCATGCATATGATATGTAGAAATGTTTGTCTCATTGATCTCTTCATGTTAGAAGCATTTCCATGCATGTTACTGTCCATTATGATGCTATTTTCATTGTTGCAAGAGTGCTATAAAATGTTTACTGCTGGTTCTTAACAGAACATGGTGATTTGTCATTTTTGTTGCATTTGATGTTGTCGGATTTCGGGTTCCGGCAGATCCTTGAGGTTCGAACACTGGGGTGCACGCGGAGCTTTCGCCTTCTACCTACCCGCGCCCGACCACCACGCTAAGATCTAAGCTATGGAAAGAATAGCACAAGAGACACGGAGTTTATACTGGTTTGGGCCACCGTTGTGGTGTAATACCCTACTCTAGTGTGTGGTGTGGTGGATTGCCTCTTGGGCTGATGATGATGAGCAATACAAGGAAGAACAACCTCGCGAGGGTCTGTTCTTGGCTGGGGTGATGAACTGCTGGGAGGAGTTCAATCACCCTTCTCTCTCTCTCTCTCTCTGTGTGTGTGTGTGTGTGTGTGTGTGTGTGATGCTACTCGATCCGATCCCACCTTGTTTCTGGGTTGGCTGATTCTAGATCCCCCCTACCCTGGGGGTGGCTAGTCCTATTTATAGGCAAAGGGCCTGGGCCTCTTCCCAAATATTGAGTAGGAAGGGCGCCAACAATTGGCCATTTTGAAGGGGAACATCTGGTACACTTATCCTGACTAAAGTTGGTCCTCGCCTGCCAAAGGCTCTGGCGGTGACGCTGGCTTGGGCTCCACAATGACTTCCTCCCTGCCGTTGGGCTAGTCTTGGTCTCATTGCACCGAAACGGGTGCCTTTGCTTGATGCTCTCGCCTGCGCTTGCTCCCTTTGCACCAAAGAGGAAAGGAGGACACTGCGCAGGCTGGCGCCCGCCTGGCACCCTTGGTCGTCATGGCTTGCATCACGGGCACCTCGTGAGGTACCCCGCCTTGATCTCTCCGCCTCCTCGCGAGCCAGCCTGATGAGGCCGTGCCTGAGGAAGCTTCGTGTCGTCTGCCCCGCGAGGCTTGACCCCTCGCGAGGGTCTTGGGTCTGTGTTGATGAAGATGGGTCGTGCTGGGCCCCTCCTCGAGCCACGCCGCAGGCCGCAGGCAGGCAAGTCTAGGGACCCCCGTTCCCAGAATGCCGACAGATGTGTGCATCCTATGAGCATGAGGTCTACATGTGTTTTGAACTACAATATGCCATCTTTACAGGGGTGCAAGTCTTGTATTTTTGTGATCTATGTGGTGACTAGCACAAGCATGCAAAGTAGGCTCCATAATGTTGCTGTTTTCAGGGACAGGATTTTGCTAAGTCCTTTTCCTGCTGTTATTTTGATGCCATGTGAACTTGATGCTACCATGCGGTCCATGCTTAATTTGAGATACTTCAGTAAGGATGTTTTGAACACGTGGTTATGCTCTATCCATTAATGCCCATGGTTGAAATTATGGAGTGCCCTAGCATGTAATTTTCTTGCTCTACTTTTGCTATACATTGTTCCTGGAAGAATATTAACATGTTAATCAATATTGTCATGTGTTTTGCTAGTGATTCATGCATCCTATGGACTTTATCTTGCCATGTTTAGCTTCATGAACATGTCTTCTTACTGTTGTTAAGCTTGTGTTGTCATGCAATGCTTTGTGGTGAGTGGCATAAGCTCGCAAAGTTGCTATCATGAATCTATTTATGTCATGCTCTGTTTTTCTTCTAAGTCTGAAACTGTTAATAAAACTTTCTACGTTTACATGGGTGCCATCATATCTGCTGTGCCTTTTTGGCTCATGATCAGTAAGGGAGATATCTTCTATGCATTTAGTATAAGCATTGCATGCCTTTGTTTACCATGATATGTTCCTGTAGCATGTTGTTTGCTTGCTCTAAACTATGCTTCCTGATGTTGTTTTGACATGTTACTATTTTCACTAAGTCTGTGAAGCTGATATCTTTTGCACTTTTGCCATGCTTGTTTGAACCTGTTTTAGTGTGATTTCATCGTAGCTCAGTGTTCATGTTTTGTCAAGCATCTCTTGTACATCACTACCATATGCTTTGTTGATATGTTGGAGTGCAGTAGCCTAGTTTCTTGTTGCATTATAAGTGCTATCATGTTGTAAATCACAGTTTTGCGTCATTCTTGTTATGCTTGCCATTTGCAAACCGTGCATCCGTTCCCGGTGATCCTTATATCGATTTCAACCGAAATCACCTCATATTTCTAGCGAAATACTTGGTTTGCCAAGTTTATGCCTTGATCATTATTTCCCTTCCGGAGCACGCATCTGCATTGCATATCATATCCTGCATATCATGCCATGTATTGCACCATCTTGCTTGTGCATTGCACCGTGATTGATTGTTGTTCCATTGCTTATGTTCTTGCTTTGGGTAGAGCCGGGAGACGAGTACGTGAACGAGGAACCTATTGAGTACGCTAACGAGGATCAAGCTTTCGACAACTCTAAGAACATTGCACGCAAGATGACCATACCCTCTGTCGTGGAATTGTCACAGCAGATGTCCTAGCAAAATGACTTAGTCGTAAGGCATTGCAACTAGGAAGCTTAAAGGGGTTAATCGAGACAAAGGACATGAGAGGTTTATACTAGTTCGGCCCCTTACGATGAAGGTAAAAGCCTACATCTAGTTGTGTTGGAATTGCTGGGGTTTCGATGACCAGGGAGCAAATCCTCTTTTCCTGGCTTCGAGTTGTTGTTTTCTTGTCCTAAGCCGCCGCCGGGCCGTCCCCTTATATACACGTGTTGACGCCTGGTGGCCTACAGAGTCCCGGCCGGCTCATAAAACGTGTCCGGCTCGGTGACTTCTCTTATATGCCTTTCTTTACAAGTCTTTCTTTACATATGGCAGTTTACAATATTGGGCCTAAAGCCGCCTCTGGGCTTAGGCCTTCTACAAGTCTTAATAAACTATCACTTTGAATATTAGTGGGCTTATTTTTGTAACCTGCCATTGGGGTTGACCCGGCCCCTCCTTGACGGGTCACACCTGGTAGCTATATCCCCAACATTAGGCCCCAGGTTGACTTGAACTTTGTTCTTTGTCAATCTTCAACACTTAGACGAAATCGACGCAGGAGAGTGAAAAGCCGAAGAACCACAAGTCAAAGATGGCAACAACTTCAATAAAACTCCGAATGAGAATAAACAAGCCAACTGCGGAAAGCAAATGAAAAAGCCGCGTCCGGCACCTAATCTAGTCTTCGATGTCTTCTCACTAGCGCGGAGCTAAGTGCTGCCAGTGGGCGTGGGAGGGAGCCCCAGGGCCTGAGGCCGGCGCTCCTGAGACCCCGGGGCGTGTACAGCCCCAACTCATTATTACGTGAGAGTGTCACGGGCGGCGAGCTTCACATGCGTTGGCCTTCTTCACAGGCTCCGGGCCTTTCTTGGGGGGAAGCAGGCTTCACGGGCATTTGCCCTCTTCACAGGCTCCGGGCCCTTTCCAAAACGCGACAGCTTCATAGGCATTCGCCTTCTTCACAGGCTCTGGGACTTTTCCAAAACGCGACAGCTTCACAGGCATTCTCCTTCTTCACAGGCTCCGGGCCTTTTCCAAAACGCGACAGCTTCACAGGCATTCGCCTTCTTCACAGGCTCTGGGCCTTTTCCAAAACGCGACAGCTTCACAGGCATTCGCCTTCTTCACAGGCTCTGGGCCTTTTCCAAAACGTGACAGCTTCACAGGCATTCGCCTTCTTCACATGCTCTGGGCCTTTTCCAAAATGTGACAGCTTCACAGGCATTCGCCTTCTTCACAGGCTCTGGGCCTTTCTAGGGGTAGAACCTCCGGAGGTGCTGGATGTTCCATACGTTCTGGACCGGCACCCCCTCCTGAGTCTCCAAGCGCGCGGAGCCGGGCCTGGAAACATGAACAACCTTGAACGGGCCCTCCCACATGGGAGAGAGCTTGTGCAGTCCCTCCCTGGAGAGAACCCGCCCGAGCATGAGGTCTCCTACCTCGAGAGTTCTGGGGCAGATGTTGCGGCAGTGATATTGTCGCAGTGCTTGTTGGTACCTCGACGCTCGTAGCGCGGCTTCTTGGCGACGTTCCTCCCGTAGCACGAGGTCCATCCCCCGCATGGCGTCCTGCTGCGCCTCGTCGAACGCCAAGACCCGCGCGGAGCGACGTCTGACCTCGTGAGGGAGGACCGCTTCGGCTTCGTAGACTAGGAAGAACAGGGTCCCTCCAGTCGGCTTGGTCGCGGTTTGTGCGGATGGACCACAACACGGACTAAAGCTCGTCATACCAACCTCTGCCGCAGGCCTCCAACTTCTTCTTGAACGTCCTGGTCTTGTGGCCCCTCAGGACCTCTGTGTTGGCTCGCTCGGCCTGGCTGTCGCTTCGGGGGTGCGCCACCGAAGCGTAGCATATCTGTGTTCCAAGGTTAGCACAGTATGTTTTGAAGAGGTTACTAGTGAACTGCGAACCGTTGGCCGCCTTACATGACTCTTGACTCCTGTAGCTCCTGAATGGCCTTGCTGACGAACTCCTGAGGGTCTGGCTCTCCTTGCCTTACTCCTTGAGGGAAACATGCTTCGAAACACACCTCCATGCGGTGCCCAAGCGCCTCCCTCGTGACCTTAGCCAGGTCGGTGGCCCTCCAGAGGAGAGCCCCCGAGCCCTGCTTGAGGAGGGCGCCGGGCGTGCTTTCCTATGCGATGGAAGGAGGTTCCCCCTGGGCAGGCACGGGCCCTGAGGGGCCTGCCTCCTGAGGGGCCGGGCCGGACGATGTCTTCTTCTTCTTGGGGGCGGTCTCGGCAAGCCTACTACTTCCGTGATCCGGGTCTTCTAGTGATGCGGCCTGAAAGGCTCATTCCAGGGAACACACCGTGTCCTTCTCTTCACAGGGCACCATGATGACTCCGCCACTTCCTGGCATCTTGAGGACGTTGTAGCCGTGGTGAGTTACGGCCATGAACTTGGCCAGCGCTGGGTACCCAAGGATGGCGTTGTACGGCATGCGAATGTGAGCGACGTCGAAGTCGATGAGCTCGGTGCGGTAGTTGTCGCGTGCCCCGAAGGTGACAGGGAGGCGGACCTGCCCAATCGGGACCGTGGAGCCATCGGTGACTCCGGAGAAAGGCTTGGTTGGCTGAAGCTGGTTGTAGGGCACATGGAGATTGTTGAATGTTTCCACGGACAGGACGTTGAACCCTGCCCCGCCATCGATGAGGGTCCTGGTGACCGCCACGTTGCTGATGATTGGGGAACAAAGCATCGGGAAGACTCCGGCTGTGGCCGCACACTTGAGCTGATCTGCTGAGCTGAACATGATGGCGCACGCCGACCACCTGAGAGGGCACGTGGCTTCGAGCTTGGGGAGGACTGCATTCACTTCGCGGGCGAACTGCTTGAAGATGTGTTGAGAGGCTGGGGTTTGAGCCCTGCCCAGGATGCAGGCGATCGCGCGCGGCTCCTGGAAGCCCCCAGCCCCCTCGTCCTGATGACGGTCCTCGTTTCTCCTTGGCTGCGGCGACAGCGGAGGGAGGCCTGCGTTGCCTTGCGGGCGATCCTCGCAAGGCGGATCCCTCTAGTCTCCCTCGCGAGGCGGGTCTTGCCAGCGATCCTCGCGAGGTCGATCGCGCCACCCTTGGCGCGGGCAGCGGTCTTCCCAGTGTCCTGCGTTCCTTCCTCCTCCTCGACCGTAGCCCCGGTCACCGTGGTCGGGGCGACGGCCGATCCTTCCTTCTCGCACGGCTCGAAGCTCTTGACATTCGTTGGAGTTGTGGGTGTGGAGGTCGTGGTACACATAGTACCGACTGCCCTTGGAAGATTCGGGCTGATCTCTGCCCCACTTGGTGTCTGGTTCTGCCGCAAGCATGGCAGCCCCCTTGCGCTTCACATCCTTGGCCTTGGGCTTCTTCTCTTCTGGGTCTGCGGCAGGCAGCTCGAGGAGGGAGAGACGCCCTTCCTCAGCCCTGGCGCACTTGGTTGCCAAGTTGAACAACTCCAAGGAAGTGCACAGGTCTTCATGCATCGCCAGCTCCTCCTTCATCTTGACATCGCGCACGCCGTCGGAGAAAGCTGAGATGATGGCTTCCTCGGTCACCTTGGGAATCTTGAGGCGTGCGTTGTTGAAGCGCTGGATGTACTTCTGCAGGGTCTCTCCAGGTTGTTGCTTGATGCGGCGCATGTCACTCACGGCGGGTGGCCGGTCACGAGTACATTGGAAGTTGGCGATGAAACGGGTGCGCATCTCGTCCCAGGAGGAGATCGTGCCTGGAGCCAGGTTCAGGAGCCAGGTGCGAGCCCCGTCCTTGAGCGCCATGGGAAACCAGTTCGCCATGACCTTCTCGTCTCCGTTGGCAGCTTCGATGCCTAGCTCATACAGCTGGAGGAACTCCGCAGGGTCGACCGTGCCGTCATAACGAGGAGGCAGGTCTGGCTTAAACTTGCCGGGCCACGCGATGCTGTGTAGCTCGGTGGTGAAGGCACGGCAGCCTGCTGTGGCCACGGGAGGCCTTCGGTGATGGAGAGCTTGGTCTTGCATGTCCCCATGCGCTGCAGCTGGGAGCAGCGCGGGGTCTTGACGTGCGGGAGCAGGAGCATGGTCGCGACGTGCTGGAGCAAGGAGCGCCCGGGCAGCTTCTTGCAGGCGAGGGACTTCTTGGCAGCTCTGCTCTTGCCGCACTGGCACCTGATGGAGCGGGTTCCACCCAGGGGCCACGCGCCTTGGAGCCATGGCGCCTTCTTGAGGAGGAGGCGGCTGGGGCGTGCCCGGAGCTTCGTTGCCCGCGCAGGGCGGGGTGCAGCAGAACGGACGGCGCAGGAGAGCCCCCTGCGGCACGGACGAGCTTGGCGACGCGGTCGAGCCATTCTTCGTAGACGTCGTCGACGGGACGGTAGCGCAGGAGCTCGTTTGCCGCGATGAGCGCAGCTCGAGCCTCCATGGGTGCGCGAAGCGCGTGGGACGAAGAACCAGCTGGGGTGAGCGAGGGAGTAGCGGTGCGGCCATCTTGCCGCACAAACGGATGCTGAGACGACGCTTGCTGCTCGTTCCCCGCCGGGCCGGTGGCGGCGTTGACCGCAGGTGACGGGGAACGGCGAGGACGCCCGCCGACAGGAGCCGTCTGGGCGATGCGGGAAGCGAGAGCGGCCCGGCGCTCGGCGCGGGCCCGACGAGCGTCAGACATGGATGCGATGGTCGGAGGAGAACGGGGTGGTGGAAGACGAATTCCGGCGCACCCCTATCTGGCGCACCAAATGTCGGATTTCGGGTTCCGGCAAACCCTTGAGGTTCGAACACTGGGGTGCGCGCGGAGATTTTGCCTTCTACCTACCTGCGCCCCACCGCCACGCTAAGATCTATGCTATGGAAAGAACAACACAAGAGACATGGAGTTTATACTGGTTTGGGCCACCGTTGTGGTGTAATACCCTACTCCAGTGTGTGGTGTGGTGGATTGCCTCTTGGGCTGATGATGATGAGCAATACAAGGAAGAACAGCCTCGCGAGGGTCTGTTCTTGGCTGGGGCGATGAACTGCTGGGAGGAGTTCAATCACCCTTCTCTCTCTCTCTCTCTGTGTGTGTGTGTGTGTGTGATGCTACTCGATCCGATCCCACCTTGTTTCTGGGTTGGCCAATTCTAGATCCCCCCTACCCTGGGGGTGGCTAGTCCTATTTATAGGCAAAGGCCCTGGGCCTCTTCCCAAATATTGAGTGGGAAGGGCGCCAACAATTGGCCATTTTGAAGGGGAACATCTGGTACACTTATCCTGACTAAAGTTGGTCCTCGCCTGCCAAAGGCTCTGGCGGTGACGCTGGCTTGGGCTCCACAATGACTTCCTCCCTGCCGTTGGGCTGGTCTTGGTCTCGTTGCACTGAAACGGGTGCCTTTGCTTGATGCTCTCGCCTGCACTTGCTCCCTTTGCACCAAAGAGGAAAGGAGGACACTGCGCGTGCTGGCGCCTGCCTGGCACCCTTGGTCGTCATGGCTTGCGTCATGGGCACCTCATGAGGTACCCCGCCTTGATCTCTCCGCCTCCTCGCGAGCCAGCCTGATGAGGCCGTTCCTGAGGAAGCTTCGTGTCATCCGCCCCGTGAGGCTTGACCCCTCGCGAGGGTCTTGGGTCTATGTTGATGAAGATGGGTCGTGCTGGGCCCCTCCTCGAGCCACGCCACAGGCCGCAGGCAGGCAAGTCTAGGGACCCCCGTTCCCAGAATGCCGACAGATGTGTGCATCCTATGAGCATGAGGTCTACATGTGTTTTGAACTACAATATGCCATCTTTACAGGGGTGCAAGTCTTGTATTTTTGTGATCTATGTGGTGACTAGCACAAGCATGCAAAGTAGGCTCCATAATGTTGCTGTTTTCAGGGACATGATTTTGCTAAGTCCTTTTCTTGCTATTATTTTGATGCCATGTAAACTTGATGCTACCATGCGGTCCATGCTTAATTTGAGATACTTCATTAAGGATGTTTTGAACACGTGGTTATGCTCTATCCATTAATGCCCATGGTTGAAATTATGGAGTGCCCTAGCATGTAATTTTCTTGCTCTACTTTTGCTATACATTGTTCCTGGAAGAATATTAACATGTTAATCAATATTGTCATGTGTTTTGCTAGTGATTCATGCATCCTATGGACTTTATCTTGCCATGTTTAGCTTCATGAACATGTCTTCTTACTGTTGTTAAGCTTGTGTTGTCATGCAATGCTTTGTGGTGAGTGGCATGAGCTCGCAAAGTTGCTATCATGAATCTATTTATGTCATACTCTGTTTTTCTTCTAAGTCTGAAACTGTTAATACAACCTGCTACGTTTACATGGGTGCCATCATATCTGCTGTGCCTTTTTGGCTCATGATCAGTAAGGGAGATATGTTCTATGCATTTAGTATAGGCATTGCATGCCTTTGTTTACCATGATATGTTCCTGTAGCATGTTGTCTGCTTGCTCTAAACTATGCTTCCTGATGTTGTTTTGACATGTTACTATTTTCACTAAGTCTGTGAAGCTGATATCTTTTGCACTTTTGCCATGCTTGTTTGAACCTGTTCTAGTGTGATTTCGCCGTAGCTCAGTGTTCATGTTTTGTCAAGCATCTCTTGTACATCACTACCATATGCTTTGTTGATATGTTGGAGTGCAGTAGCCTAGTTTCTTGTTGCATTATAAGTGCTATCATGTTGTAAATCGCAGTTTTGCCTCATTCTTGTTATTCTTGCCATTTGCAAACCGTGCATCCGTTCCCGGTGATCCTTATATCGATTTCGACCGAAATCACCTCATATTTCCAGCGAAATACTTGGTTTGCCAAGTTTATGCCTTGATCATTATTTCCCTTCTGGAGCACGCATCTGCATTGCATATCATATCCTGCATATCATGCCATGTATTGCACCATCTTGCTTGTGCATTGCACCATGATTGATTGTTATTCCATTGCTTATGTTCTTGCTTTGGGTAGAGCCGGGAGATGAGTATGTGAACGAGGAACCTATTGAGTACGCTAACGAGGATCAAGCTTTCGACAACTCTAAGAACATGGCACGCAAGATGACCATACCCTTTGTCGTGGAATTGTCATGGCAGATGTCCTAGCAAAATGACTTAGTCGTAGGGCATCGCAACTAGGAAGCTTAAAGGGGTTAATCAAGACAAAGGACACGAGAGGTTTTTACTAGTTCGGCCCCTTACGATGAAGGTAAAAGCCTACATCTAGTTGTGTTGGAATTGCTGGGGTTTCGATGACCAGGGAGCAAATCCGCTTTTCCTGGCTTCGAGTTGTTGTTTTCTTGTCCTAAGCCGCCGCCGGGCCGTCCCCTTATATACACGGGTTGACGCCTGGCGGCCTACAGAGTCCCGGCCCGCTCATAAAACGTGTCCGGCTCGGTGACTTCTCTTATATGCATTTCTTTACAAGTCTTTCTTTACATATGGCGGTTTACAATATTGGGCCTTAAGCCGCCTCTGGGCTTAGGCCTTCTACAAGTCTTAATAAACTATCACTTTGAATATTAGTGGGCTTATTTTTGTAACCCACCATTGGGGTTGACCCGGCCCCTCCTGGACGGGTCATACCTGGTAGCTATATCCCCAACATTAGGCCCCAGGTTGACTTGAACTTTGTTCTTTGTCAATCTTCAACACTTAGACGAAATCCATCTTCCTCTATCTGAAAAAACTTTGTAACCCGCCATGATGTCATCTTCTGAAAACATGAAAGCCTGCTATGACGTCATCTTCAACGAATCTTTTATCTTTTAATGTCTTCCAAGAATCTAGGCGTCCGTTTAGCTGGATAATAATTATTTTGGTCTTCCTCAATTTTCGCGCCTGCCTGTGCACTTATCCCCTTATAAATAGGCTTGGCCGGCCCTTCTTCTTTCTTCTTCTTCCTTCCATCTTCTCGCTACCCCTCTGCTTCTCGAGCTCCGCCGCTGCCGTAGCACTCACCGTTGCCCTCAACGTCGGCCGCTGCATCACCCTGAGCTCATCCAGAGAACTGTGGCGACTCTTCGCAGTAGATCTGCATTTCGTAAGTTCCTTCCTTTTCACGCACTTAGATCTGTATTAGGGTTGCGAGTTCATCGGTGTTCTTCGCTGTTCATCACAGATCTTCTTGTAGTTCTTCCTCCCCAACCTCTTCTAATCCAGAAAGGAACACATAACTCGTGTTGTATTTGTTTTGCGTCCATTTTTGATACCAGTAAATCCCTTTTTTCTGTACAGATGCCTCATTATAACTCACGAACTCATCTGTACTAGATTTTTAGGTCTAGAATATTTTCTTTTTGGAACGGTCGTTTGATCCAATATAATAATGACAGCTTGGTAAACTTGTTTGTGCCAACACTTAACCATTTTCTGTTTCTTGCATCCTTTGAATATCTTTAGTCATGGCGGCTTATGACTCCGGCTTTCCTTTATATGTCATTAGCCCTTATTTAAGCCGCCATGATTCATCTGTATCATGATTATGAACCTGTAACTTCATCAAATAAATTGAACCGGCAAATTACTTTCTTTTCAGCTTCCCCTTTTTCATCATGCCATCAAAAGCACCGGCAGTCTGCAACTGGGTCCCCTCCACAGTAACAGATGATAACTTGAAAGAGTTTGTCACCATTGGATTTTTGCCAGAGAAAAACGTTATGTCTTATCGTGCTCCTGACCCGGATGAGGAACGGCCTAATCCCAAAGACGGTGAAGTTATCGTCTTCACTGACCACATTAATCGGGGTTTTTCACCACCCGGCTCAAAATTCTTCAGAGACGTTCTTCATTTTTTCAAAATTCACCCTCGGGACCTTGGACCCAATTCTATATCCAACATCTGCAATTTTCAAGTTCTCTGTGAGGTGTATCTTCAAGAAGAGCCAACTGTGGAACTCTTTAGAGAGTACTTTTATCTGAACCGCCAGAATGAGTGTACCAATGGCCCTAGCTTGGAATTCGGTGGAATCTCAATTCACTGCCGACAGGGTGCCGTCTTTCCCTAAATAGTCTTACCGAGTCATCCCAAAGGTTGGAATCAGACTTGGTTCTATTGCCAAGATACGTCTCCAGCCAATGAAAAACCACTACCGGGTTATCGCGCGGAGTGTCTAGATTCAAAGTTTGTGCTCCCTGATAAGCTTACTGTTGCTGAACGCAAGAAGCTTATTCCATCTATTAAAAGTATCAATGCCTTACTGGGGAATGGTTTAACCGGAGTTGACTTGATCTGTTGCTGGATCTCGTGGCGGGTCATCCCTCTAAGCCGCTGATCCAAATTGATGTATAAATATGGCGAAGGCCCAGATGACTCTCTGCATCACAGCTCGGTACAACTAACTGAAGAAGTCATTGTTGCAATGTCAACCATCCTTGTGAACAGAAAATATGAGGACTGCAGTAAGGTCGGGTTAAACCCCTTCTACAAACTTAACCCGACACCAGAGGTGAAAAAAACCCTGACCTCTTTCTCTTTTTTGTGTTTTCCTCAGTAGTTTTGAATACTTGCATGACCTTTTATCCTGTTTATTTGTTTATAGGCCAAATACAACTTCTGGAAGGCCAAGTATGACCATGAAGCTGCCAAGAAGGCTAGAGCTGCCGCCATAGCTACCCAGAAGACGACCCGGAGGTCCAAGAAGAAAAGGAGCACTACTTCGGACCTGTTAACGCTTGACGATGATACTGAGTCAGAGGTAGCCCTTGACTCCCTTGGTCAGTTTTTTAATAACCTTATTGACACTGACTATTGCCAGGATGACACGGGGGCCAGCCAGGCCATAGAAGAAGAGGTAACTATTTCCTCTGACTCAGCCCATTTTCCAAGACAGAAACTTCGACTGGTAACCCGGAAAGTAAGGTTTTCGCACCCTTTGGCTTATTTGGACCCTCATTTTCTTTTGAAAAAGCAGCAACATGAGAGATGCCGTCAGGCCCGGAATAATGACGACGATGAACCGCCTTCCGTTTTACAACAATCTCCTCGAAAACGTCCGAATGAGGTTTCTTTCATCTTCATCTTTTCCTTTCATTAATGAATGTATTCCCTTGCCTCATTGACTTTATTTTACCTTTTACAGGAGGTTTCTCGCTCTTTTGGCGACTCATCTCAGACTCAGTTTCCGGCTTTCAAAACTGCTCCTGGGTAAGGAAAAATCAGCTTTCCTTTGTATCTTTAAAAACTACATTCTTACACTAACTGTCTCATAAAACTTTTCTTAGCGGCCAAGCCAAATCCGAGAAGGCCAAGGTGATTAAGCCGTCAGAAGACCCGAAGGTTCCTGCACCTGAGCCGGCCATGCCAACTCCCTCTAAAACTAAAGCACCTGAAGACCCGACTGTTCATACTCAATTGGATCCTCATGAGTTGTCAGCTGATGAGATCACCCTTAATCTGACTATCACTGAACCATCTAGTTCAGCTAAACCACCAACAACTTATGATACTGACATGTTGATTACTGGTAGCCGATTTGTTGAATCGGGGACCCCCACTGTGTTAGCCCGACAGAGTGCTAAGCAAGAAGCCTTGGAGAAGCAGAAAGTGCATTTTGATATCTCTCACTACACTCATCTAAATGCTAGTGATATATTGTCCGGCTATCTCAGTCATGTTCATTCCAGCCGTGAGTCGGAAATTGAGATGGTCAAGCAATTGCAGCTAAAATATGAGGTATGTTCTCCGGTTCAGTTAAACACTCCCATCCCCCAAGTCTTCAGATGATGAACCTGAATGATCTGTAGACTTTATGATATAGGTTGATACTTTCTCTCTAAGCTTTTCGAAAGTCCAACAAAGTAGTGTAAACTTCACCTGTAGTCCCCAAGGGCCGGCTCAATTTATCATAAATGAACTGGTACTTAACTTCATAACTGTCTTTTACTAGTCCCAATAAGTATTGCAATCCGGCTTAATCTTGAGAAACTTTCTGAATATCATACATTAGCCCCCAAGTGCCAAGTGCTGTTACTTTGTAAAACACTTGGGACTTGGAACATATAAGAGTCGTAAAAAATTGCTTTGGCAGACATTAGCCCCCAAGTGTCAAGTGGTATTGCGGTGCATAGTACTTGAGACTTGAACCCTTATAACTTTTAGTTTAAGCCTTGACACACCTGTGTATGTTTTGTAGAACGCCCTATCTGAATTGGGCTCCCAATTAACTGATGCAAAGACCTGGCTGATGGATCAAGAGGCAGAAATCAAGACTGCTGACTCTAAACTCCAATTGAGTCTTTCTGAGACAGAAAAATTGAAGACCAGCTTGACTGCAAAGAAGAAATCCTAGGCCGAAGAAAAGACGTTGCTGATACAATGTGCTGAAACAGCTGAGGCGGCTCTTGAAGAGGTTACCACGGAGCTCACCGGCTTAAAGAACCGGGTGTCTCAAATGGTCTCCGCTATCTTTGGTAAGTCATCTGTATTAATCATTTATACCTTCTTTTGACCCGGAATATAAGCCGCCTACTGAGCCTTTGTTTAAAAAACACTCGCAGGTCCACGAAGCAAAAATCTGAGCCAAGACAGTGTGATCAAATTGAAGGCGGTTTATACCTTAGTGGAGCAATTGTATACTGGCGCTCAACGAGCACTTGCCACCATCTCCCCTGCCAACCAAGGACCCAATCGGTTGAGCGATGTCTTGAAGAAGTTATCAATCTTACCCGCCAGGTTTCAAGAAGTCAAATGGTCCTGTGCCCGAGCCGAAGCCCTGACTGCCTTGAGCCGCTCCAAAGCCTGGGTGCCAGATCTAGACCCGGTGGATATGGCTAAGGGGTACCCTACTATGAAGGAAGATGGGACTCCCTTTGATCAATATGACTTTATTGCCTATGTGAGGGGAGTTCGACCTCAAGCTACCATTCTTGGAGATGAGACCAACATCGATAAATATCAGCCGGGTTTTGATATGGAGAATAAGAAGATGGCGACTCCCTCTTATAATGTGACAGATCTTATCCCGCCGGTTCGTCAACACACTTTTGCTTCGGAAGTTGACCCGGCCGGCCTGATTGATGATGAGGCGGAGTTCATTGCTTTGAACGGCTTTGACTGGTCCAAGCCCAGCTTCCAATCAATAGAAGGAGATGAACCGGCGAGGGGAGAGTCATAACCATCTTGTGGGCTCTTAAAGCCTTGTAATAGATTTAGCTTAAAAACCGCATGTGTTGCTTATGCCATCACACACAAAATGTTGCATACTACTCTTTGCCAGCACATCTTTGATTATATCTGTAATGTTTTAACTTTGCTCCTGTGTTTCTGGATTGCCGGTTTTCATGATCCGGATGATGAGGTTGATGACCCAATCTTTTTGAGAAGTCAATGCTTCCATATACCTGATGACTATCATGCCTTGGCGGCTTATTGTCAAATAATCAAGCCAGCTTAAATAAAAACCATACTGATAGTTTAGATTTGAGACAATAAAAACCAGTAATACAAAATAGCAGAGTTCAAACAACATAAATTTGAGGGTTTCTGATTCGAATACGACCAGTAAACCAGACCACAGGGGTTAAGCTAAGATTCGAATACGATCATATAGCCCCCAGTGGCTTTGGCGTTGCGCCGATCAAGAGGGTACCGACAATTATGTTCTCTTTGGTTCAAATACGACCTATGTTTGAACTGGAAGCCCCCAAATGACCTTGAGAGGTTTTTAACGACCCTGATTTGAATACGATCCAAGTCGGACCCAAAAGGGGTTAAGCTATGATTCGGATACGATCAAGAAGCCCCCTAGTGAGTTTGGCTTTGAGCCGATCAAGAGGGTTACGACAGCTATGTTCTCTTTGGTTTGAATACGACCTATGTTTGAATAGGAAGCCCCCAAGTGATCATGAGGTTTACAGCTAGATTCGAATATGATCATAAGCCGGACCAAAAAAGGTCAAGCTAGATTCAGATATGATTAGCTCCTTAATAGTCATTTAAATAATGAAAATAGTAAAGATATATGATCTTCGAAGAGGAAAAAACATAGGTCCTGCTTTATTACTTATGATAATATATACAACGTCAAAGTATGTACATGACGAGAGCCGGTAGCTCAGGTGTAGTATGGCCGAAGCTGAGCAATGTTCCACGGCCGGCGGGTCTCCTCCTCCGACTTGCGTGAGTCTTTGTGCTCTCAAACGTCAATGAGGTAATATGACCCGTTGTTCAAATTCTTACTGACCATAAAAGGTCCTTCCCAAGGCGGGGATAGTTTGTGTGCATCAGACAGATCCTGGATGAGCCTGAGCACCAGGTCACCTTCTTGAAAGGTCCTGGACTTAACCCGACGACTGTGATAACGGCACATGTCCTATTGATAAATTGCTGATCGAGCCGCCGCTAAATCTCTCTCCTCATCTAACAAGTCAAGTGCATCCTGTCGGGCTTGTTCATTATCAGCTTCAACGTAAGCTGCCACGCGAGGCGAGTCATGACGGATGTCACTAGGCAGCACTGCTTCCGCTCCATAAACCATGAAGAAAGGTGTATAACCTGTAGACCTGTTAGGAGTAGTGTTGATGCTCCACAGTACCGAGGGTAATTCCTCTACCCAACAACCCGGCATCCGTTGTAAGGGAACCATAAGTCGGGGCTTGAGACCTTTTAAGATTTCCCGATTTTCTCTCTCAGCATGACCATTAGATTGAGGGTGAGCTACGGAAGAAACATCAAGCCGGATATGCTCACATTGACAAAACTCCTCCATAGCACCTTGGGACAAATTAGTGCCATTGTCAGTGATAATGCTGTGTGGAAAACCAAAGCGAAAAATCACCTTTTTCATGAACTGAACCGCAGTGGCTGCATCACACTTACTCACTGGCTCTGCCTCAACCCATTTTGTGAATTTGTCAACTGCCACTAAAAGATGTGTCTTTTTATCCTTGGACCTTTTGAAAGGTCCAACCATGTCAAGCCCCCAAACTGCAAACGGCCAAGTGATTGGAATCATCTACAACTCTTGAGCCGGCACATGCGCTCGCCGTGTAAATTTTTGACATCCATCACACCTACTGACCAGATCTTCTGCATCATCATGAGCCGTTAACCAGTAAAAACCATGACGAAAAGCTTTGGCCACAGGAGACTTTGACCCGGCGTGATGACCACAATCCCCTTCATGGATCTCACCAAGTATTTCCTGACCTTCTTCAGGAGAAACACAATGCTGAAACGCTCCAGTGACGCTGCGATGATACAACTCTCCGTCAGAAATCGTCATTGACTTGGACCGCCGGGTTATCTGTCGGGCCAGGGTCTCGTCTTCTGGCAACTCGCCCCGGGTCATGTAAGCCAGGAACGGTACTGTCCAATCTGGAATGACATGAATAGCCACCACTAACTGTGCCTCCGGGTCAGGAATAGCCAAATCTTCCTCTGTAGGCAACTTAACAGGCGGGTTATGTAAAACATCCAAAAAGGTCTTAGGTGGTACTGGCTAACGCTGAGATCCCAACCGGCTTAAGGCATCGGCCGCTTCATTCTTTCTGTGGTCAATGTGTTCCACTTGATAACCCTTAAAATGCCCCGCAACAACGTCAACCTCGCGGCGATAAGCCGCCATGAGAGGATCCTTGGAATCGCACTTGCCTGACACCTGTTGAGCCACCAAATCTGAATCGCCAAGGCACCGGACCCAGCTCAGACTCATCTCTTTAGCCATTCGAAGACCATGGAGCAAGGTTTCATATTCTGCTGCGTTGTTAGTACAAGGAAACATCAATCACAACACATAACATAACTTGTCCCCTCAAGGAGAAGTTAAAACAACTCCAGCCCCTGAGCCTTCCAACTGTCTGGACCCATCAAAATGAATTGTCCAATATGTGTTATCTGGTTTCTCCCCTGGCATCTGCAACTCTGTCTAGTCATTAATGAAGTCAACCAGTGCTTGAGATTTGATCACAGTACGTGGCATATACTTCAAACCATGAGACCCAAGTTTAATAGCCCACTTGGCGACTCGTCCTATGGCTTCTCTATTTTGAATGATGTCTCCTAGAGGAGCAGAGCTAACCATAGTGATTGGGTGACTTTGAATGTAATGTTTGAGCTTCCGGCTTGCCATGAACACCCCATAAACGAGCTTCTGCCAATGTGGATATCTTTGTTTAGATTCAATGAGCACCTCACTGACGTAGTAAACCGTCCGTTGGACCGGATGTTCCTTGCCAGCCTCCTTGTGCTCCACAACAATGGCCACACTGACAACACGTGAGTTAGCAGCTATATATAACAACAACGGCTCTTTCTCAACCGGAGCAGCAAGAACCGGTGGCTCAGTGAGCTGTTTCTTCAGATCCTCAAAAGCAGAGTTAGCAGCGTCACTCCAAACAAAGTCATCCACCTTTTTCATCATTTGATATAAAGGCATCGCCTTCTCCCCTAACCGGCTTATGAACCGGCTTAAGACAGCAACGTGACCCGCCAAACGCTGAACGTCATTGATGCACACCGGTTTGGCCAAAGATGTAACTGCCTTAATTTTCTCCGGATTAGCCTCAATACCTCTGTTAGACACCAAAAAACCCAAAAGTTTGCCGGTCGGGACTCCAAAAATACATTTGGCCGGGTTAAGCATCATCTTGTAGACCCGGAGGTTATCAAAGGTCTCCTTCAGATCAGTTACCAAGGTTTCCTTATCTCTGGATTTCACCACTATGTCATCCACATAAGCATGAATGTTACGCCCAACCTGACTGAAGACAATTCTATACACATCATTGATAAGTCGCCTGGGCACTTTTCAGTCCAAAAGGCATAGACACATAGCAGAAGGCTCCAAACAGAGTGATGAAAGCCGTCTTCTCCTGGTCCTTAACTGCCATCTTGATCTGATGATAACCTGAATATGCATCCAAAAAACTCAAACGCTCGCAACCCGTCGTAGCATCAATGATCTGATCAATACGAGGGAGAGCAAAAGGGTCGGCCGGACAAGCCTTGTTCAAATCGGTGTAATCCACACACATACGCCAGGTGACATTCTTCTTGAGTACAAGCACCGGGTTAGCCAACCACTCTAGGTGAAAAACTTCAACAATGAACCCGGCCACCAAGAGTCCGGCCACCTCTTCTCCAATGGCCTTGCACCTTTCCTCGTTAAACCGTCAAAGAAACTGCCTGACCGGCTTAAACTTCGGATCAATATTAAGAGTGTGCTCAGCGCGTTCTCTCGGGACACCCGACATGTCAGAAGGTTTCCACGCGAAGATGTCCCGGTTCTCACGGATGAACTCGATGAGCGCGCTTTCCTATTTTGGATCTAAGTTGGCACTGATGATGAACTGTTTGGATGAGTCGCCAGGCACAAAATCAACCATCTTGGTGTCATCAGCTGACTTGAATTTCAGCACCGGTTCATGATCCGTAGTTGGCTTCTTCAAAGCCGTCATGTCTGCCGGGTCAACATTATCTTTATAAAACTTTAACTCCTCTGTCGCACAAACAGACTCAGCATAAGCGGCATCACCTTCTTCACATTCCAGGGCTATTTTCCGGCTTCCATGTACTGTGATGGTGCCTTTATAACCCGACATCTTGAGCTGCAGATACACATAACACGGCCGAGCCATGAACTTGGCGTAAGCCGGCCGTCCAAATGGAGCATGATACGGGCTTTTGATCTTAACCACCTCAAAAGTTAACTTCTCAGCCCTGGAATCATATTCATTCCCAAAGGCTACTTCCAGTTCAATCTTACCAACTAGGTATGTCGACTTACCAGGGACAACACCATGAAAAGCAATGTTGGATTGTTTAAGACTCTTATCAGTCAACCCCATCCGACAAAACATCTCATAATAGAGGATGTTGATGCTACTGCCTCCGTCCATGAGCACCTTAGTGAACTTATATCCACCAACCTGAGGTGCCACCACCAAGGCCAAGTGACCCGGATTATCAACCCGGGGAGGGTGATCTTCCCTACTCCACACAATAGGCTGTTCTGACCACCTCAAATAACATGGAATCGCCGGCTCAACGGCATTGACAGCCCTCTTATGAAGCTTCTGGTCCCTCTTGCATAAACTAGTGGCAAACACGTGGTACTACCCACTATTCAACTGTTTTGGGTTGCTCTGATACCCGGACTGTTGCTGCTGATTACCTTGGTCGGGTTGCTGATTATAGCCACCCTGGTTACCTGGATGGCCCTGACTGTGAAAACCGCCTCCGCCTGAACCAGCGCCCAGGCCATGAAAGCAGCCTCCGCCTGAACCGCTGCCAGGCCCGTGGCTACCATCAAACATGTTGGAATTTTTAAATGCCTTCATGATCATACAGTCCTTCCATAGATGGGTAGCTGGCTTCTCCCGGGTGCCGTGTCTTGGACAAGGTTCATTCAGTAGTTGCTCGAGGGTGGGACCTGACCCGCCTGACCGAGGAGGTGGCCTCCCCTTGCGCCGTTGGTTATTGCCCTGTGCATTGGTGTTAGCCACAAACTCGTTAGCCTTACGTTTATTACCTCCTTGATTCGCTGGGTTATACTGATGACCCTTGCTGTTGCCGTTCTTCTTTCCCTTCCCTGTCTTCTCTTCATCTGACGCGGGATCCTTGGTACTGTCAGAATCAGCATATTTGACCAGGGCCGCCATCAACTGGCCCATGTCATTACAATCGCGCTTGAACCGCCCCAGCTTCTGTTTCATAGGTTCAAAACGGCATTTTTCTCCAACATTAAGACCGCAGAGCTGGCATCCATCTTATCAGATGAATGTATTATCTCCTTGACTCGGTGCACCCAATGGGTCGTGGACTCACCTCCCTCTTGCTTACAATTAGTCAGGTCCATGATTGACATAGGTTGTTTACATGTGTCCTTGAAGTTCTGAATGAACCGGCCTTTTAACTCCGCCCATGAGCTGATAGAATTGGGGGGCAACCCTTTCAACCAAGTGCGAGTTGTTCCATCCAACATCATAGTGAAATACTTAGCCATTGCCGCATCATTGACCTCCAATAGCTCCATCGCCATCTTGTAACTTTCAATCCATGCCCCAGGCTACAAGTCGGCCGTGTAATTAGGCACCTTACGAGGCCCTTTAAAGTATTTTGGCAAGTGCTCATTACGTAGAGCCGACACCAGGCAAGGGACACCTCCTGTTCTTGTGGCCACTCCTACCTCAACAGAGGTTGCCGGATAAACCGGAAAAGCCTGATGAGCCGCCTGCTCAGTTGCCAGTTGAACCGCCCGCTCAGCCTCCTGACGGAATCCGCCAAGTTAAGGGCTCCACCCTGTGCTGGCTCATGCCTGCGCACTTGGTTACGACGTTGAGCATTGCTAGACATAGCGGCTAAGTCCATATGCCTGCTATAGCTCGGGCTCCGGCTTGGGTGAGGGGTTGAGTGGATTCTGTCTTGACTGTAAGAGTACGCATCCTGCTACGCCAGAGCCGTCTGAAGAAGTTCTCTCACCCTTCGTGTTTCAATTGCTGTCGGAGAGTCGCCTTCCATCGGGAGAGCCGCCAAACGAGCCGACGCAGCGATGAGATTCTCCAAAGGGTTAGAAAAGTGACCCGGTGGTATTGGTGTGTAATGAGGCGGAGCAGTATTCATACGGGGTTGCTCCATGGCCCGCGGGTGAACCGATGCCCCAGCCCTGGGCGTCGTGATCCGGTTTGCCTCTGGCGGGTTACTTGGACCAGCCCCGGGTGTGTGGAAGAGATTCCTAGGGTTGTAAGTCAGAGGCAAACGTGACTAAGTTTTCTGGTGCCTTCTCCTCATGACCTCGTTTGACGTATTCAGATCCACCGAGAGCCAGAAAGTCTCCGCTTGAAGCTGCTGAGCACGAGCATCCAAAGCCGCCCGCTCCGCGGCCATCCTGACCTCTTCTGCTGCTAAATTTACCTTGGCCTGTGCCATCTCTTCGCGCAGTCGTGCCACCTCTATGGCATGCTGAGCCTTATCCGCCGGCTCCACTACAGCAGTCAACAGAGCCGTCAACTTATCCATGAGGTCCATTAACAGCTGAACCGGGGGGCGCGCGGGGTCTCCTGACCCGGCTGCTGCCGACCCGGTGGTTATTACTACCGCAGCCGTAGAGTTCTGCCTGGGTTGAGTGCCAGCCATGAAAACTCTGGCTCGATTCGGCGGCTCAGAGAGGTCTGAAATACTGCTGCCAATGGAACAACCCCCAAGCACGCCATCTTGTAGCCGATACAAAGATTCTGTCTCGCCTGAGGACGACTCACCGTCAGAAAAAATGGCCGTCTCACCGCCATCCACTGATCCTTCGGAGAACTCACCTCCATGGATGCAACCTACGAAGGCATGCCTTACGGCAGGTTGAGCCCGGGCGGATCTCGCGCGCTGAGCCGTCTCGATGAGGTTGGTGCAGACGCCCGGCTCAGGGCCCGACTTGCCGATCTGGCCGATGAAGACATGGATTCCGCCAAAGGGGACACATTACCCGTACTCAATTGAGCCGGCTTCGGGGCCCCAGCCTTCATCGTCGATGTAGAGCTTGTCGTGACGACTCTTGGTCATCTGGCCCACAGCGTATCCCTTGAGCCCTTCGAAGTTGCCCTTCAAGAACTCAAATCCACCGTGCGCTGGCCCCACGGTGGGCGCCAACTATCGTGGAATTGTCACGGCAGATGTCCTAGCAAAAGGACTTAGTCATAGGGCCATCACAACTAGGAAGCTTAAAGGGGTTAATCGAGACAAAGGACACGAGAGGTTTATACTAGTTTGGCCCCTTACGATGAAGGTAAAAGCCCACGTCTAGTTGTGTTGGAATTGCTGGGGTTTCGATGACCAGGGAGCGAATCCGCTTTTCCTAGCTTCAAGTTGTTGTTTTCTTGTCCTAAGCCGCCGCCGGGTCGTCCCCTTATATACACGGGTTGACGCCTGTCGGCCTACAGAGTCCCGGCCGGCTCATAAAACGTGTCCGGCTCGGTGACTTCTCTTATATGCCTTTCTTTACATTGGCGGTTTACAATATTGGGCCTTAAGCCGCCTCTGGGCTTAGGCCTTCTACAAGTCTTAATAAACTATCACTTTGAATATTACTGGGCTTATTTTTGTAACCCGCCATTGGGGTTGACCCGGCCCCTCCTGGACGGGTCATACCTGGTAGCTATATCCCCAACACCCTCGATATCACTTCTATCTTTGCTTGCTAGTTGTTCGTTCTATCGCTATGTCGCGCTACCTACCACTTGTTATATTATGCCTCCCATATTGCCATGTCAAGCCTCTAACCCACCTTCCTAGGAAACCATTGTTGGCTATGTTACCGCTTTTTCTCAGCCCCTCTTATAGCGTTGTTAGTTGCAGGAAGTTGAAGTTTTGTTCCATGTTGGAACATGGATATTGTTGGGATATCATTATTATCTCTTATTTACTTTAATGCATATATATATATACTTGGTAAAGGGTGGAAGGCTCAGCATTTTGCCTGGTGTTTTGTTCCACTCTTTCCGCCCTAGTTTCCGTCATATCGGTGTTATGTTCCTTGATTTTGCGTTCCTTACATGGTTGGGGTTATGGGACCCCCTTGACAATTCGCTTTGAATAAAACTCCTCCAGGAAGGCCCAACCTTGGTTTTAACATTTTCCACCTAAGCCTTTTCCTTTGGGTTCTGCAGACTCAAGGGTCATCTTTATTTTAACCCCCGGGCCAGTGCTCCTCTAAGTGTTGGTCCAAAACAGAGCCACTTGCGGTGCCGCCCCTAGGCAACTCGGTGTATCTTCGGTTGCCGTACGTAGTGTTCATTCAGTGTGCCCTGAGAACGAGATACATGTGACTCCTACCGGGATTTGTCGGCACATCGGGTGGCTTTGCTGGTCTTGTTTTACCTTTGTCGAAATGTCTTGTAACCGGGATTCCGAGACTGACCGGGTCTTTCTGGGAGAAGGAATATCCTTCATTGACCGTGAGAGCTTGTGATGGGCTAAGTTGGGACACCCCTGCAGGGTATAAACTTTAGAGAGCCGTGCCCATGGTTATGTGGCAGATGGGACTTTTTAATATCCGGTTGTAGAGTACTTAACACTTGACTTAATTAAAATGAATCAACCGTGTGCGTAGCCATGATGGTCTCTTTTTGGCGGAGTCTGGGAAGTGAACACGGTCTTGGGTTATGTTTGAACGTAACTAGTTTCAGGATCACTTCTAGCCTCTCGACTGTTGTGTTGCTTCTCTTCTCGCTCTTATTTGCGTATGTTAGCCACCATATATGCTTAGTGCTTGCTGCAGCTCCACCTCATTACCTTCCCCTACCCATAAGCTTAAATAGTCTTGATCTCGCGGGTGTGAGATTGCTGAGTCCTCGTGACTCACGGATACTTCCAAACAGTTGTAGGTGCCGAGGATACTAGTGTAGGTGATGCTACTGAACTCAAGTGGGATTTCGACGAGGATCTGGGTCGTTACTACATTTCGTTTCTTGATGATCAGTAGTGGAGCCTAGTTGGGACGATCGGGGATCTAGCATTTGGGGTTTATCTTCCTTTTCTGTTGAATTTGACCGTAGTCGGTCTTTGATTGTATTTGGATGATGTATGATTTATTTATGTATTGTGTGAAGTGGCGATTGTAAGCCAATTCTTTATCCCTTTCTTATTCAGTACATGGGATTGTGTGAAGATTACCCCTCTTGCGACAAAACTACCATGTGGCTATGCCTCTAACTCGTGCCCCGACATGTGGGAGATATAGCCGCATTGTGGGTGTTATAAGTTGGTAATCAGAGCCATCCCCAACTTAGGAGCCCCCTGCTTGATCGAATTGCTGACATTGTTGAGTCTAGAACAAAACGTTTTGAGTCTTAGGATTATATATATCGGAGAGTAGGATTCTTTTTTTTTACTCCTCAGTCCCTTCATCGCTCTGGTCAGGCCTCCTGACGTAGAAGTTTTGACCTTTCTCTCCTCAAATTTCACGAGTTTTTTAGGATCACGCGGGTATCTTGGAATTGTTCCGATAGTCTTGTGATGAGATCATTGTTCTTGGTGCCTCCTGACATTTAGGGGTTGTGGCAGTGTCCCGGGGAGTTGAGCTCCGAGGTGTTGCCATCACAATTTTATCGTTGCAGTTCTGGAATACCTGAGTTCACCGACATCGGAAGTCTATTTTATGCAGTTGTTGGTGAGATAACCTTGACGCCACCTAGTACTGGGGCGGGAGTTCGGGAGTATTGCCATAACTCGTATAACAGATGCTTTTCAAAGGTTGAGGTACATGATTTCCGAAGGTTTCTTGGTTATGTGTTGAAGGATGGATACAACTGGATGTAGGAATTGTTAGTTTGGGTGAGATATTATGCTTCCCCTGTATCCCCAACACCTGATTGCATAACCATAAAGTTTCGGGAGTTTTATAGGTGGGAATTCAAGTAGCTCTAGTATTTCTTCTCGCAGATATTTGGTTTGTGATTGGGTAATCCTTACCACTTATTTGTTCATATTCGTACCTTGTTGCTTTATTCATCTACCTTTATCTAAGTGCTTCTCAACTTAATGGACGTGTGATGATTTACTTTGGAATTCATTCGTTCATCCTTGTTCGAATGTTTATTGTGAAGACTATATGTTGCAATTTCTATCCATTGATTCAGCTTGTCTATTTGTCTATCAAGATTCTAACGGATGTCACCCTCTTCAGGATGGCTCCTCCAACGCGTCTGAATCCGGACCGCAATGATGGGGATTAGTCGAACCCTCTGCCACCACTTCCACCTCCGGAGGCATGGCAAGCTGTCATGGCAGCCACCAACGCCAACACTCAGATGCTCTTGCAACTCTTGCAAGAGCGCAACCGAGGTCAAGGCAACCAAGGAAATCAAGGCCAAGGGAATTTCAACAATCAGCCTCGGTTTGATACCCTCAACCAGTTCCTCGCAAACCAGCCGAAGTCTTTCAGCAACTGTGTCGAGGCCACAGACGCTGATGATTGGCTCGTGGACATCTGCAAGCATTTTGAATGTAGCAATGTCAGGCCTGAGGACTTTGTCAAGTTTGCTTCGTTTCAACTCAAGGACCAAGCTGCTGAAAGGTATCAACAATACAAATATTCTAGAGGAGGTTGTGTGATTACCTGGGATGATTTCCGCCGAGACTTCAAAGCTCATCATATTCCACCAAGTGTTGCTGAGAGCAAGCGTGAGGAGTTCCGCAATCTCAAGCAAGACAACATGTCTATGTACCAATACAATATCCAGTTTCAGAAACTTGCTCGCTTTGCTAAACAAGACGTTCCTGATGAAAAGATTATGATCTATCAATTTAGAGGTGGCCTCAGAGAAGATCTATAATTAGCTCTCGTGCTTCTTGAGCCGACTAAGTTCGATCAATTCTATAACATGGCACTCAAGCAAGAAGCTGCTCAGCTCAAGTGTGAGGCTTCTAAGAAGAGAGTCAGGGATGCAGTTTAGTCTTCTTCTTCCTCACAAGTGGTAGCTAAGCAACAGAAGTTCTGTTTGCCTCCTCCTCCATTTCGTCATCCCTACCAGCAGAAGAGCAAAGGTGGCCATGAATCTTCCCACCCACCCAACCCAGGCTATCAGAACAAAGCTTAGTCTCAAGCTACAAGGTCAACTTCTCCTTATCATCATCCGCTCTTAGAGGTGACTTGCAACAAGTGTCAACAGAAAGGGCACTATGCAAACAAGTGCTTCAACCAAAGGCACCTTCCGCCTCCTCCTCCTGTGAGATCTTCCAGCAATGCAGTGGTCAAGCATAATCCCAAGCATGCTAAGGTGAACATGATGAACGCAGCTCAGGCAGAGGATTCTTCAGATGTGATCATGGGTAACCTTGCAGTTAACTCCTTTCCTGCAAAAGTATTGTTTGATACTGGTGCATCGCTTTCTTTCATTTCAAGACCTTTTGTTGCTAAGCATGAGTTTCTGACCGAAAAGATTCCTTTCTCGTTGAAGATTGTGTCCCTGGGTAAGCAAATGACATCTAATAATTGCGTCCCAGATGTCTCTATCAAGATGGGAAATTATAAATTTCTGCCTTCTCCAATTGTTCCTGGCGACTCGGATATTGATCTAATTCTCGGGATGGACTGGCTTTCTAAGCACAAGGCTCAGCTTGATTGTGCTGCAAGAGAAATTCAATTGACACACTCTTCTGATGATGTGATCATCTATGCCGCTTGGGACTAAACCATTCGACTGTTTTCTCTAAATGAGAAGGGCGAGTTGAATGCCATCTCTCAGATTCCAATCGTTTGTGAATACCAAGACGTCTTTCCAGAAGAGCTTCCGGGAATGCCTCCTCACCGGCCAGTTGAATTCGTTATCGATCTTGAGCGTGGCACGAAACCCGTTTGCAAGCATCCTTACAAGCTTGGACCAGAGGAGTTGAAGGAATTGAAAAAAAACTCGATGAACAAGAGCGTCTGGGTTTGATCAGACCGAGTTCATCTCCATGGGGTTGTGGTGTTCTTTTTGCCCGAAAGAAGGATGGAACGGACCGACTCTGCGTCGACTACCGTCCATTGAACAAGAAGACAATTAAGAACAAGTATCCACTTCCTAACATCAATGAGCTATTCGAGCAACTTAAAGGTGCCAAAGTATTCTCCAAGCTTGACCTCCGTATGGGTTATCATCAGATTCACATTCGTGAAGAAGATATCCCCAATACAACATTCAGAACAAGCTATGGTTCTTATGAATATACTATCATGTCTTTCGGCCTTATCAATGCTCCTCCAACATTCTCTCGCATGATGAACTTCATCTTCAACCCTTACACAAATGATTTTGTCCTGGTGTATCTCGATGATATCTTGGTCTTCTCCAAGAATAAGGAGGATCATGCCAAGCATTTGAGATTGGTGCTCGACAAGCTCAGAGAGCATCAATTCTATGCGAAGTTTTCCAAGTGTGAGTTTTGGCTTGATGAGGTTCTTTACCTTGGTCATATCATCTCCACCAAGGGCATCGCTATTAATCCCAAGAAGGTGTCTGCAATTGTGAATTGGGAACCTCCTCAAAATGTCAAGCAGCTCCGTAGTTTCCTTGGACTTGCAAGCTATTGTCGAAGATTCATTGAGAATTTCTCTAAGATTGCAAAGCCTCTTTCCAACCTCCTTCAAAAGCATGTCAAGTATGTCTGATGCCTGAATGTGATGTTGCTTTCAACACCCTCAAAGAGAAGCTAGTCACAGCTCATGTCTTAACTCCTCCTGATGAATCCAAGCCATTTGAAGTTTTTTGTGATGCCTCCTTGCAAGGTCTCGGCGCTGTGTTAATGCAAGAGAAGAAAGTTGTGGCTTATACCTCTCGCCAGTTGAAGCCCAACGAAAGGAACTACCCCACTCATGATCTTGAGTTGGCGGTAGTTGTTCATGCATTATTAACGTGAAGACATCTCTTGTTGGGAAGGAAAGTGGACATTTTCATAGATCATAAGAGCCTCAAGTACATCTTCACTCAACCCAACCTCAACCTCAGGTAGACCCGATGGGTCGAAATGATTCAAGAGTACAATCCGAGTATTGAATATACTCCAGGCAAGCCAATGTCATTGCAGACGCTTTGAGCAGGAAGGCTTACTGCAACATCTTAATTCTCAAGCCCTTCCAACTGGACCTTTGTGAAGCTTTCCGCAAACTCAATCTCCAAGTTGTTCCTCAAGGCTTTCTTGCCAATCTTCAAGTCTCTCCAACTTTGGAAGACCAAATTCGTGAGGCACAACTCCTGGATACCATGGTGAAGAAGGTGAAACATGGGATTGCCAAGAGCCAACCCAAATACAAGTGCTATCGCATTGATGACAAAGACACTCTATTCTTCGAGGACCAGATTGTGGTTCCTAAAGGTGATCTAAGGAAGGTCATAATGAATGAGGCGCACAATTCTCTTCTTTCCATTCATCCTGGAAGCATGAAGATGTACCATGACCTCAAGCAGTCGTATTGGTGGACTCGAATGAAGCAAGAGATTGCTCAGTTCGTGAATGAATGTGATGTTCGCCGAAGGGTGAAAGCAGAACACCAACGACCAGCTGGTATCCTCCAACCTCTTGCTATTCCAGAATGGAAGTTTGATCATATCGAGATGGACTTCGTTACTGGATTTCCCAAGTCCAAGCGTGGGAATGATGCTATTTTCCCTGTCATCGACAAGCTTATAAAAGTGGCTTATTTCCTTCCAATCAAAGAATCTATCACAGCAGCTCAGCTGGCAGAGCTATACACCTCCAGGATTGTCTCCTTGCATGGCATTCCACAATTGATATCTTCAGATCATGGAAGAATTTTCACTTCTAAGTTCTAGGACCCCTTCCAGAAGGCTATGGGTACCAACATTCACTTCAGCATAGCTTTCCATCCTCAAACTAGTGGCCAAGTCGAGCGAATAAATCAAATCCTTGAAGATATGCTCAGGGCTTGTGTCATCTCCTTCGGTATGAAGTGGGAGGATTGTCTTCCATATGTCGAGTTCTCCTACAACAACAGCTTCCAAGCGTGTTCGGGCAAGGCCCCATTCGAAATTCTCTATGGCAGGAAGTGTCGTACTCCTCTCAATTGGTCAGAGACCGGTGAACGCAAACTTCTTGGCAACGACTTGATCACGGAAGCTAAAGAAATGCGTAAAGTCATTCATGAAAACCTCAAAGCCGCGCAATCGCACCAGAAGAGTTACTATGATAGGAAGCACCGTGACTTGGCTTTTGAGATCGGAGACCATGTCTACCTCCGCGTCTCTCCAATGAAAGGTACTCGTCACTTTGGTATCAAAGGGAAGCTTTCCCCGAGATATGTGGGCCCTCTCAAGATCATTGGCAAAAGGGGCGAGCTCGCCTATCAACTTGAGCTTCCGTCCAACTTCGCAAATGTGCACGATGTGTTTCACGTGTCACAACTTCGCAAGTGCTTCAAGAATCCTGAGCGCACTATCAACTTCGAAGAGATTGACCTCCAAGAAGATCTGTCTTATCATGAGCATCCCATTGCTATTCTTGAAGAAACCGAGTGCAAGACTCGCAACAAGTCAATCAAATTCCTGAAAGTGAAGTGGTCACACCATTCTGACCGAGAAGCCACATGGGAGCGCGAGGATCACCTCCGTTCTGAATATCTGGAGTTCTTTCAGTCCTAGATCTCGGGGCGAGATCCTCTTGTAGTGGTGGAGTGTTGTAACACCCCGGATGTAACTTGCCATATTTGTACTCTGACTCTTGCCATTTTCGGCTTTATGTTATGAGATTCCCTTCGTGGTTGGGTTTTGTCTTTCTTTTGCATTTTGTTCATGTCATGCATTTCATATCATGTCATCATATGCATCGCATTTGCATTCGTGTTCATCTCATGCATCCAAGCATTTTCCCCGTTGTCCGTTTTGCAATCCGACACTCCCACATGCACCCGGCACACCCCTCTTGTCTCTTTCGTGAGCAGGATACAAACATTCTCGGAATGGGTCGAGATTTTTCAAGTGGCCTTGGTACATCACCGGTAGACCGCCTGTCGTGGAATTGTCACGGCAGGTGTCCTAGTGTGAGGACTTAGTCGTGAGGCCAACGCATCTATGTAGTAGCTTCATAGGGGTTGATGGGGACGAGAGACGCCGGGCGGATCAATGCACAAGACAAGGGTTTTAGACAGCTTCGGGCCCCGGGAAACATCATCCGGTAATAACCCTACATGCTGTTTGTGGCTAGGTCTCATTATGCTCACGAGGGAGTCGCCGCATAAGCCGGCTCTCCTAATTGTGTCTAGCCTTAGAGATTATTTTTCTGTCTCTCTCTCTATCCCTCTTGGGGTGCCCTGCCCCTCCTTATATATGTTGAAGGGGCGGGTTACATCACTAGTCCTATTAGGATTAGGATTACTCTATTACAAGTGGACTCCTAGTCTTGCTTCCTTTGTAGGAGAATATTCCTTATGCCTTTCCTCTTAATCTGGCCCATCATAACATGAACCGGCCTTCTGGGCCTTGGGCCTTGTCATCCATCTGAAACACCCGTGTAACACCCTCGATGCGACTATATCTCCCATGTGTCGAGGCACGACTTAGAGGCATAATCGCATTGAAGGCATATGTCGCAAGTGAGGTAATCTTCACACAACCCGTGTAATATAATAAGGAAAAGGATACATAGTTGGCTTACAATCGCCACTTCACACAATTACATGAATAAAGCATTACATCAATCAAATACACTCAGGGTCCGACTACGGAACCAAAATAAAAGAAGAACCCCAAATGCGACAAAGGTCCCCGATCGACCCCAACTGGGCACCACTACTGATCAACTAGAACGAAACAACATAAATAAACAAGGTCTTCATCGAGCTCCTCCTGAGCTTGGTTGCGTCATCTGCACGGACTCATCGGCACTTGCAAACTGGTTTTTGGAAGTATCTGTGAGCCACAGGGACTCAGCAATCTCGCACCCTCGCGATCAAGACTATTTAAGCTTATGGGTAAGGTAAAAGGTATGAGGTGGAGCTGCAGCAAGAGACTAGCATATATGGTGACTAACATACGCAAATGAGAGCGAGAAGAGAAGGCAAAGCACGGTCGATAGAAGTATGATCAAGAAGTGATCCTGGACTACCTACGTCAAGCATAACTCCAACAACCGTGTTCACTTCCCGGACTCCGCCGGAAAGAGACCATCACGGTTACACACGCTGTTGATTCATTTTAATTAAGGTTAACTTCAGGTTTTCTACAACCGGACGTTAACAAATTCCCATCTGCCCATAACCGCGGGCACGTCTTTCGAAAGTTCAAATCCCTGCAGGGGTGTCCCAACTTAGCCCATGACAAGCTCTCACGGTCAACGAAGGAATAGACCTCCACCCGAGACATTCCGATCAGACTCGGTATCCCAGTACAACAAGACATTTTGACAGGGTAAAACTAAACCAGCAACACCGCCCGAATGTGCCGACAAATCCCGATAGGAGCTGCACATATCTCTTTCTCAGGGCGCACTCAGATGAGCTCTCCATACAACTAAAACCAAACCTCGAGTTTCCCCGAGGGGGCGCTGCACAGGACTCTAGTTCGGACCAACAATCAGAGGAGCACTGGCCCGGGGGGGGTAAAATAATGATGACCCTTGAGTCTGCAGAACCCAAGGGAAAGAATAGGCTAGGTGGCAAATGGTAAAACCAATGTTGGGCATTGCTGGAGAAGCTTTACTTAAGGCGAACTGTCAAGGGGTTCCCATTATAGCCCAACCGCGTAAGGGACGCAAAATCCGGGAACATAACACCGATATGACAGAAACTAGGGCGGCAAGAGTGGAACAAAACACCAGGCATAAGGCCGAGCCTTCCACCCTTTACCAAGTATATAGATGCATTAACTAAATAAGATATATTGTGATATCCCAACAAGTAAACATGTTCCAACAAGGAACAACATCTCCATGTTCCAACAAGGAACAAACTTCAATCTTCACCTGCAACTAACAACGCTATAAGAGGGGCTGAGCAAAGCGGTAACATAGCCAATCAACAGTTTGCTAGGACATTGGTGGGTTAGAGGCTGAACATGGCAATTTGGGAGGCTGACAAGCAAGTGGTAGGCATCATAGCAGTGGCATAGCAAAAGAGCGAGCAAACTAGCATAGCAAAGATAGTAGTGATTTCGAGGGTATGATCATCTTGCCTGAAACCCCGCAAGGAAGAAGAACGAGTCCATGAAGAAGACAAATGGACATAGACGAACGGATCCTCACAACACGACGTTACCGGAATCAACCCGAGGAAGCAATCACCGGAAAAGAAGCACACAACATAGTAAACAACCAACACATCAACATGGCACGATGCGCAAACAAGAATGATGCATGTCCGGTTTAAAGAGGCAAGGCATGGCAAAATGCACAAGCAATCCTACAAATTAAGTGGAGCTCAATATGCAACGAGTTGCATATTGACGAAACACCACATCAAGTTATTTAGTTCTCACTCGTTTATGTACCCAACAATATTAAATGTTGTTAGCAAGGCAAGAGGTGAAGCAAAAGAAAACTACCTATCTAGTCAAGTTTAAATGAGGCCAGGAACAACAAACAACAATTCCGGAAATCCTCATATGCATAATTTAAGGTTTGGTCCTGATCTGTCCTAAACACAATTTTAGAGTTGTCAAACATGCAAAACAAGTGAACCATGATAAACTAGGCAAAATTCTACCCCATTTACATATAAAGTTTATTAAAAACGGAGTTACGGTTATTTAGTTACAAATTAAAGCATTTTAACATGGCATAGGAGTAAATATATGCAAACAGCATTTTAAACAGTTCAAACATGGGTGAAAGTGACATATTCTTAATCTACACATAATTTTAAGCAAGTTTCATATATAACTTATTTTAATCCGATGCACGGTTTGTGAGTTATTATATGCATGAACATGAGGGCCTTTTCTGTAAAACTGCAGTCTCAGGATAATTAGGAAAATCGTCCAACAGAAAAAAAACGTGCACTGGGCTGAAACTGGGTGGCCCAACATGCACAGGAGAGGGGCTGGGCGCTGCTCACCATGGGCTGAGGCCCAACTGGAGAGGAAGGAGGCCGGCCCAGGCGCGTGCGGTCGATCTGGAATCGGTCAACGCGAGCGGCCGAGGCACTCTGCTCGTTCTGAAGCAGAACGACAGCGGCGGTGCAGGCTGACGCCGGGATCGGGCAAGGGCGGTGCCGGGCCGGGACGGCGCGGGATCCAGCCGGCTTGAGGTCCAGGACGGCAGCAGGCGGTGGATCCGGGCGGGGGACATCCATTCTAGCCGAAGGCGAGGCGTGGAACGAGGTATCGACGAAGCTTCAGGTTCGGGTGGCCATGGACTCCACCTGCGGGAGAGAGAGACAGGCGGGGTGAGTGAGAGGGAGAAGAGCCAGAGGAGGAAGGGAAGGAAGAAGGTGGCGCGACGAGGCTGGCCTGAGGTCGAGGTCTGGAGTAGGGCGCCAGGGTACGCTGCTTGGAGCTGCTCCGGTACCCTGCGGCTCGCGGTCGACGGCTGGAGCGAGCGCTCCGCTCGGGAAGAACTGCTGCTCGATCCACACGAAAGGAGGGCGAGCGGGGAGGCCGGGCTTGGTCGGGGTGGCCGGCGTGCTGGACGCGACCTGGTGAAGGTGTTCGCCGGTGGGAGGAGGCAGCTCCGCTGAGGCGAGGCAGGGGCAAGGGAGGAGCACGGCGCAGGGGCTCCTCAGGTCCAAACGCGAGGAAGGAGGAGACAGCTACGGGCTGGATGTGGTTGGTGGATTTTTGGATCGAGAGGTGGCTCAGGATTGGTTCGGTGCTGAAAACGAGGGGAGGTGGTGGATCGGGAGGGATCCCGATGGAGAGAGTGGCGGCGGCGAGGGGGATTGGATGGATGGGACGGCTAGGTTAGGGTTAGGTAGGCTCAATATATAGCAATGATTTTCGGATAGAGGCATTTGGTCCCTCTGATCTTAAACGGACGGTCACGAAATAAAAGCTTAGGGAGACCAAATGAGAAAACGGTGATGTTTTGTAGATGTTAGGGGATGATCTGGACACAACGGTGGCGACAGTCTGGGTCGGGTTCGGGACAACTTTCGGACGCAGCGCGAGGGGGGCTGCGGGCTGACAAGAGAGGTTAGGTTGGATGTGGCGGTAGGTAGCGGGCTGTGCAGAAGGGCTCGAGCTGAGAGAAGAGAAGAGAGAGACCCGACGACTGTCTCCGGAGACCGAAAACGTCCGACGTTAGACCGGCTACTATTGCCGCTATATTTATCCGTTGGGGCATCAAACAGACTCCGAATGCGATGAAACTTGGCAGGCGGCCTACTAACAACAAAACAACACCGCACGCCAACTTTCATCCCATTCCGATAAAATTTTCCGGCCACTTATAAAATAATATTTCGAACATGCCGCGGGCGCGTGTAAGTGTGTCAGGGCTCAGAACGGACAACGGAGAGAACGAGGAGACCGGGGCGAATGCAAGTTTTGAAAACATGATGATGCAATGCACATGATGACATGATAAGATGCAACACGCAAGCAAATGACAATGCAACAACAGCGAATAACAGAACGACACCTGGCACATCGGTCGTGGGGCGTTACAACACTCCACCACTACGAGAGGATCTCGTCCCGAGATCTAGAATGGCACCAGAGGGAAAATGGAAGAGAAAAGAGAAGATGTAAAAAAATTGCTTCTTTGACAAACGAGTGAAACCAAAGAACCTTGCGAGGTTGAACAAATTCGAGAAAAGGATACCACGAAGGTGAACTAGGTCGAAAACACTCCGTTAGAAACGAGGAACGAGGAAGAACAAATGCAGGCAGCACTCCGGTTGGAAAGAAAAAGAATTGAATAAGAACTTGATAAGATGAGAAGATACTTGATGAAATCCCAATACACTGCCTCCGTAACTATTGAATGAATTGAAACAAGGGGTAAGAAAGATCTCGGACAGCACTCCGGTTTAAAAGAGATGAAAAACTTGGTAAAATGAAAGAGCTTGAGCAAAAGGGACACAACACTCCGGTTAAAAGGATAAGCACGATCAAAACATGGTCCTGACAATCCAAGAAGATGGGTTGAGGAGAGCAACATCACAATGCCTCCAGAACAAAAGAATAGAGGATAGATAATTGAAATAGGAGAATGGAGAAGAAAATGCCAACTTCTGCCAAAAGAGCTTGAGAAGGCATCCTTAGGAGAAAGGTCGAACGGAGTTGTTGGAAAACCAACAACGAAAAGAATAATCTTAATATGGTCTTATGGCATACATCTCAAATTAAGAGATGAAAAACCTGCCCCTCCCGGGAAAAGAATTGGATTGATAAGAACAAAGAGACGAGAAACTTATTTCACCGGGAGGATAAAAGAAGAACTTGGGTCATTTATAAACACCATAGATAGCAACAAACCTTAGGGAAGGCTTTAGGTGAAATATAACCCAAGGTAACTCCAATGACGAGATCGATGGATTTAAAATACCTCATTCTTAATAGCATGTGAATCATGAAACATGAACTCAAATTATCAAGAATGGCATAATACCACCTCCAATGATATGGAAGAAAGAGTTGCACTCTGGATAGGAAGAAGAAGAATGCTTGAGTTCCTCTGAAAAGAATCTCAAAGAACACTTTGAGAAGGAATTAAATCTTTGATGAACCATCATGTAGAGCCTTCATGAGAACTCCAGTAATAAAAGAATGATCCAAAATAATTGACTGATGAAAAGAATAAGATTGAAGCCTCGCAATGATTTAGATAGAGAACTCCATGATAATATAATTGAAAGAGGTTGGAACTCCGGGAAAGAAAAATGATGTGAAACCTATAATTGATGAGCCTCCGGAGTAAAGAATTAATCACTCGGATGAAACAAGAATAAGAGTTACATTATGCATATCCTTCACCAATTGAAATTGATGACAATCAATGGATTCGGCATACTACTTATTCTCGAAGAAAGGATTAATATAGATATTGCGCCAACTTGAGAAGGTCTTGAACGGAACACCGGTGGAATCGAAACAACGAGTGAATTGATATGACAACGAATGACGAGAACTCTTGAATGAACCACCGTGAGAATTGAAAAGGAACGAAGAGAAGATAAAGAAACTCCAGAAAGAATTAGCACATGAATGAAGATGTTTGAGAGAATTTAGATACAAGAGAACGAAAAAAATCACGAGCCGATTAAAGATCACTTGAACGAAGCACCGGTAAAATTGAAGAACGAGAGCTGAAAGCTGAGAATGAATAAATCTTAGATGATGGACTCCGGATAACAACTGAGAAGACTCTTAAATTTCTCCGGAAGGGCGAAAAGAATTCTCATGATGAAAACAGTTACGAGAGGATGGCAACAAGTTAGAATCACGAATCTTGAAGAGAATGGATCAAAATTGAGAGAAACTCTTCTTCGGTCTTCAAAATATGAGAATGACGATGATAAACACCATCAAGAATTATTTAGACACTCCAGAATGAATAATGGAAAGGTTGAGCCAACAATGAAAAGAATTAGAAAGATCTTGTCAAAGGGCATTTGACTGATGATAACTCATTCTTACGTCAAACTTCGAAAAGAAATTTGAGGATAGCTCCGGGAAAATAAGAGGAGTCAGGTAAAATCCTGGAAAAAGACCTATGGGTTAGGGCCCACTCAAAAGAAACACCGTTGAAATGATTTAAAAGAGAGAAAGCACCGGTTTAATTAAAAGGCTTGAATGAGATAACATCCTCGAAATATATTGAATGAATGTAGAGTGGAAACACGAATCTTCGAGATATCTTAAGCACTCCGGAACAATTGAATAGCGAGAAGTGAACGATTAGGAATTACACCGGCATGAGAAGGTATTGAAATGAGGAAAAGAATATGATCAAACACCGAAAGCTTGAATTGAATCCACCGGAGAAGAAAACGAGTGAAGAGTGACAAACTTGAAGCTCCACTAGAATCTTCTTGATAATCACCGGATAAGGGTATTGATAGAAAAGAATCAAGAGACTTCACATCAATAAGAAGGATACTCGATTAAGAGATCTGAATCCTTGGAGAAAAACAAAGGGAGGGAGGGTGGGAAAAAACAAAGGCAACTTGGAGACGGATGAAAAAAACACCGTTGAGAAGAAGTGATAATTGATCTTGCGAATATTGAAGTGATCGGATCCACTTGAAGAGAAACACACCATTGAAAAAGGATTGACATGACAGTCTCGATTATCAAGAGGATTGGTATTCACATCGGAATATGAGAACACCATTTAGGAAAGGTATGGAATCAACATTTGACTTCGAAGCAACTCGAATACCACAACTCAAAACAAAACAAAGGATTGGCTTGCAGAATAAGCCGGAACAAACATATGATAGAGATTTCGTCCGAAGTTTTCGTGGTGGAACCTACACGGGCTCGGTCATACAGCACCATCATGTACAAGGCAGTGCACATGACATACGAAGCGTCCCTGAGTCAGCATAGCCAAGGACTCTTTAAGACATAACTAGACCACTGTAAAATCGACCGTGAATAGGCGAACCACTAGACGTCGAACCCCAATTTCATATCATACATCTGTCGGAAAGATATCCTAAGATCTACTTGATTCCCACCTATGAAACTCCCGAAACTTTCCGGTTATGCAATCAGGTGTTGGGGATACAGGGGAAGCATAATATCTCACCCAAACTAGCAAATCCTACATCCAGCTGTATCCATCCTTCAACACATAACCAAGAAACCTTCGGAAACCATCTACCTCAACCTTCGAAAAGCATCCGTTATACAAGTTATGGCGATACTCCTGAACTCCCGCCCCAGTACTTGGTGGCGTCGAGGTTATCTCACCAACGAACTGCATAAAAGAGATTTTCGATGTCGACGAACATATCTCAAGTATTCCAGAATTGCAACGATAAAATTATGATGACAACACCTTAGAGCTCAACTCCCCAGGACACTTCCACTAAACCCCTGACAGGAGGCACCAAGACAGTATTCTCATCATAAGCCATCGGAACAAATCCAAGATACTCGTGTGATCCTAAATTTTTTTTAGTGAAATTTGAGAAGAGAAGAGTCAAAACTCTACGTCAGGATGCCTTACCAGAGCGATGAGGAGACTGGGAAGTAAAAAGAGTTCCTAAGCTCTCCGATATATAATTCCTAAATGACTCAAAACATTTTTCTAGACACAACTCGGCTGCTAAAAACGATCAAGCAATGGGGGCTCCTAAGGTCGGGGAAGGCTCTGATTACCAACTTGTAACACCCTCGATGCGACTATATCTCCCACGTGTCGAGGCATGACTTAGAGGCATAATCGCATTGAAGGCATATGTCGCAAGTGAGGTAATCTTCACACAACCAGTGTAATATAATAAGGAAAAGGATACATAGTTGGCTTACAATCGCCACATCACACAATCACATGAATAAAGCATTACATCAATCAAATACACTCAGGGTCCGACTACGGAACCAAAATAAAAGAAGAACCCCAAATGCGACAAAGGTCCCCGATCGACCCCAACTGGGCTCCACTACTGATCAACTAGAACGAAACAACATAAATAAACAAGGTCTTCATCGAGCTCCTCCTGAGCTTGGTTGCGTCATCTGCACGGACTCATCGGCACCTGCAAACTGGTTTTTGGAAGTATCTGTGAGCCACAGGGACTCAGCAATCTCGCACCCTCGTGATCAAGACTATTTAAGCTTATGGGTAAGGTAAAAGGTATGAGGTGGAGCTGCAGCAAGCGACTAGCATATATGGTGACTAACATACACAACTGAGAGCAAGAAGAGAAGGCAAAGCACGGTCGATAGAAGTATGATCAAGAAGTGATCCTGGACTACCTACGTCAAGCATAACTCCAACAACCGTGTTCACTTCCCGGATTCCGCCGGAAAGAGACCATCACGGTTACACACGCTGTTGATTCATTTTAATTAAGGTTAACTTCAGGTTTTCTACAACCGGACGTTAACAAATTCCCATCTGCCCATAACCGCGGGCACGGCTTTCGAAAGTTCAAATCCCTGCAGGGGTGTCCCAACTTAGCCCATGACAAGCTCTCACGGTCAATGAAGGAATAGACCTCCACCCGAGACATTCCGATCAGACTCGGTATCCTAGTACAACAAGACATTTCGACAGGGTAAAACTAAACAGCAACACCGCCTGAATGTGCCGAAAAATCCCGATAGGAGCTGCACATATCTCTTTCTCAGGGCACACTCAGATGAGCTCTCCATACAACTAAAACCAAACCTCGAGTTTCCCCGAGGGGGCGCTGCACAGGACTCTTGTTTAGACCAACACTCAGAGGAGCACTGGCCCGGGGGGGGGGGGGGTAAAATAATGATGACCCTTGAGTCTGCGGAACCCAAGGGAAAGAATAGGCTAGGTGGCAAATGGTAAAACCAATGTTGGGCATTGCTGGAGAAGCTTTACTTAAGGCAAACTGTCAAGGGGTTCCCATTATAGCCCAACCGCGTAAGGGACGCAAAATCCGGGAACATAACACCAATATGACGGAAACTAGGGCGGCAAGAGTGGAACAAAACACCAGGCATAAGGCCGAGCCTTCCACCCTTTACCAAGTATATAGATGCATTAACTAAATAAGATATATTGTGATATCCCAACAAGTAAACATGTTCCAACAAGGAACAACATCTCCATGTTCCAACAAGGAACAAACTTCAATCTTCACCTGCAACTAACAATGCTATAAGAGGGGCTGAGCAAAGCGGTAACATAGCCAATCAACGGTTTGCTAGGACATTGGTGGGTTAGAGGCTGAACATGGCAATTTGGGAGGCTGACAAGCAAGTGGTAAGCATCGTAGCAATGGCATAGCAAAAGAGCGAGCAAACTAGCATAGCAAAGATAGTAGTGATTTCGAGGGTATGATCATCTTGCCTGAAACCCCGCAAGGAAGAAGAACGAGTCCATGAAGAAGACAAATGGACATAGACGAACGGATCCTCACAACACGACGTTACCGGAATCAACCCAAGGAAGCAATCACCGGAAAAGAAGCACACAACATAGTAAACAACCAATACATCAACATGGCACGATGCGCGAACAAGAATGATGCATGTCCGGTTTAAAGAGGCATGGCATGGCAAAATGCACAAGCAATCCTACAAATTAAGTGGAGCTCAATATGCGACGAAACACCACATCAAGTTATTTAGTTCTCACTCGTTTATGTACCCAACAATATTAAATGTTGTTAGCAAGGCAAGAGGTGAAGCAAAAGAAAACTACCTATCTAGTCAAGTTTAAATGAGGCCGGGAACAACAAACAACAATTCCGGAAATCCTCATATGCATAATTTAAGGTTTGGTCCTGATCTGTCCTAAACACAATTTTAGAGTTGTCAAACATGCAAAACAAGTGAACCATGATAAACTAGGCAAAATTCTACCCCATTTACATATAAAGTTTATTAAAAACGGAGTTACGGTTATTTAGTTACAAATTAAAGCATTTTAACATGGCATAGGAGTAAATATATGCAAACAGCATTTTAAACCGTTCAAACATGGGTGAAAGTGACATATTCTTAATCTACACATAATTTTAAGCAAGTTTCATATATAACTTATTTTAATCCGATGCACGGTTTGTGAGTTATTATATGCATGAACATGAGGGCCTTTTCTGTAAAACTGCAGTCTCAGGATAATTTGGAAAATCGTCCAACGGAAAAAAACGTGCACTGGGCTGAAACTGGGTGGCCCAACATGCACAGGAGAGGGGTTGGGCGCTGCTCACCATGGGCTGAGGCCCAACTGGAGAGGAAGGAGGCCGGCCCAGGCGTGTGCGGTCGATCTGGAATCGGTCAACGCGAGCGGCCGAGGCACTCTGCTCGTTCTGAAGCAGAACGACAACGGCGGTGCAGGCTGACGCCGGGATCGGGCAAGGGCGGTGCCGGGCCGGGACGGCGCGGGATCCAGCCGGCTTGAGGTCCAGGACGGCAGCAGGCGGTGGATCCGGGCGGGGGACGTCCATTCTAGCCGAAGGCGAGGCGTGGAACGAGTATCGACGAAGCTTCAGGTTCGGGTGGCCATGGACTCCACCTGCGGGAGAGAGAGACAGGCGGGGTGAGTGAGAGGGAGAAGAGCCAGAGGAGGAAGGGAAGGAAGAAGGTGGCGCGACGAGGCCGGCCTGAGGTCGAGGTCTGGAGTAGGGCGCCAGGGTACGCCACTTGGAGCTGCTCCGGTACCCTGCGGCTCGCGGTCGACGGCTGGAACGAGCACTCCGCTCGGGAAGAACTGCTGCTCGATCCACACGAAAGGAGGGCGAGCGGGGAGGCCGGGCTTGGTCGGGGTGGCCGGCGTGCTGGAGGCGACCTGGTGAAGGTGTTCGCCGGTGGGAGGAGGCAGCTCCGCTGAGGCGAGGCAGGGGCAAGGGAGGAGCACGACGCAGGGGCTCCTCAGGTCCAAACGCGAGGAAGGAGGAGACAGCTACGGGCTGGATGTGGTTGGTGGATTTTTGGATTGAGAGGTGGCTCAGGATTGGTTCGGTGCTGAAAACGAGGGGAGGTGGTGGATCGGGAGGGATCCCGATGGAGAGAGTGGCGGCGGCGAGGGGGATTGGATGGACGGGACGGCTAGGTTAGGGTTAGGTAGGCTGAATATATAGCAATGATTTTCGGATAGAGGCATTTGGTCCCTCTGATCTTAAACGGACGGTCACGAAATAAAAGCTTAGGGAGACCAAATGAGAAAACGGCGACGTTTTGTAGATGTTAGGGGATGATCCGGACACAACGGTGGCGACAGTCTGGGTCGGGTTCGGGACAACTTTCGGACGCAGCGCGAGGGGGGCTGCGGGCTGACAAGAGAGGTTAAGTTGGACCTGGCGGTAGGTAGCGGGCTGTGCAGAAGGGCTCGAGCTGAGAGAAGAGAAGAGAGAGACCCGACGACTGTCTCTGGAGACCGAAAACGTCCGACGTTAGACCGGCTACTATTGCCGCTATATTTATCCGTTGGGGCATCAAACAGACTCCGAATGCGATGAAACTTGGCAGGCGGCCTACTAACAACAAAAAAACACCGCACGCCAACTTTCATCCCATTCCGAGAACATTTTCCGGCCACTTATAAAATAATATTTCGGACATGCCGCGGGCGCGTGCAAGTGTGTCTGGGCTCAGAACGGACAACGGAGAGAACGAGGAGACCGGGACGAATGCAAGTTTTGAAAACATGATGATGCAATGCACATGATGACATGATAAGATGCAACACACAAGCAAATGACAACGCAACAACTGCGAATAACAGAACGACACCTGGCACATCGGTCGCGGGGCGTTACAACCCGCTGGGTCACCAATGAGTCTTTAGGCTCGTGAGTCGTCACACCAGTGAACCGCCAGACACGTGAGTCGCTAATCCTCTAGCGGGTTACCAATGAAACACCAAGTCCGACCGGGTCATATATCCGGCCGGGTCATACAGCGGGGTATATCCCCAACACTAGCCCCCAGTTTAATTTGGATTTATCCATGTTAAACTGATTTACAACATAAACACAAAAACAAATTTGACAGGTTGTACTCCGGGCTAAATATTCTTGTAAGCCGGCACCTGATCATCCTTATGTCCTTGTTATTTTCTTCTTCTAGAAAATTCGGCTCATTAGGCGAGCTTCGTAATCAATTTGCTTGTATAAGAAACATTGTAAATAAAGAATCCATTTGAGTCGGCCTTCAATGATCTGACTTGACAAAAATATTGGTCTTTGAAATATTCAACTGATATCCAGCCGGCTTGAAAATGTAGAACTTGCCGAGTTGTGATTTCCAAAATCGTCAGGTCATAAAAAATTGATGATTCCGGGTCATGACTGTTTATAGATGCCGGGTCATGATTGTTGCCAATGCCGGGTCACACAATTTGTGTTCCTGGGTTTCTCAAAACTGAGAATTTTAAGATATTCCTCCTTTATATGCATATTATTTGTAGCCCCCAAGTCTTAAGAAGGAAGCATAGTAACAGCTTAAGACTTGCTTCAATATAAATGTTGCAACCTTTGAAGAAATCCAGGTTATTCATCTCAATCACTAGTCAAAACTGAATATTCCACATATGTAGCCCCCAAGTGTCGGGTTGTCATGCTTGCATCAACCTGGGACTTGTAATTGTCCTATGCTCACAAAAACTTCAACCGATGTAGCCCCCAAGGGCCGGGTCATTATGTAATAATGAGCAGGGACTTTGTAGCTGTAGACTTGAGCAGTAACGTGTAGCCCCCAAGGGCCAGCTTAGTAAGATAATACTGAGCTGGGACTTTATATATACTTCATTGACAATAATATCATACGATGTAATCCTCTCCATGGGCCTCGAACCCACGTCCATAAGGTTAAGAGCTTTGTACTCTTCCAACTGAGTAGTAGACCTTTCAATATAATGGATTTAAGATTTGTGTACCTTGAATTGTTGATAGGAGCAATTGGTAGCCCCCAAGGGCCGGCTCATTACAATGTGATGAGTCGGGTCTTCAATAAGGTGAGCAAAAAATGACTTTGCATTAGCCCCCAAGTGTCATGGTGCATGCTTGCAGCGACATGAGACTTGCATATTTGATGTAATCTCAACTTGAATAATGTAGCCCCCAAGTGCCGGGTCGTAAGCCTGCAGCGACTCGGGACTATTCCTTTCATTGTAGAATAAATCATATCCATTGATAAATGAAAGACATTGCGCTGAAGCGACTTTGAAAACTTTAATCATAATACTGGTTATTGATAACCATAATAAAAATCCAGCCATGTTGGCTATTTGAATAATATAACCTGTTTTCAAAACCGGTTCTTGCAATATAAACCAGTATATCCATGCATATATGATGCATGCTATGATGATGCAATAATGCAATGTATGTGTATGATAACATAATACTTCAATGAAACTAGCATGATAGCCACTTGAGTATCCTCGCTTTCTGTAAGCCGGCTCTCACATGACCCAATCGATGTTTGAACCTAGATAAGTTCAGATATGACTTATGAGAGTACACAAGGTCGGAGTAGCATCAAGCAAACAGGTAGATTTAACCAAGTTTCAGTGAAGGCGGCTTAGTAGCCTGGGTTTATCCTCGCTATCTGTAAGCCGTGCCCTCACATGACAATCCAGTGTTTTAACCTTAACGAGTTCAGATATGACTGATAAGAGTTTGGTGGGTCAATCAGGATTACCTGATGGAGAAGCAGCTGACCTATTGGTAGGATGACCCGGGGTTTTAGGTGAATACACCTGGCTTCCAAGCCTGGCTTTTATAGCCTATTACAAGGGTAATAAAAACTCTTTGTTCTTTAGAACAAGGAGCACCCAAGCAATATTTTTGAGTTGTGCTCAATGGGCGCCTATGTTTGATTTGTGCTTTTGCAACAGACTCTCTTTGGTCCCTGTTAACCTGGGTAGCAAGCCCCCAAGCATTTTTTGTAAGCATGGCGTATAAGCCGGATCAAAGGGTCATCATAGCTTAAGTCAATAAGCCAGAAGCCCCCAAGTGATATATTTCTGAGCTGTGCTCGCAGGGTGCCTATGTTTGAGTTGTGCTGTGCAACAAACTCTCTTTGGTCCCTGTAATTTTTCTGAGAACTCTAACTTGCAAGAGATTAATTCTTTTAAACCGAGACTTTAAACTAGATATTGTGAGCTTTCAAAGCTTTGTGGGAGATAGATTTCTCTGGAGCCGTATTTTAAACCGGAATCTTTGTTTTGAGCCGGAATTTTCTGATAGCCTTTAAATTTTCATCAATATGGAAGCAGCATCCGGGACCGGGTTATTTTTCCCTCCAATGATCCGGAGTTCTTGATTTCACTGAAAACGACCCAATTCTATCAAGTCATGTCATTGTAGCCCCCGAGTCTCAAGACGACTCGAGGAGTTGGCTTGAGATTCTCCATATTTAACCGTGATATAAACCAGTATGAGTCATTCAACAGCTCAGTGATATAATAGTCCCTTTTGCAGTAAACATCTTGTCCTGCATTAAAGAACTTACAAGCCAGAGTAATTGCTCTTTTTAAAGAACGCAATATGTAATATAAAAATATACTGGATGAATTTCACCTCATATGTTAGACCAGAAATTATCCACCGCGGAGTTGATAATCTTCACGGTGAAGCAGAAATTAACCATGGCCGAGTCCGCCACGGTGTTGTAAGCCGGTGCGGACGGGGAGAGTTGGCAGCGGCGTTGTAAGCCGGTGCGGATGAGAGAGTCGGCCGCGGCGTTGGAAACGGCACGGACGCGGGCAAGTTGGCCATGGGCGGGGACAATGAGTCAGTCGCGTGTGTTGATGTAGCAGGGGTGGCAACTTGCGCAGGACGAGCTCTAGTGCAAAAATAATATTTTCTCACGCCCTTTTTACGACACCTTTTTGTAAGGAATAATGGTCATGTGGAAAAAATATCATAGACCAAGTAATTGTTCTTTGATGAAAACAATATGTGTCAATAAAATAAATTTGGATGGACATCACCTGATTTGTCCGCACGACGGATGATTCGTACATGGCGTCCGTAGATAATCTAGTAATGTTGTAGACTTCCCATAATTATCAATTTCCAGGACTGTTTTTTCTTCGGGTAGATTTTTCTCCAAAAGTTTCCAATCATGTCGAATTTTCTTTGCCCATTCTTTGCTTGTCTTAGATGTAACTCCTGAAACCAAATGATGGTAACCTCCACCCATTTACACATGTGCTAGATGAACTCCAAACCGCCGCTCCCATCGCTCAGCAGAGATGAAGCAGTCGGAGGCCACAGGGTCAGAGGTGCGACGGGTCAGCGACGCAGTGAAAACCGCAGGCCCAGATGGCCCGACAGTGGCCGACGGCTTGCAGTGGCAGCCAAAACTGCAACGGGTGGCTCATGGGCAGCGCGAGGGTGGCTCAACACCCAACGATGGAGCAACGTGCCGGCAACTTGCGATGACGGCGCACGGCAGGGGCAGAGGACCGCGTAGGCAACGAGCTGGCAGATGGATGGAGTGCGGGAGGCAACAAGAGTGGCGAGGTGGTGGCAGGGGCCAGCGGGCAGAGCAGAGGCGGAAGCACGCAGGGCGGCTCACCGCGGCGGTGGCAAAAATCGGCTCGGCGCGGCAGAGTGCAACTCGCAGCAGAAGGCGAGGCGGCGGTCTTGGCACGGGCACGGTCGCGACGGATTGAGGCGGCAAGGCTGGCTTAACCCGGCGGCAGAGGGGCGCCAGTGTGGCAAGGCCGGGCCTGCGGCGGAGGAGGCCCGTGACGGCGAGCCCGGGGCGGCTTTAGCGTGGCTTGACAGAGGGGCGCTGGAGGCGGCGACTCGGAGCCGATCCCAGGCGGCTCGGCGTAGCGCAGACGATGGAGGAGCAGTGACTGCAACTCTGCCGTGGCTGAGTTGGATGTGGCACGATGAAGATCAGATGGAGGCAGGCACAGCTTGGCGACCATGCACCATGGAGACGACCCAACAACAGTTTGACGGAGGCAGAGGCATAGAACGGCGGGCTGGCGCCGATGAGGCAAGCGTCAGTAGAGCCGCACCAGGAAACAGGCCGGCTCGTGAGGAAATTCGGCCGCGCTGTAACCGGGTTGTAGCCATATCCGCATCCTGGTCATAGCATTTTTTGGCAGCAGATTGCAGACCTACAATTCAACTTGTGGGGTAGACAGATTAGATTGGACAGGATGCGTAGTCTGTCCGATTGTAGATTGGAGTCAACCGAACCATCAAAATTACTGCAAGCGGAGTTGCCTTTTTGCTTGGTGTGATTTTGCACGGCGTGTGGCTCTGAGAATCCATGTATGCACTAGTAGTTTTTCCTAATAATGAATACTAGCACACCTTTTGGTTGGTTTGACCTTCACAAGTAGATCAGCAGCCATAGCAGATGTATTTTTCTTCTCGGGAACTCGGTCCTGCTTGTATTGATAGTAGCAAGATATCTTCTCGATCTCGGACTCGGCGGACTACCACGATGCGTAAGGCGGCCGTACAACATGTAACCCTAAAACAGTCTCAATCTCACATCTGCTGTCGCAGAACACTTTGTCAATCTTGACTGATGAGCTTATAGCTGATGTGAATTTAGCACGCCGGCTCTCATTTGAGCCGGAAAATTGCGAACTTCTCGAACCCTAAAAAGATCCCTCCAAGAACTCAACACCACCGTGCGCAAGCCCCATGGTAGGCGCCAACTATCGTGGAATTGTCACGGCAGATGTCCTAGTGTAAGGACTTAGTCATGAGGCCAACGCATCTATGTAGTAACTTGAGAGGGGTTGGTCGGGATGAGAGACGCCGGGCGGATCAATGCACAAGACAAGGGTTTTAGACAACTTCGGGCCCCGGAAAACATCATCCGGTAATAACCCTACATGCTGTTTGTGACTAGGCCTCATTATGCCCATGAGGGAGTCGCCGCATAAGCCGACTCTCCTAATTGTGTCTAGCCTTAGAGATTATTTTTCTGTCTCTCTCTCTGTCCCTCTTGGGGTGCCTTGCCCCTCCTTAGATATGTTGAAGGGGTGGGTTACATCACTAGTCCTATTAGGATTAGGATTACTCTATTACAAATAGAGTCCTAGTCTTGCTTCCTTTGTAGGAGAATATTCCTTATGCCTTTCCTCTTAATCCGGCCCATCATAACATGAGCCGGCCTTCTGGGCCTTGGGCCTTGTCATCCATCTGAAACACCTGTCGGGTCACCAATGAGTCTTCAGGCTCGTGAGTCGTCAAACTAGTGAACCGCCAGACACGTGAGTCGCCAATCCTCTGGCGGGTTACCAATGAAACGCCAAGTCCGTCGGGGTCATACCGCGGGGTATATCCCTGACAGCCTGGGTGGCGAACCATAGGATGATCACACGGGTACTCCGGGATATCCCAGGACAGCTCTGGATTGCTCCAGGTGCTTAGACAACCACTGGGTGCTCCAGGGTGCCTCAACCAATCCACCCAGATATGTATTAAAGTAGCAACCTTAAGTTAACCATTATTTAACAACTCTCACATCTTTCATGGATACACTCAACCAAACCACGTCTATGAGCATAGCATAGCAGTATAAGCATAAGGTAGAAGTAACTCCCAAGGTTTACATAAAGGACAATAGGTTCTACCTCATCAACTACTCCCCAATACCCGCATGTTAAACATATCCTACTCATGCAATGTTTGAGGGTTGAAACTAATGCATAAAAACTGGGTAATAAAGGGGTATGATCAAAGTGTTACTTGCCTTGCTGACGATCTGAAAACCCTAGTGACTCGTAGTAGCACGCTTCGCACTCCAGAAACTCTATCGCAAACAAACAATAACATACATAAGCACTCAAGCAGTAGATGCATGGGTAAAACTCAAAGAAAAGATCCAAATCGAAAGTACAAGAGAAGAGCTTCGATTTGCAAAATGAATCAATCAAATCGGAGCTACAAAACTCAAACTACGGTCAAAAGAAGTCCAAAATTAAATCTGCTTACAACCAAAATTTAATTTTTCAAAACCATGTTCAAGTTGATTAATTGGAAAGAGGGGTTCGAGATGAAGATTTTGGCGCTGGTTTCACTGGATTTGGACAAACGGTTAAAAAGTTATGAGCGTTTGAAGACCAGGGGCTAATCTGTGATAAAATTAATCATGGATAGGTCCCTGGCTGAAAATAAAATAAAAAGAAAAGGCCAACAATGAACGTTTGCTAACATGGACGAACGGATGAACGCGTTCGCGAACAGAGGCATTCGGGTGAACGTTCGCTTAATAGATCCGTGTCACACCCTGATTTTCATGCCTCAACACTTAAGCTATTTAATCATGATAAAATGAGGTTTTACAAAAACTTTTGAGTGTTTTGGACTTTGCTTGATTTGATTTTTGTCTGTTGTTTGCAAGTGCTCTAAAAATCAAACAAATCCTCCAACTTTTATACTCCTTCTCCTTGATCCAAAACCTTTTCCCAATGATCATGCCATGTGTATAGTACAATATAGTATTTCCTTACAAAAATAATTTGGCCAAAAAGTATTTTTAAAAATTAGTTTTCCAAAACCCCTTGAATTGAGATTTGCACTGCAAGTACTTGATTTGAGGTGTGAAAAACCTTTCCAAAAATTTATTTGAAACCTATTAGATATAGGACTCCCATAAACCACAAAAGTAAAATTTTAAAAGTTATTTTCTTATTTTATTTAAAAGCTTTTTCTTAAGGCCAGAAATGGTCTTTAATAGGGAAAAAATATTTTAGTGTTTCAAAAATATTTGAGAAACTTTAGGGAAACTCAATGGACATATATTGTCCATATATAAGAGTTTCAACACATGGTCATGTTCAAAATATTGGTCAAATCCCTCAAAAACCATTTCTGCCCATTTCAAGGATTTGAAATATTTCTACAGGAAATATTTTCATAAAAATCCAAGAAAATTCTAGCATGTCAAATATGACATGTTTGATGACCTTGCCAAGTATCATGTCATGGAGAATAGTAAAACCCCATGAAATCCCCTCAAAACCATTTCTGTCCATTCTAAAGTTTGAGCAACTTTACATTGCCAAACATGTCCAAATGCTCTCAAACTTGGTGCACTTGCTCAAATGGTGTAATAATGCATCTAGACCAAATGGCACAAGTTGGAGAGAATTTTTATCCTGATCAAAGTACCCCAAAACCCTTTCTGTCCAGAACCAAATTTGAACAACTCTACATTGGAAACTTTCTCCTTTTGATCTCAACTTTTGTGGACATGTTCATAACCTCAAATGATGACACTACACCAAGTGGTGCATCATGGAGAATTGCTTTGCATGACTAAATCTTGGTAAAACCATTTCTACTAATTTCTAGGGTTCACAAAAGTTGCATTGGCCACTTTGCCCAAATGAGCTCAAATTTGGTGGAACACCCTATTTCTAAGTGTCATTCCATCCTGTTAAGTATCATGGCAACTGGAGTTCATTTGCTTGCCCAAACCATTATCAAACACCTTCTGACATTTTGCAAAAACCACTGTTTTGACCCCTTCCACTATTCTTGGTGAGCTCAACTTTTTACCACATCCCCTCCTAGTCCCCTTTCACCTCCAGTAGCAATGGCAAATCCATAGCTCAATTATTTGGGGGTGAAACCCTCACTTTCTCTCTCTGGATAGCCCATTTCCCTCTCTCCCTCAACCTCTCTCCTCTCCTACTGGCTGTCCAGGGCATGCAAGGCCCTCTCCCCTTTGTTTACTCCTCCCTAAACAACCTAGACATAAGTGGCCGCGCCCTACAAGCCAAAGGCATGCCCTGGCATGCAATTGGCGTGCTCCAGAGCACGCTACAGTGCACACCCGCACTGTAGCCGCTCTCTGCCCGAGCCACCAGACCACCTAGGGCCTCCCCCTCGTGTCCCCCGAGGTCGCCTCGACGTCTAGTGCACGGCATGCTGTCGTCCCCCTCCTCTCTCTCCCTCTCCGGCTCTCCTCGCGTGCGGACAGAGCGCCGCCCGAGCGCGCCAGTCGCTGGCCACGGCGGGGACCCGCTTGCCGCATTCCCCACTCCCTCTCTTCCTCCCTGGGCGTAGTCCACCTCCACGAGCTCCCTAGACTCGGCGCAGCACCTTCCCAAGGCCTGTAGCGACGAGCACGAGCTCGCCGGCGCACGAGCCCACGGTGCACCATCGCCCCACCATAAAAGGCCACCCGGACCCTCTCTGGCCTCCGTTCGCTCTCTCTTCGTCCCAGCGACCCCTTGGACCAACCCACTCCCCTCCTCGCGCTCTCCATCCGCCACCATGGCCGGAGCCTTGCCGCCGGCCTCCGCCTAAATTCGCACCCACCACTCCTCCTCCTCCCCTCTAGATCACACTGGAGCACCTCCATAGACACCGCGAGCCCCTCCCGTGCTTCACCCCCTCCTCCCCATGGCTGTTCCGTCGAGCTGCATCGCCACCGTCAGCCTCGTCCGCCGCGGTCGACGCCTTGCTCGACCCGGTGCCCCTGGGCGAACGTGCCACCCACGGTTGGACGCGGCCGGGCCTCCTGAGCACGCCGGTGGGCAGAGCGCCGCCGGAGACGCGCTGTAGCCCCGGCTATCACCGTCGGGAGCCGCTCCTTCCCACGGACAGAGCGCGCGTGGGAGGTGGAAGACGACCTACCGCTGGGGCCCGTGCGTCAGCGACCCAGCGGGCGGGCCCGGGCGTTTAAGTGGAAATGGCTTCGGCCCGGATCCGCCTCCCCTGCGCGAAGGCGCACCCCCGCGAAGCCGCCTTCGACGTCACCCCGTCACCCGCGCAGCTGGGCCGGCCCACGGTCTATTTGCCGCCCTAGGCGCAGGATAAGGTTAAGATCTTTTTCCCTTTTTCCTTTTTCAGACAACTTCAAAAATCCATAGATTATTTATTCTAAGTCCAAATTTGATGATTCAAATTTCTTGTGACTCCATAAATCATGATCTACCTGTTGGTGCTATTTGCACATTTTTCCAAAAACTTTCTCTTCACAAATATTTATCAAATCTCATTTTTCCTATTTCTGTGATGAACTTTAGAAAATCACAGAGAGCCCATCTTTGATCCAAATGCCATGATTCAAATTCCTAGATGTTTCTAAGTTCAAAACTTAGTTTTTGAACATTTTTACTAATACTTTCTGTATCACCTCAAATAATGGCCTATTTCTTCATACTTGCCAACTTTGTAAATTCTTAGGAAAATCATTTCAACTCCAAATCCAGTGAAACCAATTCCTAGATGCTTCTAAAATCATCCTTTGTTAAATGGGTACCTTTTCTCATTTTCAAAAATATTTTTCTGTCCACTTCTTGCAATTCCATAAACCCCTTGATTCCATCATATCAAAATGATTAGGAATATCCATTGATCCACTTCCAATGAAATCACTTTGGTCATTCCTCATGTGACCAGAGGTATCCTAGAAAAGTCAAATCAATATTTTTGGAGCACTTTTATTTTCTACCTTGTTGTGTTGCTTATTGTGGTTGCTTTCGACGATAGTTGATGAAGTAGACGAAATGCTCGGAGTTGGACCAGAGATATTTGAAGACCTCGAAGACTTTGTTAAAACAGGCAAGCAGCCCTTTGACCATGACTAAGAAACCTCTTTTTATGCATATCATATAGCACCTTACTATTGTTGCATCGGAATCATGTGAGAGGGGAGCCACCTTGGTGGGTTGCCCTCGTCTCCTCCTTATTGATACTTGCATTTGTGCATGACCCTACCTCCTTATGAGGGTTATGCCGGTGGGAATAGATAGGATGCTATGTAGTTGCTACGCAAAATGGGCGGGAATATGCATGGTGATGAGGCAAAGTGTTTTCAAAGGACTTTTCGAAAACCCCGTCGGATGCCACTTATGCCCGAGGGAGATAATGAAATGGGTAACCACTTGATGACGAAGTGGTGTACCGAGGCAAGTGTGTGTTATTTTCAAAAACGGATTGCTTTAAGTTGCGACCGTTATTCCAACCTTACATGCGCAACCACTCTACCCTTGTATGGGAAAGGGCATTGTTGACTACCTAGGCCGATACTAGCTTGGAGCCCGCATTACTAGTGACGGGAGAGTTGTTGGTGCGCTCTCTCGGGACGGGGTCATGCCAGGTAGGGCGGCCAAGAACATTTTTATGGGGCACCGGACACACCGTTGGTACCCCGTGCCAGTGGTATGTGATGAATATAGGAGCGAGGCTGCACAATTTTAAGTTGTGAAATGTTGGGCACGGGGGTTACTACCAATCGAGTGGACTCCTTGTTAGTGTCGTCTAGGAAAAGATAGTGATCGGGTGCTTACCCCGGGTACTTGAGGTACCGCGGGTCGTGGATGACACAGAAGTTCCCCGGATCTAGTGGGTAAAGTGTGCAACCTCTGCAGAGTGTAAAACTATTCGAATAGCCGTGTCCACGGTCAAGGACAGTTGGGTAACCGCTCTTGGGCTACGTCCACTTGTTTACAAACCAGTGTGTGTGGAAAGAACAACTTGGGGTCAAGTCAAAGGACTTGACATGATAGAGTTGGGTTGGTGCCCACTCTTTTTACGTTGATACCACTACTGGGTCAAGTCAAAGGACTTGACATGATTGAGTTGGGCTGGTGCCCACTCTATTTATGTTGATACCTGTAACCTGTCCTTATGGTTACTTGAATTCTCCTGATACATGTCTTACAAGCTGTTGAACATGTCATTGCACTCAAAAACTAGCTTTCCGCAAAAACTTACCTATATCATGCATTGTTGTACCTTGAACCAAAACATGGGTTGCTTGCGAGTACATTCAAAGTACTCATTGGCTTGCCACTGGTTATTTTATTGGCTAGGCATGAAAGAACAGGATATGATGAAGAATACTTCGGCGGCGAACATGCAAGCTAGGACGCTTCCCAGTCAGATTGCCTGTAGGGTTAAGGCAGATGGCATGGGTCCAAGTTATCGATGAAGATTTCCGCTGCGATGTTATACTCAAGACTTGACCATAATGGTCCTACTTGTGTAATACGGTATGTATGGATGTAAGACTCTTGTTATTCAGCTTCGGTGTGTTCAGTGAGCATTGATCTCTGGGATCACTGTACACGTGCATTTGGTGATCACGACTTATGAGTCGGGGTCCCCACAATCCGGCTAGAAAAACCGAGAAAACCCTACTCCTAAAATAAAATGATCTAGATCGAACCGAAAAAAACCGGCGACGGTTTTTACCGGTTCACGACAAAAACCGGCGGGTCGGCGGCGAGGTCCGGCGGGACGGGCGAACGGCGCGGCGGCGTCAGCGAGCGGCGGCGGGGTGCTGCGGCTGCTGCTTGGGGCAGCGGCGGCGGCTTGAGGTGGGGAGAGGCAGCGGTGGGTCACACTATTTAAGGGGCCGGGGGGTGGCTTGGGGAGGGGCCCGGCCCGGGATGGAGTCCGGCTCGGACTCCTCGGCGTCTGCGCCACGCACGGCGGCGGTGGGAGGAAGGCGGCGCGCGGGAGTGGGCCGGCTGGGTTTCGGCCCATCCGGTGCGGGAACTTTTTTTAAAAAAGAATTCCGCCGAATAAAAATCCTAATAAAGTATAAAAAATCTAAAAATGCTAAAAAATCACCGTCTAAATAAATATATTTAGAACAAAGTGAACATTTTTTTGGCCTAAAAATGCAATTTTCAAAAATGCATATTTTTCTAATTCAAATAAAATCCAAACAAAATATTTGTTTGATTTTAAAATTTTACCTCCAATATTCCTATTTTTTTTGAAGAAGTCATATTAACTTCACTCTTTAAATTTAAATATTGGATATAATTGTAGAAAAAAATATTAAAACCAAATTGACCCTGTTTTCAAATTTGAGAAAATTCAAATATGAAAATAAACAAAATCCCCAACTCTCTCCTTGGTTCCTTGAGTTGCTTAAGATTTCTAGGATCACAACCAAAATGTAAATGAAATATGATATGCATATGATGACCTATGTATAACATTCAAATTGAAAATTGGGATGTTACAGTTTCTCCATGAACTTAATACACTAGATGCATGCTGGATAGCGGTCGATGAGTGGAGTAATAGTAGTAGATGCAGGCAGGAGTCGGTCTACTAATCTTGGATGTGATGCCTATATAATGATCATTGACTGGATATCGTCATAATTATTTGAAGTTCTATCAATTGCCCAATAGTAATTTGTTTACCCACCGTTTCTATTTTTTTTCGAGAGAAGCCACTAGTGAAACCTACGGCCCCCGGGTCTTCTTTCTCATTTATTTGCCTTTGTGATCTATTTTTATTTGCTTTTATTTTCAGATCTATTAATCCAAAAACCCAAAAATACTTTGCTGCACTTTATTTTATTTGTGATCTATTTATTAAATCTATTACAACTTTCTCCCGTCAAGCACCAATTTCTGGCACCGTTACCCGAAAGGGATTGACAACCCCTTTAACACATCGGGTTGCGAGGATTTGTTATCTGTGTGTGGGGGCTGTTTATGTTGTGCTTCTTGGTTCTCCTACTGGTTTGATAACCTTGGTTTCATATCTGAGGGAAATACTACTGCCGCTATGCTGCATCATCCATTCCTCTTTGGTGAAATGCCGACGTAGCTTCAACCGGCATCAAAAGGAATTTTTGGCGCCATTGCTAGGGAGCATCTTCAACATATACCAGGTTCCTAATCAAAAATTTCACCTCCTTAGAATTTACATTATTTTTCATTTTCCTCTCGTTTTCCTCTCACCCACTTCACAAAAAATTGCCGTTTAATTCGCCTCTCTTTTTCATTCGTCGTTTTCTTGCCGGATCTATTTTTGAGTGCAATCTTGTTGTTTAGTCATCATGACTCAAGAGAACACCAAGTTATGTGATTTCTCAAATACTAACAACAATGATTTTATTGGCACTCTGATTGCTCCTCCCGCCGCTAGTGCGGAGTCTTGTGGTATTAATACTGCTTTGTTGAATCTTGTTATGAAAGACCAATTTTCCGATACTCCTAATGAGGATGCCGCGTCCCATCTTAATACCTTCATGGAATTATGCGATATGCAAAAGAAAAAAAGATGTGGTCAAGACGAAATTATTTCCGTTTTCCTTGTGTGATTCAAAAAAATGGTTCTCTTCTTTGCCTCGCAATAGTATTGATTCTTGGAATAAGCGCAAAGATGCTTTTATCACTAAGTATTTTCCTCCCGCAAAAATTATTTCCCTTAGAACCCAGATCATGAATTTCAAGCAACTTGAACATGAGCATGTTGCACAATCTTGGGAAAGGATGAAAATGATGCTAAGGAATTGCCCAACTCATGGGTTAAATCTTTGGATGATCATACAAATTTTTTATGCGGGGTTGAATTTTGTTTCTCATAATCTTTAGATTCCGCCGCGGGTGGTACTTTTATGGAAATTACTTTGGGTGAAGCCACCAAATTGCTTGATAATATTATGGCAAATTATTCACAATGCATACCGAAAGAGCTCCTACTAGTAAAAAAGTTAATTCGGTTGAAGAAATTTCTTCTTTGAGTGAAAAAGTTGATGCTCTTGTGAAATTGGTTGCTAGTAGAAGTGCTCCTATTGATCTTAATGATATTCCTTTGTCTACTTTGATTGAGCAAAATAGTGATGCCATAGATGTGAATTTTATCTCTCGAAAGAATTTCAACAACAATGCTTATAGAGGTAATTTTAATCCTAGGCCTTTTCCTAGTAATTCCTCTAATAATTGTGGTAATTCCTATGGAAATCAATATTATAATAATAATAGGAACACCTCTGATCTTGAGAATAATATTGAATAATTTATCAACACTCAAAAAATTTTCAACACTTCCATAGAAGAAAAGTTGAGTAAGATTGATGATTTGTCTAGAAGTGTTGATAAAATTGCTCATGATGTGGAAAATCTCAGGATGAAAATTTTTGTGGCTAAAGTAGATGAATAAATTAAAGCTATTTATGTTTCTATGGATGAAAGTAAGAAAAGAACCACTATGCTTAGAGCTAAAAGATAATTTTTAGAAAAAGCATTTTCTAGTGATTTCTTTCGCAAAAGTGATGAAGATCTTAAAATGATTGGTGTTTCTTCTATTGATTCTTTGTTTAGTAAAGTTAAGATTGATGAAAAAGGGACTGGATAAGAGTCAACTTTAGGTAGAAGGTGTCCCAATGTTTCGAAGGGTGAAAATCTTGTTGAGAAAATTAATGAAAGTGGGTTTGGAGAGGTCAAAACCTTAGCTAGTGATGTGACCAATCTTTTGGATTACAAAGACTTTAAATATGATAGTTTCTCTTTGATTGATTGTATTTCTTTGTTGCGATCCATGATAAATTCACCCCATGCTTATGAACAGAATAAATCTTTTACTAAACATATTGTTGATGCTATGATGAAAGCTCTTGAAGAAAAATTGGAATTAGAAGTTTCAATTCCTAGAAAATTGCATGATGAATGGGAACCTACTATCAAAGTCAAGATTAAAAAATTATGAGTGTTTTGCTTTGTGTGACTTGGGTGCTAGTGTTTCTACAATTCTGAAATCTTTATGTGATGTGCTTGGTCTTACTAATCTTGAAGAATGTTCTTTGAATTTGCACTTGGCGGATTCTACTATTAAAAGGCCTATGGGAAGAATTAATGATGTTCTTATTCTTGCAAATAGGAATTATGTGCCCATAGATTTTATTATTCTTGATATTGATCGCAATCCGTCTTGTCCAATTATTCTTGGTAGACCGTTTTTATGCACTATCGATGCCGTGATTGATTTGAAAGAAGGCAATATTAAGTTCCAATTCCCTTTGAGGAAGGGTATGGAACACTTTCCTAGAAATAGAATCAAGCCACCTTATGAATCAATCATGAGGGCATCTTTTGGATCTCGAACCAAAGATGACAAAACTTAGATCCTTGCTTTATGCCTAGCTAAGGGCGTAAAACTATAGCGCTTGTTGGGAGGAAACCCAACGAATAAAATTTATTTTTGCTTTTGCTTCCTGTTTTTGAGTGTTAGCACAATTATGCTACTGTTATGATTGTGGTTTTTATGTTTTAATTAGTGTTTGTGCCTAGTAAAGCCTTTAGGATCTTCTTGGGTGATAGTTGTTTGATCTTGCTGGAAAAACATAAACTTTTGCGCTCACGAAAATAATTCTCAAGTTTAGCCAGAGAGCGATAAAACACCCATTCCTCCTGCAGTAGATCAATATAAAAATTTCTCAGGTCATCCTAATTTGTCAGAATTTTTGGAGTTACAGAAGTACTCAAAATAGTCAGATTGCTACAGACTGTTCTGTTTTGACAGATTCTGTTTTCTTTGTGTTGTGTTCTTTTTTTGATGGCTCTATGGTTTTCTTTGATGAGTTTTTGCCATAGAAAAGTTGGAATACAGTAGATATAATAGAAAAAAAATATGAATTGGTTTGATACAATACTTATAGTAGTGATTTACTATTCTTATACTAACGGATCTCATGAAGGTTTTGTTGAGTTTTGTGTGATTGAAGTTTTTCAAGTTTTGGGTTGTCTTACAATGGATGAAGGAAGGATGGAAGAGCCTTAGCTTGGGGATGCCCCGGTATCCCAAGCTATTATCCAAAAATGAGCAACCAACTAAGCTTGGGGATGCCCCCAAGTGGCATCCCCGCTTTCTTCCAACAACCATCGGTATTTTACTCGAAACTATATTTTTATTCGTCACATGGTATGTGTTTTTCTTGGAGCGTCTTGTATGATATGAGTCTTTGTTTGTTTCATTTTGTGTTTTAAGTCATCAATCCTTGCTGGGCACACCTATTTGAGAGAGCTAAAATTATGTCATGACTTGTTAGAATTGCTCTCTATGCTTCACTTAAATTTTTATGAGCAATGGACTTGCTCTAGTGCTTCACTTATATATTTTTTAGCACGGTGTGCTTTAGTATTTTTGAAGAAATATTCTCTTGCTTCACTTAGATTTATTTGAGGGTTAGTAAAATTTTCAAGAAATTCTCTCTTGCTTCACTTAAATTAATTCAAGAGAAAGAAAAAATTTATTATGCTCATGATCTTCACTTGTATTTGTTTGAGATTGTCGAAAGCAACACATGAAAATTAGTCCCAAAGTGATAGATATCCAAGAAGGATATAATAAAAACTTTCATGAAGATCATTGGACAAAATAAACTTGATTCTTAGTAATAGTTTTGAGATATGATGATGTGATATGTGAGTTATGTTGGTGAGTAATTATGCTTTAGTAAAAATATTGGTGTTAAGGTTTGTGATTCCCTATGCAAGTACGAAAGTCAATAGTCATGCAATGAAATTACATCCTACTTGTGGTGCATTATTCGGTGTTATTTATGCTTAATGCTTGCTTATGAGATTATCTGTTTCTTAGTTGGTCGCTTCCCAATCTTTTGCTAGCCTTCATTTTGCACTAAGTATGATCGCTACTTGTGCATCCAAAAACCTTTAACCCAGTTTTTCCACATGAGTCCACTATATCTACCTATATGTGGTAATCTTTTGTCATTCTAAGCAAATTTATATGTGCCATCTCTAATTTTCAAGATAAACTTCTCTTTTGTGTGTTTGTTTTGATTGTGGAGCGGTGAGGGGTGGCTAATATTTTCCATGCTAGATGTGTTATTCTCAAGATGAGTGTTTATTCACTTGTCATTGCATGAGAGTAAGGCAAAGGTATTATGGATGCGCAGTCCCGAAATGCAAAAAAATGAATTTACTTTATGTTGTGAAATAATAAATTCCTTGGAAAGTGTTGGTATGGAGGGCAACCGTGGATACGGCTAGCCATGGAAAGTGAAAGTATGGTGGAAAAAGGAATAAACTTTATTTTCTATTTGGGGACCGCCTATGATATATCTATGCATCGAAAGTATTGGGAACTCTAAGTCATTTTCGTTGGTGGGATGGATACACCTCCCAAAATGTTTTTATCTCTAAGGTTTTCGCTTTGAGCTCTGGCACCTCTACAAATCCCTACTTCCCTCTGTGAAGGCCCTTTCTTTTACTTTATGCAAATTTTATTTTGAGTACCCATCTTCTCTTATAAAAGCACCAACTAGGAGGCAATATGATCATACTTAAGTATTGGGTGTATCTAATATTCGAGTGTGTTTCATGAATGGATCAATGTTTGAGCATGATGGGCTAGGGATAACTTATTTTAGCATTGATATTTTGAAAGACATGATTACTTGTTGATATGCTTGAGTATCTAAATTATCATGTCAAAACTAGACTATTGCTTTCAACAACTAAAAGTCCAATTGTTCATGCTATAAAGAAAAGAATATGATATGACATGATAGGCAGCATTCTGAAGGAAATATGCCCTAGAGGCAATAATAAAGTTATTATCTATTTCCTTATTTCATGATAATTGTTTATTATTCATGCTAGAATTGTATTAACCAGAAACATAATACATGTGTGAATACATACACAAACAAAGTGTCACTAGTATGCCTCTACTTGACTAGCTCGTTAATCGTAGATGGTTGAGTTTCCTAGCCATGGACATGTGTTGTCATTTGATTAACGGGATCACATCATTAGGAGAATGATGTGATTGACTTGACACATTCCGTTAGCTTAGCACTTGATCGTTTAGTATGTTGCTATTGCTTTCTTCATGACTTATACATGTTCCAATGACTATGAGATTATGCAACTCCCGTTTACCGGAGGAACACTTTGTGTGCTACCAAACGTCACAACATAACTGGGTGATTATAAAGGTGCTCTACAGGTGTCTCCAAAGGTACTTGTTGGGTTGGCGTATTTCAAGATTAGGATTTGTCACTCCGATTGTCGGAGAGGTATCTCTGGGCCCACTCGGTAATGCACATCACTATAAGCCTTGCAAGCATAGCAACTAATGAGTTAGTTGCAGGATGATGTATTACGGAACGAGTAAAGAGACTTGCCAGTAACGAGATTGAACTAGGTATTGAGATACCAACGATCAAATCTCGGGCAAGTAACATACCGATGACAAAGGGAACAACGTATGTTGTTATGCGGTCTGACCGATAAAGATCTTTGTCGGTGTCCAAACCGGCGGATCTCGGGTAGGGGGTCCCGAACTATGCGTCTAGGCCGGATGGTAATAGGAGGCAGGGGACACAATGTTTTACCCAGGTTCGGGCCCTCTTGATGGAGATAAAACCCTACGTCCTGATTGATTAATATTGATGATATGGGTAGTACAAGAGTAGATCTACCACGAGATCAGAGAGGCTAAACCCTAGAAGCTAGCCTATGGTATGATTGTATGTTGTGGTTGTTGTCCTACAGACTAAAACCGTTCGGTTTATATAGACACCGGAGAGGGTTAGGGTTACATAAGGTCGGTTACAAAGGAGGAGATATCCATATCCGTATTGCCTAGCTTGCCTTCCACGCCAAGTAGAGTCCCATCCGGACACGAGACGAAGTCTTCAATCTTGTATCTTCATAGTCTAACAGTCCGACCAATGGAGATAGTCCGGCTGTCCGGAGACCCCCTAATCCAGGACTCCCTCAGTAGCCTCTGAACCAGGCTTCAATGACGATGAGTCCGGTGCGCAATATTGTCTTCGGCATTGCAAGGCGGGTTCCTTCTCCGAATACATCACAGAAGAATTTGAATACGAGGATAGTGTCCGACCCTGCAAATTAAGTTCCACATTCCACCGTAGAGAGAATAATATTTTCGCAGATCTAATTTGCTGACTTGTCTTAACAGTATGACGTCATGCCATGGCCCGGTGATTATTCGAACCGTTCCCTTTAACCAGCCCCGCACATAACGCGAGGCAGTTTTTTGACACGTCTTGTCAAAGCAGAGATCGTGTCCCCTTATTACGGGATTCTCATCAATACGGGTGTGGGTAACCCAACCGCACCATCAATTGCGGCGCGTGGGGGATAAGCGAGTTTTACCAGGCAAGTGGGGACGCTTAGCTCCGTCCACCCATATAAAGGTATAAGGATTCACCTTTCTATCCACGCCCTCTTCCTCCTTTGCTCATCCATTTTCGCACACTCGAGCTCTAGCGCCCAAGTCCACACTTCCCACCTCAACCTTCTCCAACCATGTCCGGAGCGGGAGGCAGGTGGATGGTCTCCTCCGTCACGGAGGGAGACATCAAGAAACTATGCGGAGCCGGATACTTAGCCGCGAACATCGCGCATAGGTTGTCTGCTGCGGGCAGATGTCCCTACCCCGGAACCTCACGAGAGGGTAGTTTTCCTCCACCACTTCCTCCGTGGACTAGGGTTTCCCCTCCATCCATTCGTCTGTGGTCTCATGTTCTACTATGGGCTGGACTTTCATGATCTGGCCCCGAACTTCATCCTCAACATTTCGGCGTTCATCGTCGTGTGTGAGGCTTTCCTACGCATCCGGCCCCACTTCGGCCTGTGGTTAAAGACCTTCAATATCAAGCCGAAGGTGGTACGAGGCTAACAAGCAGAATGCGGCGGAGCCATGGTGGGCAAGATGCCCAATGTCATATGGCTCGAAGGCTCCTTCATGGAGACAATAAAGGGATGACAATCGGCGTGGTTCTACATCACCGAGCCGCGCAACGCCAAATGGGTGGCAGCCCCCGAGTTTTGATCCAAATTCCCTACACGGCTCACCTCTTGGAAAGAGAAGGGCTTGTCGTGGGGTTCGTCGGTGGAGCTGGATGGACTCCAGAAATATATCCGGAGTATGGCGAGCAAGAAGCTCAAGTTTGTCAACATAGTCCAAGTTATGCTCATCCGTCGGATCCTCCCGTGTCAACAACGGGATTTTACCTTGTGGGAGTTCAACCCGGCCCGGCACCAGACTCTGAGCGAGCTCTTTGATACGACGCACAAGGACGTCTGGAAGGTGCTGTTCAAGGGAGCCGAGGTCCCTCCTTCTCTCGCCGAGGACCGCGGACTACGCGCAAAGCGCCTAGCGCGTTCGCGAGTTCAATACGTCCCGTAAGACATTTATTTTCCTAGCTTAATTATGTGCGGGGGTTAATCTCCATGCCTTTGACAAGACTGGGTGGAGATGTCGGGGCAGATCGACTGTCCGGCCCCTTTGCCCGAAGATACTGCGGGTGCTCTCCTGACGGAGATGCTGACTCCGGCTCCTTACAAGGTGCCGGAGAAGACCAAGAAGGCCAAGGGAACCCGAAAGAGTTCCCGGCGCTAGGTGTTATCAGACTCCTCGTCCGATAACTCTACGGCACACTCCTCCCCCGAAGACGAGGAGGAAGAAGAAGATGCTCCCCCTCCAGGCGGGGGAGACAAGAAAAGGAAGGCCGCCCCAACTGGGGAGCCCGAAGGGTCCAAGAAGGGAAGGACTCTCCTTCCGGACAGTTCCACCGCCGTCGACGAAGGCGAAGACGAGTGGTTGCCCAGGGCCAAGCCCCCGGGGAGATCGTAAGTATTCGGATACCAGAGTAACTCATAGGATTCCTTTGTCACACTACTTTCCCTAACGCCGAACATAATTATGCAAGCCGCCACGAGCCAGTATCGAGGTATCATCGGACGGCTCCCTGGGCTCGTCGAACATGGATAGTGATCCAGTCCCGACCGCCACCTCCTCTCATCCTACCGACGACACCAAGGTGTTGTCTCAAGAGGCACCGGATCGAGGGGAGACAGTCCCGGAGGCGCCTCAAGGTGACCTTCCGGACTCCGGGAGCCGAGGGGACGGGGCCCCTGAGAGCTCAGAGTTCGGCTCTCAGCCAAACACCGCGCCGGAACCTCCAGTGGTTCCAGGCTCGGGCAGGCAGCCTCCTTCTAAGAGGGGAAAGACGCCTGTGCTGGTGACCTTTGTCCATCCAGAGGCACCGGACAATCTGCTGGAAGCGCTTCGCAGCGCTTCCATCAACGAGGAGCACCGCACTATCATGAGTGCGGTGATCCAGAAGGTTCAATCCGCCAAGAGCGGATTGACTGAAGCCTGTGCCAGCCTTCTAATAGGCTTCGAGGTAAGTGTTTTAAAATGTAGTAGGAATATTACCGCATAGACAGTAGCCCCTGATGCTTTGTTCGGAGTTCACAAAGAAAAGCCGAACAGAGGATCAAATAATATCGTAGGAGTCTAATATAAGTGTGTCAATATGCATATGTAGGCTTCGCTGCTGGCGTCCGCCGCACTGACTGTGGAGGTCGCCGTACTGAAGCAGGACCTCGAGGGGTCCAGGAAAGAGCTCGGCCTTGCCAAGAGGCAGCTCGAGGAGAACAAGGGTAAGTAATACCTTGTCTATAGATATGTATATATAAAAGAGGACGCGATTGCAAAATGACAGGATCATAGTATGTTTGCCAGGGGCCATGACCGAGGTGGCGACCCTGAAGCAAGTGCTAAGCAAGGCCGAAGATAAAGCGGCCAAGGAGCGCACCGAGCGAGAGAAGCACGAGGCTCGGGTGGGCGAGGTGCAGCAAGAGCTCCAGGCTCTCGTGGCGAAGCACGAGGCGTTGGAGCTTGACTCAAAGACGCGGGAGTCTGAGCTTGCCGCGGCCCTCGAGAGTGTAAAAAGTGCCAAGGCCGAAGCCCAAAAGGCCCTCCAAGAGATCGACACGATGAAGAAGATAGCGGCGGGTAAGGCTTTCTATATGCAAAGCAAGCATGTAAAAGTAAATTACCGATTACTTACCCAGATCCAGAGCTCTTCAGAAGCATTCGTAGATTTGCCCCGTAGTGTGTCCGGTGCCGCACAATTTTACCAGGCCGAGGACGGAAGCTCGACGGAGAAGCTGTTCTGGTCTTAGTATGCTGAGGCCGGACATCCGGTGCCAATGAGTGACCAGCTGAAGCAGATGGTCGAGCTACATAAGGCGGCCGATCAGACCATGAAGAGCTTTATAGTTCGGCTGTGGCCTGGCGACGCCCTTCCGAACAGCTTCTTCGGCTTGGTGAGACGGCTTGTGGATGCCTGCCCATGGTTGGAGGTCGTCAAGCAATCTGTCTGCATTGAAGGTGCACGCCGGGCTTTCGCCCGTGTGAAATTGCAGTGGGTCAAGCTAGACGCCGTGAAGCTGATCAAGGAGGGGCCGCCGGAGGGCAAGGAGCACCGCCACCCCAAGATGTACTACGAGGGTGTTCTGCTGGGTGCCCGTCTTATCGCGGATGAGTGTTCAAAAGATGTAATATTTGAATGAGACTTGCTTGTTTTATCCTGTATTTATGAAAACTTGTTTCATATGCGCTATGCAACGCTTGTTTGAATTTAAAATATTACCTTCTGTTTGGCTGTTTATCCAATCTGAGAGATGGCTAGTCCTCGGCTTCTGCCCCCATGCCACGAGTGCTGGGGTGTTCGGGATAAACCTGAGCACTCTTGTTCCCATGTTTGGGTCCTTCGAGGGAGGTGCTCAGCACAACGAACAAGGCAACCGGACTAATAATGCTTTATCACTCTCACTTAGCCATAGAATTCTATATTTTTAAATTTCGGCAAAGCCCCTGGTATTCGGAAGGCCGAATTTGGGGCGCGATACACGCCTTTAAGCCGGATAGGGCCGGCCCCTCGCTCTAAGCGGCATAAGTCTTTAGGGACTCGAAAACCTTGCCGAACAGCGACCAATCTCTCGCCTTATCATGACAGTCAGTTTTAGCTTTCTCTACTGAGGTGCTGAACCCAGCAAAACCGGGGCACAATCGCAGTAGTTCTCCTAGCGCTACCTTAGCCGATAGAGCAGAAGGTAAGGTACCAAAACATAGGAGCCGGGCAAACCCAACATTTGACCAAAGACATGATTCGGAGCTGATGCATATAATGCTATAAGTTCGGGGTGCCGCACTTGTTAAAGTGTTCGGACTTTTCACACCGCATTGTGGGGTACGTAAGCCCCTGGTGTATTGGCCGTACCATAGTGTACGATTGCAAGGCGTCATTAATGAACACACACACACACACACACACACACACATATATATATATATAACAAGAATGCAATAATAGTCGTAATGTCATGCATTATTTATTAAAAAATTGCGTTAAAGCAGAGTGATACATATAGTGTGATAAGCAAAGAGTAGGACTATGTCCCTTCCAAGGGCAAGCTGAGGAATGATATTAAATTGAATATTTCACTCGTTACTGTAATCAGCCTAGGAATTCCGTGGTATAACATAGTTGTCTGCCTCCTTGGTTGTTGCATCATGTGTTCGGCAATAGTGCTGCCGGACAGTGTTTCCAGAGATTAAGGTCCTGAAAGAAAAAGAAAAAAATAACCAAACGGGAAGCCCCTAGTGCGGTTTAGGCCGCGTCTTGGGGCGTGCCGCAGTTGTGCCCCCTCCCCACCTGTGCCCATGGTATTTTTAATGCGTAATTATGTACGCGCGGCACGAGTTTTTCCGCTGGGTTGGGATTGGGGTGGCCGCCGTATTGCTACGCGAGCTCAGATCGCGCCAGGCGATCTATTTGCCGATTGCCCCGAGCGCGCTTGAAGGTGTCTGGGCTGTGAAGCACCGAACTGGTTGATTGCCTTGAGAGGCTGCTTTGCGTTTCTGTTGCGAGGGCTACGGTGTGCTCCTCTATTCGGAGAGAGCGCTCTGTGTTTCCATTGACTGTAATAACTCCGCGAGGTCCTGGCATCTTGAGCTTGAGGTATGCATAATGCGGTACCACATTGAATCTAGCAAATGCGGTTCGCCCGAGCAGCGCGTGATAACCACTGCGGAATGGGACTATATCGAAGATTAACTCTTCGCTTTGGAAGTTATCCGGGGATCCGAAGACCACTTCCAGTGTAATTGAGCCTGTGCAATGGGCCTCTACACATGGAATGACGCCCTTAAAGGTCGTTTTTGTTGGTTTGATCCTTGAGGGGTCTATACCCATTTTGCACACTGTGTCCTGATAAAGGAGGTTCAAGCTGCTGCCGCCATCCATAAGGACTCGAGTGAGGTGAAATCCGTCAATGATTGGGTCTAGGACCAGTGCGGCGAATCCGCCATGACGGATACTAGTGGGGTGGTCCCTGCGATCGAAGGTGATCGGATAGGAGGACCAAGGGTTGAACTTTGGGGCGACTGGTTCCAATGCATATACGTCCCTGAGCGAACGCTTCCGCTCCCTCTTGGGGATGTGGGTTGCGTATATCATGTTCACCGTCCGCACTTCCAGGGGAAACCTCTTCTGTCCTCTAGTGTGCAGCTGCCGGGGCTCCTCCTCGTCATCGCTATGTGGCCCCTTGTCCTTGTTTTCGACAATTAACTTGTCGGCCTGCTTGAACACCCAACAATCCCTGTTGGTGTGATTGGCTGGCTTGTCTGGGGTGCCGTGTATTTGGCACGAGCGATCGAGTATACGGTCCAAGCTGGACGGACCCGGCGTACTTTGTTTGAATGGCTTTTTCCGCTGACCGGGTTTAGAGCCTTTGAATCCGGCATTGACTGTCGTATCCTCAGTATTTTCGCTGTTAATGCGGTGCTTATGTTTGTTGCAACGTGACCTGCTATTGCCGTCCTTGGTATCTGAGGTACCATGGTTCTTTGATATGTTATTACTGCGAGCCAGCCAGCTGTCTTCTCCCATACAAAAGCGGGTCATGAGCGTCGTGAGAGCTGCCATAGATTTCGGCTTTTCCTGACCAAGGTGCCGGGTTAGCCACTCGTCTCGGATGTTGTGTTTGAAAGCCGCTAAGGCCTCCACATCTGGGCAGTCGACGATTTGATTTTTCTTTGTAAGAAACCGAGTCCAGAATTGCCTGGCCGACTCTTCTGGCTGCTGAATTATGTGGCTCAAGTCGTCGGCGTCTGGTGGTCGCACATGAGTGCCCTGAAAGTTGTCGAGGAATGTGGCTTCCAGATATTCCCAATAGCTAATGGAGTTCGTTGGCAAGCTGTTAAGCCAATGCCGCGCTGGTCCTTTGAGCTTTAGTGGGAGGTATTTGATGGCGTGTAAGTCATCACCACGGGCCATGTGGATGTGGAGGAGGAAATCCTCAATCCATACTGCAGGATCTGTTGTGCCATCGTATGATTCAATATTTACAAGTTTGAAACCTTCTGGGAATTGATGTTCCATTACTTCTTCTGTGAAGCATAAGGGGTGTGCGGCGCCTCTGTATTGGGCTATATCGTGACGCAGCTTGAATGGGTCTTGCCCGCTGTGTTCGGCCAGGCCGGATTTGCTTTTACTGTATCCGGCGTGACGTTTATCGTCTCGCAGAGTGGTGCGCCGTCGTGATCCGTAGATTGATCTTGCATGCTTTGCTTTGTCCTCCAATATGTCTCGCAGGTCTGGCGTATCTCCCCATGCCTTTTTATTTGAATGGCGTCGGGGTGGAGGTTGAGCTTTTGGATGGAATGCCTCTCTATCGCGGCCACGAGGTGGCCGATCAGCTGTATCATACGCTTCTTCCTCCAGTCGGGGTAGTAACCTGCACTTTGGGTAATTCTTGGAGGGGTGCTCGAGTTTATATTCCTCGGCCGCGAGGACTTCAGTCCATCTGTCAGCTAGCAGATCTTGATCAGCTTGAAGCTGCTGCTGCTTTTTCTTCAGGCTATTTGCCGTGGCCATAAGCCAGCGCTTGAACTGCTCTTGTTAGACGGGATCCTCTGGTACGGCGAATTCATCATCGCCGAGGCTTGCCTCGTCTTCGGAGGGGGGCATGTAATTGTCATCCTCCTCCTCTCCGTGTGCCGCTCTCTCAGGAGAGCTGGCTCCTCCATCCTCTTGCTCTAAATCATGCTGGAGGCGATTGTTGTTGTCTTCGGCACTATCCAGAGTGTTATTATCTCCTGTGCCGGTATCACCACTTTTGCTTTGGCGGGACTTAGAGCGGCGCCGCTGACGTCGGCGCTTGGGTTGTTTCTTGGAGGGGTCATCCTCCGCTATGTCGTCGCCATTGCCTTCTTTGGGTGTATCCACCATGTATATGTCATATGACGAGGTGGCTTTCCAGTGCCCTATAGGCACTGGTTCATGTTCGTCTCCTACATCGTCGTCCATACCGTCGATGTCTTCAGAGTCAAAGTCAAGCATGTCGGTTAAATCATCGACAGTGGCTACGAAGTGGGTGGTGGGTGGGCATCGAATTTCTTAGTCGTCCGCATCCCAATCTTGTTGGCCATAGTCCGGCCAGGGCTCTCCTGACAAAGAGAGAGACCTTAGTGAATTCAGAATGTCGCCGAAGGGCGAGTGCTGAAAGATATCCGCGATGGTGAATTCCATGATCAGCGCCCAATCGGATTTGATTGGTAGGGGCGCGGATGGTTCGGAGTCCGAAAAAGAGTTCGGCACCTTGGAGTCACGGGCTGCGCAGAGGGTTAGGCTGGTGTTTGGCTCGATCGCCGTTGAGACTGCAACCCCTGAGGCGGTGTCTAACCACCCGTCCTCGATTGGCGCAGTGGGCTCCGGGCTAAGGGTCGCAGCTGATGCGGGCGTGGCCTCTGGGGTACTATTCGGCAGCAGAGCTAGGTCATACCCATCGTGACAGTGCGGCGCGCCCGGCTGTGGCTCGAATCCGTCGAAGATCAAGTCTCCGCGGATGTCGGCCGTGTAGTTCAAACTTCCAAACCTGACCTGATGGCCAGGGGCGTAGCTTTCAATCTGCTCCATATGGCCAAGCGAATTAGCCCGTAGTGCAAAGCTGCCGAATAGGAAGATCTGTCCGGGGAGAAAAGTCTCACCCTGGACCGCATCGCTATCGATGATAGTAGGAGCCATCAAGCCTAACAGCGACGACACAGAGGAACTCTCAATGAAAGTACCAATGTTGGTGTCAAAACCGGCGGATCTCAGGTAGGGGGTCCCGAACTGTGCGTCTAGGCCGGATGGTAACAGGAGGCAGGGGACACAATGTTTTACCCAGATCCGGGCCCTCTTGATGGGTAGTACAAGAGTAGATCTACCACGAGATCAGAGAGGCTAAACCCTAGAAGCTAGCCTATGGTATGATTGTATGTTGTGGTTGTTGTCCTACGGACTAAAACCCTTCGGTTTATATAGACACCGGAGGGGGTTAGGGTTACATAAGGTCGGTTACAAAGGAGGAGATATCCATATCCGTATTGCCTAGCTTGCCTTCCACGCCAAGTAGAGTCCCATCCGGACATGAGACGAAGTCTTCAATCTTGTATCTTCATAGTCTAACAGTCCGGCCAATGGGGATAGCCGGCTGTCCGGAGACCCCCTAATCCAGGACTCCCTCAATCTTCATAGAATATGTGGGAGCCAATATGAGCATCCAGGTTCCACTATTGGTTATTGACCGGAGACGTGTCTCGGTCATGTGTACATAGTTCTCGAACCCGTAGGGTCCGCACGCTTAACGTTTCGATGACAGTTATATTATGAGTTTATATGTTTTGATGTACCGAAGGTTGTTCGCAGTCCCGGATGTGATCACGGACATGAAGAGGAGTCTCGAAATGGTCGAGACATGAAGATTGATATATTGGAAGCCAATTTTTGGATATTAGAAGTGTTCTGGGTGAAATCGGGATTTTACCGGAGTACCGGGAGGTTACCGGAACCCCCGGGAGGTTAATGTGCCTTAGTGGGCCTTTACGGAGAAGAGGAGAGGCGGCCAGGGCTGGGCCGCGCGCCCCTCCCCCTAGTCCGAATAGGATAAGGAGAGGGGGGCGGCGCCCCCCTTCCTTCCTCTCTCCCTCCTCTTTCCCCCTACCAAGTACGAATCCAACTAGGAAAGGGGGGGAGTCCTACTCCCGGTGGGAGTAGGACTCCTCCTGGCGCGCCCTCTCTCCTGGCCGGCCGCACCCCCCTTGCTCGTTTATATACAGGGACAGGGGGCACCCTAGACACACAACAATTGATCGTTTGATCTTTTAGCCGTGTGTGGTGCCCCCCTCCACCATAGTCCACCTCGATAATACTGTAGCGGTTCTTAGGCGAAGCCCTGCATCGGTAGAACATCACCATCGTCACCACGCCGTCGTGCCGACGAAACTCCCCCTCAACACTCGGCTAGATCGGAGTTCGAGGGACGTCATCGGGCTGAACGTGTGCTGAACTCGGAGATGCCGTACGTTCGGTACTTGATCGGTCGGATCGTGAAGACGTATGACTACATCAACCGCATTGTGCTAACGCTTCCGCTTTCGGTCTACGAGGGTACGTGGACAACACTCTCCGCTCTCGTTTCTATGCATCACCATGATCTTGTGTGTGCGTAGGAATTTTTTTGAAATTACTACGTTCCCCAACAGTGGCATCCGAGCCGGGTTTTATGCGTAGATGTCATATGCACGAGTAGAACACAAGTGAGTTGTGGGCGATATAAGTCATACTGCTTACCAGCATGTCATACTTTGGTTCAGCTGTATTGTTGGATGAAGCAGCTGCTACGTCTTGAGCTTGCGTTGGTTTTCCCTGAAGAGGAAGGGATGATGCAGCAGAGTAGCATAAGTATTTCCCTCAGTTTTGAGAACCAAGGTATCAATCCAGTAGGAGGCCATGCTCAAGTCCCTCGTACCTGCACAAAACGATAGCTACTTGCAACCAACGCGATTAGGGGTTGTCAATCCCTTCACGGTCACTTACGAGAGTGAGATCTGATAGATATAATATTTTTGTTATTTTTGGTATAAAGATGCAAAGTAAAAAGTAAAAGCAAAGTAAAAGGCAAAGCAAGATTAAAGTGATGGAGATTGATATGATGAGAATAGACCCGGGGGCCATAGGTTTCACTAGTGGCTTCTCTCAAGAGCATAAGTATTCTATGATGGGTGAACAAATTACTGTTGAGCAATTGACAGAATTGAGCATAGTTATGAGAATATCTAGGCATGATCATATATATAGGCATCACGTCCGTGACAAGTAGACCGAAACGATTCTGCATCTACTACTATTACTCCACTCGTCGACCGCTATCCAGCATGCATCTAGAGTATTAAGTTAAAAACAGAGTAACACCTTAAGCAAGATGACATGATGTAGAGAGATAAATTCATGCAATATGAAATAAACCCCATCTTGTTATCCTCGATGGCAATGATGCAATACATGCCTTGCTGCCCCTTCTGTCACTGGGAAAGGACACCGCAAGATCGAACCCAAAGCTAAGCACTTCTCCCATGGCAAGAACTACCAATCTAGTTGGCCAAACCAAACGGATAATTTGAAGAGACTTGCAAAGGTAACCAATCATACATAAAAGAATTCAGAGAAGATTCAAATATTATTCATAGATAGACTTGATCATAAACCCAAAATTCATCGGTCTCAACAAACACACCGCAAAAAGAAGATTACATCGAATAGATCTCCACAAGAGAGGGGGAGAACTTTGTATTGAGATTCAAAGAGAGAGAGAGGAAGCCATCTATGTAACACCCTCGATGCGACTATATCTCCCACGTGTCGAGGCACGACTTAGAGGCATAATCGCATTGAAGGCATATGTCGCATGTGAGGCAATCTTCACACAACCCATGTACATAATAATATAAAGGGGAATAATAATAATAGTTGGCTTACACTCGCCACGTCACATCAAGGTACATAAATAGCAACCATCATACAAACACTCATGGCCCGACTATGGTGCCAAAATAGAAAAGACTCCCCAACATGCGACTAAACCCTGAATCGAACCCCGAGCAGGCACCACTACTGATCATCAGGAAAAGAAACATAGTAACGCTGAGAGTCCTCGTCGTACTCCCACTTCAGCTCGAACGCGCCATCCGGAGGAGTATCATCGGTCCCTGCATCTGGTATAATAGTAATCTGTGAGCCACAAGGACTCAACAATCTCGCACCCTCGCGATCAGGACTATTTAAGCTTAATAGGTAAGGAAGGGGGTAATGTGAGTGGAGCTGCAGCAAGCGACTAGCATGTATGGTGGCTAACTTGTTCGCAAAAGAGAGCGAGAAGAGAAGGCAAAGCACGAGCGGTAACTAAGTAGAGCAGACTACGCAAGCATAACTCCAACGCCGTGTCCACTTCCCGGACTCCGCCGAGAAGAGGCCATCACGGCAACACACGCAGTTGATTCATTTTAATTAATTAAGTTCAAGTTATCTACAACCGGACATTAACAAATTCCCATCTGCCCATAACCGCGGGCGCGGCTTTCGAAAGATCAATCCCTGCAGGAGGGTCCCAACTTAGCCCATAACAAGCTCTCACGGTCAACGAAGGAATAGACCTCCACCCAGGACCCACCGATCAGACTCGGTATCCCGGTACAACAAGATGATTCGACAGGTCAAAACTAGTCCAGCAACACCGCCCGAATGTGCCGACAAATCCCGATAGGAGCTGCACATATCTCTTTCTCAGGGCACGCTCGGATAGGTCAAGCTACGAGTAAAACCAACCCTCGGGTTTCCCCGAGGTGGCCCCGCAGGCTGCCTGGTTCGGACCAACACTCAGAGGAGCACTGGCCCGTGGGGGGCTAAAAATAAAGATGACCCTCGGGCTCCGGAAACCCAAGGGAAAGAAAAGGGTAGGTGGCAAATGGTAAAACCAATGTTGGGCATTGCTGGAAGAGCTTTAATCAAGGCAAACTATCAAGGGGTTCCCATTATAGCCCAACCGCGTAAGGGACGCAACAATCCGGGAACATAACACCGATATGACGGAAACTAGGGCGGCAAGAGTGGAACAAAACACTAGGCGGGAGGCCGAGCCTTCCACCCTTTACCAAGTATATAGATAAGTAAATATAACATAGCAATATAATGATATCCCAACAAGTAAATAAATGTTCCAACAAGGAACGGCTCCAATCTTCACCTGCAACTAACAACGCTATAAGAAGGGCTGAGCAAAGCGGTAACATGGCCAATCAATGGTTTGCTAGGAAAAAGATGGGTTAGAGGCTCAAACATGGAAATTGGGAGGCTGACAAGCAAGTGGTAGGCATCGTAGCATTGGCAAAGCAAAAGAGCGAGCAAACTAGCATAGCAAAGATAGTAGTGATTTCAAGGGTTTGATCATCTTGCCTGCACAGTTGTCAGAATTGACTGGATCCTCAAAAGCAAACTCAACGGGCTCCTCGTTAGAGAACTCGTCTCCCGGCTCTACCCAACAACACAAACAAGCAACAAGGATACAATCAACCACGTGCAAGGGCAACCAATAAGATGCAAGATGATATGCTATGCGGGATGCGATGCGGGATGCAAGAATGCAACATGTAACAGGAAATGCATGAACCTGGCCTCAACTTGGAAATCCAAGTGTGCCACTGGATAAAGGGGAAGAAATCCCCTGAAAACGATATAAAGATCATGGCAATCGGAGCTACGGTTAAGAAATGGCAAGCGTTTTACTAAACGAACCGATCTGCGATTTACAGCAACATGCCTCCTAAATGCAACAAAATGAACATGCTACAGCCACCCAACATGAAAAAAAATTACATGGCAGTGATGTACTCATCAAGCTTAACAAATCATCATGACTGAGGCATAGGCAAATTCATCCACTAAGGGCTTCAAACAAGCATGGCAAAACTGAATAAGCAAAACAGATTTCAGACTTAGCGAAATTAACGCTAGTCTGAAATTTCAGACCACGATGCTCTCTTCGGAGCAGCAAAACAACATGAAGGAAAACCTGAACATGGCAAGTAAGAGCATGGCATGGAGCTACTCAACAAGCTTAACAAAACACCCAACATGACCTGGGGCCAAAAGGGTTCACAAAATACTCTACCGAGCACACGAACATCGATGAAACACAATCAGTTTTCAGACTTAGTGAAAACTGGGACATGCTGAAATAATAACTCACGGAGGCATATAAACGAGCTCGATGCTCTCACTACGGTGCAAGTCATGGCAAGGCAAGCATATATCCATTAAGAAGGAACAAAATTCTATCTAGACATGGCAAGAACAATGGCATAGCATGCATGGAACACTAGCAATCACTCCGGCAAAATCGCAAAAGAGTTCACGATCTGCCCAAAACAGCAACTATCCAAAAGTTGAGCTCGATTGAGTCAACCTAGGGGGCTCCAACATAACAAGTAAAGACATGGATGGATTAAGCACAACAAGCTTAACAAAACGCTCTTACTGATCATCCTCAAAAGAGGCACGGATCAATAGGAAACAAGCCGGACATATAGCATCGTGAACTAAAACGGCTCAGACTTAGTGAAAATCACTAAGTCCCTGAAATCTGTAATCTCAGGTAGCCCTCTTCGCAAGCTTGCACAAGACAACACACACATCCTAAAAATATATGGAAGGCACCTCTGGAAAGAAGGCAACATGCTTAACAATTCATCCCAAAGGGGCACAGGCATATCATGCACGGATTAAATATGGCAAAAATGACAAAAGTGCATGTTGGATTAACGGATCTGCAATTTAACTCAACATGCCTCCTTCCAACAGCATTTTGGGTAGCAAGATGACCTCAAATGCAAATGATGCAATGGAATGAAATGATGTACTCGTCGAGGCGAAGAATTTGACATATCATACGCCCAAAACGGAGCTACGGATGCAAACTTATGGGCAGTCAAACATGGCATGAAACATTAGGGAATTAGGTCAAAAGTCAACCGGAATCTTCTCAGATCCAGATCTAGCCCGATGCACTGTTCACGCGCGCGAAAAACGAGGTCGACCGGGGTTGAAGACGACGGCGGCCGGAGTTGGAGGGGTCGCCGGACTCGGCGTGGCGCGCCGGCCGGTGAGGGAGGAGGCGGCGAGGGGCGAGGAGGGCGGATCCGGTCGAGGTGGCCGCGGGCGGCGCCGGCGATGGCCGCGGTGGCGAGATGCGGCTCCGACCGGAGAAGAAGCGGCGTCGCGGTGGCGGCCAGCAATGGCGGCGTGGCGGCCGGCCGGGAGGAGATGCGCCGGCCGCGGGGACGACAGGAGGCGGCTCGGAGGACGGGCGGCGGCGGCGAAGTGTCCGGGGGGGGGGGGGGTCGGACGTTGTCCGGCTCGCCCGGGAACTGTTTTTTTAGGAGCTAGGGTTTCGGGGGAGGAGAACGAGAATTTCGGAGGGGGCTATATATAGGCATAGAGGGAGCTAGGAGAGTCCAAATGAGGTGCGGTTTTCGCCCACACGATCGTGATCGAACGACCGAGACGATGGAGCTGAGTTTGGTGGGTTTTGGGCCAAATTGGAGGGGTGTTGGGCTGCACACACACACGAGGCCTTCTCGGTCCCTCGGTTAACCGTTGGAGTATCAAACGAAGTCCAAATGACCCGAAACTTGACAGGCGGTCTACCGGTAGTAAACCAAGGCCGCATGGCAAGTCTCGGCCCAATCCGGAAAATGTTTAATCCCCACACACGAAAGAAAGCTAGAAATGGCCACCGGAGGAGAACGAAGCGCCGGAATGCAAAACGGACAACGGGGAAAATGCTCGGATGCATGAGATGAACATGTATGCGAATGCAATGCACGTGATGACATGATATGAAATGCACGAAAACAAAAACAACACACGGAGGCAAAGACCCGAACCCGAGAATTAAATATAACTTAATGCCGGAAACGGCAAGAGTCGGAGTACATTTGGGGAAGGTTACATATGGTGCGTTACAATCTAGCTAGTAACTATGGACCCGAAGGTCTGAGGTAAACTACTCACACTTCATCGGAGGGGCTAGGATGATGTAGAAGCCCTCCGTGATGACGGCCCTCTTCCGGCGGAGCTCCGGAACAGGCCCCAAGATGGGATCTCGTGGATACAGAAAGTTGCGGCGGTGGAATTAGGTTTTTGGCTCCTGTTCTGATCGTTTGGGGGTATGTAGGTATATATAGGAGGAAGAAGTACGTCAGAGGAGCACCGAGGGGCCCACGAGGCAGGGGGGCGCCCCCACCCTCGTGATCTCCTCTTTGTCCAAGTCTCCTGGATCACGTTCGGTGAGAAAATCACGTTCCTGAAGATTTTATTCCGTTTGGACTCCGTTTCATATTTTGTTTCTCCAAAACACTGAAATAGGCAAAAAACAGCAATTCTGGGCTGGGCCTCCGGTTAATAGGTTAGTCCCAAAAATAATATAAAAGTGGAAAATAAAGCCCAATATAGTCCAAAACAGTAGATAATATAGCATGGAGCAATAAAAAAATTATAGATACGTTGGAGACGTATCAGGCATCCCCAAGCTTAATTCCTGCTCGTCCTCGGGTAGGTAAATGATAAAAAGAGAATTTTTGATGCGGAGTGCTACTTGGCATATTTTCAATGCAAATCTTCTTAATTGTGATATGAATATTTAGATTAGAAAGATTCAAGACAAAAGTTTATATTGACATAAAAATAATAATACTTCAAGCATACTAACAAAGCAATTATGTCTTCTCAAAATAACATGGCCAAAGAAAGTTATCCCTACAAAACCATATAGTCTGGCTATGCTCCATCTTCACCACACCAAGTATTTAAATCATGCACAACCCCGATGACAAGCCAAGAAATTGTTTCATACTCTAACTTTTTCAATCTTCACGCAATACATGAGCGTGAGCCATGGATATAGCACTATAGGTGGAATAGAATGGTGGTTGTGGAGAAGACAAAAAGGAGGGGAAGATAGTATCACATCAACTAGGCGTATCAACGGGCTATGGAGATGCCCATCAATAGATATCAATGTGAGTGAGTAGGGATTGCCATGCGACGGATGCACTAGAGCTATAAATGTATGAAAGCTCAACAAAAGAAACTAGTGGGTGTGCATCCAACTTGCTTGCTCATGAAGACCTAGGGAAATTTGAGGAAGCCCATCATTGGAATATACAAGCCAAGTTCTATAATGTAAAAATTCCCACTAGTATATGAAAGTGATAACATAAGAGACTCTCTACTATGAAGATCATGGTGCTACTTTGAAGCACAAGTGTGGTAAAAGGATAGTAGCATTGCCCATTTTTATTTATTTTCTCCTTTTTTGGGCCTTTTTTTTCTCTGGCCTTTCTCTCTCTTTTATTATTATTGGGACAATGCTCTATTAAATGATGATCATCACACTTTTATTTATTTACAACTCAATGTTTACAACTCGATTCTAAAACAAAGTATGACTCTATATGGATGCCTCCGGTGGTGTACCGGGATATGCAATGAATCAAGAGTGACAAGTATGAAGAAATTATGAACGGTGGCTTTGCCACAAATACTATGTCAACTACATGATCATGCTAAGCAATATGACAATGATGAATGTGTCATGATGAACTAGATGGTGGAAAGTTGTATGGCAATATATCTCGGAATGGCTATGGAAATGCCATAATAGGTAGGTATGGTGGCTGTTTTGAGGAAGGTATATGGTAGGTGTATGATACCGGCGAAAGGTGCGCGGTATTAGAGAGGCTAGCAAAGGTGGAAGGATGAGAGTGCGTATGATCCATGGAATCAACATTAGTCATAAAGAACTCATATACTTATTGCAAAAATCTAGAAGTTATCAAAGCAAATATTATGCGCATGCTCCTAGGGGGGTAGATTGGTAGGAAAATACCATCGCTCGTCCCCGACCGCCACTCATAAGGAAGACAATCAATAAATAAATCATGCTCCGACTTCATCACATAACGGTTCACCATACGTGCATGCTACGGGAATCACAAACTTTAACACAAGTATTCTTTAAATTCACAACTACTCAACTAGCATGACTTTAATATTACCACCTCCATATCTCAAAACAATTATCATGCTTCAATCTTTTCTTAGTATTCAACACACTCAAAAGAAAGTTTCACAAATCTTGAATACCAAGCATATTATTATTAAGCAAATTACCATGCTATTAAGACTCTCAAAATAATTTAAGTGAAGCATGAGAGATCAATAGTTTCTTTAAAACAAATCCACCACCGTGCTCTAAAATATCTAAGTGAAGCACGTAGAGCAAAATTATAACGCTCAAAAGATATAAGTGAAGCACATAGAGCAAAACTACATAGCTCAAAAGATATAAGTGAAGCACATAGAGTATTCTATCAAATTTTAATTCATGTATGGCTCTCTCAAAAGGTGTGTACAGCAAGGATGATTGTGGCATAATAATACACAAAGACACAAATAATACAAGACGCTCCAAGCAAAACACATATCATGTTGGTGAATAAAAATATAGCTCCAAGTAAATTACCGATGGAAGTGGACGAAAGAGGGGATGCCTCCCGGGGCATCCCCAAGCTTTGACTTCTTGGTGTCCTTGGATTATCTTGGGGGTGCCATGGGCATCCCCAAGCTTAGGCTCTTGCCACTCCTTGTTCCATAAACCATCAAAAGAATTCACCCAAAACTTGAAAACTTCACAACACAAAACTCAAAATAGAAAACTCGTGAGCTCCGTTAGCGAAAGAAAACAAAAGACCACTTCAAGGTACTGTAATGAACTCATTCTTTATTTATATTGGTGTTAAACCTACTGTATTCAAACTTCCCTATGGATTATAAACTATTTTACTAACCATAGATTCATCAAAATAAGCAAACAACACACGAAAAATAGAATCTGTCAAAAACAGAACAGTCTGTAGTAATCTGTAGATAGCGCAATATATGGAACACCAAAAATTCTAAAATACATTTATGGACGTCAGAAATTTATCTATTAATCATCTGAAAAAAGAATTAACTAAATATCACTCTTCAAATAAAAATGACAGCAGTTCTCGTGAGCGCTAAAGTTTCTGTTTTTTACAGCAAGTTCAACAAGACTTTCCCCAAGTCTTCCCAACGGTTCTACTTGGCACAAACACTAATTAAACACAAAAAACACAACCAAAACAGAGGCTAAATAATTTATTTATTACTAATCAGTAGCAAAAATCAAGGAATAAAAATAAAATTGGGTTGCCTCCCAACAAGCGCTATCGTTTAACGCCCCTAGCTAGGCATAAAAGCGAGGATAGATCTAGGTATTGCCATAATAGTAAGATATATTATTAAAACTCATTTCATATTCTCTATGTTCGGCAGCAAGTTTTCTTTGAGGCAAGCAAAAGTAATCAAAAGGACTAAATTTAATGGGACAAAAGTCCCCAAGATCAACCTTGGGAGGTATAGGTTCCTCCTTTGGTCCTTCATAATGCACAACCAATTCATCATTATAAGCGCTCTTTTGACAGAACTTTGTAAGCCTATATTTAAGAGAATATCCTTGTTCATTATTTCGAATAGCCAAATCATCATTAAGTTCAGAAATTCTATCAACTAAAATATTGGTAGGAACCCTTTTTCTAAGATTTTCATTGAAAGCAACATAATCTAGAGATTGAAAAGACATTATTTCTTCTTGATCAAAGAGGATAGCATCTATGGGAGGACGGCAAGCGTCCACCCTATAATGCGCAAAGATTTGTTTGGCTTCTTTTATTATGAATCTAAACTCATGAGCCAAAAAGATAGTAGCGGCACGTTTAACAGAAGAATGCTCAATATTAGAAAATTCCAGAAAAATCCTTTGTATAGAAGGATGCATGTGCATGAATTGTCTTTCAAGTTCAACTACAAGCATGGCAATAGCGTCCGCAAGACTACTAGTTCTGTGAAGGATAGAACTACCCGTAGAAGGTAAAGCACCGGCACAAGTAAATAAATCTTGAATAACTCCTTTTCCAATAATATTACCACTACCAACACGGAATTTTTTTGTATGAAAGATGGTAGGTTCTTTAGCAGGAGCATCAGAATTTTCCATGATATTGTTATCGCCCATATTGGCGATAGCTTCCCCAATTTCAGACATAACGACAAGCAAGCAAGCTAGCACATGAGCAGACAAGAGCAGACAGGCAAAAGAGGCAAATAGAGAGGGAGGATAGAGAGAGAGGGCGAATAAAATGGCAAGGGTGAAGTGGGGGAGAGGAAAACGAGAGGCAAATGGCAAATAATGTAATGCGAGAGATAGGGATTGTGATGGGTACTTGGTATCAATCCAGCAACGGCGCCACAAATCCTTCTTGCTACGTCTTGAGCTTGCGTTGGTTTTCCCTGAAGAGGAAGGGATGATGCAGCAGAGTAGCGTAAGTATTTCCCTCAGTTTTGAGAACCAAGGTATCAATCCAGTAGGAGGCCACGCTCAAGTCTCTCGTACCTGCACAAAACGATAGCTACTCGCAACCAACATGATTAGGGGTTGTCAATCCCTTCATGGTCACTTACGAGAGTGAGATCTGATAGATATAGTATTTTTGGTATTTTTGGAATAAAGATGCAAAGTAAAAAGTAAAAGCAAAGTAAAAGGCAAAGCAAGATTAAAGTGATGGAGATTGATATGATGAGAATAGAACCCAGGGCCATAGGTTTCACTAGTGGCTTCTCTCAAGAGCATAAGTATTCTACGGTGGGTGAACAAATTACTGTTGAGCAACTGACAGAATTGAGCATAGTTATGAGAATATCTAGGCATGATCATGTATATAGGCATCACGTCCGTAACAAGTATACCGAAACGATTATGCATCTACTACTATTACTCCACTCATCGACCGCTATCCAGCATGCATCTAGAGTATTAAGTTAAAAACAGAGTAACACCTTAAGCAAGATGACATGATGTAGAGAGATAAATTCATGCAATATGAAATAAACCCCATCTTGTTATCCTCGATGGCAATGATGCAATACGTGCCTTGCTGCCCCTTCTGTCACTGGGAAAGGACACCACAAGATCGAACCTAAAGCTAAGCACTTCTCCCATGGCAAGAACTACCAATCTAGTTGGCCAAACCAAACAGATAATTTGAAGAGACTTGCAAAGGTAAACAATCATACATAAAAGAATTCAGAGAAGATTCAAATATTATTCATAGATAGACTTGATCATAAACCCACAATTCATCGGTCTCAACAAACACACTACAAAAAGAAGATTACATCGAATAGATCTCCACAAGAGAGGGGGAGAACTTTGTATTGAGATTCAAAGAGAGAGAAGAAGCCATCTAGCTACTAACTATGGACCCGAAGGTCTGAGGTAAACTACTCAAACTTCATCGGAGGGGCTAGGATGATGTAGAAGCCCTCCGTGATGACGGCCCTCTTCTGGCGAAGCTCCGAGACAGGCCCCAAGATGGGATCTCGTGGATACAGAAAGTTGTGGTGGTGGAATTAGGTTTTTGGCTCCTATTCTGATCGTTTGGGGGTACGTAGGTATATGTAGGAGGAAGGAGTACGTCGGAGGAGCATCGAGGGGCCCACGAGGCAGGGGGGCGCGCCCTAGGGGGGGCTTCCCCCACCCTCGTGACCTCCTCTTTGACTCCTTGGAGTAGGGTCCAAGTCTCCTGGATCACGTTCGGTGAGAAAATCACATTCCCGAAGATTTTATTCCGTTTGGACTCCGTTTGATATTCTGTTTCTCCAAAACACCGAAATAGGCAAAAAAACAGCAATTCTGGGCTGGGCCTCCAGTTAATAGGTTAGTCCCAAAAATAATATAAAAGTGGAAATAAAGCCCAATATAGTCCAAAACAGTAGATAATATAGCATGGAGCAATCAAAAATTATAGATACGTTGGAGACGTATCAACGGCCCGGACCGACATTACGCGTACGCTTACGCGAGACTGGTTCTACCGATGTGCTTTGCAGACAGGTGGCTGGCGGGTGTCAGTTTCTCCAACTTTAGTTGAACCGAGTGTGGCTACGCCCGGTCCTTGCGAAGATTAAAACATCACCAACTTGACAAACTATCGTTGCGGTTTTGATGCGTAGGTAAGAACGGTTCTTGCTAAGACCGTAGCAGCCACATAAAATTTGCAACAACAAAGTAGAGGACGTCTAACTTGTTTTGCAGGGCATGTTCTGATGTGATATGGTCAAGACATGATGCTAAATTTTATTGTATGAGATGATCATGTTTTGTAACTGAGTTATCGGCAACTGGCAGGAGCCATATGGTTGTCGCTTTATTGTATGCAATGCAATCGCCCTGTAATGCTTTACTTTATCACTAAGTGGTAGCGATAGTCGTGGAAGCATAAGATTGGCGAGGCGACAACGATGCTACGACGGAGATCAAGGTGTCGCATCGATGACGATGGTGATCATGACGGTGCTTCGGAGATGGAGATCACAAGCACAAGATGATGATGGCCATATCATATTACTTATGTTGATTACATGTGATGTTTATCTTTTATGCATCTCATCTTTCTTTGATTGAGCGTAGCATTATAAGATGATCTCTCACTAAATTATCAAGGTATAAGTGTTCTCCCTGAGTATGCACCATTGCGAAAGTTCTTCGTGCTGAGACACCACGTGATGATCGGGTGTGATAGGCTCTATGTTCATATACAACGGGTGCAAAATAGTTGCACACACGAAATACTCAGGTTAAACTTGACGAGCCTAGCATATAACAGATATGGCCTCGGAACACTAAGACTGAAAGGTCGAGCGTGAATCATATAGTAGATATGATCAACATAGTGATGTTCACCACTGAAACTACTCCATTTTACGTGATGATCGGACATGGTTTAGTTGATATGGATCATGTGATCACTTAGAGGATTAGAGGGATGTCTATCTAAGTGGGAGTTCTTAAGTAATATGATTAATTGAACTTTATTTTATCATGAACTTAGTCCTGATAGTATTAGCATATCTATGTTGTAGATCAATAGCTCGCGTTTAGCTCCCCTGTTTTATTTTTGATATGTTCCTAGAGAAAACTAAGTTGAAAGATGATAGTAGCAATGATGCGGACTGGGTCCGTGATCTGAGGTTTATCCTCATTGCTGCTTGCACCGCTAGGTGACAAACCTATTGCAGGAGCAGATGCAGACGTTATGAACGTTTGGCTAGCTCAATATGATGACTACTTGATAGTTTAGTGCACCATGCTTAACGGCTTAGAATCAGGACTTCAAAGACGTTTTGAACGTCATGGACCATATGAGATGTTCCAGGAGTTGAAGTTAATATTTCAAGCAAATACTCGAGTTGAGAGATATGAAGTCTCCAACAAGTTCTATAGCTAAAATATGGAGGAGAATAGCTCAAGCAGTGAGCATGTTCTCAGATTGTCTGGGTACTACAATCGCTTGAATCAAGTGGTTGTTAATCTTCCAGATAAAATAGTGATTGAGAGAATTCTCTAGTCACCATCACCAAGTTAGTAGGACTTAGTGATGAACTATCATATGCTAGGGATGACGAAAACAATTCCCAAGCTCTTCGCGATGCTAAAATCGGCGAAGGTAGAAATAAATAAAAACATCAAGTGTTGATGGTTGATAGGACCACTAGTTTCAAGAGAAAGGGCAAAGGGAAGAAGGGGAACTTCAAGAAGAATGGCAAACAAGTTGCTGCTCAAGTGAAGAAACCCAAGTCTGGACCTAAGCCTGAGACTAAGTGCTTCTACTGCAAAGGGACTGGTCACTAGAAGCGGAACTACCCCAAGTATTTGGTGGATAAGAAGGATGGCAAAGTGAACAAAGCTATATTTGACATACATGTTATTGATGTGTAGTTTACTAGTTTTTATAGGAACCCCTCAGTATTTGATACTGGTTCAGTTGCTAAGAGTAGTAACTCGAAATGGGAATTGCAAAATAAACAGAGACTAGTTAAGGGTGAAGTGACAGTGTGTGTTGGAAGTGGTTCCAAGATTGATATGATCATGATCACACACTCCCTATACTTTCAGGATTAGTGTTGAACCTAAATAAATGTTATTTGGTGTTTGCGTTGAGCATGAATATGATTTGATCATGTTTATTGCAGTACAGTTATTCATTTAAGTTGGAGAATAATTGTTGTTCTGTTTACATGAATAAAACCTTCTATGGTTATACACCCTATGAAAATGGTTCATTTTGATCTCGATTGTAGTGATACACATATTCATAATATTGAAGCCAAACGGTGCAAAGTTAATAATGATAGTGCAACTTATTTGTGGCACTGCCGTTTAGGTCATATTGGTGTAAAGCGCATGAAGAAACTCCATGCTGATGGGCTTTTGGAATCACTTGATGCTTGTGAACCATGCCTCTTGGGCAAGATGACTAAAACGCCGTTCTCCGGAACAATGGAGCAAGCAACAGATTTGTTGGAAATCATACATATTGATGTATGTGGTCCGATGAATATTGAGGCTCGCAGAGGGTATCATAATTTTCTGACCTTCACAGATGATTTGAGCAGATATGGGTATATCTACTTAATGAAACAAAAGTCTGAAACATTTGAAAAGTTCATATAATTTCAGAGTGAAGTGGAAAATCATCGTAACAAGAAAATAAAGTTTCTACGACCTGATCATGGAGAAGAATATTTGAGTTACGAGTTTCGTCTTTATTTGAAACAATGCGGAATAGTTTCGCAACTCACGCCACCTGGAACACCACATCGTAATTGTGTGTCCGAACATTGTAACTGTACTTTATTAGATATGGTGCAATCTATGATGTCTCTTACCGATTTACCACTATCATTTTGGGGTTATGCATTAGAGACAATTGCATTCACGTTAAATAGGGCACCATCTAAATCCATGGAGATGACACCGTATGAACTGTGGTTTGGCGAGAAACCTAAGCTATCATTTCTTAAAGTATGGGGTTACGATGCTTATGTGAAAAAGTTTCAACCTGATAAGATTGAACCCAAATCGGAGAAGTGCGTCTTCATAGAATACCCAAAATGTTGGGTACACCTTCTATCACAGATCCGAAGGCAAGACATTCATTACTAAGAATGGATCCTTTCTAGAGAAGGAGTTTCTCTCGAAAGAAGTGAGTGGGAGGAAAGTAGAACTTGATGAGGTAACTGTACCTGCTCCCTTATAGGAAAGTAGTTCATCACAGAAATTTGGTCCTGTGACTCCTACACCAATTAGTGAGGAAGCTAATGATGATGATCATGTAACTTCAGATCAAGTTACTACCAAACCTCGTAGGTAAACCAAAGTGAGATCCACACCAGAGTGGTACGGTAATCCTGTTCTGAGGGTCATGTTACTTGACCATGACGAACCTACAAACTATGAGGAAGCGATGATGAGCCCAGATTCCGCAAAATGGCTTGAGACCATGAAATCTGAGATGGGATCCATGTATGAGAACAAAGTGTCGACTTTGGTTGACTTGCCCGATGATCGGCAAAGCATAGAAAATAAATGGATCTTCAAGAGGAAGACGGATGCTGATAGTAGTGTTACTATCTACAAAGCTAGAATTGTCGCAAAAGGTTTTCGACAAGTTCAAGGTGTTGACTACGATGAGAGTTTCTCACTCGTATCTATGCTTAAATATGTCCAAATCATGTTAGCAAATTGCCACATTTTATGAAATATGGCAAATGGATAAACAAAATTGCATTCCTTAATGGATTTATTAAAGAAGAGTTGTATATGATGGCCCAGAAGGTTTTGTCAATCCTAAAGGTGCTAACAAAATATGCAAGCTCCAGCGATCCATCTATGGACTGGTGCTAGCATCTTGGACTTGGAATATACGCTTTGATAAGTTGATCAAAGGATATAGTTTTATGCAGACTTGCGGTGAAGCCTGTATTTACAAGAAAGTGAGTGGGAGCACTATAGCCTTTCTGATAAGTATATGTGAATGACATATTGTTGATCGGAAATAATGTAGAATTATTCTGCGAAGCATAAAGGAGTGTTTGAAAGGACTTTTTCAAAGAAAGACCTTAGTGAAGCAGCTTACATATTGAGCGTCAAGATCTATAGAGATAGATCAAGACGCTTGATAAGTTTTTTCAATGAGTACATACCTTAACAAGATTTTGAAGTAGTTCAAAATGGAACAGTCAAAGAAAGAGTTCTTGCCTATGCTACAAGGTGTGAAATTGAGTAAGACTCAAAGCCCGACCACGGCAGAAGATAGAAAGAGAATGAAAGTCATTCCCTATGCCTTGGCCATAGGTTCTATAAAATATGCCATGCTGTGTACCAGATCTATTGTATACCCTACACTGATTTTGGCAAGGGAGTACAATAGTGATCTAGGATTAGATCACTGGAGAGCGGTCAAAATTATCCTTAGTGGAATAAGGATATGTTTCTCGATTATGGAGGTGAAAAAAGGTTCGTTGTAAAGGGTTACATCGATGGAAATTTTGACACTGATCCAGATGACTCTAAGTCTCAATCTTGATCCATATTGAAAGTGGGAGCAATTAGCTAGAGTAGCTCCGTGAAGAGCATTGTTGACACAGAAATTTGCAAAATACATACGGATCTGAATATGGCAGACCCGTTGACTAAACTTCTCTCACATAGCGATGTGAACTAGATTATTGACTCTAGTAAACCCTTTTGGTGTTGGTCACATGACGATGCGAACTATGGGTGTTAATCACATGGTGATGTGAACTATTGATGTTAAATCACATGGCCATGTGAACTAGATTATTGACTCTAGTAAACCCTTTGGGTGTTGGTCACATGACGATGTGAACTATGGGTGTTAATCACATGGTGATGTGAACTATTGATGTTAAATCACATGGCGATGTGATCTAGATTATTGACTCTAGTGCAAGTGGGAGACTAAAGGAAATATGCCCTAGAGGCAATAATAAAGTTATTATTTATTTCCTTATTTCATGATAAATGTTTATTATTCATGCTAGAATTGTATTAACCGGAAACATACAACATGTGTGAATACATAGACAAACAGAGTGTCACTAGTATGCCTCTACTTGACTAGCTCGTTAATTGAAGATGGTTGAGTTTCCTAGCCATGGACATGTGTTGTCATTTGATTAACGGGATCACATCATTAGGAGAATGATGTGATTGACTTGACCCATTCCGTTAACTTAGCACTTGATCGTTTAGTATGTTGCTATTACTTTCTTCATGACTTATACATGTTCCTATGACTATGAGATTATGCAACTCCCGTTTACCGGAGGAACACTTTGTGTGCTACCAAACGTCACAACATAACTGGGTGATTATAAAGGTGCTTTACAGGTGTCTCCAAAGGTACTTGTTGGGTTGGCGTATTTTGAGATTAGGATTTGTCACTCCGATTGTCGGAGAGGTATCTCTGGGCCCACTCGGTAGTGCACATCACTATAAGCCTTGCGAGCATTGCAACTAATGAGTTAGTTGCGGGATGATGTATTACGGACGAGTAAAGAGACTTGCCAGTAATGAGATTGAGCTAGGTATTGACATACCGACGATCAAATCTCGGGCAAGTAAGATAGCGATGACAAAGGGAACAACGTATGTTGTTATGCGGTCTGACCGATAAAGATCTTCGTAGAATATGTGGGAGCCAATATGAGCATCCAGGTTCCGCTATTGGTTATTGACCGGAGGCGTGTCTTGGTCATGTCTACATAGTTCTCGAACCCATAGGGTCCGCATGCTTAACGTTTCGATGACAGTTATATTATGAGTTTATATGTTTTGATGTACCAAAGGTTGTTCAGAGTCCCGAATGTGATCACAGTCATGACGAGGAGTCTCGAAATGGTTGAGACATGAAGATTGATATATTGGAAGCCTATGTTTGGATATCGGAAGTGTTCCGGGTGAAATCGGGATTTTACCGGAGTACCGGGAGGTTACCGGAACCCCCTGGGAGGTTAATGGGCCTTAGTGGGCCTTTACGGAGAAGAGGAGAGGCAGCCAGGGCTGGGCCACGCGCCCATCCCCCTAGTCCGAAAAGGACAAGGAGAGGGGGGTGGCGCCCCCCCTTCCTTCCTCTCTCCCTCCTCTTTCCCCCTCCCAAGTCCTAATCCAACTAGGAAAGGGGGGGAGTCCTACTCCCGGTGGGAGTAGGACTCCTACGGGCGCGCCCTCTCTCCTGGTCGGTCGCACCCCCCTTTCTTCTTTATATACAGGGACATGGGGCACCCTAGACACACAACAATTGATCGTTTGATCTTTTAGCCGTGTGCGGTGCCCCCCTCCACCATAGTCCACCTCGATAATACTGTAGCGGTGCTTAGGCGAAGCCCTGCATCGGTAGAACATCATCATCGTCACCACGCCGTTGTGCTGATGAAACTCTCCCTCAACACTCGGCTGGATCGGAGTTCGAGGGACGTCATCGGGCTGAACGTGTGCTGAACTCGGAGGTGTCGTACGTCCGGTACTTGATCGGTCAGATCGTGAAGACGTACGACTACATCAACCGTGTTGTGCTAACGCTTCCGCTTTCGGTCTACGAGGGTACGTGGACAACACTCTCCCCTCTCGTTGCTATGCGTCACCATGATCTTGCGTGTGCATAGGATTTTTTTTGAAATTAATACGTTCCCCAACACATTTCACATCAAAAATTCTGTTTTTATCACTTACCTACTCGAGGACGAATAGGAGTTAAGCTTGGGGATGCTGATACATCTCCAATGTATCTATAATTTTTGTTTGTTCCATGCTGTTGTATTATCAATCTTGGTTGTTTTATAGTCATTTTATATCATTTTTTGGTACTAACCTATTGACATAGTGCCAAGTGCCAATTCCTATTTTTTCCGTGTTTTTTACACCACAGAAAATCAATATCAGACGGAGTCCAAATGCCATGAAACTTTATGGAGAATTTTGATGGACCAAAAGGAACACTACGGGCCCTGGCTGTGCCTGGGGGGTGCCCCGAGGGAGGCACAACCCACGAGGGCGCCCCAGGAGACCAAGACGAGCCCTGGTGGGTTGTGACCACCTCAGGTGCCCCCGGACCGCCTCTTTGCTCTATAAACACCCCAAAAATCCCAAAACCCTAGGGGAGTCGATGAAATATTCATCCAGCCTCCATAGAGTCCAGAACCACCAGATCCAATCTAGACACCATCTCGGATGGGGTACACCACCTCCATTGGTGCCTCTCCAATGATGCGTGAGTAGTTCTTTGTAGACCTTCGGGTCCATAGTTAGTAGCTAGATGGCTTCATCTCTCTCTCTTGATTCTCAATACAATGGTCTCTTGGAGATCCATATGATGTAACTCTTTTGCGGTGTGTTTGTTGGGATCCGATGAACTTTGAGTTTACGATCAGATCTATCTTTTTATATCCATGAAATTATTTGAGTTTCTTTGATCTCTTATATGCATGATTGCTTATAGCCTTGTATTTCTTCTCCGATATTTGGGTTTTGTTTGTCCAACTTGATCTATTTATCTTGCAATGGGAAGAGGTGCTTTGTAGTGGGTTTGATCTTACGGTGCTTGATCCCAGTGACAGAAAGGGAAACAGCATGTATATATCGTTGCTACTAAGGATAAAATGATGGGGTCTATCTCTACATAGATAGATTTTGTCTACATCATGTCATTGTTCTTATTGCCTTACTCCGTTTCTCCATGAACTTAATACACTAGATGCATGCTGGATAGCGCCCGATGTGTGGAGTAATAGTAGTAGATGCAGGCAGGAGTTGGTCTACTAATCTTGGACGTGATGCCTCTATAATGATCATTGCCTGGATACCATCATAATTATTTGAAGTTCTATCAATTGCCCAACAGTAATTTGTTTACCCATCGTTTGCTATTTTTCTCGAGAGAAGCCACTAGTGAAACCTACGGCCCCCGGGTCTTCTTTCTCATTTATTTGCCTTTGCGATCTATTTTTATTTGCTTTTATTTTTAGATCTATTAGTCCAAAAACCCAAAAATTCTTTGCTGCACTTTATTTTATTTGCGATCTATTTATTCAATCTATTACAACTTTCTCCCGTCATACACCAATTTCTGGAACCGTTACCCGAAAGGGATTGACAACCCCTTTAACACGTCGGGTTGCGAGGATTTGTTATCTGTGTGCAGGGGATGTTTACGTTGCGTTGCTTGGTTCTCCTACTGGTTCTATAACCTTGGTTTCATACCTGAGGGAAATACCTACCACTGTTGCTACATCATCCCTTCCTCTTTGGGGAAATACTGACGTAGCTTCAAGCGGCATTTGCGCGTAGTACTTCGTTTCGATAACTAATAGATTGTTGCAATAAGTATGTGAGTTCTGTATGACTAATGTTGAGTCCATGGATTATGCGCACTCTCACCCTTCCACCATTGCTAGTCTAGTATCGCGCAACTTTCGCCGGTACCATAAACCCACCATATACCTTCCTCAAAACAGCCACCATACCTACCTGTTATGGCATTTCCATAGCCATTCCGAGATATATTGCCATGCAACTTTCCACCGTTCCGTTTATTATGACACACATCATCATTGTCATATTGCTTTGCATGATCATGTAGTTGACATCGTATTTGTGGCAAAGCCACCATTCATAATTCTTTCATACATGTCACTCTTGATTCATTGCACATCCCGGTACACGGCTGAAGGCATTCATATAGAGTCATATTTTGTTCTAAGTATCGAGTTGTAATTCTGAAGTTGTAAGTAAATAAAAGTGTGATGATGTTCATTATTAGAGCATTGTCCCATGTGAGGAAATGATGATGGAGACTATGATTCCCCCACAAGTCGGGATGAGACTCCAGACGAAAAAAAGAGGCCAAAAAAAAGAGAAAAGTCCCAAATAAAAAATGAGAAGGGGCAAAGTTACTATCCTTTTACCACACTTGTGCTTCAAAGTAGCACCATGATCTTCATGATAGAGAGTCTCCTATATTATCACTTTCATATACTAGTGGGAATTTTCATTATAGAACTTGGCTTGTATATTCTAATGATGGGCTTCCTCAAATTGCCCTAGGTCTTCGTGAGTAAGCGAGTTGGATGCACACCCACTTAGTTCCTTTTTGAGCTTTCATAAACTTATAGCTCTAGTGCATCTGTTGCATGGCAATCCCTACTCACTCACATTGATATCTATTGATGGGCATCTCCATAGCCCGTTGATATGCCTAGTTGATGTGAGACTATCTCCTTCTTTTTGTCTTCTCCACAACCACCTTCTATTCCACTTATAGTGCTATGTCCATGGCTCACGCTCATGTATTGTGTGAAACTTGAAATTTTTTGAGAACATCGAAAGTAGGAAACAATTGCTTGGCTTGTCATCGGGGTTGTGCATGATTTAAATATATTGTGAGATGAAGATGGAGCATAGCCAGACTATATGATTTTGTAGGGATAAGCTTTCTTTGGCCATGTTATTTTGAGAAGACATAATTGCCTTGTTAGTATGCTTGAAGTATTATTGTTTTATGTCAATATTAAACTTTTGTTTTTAATCATATGGATCTTAACATTCATGCCACAATAAAGAAGTATTACATGGATAAATATGTTAGGTCGCATTCCACATCAAAAATTATGTTTCTATCATTTACCTACTCGAGGACTATGAAGGGATTGACAACCCCTTTATTGCGTTGGATGCAAGTTGTTTGATTGTTTGTGCAGGTATTCGGTGACCTGTGCGTTGTCTCCTACTGGATTGATACCTCGGTTCTCAAACTGAGGGAAATACTTATCTCTACTTTGCTGCATCACCCTTTCCTCTTCAAGGGGAAAACCAATGCAAGCTCAAGAAGTAGCACTTTGGAGGAGGCCTTTGCCGCGCTGGACCGGCTCCGGACTGATCTTCAGGGCGCTGAACGGCGCGTGGCGACGAGGCATTTGGGGCTGATCTCGGGGTGTCTATAGGCTGACTCGTCTGTCATGGCGGCCTGGGCCAGGCCGAGGCTGCTGTCGCGAAGGGCAGGAAGGAAGCCGGCGAGGCCACAACAGCGCGCGACGCAACGCTGACCGACGTAGCGTCTGCTAAGGAGCACTGCCGCATGGTGGAGGCCGAGCTGAAGGCCCTCCGTGATGAGCAGGCCGCCCGCACCCGTCAGCTTGAGGAGTAGGAGGAGCTCAAAGCCTGGGAGACTGCCCTCGCCGATGATACGTCTCCATCGTATCTACTTTTCCAAACACTTTTGACCTTGTTTTGGACTCTAACTTGCATGATTTGAATGGAACTAACCCGGACTGACGCTGTTTTCTGCAAAATTGCCATGGTGTTATTTTTGTGCAGAAATAAAAGTTCTCGGAATGACCTGAAACTTCACGGAGAATATTTTTGAAATTTATAAAAAATACTGGCGAAATAATCAACACCAGGGGGCCCACACCCTGTCCATGAGGGTGGGGGGCGCTTCCCGCACGCCCCCTGTTTCGTGGGCCCCCTGAGGCTCCACCGACCTCAACTCCAACTCTACATATTCACGTTCGGGGAGAAAAAAAATCAGGGAGAAGGATTCATCACGTTTTATGATACAGAGCCGCCGCCAAGCGCTAATCTCTCTGAGGAGAGCTAATCTGGAGTCCGTTCGGGGCTCCGGAGAGGGGAATATGTCGCCATCGTCATCATCTACCTTCCTCCATCACCAATTTCATGATGCTCACCGCCGTGCGTGAGTAATTCCATCGTAGGCTTGCTGGACGGTGATGGTTTGGATGAGATTTATCATGTAATCGAGTTAGTGTTGTTAGGGTTTGATCCCTAGTATCCATTATGTTCTGAGATTGATGTTGCTATGACTTTGCTATGCTTAATGCTTGTCACTAGGGCCCGAGTGCCATGATTTCAGATCTGAACCTATTATGTTTCCATGAATATATGTGAGTTCTTGATCCTATTTTGCAAGTCAATAGTCACCTACTATGTGTTATGATCCGGTAACCCCGTAGTGACAATAATCGGGACCACTCCCGGTGATGACCGTAGTTTGAGGAGTCCATGTATTCACTAAGTGTTAATGCTTTGTTCCGGTACTCTATTAAAAGGAGGCCTTAATATCCCTTAGTTTTCGATAGGACCCTGCTGCCACGGGAGGGTAGGACAAAAGATGTCATGCAAGTTCTTTTCCATAAGCACGTATGACTATATTCAGAATACATGCCTACATTACATTGATGAACTGGAGCTAGTTCTGTGTCACCCTATGTTATAACTGTTGCATGAGGAATCGCATCCGACATAATTATCCATCACTGATCCATTGCCTACGAGCTTTTCACATATTGATCTTTGCTTAGTTACTTTTCCGTTGCCACTGTTATAATCACTACAAAAACTATTACTATTACCTTTGCCACCGTTACCGTTACTTCCATATTACTTTGCTACTAAATACTTTGCTGCAGATATTAAGTCTTTCAGGTGCGGTTGAATTGACAACTCAACTGTTAGTACTTGAGAATATTCTTTGGCTCCCCTTGTGTCGAATCAATAAATGTGGGTTGAATACTCTACCCTCGAAAACTTTTGCGATCCCCTATACTTGTGGGTTATCAAGACTATTTTCTGGCGCCGTTGCTGGGGAGCATAGCTCTATTCTTTGAGTCACTTGGGATTTATATCTGTTGATTACTATGAGGAACTTGAAAGATGAAAGATCCAAGATTTTTCCCTCAACTACGAGGGGAGGTAAGGAACTGCCATCTAGCTCTGCACTTGATTCACCTTTTGTTTTGAGTAAACTTGTGACACCTACTTCTGCTATTCATTCTGATATGCATGTTATTGATGATGCCACTTCTGCTATGCATGATGCTTAGGATGAAACTATTTCTATGCTTGATAATACTGTGCCATTAGGTGAATTTCTTGATGAACAACTTGCTAGGGTTAGAGAGAATGAAATTATTGAAACTGATAATGTCGGATTTCGGGTTCCGGCAAACCCTTAAGGTTCGAACACTGGGGTGCGCGCGGAGATCACGTCCTCAACCTCCCTGCCTCACAAAGATCTAAACTACTAAAAGGATCACACAAGAGACACAAGATTTATACTGGTTCGGGCCACCATTCTGGTGTAATACCCTACTCCAGTGTGTGGTGGATGGATTGCCTCTTGGGGCTGGTGATGATGAACAATACAAGGAAGAACAGACTCGCGAGGGTCTGTTCTTGGCTGGGGCGATGAACTTCTAGGAGGAGTTCAGAAGCCCTTCTCTCTCTCTGATTTCCGATCTTCCTTCCGATTGAACCGAATCCCTTGCTATGTGGGCGGCTGGTCCCTATTTATAGATGCCCTGGTCCTCTTCCCAAATATCGAGCGGGAAGGGAGCCAACAATGGCTGGCTAATTTGAAGGGGGACAGCAAGTACATCTATCCTGACTAAAGGTGGTCTTCGCCTGCGAAAGACTCTGCGGTGACGCCACGTTGGGCTCCATGCTGACCTCCGTCTCATAGTCCGCTTGGTCCTGGTCTTGTTGCACCGAAACGGCAACCTTTGCCTGATGCCTCAGTACTACGCGGCTGCGCTTGCCCCCTTTGCACCAAAGAGGAAAGAAGGACGCTGCGCGCGCTGGCGCCTGCCTGGCGCCCTCGATCGTCATGGCTTGCGTCACAGGCACCTCGCGAGGCACCCTGCCTTGATATCTCCGTCTCCTCGCGAGCCAGCCTGAGGAGGCTGCGCCCGAGGATGCGCCGTGTCATCCGCCTCGCGAGGCTTGGCCCCTCGCGAGGGTCTTGAGCCTTGTGCTTGATGAAGATGGGCCGTGTTGGGCCCCCATTCGAGCCACGCCACAGGCCGCAGGCAGGCAAGTCTGGGGACCCCCGTTCCCAGAACGCCGACAGTAGCCCCCGGGCCCGTGGCGCACATGGGCTTGGCCGTGCTGAGAGGCGAAAGGGCAAGGGTGAAGCGCCGAGGGCCCTAACAGCCTGCGGCCTTGGGCGCCGCATGGCGGTTGATGGGACGTGGGCGACTCCACTTCCCCACGACGCCTTGGTGATCGCGCAAGCTGGACAAGTCCCTGTATGCAAATCGTGTCATGATTACCTGTGATCGTGGAGGCCGGTGGTTGGCCTTCACCGGCTATAAGTACTGTACGGCGCGTGCCCTTCCAGTCCATCTCTCCTTGCTTCCTCCTCCGCCCCCAGTTCTTACTTCGTCTTGGCGTGATGGCTCCGATCCGCCGGTTCTCCGGAGCGGAGAAGGGAAAAGCTCCTCGAGAGGGGCCAGATCCATTCCTGCCGAAGAAGCGGCTCGCCATTTGCAGCTGGGGCGAGGAAGATCGGCAGGTGGAGCCGAGGCCCCGGTGCGAGCGGGCTCCGCCGGGGTTCCCGCTTCCTCCGTACGCCCCCGCCGAGGGTGTTGATGCTGATCTCCGCGGCCGGCGCCGTCGTAGGCGCCGTCGGGTCACGAAGGCATGGGTTGTTCCTCCCGGAGTCCACGCCGAGGGCTCCTCCCACGAGTTTGTGCTCCATGTCGTCGTTCCTCTTCAATCCTAGATCCGTCTGCCTCCCTTCTTCTCCTCCGTCGTCCCCCCAGGAGGGCCTCTGGAGCTCTGGCTGCAGCATGCCGGCTGCAGCGCCCTCGCGACCGAGGCTGAGGTCGTGGTCGCCGCCCCGGGCGAGGTCTACTTGTCCTGCGGCTGGAGGGAAATCGCCCGGGTCTGCAAGAATAGGGGCGTCTTCGCGGTCCACCTGGAGTACGATGGCGCTGCAGCGATGTTCCTCAAGGTCTTCCACGCGATCGGGCGCCGGCTGGAGTGCTGCCACGGGAGAGGTGGCTAGGACCTTGCCCTGGAGAGGGCTAGGCCCGTCGACCGCTCCCTTGGCGAAGGCGCCGGGGGGTCCATCGACTCCAGCGAGATCTTTGTGACTCCGGAGACGAGCGACGACAGCTACGAGCTCCCGAGCCGGCGCCGCTCCCGGAGCAGGGCGGGCTCGTCAGGCTGCCGCCGACCCTGATCTGGATGTGGTTGGCGCCGGTGCCTGATGGCCCACTGTTGGTTATGGCATCTTCTGCTGGAACCCGTGTAGTTAGCACTCCTTAGGATCCGTTCCCTGCGAGGAATCAAAATGCGCCCCATGGGGGCTTGTAAGGTGTCTGTAGTCCCGTTTGTTGATATATGACCTTTGCTATGGATTTGTGTGAGTTGCTGATTCCGTCATAGCTTAGTTCTCCCTTTCGAACCTCGCGAGGGCTTGGTGCTCTACGCCGACAGGTCCCAGTCGCTGGTATGCCAGGTCGCGATGCCGTGGTCAAGGCCAGGAGGTGAGCGACCCGGGGTCCGGTAAGAGCCCCTGAGTCACGATGCTCAGGAGGTCCCCTTTGGCGCCCAAGCAGCCGTTGCTTGGTGAAAAAGGGAAGCAACATCGCTAGTACGGAATTGCCTTAAGTGCGGGGGTAGTGCCACGGTAGTCAGTGCTGCGGGAGGTGACTTATCTCGAGAGTCGGGGATTATCCCTGGTGCGCCGTCGGGTTCGAGCGTCGGTAGGAGCGGAGTTGCTCGGCAAGGTCCTCGCGAGCCCCTTCCCCCTCGCCTCTGCTCCCCTTTCTTCTCTACGCCCTCGGGTCCCGGCCCTCGAGCTTGTCTCAGCCGTCGCTGGTATGCCAGGTCGCGATGCCGTGGACAAGGCCAGAGGGTGAGGGCTGGAGAGCCAGTAGGAGCCCTGAGTCGCGATGCTCAGGCACCCCCCTTTAACGTGCAAGCGGTTCGCGTGGGCGAGGGTGAAGGGAACCTCGTGAGGGCCTTGGCTAGCGCAGTTCCCTCCAAGGATCCTGCAGAGTCATCACAGAAAGAAGATGGTGTTGCCGTGGCGGCCATTAGTTGATCGTTAGTCACTCAAGAGCTTGCTGGTTGGAGTTGGTGAGGTGTATCTGGGCACCCGTGAGCCAGCGCGGGGCTCACGGGGCCCTACCCCTAGGCGGGTTGTGCCTGGCACTGGGCCGTATCTTGAGATGTGTCCCTGCAAAATTTGGTTAGATGCCGGTACTCTACGTCCTCGGGTCCCGGCCCTCGAGCTTGTCTCAGCCGTCGCTGGTATGCCAGGTTGCGATGCCATGGACAAGGCCAGAGGGTGAGGGCTGGAGAGCCAGTAAGAGCCCTGAGTTGCGATGCTCAGGAACCCCCCCTTTAAAGTGCAAGTAGTCGACATGGAGAAGAAGGGATGCCGCGGACGGGCATCATGCAATCAAGCGTGATGGGCAACTGCATAGTTGGAAATAAACGCTAGGGAGATACACGCCGCTGGGTCTGGCCCGAGCAGCTTGGGGATGATGCATCCCGAGGGGAGCTCCCAACAAGGCAAACTAACGACGGAAAGGTAAATGCAGATACATGCCGCGGGGACGGACCCACGCGGCCTGGGAGTGATGCAACCCTGGGAGGGTGCTCCCAGCTGAGAACGGAACTTGAAAGATGTCACCTGAGGATGTCGTCGGCGTAGTGGCGTTGGTGCGGCAGACTTGACGGGCTGCAGGAGCCGATCCTCATGAGCCCCCAGGCCCCGGGGCCTCGGGAGGCTCCGGAGGCGCTGGTGAATCCTCGCGAGCTGCCTCCAACTCCGCCAAGGCCGTGGAACGCCTGTCTTCCTGAGCCTCCATGATGCCCCTCATGAGGCGCTGGTACGCCGCAGCCATGCTCGGCAGGCCGTAAGGCATGCGAACATAGCTATGGGGTGGACCCCCGCAGTGCCCCACTTGTGAGGGCCAGAGACGCTCCATCGTGGTGATCTGATTGAGCCCTGGTACGTTGACGCAGACGCGCAGCCCACCATCCTCGCCTGGATGCGGGGCCACGGCTGGCAGGTGGCGGCAACCTCTCATGATCCTTGTCTCCTGTAGTTCTTGAATGGCCTTGTCAACGAACTCCTGCTGGTCTGGCCTTCCTTGCTCGGCTCCTTCCCGGGGGAAACGTGCCGCGAAGCACGCCTCCACATGGTGCCCAAGCGCCTCCCTCGTGACCCTGGCTAGGTCGGTGGCCCTCCAAATGAGAGCCCCCGAGCCCTGCCTGAGGAGGGCGCCGGGTGCGCTTTCCTAGGCGATGGAAGGAGGGTCCAGGTGGGCAGACGTGGGCCCTGAGGGGCCTGCCTCCTGAGGGGCCGAGCCTGACGATGTCTTCTTCTTCTTGGGGGTGGTCTCAGGAAGCCTCCTGCTTCCGCGATCTGGGTCTTCTAGCGACGCGGCCTGATAGGCCCGCTCCAGGGAACGCACTTCATCCTTCTCTTCACAGGGCACCGTGATGACGCCGCCACTTCCTGGCATCTTGAGGATGTTGTAGCCGTGGTGGGTCGCAGCCATGAACTTGGCCAGCGCTGGGTACCCGAGGATGGCGTTGTACGGCAGGCGGATGTGGGCGACATCGAAGTCGATGAGCTCGGTGCAGTAGTTGCTGCGAGCCCCGAAGGTGACAGGGAGGCGAACCTGCCCGATCGGGACTGTGGAACCATCGGTGATCCCGGAGAAAGGCTTGGTTGGCCGAAGCTGGTCATAGGGCACTTGGAGGTTGTTGAATGTTTCCACGGACAGGACGTTGAGCCCGCGCCCCACCATCGATGAGGGTCTTGGTGACCAGCACGTTGCTGATGACTGGGAGCAGAGCATCGGGAGGACTCCTGCTGTGGCCGCGCACTTGAGCTGGTCTGCCGAGCTGAACATGATGGGGCACGCCGACCACCTGAGGGGGCGCGTTGCTTCGAGCTTGGGGAGAACTGCATTCACCTCACGGGCAAACTGCTTGAAGATATGTTGAGAGGCTGGGGCTTGAGCTCCGCCCAGGATGCAGGCGATTGCGCGCGGCTCCTACAAGCCCCCAGCCCTCTCGTCTTGATGGCGGTCTTCGTTCCTTCTTGGTAGAGGCGGCAGAGGAAGTAGGCCTGCATTGCCGTGAGGGCGGTCCTCATGAGGCTGATCCCTCCAGTCTCCCTCGCGAGGCTGATCCCTCCATCCTCTCTCGCGAGGTGGGTCTTGCCAGCGGTCCTGGCGTGGGCCACGGTCTTCCCAGCGTCCTCGGTTTCTTCCTCCTCCTCGGCCTTAGCCCCGGTCAGCACGGTCAGGGCGACGACCGATCCTTCCTTCTCGCACGGCGCGGAGCTCATGACATTCGTTGGTGGTGTGGGTGTGGAGGTCGTGGTACACGCAGTACCGACTGCCTCTGGAGGGTTCGGGCAGATCCTTGCCCTGCTTTGTGTCTGGTTCTGCCGCAAGTACGGCAGCCCCCTTGCGCTTCGCGTCCTTGGCTTTGGGCTTCTTCTCTTCTGGGTCCGCGGCAGGCAGCTCGAGGAGGGAGAGACGTCCCTCCTCAGCCCTGGCACACTTGTTCGCCAAGTTGAACAGCTCCAGGGAGGTGCAGAGGTCTTCGTGCATCGCCAGCTCCTCCTTCATCTTGACGTGGCGCACGCCGTCGGAGAAGGCAGAGATGATGGCCTCCTCGGACACCTTGGGGATCTTGAGGCGTGCGCTATTGAAGCGCTGGATGTACTTTTGCAGGGTCTCTCCGGGTTGTTGCTTGATGCGGCGCATGTCGCTCACGGCGGGCGGCCGGTCGCGAGTACCTTGGAAGTTGGCGATGAAGCGGGCGCCCATCTGGTCCCAGGAGGAGATCGTGCCTGGAGCCAGATTCAGGAGCCAGGTTCGAGCTCCTTCCTTGAGCTCCATGGAGAACCAGTTCGCCATGACCTTTTCATCCCCCCCGGCAGCCTCGATGCCCAGCTCCTAGAGCTGGAGGAACTCTGCGGGATCGGTTGTGCCGTCGTAGCGAGGAGGCAGGTCGGGCTTGAACTTGCCGGGCCACGCGATGCTGCGCAGCTCAGTGGTGTAGGCGTGGCAGCCCGCGGTGGCCACAAAAGGCCTCGGTTGGTGGAGAGCTTGGTCTTGAGGGTCCCCACGCGCTGCAGCTAGGAGCAGGGCGGGGTCTTGTCGCACCGGAGCTGGAGCAGGGTCGCGGCGTGCCGGAGCGGGGAGCGCCCTGGCAGCCCCTTGCGGGCGAGGAACTTCTTGGCAGCTCCGCTCTTGCTGCGCTGACGCCTGACGGAGCGGGTTCCGCCCAGGGGCCAAGCGCCTTGGAGCCATGGCATCTTCTTGGAGGGGAGGCGGCTAGTGCGCCTCTGGAGCTTCGTTGCCCGCGCGGGGCGGAGTGTGGCGCAGAGGGACGGACGGCGCGGAAGAGCCCCCTGCGGCGCGGACAAGCTCGGCGACGCGGTCGAGCCACTGTTCGTAGACGTCGTCGACGGGACGGTAGCGCAAGAGATCATTTGCCGCTAGGAGCGCAGCCCGAGCCTCCAAGGGTGCGCGGAGCGCGCGGGATGAAGAACCAGCTGGAGCGAGTGATGGAGTAGCAGTGCGGCCGTCTTGCCGCACGGACGGGTGCTGAGGCGATGCCTGCTGCTCGCCCCCCGCCGGGCCAGTGGCGGTGTTGATGGCGGGCGACGGGGAACGACGAGGACCGTGTGGGCGATGCGAGAAGCGATGGCGGCCCGACGCTCGGCGCGGACCGACGAGCGTCGGACATGGATGCGACGGTCGGAGGAGAACGGAGCGGTGGAAGACAGATTCCAGCACACCCCTACCTGGCGCGCCAAATGTCGGATTTCGGGTTCCGGCAGACCCTTAAGGTTCGAACACTCGGGTGCGCACGGAGATCACGTCCCTCAACCTCCCCGCCTCACAAAGATCTAAACTACTAAAAGGATCACACAAGAGACACAAGATTTATACTGGTTCGGGCCACCATTGTGGTGTAATACCCTACTCCAGTGTGTGGTGGATGGATTGCCTCTTGGGGCTGGTGATGATGAACAATACAAGGAAGAACAGCCTCACAAGGGTCTGTTCTTGGCTGGGGCGATGAACTGCTAGGAGGAGTTCAGTCGCCCTTCTCTCTCCATGATTTCCAATCTTCCTTCCGATCGAACCGAATCCCTTGCTATGTGGGGGGCTGGTCCCTATTTATAGAGGCCCTGGTCCTCTTCCCAAATATCGAGCGGAAAGGGAGCCAACAATGGCGGGCTAATTTGAAGGGGGACAACAAGTACATATATCCTGACTAAAGGTGGTCTTCGCTTGCGAAAGACTCTGCGGTGATGCCGTGCTGGGCTCCATGGTGACCTCCGTCTCGTAGTCCGCTTGGTCTTGGTCTTGTTGCACCGAAACGGCAACCTTTGCCTGATGCCTCGGTACTACGCGGCTGCGCTTGCCCCCTTTTCACCAAAGAGGAAAGAAGGACGCTGCGCGCGCTGGCGCCTGCCTGGCACCCTCGATCGTCATGGCTTGCGTCACGGGCACCTCGCGAGGCACCCTGCCTTGATATCTCCGTCTCCTCGTGAGCCAGCCTGAGGAGGCTGCGCCCGAGGATGCGCCGTGTCGTCCGCCTCGCAAGGCTTGGCCCCTCGCGAGGGTCTTGAGCCTTGTGCTTGATGAAGATGGGCTGTGTTGGGCCCCCATTCGAGCCACGCCGCAGGCCGCAGGCAGGCAAGTCTAGGGACCCCCGTTCCCAGAACGCCGACAGATAATATTAATGAAAGTGATGATGAAGATTCTCCCCCTAGATATGAATTGCCTGTTGTGCCTGAGGGTTATGTTATCGATGAAGAAACTGCAAGAAACTTTTTAGCTTGGAATGATAGATATGATCTTAAGAAGCTGTTAGCTAAGCTGAAAGAAAAGTATTTGAATGATAGAAGGAAATATGACCCTGCTTTTGCTACTTCACCTATCTGTATTTCGGATAAGGATTATGATTTTTTGTCAATCCCGAGTTAATTAATTTGGTTGAATTTGATCCTTTTTATGTCTATGAATCTAAAACTGTTCTGGCACATCTTACTAAATTAAATGAAGCCACCCTGTTCACTAATGATGAGAAAACTCGCTATTACTTTATCCTTAAGTTATTTCCATTCTCATTAAATGGTGATGCTAAAACATGGTTTAATTCTCTTGATCCTGGTTGTGTGTGTAGTCCCAAGGATATGATTTATTACTTCTCTGCTAAATATTTCCCTGCTCATAAGAAACAAGCTGCCTTAAGGGAAATACATAATTTTGTGCAAATTGAAGAAGAGAGTCTCCCACAAGCTTGGGGGAGGCTTCTTCGATTACTTAATGCTTTGCCTGATCATCCTCTCAAGAAAAATGAAATACTTGATATCTTTTATAATGGACTAACCGATGCTTCTAGAGACCACCTAGATAGTTGTGCTGGTTGTATTTTCAGGGAAAGAACTGTTGATCAAGCTGAATTGCTATTGAATAATATGCTGAGTAATGAAAATGATTGGACACTTCCTGAGCCAATTCCTAAGCCAACTCCAAAGAAAAGGGGTATTCTATTTCTCAGTCCTGAAGATATGAAAGAGGCAAAGAAATCTATGAAAGAAAAGGGTATTAAAGCTGAAGATGTTAAGAATTTAGCGTCTATTGAAGAAATACCTGGTCTTCATAACCCTACACAGGTAGTAAAGGTAAATTCTCTCTATAGATTTGATGAAGGTAATATTCCTCGTTATAAGTCTGCTAGCCAATGCTTAGATGAGTTTGATCATTTTATTGTTAAACAAGAAAACTTCAATGCTTTTGTTGGTACACAATTGAATCGTAACGCTTATATGATTGAACACTTGAGTGATCATATGTCTAGAGTTAAAGGTGAACATAAACTTATTAGTAAACATGCTTCTATGGTTACCACTCAAGTAGAACAAGTGCTTAAAGATCAGAATGATTTGATCAATGAATTAGATAATAAGAAAAATGATAATGTTGTTAGAGTTGTGACCAGAGGGAGTAAAATGACTCAGGAACCTTTGTATCTTGAGGGCCACCCTAAGAGAATTGAGCAAGATTCTCAAAGAACTAATGTTGATACACCTAGTTCTTCTAAGAAGAAGAAAAAGAAAACTCCATGATTTCCAATCTTCCTTCCGATCGAACCGAATCCCTTGCTATGTGGGGGGCTGGTCCCTATTTATAGAGGCCCTGGTCCTCTTCCCAAATATCGAGCGGGAAGGGAGCCAACAATGGCGGGCTAATTTGAAGGGGGACAACAAGTACATATATCCTGACTAAAGGTGGTCTTCGCTTGCGAAAGACTCTGCGGTGACGCCGTGCTGGGCTCCATGGTGACCTCCGTCTCGTAGTCCGCTTGGTCTTGGTCTTGTTGCACCGAAACGGCAACCTTTGCCTGATGCCTCGGTACTACGCGGCTGCGCTTGCCCCCTTTTCACCAAAGAGGAAAGAAGGACGCTGCGCGCGCTGGCGCCTGCCTGGCGCCCTCGATCGTCATGGCTTGCGTCACGGGCACCTCGCGAGGCACCCTGCCTTGATATCTCCGTCTCCTTGCGAGCCAGCCTGAGGAGGCTGCGCCCGAGGATGCGCCGTGTCATCCGCCTCGCAAGGCTTGGCCCCTCGCGAGGGTCTTGAGCCTTGTGCTTGATGAAGATGGGCTGTGTTGGGCCCCCATTCGAGCCACGCCGCAGGCCGCAGGCAGGCAAGTCTAGGGACCCCCGTTCCCAGAACGCCGACAGATAATATTAATGAAAGTGATGATGAAGATTCTCCCCCTAGATATGAATTGCCTGTTGTGCCTGAGGGTTATGTTATCGATGAAGAAACTGCAAGAAACTTTTTAGCTTGCAATGATAGATATGATCTTAAGAAGCTGTTAGCTAAGCTGAAAGAAAAGTATTTGAATGATAGAAGGAAATATGACCCTGCTTTTGCTACTTCACCTATCTGTATTTCGGATAAGGATTATGATTTTTTGTCAATCCCGAGTTAATTAATTTGGTTGAATTTGATCCTTTTTATGTCTATGAATCTAAAACTGTTCTGGCACATCTTACTAAATTAAATGAAGCCACCCTGTTCACTAATGATGAGAAAACTCACTATTACTTTATCCTTAAGTTATTTCCATTCTCATTAAATGGTGATGCTAAAACATGGTTTAATTCTCTTGATCCTGGTTGTGTGTGTAGTCCCAAGGATATGATTTATTACTTCTCTGCTAAATATTTCCCTGCTCATAAGAAACAAGCTGCCTTAAGGGAAATATATAATTTTGTGCAAATTGAAGAAGAGAGTCTCCCACAAGCTTGGGGGAGGCTTCTCCGATTACTTAATGCTTTGCCTGATCATCCTCTCAAGAAAAATGAAATACTTGATATCTTTTATAATGGACTAACCGATGCTTCTAGAGACCACCTAGATAGTTGTGCTGGTTGTATTTTCAGGGAAAGAACTGTTGATCAAGCTGAATTGCTATTGAATAATATGCTGAGTAATGAAAATGATTGGACACTTCCTGAGCCAATTCCTAAGCCAACTCCAAAGAAAAGGGGTATTCTATTTCTCAGTCCTGAAGATATGAAAGAGGCAAAGAAATCTATGAAAGAAAAGGGTATTAAAGCTGAAGATGTTAAGAATTTAGCGTCTATTGAAGAAATACCTGGTCTTCATAACCCTACACAGGTAGTAAAGGTAAATTCTCTCTATAGATTTTATGAAGGTAATATTCCTCGTTATAAGTCTGCTAGCCAATGCTTAGATGAGTTTGATAATTTTATTGTTAAACAAGAAAACTTCAATGCTTTTGTTGGTACACAATTGAATCGTAACGCTTATATGATTGAACACTTGAGTGATCATATGTCTAGAGTTAAAGGTGAACATAAACTTATTAGTAAACATGCTTCTATGGTTACCACTCAAGTAGAACAAGTGCTTAAAGATCAGAATGATTTGATCAATGAATTAGATAATAAGAAAAATGATAATGTTGTTAGAGTTGTGACCAGAGGGAGTAAAATGACTCAGGAACCTTTGTATCTTGAGGGCCACCCTAAGAGAATTGAGCAAGATTCTCAAAGAACTAATGTTGATACACCTAGTTCTTCTAAGAAGAAGAAAAAGAAAAATGATAGGACTTTGCATGCTTCTAGTGAACCTGTTGTTGACACACCTGAGAATCCCAATGATATTTCTATTTCTGATGCTGAAACACAATCTGGTAATGAACATGAACCTAGTGATAATGTTAATGATGATGTTCATGTTGATGCTCAACCTAGCAATAACAATGATGTAGAGATTGAACCTGCTGTTGATCTTGATAACCCACAATCAAAGAATCAACGTTATTATAAGAGAGACTTCGTTGCTAGGAAGCACGGTAAAGAAAGAGATCCATGGGTTTAGAAACCCACGCCTTTTCCTCCTAAACCATCCAAGAAAAAGGATGATGAGGATTTTGAGCGCTTTGCTGAAATGATTAGACCTATCTTTTTGCGTATGCGTTTGACTGATATGCTTAAAATGAATCCTTATGCTAAGTATATGAAAGATACTGTTACAAATAAAAGAAAGATACCGGAAGCTGAAATTTCCACCATGCTTGCTAATTATACTTTTAAGGGTGGAATACCAAATTAACTTGGAGATCCAGGAGTACCAACTATACCAAGCTCCATTAAAAAACTATGTTAAAACTGCTTTATGTGATCTTGGAGCCAGTGTTAGTGTTATGCATCTCTCTTTATATCATAGACTTGATTTGAATAAGTTGACACCTACTGAAATATCTATGCAAATGGCTGATAAATCAACTGCTATACCTGTCGGTATTTGTGAGGATGTGCCTGTTGTGGTTGCAAACATTACTATTTTAACAGACTTTGCTATTCTTGATATTCCCGAGGACGATAGTATGCCTATTATTCTTGGTAGAATCTTTTTGAATACTGCAGGGGCTGTTATTGATTGCAACAAAGGCAATTCCACTTTTCATGTTAATGGTAATGATCATATAGTACACTTTTCGAGGAAACAACCTCAAGTCCATAGTATTAATTCTATTGGAAAAATTCCAACCATTACTATTGGAGGCTTTGAATTCCCTCTTCCTACTGTCAAGAAGAAATATGATATTATTATTGTTGGGGACATGCATATCCCCATTGAGGTAACTTAGTGTTATTCAAAAATTCTCTGGTTTCATGTTATTCGGAAAGAGTTTGTTAATAGGACTTGATCAACCTTGTTAGTGGATTCCTTTTGATGAGCATGAGATGGATGAAGTTAGAAAGCACAACTCTTTGTACACTCCTTTTACTTTCTGTTATTTAGATTAAATAAAGAAAAAAAATAGTATTTTCTGTCTGTTTTATGAATTATCCTTACAATAAAAAATACCTCGAAAATAAAAGTTATGCAAATGTCTTGAAAATTTTATATGATTTTTCTAGTATATTTAAGAATTATTGGCACCGGGAACACACCTGGGGCCACACCACCTGGCCACGAGGGTCCAGGGCACGCCCACCCCCAGGGGCGTGCCCCCTGCCTCCACTACAAAAAAGACAGATCCGTGACATTTTGGGCCGAATGAATTTTTTTCTGTCATACTTATGACACTTCTATGACAATAATAGTGACAAAACATGGTATCATCATAGATGTGGTGGGGTCCTACTTCTATGACAAAAAATCATGACAGAAAATGGGCTTTTCGTCCTGGGCGGGCCGAAGACATTGCTGCATGACATTCTTTGCGCCGTCCATGACGGAAAAAACCGTGGTAGAAGCAAGGGCGAGGAAAATATCGGGGTGTTCCCGGTTACGGTGGGTGGTCGGGGCCGAGCGATACACGTTTCTCTCGTACACGCACGAGCGTGGGTGCAAGGCATTGGGCTCTAACTGAACCCGAGCGAGGCGTTGGGCTCTAACTGAACCCGACTGATTGCACTGCAGGCTACGCGTTACTGAACCCGAGCGATCGATCGATAACTGTTAACTGAACCCGATCGAGCGATTCCTTCGCTATTGCTGCTAACTGAAGCCGATCGATGCTGCCTCTGGATGAACAGTGAGCATTGCTGGGGGGGGGGGTTGGATGAACAGTTCCCGGTGGGGGTGGATGAACAGGACCCCGTGGTGTTGCCTCTGGATGAACAGGACACCGGTCGATCGAGCCGGTTGGGGCTGGATGAACAGGACCCCGTGGAGGGCTGGATGAACAGTACCACCCCATGGAGGGCAGGATGAACAGTAGACGGTGGAGGGCTGGATGAACAGTAGCCCGTGGAGGGGTGGTTGAATAGGACCCTGTGGAGAGGGCTGGTTGAACAGTATCCGGTGGAGTAACGCGCGGTGTAGGTTGGATGAACAGGAGCCCGTGGATGAACAGTCGCATGTGTAGGCTGGAGGAGGTCAACAGTGGATGAACAGTAGCCCGTGGAGGCTGGAGGGGGTCAATGGTGGAGATGGACAGTATCTCGTGGAGTCCCGTTTTGCGGTACGCCACACCCCTCCCGATGAACCGGATCCCCGTTTCGACCGCAGTGCTCCAACACAAGTCTGTTTCCTCCGTTTTGTGGTACGCCACACCCCTCCCGATCAACAGGACCCCCGTTTCAACCGTAGGAGGTCCGTTTCCTCCATTTTGCGGTACGCCAGACCCCTCTTGATGAACAGGATCCCGTTTCGAACGTGGATGATCGAACACAAGGCCGTTTCCTCCATTCCGCGGTACGCTAGGCCTCGTTTCCAACGGCTGTTCTGTCCAAGCCCTCCTGATAAACACGACGACGCATTCCGTTCCGACACAGCCGGTTGGCTCCCCATGAACACGACGACGATGCAGTTTCTCCGTTCCGACCCAACCATGTATACGAGCCCTGGCCATACGTATGCGTGAGTAGGCGTTCGAGACCCTGCCCGTATGTACGTACGTGGCCGTATTTTCTTTCTTGCACACTGGTTGTTGTACGTACATGTACAAGCTACGTCCACGCCTCTACATCAACCAGTATGTACGTACACGTTCGCGACTAGAATGACAACGCTACGTACGCTTCGACCAGGTGGGTCCTGACTATGAAGCACTTCCTTGCATACGAAGATGTAGCTGGTGGGTCCCAGCAGTCAGGGGGTGAATCATTTTTTACCCGGACGCACTTCCTTGCATGCGAAGATGTAGCTGGTGGGTCCCAGCAGTCATGGGGAACCATTTTTTCACGAAATACGATGGCCCGTCCGGTGGGTCCCCGCTGTCCGGTACTCCTTGCTGCGGCCGTGGACCCAGCTGCCAGCCTCTCCACGTACAGTCCACGTCCGATGGAAGCCGTTCCTTGACCATGTTGACCATGCCGCGCCGAGAGCACCAGGGCAGTGGATGACGGCGAGGCCTAGGAAGGGGACGACGCGAAGCCGGGGAAGACGCGGCACTGGAAGCCCGCGCGGAGAGGAGTATGAGGGTTCACTGGTTCGGCTGCGGTGTGAGGCTGCCGTCGCTGCTGGGCCTGGCCAGCAGTGGAATAGTAGGAGGCGGTGAGGCCTCCGCGGCAGCAGAGCCGGCCATGGGAGGCAGGATCATGCGGCACGACCGGCGCTGCTTTGGGCGGCTGGAGCAAGAAGACCAGAGGTTGAAGAAGCACTACGGCCGTTGGATGGACATCGTATGGTCACTTGAGCTAGAATCGTTCATATCGACTAAGTTAACAAAGCACTCCGTCCCCGTCAACTTAGTAGGCCCACAAGTCAGCCTCCCACCAAGGTGGGTCCCGACCAGCACGGGGAGTATTCATTTTTTTGTGCGTAATAAGGAGGCACTTCCGGTGGGTCCGAGCTGACAGCGGGGGGAACGTTTTTTGCGCAATACGGTGGCCCATTCGGTGGGTCCCAGCAGTTAGGGGGGAAACATTTTTTTTGAGAAATACGGTGGCCCGTCCGGTGTGTCCCTGCTGTCAGGTGGAGGAATCATTATTTTCCGCATAATAAGGAGGCACTTCCTTGCTATCGTCATGGACCCAGCTGTCAGCCTCTCCACGTACAGTCCACGTTCGATGGAAGCCGTTCCTTGACCATGTTGACCACGCCCACCGAGAGCACCAGGGTGGTGGACAACGGCGAGGCCTAGGAAGGGGACGGCGCGGAGCCAGGGAAGATGCTGCAGTGGAAGCCCGCGCAGAGAGGAGTACGAGGTTTCACTGGTTCGGCTGTGGTGTGAGGCTGCCGTCGCTGCAGAATAACATGGGGTGTGGGTGAGTAGAGGAATGGCCTGGCCAGCGGTGGGAGTAGTAGGGGACGGTGAGGCCTCCGCGGCATCACAACCGACCATGGGAGGCAGGAGCACGCGGCACGACCGGCGCTGCTTTGGGTGGCTGGAGCAAGCAGACCAGAGGTTGAAGAAGCACTACGGCCATTGGATGGACATCATACGGTAACTGCAGCTAGAATCGTTTATATTGACTAAGTTGACAAAGCCCTTGGCGCACCAGGTAGGGGTGCGCCGGAATCTTTCTTCCGTTGTTCACGTGCGATCTTCCGTCGTGCCCATGGCTGACGCTCGTCGGGCTCATGCCGAGCGCCGGGCTGCTCTCGCCACCCGCGTCACCCAGACGGCGCCCGTCGACGGACGCCCTCGTCGTTCCCCGTCGCCTGCCGCCAACGCCGCCACCGGTCCGGCGGGGAACGAGCAGCAGGCCTCATCCCAACATACTTCGGTACGGCGGGAGGGCCGCACCGCCACACCGTCGCTAACTCTAGCCGCTTCATCGTCCCACGCCCGTCGCGCCCCCACGGACGCGCACGCCGCGCTGCTCCTGGCAAGAGAGCTCTTGCACTACCGCCCCGTCGATGACCTCTACGAGGACTGGCTCGCCCGCATCACCGAGCTCGTCAAAGCTGCAGGGGGCTCCCCCTTGCCGTCCCTCTCGCTGCCTCGCCCACCATTCCGCGCAGGAGGCGAGGATCAGGAGGTGCCTCCACCACCTCCTTCTCAAGAAGGCGCCCTGGCTCCAAGGCGCGCAGCCCCAGGGCGAGACCCTTCGTGTCCGGCGCCTGCGCAGCAAGAAAGGAGCTGCCAAGAGATCCCTCGTCCCCGAGAAGGTGCTCGCGCGCTCCCAGCACCGGCGCGCCAAGATCGTGTCCCTGCACCTGCACGCCAAGACCCCGCACTGCTCCAAGCGGCGGCGTGCGGTAATCCCCAGGAACAAGCCCAACACCAGCAAAAGGCACCGGTGGCCACAACAGGCTGCCATGCCCTCACCCCCGAGCTACGGGGCGTCGCATGGCCAGGCAAGTTCAAGCCCGACCTGCCCCCTCGCTACGATGGCACGACGGACCCCGTGGAGTTCCTACAGCTCTACGAGTTATGCATCGAAGCCGCCAACGGAGACGAAAGGGTCATGGCGAACTGGTTTCCCATGGCGCTCAAGGACGAGGCCCGCACCTGGCTCCTGAACCTGGCTCCTGGCACGATCTCCTCCTGGGACGAGATGCACACTCGCTTCATCACCAACTTCCAGGGCACTCGCGACCGGCCCCCGCCCGTGAGCGATCTGCGCCGCATCAAACAGCGGCAAGGGGAAACCCTGCAGAAATACATCCAGCGCTTCAACAATGCTCGCCTCAAGATCCCTAAGGTGACCGAAGAAGCCATCATCTCGGCCTTCTCCAATGGCGCACGCGACATCAAGATGAAGGAGGAGCTAGCAATCCATGAAGACCTATGCACATCCCTGGAGTTGTTCAACTTGGCAACCAAGTGCGCCAGGGCTGAGGAAGGGCGCCTTTCCCTCCTCGAACTCCCGGCTGCCGACCCAGAAGAGAAGAAGCCCAAGGCCAAGGACGTGAAGCGCAAGGGGGCTGCCATGCTTGCAGCGGAACCGGACACCAAGCAAGGTAGGGATCAGCCTGAGTCATCCAAGGGCAGCTGGTACTGCGTGTACCATGACCTCCATACCCACAACACCAACGAATGTCAAGAGCTCAGGGCCGTGAGAGATGGACGTGTCGGCTGACGCCCCGAGCGCAACGACAGGGGCTATGGCCGAGGAGGAGGAAGAGGTGGCGGACGATGGGAAGACCGTGGCCCTCGCCAAGGGTGGGGTGACCGACCTCGCGAGGATCGCTGGCAGGACCAGCCTCGCAAGGGAGGCTGGAGAGATCAGCCTCGTGAGGATCGCCTGCACGGCAACACAGGCCTTCCTCCTCTGCCGCCGCCGCCAAGGAGGAACGAAGGCCAGCATCAAGACGAGGAGGCTGGGGGCTTCCAGGAGCCGTGCGCAATCACTTGCATCTTGGGTGGAGCGCAGGCCCCAGCCTCACAGTGCATCTTCAAGCAGTTTGCTCGCGAGGTGAATGCAGTCCTCCCCAAGCTTGAGGCCACACGCCCTCTCAGGTGGTCTGCATGCGCTATCACGTTCAGCTTAGCGGATCAGCTCAAGTGCGCGGCAACGGCCGGAGTCCACCCGATGCTTTGCTCCCCAGTCATCAGCAACGTGTAGGTCACCAGGACCCTCATTGACGGCGGAGCAGGTCTCAACGTCCTGTCCGTCAAGACGTTCGACAATCTCAAAGTGTTGTATGATCAGCTTCAGCCTACCAAGCCCTTCTCAGGAGTCACTGATGGTTCCACTGTTCCAATAGGGCAGGTTCGCCTTCCAGTCACCTTCGGGCAGCACAACAACTACCGCACCGAGCTCATCGACTTCGACGTCGCCCACATCCATCTGCCATACAACGCCATCCTCGGGTACCCAGCCCTGGCCAAGTTCATGGCAGTGACTCACCATGGATACAATGTCCTCAAGATGCCAGGAAGCGGTGGAGTCATCACCGTACCCTGTGAAGAAAGGGATGCAGTGTGTTCACTTGAGCGCGCGTTCCAAGCCGCAGCAATTGAAGACCCGGACCACAGGAACCGAAGACTTCCAGAGGCGACCCTTAAGAAGAAGAAGGTTTCGCCTGGCCCAAGCCATAAGGAGATAGGTGCCTTCGGAGGTGTTGCGTCAGGATCTACACCCAATTAGGGAGCGCCACCCTCTCTCGCATAGGAAGGCGTACCCGGAGCCCTCCTCAGGCAGGGCTCGGGGGCTCTTTCTTGGAGAGCCATCGACTTTGCCAAGGTTGCGAGGGAGGCGCTCGTGCACCACTTGGAGGGGTGCTTCTAGGAAAGTTTCCCTCAAGAAGGTACGAGGCAAGGAAGACCAAACCCTCAGGAGTTCATCGTAAGAAACACCCAGGAGCTACAGGAGTCGGGAGTCATGCGCGGCAGCCGCCGCTTGCCCACCGTGGCCCCACTCCTCGGCGAGGATGGTGGGCTGCGCGTCTGCATTGACGTGCCAGGGCTCAACCGTGCCGCATCTCAGGAGCGCCTCTGGCCTTCGTGTGTGGGGCGTTGCGAGGGTCCACCCCGTAGCTACGTTCGCATGCCTTTCGGCCTACCGAATGCGGTCGCCGCTCATCAGCGCCTGCTGAGGAGTATTCTGGAAGCCCAGGAGGTCGGGCATCATGCGGTCCTGGCGGAGATGGAGATGGCCCTCGAGAACTCACCTGCGCCCCCGGAGCCTCCCGAGGCTCCTGGGCCTGGGGGCTCGTGAGGGTCGACGTCATCATCGCGCGTCTCCCACTTCTTCAGCATCACTTCATCTTCAACGATACCAGGTGACATCTTTCTAAATTCCGTTTTTAGCTGGGAGCACCCACAGGGCCGCATCATTCCCAGGTCGCGTGCGTCCGTCCCTGCGGCATGTATCCATTTTGCTTATGCTCTTTACTTACCTTGTTGGGGGCGCCCCTCGGGCTGCATCATCCCCAAGCTGCTCGGGACTAGCCCAACGGCGTTTCCTTTTCCTGCGTCTATTTAAAATGAATTTCCTCCTGCGTGCTTAACATACCCGACCTAATCGCCTACTCGATTGACGCCTACCTATGGAGCCACTCGCTTTGGCACGACATTTGCGCACGGGTCCGTCCCTGCAACGCCGATAAACCTGAGTGGTCGAGCTCTGGCAGCGGCAGCCCCGCAAGGCACCACCTCACCAGGCCCTCAGTGCCCCAATCACTTCCCCGGAGCGACCAAAGGTTGGCTGGCAACTGTAACGACATGTCTTGTTTCTCTTCAAGATTAGTGTGCAGGACCTACTCCAGGAGCAACGCTAGGGACGTCGTGAGATGTCTCTCCCTCTCTCCGGCACGGACCGCTTGCACGTTAAAAGGGGGGCGCCTGAGCATCGCGACTCATGGGCTCCTACTGGCTCTCCAGCCCTCACCCCCTGGCCTTGACCCACGACATCGCGACCTGTCATACCAGCGGCGGCAGAGCTCGCTCGAGGGCCGGGACCTGAGCACGTAGAGCATTAAGGAAAGTGCAGGGGAGTGGGAAGAAGCTCGCGAGGACCTAGCCCAACAACGCCTCAGCTGCCACCACTCGGGCCGGGCGCTTCACCGAGGAACTACACCAGACTCAAGAGATTAGTCACGCCCTTACAGGAGTTGGATCAACACAGCGCCAAACCCTCGCCCAGTGCGGCTCTGTCATGGCGACGTTGCCTTCCTTTCTCGCCCAGCGAGGGCTGCTTGAGCGCTAAAGGGGACCTCCCAAGCATCGTGACTCGGGGGATCTTACCGGACCTCGGGCCACTCACCTCCTGGCCTTGACCACGGCAACGCGACCTGGCATACCAGCGACGGATGAAGCCTGCCTGGGGACTGGACCTGTCGGCGTAGAGCGCCAAGTCCTCGTGAGGATAGAAAGGGGGAGCCGAGCTGGGACAAGACAAGCACCTCTCATTGATTCATATTAAGATATAATGTTCACAAAAGATATGGCAGGTGCCTTACATACCCCCATGGGGTGTTGCTTCAATTCCTCGCAGGGAACAAGAGTACTAATCCTAAGAAACGCTAATCGCCCGCACCTCTGCAAGGGACGCCATCATCAACAGTGGGCTGCCCAACGCCGGCGCCAACCCCACCCAGGTCAGTGGCATCGGCGGCTGGACGCAGCTGGCCCGCTCCGAGCATAGCATGAGCTCGGGGGCTCGTAGCTATCGTCGCTCGTCTCCGGAGTCGCGAGGAGCTCGGGGGAGCCGCTGGATTCCCCAGCTCCTCCGCTGCTACCTGACGAGCTGCTGGAGGGCCGATGGGCGGGCCAGGTCCTCGCCGGTTCGTTGCCCCTGCCACTCTCCCTGGGGCAGCACTCCCGCCGGCGTCCTTCAACATCGAAGACCTTGAAGAACATCAAGGAGGCACCGTCATATTCAAGATGAACTATGAGGGCACCTACCGTCCGGCAGACCCAGGCGATCTCGCCCCAGCCCTGGGTCATGAAGACCTTGCCCGGAGCGACGACCGCGACCTCCGCTCCGGTCGCAAGGGTACTGCAGTCAGCGTGCTGCAGCCAGAGCTCCAGAGCCCCGCTCAGCGACATCTCGAAGGCAAAGGAGGGAGGAAGGCGAATCCAAGAGCTTGGAGGCATGGCGGTGTGGAGCACGAGCTCGCGAGAGAGCGCTCGGCGTGGACTCCAGGAGGAATGACGCGCACCACCGTTACTCGCCGGCGTCGACGGCGGCACCGTCGATGTCGCTCGACGCCTTCTCCCCCAGGACCAACGACGCGGGCGTACAAGGGTAGCGGATACCCAGGCAGCGGCCGCTCGTACCAGGGCCTCGGTGCCTCCTGCTGAGCACCCTCATCTCGGTGGCAGAGGACCAGCCGCTTCTTCGGCGGAAGTGGGTTAGGACCCTCTCGGGGGGTCTTTCCCTTCTCTTCTACAGAAAACCGGTGGATTGGTGCCATTGGCATAAGGAGAAGCAAGAACGAGGAAGGAGGAAAGGAGTAGCAGCAAGGGATGGACTGAAGGGCCTCGCGCAGCCTCGCACTTATAGCCGGAGGAGGCCAACCGCCGAGCACCACGATCGCAGGTAATCATGACCGGTTTCTCTGCATGCAGGGACTTGTCGAGTCGTGCGGTTGCCGAGGCGTCGTGGGGAATCGCAGGCGCCCACGTCCAATCAATCGCCACGTAGCGGCCAAGGCCACATGCTATTGGGGCCCGCGGCGCTTCGCGCTTGCCTCTTCGCTTCCCTACTAGGCCAAGCCCGGGCGCGCCTTGGGCCCGGGGGCTACTGTCGGCGTTCTGGGAGCGGGGGTCCCCAGACTTGCCTGCCTGCGGTCTGCGGCGTGGCTCAAGTGGGGGCCCAGCGCGGCCCATCTTCATCAGCTCAAGCTCAAGACCCTCGCGAGGGGCCAAGCCTCGCGGGGCAGACGACAGAAAGCTTCCTCAAAGGCAGCCTCATCAGACAGGCCCGCGAGAAGGCGGAGAGATCAAGGCAGGTGTACCTCGCGAGGAGCCCGTGACGCAAGCCATGACGATCGAGACCAGGCAGGCGCCAGGAGGGCGTCGGCCTGTGCAGTGTCCTTGTTTCCCCTTTGGTGCAAAGGGGGCAAGCACAGGCCAAGGCATCGGGCAAAGGTTGCCATTCCGGTGCAACGAGACCAAGACCAGCAGAGCGGCAGGATGGAGGTCACCGTGGAGCCCAAGACGGCGTCATCACCAGTACTTTTGGCAGCCGAAGACCACCTTTGGTCAGGATAACTTGTACTAGATGTTCCCCTTCAAAATGGCCAATTGTTGGCGTCCTTCCTACTCATTATTTGGGGAGAGGCCCAGGGCCTCTAGAAATAGAGCTAGCCACCACAGAGAGAGATGGATCGATCGAGACGGAGCGAGATCGACACACCCAAGAGCAGAGACATCTAGAGATCTGATAGAGCCCTAGTAGAGAGAGAGAGAGGCGACTGAACTCATCCAAGCAGTTCATCGCACCAGCTCAAGAACACCTCTCGCGAGGCTATTCTTCCCTTGTATTGTTCATCATCAGCCCCTGAGGCAATCCACCACACCACACACTAGAGTAGGTTATTACACCACAACGGTGGCCCGAACCAGTATAAACCTCGTGTCCCTTGTGTTGTTCATTGTTTCCAGCTTAGATCACGTGAGGAGATTGGACGTAGATCGGTAGGGGAGAGATCACCGCGCGCACCTGTCGGGGGTGTCTGATCCCTCGCACACCTATGGGGATCGGCGGACCGAGCCCCTTGTGGTTCGGCAGGGGGCGGTGGATGCACGAAGAGCAGATCAAGGCGAAACATACGAGCGAGACGATCGATTTTACCCAGGTTCGGGCCGCACGGATGCGTAAAACCCTACTCCTGCTTTGGTGGTTGTATTGAGTTTTGGCTCGGGAGCGGCGAGTGCTATAGTACGCTCAAGCAGCTGGCGAGACCGAGCGTGAGAATGGCTGTCCCCCCCCACTGTTGCGCATGGGCCTCCTTTTATATGTCTAAGGGGTTACCAACATGTGGCAATAGAGGTGAGGGTAAAAATGTAAAAGGGGTGGTAGTTGGCACCACCGCCTGCTACAGTCACATCCTACCTAACCCTGACGGCAGGGGACAAGGGCGTTAAATGCCCGTCTGTGTCGCCTAGACGGGGCGGAAAGGGACCGCCAGGGGCGCCACCGTTTGCCACGATGGCTCCTTGTCAGCGTCTGCTTGCCACCGCACGCCCTCGGCTGCACAGCCTCCCGCCACATGCGCCAGGAATGGTCCTAGGGCGACACGTTGATGGGTGAGCTGGAGCGCGGGCTGCGGAGTATCAGCTTGCCGCGGCAAGCGCCTTGCCGCGGATGTTGCCTTGTCGCGTCCGGGAGCTTGTCGCTCACCGGGTCTTGTCGGGGCGCATGGTGCGCCGCAGCGATCTTCTTGTGATGCTTGGGTTGGTCTTCCCGGCAAGCTCCTCTTGCCGGGGTCTTGTCTCCTTCCCGGCAAGCTCCTCTTGCCGGGGCCTTGTTCTCTTCCCGGCAAGCTCCTCTCGCCGGGGTCTTGTCTCCTTCCCGGCAAGCTCCTCTTGCCGAGGCCTTGTTTTGCTCTTGGATACTTTGTTCTTGAATGGCTCCAAAAGGAACCATTGAGGGTCTTGGCGGTCGCCCGGCAAGCCTTGCCGCGGGTCGCTGCGACTGCCCGTGCACAAGTTTGGGGTACTAAGGTACCCCTACTTTAGTACACCGACAGGAGCCCCCGGGCCTGGGCCATACACGGTGCCGAGCGCTGTTGGGCCAGGCCCAAAACAGTGCACGGCCACACGCGGCTTAGGGCATGCCATAACTGATTCCGCACCCACCGCACCCTCCCCGAACGGCACACGTCAAATGCGGCGTCGTGGGAGAGACCGTGGGCGGTTTTCGAGGCGCCCACTCCCCACGATCACGGGGTGGGGAGAGGCCGCCCCATCCGTTACCTCAGTTCTGCACGCCTGCCACGCGGCTCCCATGCACTTGGGGCCGCGGACGGCGGAGGCGGGAAACGGGGCCGTCGTGGGTCGAGGCAGCGGGCCGGCCCCAGCTCCCTGTCTTCCCACGTCTTGATTCGCTGAGCGGGGCGGCCGAGCCCCCACCTTGCTCCTTTATAAAGAGCGGGAGGGGAGGACGGAAGCCTGCATTCTCTCGTCATCTCCTCCCTTCAGCTTCTGCCCCCCTTCCTCCCATTCGCCATGGAGAAAGGGAACCCAGGTCCTTCATCAGTGGCGGCGAGGGTTGCCGCCAGACAGCGCCTCCCTCCCTCTCCCGCACCCGTGGTGGCCGAGCCAGCCGCAAGGGGAAGAGGGAGGGGGCGAGGTCGTGGACGAGGTCGAGGACGAGGCCACGGCGCTCGGGGAAGAGGCGGACGAGGCGGCGCGTCGGCTTCGCCTCCGCCGGCGGCTCTTCTTCCCACGGTGGCCCATGCTGGGGACGACCCTTGTGAGTTCTTCGTCAGGCTGCGCCGAGCGCCTCGTCGTCGCCTCCGACTCCCAGATCCGTTTGCTGAAGTGGTGGAGTTGGACCTGCCCGAGATGCTGAGGCTACACATGAGGGGCTGTGGAATCAGCGGCACGCGAGTCCGCGTTGAATTCCCAGCCCCCGGTGTGATGTATCTTGGCCAAGGGTGGAAGACATTCGCCCGCATCCACAGCTTGACGTCGGGGCTCACCCTCCACTTAAAGTTGGTGGAGGGCGATCTCCTCTCCGTCAAGGTCTTCGGGTGCTTCGGCGTCCGGGCCCGGTGCTGCGTAGAGAGCTCCTCCGATAGCGAAGGCTCCTCCTCGAGCGAGAGTGACGAGGAGGGGAGCGACAGCAACGACGAGGGGAGCGGGCGGCAAGATGGCGGGTCCGACTAGGTGTCGGGCGCCGCTCCATGCGGCACTGGCAACCCCATCATCGGTGTCGCCGGCTCCTTGAACTTCCCGGGGGCGTTTCCTTGGGCGGCTGGCGTAGGGAGGCTGCGTAAGAGGAAGAGGGGCCGGCGGCAGGGCCGTCAGGTCAGAGTATGATGGCATGGTACCCTCGACAGCGTGGTGACGTCCTGCCGCCTCGTCTTCGAGCCCTGCTTCCGACGCCGCCATCACCGTCCAGCCTTGACGGCCCCCGGGATGTTCTCTTGGTGTCTTCTGGCGCCCGTAGTTCGCCTAGGCACTCCTTTTGCCCTTCTCGCCTCCTTGACCTACCTCCTGAAAAGAGGGACAGGAAAAGGATTACGGGCATCTTATCTTTTTAATTTGTAAGCCTTCGGGCCTTAGCTGCATTTAAAACTTGTAATCCTCTCTTTCATGTTTTTCATTCTCTATGGACTGTACCTGTGTGGAATGTTTTTAATGAAAAGGGGATGTTTGCCGGGTCATTTGTCTCGCGGGTAGAACCCACGCCAAGGAGCAAATCCTTAGTATCTTTCAGATAGACACTCCTTCCCCGACAACATGCCCTGCCGTCCTCCCACGCCGCTCGACCTTTCTCACGCTTTTGGCGGAGGCAGGGACGAGGTGGGTGCAGCCCCTCGTTTCCTCCCTTTGCTGCCGCGACTACGACCAAAACTTGGCCCTGGGGCCCCAGGGCCCAGAGCTAAGGGAGCACGGTAGCTTTCGGGAAGAAACGAAGCTTCGTATCCCCAGTCCATAAGAGAATGCACGAAGAGGGACGAAAGACTTATCTGAGACTACAGCCCCCGGCAACCCTGGCTTGCTGTGGGCGAACCTTGGTGCTTGCAGCCCCCGGCAACACTGACTTGCCGGGGTCTAGATGCCGGCGCGTCCTTCTTCTCTTTTTGTCCTTGTGCGATCCGGCAAGGATATGCAAGTCCTGTGAACCAAAGGAAACGAAAGCAAAGGGAAGGGACGCACACTAGACCTCTAAGTTAGGGGTTAGCTGCTGTTAGGCACTATAAACCCTAACCGAGGACTCGACTCGACCTAGCATGCATGCTGTAACTCTGGGCGCCAGCGCTTCATTATCTTCTGCTCAGGGTCTGCACCTGGCTTTGTGCAAAGGATTACATGCAACAGTGGCAAGACTTGTACAAAAGAGTGGTTGCCGGACAGGGTCTGACAACCATGCCTTACGGGTAAAACTTACGAAGAAGCTCGATATTCCAGGAGTTGCTCACTGGTACGCCATCTTCGGTCTCCAGGCGGACAGCGCCAGGCCTGGTGACTCGTTTCACCCGGTAAGGGCCTTCCCACTTCGGCGTCAACTTGTTGGAATTCTTGGCGGACTGAACGCGCCGAAGAACAAGGTCGCCTTCCTCGAGACTCCTGGCGTTAACTTTGCGGCTATGATAGCGGCGCAAAGCTTGCTGGTAGCGAGCGGCTCGCACAGCAGCCTGGAGACGATCTTACTCAAGGAGCAGCGCGTCATCTTGCCACAGCCGCTCTTGCTCAAGCTCATCATAAGCGAGCACTCGAGGTGACCCGTATACAAGTTCCATGGGGATAACTGCCTCCGCTCCATAGACTAGAGCGAAGGGTGTCTGCCCGGTGGCTCGATTTGGCGTCGTCCTGATCGACCAAAGAACCACCGGCAGCTCCTCGATCCAGTTGCGTCCGCGCTTGTGCAGCCTGTCAAAACTTCTGGTCTTGAGCCCGCGCAGCACTTCAGCATTTGCCCTCTCCGCTTGACCGTTGCTTCTCAGATGAGCAACAGAAGCGAAGCAGACCTTGGCGCCAAGATCTTGGGCGTACTGCATGAAGGCGCGGCTCGTAAATTGTGTATCGTTGTCGGTAATTATCTTGTTAGGGATTCCGAAATGGCACAATCGACCTGAAGAATTTGATCGCGGACTGCGCCGTCACCTTCCTCACTAGTTCCACTTCCGGCCACTTTGTGAACTTGTCGATTGCAACGTACAAGTACTCAAAGCCCCCGACTGCTCGGGGGAAGGGGCCGAGGATGTCGAGCCCCCAGATTGACATGGCCAGGATAAAGGGATCGTCTGGAGAGCTTGAGCTGGCTGGTGTATCTGCTTGGAATGGAACTGGCACGCTTCACACTTGGTTACTTGTGCAGTTGCATCCTGGAGGGCTGTCGGCCAGAAGAAGCCTTGCCGGAATGCTTTCCCGACAAGGGCTCTTGCGCCAATGTGGTGACCACATATGCCTCCGTGTATCTCTGCCAACAGCTTCTGTCCGTCTTCCCGAGGAATACACTTCAATTTCACACCGTTGAGTCTTCTTCTATATAGTGTGTCATCGACAAACTGGTACATACTAGACTGCCGGGCTACTCTTTCCGCTTCTTCTGGCTCTTCGGGAAGTTCTCCTGTCTGAAGGAAACGGACAATCTGCTGCGCCCATGTTGGAGCCTGTGGCTCGAGAACAAGGACTAAAGGCACATCTGCTGCTGCGAGAATGTCCGCTTCTACGGCAAGAGCTTGCGGCTCTGCCGGAGCTTGACGTTCCCCGGCAAGCTTGCCGGAGCAGAGCTTGCCGGGAGTGTCTGCTGCAACGGAACAAACCCTGGGGTTTGCCGGAGTAGACTGCTCCTCAGCACACTTGGCGTCGACCTTGGGGACCTACTTGGCGGCGGCTTTGGGGAGCTCTGCCAGAAGATAGTCACCGGAGATCAACTTCCTCTTCTTGCTCTGTCCAGTTGATGGTGTTACGGATGGCTGAGTTAGCTTGAGCACAAAGATCCCTGGTTCCACAGGTAACTTAAGTGCTGCGCACTTTGACAGGCGGTCGGCAATGTCGTTCTCGGTTCTTGGAACATGTTCCATTTGCAGGCCGTCAAAGCGCTCTTCCAGCTTCCTCACTTCATCAACGTAAGCTTCCATCAACGGACTCTGGTAATCCTTGTTGACTTGGTGGACGACAAGCTGCGAGTCACCCCTGATAATGAGCTTCTTGATCCCAAGTTCTGCCGCGACCCTGAGACCGGCAAGCAAGCCCTCATACTCTGCAGTATTGTTTGTCGCTTGCTCCTTGGGAAAGTGCATCTGGACTACGTACTTGAGGTGCTCTCCGGTGGGTGCGAAAATTAGTACACCAGCACCGGCGCCTTGCAGCGAGAAGGCACCGTCAAAGTACATAAGCCACTCTTTGCTTGCTTCCTTGGCGGGGATGCTCGTCTCTGGAATTTCTTCGTTTGGAGTTGGTGTCCACTCTGCTATGAACTCTGCCAATGCTCTGCTCTGGATTGTTGATGTACTCTCAAACTTGAGGCCAAAGCTTGACAGTTCTAGTGCCCACTCGACAATCCTGCCTGTTGCTTCTGGATTTTGCAATATCCTCTTCAGCGGAAAGCGAGTGACCACTGTGATCTCATGTGCTTGGAAGTAATGGCGTAGCTTTCTCGAGGCCATGAGAAGGCTAAAAAGCAGCTTCTGCACACCAGAGTACCTTGACCTAGCCCCCTGTAAAAGGGAGCTGACAAAGTAGACTGGGCGCTGCACCATTTTCTTCTGTATCTCCTCTTGCATCTGCGCAGATCCTTGCTTGTCGGGACCAGAGCTTGCCAGGGAAGCCCCCTGCTTGTTGCTGGATGTGTTTGCCACGGCCGCTGGCTCGTCGGCCTCCCTTTCCGCTACTAGCGCAGCACTAACCACTTGATTGGTTGCCGCTATGTACAGCAGCAACTTCTCTTGTGGTTTAGGTGCGACAAGTGTTGGAGTGGAGGACAGGTATCTCTTCAGGTCTTGCAGCGCAGCCTCCGCTTCCGGAGTCCATCTCATTGGACCTGCCCTTTTCAAAATTTTGAAAAAGGGCAGGGCGCGCTCAGCAGACCGAGAGATAAACCTGCTGAGAGCAGCTACGCAGCCGGCAAGCTTCCGTACATCCTTGACGCACCTTGGTGCTTCGATCTGCTCAATGGCCCTGATCTTGTCGGGGTTGGCTTCAATTCGCCACTGAGACACAAAGAACCCGAGAAGCTTTCCGGAAGGGACTCCAAACACACACTTCTCGGGGTTGAGCTTGAGGTTGACCTTGCACAGATTTGCAAAAGTCTCTTCTAAATCTTGGATCAGAGTTGCCCTGTCTCTGCTTTTGACCACTATATCATCCATGTAAGCTTCTACATTTCTGTGTATCTGTGGCTCCAAAGCAATGTGGACTACTCTGGCAAATGTTGAACCAGCATTCTTTAATCCGAAAGGCATCCGTACGAAATAGTACGTGCCACATGGAGTAATGAATGCGGTTTTCTCCTCATCCTCTTCTGCCATGAAGATCTGATGATATCCTGAATATGCATCAAGAAATGAAAGCAGCTCACATCCGGCTGTGGAGTCAACAATCTGGTCAATGCGCGTCAAGGGAAATGGATCTTTGGGACATGCTTTATTAACATCGGTGAAGTCTATACAAAGCCTCCACTTCCCGTTTGCCTTGCGCACTACCACCGGATTGGCCAACCACGTTGGATGGAGCACCCCTCTGACAAGGCCTGCTGCTTCCAACTTCTTGATTTCTTCTGCTATGAACTCTTGGCGCTCCACCACCTGCTTCCTGACTTTCTGCTTGACGGGCCGCGCATGAGGACAAACAGCAAGGTGGTGCTCAATTACCTTCCTGGGAACACCGGGGATGTCATACGGTTGCCATGCAAACACGTCGACATTCGCCCGCAGGAAAGTAACGAGCGCGCTTTCCTATTTAGGGTCAAGCGTGGCACTGATGGTGAAGGTACCACCAGTGTCGTCCTCCTTGGCGGACACCTTCTTGGTAAGTGGTGGAGCTGCCATCGCCTTCTTGCTCTTGCTGGTGGAGCTCGATGGTGCGTCCTTGACAGCAGCGCAGCACTTCGAAGAGGTGCGCTTGCCGGAGTAGGCATCAGAGCACTCGCCGGACTTGGTCTTCTTCTTGCCGGTGCAGCTCGATGGTGCGTCCTCGACGACAGCACGGCACTCCAAAGAGGCGCGCTTGCCGGAGTGGGCTCCAGAGCTCTTGCCGGACTTGGTCTTCTTCCCCCTGGGAGCTTCAGCGGCAAGTGTCTCCTGGTCTGTCACGGCAGCTGCTTCCCGGTAGATCCTATCGGCGCAGATAAGGGCATCCTTCTTGTCGCCAGGGACAGAGATGATGCTTATCGGGCCAGGCATCTTGAGCACGTTGTATGCAAAGTGAGAGGCCGCCATGAACTTGGCGAGTGCGGGACGGCCGAGTATGCCATTGTAGGGCAATGGGAAATCGGCAACGTCGAAGGTGACCATCTCAGTCCTGAAGTTGATCTCGCTGCCGAATGTTACCGGCAATGTGACCTTCCCTTTCGGCTTGCTCCTTCCCGGGTTAATTCCTTGGAATGTACCGGTTTCTTCGAGCTTGCTGTCGGGGATCTAGAGTTTTTGGAGTACAGCGGAGGAGATCAGATTTAGGCCGGCCCCGCCGTCAACTAACATCTTGGTGACCTTGAGGTTGCGTATGGTTGATGAAACCAACAACGGCAAGCACCCGACCGCAGTTGTGCGATCAGGGTGGTCCTCAATGTCAAAGATGATAGGCGTGCTGGACCACTTCAGAAGCCTGCGTGATTCGACAGGTGGCTTTGCCGCATTAACTTCCCGGAGCCACTGTTTGAGTTGGCGGTGCGAAGTATGCAGAGAAGCGCCACCGTCAACACACAAGACTTCTGTAGCCTTCTGAAACTCCTGCTCACTGTTCTCAACATCATCCATGTCTTCGTCGTCGTCTTCGTCTTCGTCCTTGTCGCGTCCACGGGGAGGTCTATCTCCTTGCCTCTGCTTGGCCTTGCCGCGGCTTCCTCCCTGGCCAGCGCACTTCTTGCCGGCTTCTCCACCGCCTCCTTGGGCTCTCTCCTTGTCACGCCGCTCGTACTCAGCTCTTTGTTGCTGGACAAGCTGCTCGACTCTCTTGCAGTTTTGGAGGTCATGGCCCTTGGTGCGGTGGATCTTGCAGTACTGCTTGTCGGAGCTGCCCTGCTTGTCGGCGGCAGCCACAGCCTGGCAGTTGGTGCACGCGGCAACCTCCTTGCTGGAGCTGCCAACTTTGGCCTGCTTGGCGGGGGCGTCATCGCCGGACTGCTCAACGACCAGTACCTCTTTGCCGCTCTTCTTCCTGTTGCGCCTCCGGTTTTTCCTTGCCGGGGCGGCATCCTCGCTGTCAGATCTTCCTGCTCCAGCATCTTCTCCGAGGAATTTCCTCCCTTCTTCAGCGCGTGCGCACTTGTCGGCCAGGGCGTACAGCTCGCTGACGTCTCTGATCCTGCTCATCGCCATCTCCTCCCGCATCCGGCAATTACGCACGTTCTGATGGAACGCGCTGATAACCGCGGCGGGGTGGATGTCTGGGATGTTGCGCTGCACGCGGCTGAATCTCTGGATATACTTGCGCAGGGGTTCTCCTTCCTTCTGGGCAAGCAGGTGGAGGTCACTCTCTTGGCCATGTGGTTTGTGGCCGCCTGTAAAGGCGCCGACAAACTTATGGCACAAATCCGCCCAAGAGGATATGGAGTTGTCCGGCAAGTGCATGAGCCAGGATCTGACTTCGGGCTTGAGCACGAGCGGGAAGTAGTTGGCAAGGACCTTGTCGTCTCGCCCCCCGGCAGCTTGCACCGCAATGGTGTAGATGCTGAGGAACTCAGACGGGTGCGACTTGCCATCGTACTTCTCGGGCACGTCTAGCTTGAAATGCTTCTAGTTGGGCCACTGGACTTGCCGCAGCTCTCGGGTGAACGCAGGACAACCTGCCGCGTACGGCAAGTTACCTGGTTCTCCGGGTGCATGCACGTCAACAGAGGGCCCAGCGTGCAGGTCTGATTGACGCCATGCTTCTCTTTGGCGCTCGATGCGTGTTCGAGCGTCTTCTTGCTGTCTCTCATGAAGAACTTAGCGTTGATCGCGACGAGCTCGCGGATCTGACGATGCGGTGGAGTAGCTGTCGAGGTGGATCCGGGGGCGATCTCGGCCTTCGGGGTAGAGAGTGCACAGTGGTTGCACCCTCGCCGGTCCTGTCGCCACCAGCTCGCGCCTGGCTAACTTGCCGCGGCAGCGATGCGCTCGGCTGCCATGGGTTGTCGCCGTTGGCGAAGCCGATGAGGCTCTGGATAGTGGCCCTCCAGTCATCGATCTTCTCTGGCGCCGGAGGGTAGTCTAGGAGTAGTTGGGCACGCGCCAACGCTTCCGCCGGAGTGGCGGGCAGCGGCAGCGAACGGTGCGAGGAGCGAGATATGCTCGGACTTCTAACCATGTTAGAAGGAGCAACATCTCGTCCAAGTGACCGCACCGCGCTCGCGCCAGCAGGTTGGCGTGCATGCGGATCTTGGGCACCCCGGGATCCGCCAGCTTGATCTTGGCCCAGCAGGCGTATGGTACCGTGGGTACCATGACGCTGCTAGTCCCGCGCCTCCTGGGACGGGCACGATGCGTGTACGGATGCCGAGGTCTTGGAGTGCGCGCGGTCGTTGTGGGAGGTGACCGCGCCGCCGACGTGTGGCGCGACCTGGTCCTTGGACCTGGCAGCGCTGTGGGTCTCCCCGTCGGCGCCCGCTCTTCCACCGGCGTCTACCCCACCAGCCGTGCGCCCCGGCGATGGTGGGTTCGGCGCAGACGGAGCAGCTGCTTCCGAAGCCTTCTTCTTCGGTGGCATGTTGATGAAGACGATGAGGATTTGGCTCGCGCGAACGCCGGATCAGGTTCGCACAACCTCGACGCGCCCCCTACCTGGCGCGCCAAAGATGTCGGGGGTGTCTGATCCCTCGCACACCTATGGGGATCGGTGGACCGAGCCCCTTGTGGTTCGGCAGGGGGTGGTGGATGCACAAAGAGCAGATCGAGGCGAAACACACGAGCGAGACGATCGATTTTACCCAGGTTCGGGCCGCACGGATGCGTAAAACCCTACTCCTGCTTTGGTGGTTGTATTGAGTTTTGGCTCGGGAGTGGCGAGTGCTACAGTACGCTCAAGCATCTGGCGAGACCGAGCGTGAGAATGGCTGTCCCCCCCCCCACTGTTGCGCATGGGCCTCCTTTTATATGTCTAAGGGGTTACCAACATGTGGCAACAGAGGTGAGGGTAAAAATGTAAAAGGGGTGGTAGTTGGCGCCACCGCCTGCAACAGTCACATCCTACCTAACCCTGACGGCAGGGGACAAGGGCATTAAATGCCCGTCTGTGTCGCCTAGACAGGGCGGAAAGGGACCGCCAGGGGCGCCACCGTTTGCCACGATGGCTCCTTGTCAGCATCTGCTTGCCACCGCACGCCCTCGGCTGCACAGCCTCCCGCCACATGCGCCAGGAATGGTCCCACGGCGACACATTGATGGGTGAGCTGGAGCGCGGGCTGCGGAGTATCAGCTTGCCGCGGCAAGCGCCTTGCTGCGGATGTTGCCTTGTCGCGTCCGGGAGCTTGTCGCTCACCGGGTCTTGTCGGGGCGCGCGGTGCGCCGCAGCGATCTTCTTGTGATGCTTGGGTTGGTCTTCCCGGCAAGCTCCTCTTGCCGGGGTCTTGTCTCCTTCCCGGCAAGCTCCTCTTGCCGGGGCCTTGTTCTCTTCCCGGCAAGCTCCTCTCGCCGGGGTCTTGTCTCCTTCCCGGCAAGCTCCTCTTGCCGAGGCCTTGTTTTGCTCTTGGATACTTTGTTCTTGAATGGCTCCAAAAGGAACCATTGAGGGTCTTGGCGGTCGCCCGGCAAGCCTTGCCGCGGGTCGCTGCGACTGCCCGTGCACAAGTTTGGGGTACTAAGGTACCCCTACTTTAGTACACCGATAGCACCCCAGTGTTCGAACCTCAAGGGTCTACCGGAACCTGAAATCTGACAGTATGTGGGGGCACAATGAGATAATGAATAGTGACCTCAGGATCTCTGGCAAGACGGAGATGGAGCGGTGCTAGGGGAGAGGGAGACGAGGCGAGGCATGCTATACAACAACGATGACAATGCCTACACAGTGCACAAGGTGAGGCTGATTTTGGTAACCCAGACACGCCGCCTGGACTGGTGTCACCTCGGGTGCAGGGTCTTGTCACTTCACTGTGAGGACCGGATGAATAATAGTATTTTGACCATCAAGTGTACCACGGTTGTACTACTACTACTAGTAGGAGTAGTAGGAACATGAGTACACACCCGTGCTAGCATGCCTCTGGGTTCACTTAATCCTCCAGCTATCATCCATATTGCGAGCAGAACCAAATTCTCGTGCGTGCGGAAGCGCGAAGAAGGACTTTTCTTTTTTAGGATAACCTCATATTCCTTAACCGTAGTAGGAACATGAGTAGTACTCCCTTCGGTCCTCTTTTGTCTGTGCATAACTTTTTTTAGTATTTCTCTAATTAGTCTGCGTATATGCCCTTTTGCATGTGCCCATTTCCTTCGATACCCGCATTCACAACATTAATTAGCGTACGCATGAGCAGCTGCAGCCAGACTCCAGCCAATAAACTGCAGCATACGAGTGGGCCATTCTGTGCGTGTGGGAGAGAGAAAAGGCAACCGAAGAGCCCGTCAAATCCATTGCATGCAGCAGTCAAACCACCACAGCTCTCCTCATGCATGCGCATAACTTCTCCCATTTACTTCTCCAACGGGAACCGATTTTCCTCGGCTTTTTCACTACTCCTTGATCTTCATTTGCATCCAAACCACACTCCATTCACATTGTTTTAACCTCTTCACATCCTCCTGGAGTAATTCCGAAGCCCCTATAAATAATCATCTTCTTCAGTTAGACGAGCCATCTAATCCTAATTCTCCAAACCATAGCCCTCCGGTCCAGCAGTTCCAAATGGCAAAAGAGATCGAGATGCATGTTTTTAGCGTCCAACATGTCCTCGTCGAAGGCTCATTGAGCATAGTTGCCACAGTCATCGACCACCCAAGGGTTGTTTGGAAGTGGATCAACAATGTATCCAACTCCCTCCAAAAGGTGGAGATGAATGTCATTGGTCTCAATGCAGAGTACACGGAGCGTGCCACTGGGAAGATCCAACGCGCCGCTGTCCTTTAGCTATGCCTCGAAGATGATGTTTTGGTGTACCACATCATACACGCACCCTCCATACCAGGTGAGCTTCACGATTTCTTGTCTACTTCTGTGGGGCAGCCATCGTAGGGGATAAACAGAAGTTGGATCCGTACAACCTTGATTTGAAAAGCATCGCTGACCTACAAACCAAAATAAATATTCCTGTAGAAGATTGTGATAAATCGACACCATCCCAATTCGACGTAGAAAATTTTGTGCTCGGAACAAATCTTCAGAAGGGTGATGAGACGCTGGCATTAAGGTTGTCTGGATGGGAGAATTATCCCTTGACGTACGAGCGGGTAAAATGTGCTAACCTCGATGCCCGTGTGAGTTTCGAGATAGCTGCAATGTAATGCCCCGAGACCGATGTGCTAGGTGTCCTCTAGTTATTCGCTGTTGTTGCCTTGTCATTGCTTGCGTGTCATGCATTGCATATCATGTCATCATGTGCATTTCTTTTGCATACATTTTCGTCTCATGCATCCGAGCATTTTCCCCATTGTCCGTTTTGCAATCCGGCGCTCCTATGTCACCCGGTGTTCCCTTTTACCTCTTTTCGTGTGCGGGTATTAAATGTTTTCGGGTTGGACCGATACTTGCCAAGCGGCCTTGGTTTACTACCGGTAGACCGCCTGTCAATTTTCGTGCCATTGGACTTCGTTTGATACTCCAACGGTTAACCGAGGGACCGAGAAGGCCTCGTGTGTGTTGCAGCCCAACACCCCTCCAAAGTGGCCCAAAACCCACCTAAGCCTGTTCCATCATCTCGGTCGTTCGATCACGATCGCGTGGCCGAAAAGCGCACCTCATTTGGACTCTCCTAGCTCCCTCTACCTATAAATATGTGTCTCCCTCCGAAATTCCCGCACACATGAAACCCTAATTTTCCCCTCACGCTGCCGGATATTTCATCCCGCGTCGCGCCGGACATGTCCGTTGTCGCCGCCACGTCGCTCCAGCCTATGGGAGCCTACCACGTCATCCCGGCGACCGCTCCCAGCCAACCGGAGCGCGCCACATCAGCCCGCGCCGTGCCCTCTCTCTCCTCCCTGTCGCGCGGCCCGCGGGGCCCAGATCCGGCCCGCGCGGGCCCGATTGCTTCCGCCGTCGTCCGCAGGCGCTTGCCCGCACCTGCCGCGGGCGCCGCCTCGCCGCTGCCACCTGCTCGGTCGCCGGCCACCGCGCGCCACCGCCACCTCGCACCGGCGCTGCCACCCCGCTCTCCACCGACGCCCTGCCCTGCTGCCTCAGTCGCCGGACCTCAGCGCCACCGGTCGCCGCCGTCCTCCCCATGGCGCCACGCGCCCGGATCAGGCCGAATCCGGCGGGATCTAGCTCGGGTCCGCCCACTCTGGCGAGATCCCGTGTCTTCCGGCCACTGTCGTCGCTGTCTCCGGTCGTGCTCCGGCGAGCTCCGTCCGCGCCTCGGATTCCGTGCCAACCCTAGATCTGGGCGAGGTCTATTTCTTCTAAGTCCCTGTTTTCCCCTAATCTTTTTGCTTTCTTCTCCATGCTATAACTCTGCATCCGTACCTCCAATTTGTGCGTGTAGCATATCAAAATGTTCGTCTCGACGAGTACATCATTACATCTCATTGCATCATTATCATTTGAGCTCATCTTGATGCCCGAAATGCTGTTGGAAGAGGGCTATGTGATGAATTTGTCAGATCTGTTTAAGCAAATGACATTTTGTCATTTTTGCCATGATTAATGTGTGCATGCTATGATCCTGAGCTCTACATGTGTTTTGTTATATGCCATGCCATCTTTACAGGGGTGCTTGCCATGTATTTTTGTGATAATTGTGGTGACTAGCACAAGCATGCAAAGTAGCATAATCGGTAATGCTGATTTCAGGGACTTAGAATTTCACCAAGTCCTTGTTCTATTTTTGCTTTTATGCCATATGTTCATGTTGTTTCCTAGTGATCCGTGCCTCTTTTGAGGATGATCAGTAAGGATGTTTTGTTAATATTGTGGTGCCCAATCCACCTGTGTCTTTGTTTGCATTTATGGAGCATCCTAGCTTGAGTCAATCGAGCTCTACTTTTGCTATAAAATGTTCCTGGCAGATTGTTAACTTGTTTAGCGATTTTGCTGAGGATGTTGCTATTGATCTGTGCATGCTATGTTGTTGTTCTTCCCATGTCTAGCTTCTATGCCATGTCTTCTTGATGGGTGTATGCTTAGTTTGTCATGCCTTGCTCTGTAGTGAGTGCATCGAGCTCGTAAACATGCCTACTCGTTAACTGATTTGCATGCTTCAGTTTTTCACTAAGTCTGAATCTGTTTATGTTTTTGCCATGTTCACATGCTTGCAATTGTATTTTCTGATTCATTTAGGCTCAAGGTCACTAAGGGACTTTTTTAAGTGATTTGAGTAGCTTCATGACATGCCTTGCTTATCCATGTTAAGTTCCTGTAGCATGTAGTTATCATGCTCTAAAGATTGCTTCCTGATGACAAATTCCAGACTTGTGTTGATTTCACTAAGTCTGAAACCTATTATCATTTGCACTTTTGCCATGCTTGTTTGAACCTGTTATTGAGTGAATTAGCCGTAGCTCAGTGTTCATCTTTTGTCAAGAATCTTGAGTGGATCCCTGCCATGTATTTTGTTGTCATGTTTGAGTGCTGTAGCATATTTAACTTGATGCATTTAGATGGTCACTTGCTATTATCGCAGACCGGTGCCATATTTGTTTTGCTTGCCATTGCCAAACCGTGCATCCGATTCCGGTGATCTTTATATCGATTTCAACCGAAATCACCTCCCTTTCCAGTGGCACTCTTCGATTTCCAAGTTGAGGCCAGGTTCAATCATTCCTTTCCAAATCATGCATATGGACCGCATACCGCATCATGCATATCATACAATGTTCATGTGTTGGTTTTTTACTATGTTGTGTGCTTCTTTCCGGTGGTTGCTTCTTCAGGTTGGTTCCGATAACGTCGCGTTTGTGAGGACCCATTCGTCTACATCCGTTTGTCTTCTTCATGGACTCGTTCTTCTTCCTTGCGGGATTTCAGGCAAGATGACCATACCCTCGAAATCACTTCTATCTTTGCTTGCTAGTTGCTCGCTCTTTTGCTATGCCTATGCTGCGATACCTACCACTTGCTTATCATGCCTCCCATATTGTTAAACCAAGCCTCTAACCCACATTGTCCTAGCAAACCGTTGTTTGGCTATGTTACCACTTTGCTCATCCCCTCTTATAGCGTTGTTAGTTGCAGGTGAAGATTGGAGTTTGTTCCATGTTTGGAACATGGATACTTGTTGGGATATCACAATACCTCTTATTTAATTAATGCATCTATATACTTGGTAAAGGGTGGAAGGCTCGGCCTTATGCCTGGTGTTTTGTTCCACTCTTGCCGCCCTAGTTTCCGTCATATCGGTGTTATGTTCCCGGATTTTGCGTTCCTTACGCGGTTGGGTTATAATGGGAACCCCTTGACAGTTCACCTTGAATAGAACTCCTCCAGCAATGCCCAACATTGGTTTTACCATTCACCACCAAGCCTTTTCTTTCCCTTGGGTTCTGCAGACTCAAGGGTCATCATTATTTTAACCCCCCCCCCCCCGGGCCAGTGCTCCTCTGAGTGTTGGTCCAAACTAGAGCCCCTTGCTGCGCCACCTCAGGGAAACTTGAGGGCTGGTTTTAGTTATACAGATTGCTCATCTGAGTGTGCCCTAAGAACGAGATATGTACAGCTCCTATCAGGATTTGTCGGCACATTCGGGCGGTGTTGCTGGACTTGTTTTACTATTGTCGAGGATGTCTTGTAACCGGGATTCCGAGCCTGATCGGGTCTTCCCGCTAGAAGGAATATCCTTCGTTGACCGTGAGAGCTTGTGATGGGCTAAGTTGGGACACCCCTGCAGGGATTGAACTTTTGAAAGCCGTGCCCGCGATTATGGGCAGGTGGGAATTTGTTAATGTCCAGTTGTAGAAAACCTGAAGTTGACCTTAATTAAAATACATCAACCGCGTGTGTAACCGTGATGGTCTCTTCTCGACGGAGTCCGGGAAGTGAACATGGTGTTTGATTTATGCTTGACGTAGGTTGTTCTAGGATCACTTATTGATCATAGTTGTTCGACCGTGCTTTTGCCTTCTCTTCTCGCTCTCATTTGCGTATGTTAGCCACCAAATATGCTAGTCGCTTGCTGCAGCTCCACGTCATACCTTTTACCCTTCCTATAAGCTTAAATAGTCTTGATCGCGAGGGTGCGAGATTGCTGAGTCCCCGTGACTCACAGATACTTCCAAAACCAGCTTGCGGGTGCCGTTGAACCGTGCAGATGACTCGACCAAGCTCAAGGAGGAGCTCGATGAAGATCTTGTCCTTTGTGTTGTTTCATTCTAGTTGATCAGTACTAGAGCCCAGTCGGGTCGATCGGGATCTGTGTAGCATTTGGGGTAGTCTTCTTTTATTTTGGTTCCATAGTTGGACCTTGATTGTATATGGATGATGTAATGCTTTATTCATGTATTGTGTGAAGTGTTGATTGTAAGCCAACTATGTATCCTTTTCCCTTATGTATTACATGGGTTGTGTGAAGATTACCTCACTTGCGACATTGCTTTCAATGCGGTTATGCCTCTAAGTCGTGCTTCGACACGTGGGAGATATAGCCGCATCGAGGGTGTTACATGCAAGGTCCAGAGAGCTTGTTGCGAAGCCGTCTCCCACAGGAAATGAGAAGAAGAAGAAGATGCCGCACCAGCAGCAGGGCATTATGGATGGATGAACTATTTCCTCTCTTGTAAAAAAATATCCCCTCTCTATGTATATTGATATAGATGGACTATTTCGATGGTGTGCATGTCTTTGGAACAAGTAGTAGCGTGGGTCCGCTTGACTATAAGGAACTATTTATCCGCCTAGCTTTCTCTACTACTCCTTCCAGTGATCGGTATGCAATGCATGTGTCCGTAGACATGACAGATTGTCCATGGAAGTTCAACTACGGCGAGCATCACGTTTCAGCCACTTCCACTCGCGATTCCCACGATGCCACTCCAACCCATGGCACCACGTCCCCCGACGTGCGCCTCGCCCCTCTCGGCCGCCCCGCCCCTCTGCCTTTGTGTGCATGACATGTGGGCCACCTTAAATGTGGCGAGCATCAAGTTTCTACCACAGCCACATGCGATTCCCATGATGCTGCATGAACCCATGACACCACACGTCCCCCAACCTGTGGCTCACCCCTCTCGGTCCCACTGCCCCTCTAAATTTGAATTTGAAACTTATAAAATGATAAGATTCAAAACAAATAAACTTGGAGAGAGGGAGTATATTGTAGGATGTGTTCCATATGAAACAAGTCCCCTAGTTTGTCACCACGGAACATCAAGATGCATTTGTATGAGTAGTTTATCTTGTGAGAGAAAATGATGAACGAGGGAAGGCCTCTAGAGATAGAGATAGACACTACTACTACCAATGTGCTGGCCCGTGTGTTGCAATGGATCCAAAGTAGTAGAATAATACTTGTTCACGTGCTTGAAATATAAACACTCTAGTTTTGATATAGATGTGTCAGCAGACATGACAACTTGTCTGGAAGTTGAACCACGGCGACCATCACGTTTCTTGTTTCTACCACTGCCACACCCACATACGATTCCCACGACGCTGCTCCAACCCTACCTGTAAGCATGACGTCCCTCGACATGGACATGGATCCTCTAACGTGGCTATCACTGCCTTACCATGCCATTCCTTCGTTGACTGGTGGGACCCACACTTGTGGGTCCCACATGTTAGTGATAGAATGGTAGGATTGTTCATGTCAGGGGATCCTCATCCCCCTGATGTGTGCCTCACCCCTCTCGGCCCCACCACTCCTCTGTCTTTGTGTGCATGACATGCGGGCCAGCTGAACTGCGGCGACCATCAACTTTCTACCACAGCCACACCCGATTCGACGCGGTTTGCCTGGTCCGCTGCTCTGCTCCGATCTGTACTCCCGCACCATCAAATTTTCATCCAGCGGCTGTGACACATTTAGTCCCGGGCATCAATCCTCAACTGGAGTACTTCTGTACTATAGGTAGTACCTGCCGGTGTGGCCATCTACGCCTCGTAACGCCCCGACGCCCAGCTGTGGCACCCTCGCCACAACCACGCCACCACCGGCCGGTTCATCTCAAATGAATGAGTCGCGAACCACACCACCACCATGAGAATGACATGTGGGCCATCCACATTTAAGGTCCGCATGTCATTGACTCATAGGCCGGGCACTAAGCCACTGAAGTTCGGTCCCGTGGGCCCCGAGAGGGAAATGTAACTCTCGCGGCATGCCTTGTGGTGCTCCCGCAGTACGAGTTCGTGCCAAACCCGGAATTTGTTTCTTACTACTACCAACTACTAGTAAGGTACACGTGCATTGCACGCATGAGATTTTGGTTGTTTGTGCATTATGCTTCTACATGTGGAGTCTTCTAGATTCTACATGTGGCAAAATCTGGTGGAATGTAGATGATATCCAACGGCCAGTAGTGCTCGGATTTGCCATCTTTGTACCGTCGGATTGGCTTCATCCAACGACCAACTTTCAAAGTTATGGTTTTGTTTGCAGCCTAAGGTTGCCACGCCTAAGCTTAGGCGTGCCACAAGTGTGTTTTGTTGCGTTCTCGTCTCAGCATAGTTGTTCCCTCTTCATGCATGCTCAACTCAACACCCCTATTCATGTATGCTCTCTTCATGTATGTTTCTAGTGTATTTGTGCTAATCTAGTGTGGACTCATGCACCCTCCATACACTCTACCAAACACCCAAAAGTGGGTCGAGAAGGGAAGTCTTTGGATCATGCACCCTTCATACACCTTACCAAACACAGCAGGCATGTGTTTGGTTCATTGCTACACTTGTGGCTTGCCACACTTTTCTAGCTACATGGTCCACATGTCATCGACTCAAATTCTTGCCAAATCTTGCCACACTTGTGGTGGACATTTTTTAGCCATATTTTTTGTGGCAGACACACTTTGCCTAAGCTTAGTTGTGGCAAAGTTAGTCATGAATGAAGTTCAACCATGGAGTCTTCTAGATTCTACATGTGGCAGAATCTGGTGGAATGTAGATGATATCCAACAGCCAGTAGTGCTCGGATTTGCCATCTTTGTACCGTCGGATTGGCTTCATCCAACGACCAACTTTCAAAGTTATTCACACACTATATAGGGGGTATAGATATAGATGTGCCGGCCCATTGCAATGGATCCGAAGTATATCTGTTTAGTGGAGTGCACTCTAAACACATTATCTATTTATTTTTCTCTAACCTTTCGTAGCTATGCAACCAAGCCACATAAGCTTCATGGGTACCCCCCACATCATATTATTCATACTCCCTCCGTTCCATAATGTAGTGCCTATAGATTTTTTAAAAAGTCAAACCTCACAAACTTTGACCAAGTTTGTGGAGAAAAATATTTACATCTAGAGTGTGAAACATATATCACTAGATTCATCATAAGATGTATTTTCACATTATATATTTTTGGTATTGTAAATATAAATATTTTTCTCTAACAACTTGGTCAAAGTTTGTAAAGTTTGACTTCTCAAAAAATCTATAGGCACTACATTATGGAATGGAGGGAGTACTACGTTGACTGAAAAAAGGATAAATCACCCAAAACAAGATCTTCCCGTTTTTTGTTCCTACGATGTTGTGCCGTGCACGTACCTACTAGTTGTATAGTGGTAGTACTAGTTGTACAGTACTACAAGCTTGGTACTAGTAGGAGTAGAGTAGTACGGAATGCTCCTACTCTATCAACGAGCCCCATCTAACACCAAATTTCTTGGCTTCCGTGCTAGAGCTATTTCTTGCCCTCGTTTCTGTTTTCCAACCCGGCGGTGGGCGGTGTGCGGTTTGCCAATAGTCGGTTTGCTCAACGAAAGTCCCACATGAAAGTGAAAATTCTAGGCAACACGCCTTCCCTAAGCTATGTGTCATTCTGAAAGGATCGAGAAGTGGAGTCTAGAGGGGGGGTGAATAGACTTTAATCAAGAAAAGTTGCAGTTTTTAATTTATTTATGTTTAAGTAGAGTTTTGGCACAAGTTTAAACATTCACAATACATATCAATCAAGCATGAAAAGAGTATATGAGCAGCGGAAAGTAAAGCATGCAAGTTGCAAGAATGTAAGGGGATGGGATTGGAGTGTGCAAACGCAATTGGAGACATGGAGATTTTTGGCGTGGCTCCAATAGGTGGTGCTATCGTACATCCACATTGATGGAGACTTCAACCCGCGAAGGGTAACAGTTGCGCGAGTCCACGGAGGGCTCCACCCACGAAGGGTCCACGAAGAAGCAACCTTGTCTATCCCACCATGGCCGTCGCCCACGAAGGACTTGCCTCACTCGGGTAGATCTTCCCGAAGTAGGCGATCTCCTTGCCCTTACAAACTCCTTGGTTCAACTCCACAATCTTGACGGAGGCTCCCAAGTGACACCTAACCAATCTAGGAGACACCACTCTCCAAGAGGTAATAGATGGTGTGTTGATGATGAACTCCTTGCTCTTGTGCTTTGTCGGTGTCAAAACCGGCGGATCTCGGGTAGGGGGTCCCAAACTGTGCGTCTAAGGCTGATGGTAACAGGAGGCAGGGGACACGACGTTTTACCCAGGTTCGGGCCCTCTTGATAGAGGTAAAACCCTACGTCCTGCTTGATTGTTCTTGATGATATGAGTATTACAAGAGTAGATCTACCACGAGATCAGAGAGGCTAAACCCTAGAAGCTAGCCTATGGTATGATTGTATGTTGTCCTACGGACTAAAACCCTCCGGTTTATATAGACACCGGAGGGGGCTAGGGTTACACAAGGTCGGTTACAAAGGAAGAGATATACATACCCGTATTGCCTAGCTTGCCTTCCACGCCAAGTAGAGTCCCATCCGGACACGGGATGAAGTCTTCAATCTTGTATCTTCATAGTCCAACAGTCTGGCCAAAGGATATAATCCAGCTGTCCGGAGACCCCCTAATCAAGGATTCCCTAAGTAGCCCCTGAACCAGGCATCAATGACAATGAGTCCGGCATGCAATGTTGTCTTCGGCATTGCAAGGAGGGTTCCTCCTCCGAATACACCATGGAAGAGTTTGGATGCAAGGATAGTGTTCGACCCTATTAAATAAGTTCCACATACCACCATACAGAGAATAATACTTCCATAAATCCAATCTGCTGACACGTTTTGATAGTATGACATCACTTCATGGCCCGGTTATTATTCGAACCACTTTTCTCAACCAGCTCTGCACACATCGCGAGGCGGTTTTCTCGATACGTCTTGTCAAAGCAGAGATCATGTTCCCCTTATCACGGGATTCTCATAAATACGGATGTGGGTAACCCAACCACGCCATCAATTACGGCGCCTGGGGAATAAGCGGTTTTGCCAGGAAAGTGGGGAGACTCATCGCCTCCTCCGCCCTTATAAAAGGGACAAAGATCTGCTTTTTTTACCCACGCCTTCTTCCTTCTCGCTTTCCCATTCCCGCACACTCGAGCTCTAGCGCCCAAGCTCGCGCCCTTCCTCTCAAACCACTCCAAGCATGTCTGGAGCAGGAGGCAAGTGGATGGCTTCCTCCGTCATGGAGGAAGACATCAAAAAGTTACTGGAGGCCGGATACCTAGCTGCGAATATCGTGCACCGGCTGCCGAATGCGGGGTAGGTCGTTCCTACGCCCGAACCCCATGAGAGGGTAGTTTTTCTCACCCACTTCGTCCACGGACTGGGACTTCCACTCCACCCGTTCGTCCATGGGCTCATGTTCTACTACGGGCTGGATTTTCATGATCTGGCCCCCAACTTCATCCTCAACATCTCGGCGTTTATCGTCGTGTGCGAGGCTTCCTCCGCATCAAGCCCCATTTTGGCCTATGGCTGAAGACTTTTAATGTCAAACCGAAGGTGGTGGTTGGCTAGCAGGCGGAGTGCGGAGGAGCCATGGTGGGAAAGATGCCAAACGTCACCTGGCTCAAAGGCTCCTATGTGGAGACCATAAAGGGGTGGCAATCGGGGTGGTTCTACATCACCGAGCCGCGCAACACGAACTGGGTGGCGGCCCCCAAATTTCTATCCGGAATCCCCACACGGCTCACCTCCTGGAAAGAGAAGGGCCTGTCCTGGGGTTCTTCGCCAGAGCTAACCAGACTCCAAACCTGTATCCAGAACATGATGAACAAGAAAATTAAACTTGTCAACGTGGTCCAGGTTATTCTCGTCCGCCGGATCCTTCCGTGCCAACGAGGGGCATTCAACTTGTGGGAGTTCGACTCGGCCAAGCACTAGATGCTGCGAGAGCTCTATGACACGACACGCAAAGACGTCTGGAGCGTGCTGTTTAAGAGCGCCGAGATCCCTCCCCCTCTCACCGAAGACCGCGGACTCAGCACAAAGCGCCATGCCGGTCCGGTAAGCATTTATATTTCTCGGGGTATTTATTTTCCCAGGTATAGTCTTGCGTAGGATCTAAGCTCCCATGTCACTAACATGACTGGTTAAAGATGGCGGAGCGGCTTGACAGCCCAGCCCCGCTGCTCGAAGATCCTGCGGATGCTCTTCTAACGAAGATGCTGACTCTGACACCTTACGAGGTGCCGGCACAGAAGACCAAGAAGAAGACCGCGGGGACCCGAAAGGGTCTCCAGCGTGCGGTCGTATCGGACGATGACTCCGACGCACAGTCCTCCCATGGAAATGAGGAGGAGGAGGAAAGTTCTCCCCCCAGCCGGGGGAGACAAGAAAAGGAAGGCCGACCCATATGGGGAGGCCGAAGGGTCTAAGAAGGGAAAGACCCTCCCTTCAGACTGTGCCACGACGGCCGCCGACAGCGGCGACAAGTGGCTACCCAGGGACAAGCCCCTGGCGATGTCGTAAGTGTCCGGACACCATAGTATTTCATGGTACGTTTTATTGTACTGCCTTTGCTCACGCCGAACCTGATTATGCAGTCCGGCCCGAGCTCGTCTCGACGTACCCTTTTCGAGAGGCTCTTTGAGATCGTCGGATATGAATAGCGGTTCTCCTCCGACGGCTTCCACCCCTCGCCTTACAAACAACGCCGAGGCGGTGTCTCAAGAGGCACCATCCCAAGGGGAGGCGGTCCTGGGGGCACCTCACGGTGACCTCCCGGACCCCGGGTACCAAGGGAGCGAGGCTCCTACGGGCTTCGAGTTCGGGCCCTAGACGGACACTGCGCCAGAACCTTCAATGGTTCCGGACTCCGGCAGGCGGTCCCCCATTAAGGGGGGCCAACCATCCGTGGCGGTGTCCTCTGTCCAACCAGATGCACCGGACAACTTGCTGGAATCGCTTCATAGCACTTCCATCGATGAAGAACACCGCACTATCATGAGTGCGGTGGTTAAGAAGGTTCAGTCTACCAAGATTGGACTGACCGAAGCTTGCGCCAGCCTCCTAACAGGTTTTTAGGTAAGCAATCAAAATATAAGAAAATATTACCGCATAGATAGTAGCCCCTGATGCTCTATTCGGCGTTCGGGAAGAAAAGCCGAATAGAGGGTCAAATGATAACCCAGGGGTCTAATTAGAGTATGTCTATGTGTTTGTGCAGGCTTCCCTGCTGGCCGCTGCCGCACGTACTGCGGAGGTCTCTGCGTTGAAGCAGGCCCTGAAGCGGTCCGAGGACGAGCTCGGACTTACCAAGGGGCAGCTCGAAGAGAGCCAAGGTAAGATATACCCAAGTTTATATAGTTAAAAAGAAGTTTTCTGTAAAGTAATAGGATCATCATGAATTTTCTAGGGGCCACGACCAAGGTGGAGACCCTGAAGAAGGCGTTGTCCGCGGACGATGACAAAGCGGCCAAAGAACGTATTGAACGGGAGAAACAAGAAGCCCGAGTGGGCGAGGTGCAGCAAGAGCTCGAGGCTCTTGCGAAGAAGCACGAGTCCTTGGAGCTTGACTCCAAGACGCGGGAGTACGAGCTCGTTTAGGCACTTGAAAACGTCCGGAACGCCAAGGCTGAAGCCCACAAGGCCCTCCAGGAGATTGATGCGGCAAAGAAGATAGCAGCGGGATACTAGGACCGAACACCCCGTGTCCTTGAGCGACCAGCTGAAGCAGTTGGTCGAACTTCACAAGGCGGCCAAACAGGCCATGAGGGGCCTTATAGTCCGGAAGTGGCCTGGCGAGCCCCTGTCCGGCAGCTACTTCGGTCTGGTGAGACGGCTGGTGGAAGCCTGCCCACGACTTGAGGTCATCAAGCGGTCCGTCTGCATCGAAGGTGCACGTAGGGCTTTTTCCCGGGCGAAGGTGCACTAGGTGAAGCTGGACGCCGTGAAGCTTGTGAAGGAGGGGCCGCCGGAGGGCAAGGAGCATCACCGCCTCGAGAATTATTATGAGGGTCTCCTGGAGGGATCTCGCCAAGTGGCAGATGAGTGTGCCAAGGATGTAATTTTTGAATGAACATGCTCATGTGATCCTGTAATATGAAACGAGTTCATTTGCGCCATGCGACGCTTTCTTAATTTAAAATATTACCTTCTATGCGGCCGTTTATAAAATCTGAGAGTTGGCCAGTCGTTGGCTTCTGCCCCCATGTAGCTAGTACCGGGGTGTTCGGGATAAACCTGAACACTCTTTACCCCAATTTTGGGTCCTCCAAGGGAGGTGTTCAGCACAACGAACCAGGCAATCGGACTATAATGCTTTATCACTCTCACTTAGCCATAGAAGTCTATGATTTTAAATTTTGGTGAAGCCCCTAGTATTCGGCGGGCCGGATTTGGGGCGCTATACACGCCTAAGCCGGACAAGGCCAACTCCTCGCCCGAAGCAGAAAAAGTCTTTGAGGACTTGAGACCTCTCGAACAGTGACCAGTCTCTCGCCTTATCATGACAGTCAGTTTCTGGCTTTCTCTATTGAGGTGCTTGTCCGGAAGAACCGAGACACAATCGTAGTAGTTCTCCCACCGCTACCTTAGCCGATATAGAGGAACGTAAGGTACCAAAGCATGGGAGCCGGGCAGCCCAACATTTGACCCAAGACATGATTCGGAGCTGATGCATATAATGCTATAAGTTCGGGGTGCCGCACTGTCGAAAGTGTTCGGACTTCTTGTGCTGTATTACGGGGTAAACAAGAGCCCCTGGCGTACTAACCGTACCCGAGCGTGCGGGTGCGGAATGTCGTAAATGGACATATAAGAGAAAGAGAAAAACATAAATGATGCAATTACAGATTAATAATATGCATTGTTATTTCAATAATGCGTCGAAGCACACTAGTACAAGTAGTGCAATAAGCGTATAGTAGGACAATTCGAAATGTCCTATCCCAGGCAAGCTACGCAATAATAGTGAAAAGCGGGTATATCAAGTATTACTAGAGACCACCTGGCGGTTCCCGTGTTCATCTTAGCTTCTTGCCGCCTTGGTTGTTGTTTCCGGAATGTGTCCGGACGTCAAATTGCCGGAAAGGCCTTCCGAAGAATTAGGCCCTGAAAGAGAGAAGGAATGTCAAAGGTATACAGCCCCTGGTGTGGTTAAGACAGAATGCGGGGCGTGTCCTGATTGTGCCCCGCCTATGTCCATGGTATTTTCAATGCGTAGTTATGTACGCGCGGCACGAATTTCGTTGCTGCACGGGGAATGAGACGAGGGCCGAATTGCTAGGCGAGCGTAGATCGCGCTAGGCGATCCTGTTATTAATCCGGACACGCTTGAAGGTGTCCGGGGGCTGTAACGCTGAATGAGTGGTATGTCTGAACAGGCTACTTTGTGCCTCTGCTGCAAGGGCCGCAGTGTGCTCTTCCATACGGAGCGAGCGTTCTGTGTTTCCATTTACTGTTATGACCCCGCGAGGTCCTGGCATCTTGAGCTTGATGTATGCGTAATGCGGCACTGCATTGAATTTTGCAAATGTTGTCTGTCTGAGCAGTGCGTGATAGCCACTGCGAAACGGGACGATGTCAAAGATTAACTCTTCGCTTTGGAAGTTATCCGGTGATCCGAAGACCACTTCTAGTGTGATTGAGCCTATGCAATGGGCCTCTACACCTGGGATGACACCTTTGAAGGTGGTTTTGCTGGGTTTGATCCTTGAGGGATCGATACCCATTTTTCGCATTGTATCCTGATAAAGCAGGTTCAGGCTGTTGCCGCCGTCCATAAGGACTCGAGTGAGATGAAATCCGTCAATTATGGGGTCTAGGACCAGTGCGGCAGATCCGCCATGACGGATGCTAGTGGGATGGTCCCTGCGATCGAAGGTGATCGGACAAGTAGACCATGGGTTGAACTTTGGGGCGACGGGCTCCATCGCGTAGACGTCCCTTGGTGCGCGCTTCCGCTCCCTTTACTGTCTTTACTTGTGGGGGAAACCCCTTTTGTCCCCCTAGGTTCGGCGACCTGGGCTCCTCCTCGTCATCGCTATGCAACCCCTTGTCCTTGTTTTCGGCATTTAACTTGCCGGCCTGCTTGAACACCCAGCATTCTCTGTTGGTGTGATTGACTGGCTTTTCAGGGGTGCCGTGGATTTGACACGAGCGATCCAGTATGCGATCCAGACTAGACGGAGCCGGAATATTTCATTTGAATGGCTTTTTCCGCTGATCAGATCTAGAGCCTTTGAATCCGGCATTGACTGTCGTATCTTTGTTGTGATCACCATTCTTGCGGCGCTTTGATCTATTACGATGCTTCCTACTGTTAATGTCTTTGGTATCCGAGGTATCTGGATTCCTTGATGTATTGTTGCTGCGAGCCAGCCAGCTGTCCTCGCCCGCGCAAAAGCGGGTCATGAGTGTTGTGACGGCTGCCATAGATTTCGGCTTCTCCTGGCCGAGGTGGGGGGCGAGCCACTCATCGCGGATGTTATGTTTGAATGCCGCTAGGGCTTCTGCATTTGGACAGTATACGATTTGATTTTTCTTGGTCAGGAACCATGTCCATAATTGTCTGGCCGATTCCCCTGGCTGCTGGGTTATGTGGCTCAAGTCATCAGCATACGGTGGCCGCACATAAGTGCCCTGGAAGTTGTCAAGAAATGCATCTTGCAAATCCTCCCAACTGCCGACGGAATCTGCTGGCAAGCTATTCAGCCAATGCTGAGCTGGTCCTTTGAGTTTTAGTGGGAGGTACTTGATGGCATGTAGATTGTCACCGCGAGCCATGTGGATATGAAGGAGGAAATCCTCAATCCATACAGCGGGATCTGTTGTGCCGTCATATGATTCGATATTTACGGGTTTAAAACCCTCCGGGAATTCATGATTCATAACTTCATCGATGAGGCATAAGGGGTGTGCGGCGCCTCTGTGCCGGGCTATATCCCGACGTAGTTCGTATGAGTCTTGTCTGCTGTATTCGGCCCGGCAGGAGTTACTCTTGGTGTATCCGATGCGATGATCATCGTCCGTGTGGGCGCACGTGTTCGTGTCCCATATATTGACCTTGAGATTTTTGCCTTGCTGTCCAAGATGTCTCGCAGGTCCTCTGTGTTGCCCCGGGCCTTAGTATCTTTGACTGAGTGGTGACGGGGTGCGGGCTAAACTTTGGGCTGAAACGCCTCTCTGGCTCGGTTGCGTAGTGGCCGGTCAGCCGCATTGTACACTGGTGAATGAGGTTTGAATGCTTCCTCCTCGAGGTGAGGTAGCAACTTGCGTTTTGGGTAACTCTTGGATGGGCGCTCGAGTTCATGTTCCTTGGCCGCAAGGACTTCGGTCCACCTGTCTGCTAGCAAGTCTTGATCAGCTTGAAGCTGTTGTTGTTTCTTCTTTAGGCTATTTGCCGTGGCCATAAGCCGACGCTTGAAGCGCTCTTGCTCGACGGGGTCCTCAGGCATGATGAATTTGTTGTCGCCCAGGCTCGCCTCGTCTTCGGAGAGAGGCATGTAATTGTCCTCCTCTGGTTCTCCATCTGCTGCCTGCTCTGGGGGGCTAGCTTGTTCGTCCTCCAGCTCTTTGCCGTTCTAGAGGGGATCGTTGTTGTCTTCGGCGCTATCCGGAGTGTTATTATCTCCTGTGCCGGTATCACTGCTCTTACTGTGGCGGGACTTAGAGCGGCGCCGCTGACGTCGGCGCTTGGGTTGCTTCTTGGAGGGGTCATCCTCCGCTTTCTCCATGCCGTTAGCTTCTTTGGGGGTGTCCACCATATATATATATCATATGATGAGGTGGCGGTCCAGTGCCCCGAGGGCGGTGGATCCTGTTCGTCTCCGGCTTCGTCGTCCATACCGTCGAAGTCTTCAGAGATGAAGTCGAGCATGTCGGTTAAGTCGTCGATAGTGGCTACTAAGTGGGTCATGGGTGGGCAGCGAATTTCTTCGTCGTCCGCATCCCATTCCGGCCGGACATAGTTCAGCCAAGGTTCTCCTGACAGGGAGAGAGACCTTAATGAATTTAGCACATCTCCAAAATGTGAGTGCTGAAAGATATTCGCGGAGTGAACTCCATGATCGGTGCCCAGTCGGACTCGACGGGCACGGATACGAGCGGCTCGGAGTCCGTGGCCAACGATGAATCCAATGGTTCGGCAACACGGCTCTCGTAAGGGGTGAAGTCAGTATCCGGCTCTATCGCCACTGAGAGTGCGGCCTCCATGGTGGGGTCCATCCCTCTGCTCTCGGATGGCGCGACTTGCTCCGGATTAAAGGCCGGAGTAGCTACGGATGCAATCTCCCAAACACCGTCCGACGGTAGAGTTACGTCTTGCTCGTCGTGACTGCGCGGCGCGTCTGGCATGGGCTCAAATCCGTCGAAGATCAAGTGTCCGCGGATATCGGCCGTGCAGTTCAAGTTTCCAAATCTGACCTGATGGCCAGGGGCGTAGCTCTCAATCTGCTCTAGATGGCCAAGCGAGTTGGCCCGCAATGCAAAGCCGCCGAATAAGGAGATCTGTCCAGGGAGGAAAGCCTCACCCTGGATTGCATCGCTAGCGATGATCGAAGGAGCCACCGGGCCTTGTGGTGACGACACAGTGGAATTCTCAATGAAAGCACCAATGTTGGTGTCAAAACTAGCAGATCTCGGGTAGGGGGTCTCGAACTATGCATCTAAGGCGGATGGTAACAGGAGGCAGGGACACGACATTTTACCCAGGTTCGGGCCCTCTTGATAGAGGTAAAACCCTACGTCCTTCTTGATTGTTCTTGATGATATGAGTATTACAAGAGTAGATCTACCACGAGATCAGATAGGCTAAACCCTAGAAGCTAGCCTATGGTATGATTGTATGTTGTCCTACGGACTAAAACCCTCCGATTTATATAGACACCGGAGGGGGCTAGGGTTACACAAGGTCGGTTACAAAGGAGGAGATATACATATCCGTATTGCCTAGCTTGCCTTCCACGCCAAGTAGAGTCCCATCCGGACACGGGACGAAGTCTTCAATCTTGTATCTTCATAGTCCAACAGTCTGGCCAAAGGATATAATCCGGCTGTCCGAAGACCCCCTAATCAAGTGTTCCCTCATGCTTCAAATGATAGTGTCCCCAACACTCAACTCTCTCTCACAGGATTTGGATTTGGTGGAAAGAAGATTTGAGTGGAAAGCAACTTGGGGAAGGCTAGAGATCAAGATTTATGTGGTTGGAATGGAATATCTTGACCTCAACACAAGTGTAGGTGGTTCTATCTCAGAAAATGTATGTTGGAAGTGTAGGCATCTTCTGATGGCTCTCTCCATGAATGAAGAGTGCGTGGAGGGGTATAAATAGCCTCCACTCAAAATCTAACCGTTACACACAAATCACCAAACTCGATGGGATGGAATCATGAAACTCGGCCAGACCAATTTACTTCAAAATGTGAACGTTAGGATTTTCGGTGGGACCGATATAATCGACTCGATGGGACCGATGTGCTAGGGTTAGGGTAAAGCCTCATCTTGGTTTGACCGATTACACAAACTTGGTGGGACCGATTTGGGTAATAAGCAAAACAGAGAGTTGGCCAAGGAAACTTGGTGGGACCGATTGCATGTCTCGGTGGGACCGAAATTATTGCAATAGGCAACAGATAGTTTGCAAGCCCATCTCGGTGTGACCGAGATCCCATCGGTGAGACCGAATTGATTAGGATTTCTGGCAGTGGCTATGTCAACTGAACTCGGTGGCGCCGGATAGAAAGTTTCGGTGGGGCCGAGTTTGACTTTTGGTTTGGGACATATGTGGATATGAGAAAGTAGTTGAGGGCTTTTGGAGCATATCACTAAGCACTTTGAGCAAGCAAGCCATTAAGCAACACCTCATCCCCTCTTAATAGTATTGGCTTTCCTATGGACTCAATGTGATCTTGGATCACTAAAATAAAATGTAGAGTCCTGAGCTTTGAGCTTGAGCCAATCCTTTGTCCTCAGCATCTTGAAGGGGTTCCACATCCTCTAGTCCATGCCACTCCATTGTTGAACTTATCTGAACCATACTAGGTAGAAGCATTAGTCCAACAAGAGATATGTTGACATTAATTACCAAAATCACCCAGGGAGCACTTGTGCTTTCACGTGCCGGACGGGCCATGGAGTACTCCTGATTCCCGGGCGTGTGTGGGGGGAGTGTGACGCGAACACGGCAGGCCTTTTCCTTTTACTAGCAATGTGCCCGTGCGTTGTGACGGATCCAAAGTAGTAGAATAGTAGTACTTGTTCACAAACTTGAAAGAAATCACTCTTGTTTTATATACTCCTAATATATTACTCCCTCTGTTCCTAAATATTTGTCTTTTTAGAGATTTCAAATGGACTATCACGCACGGATTATATAGACATATTTTGAAGTGTAGATTCACTCATTTTTCTTCGTATGTAGTCACTTATTGAAATCTCTGGAAAGACAAATATTTAGGAATGGAGGGAGTACTTTTCACTCAAAATATATTTCTCAGGCTGTTTTGATGAGGTGAGGGAGGGATGTGGTTGCTTTCAAGATAATAAGAGGTTTTCTACAAATTGGAGCAGAGAAGTGGGCTATTGTTGCAAAAATGCCACAACTTAACTCACAACCGTTAGATGCAGATCTAATGGTCAGAAATGACGGATGGCAGACACACCACCATCACCAACTGCGTCTTTTATAGGAATATATATTTCTCAGGCTATTTTGATGAGGTGAGGGAGGGATGTGGTTGCTTTCAAGATAATAAGGGGTTTTCTGCAAATTGGAGTAGAGAAGTGGGCTATTGTTGCAAAAATGCCACAACTTACCTCACAGCCGTTAGATGCAGATCTAATGGTCAGAAACGATAGATGGTAGACACACCACCATCACCAACTGAGTCTTTTATAGGAGTAGGAGTAGAGAAACATGTATAAATTGTAACATTTTGGTTCTGCTCCTTCGCACGATCGATAGATAGAAATAATGATTGGAAATGCTAGGGCGGGGCTATTTCCGCCAGATAAGCAGGGTACGTAGTAGCTAGGTTGGCGCATCGTCGGTTTGGTCACACGCGGCCCAACATGTTCTAGTGTTTCTAGCAAGATGCCCGCGCATTGCACGAAGTTGATGGAAAAGGTAAGAACAACTTATAAATTGATGGATGGAGTACTAGTTATAGTGATGCATATAATTAAGCAAAGGGATCGCACATGTCGGTATTGACTAGAACGAGAATGCAACAACACAATAAGAATTAAGGCCACGATGATGATGCGAACGCAGTGGTGGTTACAAAAGGCAAGAAGAAAGATGCATCCATCAACGTACGACCTCCTCCTCCTCAACTTCGTGCACCGGGCCACCGACCGACGGCTAAGGAGCGGCGGATTTTGTGGCGAGGTCTAGGTGCTTCTCAGCAAAGGCATCCAAGGCTTCCAGCTGGTTGAGGAAGGTCAACGTCGTAGCGTCCTCACTGGCCTTGTAGATACCTATGTACACGATTTGCTCGTACACGTGGATGTGTAGGTCGATGAATTCTTGCTGGGCGAGGCGCCTCGCGGCGAGCGCGACCTCCAGGTGGACTTTCTTCGTGGCGTCGGCGGGCGTCGCAGGGCCACTAGTGCTTGAAAGAGGTTCCAGCCATGGAGGCCGATTAGGGTGGCAGGCAATGAGGACCCCGGGCGCTCGGGCTGGACGAGTACATCAATGTTGTCCGCGAGCTTCTTGAGGATGGTGAACTTGTTGGTGGTGGCAACGATCATCTGGTCCAACTGACAGTCGTAATTGGCGTCGAAGGAGGCCATCCACCAGCCAGTCTCCAACACCATCTGGAGACGATCCTCGGCGCCATGCCACAGGTCGATGTCGTGGACCATCTGGCACAGCCGCTGGCCGCTCGCGTGCATCGCCGCCATGGGTCTGGAGTGAGCTCTTTTGCGCTTAGTGTAGGTGCTTAGGCAAATGCTTAGGTGCGTACGATGTGGTAGATGCATTGGAATGGAGTGGCGCCTTTATATGAGGGCAAACTGTGTTGCATTCACATCGTGCGGCCTCTCTTCCCGGTCCTCCTCCCATTACTTCCCTCATGCATTAATTGAAGGAGGATGCATTGGTTGTTCAACATTTTGGGAACCGCTACTCCCTCCCTCGTCTTCATTAAAGCCGTATCGGGAACTGCGCTGCCCGCTGTCAAATCGAATAGTACTGCGCCGCCCGCTGCATGCCCGGCTGAACACGCCTCCTCGCCTCCATCAAACCCCTCCGTTAAACCCGCATGCAAACCAAGAAACCTACTCCGGCCCCATGTCCGTTCATGAGCGGGCCGGAATTAAAGGCAACACCGGCCGAGCTCCTCCCATCTGCCCTCAGTTTAAACGAGGCTAGACGCCGGCTAAGCTCCTACCGTCCGCCCTCTATTTACATGAGGCCAGACAGACAGCGGGCAAGAATCGCACCCCTCCGCCACTCCCCCATCTCCTCCTTCACCATTTTCTCCACTCTTCCGATGGCTTCCGAGGAGCCGTTCTCCGGCATATTACCCGGCTGGGTGGCCCGCCGAGCCCTCCGGATATGGGCGAGGCCGCTCAGTGCTTCACCAACCTCGCTTGGCCCGATGGAGCCAGTTGTCGACCCAAGCAGGCGCGTGGTTCAGCAACTCACAGATCCAGTTCAGCTTGATGAGGAATGGCGAGTTGCTCCACGCCGGCACGATGGCGAGCACACCAGTACAGGCGTCGTTGCTGCCGCGTCGTACCGCGCCACCAGTGTCTACGGTGCCGCGCCTCCTGTGTCTGTGGGTGCACCTCCCGTGCATGCGGTAGCGCCATGCGGGCAGAGACAGAAGCCAGGTGTGTGGAGAGCGACGAGTCGGTGGCCAGCTTCTCCGTGTCTGCTGCCATCATCAAGGAGAAGTAGAACACGGGAGGCCGCCACCACTTGGGTCCCATGAAGGCCACCGCTGAGGCGATGACTGTGCATTCAGGTGGTTTCTTTGCTTCTTCGTCTCTTCTGAGGACCTTCGTCGACCCCGCAAAGTGTCTGCCGGACATCAGGAAGACAAAGGGATCCGCGGGTGGCCATTTAGATTTTGTACTCCCTCTCCAGCTGGCAGAAATTTTTATTCTAAGAATGGATAAATTGTATGTATATGTAACTAAAATAAGTCTAGATACATCCATTTCTAGGACAAGTATTTACGGATGGACGGAGTATTAATTATACGAAGAGAGCCGGATTGGCACTTCTTAGTTCATGTAAATGTAATGAAATCCATCATGTTTATATGAAGATCCAGCTTTTTTATACGAAATCCTTCATGCTTATATGAAATCAGTCCGTGTTTGCACGAATTTCATCTGGTTGGTTAGAGTTGTGAAAATGTATGCCGCTGGCGTTTAATGTCGTCCTCTGCGGAAGGAAGAGGGAGGAAATTTGCCGGCAGCCATTGGAGATGCTCTTATGCTAGAAATAATAGAGTGACATCCAATCCATTTGAGTTAATTGTGTGTATGATTGTCCCTCTATAAAAAGTTAATTTCATGTACAGTGTACACGTGACTTGTAGGGTGGCTACAGCTTCGTACAGAAAGTTAAAAAGAAACAAGTCCATCCTTAATCTTGTATTCTAAGTAGTCTGTGGGTTCCATTGTCAGTACAGTAGCGAAAGAAGTATATATTAAATAAGTAATATATAATATAAAAATCTAAAGTTAAAGACATAATTCGAACTCATGTCATCGCGTCGCGAGCATCCGGCGCTAACCAGTCCAGCACATTTTTGTTGTAGACCATGCTGGAGATATATCTCCATGTCTACTCTTATACTCCATCTGTTCCTAAATATTTGTCTTTTTCAGATTTCAAATGGACTGCCACATACGGATGTGTATGTAGACATATTTTAGAGTGTAGATTCACTAATTTTGCTCCATATGTGGTCACTTGTTGAAATCTCTAAAAAGATAAATATTTAGGAACGGAGGGAGTAGAAAACAAAGTTGGTGATGATGGTGTGCGTGCCATCCAGCAATATAGGCCATCGGATTTATATCTAACGGATAGGAAGAAAACTATGGCAATTTTGCAAAAATATACCCACATCCCTCTCCACGTTCGCAAATACGTCCTTCCCTCATTCATCCTTTTCTCTCACAAGATAAACTACTCATACAAATGCATCTTGATGTTCCGTGCAACGCACGAGCATCTAGCTAGTTTCTTTTAAAATAGTTACTGCGATAATTGGGTTGAAGTGATATATTTTATGTCTACCCGAATGATTTCAGATTCACTAGTAGTAACAAAGAAAAGGTTGCCTTGTTAATTAACAGAAAACAGGGTGAAAACTATCACATGAGGCCTGTAAAAATGAGGCACACTGGGTTCAGCGTCATCATCACTACAGTTGTGCACACGCGAGAAGTCTACATATCGAGGGGGCTACTGAGTGATGCACAGAGACACAATGTTCGAGAGAGAAACCAATTGACAGATTACGATTAGATCAAGTTGTCACCCTTCTGCTGTCATTGTTGGGGTGGGGGAGGGGGAGGGAGAGAAAGACGTATCGAGAGTGTGCGCGGTAGGCACAGAGGCACAACTAGCGAGTGTGTGTGTATGTGTGTGTGTGTGTGTTTGAAAGAGGAGTAGATAGATTACTATCAAGATCGAGGTGCCGCCCTACTCCTTCGGTGCCGGGTAGTGTGTGTGCGTGTGTGTGTGTGTTTGAGAGAGAAGCCAGTTGATAGATTAGTATCAAGATCGAGGTGTCACTCTACTCCTTCGGTGTTGGGAAGTGTGTGTGTGTGGTTGTATGGGTGTGGGTGTGTGTGTCGGGGGGGGGGGAGTGACACTTACATATCCCTACTCTTATAAAAAACAGAGTTGGCGATCATGGTGTTCCTGCCATCCTGCAATATAGGCCATCCGATTTATACCCGGCGGATAGGAAGGAAAGTGTGGCAATTTTGCAAAAAGATACCCACACCCCTCTCCGCATTTGCAAATAAGGCATTCCCTCATTCATCTTTTTCTCCCACAAGATAAACTACTCATACAAATGCATCTTGATGTTCGGTGCAACACATGGGCATCTTGCTAGTAGGGAGAAGGAGTTTGTGTGACACATATCTGGCTATATTAAGGGATTGGTAGGTAGCATTTGTGCGAGGCATACTTAAAGCATCACGAAGATAAACAAAATTGTGTGCATGCAAGTGCCGGAAAAAATGAAGCGAGAAACAATGTGTGTGTGTGCGTGCGCGTGTGTGTGTGTGCGTGAGAGAGAGAGAGCAAAATCTCAAAACAAAAGGTGCTCTGCTGGAATCCCATTGTATCTATTCATATGGTTCCGGAACTCGAGTTAACCTTAGGCATATGTGTGAGAGACATTATTATACTTTGAGACATTAGTGGCTGTGGGTGGGCGGAATTAAAGGTGTGGGCGTGTTCGACAGAGAGAGCGTGTGTATTTCTGTGTGAGAGACTTGTAGGACAGGGTAGAAAGATGAATTCTAACCTTGATGGAGGGAGAGAAATACACGAAGTGCACGTGTGTGATTCCGATGCCCACATGGAAATGAGATATGTATGCTTGTGAGAGAGATTGCACAATTCATTCACGTATCACTATCTACGATCGTGGACGTGCATCGCTTGAACATAAATCAATATCTACTTCGTATCATGGCCAAAGGTACAATATCGATTCAACGCTATAAAGATTGGACACTCACGTATCACATTTTTTCTATTTAAATAAACCTTTTCAGTTGTGCATGCCAAAGTTATAGTGATGTTTCTTCAAACAACCAATGTAGCTATCATGTACATGCACCATTGTTACTCTTGCATTCAAAATCATTAGTCTTGGATGATTTAAGGTTCTATTATGAAGTAATATATGTAATATTCATATATGAATTCAACATGTACGCAATTTATGAAATGGAGGCTATGTAATCATATGAGGTAACACTTTCAAGTAGCGGACTACAATATCCATTTCTTTTTGTTTGCCTCTACACTAACACGTCAATGCATTATGTTTAAAGTAAATAACCAATTGCACTAAATTATCTATTTACACGAGAAATACATAGGCTGAGCGTTTGATCCTTTTTTTGTGAACGCGCTACTACACCCGTACGATTGGTCGAGCCCGTGTGAACGTCCAAGTTATCGACGCATCATCCCGAGTTATTGTCTTTTTTCTAGGGTGGGCTTCACACCAGTTATTAACTGCTGATGCGTGCCCCGTGTACACAGTCTCGCAAGACCTTCCCACTAGCACAGTCCAAAATTAGTTGAAACTAGATACGAACGATCCCGCAGGCGGCAAAATCTCCCCCCTCCTTCTAAAATTTCCGCCACCTTAGTCTTTAGCATGCGAAATTCCCCTTTTGTCCTTGGTGCACGGAAACCAATAGTTACAATACCGCCCTCATCTACATAATAGGTCGGGGCTGCTTTGGTAACTTCTGGTTCCCCCCACTACACGACACCCCCATTTCCTCTCCCCCCCCCCCCCCCCGCAAAAACGACTAACTCCACAGCACCAGAGCATCTCACATCACGCCATACATACTTCATCGGCCTTTCTCCCCTCCCCTCTCGAAACCCTAGACTGCTCATCCACCAGCGTACCAGAGCCCATTCACTGCCAGCGGCGTCCACCTCGCCGGATCTGCTACTGCGGCCACATCTAACCCTCCGACCTCCCCTAGAAACAAGTAGACTGCGCATCCACCACTATACCATAGCCCATTCAGTGCCAGCCTTGTCCACGGCACCAGATCTGCTTCGCCGGTACTCTCGTCAACCGCAGCGCATCTGCAGCGGCTCATTCGTACTCCCCACCGGAGACGCTTCGTCCACCCCCCGGAGCCGCCCCACCGACGCCCCCGTCGATGGCCTCTAATCCTCTTCGCTGACACCTTCCTCAACCCTACCGGAGCCGCTTCGCCGAAACCATCGTCAACCCCACCAGAGTAGCTTCGCCTATACCACTTTCAACCCTACCGGGGCTGCTTTGCCAACTCACAAGTCCACGGCCTCAGATCCGCTTCCTCGCACCCTCATCCAACCTAGCAGAGCAGCTTCTGACGCCCAGTCCACGGCCGCAGATCCGCATCGTCGACACCATCCTTAACCCAACCACCGAAGCAGCTTCACCTACGCCCTCGTCCACTGCCACAGATCCGCTTCGCCCACACTGTAGTCCACCCTACCGGAGCAGCTTCACCTACGCCCTCGTCCACGACCACAAATCCGCTTCGCCCACACCATAGTCCACCCTACCGGAGCCGCTCCACGAACACCCTACTCCACGGTTCTAGATCTCCTTACCGGACCCCCGACAGCCAGCGCAACGTCATCACCCTTGATGTTTCTAACCTGATTCCCACCGTCTGGCAAGATGCCAAGCACCCGCCACAGCCTAGGTACTTGTCACCTTTAAACCCGTCCAGCATCACCTGCCCGATGTACTTAAAATATACTAACAGGTCATTGTTACCTGTTATGCAGCTGGCAAAAACTACAAGGACGATGTTTCTTATGGATCTAACAGCTTGGCCAACAAAGATCCTGGACCGAGGCATTGCTATGATCTTGTAAGCGTGTCTCTCTCTCTTGTATTGTTCTGTGCCTGCCAGCGTGCTTTGCTAGGATTTTCGAGCAGTAATCCCTTTGTGCAGACCATGATTTCTACTACTGGCTGCTAAATTAGATATGTAGATGTCATGCATGATACTACTTCGTACCTCCGTTCCTAAATGTAAGTCTTTCTAGAGATTCCACTATAGGCTACATACGGAGAAAAATGAGTGAATCTACACTCGAAAATGCATCTATATACATATGTATGTGGTCCATAGTGGAATCTCTACATAGACATATATTTAGGAACAGAGGCAGTACATTGCACAAAATCATAGGTGGCATGTAGGAATTCCAGTACACTACACTAGGCTCCCTTAGAGTACCTGCCAGTCCAGCACACAGAGTCATGGCTAGTTTATGCTACACACACAATCATTAATTGGTGGTTTAAATATGCGGAAGGGATATGCAATGTATTATCATGTAGAGATGTCTGAAATTAGCCGTATCAACTTTTGTATGTGGCAATTTCATGGAACATCGCAAAAAAAGGAGAGCCAGCGGTGAGCCTATACAGTGTGCTATGGTACGTCACTCTTCCATTGCAATCATCGTGACATGTCATTTGTATGTCAGTTCTATCGGCCAAGTTTCTTAGGGACATTTATTACGAGTTATCCTAAGAAAATAAGCACCTGTGAATATAAGCTCCATGTAATAAGCCAACCAGTTCTTTTCATTGCGTTGTCAGCTTATCTTTGGTATGATTAGTGAAAAGTCTGGATTGCATTATATTTTTTCATTTTGCTGCCCATATGAAAATTAATTTGACTTGCAAACATCACAAATTGAACCCAGTTCAGTAATTAATATGATAGGAAAACAAACCTTCACTATTTGCTCAAAATGCAAATACAAAGATACCATCTACTTGTCACGATCTACTTTGGTCAATGTTTTCCATAGAGATCCCATTGCCTAATTTAAACAAAAGACGCATGACCCACATTTAAATGAAGAACAATTATTTATTGAAATTTGATGGTCCAAGTGGCTGGTTATTATCATATAGTAGCACCACCTGAAAGCATCATATAGCAGCAGCAACTCATAGCAACTCATCATACAACAACAACAGTGTGCAATTCATCATATACCAGCAGCAGCTCATAGCAATTCATCATATAGCAGCAGCAGGAGCAGCTCATAGCAATTCATCATATAGCAGCAGCAGGAGCAGCTCATAGCAATTCATCATATAGTAGGAGCAGGAGCAGCTCATAACAATTCATCATATAGCATCAGCAGGAGCAGCTCATAGCAATTCATCATACAATAGCAGCAGGAGCAGCTTATAGCAACTCATCATATAGCAGCAGCAGCTCATAGGAATTCATCATATAGCAGCAGCAGCTCATAGCAACTTATCATACAGCAACAACAGTGTGCAATTCATCATATACCTGCAGCAGCTCATAGCAATTCATCATATAGCAGCAGCAGGAGCAGCTCATAGCGATTCATCATATAGCAGCAGTAGGAGCAGCTCATAGCAATTCATCATATAGCAGCAGCAGGAGCAGCTCATAACAATTCATCATATAGCATCAGCAGGAGCAGCTCATAGCAATTCATCATACAGCAGCAGCAGGAGCAGCTTATAGCAACTCATCATATAGCAGCAGCAGCTCATAGAAATTCATCATATAGCAGCAGCAGCTCATAGCAATTCATCATATAGCAGCAGTAGGAGCAGCTCATAGCAATGCATCATATAGCAGCAGAAGCATCTCATAGCAATTCATTGTATAGTGGATCAGAATGAAAATTTGGCAAAAAATCAGAGGAGATCCTCACCTTGTTGGAAGAGCTCATCCTTCAACAACACCTCAAGGCCAAGGCCTGGGAGGGTGGGAGGGGGAATAAGGTGCCTTCAGCCGCAGTGTGGCATCAACCATAGTTGTGCAGTGCCTGCCGGAGTAGTGCGTTGGACGAACCACAATGAAGCAGCTGCTGAACACCATGAGAATGAGGGGAGGCACCAGAGGGAGGAGCAGCCAGGGAGATTTGCCCCTACCTATCGGCCATGTAGCCTAGCTGGACAGAGCATCGTCGAGGACCAGGCCAGATGGGACCAGTGGTGACGGCTTGCTGGAGGAACCCTAGTGCTGCAGGTAGGGTATCGAGGTAGAGGGAAAGGGGAGAGGAGATGCAAGCGAGCAGGGCAATGAACGCTTGCCTGTTTGTTTTTACTTGAGGGTGAGGTGTGACGCGGGCATCACTAGGTGCATTTTGAGTGTAATATAGGCAGACAACAGAGTCATTTCACTGTTCCCCTTCCCTTCAATTTTTAGTGAGGTTCTACCCGAAACACCCCCCTCCAAAGTGAAATTAGTTAAGCCCAAGCCCATAACTCAAAATGACTTCTTTACATCTTTTATGGCTTATTTTGACAATAAGCCTTGAAAAGGAGGAATAGAACTGGCCCTTAACCTGCAATTCAATTGTGCGTGGAATGATAAATCACTCCTGCCTGCTATAGTGTACATTTAGGCATCATCATACATGGCATAACCTAATACATGTGCATTCCATTGTAGAATCTGGAATATGCAATGTTTATGTTAGTTCATACGTTGCACATGATGTTTAAATGCCCCTTAAAACTTGTCAGTCAAGTGATGGTCTTTAAGCCTCCTTCTTTGCTTCTTTTCTTGATATGTAAGATTTGCTCACACATCTGTTCAATTGCTTGTTTGCATCAGCTAGCCATACTAGGACTGTTTGCTTTGATTACTTGTTGTTCTTGACCTAACACTCTAACAGAGCTTGTCAATGATTTAAACACTAAGGGCTGGTGTAGTGGGCCTTTTCTAACTCATGGGTGACATAAAGGTTTGGCTGTACACTAAAGTAGGCTCTCCAAGAGTACCTGGAGATCCAGTTTGAAGGTATGCCTAGTTTTTACACAGTGCAGACATAGTAAATGCTCATTTCATTGTGTGCAAGTGCAAGAGATGCGGCATGTTTCATTATGTGGTGTTGTTTTGTTATAATCTCATCATTTTGTGTTCGCAAACTGGAAAGTATGCATATTTATCTTCCAAGGAGATGAGTAACTAGTTTGTGTCACCTTGCAGAGGGGGTGCAATGAAGATAAGATTGAGGATTTCCAAGTACAAGATGTTAGGAAGGAGCCTTGCAAGAGAAGTAGGAGCTGCGCTGAGCCTCTTCAACCTGTTAAGGTAAGTCACTGTATCCAACTCAACAGTTCAATTACTTGTTTGTTTCAGGCATAGTTAATTTGCTATTTTCAATTTCTTTATTTGTCCTCAGTTAATGAGATGCCCAAAGAATGATGCCTGATGTTGGGTACTTGTATAACTATTGGTTGAGATAATTAAAGGCCTTACCATTTAATTACTCCGCCGAAGTGTGCCTGGAGCTTTGAAGTCTATTAACCAACTATTATTGAATGAGGCTCACAATCTAGTTTATACTAGGCTAATGATTGCATAGTTTTGCTTGCTATAGTATGTTTGTATGAAATCCTCTACTGTTCATTATGCTCCCTAACACTTTCATTGAGCTACAAAATGGCCAACTGCTTGCTTACTTCTACACAACGTGCTGTCTAAATTTGTAACTTGTCTATGTTTTGGATTCGGCCCCAACATCATGCTCCTCTGGTGAGCTAAGAGAGATTTCTGTATGCAGGCTGCACAGACTACTTTTTTTATAATTTTAAAAATATCACCTGCTTAGGCTTCATGACGTGTAACATTATTGTTAGTCCTATTTTGCCATGTACAAAATAGGCTGTCTTGCTCGCTTCACTGTTGTAACTATATTTTTTCCCTAGTCATGTGTACTTACAGAAATATTTCAGGATGAAGTGACATCAATAGAAAGATCTACGAGTAGTGCGGCATGGCCGTTACCGAATGATTATGGATTGGAATTGGAATGTGCTGATGTTCTCGAGCATCAACTAGAGGTGACAAGATAACGTGTACATGATTCTGAACGTACAATCAACAAGTTGAGACTGGACATGCAGGTATTAGACGAAGGAGTCAAAAAATGAAACAAGACACTGGGGTAACAACGAAGGAATTGGAGATTTTGCAGACTGAAATTTGTGCTATCTAAATCCGGCCAATCCTATTTTCTGAAGAGATTATAGTTCAAATGGTAAGTTATATTGATGCGCGTCCATGATGTATGAGCTGTATTTGCCCAGTGTATGTAATTTGCTGTTTGTGTATGCTTTATTATCACTGTTGCCGAACCATAATGCCCAGTGGGTATAATCGGCTGTAATCTCTTTATTGTATAGTGTAGGATTATTCTATGTTTCTATGCCTTAGTCTCTTTATTGTATAGTGTATGTGTTTTAGAGGTGATAGTATAGAGTAGGATAATTCTTTGAATATGCTATGTCGTTCAAACGGGGGCCAACTCGCCCAAACGTTGTAGTGACCATGGCCGTCCACAGGTCGTACGATCCATGGGCCATCTACGTGACGGACGATCCATGGCCTTCTATGGGCTGTCGGATCCGTGGTCCTTCTATGGGCCGTCGGATCCATGGGCCTTCTATGGGCCGTCGGATCAATGGGCCTTCTATGGGCCATTGGGTCAATGGGCCTTCTACGTCCCATAGGATCCATGGGCCTTCTACGGGTCGTCTCATCTATGGGCCTTGTATGGGCCGTATAAGGGGTCGTAAACGGGCTAGAGTTGAAATCGTCCGTTCATGGGCCGACCATAACGGGCCGTCGTTAATCGGCCGTATTTGATGACGCTATGAAAACGGCCCAACATATTAACGGGCCACAAATGGGCCGACTGTAACCATGGGCTGAATTTGGCCCACAAGCAGAAAATGACAGTAACGGACCAAAAGTAAACGAATGCTTGAAATGAGCCCAAGAATAAATGGGCCCTGAGAAGGCCGAAAGATAACATGGGCTGGAAACGGCCCAACGGAATAATGGGTCGTTAATGGGTATAAAGTGATACACTGTTCATTACGGGCCAGTTTTACCACGGGCCGTTAATAGGCCGAGGGTTACTAAGGGCCTCATATGGGCCAAAAGACGTCATGGGACATACATGAGTCGAAAGTTAAAACAAGCTGGAATTATATTGGACGGCCCAGATGACGCTACTGGGCCTAATTCGGATAGGCCATAAACAGGCCCTGGGTTAGCGGGCTGTAAATGGGCTATATGCAAACATGCCATTAACAGGCTTGCCGTAGGCCGGCTCGCCACCTTTTGACCAAGTCAAACGGGCCGGCCTTTTCACAGGAATGGGCCTCTGTTAGGCCGTGCCACGTGTCGACGTATCATAGGCGCTTTGGGTCCAATGAGTGGATGACATCTGTCCCAACGGCGAGCCGACACGTGTTCCCTCCAGCCAATGATGATTTTACATGTGGAAAATCCCCATTGGTCGGGGCTGTTATCGGATCCAGAATCGGATCCGGTAGCTTAACGGTGTTCCGTTATGGTGGATGCCACGTGTCGGTCACCCTTGACGAAAGCACTTTTGTGATGCGCGATTTATCGTCATGGAAGTGGACACTTCCGTGATGATAATTTTGGTAATGTCATGGAACACTTCTACGACAGCACAGGTATGACTATCTTGATTCTGTCATAAAATTGTCATGGATGTACATGCATGACAGAAAACGTGGCCTAGTGTGACAAACACGTATCATCACGGAAGTGTATTTTTTTGTAGTGCTCGTGGACCCCTCATGGGCCCCCTCCACTTATTCTTGCACCCATACACTTTGTCTTTCTCCAGAAAAATCCTCCACCAGCTCAAACCCGAGTCCTAGCTCATCTTGCTGCCATTTTCGATCTCCTTGCTCAAAGCTCCATTCACAAAACTGCTTTGGGGGATTGTTCTTCGGTATGTGACTCCTCCAATGGTCCAATTAGTTTTTGTTCTAGTGCTTTACTTATTGCAAATTTTTGCTTCTTAGGTGACCCTGTTCTTGAGCTTGCATGCCAAATTTATGTGGTCAAAAGTAGTTTTAATGCATGATATGGCCTCTAGGCACTTGTAGGAGTAGTTGCTATCAATCTTGTTGAGTTTGGTTCACTTTTATTTTGAGTCACTAAAAATTTCAGAATTTTTTTAGAGGAAGAAAAGTGTTTAGAAAAATGTACCAAGGTGGTTCCTCAAGGAAGCAAGGCCCAAGCTCAAGTGTGGCCTTGTGAATGGCCATCAGAGGAGTTCATGGTCCTGGCAGGCATCAAGGATGAATTTGACGCATATGTGTGTAACGCTAATCTTGAGAGCTTCGTGTCAGTTAAGTGCCGGCAATACCTCTATCTAACTGATTCATTTGGGAGAAGGTTTAAATTTACATCCTCACGCAATTTTCACACTGTTTTATTTGATCTTTATGATAAATCATATACCATGGACCTAGAAGATTATAATACTGCTTGTAAACTCCCGCACTGGGGCAATGTTAGTGAACCTCAAAAATCTGAATATAAAGACTTTCTTGCTAGTATCATTGTGGGGGAATCTAGGGAAATCACACAAGCTACCATAGGAAGTATTAATTTCCCTTCCATACATTATTTTGCTCTCTTCATTGGTAGATGCATTAACGGTAAAGATGAGGCTTGTCACATGTGTGTTCCAGATCTTAGTGTCCTCAAGAGTGCAGTATTAGGTGATAAACAATATAACTTGGGGGCTATTATTGCACGTAGGTTGCATCACAACAGTATAAGTGGAGATTTGTTTGGTGGAATTTATGCAACTCGTGTAGCTAACTATCTTGATATACCCATATGTGGAAATGATATTGAGTTGCCACCTACTTATCTAGATTATGATGGTATAGTTTGCCACCAGTTTGTTTAGAGGAATGAACAATTCCTCCAGTACCGATTAATCTTTGACAGACGGCACACCATCTATGTTGCTCTCCCTGCTCCTACTTTCTTTGACTTTTAGGCAAAAAGGAGATATGTTATAACCAGGGAGGAGGCGAACGAGTACGAGAGGAGGACGGAGGCAGCTCTCCTCCAAGCTGCAGCTCGTCAGGCAGTAACTGTTGCATCTCAGTACGACCTCAGCTACAACTTTGTATATCCACCAGGCCAGCCATGGCCCTAGACCAACTTAGGCCAAAAGCCTAAGCTTTGGGGGAGTACGTATTTCTCACCGACATTACATTCATGTTCACACACTCATGCTAGTTGTCGGTGCTCATACTTTTTCATTGTACTATCCATACTAGTTTATTTTCTTTTCCAGCATTTTTCTTGTGTGTTTGAAAAACCTTAAGAAAAACCAAAAAAATTAGTTGTAGCTTTTAGCTAGTTTACTTTCCATGCTTGTAGTAGTAGTAATTAAAAATAAAACCCAAAAATATTTCTCGTTCTTCTTTTGCTTGTTGGGAGCTTTCCCGTGTAAATAGTTTCTTTTCTTTTCTTTTCTTTGGGGTCGAGAGGAGAAGACCATGATGAAAATGTTGAGTGGCTCTCATATGCATTATTGTTGGTCTAACGAAGAGCCCATATTACTTTGTCTTCTCTTGTGTATTAAATGCTTACAGATTCTAGCTTAGTCCAACGCACGTGCACTATTATTATTATTATTATTATTATTATTATACACACCGTTCGGTCATGCAAGTGAAAGGCAATAATGACGATATATGATGAACTGATTGAGATGGGAAAAGCTGATATGAACTCGACCTATCTTTTTTTGTAAATATGATTAGTTCATCGTTCCTGATTCATCCTATTATGAAAGAAACATGTTTGCAATGACAATTAGATATTATAGTTGCTCATGCTATGCTTAATTAGCTAGGAGTTTATAATGGTTTACCTTGCATGCCAACATGCTATTAAAATGGTTGTGATGTGGTATGATAGGGTGGTATCCTCCTTTGAACAATTCAAGTGGCTTGACTTGGCACATGTTCATGCATGTAGTTGAAACAAAATCAACATAGCCTGCACGATATTTATGTTCATGGTGAATTATATCGTACTCATGCTTGCACTCAATGTTGATTAATTTTAATGCATGTTCATGACTATTGTCGCTCTCTAGCTGGTCGCTTCCCAGTCTCTTTCTAGCCTTCATTTGTACTAAGCGGGAATACTGCTTGTGCATCCACTTCCATAAACCCGAAAAGTTATTCCATATGAGTCCACCATACCTTCCTATATGCGGTATCTACCTACCGTTCCAAGTAAATTTGTATGTGCCAAAATATAAACCTTCAAATGAAATTATGTTTTGTATGCTCGAATAGATCATGTATCAACTAGGGTTGTCTATATCTTCCATGCTAGGTGGGTTATTCTCAAGAGGAGTGGACTCCGCTCCTCATTCACGAGAAAAATGGCTGCTAGCCGGGATGCCCAGTCCCATGCTTAAAATTAAAATAATTGCAAAAAAAAATCCCCCAGGATTGTTGTTGGTTGGAGGCACCCGTTGTTTCTGACAAGCGATGGATTGATGTTTGTTGGTGGTGGGGGAGTATAAACTTTACCATTCTATTTGGGAACCGCCTATAATGTGTGTAGCATGGAAGATATTGAGATCTCTCAGTTGTTGTGTTGACAATGAAAGTATATCACTCAAAATATTATTTATCTCTATTTCAAACTCGAGCTTTGGCACCTCTACAAATCCCTACGTCCCTCTGCGGAGGGCCTATCTATTTACTTTTATGTTGTCATCATCCTCTTATTAAATAGCACCAGTTGGAGAGCACCGCTGTCATTTGCATGCAGTACTATTAGTTTACATTGAGTATGACTGTGACTGGATCTCTTTTACCATGGATTACAATGTTTAGTCAGTCCTTGAGCTTTAGAGGTGCTCTACATTTATGTTTTGCAGTCTCAGAAAGGGCTAGCGAGATACCAACTTGTTATATCATATTATGATTGTTTTGAGAAAGTGTTTTCATCCGAGATTTATTATTATTGATCGCTAGTTGATTATGCCACTGATATGAGTAAACATGAGACCTAAATGTTATTGTGAATATGGTTAGTTCATAATCTTTGCTGAAAACTTGAATGCCGGCTTTACATATTTACAACAACAAGATCAAATAGAGTTTCTAAAAGTTTTTCTATATCACTTTCAGTTTGTCAACAGAATTGCTTGAGGACGAGCAAAGGTTTAAGCTTCGGGGAGTTAATACGTCTCCATCGTATCTACGTTTCCAAACACTTTTGACCTTGTTTTCGACTCCAACTTGCATGATTTGAATGGAACTAACCCGGGATGACTCTGTTTTCAGCAGAATTGCCATGGTGTTATTTTTGTGCAGAAATAAAAGTTCTTGGAATGACCTGAAACTTCACGGAGAATATTTTTGGAATTTATAAAAATACTGGCGAAAGAATCAACACCAGGGGGCCCACACCCTGTCCACGAGGGTGGGCGGCGCGCCCCCTGAGGCTCCACCGACCTCAACTCCAACTCTATATATTCATGTTCGGGGAGAAAAAAATCAGGGAGAAGGGTTCATCGCGTTTTACGATACAGAGCCGTCGCCAAGCCCTAATCTCTCTTGGGAGGGATGATCTGGAGTCCGTTCGAGGCTCCTGTGACGCCCCCGATTTGACCGTACACTAATCATACACGCAAACGTGTACGATCAAGATCAGGGACTCACGGGAAGATATCACAACACAACTCTACAATTAAAATAAGTCATACAAGCATCATATTACAAGCCAGGGGCCTCGAGGGCTCGAATACAAGAACTCGATCATAGACGAGTCAGCGGAAGCAACAATATCTGAGCACAGACATAAGTTAAACAAGTTTGCCTTAAGAAGGCTAGCACAAACTGGGATACAGATTGAAAGAGGCGCAGGCCTCCTGCCTGGGATCCTCCTAAACTACTCTTGGTCGTCATCAGCGGGCATCACGTAGTAGTAGGCACCTCCGATGTAGTAGGAGTCGTCGTCGATGATGGCGTCTGGATCCTGGGCTCCAACATCTGGTTGCGACAACCAGGTAGAAGGGATAGGGGGAAAAGAGGGAGAAAACAACCATGAGTACTCATCCAAAGCACTTGCAAGCAAGGAGCTACACTACATATGCATGGGTAAATGTGTAAAGGACCATATCGGTGGCCTGAACTTCAGAAAGCCAGAATAAGAGGGGGATAGCTAATCCTTTCGAAGACTACGCTTCTGACAGCCTCCGTCTTGCAGCATGTAGAAGAGAGTAGACTGAAGTCCTCCAAGTATCATCGCATAGCATAATCCTAACCGATGATCCTCCCCTCGTCGCCCTGTGAGAGAGCGATCACCGGTTGTATCTGGCACTTGGAAGGGTGTGTTTTATTAAGTATCCGGTTCTAGTTGTCATAAGGTCAAGGTACAACTCCAAGTCGTCCTGTTAACGAAGATCACGGCTATTCGAATAGATTAACTTCCCTGCAGGGGTGCACCACATAACCCAACACGCTCGATCCCATTTGGCTGGACACACTTTCCTGGGTCATGCCCGGCCTCGGAAGATCAACATGTCGCAGCCCTACCTAGGCCCAACAGAGAGGTCAGCACGCCTGTCTAAATCCTATGGCGCAGGGGTCTGGGCCCATCGCCCTTTGCACACCTGCACGTTGCGAACGCGGTCGGTGAGCAGACCTAGCAACCTCCATTACAAAGGAAGTTGCGTTACGCGGTCCAACCCGGCACGCGCCACTCAGTCGCTGACGTCATGAAGGCTTCGGCGGATACCACGACGTTGAGTGCCCATAACTGTCCCCGCATAGATGGTTAGTGCGTATAAGCCAGTGGACAGACTCAAATCAAATACCAAGATCTCATTTAACATGTTAAGTATCTGCGAACGCCGACCAGGGCCAGGCCCACCTATCTCCTAGGTGGTCTCAACCTGCCCTGTCGCTCCGCCACAAAGTAACAGTCAGGGGCCGTTGGGAACCCAGGCCCACCTCTACCAGGATGGAGCCACCTGCCCCTTCAGCCCCCATCTCCGAATAGTATCATAAGTAATGTAACTGTGTAAAGTATATAGTATATGCCCATGATCACCTCCCGAAGTGATCACGGCCCAGTAGTATAGCATGGCAGATGGACAAGAGTGTAGGGCCACTGATGGAACACTAGCATCCTATACTAAGCAGTAGGATATCAGGTAATGGTAACAACAGTAGTAGCAAGGACAGGCTATGAATCAGGATAGGAATAACGGAAAGCCGTAACATGCTACACTACTCTAATGCAAGCAGTATAGAGAAGAGTAGGCGATATCTGGTGATCAAAGGGGGGGGCTTGCCTGGTTGCTCAGACAAGGAGGGTCGTCGATGACGGAGTCGACCACAGGGGCATCAGCATCGTCACGGGGTCTACCGGAGAGAAGAGGGGGGAAGAAACAGTAAATACATAGCCAGCAAGTGCATAACAGGACAACAGGCAAAGCTAGACATGTTCTAACGCGGTATGAGGTGATACCGGTGAAGGGGGGAAACATCCGGGAAAGTATTCCCAGTGTTTTGCGTTTTCGAATAGGTGGGACGGAGGGGGAAAGTTGTGTGTTTTCTATGCTAGGGATGTGTGGCAGACGAACGGGTTCCGTATCCGGATTCGTCTCGTCGTTCTGAGCAACTTTCATGTACAAAGTTTTTCCATCTGAGCTACGGTTTGTTTTATATGATTTTCTAAAGTTTTAAATCATTTTTAGAATTTATTTAATTAATTTAATTCAACATTATCCAAAACAGTGTTTGCTGACGTCATCATGACGTCAACATGACATCAACAGTCAAACAGAGGTGTTGACTGGGTCGCTGACGTGTGGGTCCCACTTGTCATTGACTGATTAGGCTAATCAGGGGTTAATTAAGTTAACTAGTAATTAGATTAATCTAATCAGGATTAATTAATTTAATTAATTTTTTAATTAATTAATTAATTAATTATCATTTTAATCAAATTTAATTATTATTTATTAATTCTTTTTTTAAATTAATTTAATTAGTATTATTTTTTTCGTTTTCGTTCACAGGGGGTGGGCCCCGTTTGTCTGTGGCACAGAGGCCATACAGGGCGCGGGTGACGGGTAACGGGCGCGCCTCGTTCGGGCGCACGCCCAGGGGCATGCGGGCGTGGGCGGCGGACCTGGCAGGTTGCCAGGCCGGCGTGGGCGAGGCCAGCACGGGCCGGCCGGTGAGCGAGCGGCGGCGAGCACGGCCCTGTGTGGGCGGGCGCGCATGAGCGCGCGGCAGGGCTGCAGCAGGGGGGGGGGGCACGAGGCGCGATGCAGGCGGCGCAAGGCGCGGCGCCAAGGTCGGGCGAGCGGCGCGGGACAGCATGCAGCGAGCGGCGGAGTAGAGGCCGTGGGCGAGAGGCGGGGCTCACGGCGACGGGCGCGGCGGACGCGAGCCCGTCCGGAGCTCGGGCGCGGGGCGTACGGGGAAAGGGGGGGCGCACGGCGCGAGTGCCCGCGGGGTGCGGCCAAGGAGGCGGGGCCAAGCACTCCCAGGCAAAGCGGAGACGACGGCTACGGGCGTGGCCAGCGGACGGCCGGAGCGCGACGCACGTGTGCGCGTGCGGGGCAAGGCAGAGTGCGGGCGAGGCGCGCACGAACTCGGGCCCGGTTCGGCGCGAGCGAGCGCGATGAGCGCGCACAACGTGAGCCGGAGCGGGACGGGCAGAGAGAGGAGGCCGAGGGCCTCACCGGGAGTGCAGGGTCTGGGAAATGGGCGCGGTGGAGGTCGGGGAGGGCCGTTGTGGAGGGGGACGGGGACGACGTCGACGTGGAGGAGAAGGCCGGTGAGGTGGTCTGGCGAGGGGGTTCCGGGCGGCATCAGGCGGTTCCAAGCGGCGGCGGGCGCGCGAGGAAGTGGGGCGAGGGGATCGGGATCCCCCGATCCAGATCCAAACGAGGGGAGGGGGGGTGGTAGGTGTCGGTGGGGGTTACGGGTTAGGGTTCGGCCTCCAGGGGGTTATGGAGAGAGTGGGGGGTGGCCGGTTGGGCCTGGCGGGCTGGCCGACCAGTTGGGCCAGTGGGCCGTGGGAGGGGGGTTCCCTCTTTTTTTGTTTTGTTAGTTTTTGCAGTTTCTTTTCCTTTTATTTATTTTCTATCGGTTTTATTACCTTCATCAGTTTATTTTAGTTTTGTAAAATATAGTATTAGTTTTACTAATTACACCATGACCACAAAAGTTTAAACCCCAATTAAAATAGTTTAATATTTATAACTAATAAAGGGCATTTATTTAATTGTTCAAGTTGTTGTTTTATTTAATATAGTGCATTTAAATAATTTATTAAAATGTGGTTTCACCTCCAATGTTTTCTAGGGATTATTTGTCACACAGAGAACATTTTAGTTTTAACGTTTGAAATTTTTTATCGTTTGACTTTATTTCAAATTTAGGTTTGAACCGGTTTTGAACTAACGCGAGATTAACAACAGTAACGAAGGTGACACGGCATCATTAGTAGAGGTTTACTGTAGCTTAATTATCCGGGCGTCACAGCTCCAAAGAGGGGAATCCATCCCCATCGTCATCATCAACCTTCCTCCAACACCAATTTCATGATGCTCACCGCCGTGCGTGAGTAATTCCATCGTAGGCTTGCTGGACGGTGATGGGTTGGATGAGATTTATCATGTAATCGAGTTAGTTTTGTTAGGGTTTGATCCCTAGTATCCATTATGTTCTGAGATTGATGTTGCTATGACTTTGCTATGCTTAATGCTTGTCACTAGGGCCCGAGTGCCATGATTTCAGATCTGAACCTATTATGTTTCTATGAATATATGTGAGTTCTTGATCCTATTTTGCAAGTCAATAGTCACCTACTATGTGTTATGATCCGGTAACCCCGAAGTGACAATAATCGGGACCACTCCCGGTGATGACCGTAGTTTGAGGAGTTCATGTATTCCCTAAGTGTTAATGCTTTGTTCCGGTACTCTATTAAAAGGAGGCCTTAATATCCCTTAGTTTCCGATAGGCCCCTGTTGCCACGGGAGGGTAGGACAAAAGATGTCATGCAAGTTCTTTTCCATAAACACGTATGACTATATTCGGATTACATGCCTACATTACATTGATGAACTGGAGCTAGTTCTGTGTCACCCTATGTTATAACTGTTACATGAGGAATCGCATCCGACATAATTATCCATCACTGATCCATTGCCTACGAGATTTTCACATATTGATCTTTGCTTAGTTACTTTTCCGTTGCCACTGTTACAATCACTACAAAATGACTTAGAGTTCCCCACACTTTCCATGCTAGATATATCATAGGCGGTTCCCAAACAGAAAATAAAGTTTATTCCTTTTTCCACCATACTTTCACTTTCCATGGCTAGCTGTATCCACGGGTGCCTTCCATACCAACACTTTCCAAGGAATTTATTATTTGACAACATAAAGTAAATTCATTTTTCATTTCGGGATTGGGCATCCCTAATACCTTTGCCTTACTCTTGTGTAATGATAAGTGAATAATCACTCATTGTGAGAATAACACATCTAGCATGGAAAATATTGGCCACCCTCACCGCCTCGCGAGCAGTACGAGCACACAAAAGAGAAATTTATGTTTAAAATTAGAGATGGCACATACAAATTTGCTTAGAACGGCAAAAGAATACCGCATATAGGTAGGTATAGTGGACTCATATGGCAAAACTGGTTTAAAGGATTTTGGATGCACAAGTAGTGGTCATACTTAGTGCAAAATGAAGGCTAACAAAAGATTCAGAAGCAACCAACCAAGAAACGAATAATCTCATGAGCGAGCATTAAGCATAATTAACACCGAATAATGCACCACGCACAACTATTGACATTCGTGCTTACATAGGGAATCACAAACCTTAACACAAATATTCTTACTAAAGCATAATTACTCATCAGCATGACTCACATATCACATCATCATATCTCAAAACTATTACAAGGAATCAAGTTTATTTTGTCCAATGATCTTCATGAAAGTTTTTATTACATCCTTCTTGGATATCTATCACTCTGGGACTAACTTTTATGTGTTGATTTTGATAACCTCAAACAAATATAATTGAAGATCGTGAGCATAATATTTCTTTCTCTCAAATTAATTTAAGTGGAGCCAGAGAGAATTTCTTAAAAAATACTAACTCTCAAATAAATCTAAGTGAAGCAAGAGTGCATTTCTTCAAATATACTAAAGCACACCATGCTCAAAAAGATATAAGTGAAGCACTAGAGCAATTCCATAGCTCATAAAGATTTTAAGTGAAGCATAGAGAGCAATTCTAACAAGTCTTGGCATAATTTTTGGTCTCTCAAATAGGTGTGTCCAGCAAGGATTCAACACTTAAAACAGAAAGCAAAACAAGGAAAGACTCATACAAGACGCTCCAGTCAAAACTCATAGTATGTGACGAATAAAAATATAGTTTTGAGTAAAATACCGATGGTTGTTAGAAGAAAGAGGGGATGCCACTCAGGGCATCCCCAAGCTTAGTTGCTTGCTTCTCTTTGGATAATAGCTTGGGATGCCATGGGCATCCCCAAGCTTAGGCTCTTCCTACTCCTTATTCCTTCATCCATCGTAACATCACCCAAAACTTGAAATTCAATCAACAAAACCTTTGTGACATCCGCTAGTATAAGAAAACAAATCACTACTATAAGTGTTGTTGAAAACCAATTCATATTTTATTCTTGCATTATATCTACTGTATTCCAAGTTTTCTATGGCAAAAACTATTCAAAGAAAACCATAGAATCATCAAAACAAGCACACAACGCAAAGAAAACAGAATCTATGAAAAACATAACAGTATGTAGCAATCTGGGTATTTGGGATACTTATGTAAATCCAAAAAAATGAAAAATTAGGGTGACCTGAGAAATTTGTATATTAATCTTCTACAAAGAGAATTGGTATTTTATCATGCTCTGGTTAAAAATGAAAAAATGTGAGCGCAAAAGTTTTTGTTTTTCAGCAAGATCAAGTCAACTATCACCCAATAAGATCCTAAAGGCTTTACTTGGCACAAACACTAGTTAGAACACAAAAAGCACAATCACAATAGTAGCATAATTGTGCTAACACTCAATAACATGAAGCAAAAGACAAAAATAAATTTTATTCATTGGGTTGCCTCCCAACAAGCGCTATTGTTTCACGCCCCTAGCTAGGCATATAGCAAGGCTCTAAGTTTTGTCATCCTTGTTCTCCAACTCTTCAATCAAGCACTTAGAATTCTTCAAAGGTTTAGCATAAACATTTTCAATGATAATACTCCTAGGAAAAAATTTAGAGAATTCATTCTTGCCCAAGGGATCTCTTATAATTTCAACAAAATCCGGGTGAATACTAATCATCTTAAGATCCTCTTTACAGTTATTACTAGAAGTTGCACCCTTGTTCTTACTAACTTGAGTAATCTTGCCAATCTTTATGGGAGTTTTCTCAATAGTTTGAGCGGAAGCAAAGGCCGTGCTTAGATTACTAAAGATCTCTTCCAGTTTATCAATCCGCAATAGGCTTTCTTCAATTCTTTCATGGATTACGGTTCCCTTTTCTTTTAACAACTTAAAAACTTCTCCCGCTTTGACCCAATTTTAGTAGAAAAATTATTCATCTTTTCATCCAAGTTTTCAAAATATTCTTCGGTAAGTATTTTCTTTTCAATAGTGTCTAATCTTTCCATGACATGCTCAAGAGTCAAAGTTGTTTCATTAATCATAAGAGGTGGTGAGCCTACTAAATTTCCCATAGCATTAAAAGCATCAAGAGAGGGACACATCAATAAATTTTCACCGGTAACCGTATCAAGGATGAATCTATACCAAGTGGTGATGCCCACATAACAACAGCGAAGAAGAACAATGGTAGATTGCTTACGGATAGATCTATTATGAGCATTGCAAATCCTATACCAAGCATCTTTTAGATTTTCTCCTCCCCTTTGTTTAAAGTTGAGAACTTCGTTCTCGCGAGTGCACACAACAAAGGAAGAACTATCCATAACTACAAGAATAGCAAACAAGATTGCACACAAAAACAGATCCGACAAGAAAATAGCGAACAAAAAAGAGGGCGGATAAAACGACAAATTTTTGTGAACTGGGGGAGAGGAAAATGAGAGGCAGATGGCAAATAATGTAAATTGCGAGGAGATGAGATTTTGTGATTAGGAACCTGGTAGATGTTGATGATGTCTTCCCTGCAACGGCGCCAGAAATTGGCACATGGCCGGGAGACTATCTTGACGTGATCCTCCCCGGGAACGGCGCCATAAATTGGCACATGGCCGAGAGACTATCTTGACGTGATCCTCCCCGGCAACGGTGCCAGAAATTCCTTTTGATGTCTGCTAGTACTACTTGGTATTTCCCCAACGAGGAAGGGATGAGGCAGCACAGCGATGGTAGGTATTTCCCTCAGTGATGAGACCAAGGTTATCGAACCAGTAGGAGAACCAAGCAACACTACGTAAACAACACCTGCACACAAATAACAAATACTCGCAACCCAACGTGTTAAAGGGGTTGTCAATCCCTTTCGGGTAATGGTGCCACAAGTTGGCAAACTAACGTGATAACAATATGATAGATGGGACAAATAGATCTCGAATAGAATAAATTGCAGCAAGGTATTTTTGTATTTTTGGTTTAATAGACCTGAAAATAAAAACAAAGGAAAATAGATCACAAAGGCAAATATATTAAGGAAGAGACCCGGGGGCCGTAGTTTTCACTAGTGGCTTCTCTCGGAAAAATAGCAAATAGTGGGTGAACAAATTACTGTTGGGCTATTGATAGAACTTCAAATAATTATGACGATATCCTGGCAATGATCATTATGTAGGCATCACGTCCAAGATTAGTAGATCGACTCTTGCCTGCATCTACTACTATTACTCCACACATTGACCGCTATCTAGCATGCATCTAGTGTATTCAGTTCATGGAGAAACGGAGTAATGCAATAAGAACGATGAGATGATGTAGACAAGATCTATTTATGTAGAAATAGACCCCATCTTGTTATCCTTAATGGCACCGATACATATGTGTCGGTTCCCCTACTGTCACTGGGATCAAGCACCGTAAGATCAAACCCATCACAAAGCACCTCTTCCATTGCAAGATAAATAGATCAAGTTGGCTAAATAAAACCCAAATATCAGAGAAGAAATACGAGGATATAAATGCATATAAGAGATCAAAGAAGACTCAAATAACTTTCATGGGAGATAGATCCGATCATAAACTCAAAGTTCACTGGATCCCAACAAACACACCGCAAAAGAATTACATCATATGGATATCCAAGTGTCGGATTTCGGGTTCCGGCAGACCCTTAAGGTTCGAACACTGGGGTGCGCGCGGAGATTACGCCTTCTTCCTCTCCGTCACGCAAAGATCTAGACTACTGAAAGAACTGCAAAAGAGACACAAGGTTTATACTGGTTCGGGCCACCGTTGTGGTGTAATACCCTACTCCAGTGTGTGGTGGGTGGATTGCCTCTTGGGGCTGATGATGATGAACAATACAAGGAAGAACAGCCTCGCGAGGGTCCGTTCTTGGCTGGGGTGATGAACCGCTGGGAGGAGTTCAGCCACCTTTCTCTCTCTCTCTTTCTCTCTCTCTCTCTCTAGCTGCCTTATTCTTACTCGCCGGCCAACCAACCCCCTCTGTGGGCGACTGGTCCTATTTATGGAGGCCCTGGTCCTCTTCCCAAATATCGAGCGGGAAGGGAGCCAACAATGGTGGGCTAATTTGAAAGTGGACAACAAGTATCAACGATCCTGACAAAAGCAGTCTTCGCCTGCGCAAAGCTCTGGTGATGTCGCCGTCTTGGGCTCCACGGTGACCTCCGTCTCGTAGTCCTCCTGGTCTTGATCTCATTGCACCGAAATGGCAACCTTTGCATGATGCCTCGGTACTCCACGGCTGCGCTTGCCCCCTTTGCACCAAAGAGGAAAGGAGGACGCTGCGCGGGCTGGCGCCCGCCTGGCGCCCTGAGTCGTCATGGCTTGCGTCACGGGCACCTCACGAGGTACCCCGCCTTGATCTCTCCGCCTCCTCGCGAGCCAGCCTGACGAGGCCGTGCCTGAGGAAGGTCCGTGTCGTCCGCCCCGTGAGGCTTGGCCCCTCGCGAGGGTCTTGAGTCTTGTGTTGATGAAGATGGGCCGTGCCGGGCCCCCTGTGAGCCACGCCGCAGGCCGCAGACAGGTAAGTCTGGGGACCCCCGTTCCCAGAACGCCGACAGTAGCCCCCAGGCCCAAGGCGCGCCCGGACTTGGCCGTGTCGAGAGGCGAAAGGGCAAGGGCGAAGCACCGTGGGTCCTAACAGCCTGCGGCCTTGGGTGCCGCATGGCGGTTGATGCGACGTGGGCGTCTCCGCTTCCCCACGACGCCTCGGTCATCGCGCGAGTTGGACAAGTCCCTGTGATCGTGGAGGCCGGCGGTTGGCCTTCACCGGCTATAAGTACGGAACTGCGCGTGCCCTTCCAGTTCATCCCCCTTGCTTCTCCTTTTTCTTCATGGCCCCATCGAGGAGGTTGTCGGTGTTCTGGGAACGGAGGTCCCCAGACTTGCCTGCCTGCGGCCTGCGGCGTGGCTCAAAGGAGGCCCAGCATGGCCCATCTTCATCGACACAAGACTCAAGACCCTCGCGAGGGGCCAAGCCTCGCGGGGCGGACGACACGGCGCATCCCCAGGCGCAGCCTCCTCAGGCTGGCTCGCGAGGAGGCGGAGGAATCAAGGCGGGGTATCTCGCGAGGTGCCCATGACGCAAGCCATGACGATCGAGGGTGCCAGGCGGGCGCCAGCGCGCGCAGCGTCCTTCTTTCCTCTTTGGTGCAAAGGGGCAAGCGTAGCCGCGGAGTACCGAGGCATCAGGCAAAGGTTGCCATTTCGGTGCAACGAGACCAGGACCAAGCGGACTACGAGATGGAGGTCACCATGGAGCCCAGCACGGCGTCACCACAGGGTCTTTCGCAGGTGAAGACCAACTTTAGTCAGGATAAGTGTACTAGATGTTCCACTTCGAATTGGCCAATTGTTGGCGCCCTTCCTGCTCAATATTTGGGAAGAGGCCCAGGGCCTTCGCCTATAAATAGCGGCCACCCACGTAGCAAAGGGTTCGGCATGTGGATCTGACTAGCAAGTAGAGAGAGTAAGTGAGAGAGAGAGAGAAGGTGACTGAACTCCTCCCAGCAGTTCATCACCGCAGCCAAGGACAGACCCTCGCGAGGCTGTTCTTCCTTGTATCATTCATCATCATCAGCCCCAAGAGGCAATCCACCCACCACACACTGGAGTAGGGTATTACACCACAACGGTGGCCAGAACCAGTATAAATCTTGTGTCCCTTGTGCAGTTCCTTTAGTAGTTTAGATCTTTGCGGGATGGGGAGGTAGAAGGCCAGATTTCCGCGCGCACCCCAGTGTTCGAACGTCAAGGGTCTGCAGGAACCCGAAATCCGACATTTGGCGTGCCAGGTAGGGGTGCGCTGGAATCTGTCCTCCACCACTCCGTTCTCCTCCGACCGTTGCATCCATGTCCGACGCTCGTCGGGCCCGCGCCGAGCGCCGGGCCGCCATCGCTTCTCGCGTCGCCCAGACGGCCCCCGTCGGTGGGCGTCCTCGTCGTTCCCCATCGCCCGCCATTAACGCCGCCACCGGCCCGGCGGGGGGCGAGCAGCAAGCGTCGTCTCAGCATCCGTCCGTGCGCCAAGACGGCCGTGCCGCTACTCCATCACTCGCACCAGCCGGTTCTTCGTCCCGCACGCTCTGTGCACCCTTGGAGGCTTGAGCTGCGCTCCTCGCAGCAAACGAGCTCCTGCGCTACCGCCCCGTCGACGTCGTCTATGAAGAGTGGCTCGGCCGCGTCGCCGAGCTTGTCCGTGCTGCAGGGGGCTCTTCCGCGCCGTTCGTTCCTCTGCGCCACACTCCGCCCCGCGCGGGCAATGAAGCTCCAGAGGCGCACCAACCGCCTCCCCTCCAAGAAGATGCCATGGCTCCAAGGCGCTTGGCCCCTGGGCGGAACCCGCACCGTCAGGCGCCAGCGCAACAAGAACGGAGCTGCCAAGAAGTCCCTCGCCCGCAAGGGGCTGCCAGGGCGCTCCCTGCTCCGGCGTGCCGCGACCCTGCTCCAGCTCCGGCGCGCCAAGACCCCGCCCTGCTCCTAGCTGCAGTGCGTGGGGACCCTCAAGACCAAGCTTTCCACCAACCGAAGCCTTTCGTGGCCACCGCGGGCTACCACGCCTACACCACCGAGCTACGTAGCGTCGCGTGGCCCGGCAAGTTCAAGCCCGACCTGCCTCCTCGCTACGACGACACGACTGATCCCGTAGAGTTCCTCCAGCTCTATGAGCTGGGCATCGAGGCTGCCAGCGGGGATGAAAAGGTCATGGCGAACTGGTTCCCCATGGCGCTCAAGGAAGGAGCTCGAACCTGGCTCCTGAATCTGGCTCCAGGCACGATCTCCTCCTGGGACCAGATGCGGACTACGAGATGGAGGTCACCATGGAGCCCAGCACGGCGTCACCACAGGGTCTTTCGCAGGCGAAGACCAACTTTAGTCAGGATAAGTGTACTAGATGTTCCCCTTCGAATTGCCAATTGTTGTCGCCCTTCCCGCTCAATATTTGGGAAGAGGCCCAGGGTGTTCGCCTATAAATAGGGACGGCCACCCATGTAGCAAAGGGTTCGGCATGTGGATCTGACTAGAAAGTAGAGAGAGTAAGTGAGAGAGAGAGAGAGAAGGTGACTGAACTCCTCCCAGCAGTTCATCACCCCAGCCAAGGACAGACCCTCGCGAGGCTGTTCTTCCTTGTATCATTCATCATCATCAGCCCCAAGAGGCAATCCACCCACCACACACTAGAGTAGGGTATTACACCACAACGGTGGCCCGAACCTGTATAAATCTTGTGTCCCTTGTGTAGTTCCTTTAGTAGTTTAGATATTTGCGGGACGGAGAGGTAGAAGGCCAGATTTCCGCGCGCACCCTAGTGTTCGAACCTCAAGGGTCTGCCGGAACCCGAATCCGACAGAGGTTCTCGGCCGCTGAGAAGGGGAAGGCTTGCCTGGTTGAGCCGGCCTCTCCCCCACCCAAGCGCGGCAGAGGGCGCCCTCGCAAGCATCCTGTGGCCACCATGGTGGCTCCCCGCTGCCGTGGAGGTGATCTTCAACACGGCGACGGGCGGATTGCTGCAGCCGGGGGGCGCGCTCCGGCTGCGCGTCCCCCAGGCGGCGCGTTCGTGCTGCTGAAGTGCTACCGGAGTTCATCGTGTGGTCGGCGGAGCCGGCTAGCACCCGGCTCCCGCTTCCTCGCTTCCTCCTTGGCGAGCTCCCGGCCGGCGCCCCGGGCGGCCTCTGGCTCCAGGCCGACGGCTGCTGCAGCCGGGCCTCATGGGTCTCCCTGGAGGTCTTTGCGGCCGGGAGCCTGTCCCTGGCCCGCGGTTGGCAGATGTTTGCCCGCGCGCGTGGCCTGAGCCGTCGGTGCACCCTACACTTCAAGTTCGACGGCAACGCCACCCTCTACGTGAGGGTGTTTGGGGAAGATCGTCGCCGCGCAGGGTGTTGCCCCGAGGGTGACGACCGCGGCTAGGAACCCAGCTCCGGTGATGATGGAGGGAGCAGTGCTCGCGCGGCTGGCGGCGTTCGGGGTTCCTCAAGCTTCTCTGGTTCTTCTTCAGGCGGCGACTCCTCCAGCGGTGGCCGCGATCAGCCTCCACGCCATCGTATCTGCTTGGGGGTGGCAACATGTCCGCACGCCGCCGCGCCCTGGTGAAGCGCGAGAGGGAGTCCACCTGAGCCCCGGAGGCAGCTCAGGCCTTCCTAGCGGGCCAGTGTGAGGCGAGCCGCGCCGGATTTGTTCTTCCTTTTCCCTTTTTCCTGCGTAACAAGACAATAGTGCGGAGCCCCGCGGAGGCGTGTTTGGGTTATTGCTATTAATCATCGTTTTGCTTTCATTATCGTTCCTTCCGGCTATGTGCCCGAGCGTGGATAGTTCCCGACCCCGGCCGTGGGGGGGGGCGACCGACCCAGGCCCTTTGTTTGTGTCGCGGTGCCCGTGGGGCACGGACTGGAGGGGTGCTCCTATAAGGGGCCCAGGTCGCGAACTCTTTGAATGACTAGGATAGGAACGCTCGTGAGGGCGCTCAGCTGCCCCCCTCGTGAGGCCTTGTGCAAGAGAAATCGAGGCAGGAGAGTGAAAAGCCGAAGAACCACAAGCCAAAGACGGCAACAACTTCAATAAAACTTCAAATGAGAAGGAACAAGCCAACTGCGGAAAGCAAATGAAAACCCGCGTCCGGCACCTAATCTAGTCTTCGACGTCTTCTCACCAGCGCGGAGCTAAGTGCTGCCACTGGCATGGGAGGGAGCCCCAGGGCCTGAGGCCGGCGCTCCTGAGACTCAGGGGCGTGTACAGCCCCACTCATTATTATGTGAGAGTGTCACGGGCGGCGAGCTTCACAGGCATTGGCCTTCTTCACAGGCTCCGGGCCTTTTCCAAAACGCGATAGCTTCACAGGCACTCGCCTTGCTTCACAGGCTCTGGGCCTTTTCCAAAATGCGATAGCATCACAGGCGCTCGCCTTGCTTCACAGGCTCTGGGCCTTTTCCAAAACGCGATAGCTTCACAGGTGCTCGCCTTGCTTCACAGGCTCTGGGCCTTTTCCAAAACGCGATAGCTTCACAGGCGCTCGCCTTGCTTCACAGGCTCTGGGCCTTTTCCAAAACGCGATAGTTTCATAGGCACTCGCCTTGCTTCACAGGCTCTGGGCCTTTGCCAAAACGCGATAGCTTCACAGGCGCTCGCCTTGCTTCATAGGCTCTGGGCCTTTTCCAAAATGCGATAGCTTCACAGGCACTCGCCTTGCTTCACAGGCTCTGGGCCTTTTCAGGGGTAGAACCTCCGGAGGTGCTGGATGTTCCATGCATTTTGGACCGGCACTCCCTCCCGAGTCTCCAAGCGCGCGGAGCCGGGCCTGGAAACATGAACAACCTTGAACGGGCCCTCCCACATGGGAGAGAGCTTGTGCAGTCCCTCCCAGGAGAGAACCCGCCTGAGCACGAGGTCTCCTACCTCAAGAGTCCTGGGACGGATGTTGCGGCAGTGATATCGCCGCAACGCTTGCTGGTACCTCGCCGCTCGCAGCGCGGCTTCTCGGCGACGTTCCTCCCCCAGCACGAGGTCCATCCCCCGCATGGCGTCCTGCTGCGCCTCATCGAACACCAGGACCCGCGCGGAGCAACATCTAACCTCGTGAGGGAGGACCGCTTCCGCACCATAGACCAAGAAGAACGGGGTCTCTCCAGTTGGTTTGGTCGCGATGGTGCGGATGGACCGCAGCACGGACTGAAGCTCGTTGTACCAACCTCTGCCACAGGCCTCCAGCTTCTTCTTGAACGTCCTGGTCTTGAGGCCCCTCAAGACCTCCGCATTGGCTCGCTCGGCCTGGCCGTTGCTTCGGGGGTGCACCACTAAGGCGTAGCATATCTGCGTTCCAAGGTTAGCACAGTATGTTTTGAAGAGGTTACTGGTGAACTGCGAACCGCTGTCCATGATGATGCGATTTGGCACCCCGAACCGGCTCACGATGCCCTTGATGAACTTGATCGCGGAACCCGCGGGGATGGTGCGGACAGCATCTACTTCAGCCCACTTGGTGAATTTGTCCATGGCAACATAGAGGTAGCGGTAGCCCCCTGGCGCCCGAGGAAACGGGCCCAAGATGTCCAGCCCCCAGACTGCGAATGGCCACGAAAGGGGGATAGTCTACAAGCCTCCTGCTGGCTGATGGATCTGCTTGGCGTGGAACTGGCAGGCTTCACAAGCTTTCACTAGTTCCACGGCGTCATTGAGCGCGGTGGGCCAATAAAACCCACTGCGGAATGCCTTGCCGATGAGGGTCCGCGATGATGAATGATGTCCGCAATCTCCGCCGTGTATATCTTCCAGTAGTTCCTTCCCTTGCTCCCTAGAGATGCAGCGCAGGGATACATTGTTTGGTCACTTCCGGTAGAGCTCTCCGTCTTTGATGCAGTATGCCGTGGCCTGGCGTGCCACTCGCTCCGCTTCCTCCTCCTTCTCCAGCAAGGTTCCTTGCGCTAAGTAGCTCCGGAGCTCCGTGATCCAACATCCCTCCCGAGGTTCCATCGCCAGGAGCAGGCGCGCTCCTGAGGCCGGACCACAGGTTGGAGCTCCTGAGGCAGGTGGCTGGGGGAGCTCCTCCCAGGGTTGAGCCATGTTTGATAATGACGGCAGAGCTGAGGGCTTGAAGAGCCGCTCTTCGAAAACGCCAAGCTCCTGGGGTAACTGTCTGGACGCACGTTTGGCAATGTCGTCGGCTTCCTGATTGGTGCCACGGGGCACGTGCTGCAACTCCAACCCCCAGAATTGCTTCTCCATCCTGCGGACTTCCACAAGGTAGGCTTCCATGTGCTCATCCTTCGGCTGGTACACCTTGTTGGAGAAATTGACAAGGAGCTGTGAATCGCCCTTGATGGTGAGGCGTTTCACTCCCAAGGCAGCCGCGGCCTTCAAGCCCGCTATCAAACCTTCATACTCCGCTATGTTGTTGGAGACCTTTTCACCTTGCTGGAAACAGAGTTGCACAGCATAATGGAGCTTGTCTTGTGTGGGCAATATAAGCACCGCCCCAGCTCCAGCGCCATGCCTGGAGAACGCCCCATCAAAGTACATGACCCAGCCTTCTGGCGCCTCGCTTCCCGGGGATAGGGACCGATCCTCATCGGCCTCGAGGCCTGGCGCCTCCGTCCACTCTGCCACAAAATCTGCCAACGCTGCTCCCTTGATGACCATGGTCGTGCTGAATTCGAGCTGAAATGCTTGCAGTTCTATGTTCCACTCAGCGACCCTTCTAGCTGAATTAGGGCTCCTGAGCACTCTCTCCAGGGGGTATGACTACACGACCTTGATGGGATGACCCTGAAAATAGTACCGCAACTTGCGCAAAGCCACCAGTAGCGCGAGGAGGAGTTTCTGAGGCATGGGGTACCGTGCTCTTGCATCCCGCAGCACTGTGCTAATGAAGTACACTGGGTGCTCAACGAGGCGGAGTGCATCAGTGCTGGTGGCTCCTTCCGGAGACCGTGGCGCCTCTTGAGGCAATGAGACCTCCTGAGACTGGCCATCCGGAAGAGGGGCCTCTTCCGCCTCTGGTGCGCCCCTCTGTGGTGGCTGATCCTCCTCAGCCGCGGTGGCGGCTTCTGTAGGCCTTCCTTGTCCCTGTTCTACCTTGTCCCAGGCTGCTGTCGTGGTTTTGATTCGGTGCTCCTCTCTGACTGCCACCAAGGCTGCGCTGGCGGAGTAGGGAGTGGCGGCGAGGTAAAGCACCAGGGGCTCCTGAGGGCGTGGAGCCACCATGACGGGTGGGCTGGTCAGGTATCTCTTGAGGTCCTGGAACGCCTGGTCGGCCTCTTCAGTCCACTCGAAGGGCCCCTTCTTCTTCATTAGCTGGAAGAAGGGCAGGGCTCGTTCTCCCAACTTGGAGATGAAGCGCCCTAGCGCGGTCACACGCCCCGCGAGCTTCTGCATTTCTCTGAGGGTCTTTGGCGGTCTCATGTCTTCCACCACCTTGACCTTCTCTGGGTTAGCCTCGATGCCTCGGTGGGACACGAGGAAACCCAAGAGCTTGCCCGAGGGGACTCTGAACACACACTTCTCTGGGTTAAGCCATAGGTTCACTGCGTTGAGGCTCGCGAAGGTTTCCTCCAAGTCCTGTATCAAGGTCCCAGCCTCCCGATACTTTACCACAATGTCGTCGACGTAAGCTTCAACATTCTTCCCGAGCTGCGGGCCCAAGGTGATGTGCATCAGGCACTGAAAGGTCGCCCCTGCGTTACGCAGCTCGAATGGCATGCACGTGTAGCAGTATAGCCCACACGGGGTTAGGAAGGCTGTCTTCTCGACGTCTTCTACCGCCATCTTGATATGGTGATATCCTGAGAAGGCATCCAGGAAGCATAGCAGGTCGCATTCTACAGTGGAATCGACGATCTGGTCGATGCGGGGGAGCGGGAACGGATCTTGCGGGCATGCTTTGTTGAGGTTGGTGAAGTCGACACACATATGCTCCTTCCCTCCCTTCTCTGGCACAACGACAGGATTGGCCAACCAATCTAGGTATCGGACCTCGTGGATGACCCTAGCGGCCTCTAATTTGTGGGACTCTTGGACGATGAAGGCCTGCTTTTCTGTGGACTGCCGCCTGGCCTTCTGCTTCACAGGGCGCACGTTGGGGCGCACGTTGAGGTGATGCTCGATTACACTCCTGGGGATCCCGGCCAACTGGTCCGGCTCCCAAGCGAATACCTTCTTGTTTGCGCGCAGGAACCCGACCAGGGCCTCCTCCTGCTCGGGTTTGAGGTGGGCGCGTATGATGAAAGTGGCGTTGGTGGACCCGTCCTCATTGACGGGTATCTGCTTGGTTTCTGCCTTGTCTTGGGTGAACAACTGCTTCTTCTTGGCGGGTGCAGCCCCCTTGGGCCCGGGGGTCTCCAAGTCGGCGGGCTGTGCCGACGCCGCCGTCTTGAAGGCGAGCTTGAGCGCCCGCAGCGCGTCCCCGGTGTCTCCGTGCACAGTGAGGACACCGCTGCTCCGGGCATTGTCATGAGGTTGTACGCCGGGTGCGTCGCGGCCATGAATTGGGCCAGCGCTGGGTAGCCGAGGATGGCGTTGTAGGGGAGGCCGAAGGGGGCGATGTCGAAGTCAACCAGCTCCGTGCGGAAGTTTTCGTAGGTGCCGAAGGTCACTGGGAGCCGGATCTGCCCCAAGGAACTGGACGACTTGCCCCCAACGCCTGAGAAGGGCCGTCTGGGTTGCAGCCGTTCCAGGGGTATGCGGACGAGGTTGAAGGCCTCGACTGAGAGTATGCTGAGGCCCGCGCCGCCATCAACGAGGGTTCTGGTGATGGCCACCTGGCAGATGGTGGGGGTGCACAACATGGGGAGCGCGCCCGAGCAGGCCGAGTTGGGGGGTGGTCCTCCGAACTGAAGGTCAGGCCGGTCTCGGGCGCCGTCCGATCCGGGGGAGCCCCCTGCCGCGTGGAAGCGGCGCTGACCCGGCGGATGAATGGCTTGACGTGGTGACTTGTGGGCGGCGACTGCGAGCCGCCCAGGAGGGTCGCGATGACCGGGGGTGTTGGTGTAGCGCGATGGGGCGGCGCAGGAGAGCCCCCTGCGGCGCGGACAGGCTTGGTGACGCGGTCGAGCCATTCCCCGTAGACGTCGTCGGTGGGGCGGCAGCACAGGAGCTCATTTGCCGCGATGAGTGCAGCCCGAGCCTCCATGGGCGCGCTAAGCACGGGGGGGGGGCGAAGATCCAGCCGGGGCGAGCGTGGGAGTTGCGGTGCGGCCGTCTTGGCGCACGGATGGATGCTGAGACGATGCTTGCTGCTCGTCCCCCACCGGGCCAGTGGCGGCGTTGACGGCAGGTGACGGGGAACGGCGAGGACGCCCGCAGACAGGGGCTGTCTGGGCGACGCGGGAGGCAAGGGCGGCCCGGCGCTCCGCGCGGGCCCGACGAGCGTCGAACATGGATGCGACGGTCGGAGGAGAACGGGGCGGTGGACGACGAATTCCGGCGCACCCCTACCTGGCACGCCAAATGTCGGATTTCGAGTTCCGGCAGACCCTTAAGGTTCGAACACTGGGGTGCATGCGGAGATTACGTCTTCTTCCTCTCTGTCACGCAAAGATCTAGACTACTGAAAGAACTGCACAAGAGACACAAGGTTTATACTGGTTCGGGCCACCGTTGTGGTGTAATACCCTACTCTAGTGTGTGGTGGGTGGATTGCCTCTTGGGGCTGATGATGATGAACAATACAAGGAAGAACATCCTCGCGAGGGTCTGTTCTTGGCTGGGGTGATGAACCGCTGGGAGGAGTTCAACCACCTCTCTCTCTCTCTCTCTCTAGCTGCCTTATTCTTACTCGCCGGCCAACCAACCCCTTGCTCTGTGGGCGGCTGGTCCTATTTATAGAGGCCCTGGTCCTCTTCCCAAATATCGAGCGGGAAGGGAGCCAACAATGGCGTGCTAATTTGAAGGGGGACAGCAAGTATCAACTATCCCGACAAAAGCAGTCTTCGCCTGCGCAAAGCTCTCGTGATGACGCCGTCTTGGGCTCCACAGTGACCTCCGTCTCGTAGTCCTCCTGGTCTTGGTCTCGTTGCACCGAAATGGCAACCTTTGCCTGATGCCTCGGTACTCCGCGGCTGCGCTTGCCCCCTTTGCACCAAAGAGGAAAGGAGGACGCTGCGTGGGCTGGCGCCCACCTGGCGCCCTGGGTCGTCATGGCTTGCGTCACGAGCACCTCGCGAGGTACCCCGCCTTGATCTCTCCGCCTCCTCGCGAGCCAGCCAGACGAGGCCATGGTTGAGGAAGGTCCGTGTCATCCGCCCCGCGAGGCTTGGACCCTCGCGAGGGTCTTGAGTCTTGTGTTGATGAAGATGGGCCGTGCCGGGGCCCCTTTGAGCCACGCCGCAGGCCGTAGGTAGGCAAGTCTAGGGACCCCCGTTCCCAGAACGCCGACACCAAGAGACCATTGTATTGAGAATAAACGAGAGAGAGAGAGAGAGAGAGATAGGAAGCCATCTAGCTACTAACTACGGACCCGAAGGTCTACAAAAGAGTACTCACGCATCATCGGAGAGGCACCAATGGACATGATGAACCCCTCCTTGATGGTGTCTAGATTGGATCTAGTGTTTCTGGAACTTGCGGCGGCTAGAATTGATTTTCGCCGACTCCCCTAGGGTTTCTGGAATATTGGGGTATCTATAGAGTAAAGAGGCTGTCCGGGGGGCACCCAAGGTGGGCAGAACCCACCAGGGCGCGCCTGGGCCTCTAGGCGCACCCTGGTGGGTTATGCTCCCCTCGGAGCACCCCCCCAGGCGCTTCTCCGACCCATTGGATGTCTTTTGGTCCCAAAAAATCCAAAAAAAGTTTCGCTGTGTTTGGACTCTGTTTGATATTGATTATCTGCGATGTAAAAAACATGCAAAGCAACTAGCACTTGGCACTTTGTCAATAGTTCAGTACCAAAAGTGATATAAAATGACCATAAAACGATTATAAAACATCCATGAATGATAATATAATAGCATGGAACAATCAAAAATTATAGATACATTGGAGACGTATCAGCATCCCCAAGTTTAATTCATGCTCGTCTTCGAGTAGGTAAGTGATAAATACAGAATTTTTGATGCGGAATGCTGCCTAACATGTCATCTCATATTATTTTCTTAATAGCATGGACATTTGGACTTTTATATGGTTCAAAGCAATAGTCTAGTTTTAATATGAGACTTAAATACTCAAGCATATCAACAAGCAACCATGTCTTTCAAAATATCAACGCTAAAATAAGTTATCCCTAGCCCATCGTGCTCAATCAATGATCCATTCATGAAACACTCTCACATATTAGCTACATTCAATGCTCAAGTACGATCATAGTGCCCCCTAGTTGGTGCTTTATAAGAGAATACGGAGACTCAAATTAAATATAAAAATTGCATAAAGTAAAAGAAAGGCCCTTCACGGAGGGAAGTAGGGATTTGTAGAGGTGCCAGAGCTCAAAGAGAAAATTGAGAGATAAAAACATTTTGAGAGGCATCCTTTTCCCACCAACGAAAACGACTTAGAGTTCCCCACAATTTCCATGCTAGATATATCATAGGCGGTTCCCAAAGAGAAAATAAAGTTTATTCCTTTTTCCACCATACTTTCACTTTCCATGGCTAGCTGTATCCACGGGTGCCTTTCGTACCAACACTTCCCAAGGAATTTATTATTTGACAACATAAAGTAAATTCATTTTTCATTTCAGGATTGGGCATCCCTAATACCTTTGCCTTACTCTCGTGCAATGACAAGTGTATAAATACTCATCGTGAGAATAACACATCTAGCTTGGAAAGTATTGGCCACCCCTCAATGCCTCGCGAGCAGTACGAGCACACAAAAGAGAAATTTATTTTGAAAAATAGAGATGGCACATACAAATTTTCTTAGAACGGCAACAGATTAATAGCGCATATATGTAGGTATAGTGGACTCATATGGAAAAACTGGTTTAAAGGATTTTGGATGCACAAGTAGTGATCGTACTTAGTGCAAAAGGAAGGCTAGCCAAAGATTGAGAGGCGACAAACCAAGAAACAAATAATATCATAAGTGAGCATTAAGCATAATTAACACCGAATAATGCACCAAAAGTAGGATGTAATTTCATTACACAACTATTGACTTTCGTGCTTGCATAGGGAATCACAAACCTTAACACTAATATTCTTACTAAAGCATAATCACTCATCAACATGACTCACATATCACATCATCATATCTCAAAACTATTACAAGGAATCAAGTTTATTTTGTCCAATGATCTTCATGAATTTTTTTATTATATCCTTCTTGGGTATCTATCACTTTGGGACTAATTTTTATTTGTTTCTTTTGATAAGCTCAAACAAATATAATTGAAGATCATGAGCATACTATTTCTTTATCTCAAATTAATTTAAGTGGAGCAAGAGAGAATTTCTTAAAAAATTACTAACTCTCAAATAAATCTAAGTGAAGCAAGAGAGCATTTTTTTCAAAAATACTAAAGCGCACCGTGCTCAAAAAGATATAAGTGAAGCACTAGAGCAATTCCATAGTTCATAAAGATTTTAAGTGAAGCATAGAGAGCAATTCTAACAAGTCATGGCATAATTTTTGCTCTCTCAAAGGTGTGTCTAGCAAGGATTCAAGAATTAAAACACAAAGCAAAACAAGCAAAGACTCATATTATACAAGACGCTCCAAGCAAAGGGCACAATATGTGATGAATAAAAATATAGTTTTGTGTAAAATACCGATGGTTGTTAGAAGAAAGAGGGCACGCCACTCGGGGCATCCGCAAGCTTAGGTTCTTGTTTCTCTTTGGATAATAGCCATGGATGCCATGGGCATCCCCAAGCTTAGGATCTTCTTACTCTTTATTCCTTCATCCATCGTAAAATCACCCAAAACTTGAAATTTCAATCACAAAAAACTCAACAAAACCTTCGTGAGATCCGTTAGTATAAGAAAACAAAAACGCCGCATGCCGCAGGGACGGACCCATATGGCTTGGGTATAATGTAGCCTGTGGGGCGCCCTCAATTGAACAGACCAAAAAGTGTCACCTGGAACCGCTGCTGAAGAAGTGTTTGGGTAGCTGAGCGTGCTGCAGAAGTCGTTCCTTATGAGCGTCTAGCTCCTGAGCCTTACGAGGCTCAGGAGGCCTGGGGGACTCGCGAGGGTCTGTCATCTCCTCCATCTGGACCGCCTTGCGCCTGGCCTTGTGAGCCTCCGGGATGGCCCTCATGTGGCACTATTGTGCAGCAACTGCGCTCGGCAGACCGAAAGGCATGCGAACATAGCTGTGCGGGGGCCCTCGCACCGGCCAATGTGGGATGGCCAGAAGAGCTCCTGAGATGCGGCTCTATTGAGCTATGGGATACTGACGCAGACACGCAGCTTGCTGCCCTCACCAGGGGAGGGAGCTGCGCTGGGTGGGGTGAGGCGACGCTCGCCTCGCACGGCTCTCGCCTCCTAAAGCTCCTCAATCGCCTTGGTGATGAACTCCTGAGCGCCTGGCGCCTCGCGTCCTGCGCTCCTCATGCGGAAGTGCACATCGAAGCATGCCTCCACATGGTGCCCAAACGCCTCCCTCACGATGTTGGACGGGTCAGAGGCCCTCTAGAGGAGAGCCCCCGAGCCCAACCTGAGAGTGGGCCGGGAACGCCTTCCTATGCGAGAGGGGAAGGTGCCCCATCAGTGGGCATGAGGCCAGAGGCACGATCGTTAGACATCCCATCCTCCTGAGATCCTCGACGGAGCTTCTTCCTCTTCTTCTTGGGGATGACCTCTAGGGGGTAGATGGCGCCTTCGCCGTCCGGGTTCTCGACCTCCATATCCTGGTAGGTGTTCTCGAGGGAGCACACCGCATCCTTTTCGTCACAGGCGACCATGATGATGCCGCTGCTCCCTGGCATCTTGATGACATTGTAGCCATGGTGAGTTGCGGCCATGAACTTGGCCAGAGCTGGATATCCAAGTATAGCACTGTATGGGAGGAAAATGTGGGCAACGTCAAAGTCTATGAGCTTAGTGTCGTAACGGTTGCGCTTGCTGAAAGTGACGGGGAGGCAGATCTGCCCTATGGGGACGGTGGAGCCATCGGTCATCCCCGAGAAGGGCCTGGTAAGCTGAAGCTGGTTGTACATCACCTGGAGCGTATCGAACGTCTCGATAGAGAGGACATTGAGCCCCGCACCGCCATCGATAAGTGTCTTGGCGACGAGGACGTTGCTGATGGAGGGCGAGCAGAGCTTCGGGAGCACGCCGGCAGTGGCCGCGCACTTGAGCTGGTCAGCGGAGTCGAAGGTGATGGCGTACTTGGACCACCTGAGCAGAAGCGATGCCTCAAGCTTGGGGAGGGCCGCGTTCACATTGCGAGCGAACTGCTTAAAGATGTGATGGGAGGCGGGTGCCTGAGCGCCGCCTAGGATGCAAGCAATGGCATGAGGCTCTTAGAAGTCCCCAGCCCTATCATCTTGGTGGTGGTCGTCATTCCTCCTTGGTGGTGGCGCCAACATTGCCCTAAGGACGGTCCTCACAAGGCTGATCCCTCGAGGGGCCCTCGCAAGGCTGGCCCCGCCAGCGATCCTCACGAGGCTAATCGCGCCAGTCCGGGCGGGGGTCGCGGTTGTCCCAACGTCCCCCACCTCGGCCTCCTCCTTGGCCATAGCCACGGTCATTGCGCTCGGGGCACCGACCAAGGCACCCATCTCGAATGGCCCTGAGCTCTTGGCAGTCATTGGTGTTGTGGCTATGCACATTGTGGAAGACGCAGAACGGGCGGCTGCCCATGGAAGTGTAATGCCCCAAGACCGGAGCTTTCAGATGCCTTCCATGTTTCCGAGTGTTGTCGGGTGATTCGTTTTGGTTCGTTGCATCATGTGCATTGCATCATGTCATCATGTCATAAGTATTTTGCATCTCAACTAAATAATTTGTGTGGATCTTTGATCCATTTAAATCGAGGGAAGAGTGACTTCTCTTTATAACATTATCCTCCCGATATTAGGGAGCTATATTATAAATATTTCCATTCTTTTGGAATTCACCTTAACACACTTGCAAAAATAACCCCATGCCTTTTATGCCTCGAGTTGATCTCCAAACCTTGCCCAATAATTCTTTCCCCTTTTACTGGGGCTCCTCCAAAATCCGAACATTTTTGGACCTCCTAACCCTTACTTCTTACTCGAACAATTTGAATTTAAATCAAATGAGTTTGAATTTAAACTTTGAAAATGGCACTCCATTTTTCTTGGATCGTGCACATTTTTGTGAGTCCGGGAATATTATCCGCATGCCCAAATTCTTACTCTAATCTTCTCTTCTCTCTTTTCCTTTCTCTTTATTTCTCTGTTTTTAAAAGAAAAGGAAATAGGAGAGAGAGGAGAGAGACCAGCAGGCCGGCCTCTAGGGCCCATCCCTAGGCCCAACCAACCGCCGGCCTCCCTAGGTCAACTCCTGGGCTGGCTCCAAGGCCCAGCCGCCCCCACCAGTTTCCTTAACCCTAGCCCGATCTCCCTCTCCCTCGATTCCTTCCCAGCGCCGCCAGACCGAGCGCTACCCGATCCATCTCCCTCTCGATCCCTCCCTCACTTGCTGGCTTCCCTTCTCCCTTCGTCGTCCTCGTGCGCCGCACCTCCTCCCTCGAGCGGCGCCCCATGGAGCCGCCTTCTCCACTCCAGTGAGGCCGCCACCCCGCCATCTCGCCTCCTCCCCGTCTCCAGCAAGGCCGCCGCGCCAAGCCCTGCCCGACCCCCTCCTTCGTCGTCGCCTCGCCATGGAGCAGCTTCGCTCGGACCTCTTCTATGGCTCCACGCCGTCTTCCGCACCCCGACCTCCTCGTCACTACTGCGCCCATCCCCGGCAACCGGTGCCCTTGCCGGAGCCACCTTGCCTCGCCTCCTTCTGCAGGTCCCGACGACACAAGCCCCGACGCGACTGCCCTTGGCTTGCCTGCCTTGCCTCGTGCGACCCGCATGGCCGCCGGCCATGGAGACCACCATGCTGGCCTACAGCTTCGCGCACACCGCCGCTGCCCTCCTCTGCTCCGCCTCCATTGCATCAAGGAACCCCGGCCATCTCCTGCTCCTCGCCGGCCTTCGCTGGGTGCGCTGCCGCTTCCCTGCTTCAGGCCAAGACCGATGCCGGCCACTGCTTGTAGCCGCGGCTCGGCCATGCACCAACAACCAGCAGCTCAAGTTGCCTCCATTCATCTCCATTGACCTCCTGAGGCAGAGTCGTGCAAGACCCCAATGCACCTGTGGGCGTCAAGTACCTCTACCGAAGACCCCCCCCCCCCCCCCCCCCCCCCCCGAAGACACGTGAACGACTACTACATGAAACGACCACCACGACGACCCTCGAAGGGCTCGGATTTGTCAAGTTCATCTACGTGTGTGTACGACTACATACCCGGGATTCGTCTAGTACCTCTACAGGAGACACGAACGTCTACGAACGATGCGCGACGCCCGAAGGCCTCGGATACCGTCAAGTACCTACACCGGCAAGGCTACACGGACGTTCGTTCCACTACTACACCGAAACGGCAAGGTCGACTATGTTTTATTGCCCCATCCGGAGTCATCAAGTTCCCGAAGACCATATTGGCACCAAATACATCTACCGCCGTCTTCGGAATCGCTAAGAACGGCAAGCACCCCTTCGAGATGACGAGACCGACAAGTTCAAATGACCCCAAGTACCTCTCCGGAAACGAGACGTATACCGCTACCATCGCAAGAATCGAGACCGACGAGTCCGAAGATCCAAGTACCACTCCGAACCATGTACGACGACCGTCGCCAAAGACCCGTGTAACGCAAACGTCAAGTTCAACTACCGTCGCGTGTACCCCTACCGCTTGACTCGAACCGCTCCGATAACACACGCTTCGAAGGTATAACCCCGAGACGACCGTCGTGAACGAATGCATGTGTGATGTATGAGATGCTCGTGCTTGCACCGTGCTCGATTTGTCGGTGCACGTTGCCCTCTTTTACCTTGTCACCGTCATGTGGGAACCCGGTAACCGGGAGCACCCCACCTTCTATTGCATGTCACGCTCCCGTCGCACTTTCTTTGCACCGGGATCTCAATTGAGTTACCGGAACCGGAACGTTGCCGTGGCACCGTTTCGTTATTGTTGTCGTGGCTCCCCTTTTCATTTCCGCCACGTTGAAAAATGCTTCTTAATATGCCCTTGTCAACTTTTCTTAAAATTGCATAAAACTTGCACATGTCATTCACATCATGATAATAACATTTAAATGTTAAAATTGTTGTTGCACCAAATTGATAATTGCATATGGGGATTTACCGGATTTTTTGTTTGTTATTTACGGCCTCATTTAAACTTGCCCAAATGTTTAGTTTTCTTATGCTTCCCCTCTTGCCATATTAAAAACATTTAATATTGTTGAGTACCTAAACGAGAGAGAACTAATTAAGTCATGTGGTGTTTTGTCAATATGCAACTCCTTGCATATTGAGCTCCATTTAATTTGTAGGATTGTTGGTGCATTTTTCCATGCCATGCATTCTTAAACCAGACATGCATCATACTTGATTGTGCATCATGCCATGTTATGTGATGGTTGTTTACTATGTTGTTTGCTCCTTTCCGGTGTTGCTTCTTCGGGTTGGTTCCGATAACGTCGTGTTGTGAGGATTCGTTCGACTATGTCCGTTTATCTTCTTCATGGACTCGTTCTTCTTCCTTGCGGGATTTCAGGCAAGATGACCATACCCTCGAAATCACTTCTATCTTTGCTTGCTAGTTGCTCGCTCTTTTGCTATGCCTATGCTGTGATACCTACCAATTGCTTATCATGCCTTCCATATTGTTGAACCAAGCCTCTAACCCACCTTGTCCTAGAAAACCGTTGTTTGGCTATGTTACCGCTTTGCTCAGCCCCTCTTATAGCGTTGTTAGTTGCAGGTGAAGATTGGAGCTGGTTCCGTATTTGGAACATGGATATTTTATTGGGATATCACAATATCTCTTATTTAATTAATGCACCTATATACTTGGTAAAGGGTGGAAGGCTCGGCCTTATGCCTGGTGTTTTGTTCCACTCTTGCCGCCCTAGTTTCCGTCATATCGGTGTTATGTTCCCGGATTTTGCGTTCCTTACGCGGTTGGGTTATAATGGGAACCCCTTGACAGTTCGCTTTGAATAAAACTCCTCCAGCAAGGCCCAACATTGGTTTTACCATTTGCCACCTAGCCTTTTTCCCTTGGGTTAGGCCAGCCCAAGGGTCATCTTTATTTTAAAAACCCCCGGGCCAGTGCTTGTCTAAGTGTTGGTCCAAACTAGAGCCCCTTGCAGCGCCACCTCGGGGAAACTCGAGGGCTGGTTTTAGTTGTACGGATTGCTTATCCGGTGTTGCCCTGAGAACGAGATATGTATAGCTCCTATCGGGATGTCGGCGCATCGGGTGGTCTTGCTGGACTTGTTTTACCATTGCCGAGGATGTCTTGTAACCGGGATTTCGAGTCTGATCGGGTCTTCCCGCTAGAAGGAATATCCTTCGTTGACCATGAGAGCTTGTGATGGGCTAAGTTGGGACACCCCTGCAGGGTTTTGAACTTTCGAAAGCCGTGCCCACGGTTATGGGCAGATGTTATTTTGTCAACGTCCGGTTGTAGAAAACATGAAGTTGACCTTAATTAAAATACATCAACCGCGTGTGTAACCGTGATGGTCTCTTCTCGGCGGGGTCCGGGAAGTGAACACGGTGTTGGAGTTATGCTTGACGTAGGTTGTTCTAGGATCACTTCTTGATCATAGTTTCTCGATCGTGCTTTGCCTTCTCTTCTCGCTCTCACTTGCGTATATTAGCCACCATATATGCTAGTCGCTGGCTGCAGCTCCACCTCATACCTTTACCTTAACCATAAGCTTAAATAGTCTTGATCGCGAGGGTGTGAGATTGCTGAGTCCCCGTGACTCACAGATACTTCCAAAACCAGCTTGCAGGTGCCGTTGAACCGTGCAGATGACGCAACCAAACTCAAGGAGGAGCTCGATGAAGATCTTGTCCTTCGTGTTGTTTCGTTTCCAGTTGATCAGTAGTGGAGCCCAGTCGGGACGATCGGGGATCTGTGTAGCATTTGGGGTAGTCTTCTTTTATTTTGGCCCCGTAGTCGGGCCCTGATTGTATTTGGATGATGTAATGCTTTATTCATGTATTTGTGTGAAGTGGCAATTGTAAGCCAACTATGTATCTCTTTCCCTTATGTATTACATGGGTTGTGTGAAGATTACCTCACTTACGACATTGCTTTCAATGCGGTTATGCCTCTAAGTCGTGCTTCGACACGTGGGAGATATAGCCGCATCGAGGGCGTTTCAGGAAGACTCCGGGTGATCGCAGTCACGCTTCATCTCAGGTTCGGCCGCGAGCACAGCTGGTCCCTTACGCTTCACGTCCTTGCACTTGGCCTTCTTATCTCCTGGATCGGCCTCCAGGAGCCCAAGGAGGGAGAGGCGGCCTTCCTCGGCCCTCGTGCATCTGGTTGCCATGTTGAACATCTCCAGAGCCGAGCACTGGTCCTCATGTATGGCAAGCTCTTCCTTCATCTTGATATCCCGGACGCCATCAGTGGACGCTGAAATGATGGCCTCATCCGACACCTTGGGAATCTTGAGGCGAACGTTGGTGAAGCACTGGATGTATTTGTGCAAGGTCTCCCCTGGCTGCTACTTGTCGCGCCGCAGGTCACCCGCAGCAGGGGCGCAGTCACGAGTGCCTTGGAAGTTGGCGATGAAGCGCTCTCGCATTTTGTCCCAGGAGGAGATCGATCCCGTGGGGATGTTCAGGAGCCATGAGCGTGCGCCATCCTTGATGGCCATGGGAAACCGGTTCGCCATGACCTTCTCATTGCCGTTGGCCGCCTCGATGCTCAGCTCGTAGAGCTGGAGGAACTCGGCAGGGTCAGGAGTGCCGTTATAGTGTGGAGGCAGGTCTGGCTGGAACTTCCGAGCCAGACGATGCGGCGCAGCTCCGGGGTGAACGTGCGGCAACCCGCCGTGCTCACGGGAGCCCGCCGTAGAGGGGGAGCCTGGTCTTGGCGCTCGCGCACCGTTGCCTCGGGCTGCACACGGTCTTGACGTGGAAGTGCTAGGAGTGCACGCGCCTCTCCTTGGGGCCGTTGCACCACTTGGCAGCTTTCTTCGTCGCACGCCAGCGCCCTGCACGGCGGGTCACGCCGAGGGGGCTCACGCCTTGGCTCGAGGACGACATCTTGCCTGGGAGGTGGAGGAGGCGCACCGTGGGCCACGTCGCCCTCAAGAGAGCGAGATGGCACAGGGGCCTCCCCAGCGGCATTTTCAAGCTCGGCGATGCGGTCCAGCCAGTCCTCGTAGAGGTCATCGGTTGGGCGATAGCGCAGAAGCTCGCGTGCCATGAGCAACACATCCCGCATGTTCGCCGGCCCGTGACGAGCATGGGAAGATGAAGCAGCCGCCGAAGTCAGTGATGGAGTGGCGGTGCATCCATCATGCCACACAGAAGGCTGCAGCGACAAAGCGTGCTGCTCATGGGCCACAGGGCTAGTGGTGGCGTTTGCCGCGGGCGATGGGAATGATGGGGGGTTCCGTCTCCCACAGGTGCTGTCTGGGTGACGCGGGAGGTGAGGGCAGCCCGGCACTCAGTACGGACTCGACGAGCGTCGGCCATGAGGACGGCGGAACGGTGGAGAATCGGCCGGTGCAAGAGAGGCTCCGACGCAATCCTACCTGGTGCGCCAAATGTCAGATTCGGGGCTTCGCAGACCCAAGAAAGAGTCGAACTCTGGGGTGCGTGCGAATAACTCAATCTCCCCATCCTACCAACTCGACACTCCCATAGCCTAGCTCGATGAATGGGAAAGGGAAGGGACACGACAGTTTACCCTGGTTCAGGCCACCTTGCGGTGTGAGACCCTACTCCTGCTTTGTGGTGGATTAGCCTCACGGTGGGCTGAGGATGAACTAATATAGATGAAGAACAACCTCAGGAGGTATGTTCTTGTGTTGGTGTGACCTGGTGAGGGTTCGGATCGATCCATCGCCTTGGTCCTCGCGGTGGCTAACTTATATTTATATTGAGAGTGAGAGTGACTTCACCACTAGCCCCATATATGACGAGTTGCCCCAATTCCCATGTGAGGAGAGCCACAACCCCCACCACTTGAGTGAGATGAGTGACTCCACCATATGTGAGTTTGAGTGCACCTACTTTAAGGGAGTGAGTAAGCCACCACATAGAGAGAGTGTGATAGTTGATAGGTCATGTGAGGACATTTTGAACTCTAACGACTTAACCTCTACCTCTATTGTGTCTTCTCATTTGGTGCTAGGTCCCATATATGATGACGCGCCGATACTTGACGACTTCGTCCTACCTTTGGACAAGACGATGGCCATGGTGGAATATGATGCACCACACACATGGTTCCATCAAGTTGATCATGACGACCACCATTTGGTCTTTGCCACCTCACCTACACCACATGAGTGGAATGACAAAGGTAACATAGGTGAAGGTGATGCTCTAGTCCCACTAGTGGACATGCTTGACATTGATTGCTTGCATGATGTCGATCCTCCTATTGACATGCTTCATGCTAGTATGATTTCCCCATGCGATGATTTACCCATTTATGATGAGTTTGATGACTGCCATGTGGAGTCTATTAGTTGTGATGCCATGTTACATAGGATTTCTTATGATAATTCTCTCGGTCCCATCATGTTTAACAATCCGATTGACTTGTCATATGCTATGTATGAGATCAACCTGAAGGAAATATGCCCTAGAGGCAATAATAAAGTTGTTATTTTATGTTTCCTTATTCATGATAAAGGTTTATTATTCATGCTAGAATTGTATTGATCGGAAACCTAAATACATGTGTGAATACATAAACAAACACCGTGTCCCTAGTGAGCCTCTACTTGACTAGCTCGATGATCAAAGATGGTTAAGGTTTCCTAACCATGCACATGACTTGTCATTTGATAACGGGATCACATCATTAGGAGAATGATGTGATGGACAAGACCCATCCATTTTCTTAGAATAATGATCATTCAGTTTTATTGCTATTGCTTTATTCATGTCAAATACATATTCCTTTGACTATGAGATTATGCAACTCCCGGATACCGGAGGAATGCCTTGTGTGCTATCAAACATCACAACATAACCGGGTGATTATAAAGATTCTCTACCGGTATCTCCGAAGGTGTTTGTTGAGTTGTCATAGATCAAGATTAGGATTTGTCACTCCGAGTATCGGAGAGGTATCTCTGGGCCCTCTCGGTAATACACATCATAAAAAGCCTTGCAAGCAAAGTAACTAATGAGTTAGTTGCAGGATGATGTATTACGAAATGAGTAAAGAGACTTGCGGTAACGAGATTGAACTAGGTATGAAGATACCGACGATCCAATCTCGGGCAAATAACATACCGACAGACAAAGGGAATAGCATATGTTGTCATAACAGTTCGACCGATAAAGATCTTCATGGAATATGTAGGAGCCAATATGGGCATCCAGGTTCCGCTATTGGTTATTGACCAGAGAGGTGTCTCGGTCCTGTCTACATAGTTCTCGAACCCGTAGGGTCCGCACGCTTAACGTTCAATGACGATATTGTATTATATGAGTTATGTGATTTGGTGACCGAATGTTGTTCGGAGTCCCGGATGAGATCACGGACATGAGGAGGAGTCTTCAAATGGTCGAGAGGTAAAGATTGATATATAAAACGATAGTACTCGGACACCAGAAGTGTTCCGGAGGGTACCAGGTAGATATCGGGTCACCGGAAGGGGTTCCGGGCACCCCCGGCAGAAGATACGAGCATAATGGGCCAAGAGGGGAAATGCACCAGCCACCAGGGGCTGGTGCGCCCCCCATATGGGTCGAACCAGAGGAGAAGGAAAGAGGGGAAGGGAGAAGGAAAGGGGAGGGATTCGGCCTCCCCCTTCCTTCCCTCCTCCCTCCTCTTCCTCCCCCCTCCGACAAATAAGGAAGGGGGGCGCCGGCCATGGGGAGATCCCAAGTAGGATTCGTCTTAGTTGGGCGCCTCCTTGGCTGCCTTCCCTCTCCCTCCCACCTATATATATATGTGAGGGGGGCGATCCTGGCACACCCCAGACAATTGTTAGCCGTGTGCGGCGCCCCTCTCCACCGTTTACTCCCACGATCATATCTTTGTAGTGCTTAGGCGAAGCCCTGCAAGGATCACTTCAACATCACCATCTTCATGCTGTCGTGCTGACAGAACTCATCTACTACCTCGACAACTTGCTGGATCAAGAAGGTGAGGGACGTCACCGAGCTGAACATGTGCAAAACACGGAGGTGTCGTGTGTTCGGTACTTGATCGGTTGAAGCGTGAAGAAGTTCGACTACATCAACTGTGTTGAGAAACGCTTCCACTTACGATCTACACGGGTACGTAGACACACTCTCCCCCTCATTTTTATGCATCTCCACGGATACATCATTGTGTGTGCGTAGAATTTTTTGTTTGTTTTCCATGCAACGTTTCCCAACAGTGGCATCATGAGCCAAGTCTATGCGTAGATGATATGCACGAGTAGAACACAAAGAGTTGTGGGCAGTGATAGTCATACTTCTTACCACCAACGTCTTATTTTGATTTGGCGGTATTTTGGTATGAAGTAGCCCGAACCAACCTTACATGTCCACGCACATCAGAACCAGTTCCATTGACTGACATGCAACTAGTTTTCCATAAAGGTGGCTGGCGGGTGTCTGTTTCTCCTACTTTAGTTGAATCGAATTTGACTACGGCCAGTCCTTGAAGAAGGTTAAAACAACAAACTTGATGAAACACCATTGTGGTTTTTATGCGTAGGTAAGAGTAGTTCTTGCTAGAAGCCCCTGGCAGCCATGTAAAACTTGCAACAACAAAGTAGAGGACATCTAACTTGTTTTTGCAGGGCATGTTGTGATGTGATATGGTCAAGACATGATGTGGTAAACATTATTATATGATATGATCATGTTTTGTAAGTTATCGGCCACCAGTAGGAGCCTTATGGTTGTCTCTTTATTGTATGGAATGCAAACGTCATGTAATTGATTTACTTTATCACTATGCATTAGCAGCAGTTGTAGAAGCATTAGTTGGTGAGACGACCACGACACAATGATGGAGATCAAGGTGTCGAGCCGGTGATGATGGAGATCATGAAGATGCTTTGGACATGGAGATCAAAAGCACAAGATGATGATGGCCATATCATGTCACATATTTTGTTTGCATGTGATGGTTATCTTTTATGCTTCTTATTTTGCTTAGAACGGCAGTAGCATTATAAGATGATCCCTTCACTAAATTTCAAGGTAAAAGTGTTCTCCCCGAGTATGCACTATTGCTATAGTTCGTCATGTTGGGACACATGTGATGATCGAGTGTGATAGACTCTATGTTCACATGCAATGGGTGCTAGACAGTTTTTGCACATGCGGAATACTTGGGTTAAACTTGACGAGCCTAGCATGTACAGACATGGCCTCAAAACACTAGAGACTGAAACGTCAAACGTGAATCATATAGTAGATATGATCAACATAGAGATGTTAACCATTGATGACTACCCCATCTCACGTGTTGATCGGACATGGGTTAGTTGATTTGGATCACGTATCACTTAGATGACTTGAGGGTCTTTGAAGTGAGAGACAATTGGTTTCAACTGTGTCGTAGGGGTTGTATTCTTAGACCTGCCAGGTGGGAGGAACCACCGTCCTGGGTATTGACGGTGAATACAAATCAATTGGAAACCTCACCCCGCATTCATGTCTCTAACAAGGCTGTCTAAGCTAAGCAGCCATGGACCCATGGACCCGGGGAATCTGAACCATTAGGTAGAGTTTCAGCTGAAAGAAAACCAGGTCAATCTTCCGATCGCGAGTCTTTACAAGCTTATGTCTATTTAAGTGGGAGTTATTTAGTAATATGATTAATTGAACTTAATTTATCATGAACTTAGTCTTAATAATTTTTGCATATCTATGTTGTAGATCAATAGATCGCAATATAGCTCCCATGTATTTTTTGATATGTTCCTAGAGAAAACTAAGTTGAAAGATGATAGTAGCAATAATGCAGATTGTGTCTATGATCTGAGGATTATCCTCATTGTTGCATAGAAGAATTATGTCATTGATGCACCGCTAGGTGACAAACCTGTTGCGGGAGCAGATGCAGACGTTATGAACATGTTGCAAGCTCGATATGATAACTACTTGATAGTTTAGTGCGCCATACTTTAAGGCTTATAGCCGGGACTTCAAATATGTTTTGAACACCACGGAGCATATGAGATGTTCCAAGAAGCTAAAAATTGATATTTCAGATTCATCCCCGTGTCGAGAGGTATGAGACCTCTGACAAGTACTTTGCCTACAATATGGAGTAGAATAGCTCAGCCCGTGAGCATGTACTCTGGATGTTTGCGTACTACAATAGCTTGAATCAAGTGGGAGTTAATCTTCCAAATAAGATAGTGATTGACAGGGTTCTCTAGTCACTATCACCAAGCTACAGAACTTCGTGATGAACTATAATATGCAAGGGATGACGAAAAATGATTCCCGAGCTCTTCGTGATGCTGAAATCGGCAAAGGTAGAAATCAAGTAGGAGCATCAAGTGTTGATGGTAAACAAGACCACTAGTTTCAAAAAGAAGGGCAAGGGAAAGAAAGGGAACTTCAAGAATAATGGCAAGTAAGTTTCCACTCCCGTGAAGAAGCCCAAAGCCAGACCCAAGCCTGAAACTGAGTGCTTCTACTGCGAAGGAAATGGTCACTGGAAACGGAACTGCCCCAAACACTTGGCGGATAAGAAGGATGGCAAAGTGAACAAAGGTATATTTGATATACATGTTATTGATTTGTACTTTACTAGTGTTCATAGTAGCCCCTTGGGTATTTGATATCGGTTCAGTTGCTAAGATTAGTAACTCGAAACAGGAGTTGCAAAATGAACAGAGACTAGTTAAGGGCGAGGTGACGATGTGTGTTGGAAGTGATTCCAAGGTTGATTAGATCACCATCACACACTCCCTCCACCTTTGGGATTATTAGTGAACCTAAATAAATGTTATTTGGTGTTTGCGTTAAGCATGAATATGATTAGATCATGATTATTGCAATACGTTTATTCATTTAAGTTAGAGAATAATTGTTGTTCTATTTACATGAATAAAACCTTCTATGGTCATACACCCAATGTGAATGGTTTATTGAATCTCGATCATAGTGATACACATATTCATAATTTTGATGTCAAAAGATGCAAAGTTGATAATGATAGTGCAACATATTTGTGGCACTGCCGTTTAGGTCATATTGGTGTAAAGCGCATGAAAAAACTCCATGCTGATGGACTTTTTGGAATCACTTGATTATGAATCATTCGATACTTGCTAACCATGCCTCATGGGCAAGATGACTAAAACTCCGTTCTCCGGAACAATGGAGCGAGTTAATGACTTGTTGGAAATAATACATACCAATGTATGCGGTCCGATGAGTGTTGAGGCACGTGGCGAGTATCATTATTTCTGACCTTCACAGATGATTTTAGTAGGTATGAGTATATCTACTTGATGAAACACAAGTCTGAAGCATTTGAAAAGCACAAAGAATTTCAGAGTGAAGTGGAGAATAATCGTAACAAGAAAATAAAGTTTCTACGATCTGATCGCGGAGGCGAATATTTGAGTTACGAGTATGGCCTTCATTTAAAACAATGTGGAATTGTTTCACAACTCACGCCACCTGGAACACCACAATGTAATGCTGTATCCGAACGCCGTAACCATACTTTGTTAGATATGGTGCGATCTATGATGTCTCTTGCCAATTTACCACTATCGTTTTGGGGTTATGCATTAGAGACAGTTGCATTCACGTTAAATAGGGCACCATCTAAATCTGTTGAGATGACAATGTATGAACTATGGTTTGGCAAGAAACCTAAATCTGTCATTTCTTAAAGTTTGGGGTTGCGACACTTATGTCAAAAGGCTTCAGCCTGATAAGCTCTAACCCAAATCAAAGAAGTGCGTCGTAATAGGATACCCTAAGGAAACAAATGGGTACACCCTCTACCACAGATCTAAAAGGCAAGATATTTGTTACCAAAAATGGATCCTTTCTAGAGAAGGAGTTTTCTCTCAAAAGAAGTGACTGGGAGGAAAGTAGAACTTGATGAGGTAATTGTACCTTCTCTTTATTTGGAAAGTAGCACATCAGAGAAATTTGTTCCTGTGATGCCTACACTAACTAGAGAGGAAGCTAATGATGATGATCATGAAACCTCAGATCAAGTTGCTATTGGACCTCGTAGGTGGAATAGAGCATGTTCCGCACCAGAGTGGTATGCTAATCCTATCCTGGAAGTCATGTTACTAGACCATGACAAAACTACGAACTATGAAGAAGCTACGATGAGCCCAGATTCTGATAAATGGCTTGAGGCCATGAAATCTGAGATAGCATCCATGTATGAGAACAAAGTGTGGACTTTGGTGGACTTGCCCAATGATAGGCAAGCCATTGAGAATAAATGGATCTTCGAGAAGAAGACAGACGCTGATGGTAATGTCACCATCTACAAAGCTCGACTTGTCGCGAAAGGTTTTCGATAAGTTCAACGGGTTGACTATGATGAGACCTTCTCACATGTAGCGATGCTTAAGTCAGTCCGAATCATGTTAGCAATTGCCGCATTTTATAATTATGAAATTTGGCAAATGGACGTCAAAGCTGCATTCCTTATTGGGTTTCTTAAAGAAGAGTTGTATATGATGCAACTAGAAGTTTTTGTCTATCCTAAAGGTGCTAACAAAGTGTGAAATCTCCAGTGATCCATCTATGGACTGGTGCAAGCATCTCGGAGTTGGAATATACGCTTTGATGAGGTGATCGAAGCATACGGTTTTATACAGACTTACGATGAAGCCTGTATTTACAAGAAAGTGAGTGGGAGCTCTGTAGCATTTATGATATTATATGTGGATGACATATTGTTGATTGGAAATGATTTAAAATTTCTGGATTGCATAAAAGGATACTTGAATAAGAATTTTTCAATGAAAGCCCTCGGTGAAGCTGCTTATATATTGGGCATCAAGATCTATAGAGATAGATCAAGACTCTTCATAGGACTCTCACAAAGCACATACCTTGATAAAGTTTTTAAGAAGTTCAAAATGGATCAGTCAAAGAAAGGGTTCTTACGTGTGTTACAAGGTGTGAAGTTGAGTAAGACTCAAAATCTGACCACGGCAGAATATAGAGAGAGAATGAAAGTCATTCCCTATGCCTCAGTCATATGTTCTATAAAGTATGCCATGATGTGTACTAGACATGTTGTGTGCCTTGCCATGAGTTTGGCAAGGGAGTACAATAGTGATCCAGGAGTAGATCACTAGACAACAGTCAAAATTATCCTAAAAAGGACCAAGGAAATGTTTCTCGGTTATGGAAGTGATAAAGAGTTCATGGTAAAGAGTTACGTCGATGCAAGCTTTGACACCGATCTGGATGACTCGGAGTCTCGATCTGGATACATATTGAAAGTGGGAGCAATTAGCTAGATTAGCTCCATGCAGAGCATTGTAGACCTAGAAATTTGCAATATACACACAGATCCGAATGTGATAGACCCGTTGACTAAACCTCTCTCACAAGAAAAACATGATCGCACCTTAGTACTCTTTGCGTGTTTATCACATGGCGATGTGAACTAGATTATTGACTCTAGTAAACTCTTTGGTTGTTGGTCACATGGCGATGTGAACTATGGGTGTTAAATCACATGGTGATGTGAACTAGATTATTGACTCTAGTGCAAGTGGGAGACTGGAGGAAATATGCCCTAGAGGCAATAATAAAGTTGTTATTTTATATTTCCTTAGTCATGATGAAGTTTTATTATTCATGCTAGAATTGCATTGATCAGAAACCTAAATACATGTGTGAATACATAAACAAACACCGTGTCCCTAGTGAGCCTCTACTTGACTACTCGTTGGTCAAAGATGGTTAAGGTTTCCTAACCATGGACATGGGTTGTCATTTGATAATGGGATCACATCATTGGGAGAATGATGTGATGGGAAAGACCCATCCGTTAGCTTAGCACAATGACCGTTCAATTTTATTGGTATTGCTTTCTTCAAGTCAAATACATATTCATTCGACTATGAGATTACGCAACTCCCGGATATCGAAGGAATGCCTTGTGTGCTATCAAACGTCACAACATAACTGGGTGATTGTAAAGATGCTCTACAGGTATCTCCGAAGGTGTTTGTTGAGTTGGCATAGATCGATATTAGGATTTGTCACTCTGAGTATCGGAGAGGTATCTCTAGGCCCTCTCGGTAATACACATCATAATAAGCCTTGCAAGAAAAGTGACTAATGAGTTAGTTGCAGGATGATGTATTATGGAACGAGTAAAGAGACTTGCGGTAACGATATTGAACTAGGTATGAAGATACCGACGATCGAATCTTGGGAGAGTAACATACCGACAGATAAAGGGAATAACGTATGTTGTGATAATGGTTCGACCGATAAAAATCTTCATAGAATATGTAGGAGCCAATATGGGCATCCAGGTTCCGCTATTGGTTATTGACCGGAGAGGTGTCTCGGTCATGTGTACATAGTTCTCAAACCCCTAGGGTCCACACGCTTAACATTCGATGACGATATTGTATTATATGAGTCACTATTCAAGATATCTTCCAATATTCTGATAAATCGGTTGATTTATCGCTTACCGTTGTCTGACTGATAAGATAAATCGACCGATAAATTAGCATATATGGCGATAAATTAACCGATATGCCGATAAACTAGCCGATTTACCCCATATCATGGGTAGACCGATAAGTTCCTGATAAGCGATATCCCCTACATTGATATGAGTTATGTGATTTGGAGACCAAATGTTGTTTGGAGTCCCGGATGAGATCACATACATGACGAGGAGTCTCGAAAAGGTCGAGAAATAAAGATTGATATATAGGACGATAGTATTCGGACACCGGAAGTGTTTCGGAGGGTACCGGGTATATATTGGGTCATCGGAAGGGGTTCCGGGCACCCCCGGCAAAAGATATGGGCCTAATGGGCCAAGAGGGGAAATGCTCCAGCTACCAGGGGCTGGTGCGCCCCTGATGGCAGTTGGAACTACGTCGGTATTTCTCTGGAGAGGGAGAGATGATGTAGCACAACGACCATAGGTATTTCCCTCAGTTATGAAACCAAGGTATCGAACCAGTAGGATAACCAAGCAACACAACATAAACATCACCTGCACAGAACTAATAACACCTCCCAACCTGACGAGTTAAAGGGGTTGTCAATCCCTTCCGGGGTACGGGCCTCAAGATAGGCAAACGGACGTGAGGTAAATTGTAGTAGATTGATAGATCGAACGCCAAATAAAATAAATAAAGATAAAACAAGCAAGGTATTTTTGTATTTTTTGGCTTAATAGATCTGAATAAAAATGCAAATGAAAGGTAGATCGCAAGGCAAATATATGAGGAAGAAGACCCGGGAGCCGTAGGTTTCACTAGTGGCTTCTCTTGAGAAAAATAGCAAACGGTGGGTAAACAAATTACTATTGGGCAATTGATAGAACTTCAAATAATTATGACGATATCTAGGCAATGATCATTACATAGGCATGACATCCAAGATTAGTAGACTGACTCCTGCCTGCATCTACTACTATTACTCCACACATCGACTGCTATCCAGCATGCATGTAGTGTGTTAAGTTCATCAAAAAACGGAGTAATGCAATAAGAATGATGACATGATGTAGACAAGATCTGTTTATCTATATGGCGGTAGATATAGATCTCGTCTTTTTATCCTTAGTAGCAACGATATATACATGTCGTTTCCCTTTCTGTCACTGGGAGCGAGCACCGTAAGATCGAACCCACTACTGGGCACCTCTTCCCATTGCAATATAAATAGATCAAGTTGGCCAAAGAAAACCCAAATGTCGGAGAAGAAATACGAGGCTATAAGAGATCAAAGAAACTCAAATAACTTTCATGGATATAAAAAGATATGACTAATCATAAACTCGAAGTTCATTAGATCCCAAGAAACCCACCGCAAAAGAGTTACATCATATGGATCTCCAAGAGACCATTGTATTGCGAATTCAGCGAGAGAGAGAGAGAGAGAGAGAGAGAGAGAGAGAGAAAGCCATCTAGATACTAACTACGGACCCAAAGGTCTACAAAGAAATACTCATGCATCATCGGAGAGGCACCAATGGAAGTGGTGAATCTCTCCGTGATGGTGTCTAGATTGGATCTGGTGGTTTTGGACTCTGCGGCGGCTGGATGAATATTTCATCGACTCCCCTAGGGTTCTGGTATTTTTGGGGTATTTATATAGCAAAGAGGTGGTCTGAGGGGTACCCGAGGTGGGCATAACCCACCAGGGCGCGCCTGGACCTCCTGGCGCGCCCTGGTGGGTTGTGCCCCCCTCGGGGCACCACCAGGTGCAACCAGGGCCCATTGCCTTCCTTCTGGCCCATAAAAAATCTCAGTAAAGTTCCGTGGCATTTGGACTCCATTTGATATTGATTTTCTACGATGTAAAAAACATTGAAAAACAGCAACTAGCACTTGGCACTATGTCAATAGGTTAGTACCAAAAAATGATATAAAATGATTATAAAACATCCAAGATTGATAATAAAACAGCATGGAAAAATCAAAAATTATAGATACGTTGGAGACGTATCAGCATCCCCAAGCTTAACTCCTACTCGTCCTTGAGTAGGTAAGTGAAAAAAATAGAATTTTTGATGTGAAGTGTTGTTCATCAAGTCATATCATATTCTTTTCTTTATAGCATGGACATTTGGACTTTTATGTGATTCAAAGCAAAAGTCTAGTTTTGACATAATAATTTAGATACTCAAGCATATCAACAAGCAACCATGTCTTTCAAAATATCAATGCTAAAACAAGTTATCCCTGGCCCATCATGCTCAAACATTGATCCTTTCATGAAACACACTCGAATATTAACTACACCTAATACTTGAGCATGATCATATTGCCTCCTAGTTGGTGCTTTTATGAGAGAAGATGGAGACTCAAATTACAAAATAAAAATTGTATAAAGTAAAAGAAAGGCCCTTCGCAGAGGGAAGTAGAGATTTGTAGAGGTGCCAGAGCTCAGAGAGAAAAATTAGAGACAAAAACATTTTGGGAGGTGTATCCATCCCACCAACGAAAATGACTTAGAGTTCCCAATACTTTCCATGCATAGATATATCATAGGCGGTTCCCAAACAAAAAAGAAAGTTTATTCCTTTTTCCACCATAACTTTCACTTTCCATGGCTAATCGTATCCATGGGTGCCCTCCATACCAACACTTTCCAAGGAATTTATTATTTGACAACGTAAAGTAAATTCATTTCTTTTTGCATTTCGGGACTGGGCATCCCTAATTCCTTTGCCTTACTCTCGTGTAATGACAAGTGAATAAACACTCATCCCGAGAATAACACATCTAGCATGGAAAATATTAGCCACCCCTCACCACTCCGCGAGCGAAACAAACACACAAAAGAGAAGTTTATTTTGAAAATTAGAGATGGCACATGCAAATTTGCTTAGAACGGCAAAAGAATACCACATATAGGTAGATATAGTGGACTCATGTGGCAAAACTGGTTTAAAGGATTTTGGATGCACAAGTAGAGATCATACTTAGTGCAAAATGAAGGCTAGCAAAAGATTGGGAAGCGACCAACCAAGAAACGAATAATCTCATAAGCAAGCATTAAGCATAATTAACACCGAATAATGCACCACAAGTAGGATATAATTTTCATTGCATGATTATTGACTTTTGTGCATGCATAGGGAATCACAAATCTTAACACCAATATTCTTACTAGAGCACAATTACTCATCAACATGACTCACATATCACATCATCATATCTCAAAACTATTACTAAGAATCAAGTTTTTTTTCCAATGATCTTCATGACATTTTTTCTTTATCCTTCTTGGATACCTATCACTTTGGGACTAATTTTCATGTGTTGCTTTTCATAAGCTAAAACAAATATAGGTGAAGATCATGAGCATAACAAATTTTCTTTCTCTCAAAATAATTTAAGTGAAGCCAGAGAGAATTTCTTCAAAATTTTACTAAATCTGAAATAAATCTAAGTGAAGCAAGAGAGCATTTCTTCAAAAATAACAAAGCATACCGTGTTCAAAAAGATATAAGTGAAGCACTAGAGCAAGTCCTAGCTCATAAAAGATTTAAGTGAAGCATAGAGAGCAATTCTAACAACTCATGATATAATTTTAGCTCTATCAAATAGGTGTGTCCAGCTGGGATTTATGACTTAAAACACAAAATAAAACAAGCAAAGACACATATCATACAAGACGCTCCAAGCAAAACACATATCATGTGACGAATAAAAATAGTCTCAAGTAAAATATCGATAGTTGTTGGAAGAAAGCGGGGATGCCACTCGGGGGCATCCCCAAGCTTAGTTGGTTGCTCATTCTTGGATAAAAGCTTGGGATGCTGGGGCACCCCCAAGATTAGGCTCGTACATCCTTCCTTCATCCATCGTAAGATAACATAAAACTTGAAAACTTCAATCACACAAAACTCAACAAAGCTTTCGTGAGATCTGTTAGTATAAGAATAATAAATCACTACTATAAGTGTTGTATCAAACCAATTCGTATTTTGTTTTTGTATTATATATAATGTATTCCAACTTTTCTATGGCAAAAACTCATCAAAGAAAACCATAGAGCCATCAAAATAAGCACACAACACAAAGAAAACAGAATCTGTCAAAACAGAACAGTCTGTAGCAATCTGACTTTTTCGAATACTTTGGTAACTCTAAAAAACTCTAAAAATTTAGGACCACCTAAGAAATTTGCCTGTTGATTTACTGAAATTGGAGTGGGTATTTTATCTCTCTCTGGTAAAAAATGAAAATTAATTTCATGAGCGTATTTCTGTTTTTTCAGCAAGATCAAACAACTATTGCCCAAGAAGATCCTAAAGGCTTTACTTGGCACAAACACTAACTAAAACACAAAAATCACAATCATAACAGTAGCATAATTGTGTAAACAAATGAGAACAGAAAGCAAAAAGCAAAAATACATTTTATTCATTGGGTTGCCTCCCAACAAGCGCTATAGTTTTACGCCCTTAGCTAGGCATATAGCAAGGATCTAAGTTTTTTCATCCTTGTTCTTATTAATTTTCTTGGGGACATTTTTATCAGGGGGTTTTGTAAACACAACATAAAACATATTATCCATAGATACTTTAGCATTCCTTAGTTTATTTTCATCATAACCCCTTTGATTTCCTGTTACAATCCAAGAATAGTGTTGATGAACATTACTAAAAACTTGTTGGATTATATCTAGAACGGGGACCTCCTTTTTAAGATTCCCATCAAAGATCTTATTGTACCCAAGCAAATGCCTTAGTGCATAGTCACTATTGTAAAGAATTTCAACAATCATGGGTTTTTCATGATTCATACCATAAAAGTCAAAGATTTCCCTAGCTTCCCGAATTATGTAGTCAAACTCGTTCATAAGAACGAGAGTGGCCAACTTTTTAGCCCTAGGATTCTTTATATCGGGGAGCTCAAAAAATAATCTTTGCAAAGTAGGATGAGTGCGGATAAATTTGATTTCAAGTTTTGGATCTAGTGCTGAAATAGCATCCGCATAAGATCTAGTAGTTTTAAGTATAGGAGCATCATCAAGACTTAGATTCCCAACATAATTAAAAAATTCTTGGATACGTTCTTTTCCCATAACGATCCCTTGCCCCAAGATAAAAGTTTTAGCATCCAGATTGCATGTACGTCCCATCTTAGGAGTCAGGCCGTCATCTGTTGGTGCCATACCGAATTCACTCATGATTGCAAGCAAAGAATAGATCTGACGAGAAAACGGCGGACGGAAAAAGAGAGGTGAATAAAACGGCAAATTTTTGTGAAGTGGGGGGAGGAAAACGAGAGGCAAATGACAATTAATGTAAATTGCAAGGAGATGAGATTTGTTAGTAGGAACTTGGTTATGATGAAGATCCTCCCCGGCAACAGCGCTAGAAATTCTCCTTGATGGCAGCTGGAACTACGTCGGTATTTCCCCGGAGAGGGAGAGATGATGTAGCACAATGATGGTAGGTATTTCCCTCAGTTATGAAACCAAGGTATCGAACCAGCAGGAGAACCAAGCAACACAATGTAAACAACACATGCACACAAATAACAACACCTCGCAACCAGATGAGTTAAAGGGGTTGTCAATCCCTTCCAGGGTATGACGCCTCAAGATAGGCAAAATTGACGTGAGGTAAATTGTAGTAGATTGATATAGCAAACGCCAAATAAAATAAATAAAGATAAAATGCAGCAAGGTATTTTGTATTTTTTGGTTTAACATATCTGAATAAAAATGCAAAGGAAAAGTAGATTGCAAGGTAAATATATGAGGAAGAAGACCCGGGGGCTGTAGGTTTCACTAGTGGCTCCTCTCTCAAAAAATAGCAAACGGTGGGTAAACAAATTACTGTTGGGAAATTGATAGAACTTCAAATAATTATGACGATATCCAGGCAATGATCATTACATAGGCATCACATCCAAGATTGGTAGACCGACTCCTGCCTACATCTACTACTATTACTCCACACATCGATCGCTATCCAACATGCATCTAGTGTATTAAGTTCATGAAAAAACGGAGTAATGCAATAAGAATGATGACATGATGTAGACAAGATCCGTTTATCTATATGGAGGTAGATATAGATCTCGTCTTTTATCCTTAGGAGTAAAGATATATACGTGTCGTTTCCCTTTCTGTCACTGGGATCGAGCACCGTAAGATCGAACCCACTACCGGGCACCTCTTCCCATTGCAAGATAAATAGATCAAGTTGGCCAAACAAAAACCAAATATCGGAGAAGAAATACGAGGCTATACGAGATCAAAGAAACTCAAATAACTTTCATGGATATAAAAAGATATGACTGATCATAAACTCGAAGTTCATCAGATCCCAACAAACACACCGCAAAAGAGTTACATCATATGGATCTCCAAGATACCATTGTATTGAGAATTCAGCAAGACAGAGAGAGAGAGAGAGAGAGAGAGAAAGCCATCTAGCTAATATGTATGGACCCGAAGGTCTACAAAGAACTACTAACACATCATTGGAGAGGCACCAATGGAAGTGGTGAGCCCCTCCGTGATGGTGTCTAGATTGGATCTGGTGGTACTTCCCATATATATACAGCCGGTCTATTCTGATAATATTATCAGAATAGTTATTCTAATAACACTTCCGCACTGCACGCTTAATGCAAGTGCACGTCATTGTTTGAACCAAGTGTGCTGCAGTACTCACACGAGTGAACTTCGTGTCGAAAAAAACTGCACGCAGTGTTTTTCCGGTACTGTTTTCGCTCTAATTTTTTAACCGTTTATCGGAATGAGGCATAATATACCGTCGAAAAGCTATTGATTAGGCACAACTTCGCCACATTGAACACTTTTCGAGATTCCTCTCGGTTTAAGAGCAGTTTCAAAAATGGTGCGGCGGATGACGAGTGGCAGCGAGCGTATTTTCATGATTTTTTCTAAACCGCTCATCTGAATAAGGCAAATGATACGCCGTTGGAAAGATATCGTCGAGGCGCATCTTTTTCATATGTATTTTTTTTCTCTAATTCGTTACAGTTTAAGAGCAGTTTTGAATTTACTAAATCGCAGAATTCTATTTTTTTTTTGAAATTTTGGCAATTTTCGGTACTGTTTTCGCTCTAGTTTTTTAACCGTTTGTCAAAACGAGGCGTGCAATACGTCGTTGGAAAGCTATGGACAAGGCGCAACTTTCGTATGTAGAAATGGTTTTGATATTCCTTACGGTTTTAAGTTAATTTTGAAAATCGTGCGGCGGACGACGAGTGGCAACAGCCGTTTTTCACGAAAATTTTACAAACCAGTTGTCAAAATGATTCAAATGAGATGCCATTGGAAAGATATCAACAAGACGCAACTTTTTCATGTAGAACACTCTCTAATTCCTTACAGTTTAAGAGCAGTTTTAAATTTACCGAAATGCGGACACTCTGTTTTTTACGACACCCAAATCTACGTCGGTACTTCATCCGACTGAACACCGCACTGCATCCGACGAAAAACCGCACTTCATCGGACAAACTAGTGCACTGCATGATTTTTTTGTGGGACATAAATTTTCCTAAACAAGGTAACAAACCGCACTTCTTTAGACTAAAAAACGTACTTCATCAGACGGACAAGTGCACGACATGATTTCTTTTTTGTGGGATATAAATTCTTCCAAACGAGGTAGCAAACCACACTGCTTTAAACTAAAAACCGCACTTCATCAGGCGAACAAGTGCACTGCATGTTTTTTTGTGGGACGTAAATTTTTCCAAAACGAGGTGGAGTGCACTTCATGTCGAGTGCTGGTAAACCACAATACTATGAAAAGTGAACCACATTCTTTTTCTTTTATCGTCTCCGTAATTTTTTTATCAACACACTGTAGGGACCAGGTGAGTGTACTGCATCAATTTTTCTTTTTCCAATTTTCTTTCTACTGCACACAACAACAGAGTGAGCTGCATTAAAAAAATCAACTTTTCCAATTTGTTTTTGCACTTTGGCAACATAGTGAACCGCTGGGAGAGAGAAGATCACTGCGGCAATGAAACAAGTGAGCAGCACCTAAAAAAAGTATTTTTGTTGTTTTCTTCAATGCATGTTTTCGAGAGATCGTTTTTGTTGTTGTTTTTTTCAATGCATGTTTTCGAGAGAGCTGCGATCTGTACATCTCTGGACTACGAGACGGGCGAACAAACTAACAGTGATCCTCTTTTTAATCCACAGTACAAACACACAAACACACACAAATTACAATGATGAGGAACTACTACAACAACAAAGAAAGAACTCCACTTTTGTGCACAAACCGAGCTGCACTGGAGTGGCACAAGGAACTGCAACACGCCATGTAGAGCACCTCCTCTCTCCCTCTAGCGATCTGCAAAGGACAGCATGGACAACCACAGAGAGCGGCCGCTGGCACATGCACCGCACCGCACCAAGATCATAGGCGAACTGCGAACAAGCAAAATCTGAAGAAAAAGAAGGTCCCAAAGTGCAATAAAAGGACGGTGATGCACCGCACCACAGCGAGGAGAACCAGGCAAACTGCACGCCGGCGACGCCCTATCTCAACTGAATGCCGTAGAGGAGATCTGACGCACAACGACATCAGGATCCAGAGCGGCGGTGGGAGACAAGATTGAGATGCCCATGGCGGCACCTACGGGCATAAGGGAGAAGTGAGGGAGGAAGATGAAGGCAATTAGGGAGAGGAGGGGAGGCTCACCTTCGGTGCTGCTGTGGTCACCTGAGCACCATCGCTGGCCATGTGTCATGCAGTCCATTTGCCTACCTGAGGAGGTCCGGCACAAAGTGGACCGCGCGCCACTTCACCGATGGACTGTCGCCTGCCTACCTTGCAACAAGTAGTGCACGCGCAGGGATGGGGCGTCGGCCATGAGACCTCCCCATATCTGCTAGTGATGCCGATGGGAAGTGGGATGTTCGCCGGAGGAAGGGGGGCTCAGGGTAGGAGAAAGAGAGAGGTAGAGTAGGTGGAGGCGGGGCGAGATGGAATTGGCACCGTGGAGGCTGGTCGCGCCAGATCCGATGCCGGAGAGACCTTAGGCGGTGGCGGTGGGGGCATGAAGCACCAAATCCAATGCAGAGGGCAGCGCGGACGGGGGCAGGTCGCTGGGGAAGGGAAAGGAAGGGGCGGCACCATGGATGTGGGCCGTGGCAGAGGGCGAGGTGTGGGGAGGCGCGGGCAGATGGGGGTGTCATCGCGGAGAAGGTGGGTAGGAGGTAGGTGCTGCGGCGTCACGTGAGGTGGTGGGGTAGCGCAGTTGCGTGGCGCCCTGGCCTGGGGAAGGTGGCGCCATGGCCGGCGGGGCTGGTGGTAGGTGGTGCGGCGGCGCGGGGGAGTTGGCTCGGTGGCGTAGTTGGGACGGTGGTGGAGCAAGGGGAGAGAGGGAGGAGTGAGGTGGGTGAGGATAGGATAAGGTGTGGTGAGATTTTTTTTCTTTGCCCGCGCAGTTAGTTCGGTTCCTTTGCATGGTTAGTTTGTAGCTACGAAATAGGTCGGGGTGTTATCAGAATAAGGCGAAAGTGTTATTAGAATAAGGTCTTAAGGGGTGTTATTAGAATAGACCCACCCTATATATGTGTGTGTGTGTGTGTGTGAGGGGGGGCGCCCCTAGCACACCCCAGACAATTGTTAGCCCTATGCAGCGCCCCCTCCACTATTTACTCCCACAGTCATATCTTCATAGTGCTTAGGCGAAGCCCTGCGAGGATCACTTCACCATCACCGTGACCACGCCGTCGTGCTGACGAAACTCATCTACTACCTCAACAACTTTCTAGATCAAGAAGGCGAGGGACGTCACCGAGCTAAACGTGTGTAGAACGCGGAGGTGTCGTGCGTTCGGTACTTGATCGGTTGAAGCGCGAGGAAGTTGGACTACATCAACCACGTTGAGAAACGCTCCCGCTTACTGTCTATGAGGGTACGTAGACACACTCTCCCCCTCGTTGCTATGCATCTCCATGGATAGATCATTGCATGTGCGTAGATATTTTTCCATGCAACATTTCCCAACACGGCCATATGTCATATTTGCAATCTCATCATAGTGACTATGCATATGCCATTAAAATTAACCCAATTTGCACATATGGCATAGATGACAAGCCCATGGTTATGGGCATTTGTTTCTCTTGTGATGATATTTATATGCTCCCTTTGCATCATTTATCTCATTTATCATGGCATGACCACCTAGCTTCGGATATGAATTGTTCTGGATGTTGTCCATTTTCTCCATTTGATGTTTCCAATATTGCTCATGAGGAGACCCCCATAGTTTCCTTGTACATGTTAGAAGATTTTGATACATCCCATGCATTGCATGATCCCGATACTTGTGTGCACAATATGCACCCCATGAATGACAATGCTCTTGTTATGCCACATAATTGCTCTACTTTGTGTCCCCATCATGTTATACATAACAACTATTCATTCATGATGGATGACATGTTCCTACACCATGCATCAAATTTCTTTGAGAATTGCTTATCTTGTGCTAACTCTCACGTGCACATACACATCATGATGGATGATGTGTACATTTATCACACACACAATTTCTTTGGTTTGTGTCACTTTTGTGTAGGTACCCATGAATACTTGTCAACTTTGCAATCCCATAAGTTTAAAAATGAGATCTAGAGAGAAACGATGACTTGGGATCTCGTGGATTGTCCTTACCACTGTTCCCTTCACGCAAAGACTTCACACATTCCTTCTACATGGCCCTCACTTGGTTATGGGTTATTGTCCATTATATGGATGGAAATATGCCCTAGAGGCAATAATAAAATGGTTATTATTATATTTCCTTAATCACGGTAAAGGTTTATTATTCATGCTAGAATTATATTGACCGGAAACTTAAATACATGTGTGAATACATAAACAAACACCATGTCCCCAATAAGCCTCTACTAGACTAGCTCGTTGATAAAACATGGTTAAGGTTTCCTAACCATGGACATGAGTTGTCATTTGATAATGGGGTCACATCATTAGGAGAATGATGTGATGGACAAGACCCATCCGTTAGCTTAGTATAATGATCGTTCAGTTTATTGCTACTACTTTCTTCATGTCAAATACATAATCCTTCGACTATGAGATTATGCAACTCCTGGATACTGGAGGAATACCTTGTGGGCTATCAAACGTCACAACGTAACTGGGTGATCATAAAGATGCTCTACAGGTATCTCTGAAGGTGTTTGTTGGGTTGGCATAGATCGAGATTTGGATTTGTCACTCCGAGTATCGAAGAGGTATCTCTGGGCCCTCTCGGTAATACACATCATAATAAACCTTGCAAGCAATGTGACTAATGAGTTAGTTGTAGGATGATGTATTATGGAACGAGTAAAGAGACTTGCCAGTAACGAGATTGAACTAGGTATGAAGATACCAACAATCGAATCTTGGGCAAGTAACATACCAATGATAAAGGGAATAAAGTATGTTCTCATTATGATACGACCAATAAAGATCTTCGTAGAATATGTGGGAACCAATATGAGCATCCAGGTTCCGCTGTTGGTTATTGACTGGAGAGGTGTATCGGTCATGTCTACATAGTTCTCGAACCCATAGGGTCCGCATGATTAATGTTCGATGACGATTTTGTATTGTATGAGTTATGTGATTTGGTGACCGAATGTTGTTCACAGTCTCAGATGAGATCACGGACATCACGAGGAGTCTCAGAATGGTCAAGAGGTAAAGATTCAAATATTGGATGATGATGGTCACGGACATGACAGGGGTACCATGTGCATATCGGGTCACCGGAAGTGGTTCCGGGGATCACCCAAGCAACTACATGGGCCTTAATGGGCCAAGAGGGGAACAGACCAGCCCCTAAGGGGCTGGTGCACCCCTCCCATATGGGTTGGCCAAATTGGAGTAGAAAAGGGGAAGGAGGAAAGGAAAAAGGGAATAGGACTCCCCCTTCCCCCTCTTCCCTTCCTACTCCGAATAGGAATAGGAAAGGGGGAGGCCGAATTGGGAGGCCAACGGGATCACATCACTAGGAGAATGATGTGATGGACAAGACTTATCCATTAGCTTAGCATATTGATCGTTCAGTTTTATTGCTATTGCTTTCTTCATGTCATATACATATTCCTTTGACTATGAGATTATGCAACTCCCGGATACCAGAGGAATGCCTTCTGTGCTATCAAATGTCACAACGTAACTAGGTAATTATAAAGATGCTCTATAGGTATCTTCGAAGGTGTTTGTTGGGTTGGCATAGATCGAGATTAGGATTTGTCACTCCAAGTATCGGAGAGGTATCTCTGGGCCCTCTCAGTAATACACATCATAAGCTTGCAAGCAAATGACTAAGGAGTTGGTCACTAGGTGATGTATTACGGAACGAGTAAAGGGACTTGTCGGTAACGAGATTGAACTAGGTATGAAGATACTGACGATCGAATCTCCGGCGAGTAACATACCGAGGGACAGAGGGAATTACGTTTGTTGTCATAACGGTTCGACCAATAAAGATCTTCGTAGAATATGTAGGAGCCAATGTGGGCATCCAGGTTCCGCTATTGGTTACTGACCGGAGAGGTGTCTCCGTCATGTTTACATAGTTCTCGAACCTGTAGGGTCCGCACGCTTAATGTACGATGTCAATTTGGTATTATATGAGTTATGCGGTTTGGTGACCGAATGTTGTTCGGAGTCCCGGTTGAGATCACATACATGACGAGGAGCTCCGGAATGGTCTGGAGGTAAAGAATGATATATAGGACAATGCTATTTGGTCTCCAGAATGGTTTCGGAATGCACCGGAAAGTTATCGGAATACCGGAAGGGGTTCTGGAGGCACCGGGAGAGTATTGAGCCTTATTGGGCCTTGTAGAGGGAACACACCAGTCCACATGGGCTGGATGCACCCTCCCCTAAGGCAGCCACACCAAATTAGATGGAAGGGAGAGGCGCCACCTCCTCGTACCATATCTCTAGAAGGGTGAAAGGAAAGAGAAGGGGAGGCTCCCCCTTTCCTTCTCCCTTATGCATTATATGGAAGAGCGGCGCACCACTAGGAAAACCCTAGGGTGGCCGTCGGCCCTATTAGAGGCGCTCTAGGGCTGCCTCCTCCCCTCCCAGACCTATATATATGTGGGAAGGGGTGCCACAAAATACACAGCTTATTCCATGCTGTGTGTCGGCACCCCTCCGCCTCTAGTTTAGTCCTCCATTCTAGATCATCGCTGTGCTTAGGCGAAGCCCAACGGGATTGCTTCACCACCACCGTCACCACGCCATTAAGCTGAAGGAACTCATCTACTGCCTCACCCCGCTTGCTGGATCAAGATGGCAAGGACGACACCGAGCTAAACGTGTGCAGAACACGGAGGTGACGTGCGTTCGGTACTTGATCGGTTGGAGCGCGAAGAAGTTCGACTACATCAACCGTGTTGTTAAACGCTTCTGCTTATGGTCGACGAGGGTACCTAGACACACTCTCCCCCTTGTTGCTATGAATCTCCGTGGATAGATCATTGTGTGTGTGTAATTTTTTTGTTTTTCCATGCAACGATTCCCAACAGTTCCATCATGAGCCAGGTCTATGCGTAGATGATACACACGAGTATAACACAAAGAGTTGTGGGCGGTGATAGTCATACTTCTTACCACCAATGTCTTATTTTGATTCGGTGGTATTGTGGGATGAAGCATCCCGGACCAACCTTACATGTCCACGCACGTGAGACTGGTTCCACCGACTGACATGCAACTAGTTTTGCATAAAGGTGGCTGGCGGGTGTCTGTTTCTCCTACTTTAGTTGAGTCGAATTTTACTACGGCCGGTCCTTGAAGAAGGTTAAAACAACAAACTTGATGAATTACCATTGTGGTTTTATGCGTAGGTAAGAACGGTTCTTGCTAGAAACCCATGGCAGCCACGTAAAAGTTGCAACAACAAAGTAGAGGACGTCTAACTTGTTTTTGCAGGGTATGTTGTGATGTGATATGGTCAAGACATGATGTGATATACGTCATTGTTTGAGATGATCATGTTTTGTAAGATATCAGGTAACCGACAGGAGCCTTATGGTTGTCTCTTTACTGTATGAAATGCAAACTCCATGTAATTGCTTTACTTTATCGCTATAAGTTAGCAATAGTTGTAGAAGCAATAGTTGGCGAGACGACCACGACGCAACGATGGAGATCAAGGTTTTGAGTCGGTGACGATGGAAATCATGACGATGCTTTGGAGTTGGAGATCAAAAGCACAAGATGATGATGGCCATATCATGTCACATATTTTGATTGCATGTGATGTTTATCTTATATGCATCTTATTTTGCTTAGAACGACAGTATAATTATAAGATGACCCTTCACTAAATTTCAAGGTGAAAGTGTTCTCCCTGAGTATGCACCGTTGCAAAAGTTCGTTGTTTCAAGACACCACGTGATGATTGGGTGTGATAGACTCTACATCCACATACAACGGTTGCAAGAAAGTTTTGCACATGCGGAATACTTAGGTTAAACTTGACGAGCCTAGCATGTACACACATGACCTTGGAACACTGGAGATCGAAAGGTCGAACGTGAATGATATAGTAGATATGATCAACATCGAGATGTTCACCATTGATGGCTACCCCATCTCAAGTTATGATCACACATGGGTTAGTTGATTTGGATCATGTATCACTTAGATGACTTGAGGGATGTCTATTTAAGTGAGAGTTCTTCAGTAATTTGATTAATGGAACTTAATTTATCATGAACTTAGTCCTGATAGTTTCTGCAAATCAATGTTGTAGATCAATAGCTCATGTTTTAGCTCCCTTAATTTTTTTGATAAGATCCTAGAGAAAACTAAGTTGAAAGATGATAGTAGCAATGATGTGGACTGGGTCCATGATCTGAGGATTATCCTCATTGCTCATAGAAGAATTATGTCCTTGATGCACCGCTAGGTGACAGACCTGTGACAGGAGCTGATGCAGACGTTATGAACATTTGACAAGCTCAATATAATGAGTACTTGATAGTTTAGTGCGCCATGATTTACGACTTAGAACTGGGACTTCAAAAACATTTTGAACGCCATGGAACATACGAGATGTTCCAAGAGCTGAAATTGGTATTCCAGGCTCATGCCCATGTTGAGAGGTATGAGACCTCTGAAAAGTACTTTGCCAACAAGAGGAAGGAGAATAGCTCAGCCACTGAGCATGTGCTCAGAATGTCTGGGTACTACAATCGCTTGAATCAAGTGGGAGTTAATCTTCGAGATAAGATAGTGATTGACAGAGTTCTCTAGTCACTATCACCAAGCTACTAGAACTTCGTGATGAACTATAATAGGCAAGTGATGACGGAAACAATTCCCGAGCTCTTCGCGTGTAACATCCCAATTTTCTATTTGGATGTTATTCATTAGGTCATCATGCATCCATAATTTGTGCATTTCTGAATTTTTTTATTTGGAATTTTGATCCTAGAAACCTTAAGAAACTCAAGGACCAATCGAGAGAGTTGGAGGTTTTCACAAAAATCCATTTTTGAATTTTTCAAAATTGGTAAAATGGATCAAAGAAATTTTATTCTAAATTATTTTTCCAATTATTTCAATTAAATAAAATAATGAGAGAAGATAATATGACTTCTTCAAAACAGCTAGAAAATATTGGGAATCTAATTTTGAATAAAAATATATTTATTTGACTTTTATTTGAGTTTTTATTCGGTTGAATTTTATTAAATTCAGAAAAGGTTGCATTTTTTAAAATTGCATTTAGCCCACAAAAATGTTCACGTTGTCCCAAATATTAGGAGGGGATGGTGAAAATTGTTTCTGGTATTTTAGGATTTTTTTTACTTTATTTTATTTTGGAAGTTATTCGCAGCGTTATTTTAAAAAAATCTTTCCGGACCGACTAGGCCGAAGCCGAGCCGGCCCAGCGCCGCGCCTTCCCCGCGACCGACTCTCGTCGGAGTCTGGCCGCCACACGCCTGCACCGCCGCCCGAGTCCGGCTAGGACTCCGCCCCGCCGCTTTTGCCCCTCCTCCAAGCACCCCGCCCCTCCTCCTCATCAATCGCCGCCGCAGCAAGCCGCGCCTCCCGCCGCCAAGCCGAGCCGCCTCTACGCCGCTATACGGCGCTGCCCCGCACCGTCGTAGCCCGCCGGTATTGCCCGCCTGCCGTGCCACCCACGCCGCACCGCCCCGCTGTCGTCTCACTATTGCCTCGCCGCTGACACGCCATCGCCGTAGCCCACCCCGCCACCGCCACTTTTCTCCGCCCGACTAGGTTTATTCTTTTGGTTAGTTTAGTTAGCGAATGTTCGTTCGTTTACATCTGTCAATGAATGTTTTCGTTCATTAGTCTCTTTTAGCGGACGTTCATCCGATAGATGCCGGTGTCCTGGGAATGGGGGTCCACAAACTTTCCTGCCTGCGGCCCACGACGTGGCTCCACCAGCGGCCCTGTACGGCCCATTTTCACCAGCAAACACTCAAGACCCTCGCGAGGGGCCAAGCCGCGTGAGGCGGACGACGCAAGACGTCCTCGGGAGCGTCCTCACCAGGCTAGCTCGCGAGGGGTGGAGAGATCAAGGCAAGGGGCACCTCGCGAGGTTCCCGTGACACAAGCCATGACGACCAAGGCCAGGCGGGCAGCAGGCGGGCGCTAGCACGCATAGTGTCCTTGTTTCCTCTTTGGTGCTAAAGAGGCAAGCGCGGGCGCGGAGTCCCGAGGCATCAAGCAAAGGTTTCCATATCGGTGCAACAAGACCAAGACCAGCAGTACGGCAGGGCAGAGGTCACTGTGGAGCCCAAGATAGCGTCATCACTAGAGCCTTTGGCAGGCGAAGACCATCTTTTGTCAGGATAGCTTGTACTAGTTGTCCCCCTTCAAATTGGCCATTGTGGGATCCCTTCCCGCCTAATACTTGGGAAGAGGACCCGGTCCTCTATATATAGGACTAGCCATCATCGTAGGGAGGGGGATCTCATCTTGGACCGGATCCATTCCACCAAGGCAACCACACAAACTCACCAAGCACAAGAGCACCTCTCCTCAGGAGGCTGTTCTTCCCTTGTAACTGTTCATCCTCAGCCCGAGAGGCAATCCACCACACCACAAAGGAGTAGGGTATTACACCACACTGGTGGACCGAACTAGTATAAATCTTGTGTCCCTTTGTCCTGCGAGTTCGACGCGCTAAGCCTTGAGATTGCGGTGAGGGCGTGAGCTAGAGGGAGGAGAGATCTTCCTGCGCACCCTAGTGGTCGAACCTCATGGGTTTTGCCGGAACCCGAAATCCGACATTTGGTGCGTCGGGTAGGGGTGCGCTGAAGCTTTCCTTTCACTGATCCGCGTCCCACCGCTCCACCACATCCATGTCGGACGCACGTCGAGCCCGCGCCGAGCGCCAGGCCGCCCTCTCCGCCCGTGTCGCTCAGAAAACCCCTTTCGGCGGGCCTCCCCGTCGTTCTCCGTCTCCTGTTGCCAACGCTACTACCGATCCGGCAGCAAACGAGCAGCAGGCGTCGTCACTACACCCCTCCATGCGGCGGGACGTTCGCACCGCCACACCATCGCTGACTCCAGCCGGTTCATCGTCTCACGCTCGCCGTGCACCCACGGACGCGCAGGCTGCGCTACTCATGGCACGCGAGCTCCTATGTTACTGCCCAGTCGATGACCTCTATGAGGACTAGTTGGACCGCATCGCCAAGCTCGTCAGCGCCACTGGAGGCTTTCCTGCACCATCCCTCCCGCTGCCTCGCCCACCTCCAGTCGCGGGCGATGTAGCTCACAGAGCGCCTCCACCGCCTCCGCATCAAGACGACGCCCTCGCGCCGAGACGCGCAACTCACGAAGGACCACCGCCTCCTCTGCATCAAGATTGTGTCCTCGCCCCGAGACGCACGGTCCCGCAGTGTGATCCACCGCGCACGAAGAAGGAAGCTACCAAGAGGTTCCCCGACCGCAAGAAAACGCTCCAACGCTCCCGGCGCCATGATAAGACCGCGTGCTGCCTGTGGAGGTGGTGTGCAGACATCAAGGGCAGGCTCCGCCCCTACAGAGGGCCCCGGTGGCCACCGCAGGCTGCCGCGCCTTCGCTCCCGAGGTGCGTAGTGTCGTCTGGCCAGGTAAGTTCAAGCCGGATCTGCCTCCTCGTAACGATGGCACCCCGATCCCGCGGAGTTCCTCTAGCTCTACGAGCTGAGCATCGAGGCGGCCAACACCGACAAAAAATCATGGCGAACTGGTTTCCCATGGCTCTCAAGGATGGCGCTCGCTCGTGGCTCCTGAACCTGCCTCCAGGCTCGATCTCCTCCTGGGGTGAGTGTCGGTGTCAAAACTGGCGGATCTCGGGTAGGGGGTCCCGAACTGTGCGTCCAAGGTCGATGGTAACAGGAGACGGGGGACACAACGTTTACCCAGGTTCGGGCCCTCTCTATGGAGGTAATACCCTACTTCCTGCTTGATTGATCTTGATGAATATGAGTATTACAAGAGTTGATCTACCACGAGATTGTAATGGCTAAAACCCTAAAAGTCTAGCCTGTCTAACTATGATCATGAGGATCTATCTATGAACCTAGCCCTCCGGTTTATATAGACATAGGAGGGATCTAGGGTTACATAAGGTCGGTTACAGAGAAAGGAATCTTCATATTTGGTCGCCAAGCTTGCCTTCCATGCCAAGGAGAGTCCCATCCGGACACGGGTAGAGTCTTCGGTCTTCGTATCTTCACAGCCCATCAGTCCGTCCCATGTCTAATAGGTCGGACGCCCGAGGACCCCTTAGTCCAGGACTCCCTCAGTAGCCCCTGAACTAGGCTTCAATGACGAGGTGTCCGGCGCGCAGATTGTCTTCGGCATTGTAAGTCGGGTTACCCTTTTCGAATACTCAAAGATAGTCTTCGGACATAATGAACGTGTCCATATCTGTAACACAAGTAGCACACACAACCGTAGAGAATATAATATTGCAAGAGTCCAATCCATTGACAACTTTTTGTAATGTGACATCACGTCCGCTGGGTCATCTTTTCGAACCATTTTCCATCTACTGCTCCATGTTTCAAGAAGCAGTTTTAATGGGCACGTCTTGTCGAAGCAGAGATTGTGTCCCCTTATTGCGGGATTCTCATCAATACGAGCGTGGGTAGTATAACTGTGCCGTTTACACAACCCTTGGGAATAGGCGAGTTTTGAGGCTAGTGGGGAGGCGCTTGATATTTACTGCCTTTATAAGGAGATAAGGACTCCCTTTCTTCACCCACACCTTCTCTCTTTCTCCGCCCTTCCGTTCTCGAGCTCAAGTGCCCAAGTTCTCATTCTTTCCACCTTAAGGAAGCCCTCATCCATGTACGGATCTAGAGGGCAAGGCAAGTGGATGGCCTCCTCCGTTAGGGAGAAGGACATCACCAAGCTTCGAGAGGCCGGGTATCTGGCGAAAGAAATCGCCCACCGGCTTCCAGCCAAGGGACAAATTGTCCCCACCCCGAAGCCCAATGAGAGGGTGGTGTTCATCCCTCATTTCGTCTGCGGGTTAGGGTTTCTTCTCCACCCTTTCGTCCGCGGGCTTTTGTTCTATTATGGGCTAGATTTCCATGATCTAGCCTCGAACTCCTTCCTCAACATCTCGACATTCATTGTCGTGTGTGAGGCATTCCTCAGCATCCAACCCCACTTCGTACTGTGGCTCAAGATCTTCAACGTGAAGCCAAAGGTGGTGGATGGTCAGCACACAAAGTGCGGAGGCGCCATGGTGAGCAAGATGCCCAACGTCACATGGCCCCAGGGTACTTCTGTGGAGACCGTCAAGGAGTGGCAAAAACTGTGGTTCTACATCACAGAGCCCCGAGGCACCACCTGGGCTGCGGCATCCGAACCCAATTCCGGAGCCCCAATGAGGCTCACCTCCTGGATAGAGAAGGGGCCGAATTGGTCTTTGTCGGACGAGATGATAGTGCTTCAAACGCGCATTCAAAGTATGGTGGATAAAAACATCAAGCTCGTCGACGTAATCCAGGTGATGCTGGTTCGCCGGATCCTCCCATGCCAGAGCCGAAGCTACCCCTTATGGGAATTTGACCCAAAGAAGGAAAGAACTTTGGAAAGGCTCTTCGGAACCACTCACAAAGAAGCCTGGAAGTTGCTCTTTAAGGGCAATGAGACGCCGCCCACCATAGACTCGGACTGAGGGCACGATATTGCCCATTCCGCTAATGTGGTAAGCCCTTCATGTCTCCACACGCATCCTCTATTTGCTTGTTTCAAGGAAGATACCTAAACCTTATCAAAATTGTTTTTTCAGGTATGGACGGAGAGGGCGGAGCGGATTCACTGTTCGGCTCTGCTGCCCGAGGAAACAGTCATCCCGCTCCTAGCAAAGATGCTAGTGTCGGCGCCTTATAAGGCGCCAGAGAAGAAGGCCAAGAAGAAGGCCAAGGGGGCCCGGAGTGGCCTTCGCTGCAACGGAGCTTCGGACGTGTCATCCGAAGACAAGACTCTCTCCTCCACCGCCGAAGATGATGATGAGGAGGAGGAAGAAAGCACCTCTCCCCCTGATGGGGGGAGGAAGAAGAGGGAGGCCTCCACAAACCTGGAGGCGGAGGCCCCCAAGAGGGGGAAAGGTCCCCCTGCGGATAACTCCGCGTGGGACGTCGATAGCAGCCTGGAGCGACGCCCCCGAAACAAGACTCTGGCCGCGTTGTAAGTACTTAAAAACCCACACACATCCATACATCCAGTCTCTCTTGCTTCATGATACTAACATATTTAAATGATGTCGTTGCAGTCCAGCCCATGACAGCTCCCAACGATCCTCATCAAGAGGTTCGTTGGATTCGAAGGCGATGGCCAGCGAATCACCGCCGGCCGCTCACTCTCCCACGGCCAAGGGCGACAACGAGGTGTTGTCCCAAAGGACCTTACCCGGCCAGGGAGAGGTTCAGGAGGCCGCCAGGGTGGTGCCAGAGGGCGAAGCCTCGGCTGCCGGACACATGGGGGAGCAGACCGCCATGGTGATTGGGGATGGGGGCCTTGCTTAATTCGGCCCCTAGCCAAATACAAGTCTGGAGACCTATACGGCTCCGGAATCTAGCGAGCAACCTCCTTCGAAAGAAGGGGGTGTGCTTGTTCCACCAGTGACCTCTGTCCAACCAGAGGCACCGGATAATCTGCCTGAAGCGCTACGAGGCACTTCCATTGTGGAAGAACACCGTATCCTTATGGGTATGGTGATTGAGAAGGTTCAGTCCGTCAAGAGCGGACTGACCGAAGCCTGCAGCGGCTTGCTGACGGGCTTTGTGGTAAGAGGCATAAAAGGGAAAATCCCAATATAGACAATGGCCCCTGAGACACTGTCCGGTGTTCGGAAAGAAAAGCCGGACAGGGGATCAATTAAATTTCGTAGGAAACTAGCTAAATGTGTCTGATGTGAATAAGCAGGCTTCATTGCTGGCCACGACCTCACACACTACCGAAGTCTCCGGACTAAAGCAGAGACTGGAGCGGGCCGAGGAGGACCTCGGCCAAGCAAGGAAGTGGCTGGAAGAACAGCAAGGTATGTAATGACTCACTATATATTCGGAAAGAATAAATGATGTATGTTGACCATAGTGTCATGATATGTGTAGGAGTGACGACCGAGGTCGAGGCCCTTAAAAAGGCCCTGACCGAAGCCGAGGGGAAAGCTGTCAGGGAGCAGGCCGCTCGTAAGAAGGTTAAGGCCAGGCTGAACGAGGTTCAGCAAGAGCTCCAGGACGTTGTGAAGAAGTGTGATACCTTGGAGTGCGATGTTTCGGCTCGAGAGACCGAACTCGCAAAGGCCCGCCAAAGCGCGGAAGAGGCCCTGGTTGAGGCCCAGGGTGCCCTCCAGGAGATCCAGGAGGCCAAGAAAATCACGGTGGGTAAGGTGTTTAGTATGCAAAGAAAGTATGTGAAGAAGTATTCCTTACTAACTCGGATTCAGAGTTCTCCAGGGGCGTTTGCAGATCTGCCGCGCAGTGTGTCTAATGCTGCGGAGTTCTTCCGAGCCGAAGAGGGGAGCTCAACGCATAAGCTGTTCTGGTCGCAATATCTTGTGCCAGAACATCCCGTGCCTTTAGCGATCAGCTAAAACAGTTGGTCGAGCTGCATCAGGTGTCCGAACTGGCCATGAAGGATTCAATAATCTAGCTGTAGCCTGCCGAAGCTATGCCCGACAGCTACTTCGGGCGCGTGAAGCGACTGGTGAATGCCTGTCCTCGGCTGGACGTCGTCAAGTGATCGGCCTGCATTGAGGGTGCGCGCATGGCCTTCGACCGTGTCAAGGTGTGGTGGGAGAAGATGGAAGCCGTCAAGCTGACAACTGAGAGGCCGCCAGAGGGCAAGGAGCACCGCACGCCCGAGCGGTATTTTGCAGACGTCCTGGAGGGGTCTTGTATAGTGGCAAAGCAATGTGCACAAGACATTATTTTCGAATGAATACATTCATGTTATCTTTGCCTTGTATGATGAAACAAAATCATTATTTAATATAATGTTTGTTATTTAAAAAAATTCACCTCCTGTGCGGCCGTGTTGTGTAAAATATGAGAGTTGGCCAGTCGTCGGCTTCTGCCCCCATGTAGATAGTACGGGGGTGTTCGGGATGTAATCTAAACACTCTTGATCCAATTGTTTGGTCCTTGAAGGAGGTGTTTAGCGCAATGAACCAGACAATCGGACTATGCGGCTTTAGCACCCTCACTTAGCCATAGGAGTTTGATAATAAAAGATAGGCGCAGCCCCTAGTATCTGAACTAGGATGCTGTAAACACCTGATCGGGTAAGTACCGATCCCTCGCGTAATGCGGCAAAAATCTCTAAGGATTTGAGACTTCCGAAGAGCTGACCGACTCTCGCCGCATCATGACAGTCAGTTTTCGGCTTTCTCTACCGAGGTGCTCCTCCGGGTAAACCAGGGCAAATCGCAGTAGTTCTCCCTTTACTACCCTAGCCGATACAGCGGAATGTAGGGTAGCAAGCACAGGAGCCGGGCAAACCAACTATTGACCAAAGACATGATTCGGAGTCAATGCATATAGTGCTAAATTCGGGTGCCGAACTATACTGTAAAAGTGTTCAGACTTTGTTGCCATGTTGGGGGGTGCCGTGAAGCCCCTGGTAAATTGAAAATGTACCAGAGTGTATGGGTGCTATTTGATAAAGTTATCAAAAAAGAAAAAGAAGAAAAGGTAGTAAGCTAGAGCCGTAAAATTTGGGTCGCAAACTGTTTCCATTATAATTTCATTGGTGCGTTATAGCGCATTTATACAAGTAGTGCCATAAGCAGGAGGCTATTTAATATGCCTTAACCAAGGGAGAGTTGCGTGTGGGTCCTGAAAACAGGTAAAGGGATCGTTAAAGAAACCACCTAAAATTTCCCCCGTACGTCCATGCTTCTTGTCTTCTTGGTGTATTTATCCTTCAAAAAGGAACCGATGGTCAAGCCGTCAGGGAAGTGCCTGTGAAAAAGAGACCTAAAAAAGGAGGAAAAAGGAAACAGTGAAAGTATGTGTGTGTCCGAGGGCGGTCGAGCCATATTGTGGTTCACAAGCTAGTTATGCCTCCACCCATGCCCATGGTATTTTGATTGCGTAGTTATGTACGCACGGTACAATTGCCGCCACTTGGTCGGGAATGGGATGGAGGCTGAATTGCTAATCAAGCTCTTGACGAGCCGAGCTGTCCTACTGCAGAATAGTCCGGACTCTCTAGACAGTGTCTGGGAGCTCGGCCACCGAATTAAGGTTCTGTTTGAAAAGGACACTCTATACTTCTGCTGCTAAGGCAGCGGTGTGCTCCTCAGTGCGGAGGGAGTGTTCTGTGTTTCCATTAACTGTTAAGACGCCAAGTGGTCCGAGCATCTTGAGCTTGAGATAAGCGTAGTGTGGCACCGCGTTGAATGGAGCAAATGCGGTTCGTCCGAGCAGTGCATGATAGCCGTTGCGAAAGGGGACGATATCGAAGATTAACTCCTTGCTTCGGAAGTTGTTCGGAGATCTGAAGACAACCTCTAGTGTGATTGAGCCTGTACAGCAGGCCTCTACACCTGGTATGACTCCTTTAAAGGTAGTCTTGGTGGGCCTGATCCGTGATGGATTCATGCCCATTTTGCGCATTGTATCCTGATAGAGCAAGTTGAGGCTGCTACCATCATCCATCAGGACTCGTGTCAGGTGGAACCCATCAACTATTGGGTCCAGGACCAATGCGGCTGAACCGCCGTGACGGATACTGGTCAGATGATCCCGGCGATCGAAAGTGATCGGGCATGACGACCATGGATTAAATTTTGTGGTGACTGGCTCTATCGTGTAGACGTCCCTGAGCAAGCGCTTGCGCTCCCTCTTGGGGATGTGGGTAGCATATATCATGTTCACCGTTTGGACCCAAGGGGGAAACTTCTTCTGTCCCACTGTGTTTGGTGGCTGGGGCTCCTCGTCGTTGTCTTCGCTTTTGCGATCCCTTCCCCTTGCTTTCGGCATTTAACTTGCCAGCCTATTTAAAAACCCAACAATCTCTGTTGGTATGATTGGGTGGTTTGTCTGGGGTGCCATGAATCGGGCACGGACGATCGAGTATGCGATCGAAGCTGGATGAGCCCGAATTGTTCTTTTTGAACGGCTTCTTCCGCTGACCGGACTTAGAGCCACTGAATCCGGCAATGACCATCGTATCATCGGTGTTGTCATTGTTGTTTCGATGCTTATATCTATTGCGTCGAGACCTGTCATTGCTATTTTTGGCTTCAGGGGTGCCGGCATCGCTTGCATTATTTTTGCTACGGGCCAGCCAACTATCCTCACCCGCACAAAAGCGGGTCATGAGTGCCGTGAGGGCTGCCATGGACTTCGGCTTTTCTTGGCCGAGGTGGCGGGTGAGCCATTCATCGCGGATGCTGCATTTAAAGGCCGCTAGGGCTTCGGCATCCGGACAGTCGACGGTCTGATTCTTTTTAGTTAACAACCTAGTCCAGAATTTCCTGGCAGACTCTCCGGGCTGTTGAACTACATGGCTTAAGTCATCAGCGTCCGGAGGTCGAACATATGTACCTTGGAAGTTGTCATGGAAGGCTTCTTCCAAGTCCTCCCAGCTACCGATGGAATTTTCAAGCAGGCTGTTCAGCCAGTGCCGGGCTGGCCCTTTGAGTTTTAGGGGGAGGTATTTAATGGCATGAAGGTCATCACCGTGGTCCATATGAATATGGAGAATGAAGTCTTCGATCCATACCGCGCGATCTGTGGTTCCATCATATGATTCGATATTCATGGGTTTGAACCCTTCTGGGAATTCATGTTCCATGACTTCGTCAGTGAAGCAAATAGGGTGTGCGGAGCCCCTATATCGGGCCGCATCGCGATGTAGCTCCGATGGAGTCTGTCTGTGGATTTTGGCCCGCGCATGACTAGGTTTGTCACGTCCGAATAGATAGCCGTCGTCACATGTCGAGGCATGTCCTCGTGATTCGTGGATCGATCTGGTATGTCCTGCTCTATTATTCAGGTCCTGTTGAAGGTCATATGTGTGACCGCGAGCTGTTTTACCTCTATATTTGCGATTAGGCGGGGTGCACTGGTGTTTGGTTTGAGTTGCCGTGTTATCCTGACCACGTGGTGGTCGGCCAGTTGCATTGCGCGATGGCGGTATGTGCTCCGGTGCCTCGTCGTCGAAGTGAGGTAGCAATTTGCGCTTCGGGTAGCTTTTAGCTGGGCGCTTGAGGCCGTATTCTTCAGCTGCTAGGACATCGGTCCATTTATCATTGAGGAGATCTTGGTCAGCTTGAAGCTGCTGCTGCTTCTTTTTCAGGCTCCTTGCAGGGGCTATTAGCTGGCGCTTGAAGCGTTCTTGCTCAAGAGGTTCCTCAGGCACGATGAAATCCTCAGCACCGAGGCTCACCTCATCCTCGGAGAGTGGAAGATAATTGCTGTCCTCCGAGTCTTCATGCATGGCCTGTTTACCAGGGCTAACTTGCTCATCTTCCGCTTCATCCTGTTCGGCAGTTGCATCAACGGGGTCTTCGTTGTCTTCGGCACCTTCCGCAGTGTTATCTTCTCCTGTGCCGGTGTTGCTGTCTTTGCTACAGTGTGACTTAGAACGGCGCCGCTGACGCCGGCGCTTTGACTGATCTCGGGAGGTTTATCCTCAATTGGATCTTCCTTGTCATCGCCGCTATTCTCTTTTGGTGCATCCACCATGTATAGATCATACGAGGAAGTGGCCGTCCAGTGTCCGGTAAACGGCGGGTTTTGAGCCTCTCACTACAAAAAAATACACTTCCGTGATGATACGTGTTTGTGACAGTAGGTCGCGTTTTTTGTCATGCATGTACATCCATTACGATTTTATGATAGAATCAAGATAGTCATACCTGTGCTGTCGTAGAAGTGTTCCATGATATTACCAAAATTATCATCATGGAAGTGTCCACTTCCATGACGATAAATCGCGCGTCATAGAAGTGCTTTCATCAAGGTTGACCGACACATGGCATCCACCGTAACGGAACATCATTAAGCTATCGGGTCTGGTTTTGGATCCGATAACCCGTTAACAGCCGGGACCAATGGGAATTTCCTCGTGTAAAATTCTGATTAGCCGGAGGGAACGCCTGTCAGCTCGTCAGTGGGCCAGATGTCACCCGTCCATTGGAGGAGACATGCCTATGATACGTCGACACGTGGCTGGGCCCAACAGAGGCCCATATAGGTTAAAAAGACCGGCCCAGTCAAAGGCCCATAGTACTTACTCAGGTACTAGTGGGCCAGCCAAATAACGGCCTGCGTAATAAAGGCCCATTTACGACCCGAAGCCAGATATGGCCTGTTAATTGTTCACTGAATATTTGGGCCCATTTACGGCACGAAGCCAGATCTGGCCCGTTAATTGTTCGCCGAATATTTGGGCCCAATTACAGCCGAGTGAATTTCAGCCTGTTAGAGGCCCGATGTAGACATGGGCCCATTTCAGCCCGGTGTGACTTTCGGCCTAGGAATGGCCCGTGCTGCCCATGGGCCATATATGGCCCGACGGGACATCGGGCCCACTAACGGCCCGTGATAAAGGTGACAACAGTTAAGCCCAACGTGACTTTCGCCTGTTAAAGGCCTGTCGTATAATTCGGCCCATTTGATGTCTGTACTAAGCTTTTGGCCTCTTAAAGGCCCATGATATCAGTGGGACAACTAAGGCCCGAGATATGTTTCGGCCTGGTAACTGCCCATGCTATAACTGGGCCCAAAAAGGCCCGGTCTACATTTCAGCCCGCTGAAGGCCCGTTGACGACTAGTGAAAATTGAGGCCCAACATGCATTTTGGCCTGCTAAAGGCCCATGGTTTCATCTAGGCCGTAACAAGATAGTACAATATTTAGCCTGTTAATGGCCCAACGCTACCTGGGCCAAACTAAGCGCTGGGTCCACAAAAGGCCCAACTAAAGTATAGGCCGGTGTAAGTTGTGGGCCTCGCGCAAAGTGTAAAGGCCCCAATCATTCGGACCCAAGAAAGATGCAGGCTGGCCCAATTGTGGCCTACTAAAAACCAGGCCCATTAGAGGCGAATGTTTCGGCCCGGTCGACTGCATCTAATTTTTTTTCCAGATAGCGAATGATGGCAGCAACTAGTAGGAATTAAGAACAAACCTACTCTATACAATAAAGAAATTACAGCACAGTAACTAAGAATAAACCTACACCATACAATAAAGGATTTATGGTATATTACATCTAGTGGGCATCGAAGTTCGCCACCAGTGATCATAAAGCGCAACAAAGAAGCAGATTACAAAAACTGGGCACCATTGCAGCGTAAAAAAATAATACTGAACCGAGACCACTTCCAAGATAGTTCAAGAAAGGTTAGCCTTGCACAGGAGCTGCTGCGCAAGCTGCCGAGCAAGGCTGTGAGACCGACCTAGCATGTCGGTCATAGCTTCCGGGTGTAGCTGTTTAGCGATGAGGTTCTCATTGGTGTTCTCCGCAATCTTTCTTAGAGATAGGACTTCAATTCGAAGTTGAGTTGTAGAATGCCTTTCTGCTAGAACTTGGTACTGAAGAAGTCGAACTGATTCCGACAACGAATTCTATGAGCTTGTCTGACTGCTAGTCTCAAGTTACTTGAACACTGCATTAAGACAAGACTTTGGGGTTGTCTCGCTATCTTCAAGATGTTTTGCCTTCTTTGCTGCAATATATGTTGGGTTTGTCTCACAGCCTTCAGGAGACTTGTGCATGCCATCAGGCATATCACCCTGAAACAAAGCAGAGAGATGATAAGTTTTGCACGTGTCTAAACAAAGATGATAACTATGCTGTCAATTCCATCCAATTTCAAATTAGAAAATAAAGAGTAAATTCAAAATATCAATAGCATAATTTGGCAGTGTTCATAATGCGGGGAGCTTCACCACACTACTGGATTACCATGTCAACATAACAAGCATAGATGTAGGGCAAAGAAAATCATTGTATCTATTTTGGTTAATGTGCATGGCATGTTGTTCATATCATCAGCCACATCAGTAAGATAAAATAGGAGATGACAAGGTGCAAACGTGGGTTGCTTCACCACACACTGGATTATAGATCCACAAAACAAGCATACATATAGGGAGTATTGAGTAATGTGCATGGTATGAATAAGGAATTTGGTTTTACAAGTAAAACTTAGAACTTGCGGTTCTTGCGAACATGCATTTTGGTAGAAACAACAAACTAAACAGAAGTAAACGATAGGGAGTATGAGCAAATTAAACAGCAGTTGAGGATAAAGGCTTTAGAAGGACTAACTTACATTAACAGTTAACACCGGCTTTATAATGCCCTTCTCCATGTCAAGGGAAGGATAACTCAAGAATTTCAGCATAGAATCTTCTTCATAAGCATTGCCTGTACTCTACATTTTGTAGAGAGTAATTATAGATATGATAATACTGGAAGGGATAGAGGATAATGAAGATAAGATGCAGATTGATGCTACATAATCAACTACCAATCCCTGGAAGTACAAGCGTTACAAGACAAAATGTACTAACAAGAGCAATGGGCTACACTTCTGCACTGGCATTGTATGTGTATTCTACTTTTTGGTAAGATTAAATAAAGATCTGATCTTTTTTAGTAAATGGTGGGCGAGGGAGATAAGATGCAGAATGCTACACAATGAACCAATCCCTCTTCCCATAATACAACAGTGTTTTGAACACTAGTGTACTGTACAAACGTTCTTATATTATGGGACGGAGGGAGTAGCTATTAATGTAAGTACAGTGATAGACGTTCTTCAGTTCTTACAAGAGGACTGCAGAGCTAAACCTCTTCAAAAGCATTGGGTTGATTCTAAATTTATGTAAGAGTCCATACGGATCTTATAATGTCCACCAAATGGATGATAACGAGGCTAACATATGCAATGATGCTACAAAATCAAACAACTATGAAAGTAAGTATGGTCATACAGGGCAAGAGGTACTCACAAGAGCAATGCAGTGTGCAGTATAGTTGCGAGATTATGTGGTCCCTTGAGAATGAATGTTCTTCTGCTAACAGTTTTCGTACAAGTGAGACGTTAAGGAAAATGCAGAAATGTAGTTCAAATTGTTATGTGATATCATAGACAGTACCTTACGCTGCAGCCAAGACCAATGTTTAACAAGATTATTCCAGTCACCGTCGGATAAATGTAGCACCGGAGACTTTACAGAAATTTTGTTTAGAGGCTTGCCATCGAAGTGCGCTTGCCTCAGGTAGGAACGATACTTCATCAATGAGTGCTTCAAAAGTGCAACCAACCCTTGCTCGTCTTCACAATCCAGTTTGGTCCTCGTCTATTTAAAAGAATGAAATCTTGTGTCTTCTGTCAGTAGAAACATATGTAGTAATGACCATGAATAACATTAATACATTACTTACATGTAAGTTGCAGAGGAAGACTGGAAATTGTTCTGTGTCTGTGGTATAATCTGTCAGATTCCGGTTCCGGCAGACCCTTGAGGTTCGAACACTGGGGTGCAGGCGGAGATATCTCCCCTACCGATCTACATCCAATCTCGTCGCGTGATCTAAGCTGGAAACAATGAACAACACGAGGGACACGAGGTTTATACTAGTTCGGGCCACTGTTGTGGTGTAATACCCTACTCTAGTGTGTGGTGTGGTGGATTGCCTCAGGGGCTAATGATGAACAGTACAAGGGAAGAACAGCCTTGCAAGAGGTGTTCTTGAGCTGGTGCGATGAACTGCTTGGATTAGTTCAGTCGCCTCTCTCTCGCTCTCTCTGCGAGGGATCTATCAGATCTCTAGATGTCTAGGTGTGTCGATCCCTCTCTAGATCTCTCGATCGATCCATCTCTCTCTGTGGTGGCTAGCTCTATTTATAGAGGCCCTGGGCCTCTCCCCAAATAATGAGTGGGAAGGGCGCCAACAATTGGCCATTTTGAAGGGGAACATTTAGTACAAGTTATCCTGACCAAAGGTGGTCTTCGGCTGCCAAAAGCACTGGTGATGACGCCGTCTTGGGCTCCACGGTGACCTCCGTCCTGCCGCTCTGCTGGTCTTGTTCTTGTTGCACCGGAATGGCAACCTTTACCCGATGCCTTGGCCTGTGCTTGCCCCCTTTGCACCAAAGGGGAAACAAGGACACTGCGCGGGCCGCCGCCCCCCTGGCGCCAGCCTGGTCTCGATCGTCATGGCTTGCGTCACGGGCTCCTCGCGAGGTATCCCTGCATTGATCTCTTCGCCTCCTTGCGAGCCTGCCTGAGGAGGCTGCCTCTGAGGAAGCTTCCCGTCGTCCGCCCTGCGAGGCTTCGCGAGGGTCTTGAGCTTGAGCTGATGAAGATGGGTCGCACTGGGCCCCCACTTGAGCCACGCCGCAGGCCGCAGGCAGGCAAGTCTGGGGACCCCCATTCCTAGAACGCCGACAATAGCCCCCAGGCCCAAGGCGCGCCGGGCTTGGCCTAGCAGGGAAGTGAAGGGGCAAGCACGAAGCACCGTGGGCCCAAAAAGCCTGTGGCCTCGGGCGCCGCGTGGCGATTGATTGGACGTGGGCGTCTGCGCTTCCCCACGATGCCTTGTTGTGCACCCGGCTAAGCGGACCCGCAGTTGCACATAGTTGTTCCTCCTTTCCGCTGCTCTCCCGCCTCCTACCTTTCCTTCCTCCTCGAGCTCCAGTCTCCGCCGCCAACCCAGCTCGAGTTCTTCCCTCTCTTCACCACCATGGCGCCGACGAAGAAAGGAAGGGGAAAGAAGCCCGCGCCTTCGCCCCGCACACCTCTGGCGGCGGCCCCCACCGTTGCTCGGTCAATCATACTCAATCCAAAAGCTTTGAACAAGGTCCGCTCCGCCCTTGCCACGATCTTTAATGAGTGCGGCAGGACGACAGTCTGGCCTGCGTCCCATGCCACCCTTGATAGGATCATCACGGAGGTCCGATTCTTCACCGATGCCCTTTGGGCGGGTCTAGTTCCCCCCTTTTCTTCCTTCTTCAATGCGGTGCTCTCTCATTATCAGATCTGCATGATGCACCTTGGGCCGGAGTCCATTACTCTTCTGGCTGTCTTTGCTTTTGTTTGCGAGGCGATGATAGGCATTCCTCCTTCCGTTGCCCTGCTGCACCACTTCTTTTCCTTGCGCCTGAGCGATCCCACTCAGTGCTCAGGGTGTGTGAGCTTCTTCGCTGTGCCAGAGACGACCGCTTCAGGGATCGACTTCGGCCTTCCTTCTCCCGAGGCCAGGTTCAGAGAGCGGTGGCTGTACGTGGACGTCGGAGTGCCCAACCCTTTTCTATCGCACCCGACCTCGCCTGCTGTTCCCAACCCAGGCTGGGATCATGAGGTGCTCGCGAGCCCCCGGCTCGCCTTTGTCTAGCGCTGCTTTCAGATTTTGAGGGCGCTCAATGTGTCAGCGCCCAAGGTGGTGAAGGAGTTCCTCCAATGTCGCATTGCTCCTCTCCAACGCCACTCTCGCCGAATGTGGGACTTTGCGGGGCATAGAGACCGCATGCGGCTTCTGGAGGAGGACTTGGTGCCAGAAATGCTGCGGACGGTGCCCAGGGTCTTGACTGGCGATCCTTCCCCAGGCAGCCTTCGGAGCAATGGTGTCCTCTTGTATCTTTGCTCCGGCAGGGCCGATTTTGTGAGGCAGATGCCCAGCTTCGACGAGTGGGGACTGCGCCCGACTGGATTCATGGGGCCCCGCGAGAACCCAGTCACCGTGGTTGCTTCCCCTACCACCCACAGCGGTCCTTCCTCGGGCGACAGGGCGGGGGGACAAGAACTGGCGGGAGTTGAGGCGACCGATGTTGAGGTGCCGGCGCCGCGAGAAGCCTCGAAGACGGCGTCTCCCAAGGCCCGCCCTAGAGTTGCGGCAGGTGCAGAGTCACGGCCTATGGTTCCCCCGGCCCCAACCGTTCCTTGCGAGGCGACGCCTGATGGTGCCCCCAGGCTAACTCCTCCAGCGCTGATTATCTTGATGCTTCTTCTGCACCAGAGGCCGACCCCTACGCCGAGCGCTTAGGTCAGTTCCGCGTAGACTTCGTGGCCCTCCGCAAGAGAAAGGAGGCCTTGGGTGGCGACGACTGCCCTTGGCGCTTGTTGATGCACAGGAAGTACTTTGCCATGGACGAGTAAGTCTTCTTCTTTTATTTGCTCATTTGCTTTGCTATCCCTGTGACTGATTGTGGCCCTTTCAGGTCCTGCCCTGCGAGACTCGCCGAGTCAGCCCGGGAGCCATCCCCCAAGCTTCGCCTTCTCCGCTGGCCCTGGGCTCACCAAGCTCGAGCGGCACGCCTACTGCCAGACAGGTTGGTGGAGTGGTCTGTTCCATATGGCACCTCAAGCCTGCGCGCCCGTTGTCCTTTCTTCATGAGTCCTCCTGCGGCACATCCGACTTGCCCCGCGTTCCTCCTCTGATCATAGATGGTGAATGGCCGAGGTCTATCTTTGGCTCCTCCTCTGTGGGTGGACCGATGCCAGGCCGGATTCCCAAAGAGGTTTGTTCAACGATGGCTAGGGTGCCAGCCCCCAGCTCCGCGTCGGGAGGGGGCTTGCCGCCTCGGGGCCCTCTGCATGCTCCGATGGAAGAGGGTGATGCGGATGACGTGCTCAGGCGCGTCCGGGAGCGACGCACCCTTCACGAAGAGTTCCTCCAGAGGGCGGCGGATGCGGTGAGCCGGATCGGGGCAGAGCTTGTTGACGAGGATGTGAGCCTCGAGGCCGAAGGCTTGCGCCTTGGTGAGGAGAGGCGCAAACTACAAGTAGCCATCACCCTCGCGCGTCACCAACGTGATCTCGAAAACGCGAAGGCTGAAGCGTCGCTGGCAGCTTCGCGGGAGGCCTGCTCTCAGGCCGTCGAGAAGGCTCGGGAAGCAGACCGATGGCGCAAGGATGCAGAGAAGCGCGCATGGGAGCTCCAGGCCTAGAGCAACTCCCTGGAGCAGCAAGTGGAACTGCGCTAGGCGGCCCTTGAGTCGATGGAAGGGGCCCCTGTTGACCAGGCGGAGCTTCTGAAGTGCGAGGAGGCGCTGATGCTGGAGGCCGCCGAGCGCAACCTTGATCTTGAGCGGTTGGAGACGAGGGAGCGCCTGGTGGCTCCGGAGGAGGATGATGTTGCCGCGCGCGAAGCCCGGGCCCAGGAAGAAGTCGATCGCCGCGTGGCGGAAGCTCGCTCGGCCTTCGAGCGTGAATACGAGACGAGGTTGGGGTTGATCAAGGCCGAGGCTGAGGGCAGGACCGCAGCCCTCAGCGCCAAGCTGGCCAAAGTGACGCGGCGTGCGGACTCCTCCGCAGCCGCCCTCAGCACAGCACAGGCGGAGCTGTCCTCTTCCCAGGCCGAGCATCTTCTTCTCCAACAGAGGGTTGATGACGCCGAGGCCGTCGCGCCGCGGAATGAGGACGAGATCCGTCGGCGGCAGGTTCTCGAGCGTGAGCATGCCCCCATGCTTCAAACGCTCAAAGAAAGGGCCAACACAGCTTTGGGCAACATCTGCGAGGCTACCGCTAAGGGGCCGCACGAGGTCAACTACGCCGGCAACCTCCAGTTTTTCACCGATGTGGTGACGCTTGTGGAGAATCGCTCCGAAAGGTCCCATTGGCTTGTCGAAGAGAGGAGCCGAGCCTTGCTCGGGCGTGCATTCTCCCGCGTCTTCAGCTATCTACTGGGCAGTGACCCCCACTTCGACTTCGACGCTGCCATCGCACCCGTGCCCATAGCCGTCCGGGGCGACCTGGCGCGATGGGTGGAGGACAATCTGGACTCCCTCGTCAGGGCCTTTGCGTCTGATGATGACGGCGTGGTCGTGGCCGCCAATGAAGGCAGTGTTGTGGACGAGCCTGGCACTGACGGAGATGCTGGCGGTGGCGGCAATGTCAACGACGCCAGTGATGCCTCCGAGGATGCCCAAGAAGGCGCGGTGAGTGATATGTCCGACTGACCGCATGTCACTGCAGTTTATCCTGCACGAAGAAGGTTTGGGCTTGGCCCTGAAGAATGTAAGAGCATTTTGGGAGGGGAAGCCCCTCATCTAAAGGTTTGCAATTAGTACCCTGGTAAGCATAATGTTGCGTGTGAACTTAGCCGCTGGCCCGGTGACGGGTCAGCTGACTTGTGTACCTTCAGACCCCGGCGAGTCCCGAGTGGGCCTGCTGGGGCCGCCGCACCTCGGGTGTCTTCTGATTAACTTGTAGATTCCGCAATGAAAATCTCCGGAAAGGGTGCGGTAATAGCTGTCCTGGTTGTAAACGTGCCTAGCCCGGCCCGGCTCGCGAGGGGGGGTAGCCGATGCTAACTTTGGACGCAAAGCCGAAACCAGAATGCGAGAGATTGCTCGAACGAGACTAAACACCCCTTCCCCCAAACGCACACAAGCATCGAGCTCAAATCCAACTTAACTCCAAATCGAAGAACTTTGTCAACAAGTAAAGGCAAAAGCGAAAGGCCGCGTCCCGCACCTAGTCTAGTCTTCGACGTCTTCTCACCAGCGCGGAACTAAGTGCTGCCACTGGGCGTGGGAGGGAGCCCCCGAAGCCCGAGGGCGGCTCTCCGGAGACTCCGGGGCGTGTACAGCCCCACTCATTATTACGTGAGAGTGTCACGGGGGCCGAGCTTCATAGGCACCGGGCCTTCTTCACAGGTACTGGCCTTGCTTCATATCGCCAGACGAGGGCCCCGCCTTGCGCCTTACTCTGCCACCATCGACGGCGACCGGAAACCAAGGACGACACCAATGGGGCAGAGCGGTCGCCAGCGGTTCCCCCGATGACCACGGGTCCCCTGCCGGGGGCAGGCCCTGGGGCGCCTCCCCGGTAGGGGGCCTACTGAAGGAAATATGCCCTAGAGGCAATAATAAAGTTATAATTTATTTCCTTATATCATGATAAATGTTTATTATTCATGCTAGAATTGTATTAACCGGAAACATAATACATGTGTGAATACATAGACAAACAGAGTGTCATTAGTATGCCTCTACTTGACTAGCTCGTTGATCAAAGATGGTTATGTTTCCTAACCATAGACATGTGTCAGAGTAAATAGCCATGGGTAGCCTAGCCGACTTCCCCTGGCCCATCAGAAAAAATTACGAGCCCGTCCGGCTCTCAAGAGGACTCAAGACCTGGGGTCGCCTCCCCCTGCCGGCTATCTTCTAGGCCGGCTTCGGGGGTGGCCCGCCCTTTACCCTCATGATGAAAGTTGTTGGAGGGCCGACTGCGAGAAGCCGGCTGCAAAGAGGCCGACTCCAAGAAGCCGGCTCCCATAAAGCAGTCAAGGCCGTACCCGCAAAGTACGCGTTCACCCTGCGATGATGAAGCGGGGCGTGGCTACAGTGGAGCCTGCCACCCCCAAAACCCGGAGCACGCCTGGTACAGTGCGTCGTACGGGTGGCCACGACCCGTCCGGCGCGGCACTGTTACCACGGCGGCCCCGATGCCACCCACGACGGGCCGCCAGCGTGGCCCCCGGGGCGGTGGGCCCCTTCGGGCAGAGAGATACTGAAGGCGGCCGCACCTCCTCCCAAGTCGGCCTGATGGAGAGCCGGCCCCCCATAGCCGGCTTGCCATCCTCCTCGAAGGAGACGCCCATTAAGGAGACAAGATAAGGCGGGGCTACAGTAATCGCCCGCCAGGGCGGCGGTACTGTAGCCACGACCCCGACCAAGCCTGCGTTAACAGCACGGAGCAACAGTAACCAGCCACCGACCAGGCCCTGGACAGTGGGGCCTGCCTGTCGACCAAGGAGCCGGCAGCCGGCGGGACCCACCAGTCGGCGGGCCCCAGCAGCCGGCACAGAAGCCGACAAGCACAGTCACAGACAGCTGGGCCCCGCGCCTAGCTGGATTACCATTGTACCCCCGGGGGGTAGGCCTATATAAACCCCCCGGTGCGCCCATGCAAAGGGTTGGACTCTCTAGATAGACTTAGACACCACACAAGGAGAAGAAGCAAGCTGTGCCCTTCTTCCTCCTCCCACCCAAACAGCTCAAGGAGCATTGTGTAGCTACTTGTTCATTTAGTAACCATGCGGAGACCCCGCAGAGCAGCAGTAGGGGTGTTATCTCCCCGGAGAGCCCTGAAGCTGGGTAAGATTCACCGGCGTGCATGTCTTCGCCTTATCCCGTTTCCAGGCACCGGCGACGTTTTATTGGCTCCCACAATGATAAGCCACCCATTGGCATATGTCGCACCTCGCACCCGACATTTGGCGCCCACCGTGGGGCCAGGTGCACCGTCATCCGGAGACCTGTTCTGGACGGGAACCCTCTTCCTCCCTCGCGAGCGTAGCCAGCCCGGCTCGCCCGATGGCGCTTGCCACGACGCGCTGCAAGGCGTCACCGACATCTGCGCGGCGAGCGGCCTCGCCGATCTCTTCAACAAGGCCCGCATCTCCGACGAGCTCGTCTTCGATGCGGGCACCGACCACCTCGCCAGCCTCCTTGGCCAGCTCCACGTCTCCAGCGAGCCTGCTGTAGATTTGAGTCGGTTGGCTCCACCGACCCGATGCCTGTCGACTCCGACACGGCGTCCTACTACACCTTCCCCACTAACGTCGCGATCTACAACGACCCGCTCCCTCCGGCCGGCGATTGCGATACTGTCACCACTGAGGTGATGGTTATCGGCCATGACGGCCCGGCCGACGAGGGCGCCCATGATGCCCCGCGTGCGACGGCCCATGACCTGTCCGTCCCCCTCCCGGCTGATGCCGACGATGAAGTACTGGAGGCACGCCGCCTCACCCTCCTCGCGGAGGGCCGGCGGCTGGCCTCCGTAAGACGCCTCACCGAGGCCTACCAGCGCGAAGCTGACCGCGCCGCCTTCGGCACGCCGGCCCCGGCTGGCCCAAGCCGGGCTGGTGCTGTCAGGCAACGCGGCGCCGTCATTGCCGACACGCTTGGAGTCGATCGCCCAGTCTACGCCACTCCGCTCGAGAACTTGTGCACCGCCCAGGCGGCCGTAGACGAGCTGGGCGGCTCGGAAGCCGAAGACCTCCCCCACATGAGGCGGCGCATACAGCAACTAATCGACGCGGCCGCTCAGCGGCACGAAGCCGACGCCTGCGTGGGGAGCCCTCCCCCGTGCTGCGATCACGGCGCGACTTCCCGGTCGCCGACTACGAGCAACACCCGCACGCGGCGCGAGAAAGAGCCGGCTTCCAGCCGAAGCCGGACCCGAATCTCCATCGAGCGAGATGCTGACGGCCGTCCCCGAGCCATGGAATGGCGGGGCAGCCTGCCTCCGCCTCGAGCTCGTCGAGAGAGATACCCCACCCCGCCTCCAGTGGCGCACCCGACTCTCAGCGGCCGGCTAGGTCGCCGCGAAGGAGTCGGCGAGAACGACGCCCGCCACCGGATCGACCGCCTGGCCAGATCCCTGGCGCTAGAAGAAGAAGACGATGTCGGCCCGCCCTGTTTTGGCCCCCGCATCCACGACGAGCCCTTCCCCAAGGGGTTCTCGCTCCCGAGAGACACGCCCAAGTACAACGGCTCGGTGAAGCCGGAAGACTGGCTGACCGACTACTCCACAGCCGTCAGCATCGCCAACGGCAACTGGCGCGTTGCCGTGAAGTACGTGCCCCTCATGCTGCAAGGCACGGCACGGACTTGGCTCAATAGCCTCAAGCCTCTCAGCATCAACAGCTAGGTAGATTTCACTGAAGCCTTCGTTCGCAACTTCACCAGCACCTACAAGCGGGCTCCCAAGCCCAGACAGCTCTCCCTGTGCGTACAGGGCCCAGCCGAGTCCACCCGCGACTACCTCACGCGTTGGGCCGAGCTCCACAATTCTTGCGAAGGGGTGCACAAGGTGCAAGCCATCGAATACTGCAATGCCGGGTGCCGAGAGGGCACCCTCCTCAAGCACAAGCTCCTTTGCGACGAGCCGACAACCCTCGACGAGCTCCTGAACATCGCCGACAAGTACGCCACCGCTGACTCTTCGATGAAGACCGAGCTCCGGGTGGACGCGTCCGGGAAAGTGCTTAATCCGGCGCCCCAAGCGCCGGCGGGAGATTCCGGCCGACGCCAACACCAGAATGACCAGAAGCGCAAAGGCCCTGCGCCGCCTCCTGCTAGCCGGCAGGTGGCCACGGTCGAAGACGCGCCGCCTGAGGGGCGGCCCGCGCCCAAGAAGCCCAAGGGCAGCCGGCCGGCTTGGCAGCCGGCTTTCTCCTACGAACAAACTCTCGGCGCCCCGTGCAAGTTCCATAGCGGCGCGAAGCCGTCCAACCATACGACCCGAAAGTGTAACTAGCTCGCCCGAATCTCCAAGGGCGAAGAGCTCACGCTGACTCCGCCTGCCGGCCCGCCGCCTCCGGCTCCGCCGCCCAAGGCCGCTCGGCCCGCGGTCGACGCCGTGCAGGACGAGTTCCCCGACGAGCAAGCATCTTACATCGTTTTTACGAGCCAGCCCGAAGACCGGCGCAGCAAGCGCCGAGAGCATCAAGAAGTCAATGTGGCCGCTGCTAACCCAGCCGGACACATGCATTGGTCAGAGAAATCCATCAGCTGGAGCCGGGCCGATCACCCAGAGGTGATGCCGCCCCCGGCTCCTATGCTTTGGTCCTGGAGGCCACCCTCGCGACGGACACGCGCGCTCCCCCTTCTCCCGCGTGCTGATCGACGGCGGAAGAAGCATCAACATCCTGTACCGCGACACCCTGGAGAAGTTGGGTGTCAAGACAAAACAGCTTGTGCCGACCCGAACGGTGTTTCACGGCATCGTACCCGGTTTGTCCTGTGCCCCCATTGGCAAGATCAAGATCGACGTACTCTTTGGGGGCAAGGATCATTTCCGCCGGGAAGCGATCTGGTTCGAGGTGGTGGACCTGGAGAGCCCTTACCACGCCTTGCTTGGCCGACCCGCCTTGGCCAAGTTCATGGCGGTCCCCCACTATGCATACCTCAAGATGAAGATACCAAGCTCCAAGGGCATCATTACCATCACCGGCGACTACAAGAAGCCCGCCGACTGTGCCGCGGCCAGCAGCCGGCTGGCCGAATCCCTCGTGATTGCCGAAGAAAAGAAGACGCTGGACAGGGTCGTGGCCCTGGCCAGCAAGCAGCTAAGCTAGCCCGCCGACTCCAAGGAGTATGATGCCCAAGGATCTTTCCAGCCGGCCAAGGAGACCAAGAAAATACAGCTCGACCCCGAGCACCCCGAAAGGTTTGCCGTCATTGGGGCAAGCCTAGACAGCAAATAGGAAGGCGAGCTCGTCGATTTCCTCCGTGAGAATCGGGATATCTTTGCATGGTCCCCCAAGGACATGCCGGGTGTTCCGAAGGATTTCGCCGAGCACAAATTACATGTGCGGGAGGACGCAAAACCAGTCAAGCAGCCTCTCCGTCGACTGTCAGAGGAGAAGAGAAGGATCGTTGGGGAGGAGATAGCCCGACTTCTTGCAGCCGGCTTCATCATGGAAGTTTTCTTCCCGGAATGGCTCGCAAACCCGGTTCTCGTGCTGAAAAAGAATAACAAGTGGCGCATGTGTATAGACTACACAAGCCTCAACAAAGCCTGCCCCAAAGATCCCTTCGCCCTGCCCAGAATTGACCAAGTGATAGACTCCACAACCGAATGCGAGCTGTTGAGTTTTTTGGATGCTTGCATGTACGTCTTATCCATTGCAACCATTTTCTTATGTCTTTCAACCTACAAGGTTCTCGTAATTTTCCATGTCCCTCTTTTCTATCTGTTTGTGTTCAACTACGTTTATCTCCATTGTATTCTTTTCTCGAAATGGTTTAAACCTCTCAAGGTTCTTTGGTTTCACTCGTTTGTCAAAGAAGCAACTTAGTTTACCTTTTCTGTTCCTCTTTCGTTTTCCCTCCGGTGCCACCCTAGATCTCGGGACGAGATCCTCTCGTAGTGGTGGAGTGTTGTGACACCCCAAGATCGGAGCTTCAGATGCCTTCCATGGTTTCCGGGTTTCGTTGTGTGTTTTGTTTCATCTGTTGCATTCATCTTTGCATCATGTGCATTGCATCATGTCATCATGCCATCATTTTCTCAAAGCCAACTAAAACTCACTTAAATAAATTGTATGGATCTTCGTTCCATTTAACCCGAGGGAATTCACGTGGTGATTCTCTTTACAACATATATCCCAATATTAGGGAGCTATAATACATATTCCACTATTTCGGAATTCGGCTTATCATACTTGCAATTTAACTCCCATGCCTTTCCCCGTTTCAAGTTTGGTCCACAAACTTTGTCCATATTTTCTTTCATCGCTTTCCCGATCTCCACAAAAATTATGAACATTTTTGGACTCTCCAAAAATGTTTTTCTTATTCAAACTTATTTGAATCACATTCAAATGTGTTTGAATGCAATCCTTTCAAGCGGTGCCAGATGCATTTTCTCAGAACGAACTCATTTTTATGAGTCCGGGAGATTTAACCGCATGCCCAAATTCTTTCTCTAACCCCCTCCTTTTCTTTTCTTTTCTTATCTTGTTTTTTTTCTTTTGAGTGAGAGGGAAAGAGAGCCTAACCGGCCTCTGGGCCTAACCCACCTCGCAGCCATGCTCTCCTCAGCCCACCAAGGCCCATCCAGCGCCGTCCCACTCCCTAACCTAACCCTAGCACAGCCGAACCCTCTCCCTCGCGCCGCCAGAGACAACGAGTGCTGCTCCCTCGCTCGACCCCCCTTCTCTCGATCTCCCTCTCGTTCCCACGCGCGCCGCCTCCCTTCGTACTTCCTCCAGCGCCGCATCCTGCCCATTCCCTTCATCTCTCTCTCTCTCGATCCCACCTCACTCCAGCCACCCCCGCAGCAGAGCACCACGAGCGCCGTCTCCTACCACGAGCCCCAGCGCCGGCCTCGACCTCCTCCTTGCCACTCCGCGAGCTCACCTGCACGCACGACCTTGGCACCGCCGGCCTCCGTGGCTCGTCGCGCCCTGCTCTGCCAGAGCTACTCTGTCCTCCCCGCGCCAGAGTGTCGTTCCCGCGGCACCGCTGTCACCTCCTGCTGCGCGCCTCCGTCCGGATCGGCCTGCGCGCTCGCTCCCGCCACCTCAAGCCGCCGCTGGTCCTCATGCCCTTCCACTGACGCCGTTCTGCCCAAGGTCCAGCGGAATAACGGGGGAATCCGGTCCCCTCGCATCTCCCCGCATCGCACCTGGCCTCCACCACCTCGCCTTCATCTGCCTCGTCGCCTCGTCAGCAAGCTGCCGCCGCGCCTGGCCTGTGCCCCGTGCTTGCTGCCTCCTGCCCGACCCCGAGTGGTCTTTGGCCGTGCCTCCTCTCTTGTTCCCTCATGACACCCTCGTCCAGTCTGGCCCAGCCGCAAGCCTCTGCGCAACCCAAGCTTTTCTCTGCTTCCGGCCAGAGAGCCTTTTGGTCTCACTTTGTTTTGGGTTGGCAAGAACGAGACGCCAAGAACCGTACCTAGACCTCGAAGCATCTTCTCTGCGATTTTTGCCTAGTAACACTTCGGTTCCGGAACGCGACGAGTACCACGACACCCATGTCACGTCAAGTTCGACTACAACGATTGCAACTTGTGCCACTACCGTCGTCGAAGGCCCGTGTAACGCATGCGTCAAGTACCTCTACGGAAGACCCGAACGTCTACGAACCATGTACGACTACCATCACCGAAGACCACGAGTACAACTCCTTCCCAATACGGCGCCAATTCCATCATCAACGACCGATTTGGATTCACCAAGTCCGACTATAAAGCGAAGACCCGTGTTCCACTACTTCCACTACGAACTCGAACTGCCGCAAAACCGCACGCTTCAAAGGTATAATCCCGAGACGACGCCCGTGAATGAATGCATGTGTGGTGTATGAGATGCCCGTGTTTGCTCCGTGTCTAAGTTTTTCGTTGCATGTAGCCCCGATTTTGCCTTGCCACCCTCATGCGGGAACCCGGCATCCGGAGCACCCCACCATCCTTGCATGACATGCCCCCGTCACTTTTCCTTTTGCACCAGCATCTCAATTGAGTTACCGGAAACCGGGACGTTGTTGTGGCACTGTTTCGTTATCGTTGTCGTGGAACCCGTTTTCATTTCTGCCACAATGACAAATGCTTCTTAATATGCTTTTATCAACATTTTCATGAAAAGTGCTAAAAACTTGCATATGTCATACGCATCATGATAATAACATTTAAAATGTTAAGACTGTTGTTTGCTTTAAATTGCTAAATGCATATGAGGATTTACCAGAATTGTTGTTTGTTGTTCCGGCCTCATTTAAACTTGCCTAAATGTTTAGTTAACTCATGCTTCACCTCTTGCCATGTTAACCAACATTTAATATTGTTGAGTACCTAACCGGGAGTGAACTAAATAATTGATGTGGTGTTCCAATTTGTAGTTTTGGTTGTCGCACTTTGCCATGTCATGTATCATTAAACTGGACATGCATCATACTTGATTGTGCATCATGCCATGTTGATGTGATGGTTGTTTACTATGTTTTTTGCTTTCTTTCCGGTGTACTTCTTCTCGGTAATCCGGTAACGTTGCGTTTGTGAGGACCCGTTCGACTACGTCCGTTTGTCTTCTTCATGGACTCGTTCTTCTTCCTTGCGGGATTTCAGGCAAGATGATCATACCGTCGAAATCACTTCTATCTTTGCTTGCTTAGTTGCTTGCTCTTTTGCTATGCCTATGCTGCGATACCTACCACTTGCTTATCATGCCTCCCATATTGTTGAACCAAGCCTCTAACCCACCTTGTCCTAGCAAACCGTTGTTTGGCTATGTTACCACTTTTCTCAGCCCCTCTTATAGCGTTGTTAGTCGCAGGTGAAGATTGGAGCTTGTTCCATGTTGGAACATGTATATTTTGTTGGGATATGTAACGCCCTCGATGCGGCTACATCTCCCACGTGCCGAGGCACGACTTAGAGGCATAACCGCCTTGAAAGCAATGTCGCAAGTCGGGAAATCATCACACATACCATGTACATAATAAGATAAAGGGGAGATACATAGTTGGCTTACACTCGCCACGTCACAGCAAAGTACATAAATAACATCCATCATACAAATCACTCATGGCCTGACTACGGCGCCAAACTGAGATATGCTGAAATTATAACTCACGAAGGCATGTAAACGAGCTCGATGCACTCACTACAGTGCAAGTCATGGCAAAGCAAGCATATATCCATAAAGAAGGCACAAAATGCTAGCTAGACATGGCAAGAACAATGGCATAGCATGCATGGATCACTAGCAATAGCAACGGCAAAATCGCAAACAAGTTGACGATCTGCCCAGATTTACCACGAAGCAAAAGTAGAGCTCGATTGACTCAAGCTAGAGCACTCCACATATGCAAACAAAGACATGGATGGATAGAGCATAACATGAATATCAAAACTCCCTTACTGATCATCCTCAAAAGAGGCAAGGATCACTAGGAAACAAGCTGAACATATGGCATCATGAACTAAAACATCCAGACTTAGTGAAAAACACTAAGTCCCTGAAAACAGAATTCTCAGGTACCCCTCTTTGCAAGCTTGCACAAGTCACCACACACATACTAAAAATGCATGGGTGGCACCTATGGAAAGAAGACAAAATGCTTAACAATTCATCCCAAAGACTCACAGGCATATCATGCACACAATAATCATGGCAAAAATGACAAAAGTCTATGATGAACTAACGGATCTGAAATTTAACTCACGATGCCTCCTTCTAACAGCATTTTGGGCATCAAGATGAACTCAAATGCAAATGATGCAATGGAATGAAATGATGTACTCGTCGAGACGAAGATTTTGATATATCATATGTCCAAAACGGAGCTACGGATGCGGAGATATGAGCAGTCAAACATAGCATAAAAATTAAGGGGGGAAGGGAAAGTCAACCGGATCTAGGGTTTTCCAGATCTGGCGGTTACTGTAGCAGTTACTGTAGCACCAGATCGGCACTGTTCACCGACGCGGAAGCCGGGGTCTCCGGCGAGGTGGCCGGCTCCGGCGACCTTGAATCGGCGGCGTGGAGGCGGATCCGCCCGGATCCGGACCGGGGCGGCGCGGCGGCGAGGTTCGGGCGGCGGGGCGAGGCCGCGGCGGGCGGTGGTGGCCGGCGACGAGGAGACCCGGGCGGAGCTTGCCCCGGCCGGCAATGGCGCGGCGGCGGTGGGCTCGGCCGGGCTCAGGGAAGACAACGACGGCGCGGGGAGCGGGATCTGGCCCGGGGCGGCGAGGAGGCGGGCCCCGCATGGGCCTGGGCGGGCCGGCGGAAGCGGCGGCGATGCTGTCCCCGCGGGGGACACGTGGCGGCGGCTGAGTGGTGGGATTTTTCGTCCGGCGGCGGGCGGACACGTCCGGCCGCGCGGTGATGACTTTTAGGGTTTCGGAGGTGGGAGGAGATCCAAAAAACGGGGGGGGCTTTATATAGGCATAAGTGGAGCTAGGAGAGTCCAAAAGAGGTGCGGTTTTCGGCCACGCGATTGTGATCGAACGACCGAGACGATGGAGCAGAGTTTGGTGGATTTTGGGCCAAATTGGAGGGGTGTTGGGCTGCAACACACACGAGGCCTTTTCGGTCCCTCGGTTAACCGTTGGAGTATCAAACGAAGTCCAAATGGTACGAAACTTTACAGGTGGTCTACCGGTAGTAAACCAAGGCCGCATGGCAAGTCTTGGTCCAATCCGGAAATTTTTAATCCCCACACATGAAAGAAAGCTAGAAATGACCACCGGAGGAGAACGAAGTGCCGGAATGCAAAACGGAAAACGGGGAAAATGCTCGAATGCATGAGATGAACATGTATGCAAATGCAATGCACGTGATGACATGATATGAGATGCACGAAAAAGAAAACAACACATGAAGACAAAGACCCGAACCCGAGAAATAAATATAACTTAATGCCAGAAATGGCAAGAGTTGGAGTACAAATTGGGAAAGTAATATCTGGGGCGTTACAACACTCCACCACTACGAAAAGATCTCGTCCCAAGATCTAGGACTGAAAGAACTCCGGGTACTCAGAACGGAAGTGGTCCTCGCGTTCCGAGGTAGCTTCACGGTCGGAATGGTGTGACCACTTGACTTTGAGAAATTTGATTGACTTGTTGCGAGTCCTGCGTTCAGTCTCTTCAAGGATTGCAACTGGGTGCTCACGATATGAGAGATCTTCTTGGAGCTCAATGTCCTCGAAGTTGACGGTGCGTTTAGGCGTCTTGAAGCACTTTCGGAGTTGGGAGACATGGAACACATCATGAACATTAGCAAAGTTTGAAGGAAGCTCGAGTTGATAGGCGAGGTCGCCTCTCTTGCTGACGATCTTGAAAGGTCCGACGTATCTGGGGGCAAGCTTCCCTTTGATACCGAAGCAACGAGTCCCTTTCATAGGAGAGACACGGAGGTAAACATGATCTCCGATCTCGAAAGCCAAATCACGGTGCTTACTATCATAGTAGCTCTTCTGGCGGGATTGGGCTGCTTTGAGGTTATCACGAATGACCTTGCACATTTCTTCTGCCTCTGTGATTAGGTCATTACCCAGCAGCTGACGTTCACCGGTTTCAGACCAGTTGAGAGGTGTACGGCATTTCCTACCATACAAAATTTCAAATGGGTCCTTGCCCGAACTTGCTTGAAAACTGTTGTTGTATGAGAATTCAGCATAAGGAAGACAATCCTCCCACTTCATGCCGAAGGAGATAACACAAGCCCTGAGCATATCTTCAAGAATCTGATTGACACGCTCGACTTGACCGCTTGTTTGTGGATGGAAAGCAGTGCTGAAGCGAATGTTGGTGCCCATGGCATTCTGAAAAGAATCCCAAAACTTGGATGTAAAGATGCTGCCACGGTCTGAAGATATCACTTGAGGAATACCGTGCAGAGAGACAATTCGAGAGGTGTAGAGTTCCGTCAATTGAGCTGCAGTGATCGACTCTTTGATAGGCAGAAAGTGAGCCACTTTGGTGAGCTTGTCGATGACAATGAATATAGCATCATTGCCACGCTTGGACTTTGGAAACCCAGTCACGAAGTCCATTTCAATGTGGTCAAACTTCCATTCTGGAATGGCAAGAGGTTGGAGGAGACCTGCTGGCCTTTGGTGTTCTGCCTTCACTCTTCTGCAGACATCACATTCATTCACGAATTGAGCGATCTCGCGCTTCATTCGAGTCCACCAATAAGTTTGCTTGAGATCCTGATACATCTTCATGCTCCCAGGGTGGATGGAGAGGAGAGAGTTGTGAGCCTCGTTCATGATCACCCTACGAAGTTCACCTTTGGGTACCATAATTCGATCCTCGAAGAAGAGAGTGTCCTTGTCATCAAGACGGTAGCACTTGTACTTGGACTGACTCTTTGCAATACCAATCTTCACCTTTTTCACCATAGCATCAAGAAGCTAGGCTTGGCGAATTTGGCCTTCCAGGGTAGGAGAAACTTGAAGGTTGGCGAGGAAACCTTGAGGAACAATTTGCAGATTAAGTTTGCGGAAAGCTTCACAAAGCTCGGGTTGATAAGGCTTGAGAATCAGACTGTTGCAATATGCTTTTCTGCTCAAAGCGTCAGCAATCACATTGGCCTTGCCTAGAGTATACTCGATACTCGGATTGTACTCTTGAATCATTTCGACCCATCGAGTCTGCCTGAGGTTGAGATTAGGCTGGGTGAAGATGTACTTGAGACTCTTGTGATCAGTGAAAATATCCACTTTCCTTCCCAATAGAAGATCTCTCCAAGTCAACAAAGCATGCACAACTGCCGCCAACTCGAGATCATGAGTGGGGTAGTTCTTCTCATTAGGCTTCAACTGGCGAGAGGTATAAGCAACAACTTTCTTCTCTTGCATCAGTACAGCACCTAGACCTTGGAGAGAGGCATCACAAAAGACCTCGTACGGCTTGGTTTCATCAGGCGGAGTCAGAACTGGAGCAGTGATCAATTTCTCTTTCAAAGTGTTGAAAGCAATATCACACTCCGGAGACCAAACGTACTTGACGTGCTTCTGAAGAAGATTTGAGAGAGGCTTCACAATCTTGGAAAAGTTTTCAACGAATCTTCGACAGTAGCTTGCGAGACCGAGGAAGCTACGAAGTTGCTTCATGTTCTGAGGAGGTTCCCAATTAACAATTGCAGACACCTTCTCAGGATTCACGGCAATGCCCTTGGCAGAGATGATATGGCCAAGATAAAGAACCTCATCGAGCCAAAATTCACACTTGGAAAACTTGGCGTAGAACTGATGTTCCCTGAGCTTGTCAAGAACCAAACGCAAGTGCTTGGCATGATCTTCCTTGTTCTTCGAGAAAATCAGAATGTCATCGAGATAGACCAAAACGAAGTCATTGGTGTAGGGATTGAAGATGAAGTTCATCATGCAAGAGAACGTCGGAGGAGCGTTGGCGAGGCCAAAAGACATGACAGTGTATTCATATGACCCATAGCTTGTCCTGAAAGCCGTCTTGGGAATATCTTGCTCACGAATGCGAATTTGATGATAACCCATACGAAGATCAAGCTTGGAGAATACTTGGGCACCCTTGAGTTGTTCGAACAGCTCATTGATGTTGGGAAGTGGATATTTGTTCTTGATGGTCTTCTTGTTCAATGGACGATAATCAACACAAAGTTGGTCCGTTCCATCCTTCTTCTTCACAAAAAGAACACCACAACCCCATGGAGAAGTACTAGGCCGAATGAGACCCATTCTTTCTTGAACATCGAGTTGTTTCTTCAACTCCATCAACTCTTCGGGGCCCATCTTGTAAGGACGTTTGCACACAGGTTCCGTACCAGGCTCAAGTTCAATAACAAATTCAACGGGCCGGTTTGGAGGCATTCCTGGGAGTTCTTCTGGGAAGACGTCTTGATACTCACAGACGACTGGGATCTGTGAAATAGCATCCAATTCACGCTTCTCATTGAAAGAAAGCAACCGGATTGTATCATCACGAGCGGCAAAGACAATGACATCCTCAGACGAATGAGTCAACTAAATCTGCCTGGCTGCACAATCAAGCTGAGCTTTATGCTTAGAGAGCCAGTCCATCCCGAGAATAAGATCGATATCCGAATCACCAAGAACATTTGGAGAAGCCAAGAACTTATAATCGCCCAAAGTGATTGTAACATCCGGAACACATACTTGAGATGTCATTTGACGGGCAGGAGAAACAATAGCCAACGGTTTCGACGACACTTGAGTATGAAAATCATGCTTAGATGCAAAAGGTCTCGACATAAAACAATGTGATGCACCAGTGTTAAAAAGAACCCTTGCAAGAATATCGTTAACAGGAAGGTTACCCATGATGACATCCGAAGAATCCTCTGCCTGAGCTGCATTCACCATATTGACCTTGGCGTACTTGGGGTTATGCTTGACCACAGCTGTACTTGCCGATCTGACAGGAGGAGGAGGAGGAAGACGCCTCTGGTTGAAACACTTGTTGGCATAGTGACCCTTCTGTTGGCACTTGTTGTACATGACCTCTGAAAGCGGACGGTGGTACGGAGCACTCGATCTTGGAGCTTGAGACGAAGTCTTGTTCTGAAAGCCTGGGTTGGGTGGGTGGGAAGAACCACTGCCACCTTTGCTCTTCTACTGATACGGCTGACGGAACGGAGGAGGAGGAAGCCAATACGTCTGCTGCTTGGCCACTTGAGTAGAGGAAGAAGGCGTAGTGTCTCTGACTCGCTTCCTGGAAGCATCACGCCTCAACTGAGCAGCCTCTTGCTTCAGTGCCATGTTGTAGAACTCATCGTATCTCAATGGCTCAAAGAGGACAAGAGCGAGCTGAATTTCTTCACGGAGACCACCCCTGAACTGACAGATCATGCTCTTCTCATCAAGAACATCCTGCTTGGCAAAACGGGCGAGCTTCTGGAACAACTTGTTGTAGTCATAGACAGACAAAGAGCCTTGCTTCAGATTGCGGAATTCTTCACGTTTGCTTCCAGTCACACTCTGAGGGATGTGATGAGCTCGGAAATCACGACGGAAATCATCCCAAGTGATCAAATGTCCACCTCTGGAATCCTGGTACTGCTGGAACCACTCTGCAACCTGATCTTTGAGCTGGAAAGGAGCGAACTTGACGAAATCTTCAGGCCTGACGTTGCTGCATTCAAAATGCTTGCCCAAATCCACTAGCCAATCGTCAGCATTGGTAGCCTCCACACAATTGCTGAACGTCTTTGGACCATTAGAGTAGCCTCCACTGGTTCAGAGTAGCAAAATGGTTCTGATTGTTGCCTTGATTCCCTTGACTGCCTTGATTCCGCTCTTGGAGGATTTGCATGATCACCTGTGTATTTGCATTGGTTGTGGCCATCACAGCTTGCCAAGCCTCCGGAGGCGGTGGAGGTGGTGGCGGATCAGGGTTCGGAGTCGTGCGTGTTGGAGGAGCCATCCTGAAGAGGTTGACCACCAGTATCACACAAATAGACAAATATTGAAGGTGAATCCAACGGAATGAAAATTGCAACATAAAGTCTTAACATCCGAACAAAATGAACGAATGCACTTCTCTTGAAGTGGTCACATGTTCCTAAATTGCGAAGCCACGAAGAATTAGGTAGAAGAGGTACATCAATGAGGGGTGGAATCAACATATGCCTTCGAAGCGGTTCGAATACCACATCTGACAATAAAACCAAGGGTTGGCTTGCGGAATAAGCCGGAACAAATATATGATAGAAATTTCGTCCGAAGTTTTCGTGGTGGGACCTACACGGGCTCGATCGTACAACACCATCATGTACAAGGCAGTGCACATGACATACGAAGTGTCCCTGAGTCAGCATAGCCAAGGACTCTTTAAGACACAACAAGACCACTGTAAAATCGACCGTGAATAGGCGAACCACTAGACGTCGAACCCCAATTTCATATCATACATCTGTTGGAAAGATATCCTAAGAGCTACTTGAATTCCCACCTATGAAACTCCCGAAACTTTCCGGTTATGCAATCAGGTGTTGGGGATACAGGGGAAGCATAATATCTCACCCAAACTAGCAAATCCTACATCCAGCTGTATCCATCCTTCAACACATAACCAAGAAACCTTCGGAAACCATCTACCTCAACCTTCGAAAAGCATCCGTTATACAAGTTATGGCAATACTCCCGAACTCCCGCCCCAGTACTGGGTGGCGTCGAGGTTATCTCACCAACGAACTACATAAAGGAGATTTTCGATGTCGCGAACATATCTTAAGTATACCAGAATTGCAACGATAAAATTATGATGACAACACCTCAGAGCTCAACTCCCCGGGACACTTCCACTAAACCCCTGACAGGAGGCACCAAGACAGTATTCTCATCATAAGTCATCGGAACAAAACCAAGATACTTGCGTGATCCTAAATTTTTTTTTAGTGAAATTTGAGAAGAGAAGAGATAAAACTCAACGTCAGGATGCCTTACCAGAGCGATGAGGAGACTGGGAAGTAAAAAGAATTCCTAAGCTCTCCGATGTATAATTCCTAAAGGACTCAAAACATTTTTCTAGACACAACTCGGCTGCTAAAACGACCAAGCAATGGGGGCTCCTAAGGTCGGGGAAGGCTCTGATTACCAACTTGTAACGCCCTCGATGCGGCTATATCTCCCACGTGTCGAGGCACGACTTAGAGGCATAACCGCATTGAAAGCAATGTCGCAAGTCGGGAAATCATCACACATACCATGTACATAATAAGATAAAGGGGAGATACATAGTTGGCTTACACTCGCCACGTCACATCAAAGTACATAAATAACATCCATCATACAAATCACTCATGGCCCGACTACGGCGCCAAAATAGAAAAGACCCCCAACATGCGACAAGGCCCTGAATCTAACCCCGATTGGGCACCACTACTGATCATCAGGAAAAGACACATAGTAACGCTGAGAGTCCTCATCGTACTCCCACTTGAGCTCGAGCGTGCCTTCTGGAGCTGTATCGTCTGTCCCTGCATCTGGTGTAATAGTAATCTGTGAGCCACAGGGACTCAGCAATCTCGCACCCTCGCGATCAAGACTATTTAAGCTTAATAGGTAGGAAAGGGGTAATGTAAGTGGAGCTGCAGCAAGCGACTAGCATATATGGTGGCTAACTTATTCGCAAAAGAGAGCGAGAAGAGGAGGCAAAGCACAAGCGAGAAACTAGAGAAGCAACCTGCGCAAACATAACTTCAACACCGTGTCCACTTCCCGGACTCCGCCGAGAACAAGCCATCACGGCAACACACTCAGTTGATTCATTTTAATTAATTAAGGTTCAAGTTATCTACAACCGGACATTAACAAATTCCCATCTGCCCATAGCCGCGGGCACGGCTTTCGAAAGATCAATCCCTGCAGGGGGGTCCCAACTTAGCCCATAACAAGCTCTCACGGTCAACGAAGGAATAGACCTCCACCCAAGACACACCGATCAGACTCGGTATCTCGGTACAACAAGACGATTCGACAGGTTAAAACAAGTCTAGCAACACCGCCTGAATGTGCCGACAAATCCCGATAGGAGCTGCACATATCTCGTTCTCAGGGCACACTCAGATGAGCAGTCCGTACAACTAAAACCAGCCCTCGAGTTTCCCCGAGGTGGAGCTGCAAGGGGCTCTAGTTTGGACCAACACAAAGAGGAGCACTGGCCCGTGGGGGGCTAAAATAAAGATGACCCTCGGGCTCCGGAAACCCAAGGGAAAAAGGGGTAGGTGGCAAATGGTAAAACAAATGTTGGGCATTGCTGGAAAAGCTTTAATCAAGGCGAACTATCAAGGGGTTCCCATTATAGCCCAACCGTGTAAGGGACGCAACAATCCGGGAACATAACATCGATATGACGGAAACTAGGGCGGCAAGAGTGGAACAAAACACTAGGCGAGAGGCCGAGCCTTCCACCCTTTACCAAATATATAGATGCATTAAGATAACATGGCAATATAATGATATCCCAACAAGTAAATAAATGTTCCAACAACGAACGACTCCAATCTTCACCTGCAACTAGCAACGCTATAAGAAGGGGCTGAGCAAAGCGGTAACATAGCCAATCAATGGTTTGCTAGGACAATGGTGGGTTAGAGGCTCAATCATGGCAATTGGGAGGCTGACAAGCAAGTGGTAGGCATCGTAGCATTGGCATAGCAAAAGAGCGAGCAAACTAGCATAGCAAAGATAGTAATGATTTCGAGGGTATGATCATCTTGCCTGCACAGTTGTCAGAGTTGACTGGATCCTCAAAAGCAAACTCAACGGGCTCCTCGTTATTGAACTCATCTCCCGGCTCTACCCAACAACACAAACAAGCAACAAGGATACAATCAACCACGTGCAAACTCAAGCAATAAGATCCAAATGATGGTATGCTATGCGGGATGCGATACGGGATGCAAAATGCAAGACATGACAGGAAATGCATGAACCTGGCCTCAACTTGGAAAACCAAGTGTGCCACTGGATAGAGGGGATGAAACCACCTGAAAACGATATAAAGATCAAAGGAATCGGAGCTACGGTTTGCAAATGGCAAGCGTTTTACGAAACGAACCGATCTGCGATTTACAGCAAGTAGTCTCCTAAATGCAATGAAATGAACATGCTATAGCCACCAAACATGAAAACAAAATGCATGGCAGGGATGTACACAAGATGCTCAACAAATCACTAGCACTGATCCATAGCCAAATTCATCCATTAAGAGGTTCAAACAAGCATGGCAAAACTGAATAAGCAAAACAGATTTCAGACTTAGTGAAATTAACACTAGCCTGAAATTTCAGACCACGATGCTCTCTTCGGAGCAGCAAAACAACATGATACATAACCTGCACATGACAAGTAAGAACATGGAATGGAGCTACTCAACAAGCTTAACAAAACACCCAAAGTGACCTGGGGCCAAAAGGGTTCACAAAATACTCTAACGAGCACACGAACATAGATGAAACACAATCAGTTTTCAGACTTAGTGAAAACTGAGACATGCTGAAATTATAACTCACGAAGGGATGTAAACGAGCTCGATGCACTCACTACGGTGCAAGTCATGGCAAAGCAAGCATATATCTATAAATAAGGCACAAAATTCTAGCTAGACATGGCAAGAACAATGGCATAGCATGCATGGATCACTAGCAATAGCATCGGCAAAATCGCAAACAAGTTGACGATCTGCCCAGATTTACCACGAAGCAAAAGTAGAGCTCGATTGACTCAAACTAGAGCACTCCACATATGTAAACAAAGACATGAATGGATAGAGCGTAACATGAATATCAAAACTCCCTTACTGATCATCCTCAAAAGAGGCACGGATCACTAGGAAACAAGCTGAACATATGGCATCATGAACTAAAACATCCCAGACTTGGTGAAAAACACTAAGTCCCTGAAAACAGAATTCTCAGGTACCCCTATTTGCAAGCTTGCACAAGTCACCACACACATCCTAAAAATGCATGGGTGGCACCTATGGAAATAATACAAAATGCTTAACAATTCATCCCAAAGACTAACAGGCATATCATGCACACAATAATCATGGCAAAAATGACAAAAGTCTATTATGAACTAATGGATCTGCAATTTTAACTCACGATGCCTCCTTCTAACAGCATTTTGGGCATCAAGATGAACTCAAATGCAAATGATGCAATGGAATGAAATGATGTACTTGTCGAGACGAAGATTCTGATATATCATATGTCCAAAACGGATCTACGGATGCGGAGATATGAGCAGTCAAACATAGCATAAAAAATTAAGGGGGGAAGGGAAAGTCAACCGGATCTAGGGTTTTCCAGATCTGGCGGTTACTATAGCAGTTACTGTAGCACCGGATCGGCACTGTTCACCGACGCGGAAGCCGAGGTCTCCGGCAAGGTGGCCAGCTCCGGCGACCTTGAATCGGCGGTGTGGAGGCGGATCCGCCCGGATCCGGCCCGGGGCGGCGCGGCGGCGAGGTTCGAGCGGCGGGGCGAGGCCGCGACGGGTGGTGGTGGCCGCGCGGGCCTGGGCGGGCCAGCGGAAGCGGCGGCGATGCGGTCCCCGCGGGGGACACGTGGCGGCAGCTGAGTGGTGGGATTTTTCGTCCGGCGGCGGGCGGACACGTCCGGCCGCGCGGAGATGACTTTTAGGGTTTCGGAGGTGGGAGGAGATCCAAAAAACGGGGGGGCTTTATATAGGCATAAGTGGAGCTAGGAGAGTCCAAAAGAGGTGCGGTTTTCGGCCACGCGATTGTGATCGAACGACCGAGACGATGGAGCAGAGTTTGGTGGGTTTTGGGCCAAATTGGAGGGGTGTTGGGCTGCAACACACACGAGGCCTTTTCGGTCCCTCGGTTAACCGTTGGAGTATCAAACGAAGTCCAAATGGTACGAAACTTGACAGGCGGTCTACCGGTAGTAAACCAAGGCCGCATGGCAAGTCTTGGTCCAATCCGGAAATGTTTAATCCCCACACACGAAAGAAAGCTAGAAATGACCACCGGAGGAGAACGAAGTGCCGGAATGCAAAACGGACAACGGGGAAAATGCTCGAATGCATGAGATGAACATGTATGCAAATGCAATGCACGTGATGACATGATATGAGATGCATGAAAAAGAAAACAACACATGAAGACAAAGACCCGAACCCGAGAAATAAATATAACTTAATGCCGGAAACGGCAAGAGTTGGAGTACAAATTGGGAAAGTAATATCTGGGGCGTTACAGGATATCACAATATCTCTTATTTAATTAATGCATCTATATACTTGGTAAAGGGTGGAAGGCTCGGCCTTATGCCTGGTGTTTTGTTCCACTCTTGCCGCCCTAGTTTCCGTCATATCGGTGTTATGTTCCCGGATTTTGCGTTCCTCACGCGGTTGGGTTATAATGGGAACCCCTTGACAGTCCGCCTTGAATAAAACTCCTCCAGCAATGCCCAACATTGGTTTTACCATTTGCCACCTAGCCTTTTCTTTTCCTTGGGTTCTGCAGACTCAAGGGTCATCATTATTTTAACCCCCCCGGGCCAGTGCTCCTCTGAGTGTTGGTCCAAACTAGAGCCCCTTGCAGCGCCACCTCGGGGAAACTCGAGGGCTGGTTTTAGTTGTATGGACTGCTCATCTGAGTGTGCCGTGAGAACGAGATATGTGCAGCTCCTATCGGGATTTGTCGGCACATTCGGGCGGTGTTGCTGGACTTGTTTTACCATTGTCGAGGATGTTTGTAACCGGGATTACGAGCCTGATCGGGTCTTTCTGCTAGAAGGAATATCCTTCGTTGACCGTGAGAGCTTGTGATGGGCTAAGTTGGGACACCCCTGCAGGGATTTGAACTTTCGAAAGCCGTGCCCGCGGTTATGGGCAAATGGGAATTTGTTAATGTCCGGTTGTAGAAAACCTGAAGTTGATCTTAATTAAAATGCACCAACCGCGTGTGTAACCGTGATGGTCTCTTTCCGGCGGTGTCCGGGAAGTGAACACGGTGTTGGAGTTATGCTTGACGTAGGTTGTCCTAGGATCACTTCTTGATCATAGTTTCTCGATCGTGCTTTGCCTTCTCTTCTCGCTCTCATTTGCGTATGTTAGCCACCATATATGCTGGTCGCTTGCTGCAGCTCCACCTCATACCTTTTACCTTACCCATAAGCTTAAATAGTCTTGATCGCGAGGGTGTGAGATTGCTGAGTCCCCGTGACTCACAGATACTTCCAAAACCAGCTTGCAGGTGCCAATGAGTCCGTGCAGATGACGCAACCAAGCTCAAGGAGGAGCTCGATGAACATCTTGTCCTTTGTGTTGTTTCGTTGTAGTTGATCAGTAGTGGAGCCCAGTTGGGGTCGATCGGGGACCTTGTCACGTTTGGGGTTCTTCTTCTATTTTGGTTCCATAGTCGGACCTTGATTGTATTTGGATGATGTAATGTTTTATTCATGTAATTGTGTGAAGTGGCGATTGTAAGCCAACTATGTATCTCTTTCCCTTATGTATTACATGGGTTGTGCGAAGATTACCTCACTTGCGACATTGCTTTCAATGCGGTTATGCCTCTAAGTCGTGCTTCGACACATGGGAGATATAGCCGCATCGAGGGCCTTACAAACCCGTTGTTGCAGTAGCAAAGCAGTTAAACAAACAAGTAGCTATTTAAGTTCAGGAAAATAGGTAATTCTTAACAGTAAGTATCAAACACATAGATAGGCGCAGTCTCTAATAGGATTAATAGGCTGTGGCATTATTGTAATCAGTAGCAAACTAAATTAAGCCAAGCAACATAATTGAACAATTTTGCAATAAGTGGCTAACTAGAATTCCGAGAAGCAGGTAACTGAACATACGGTAGTTCTTTGTACATGCACACTTCAACTTCTTTTTCGCTTACAAGGTTGTACGAAGGAGTCCATGGCATCAATTGCTTGGATACGCAGTCCCAATACTTCTTTCTTCCCACACTGCATTGGTAAGTCGAATGGTTAATTTGGTAAGATGGTGTGTCCTTGATATGTTATATGAGCACGTGTAGTCAGACTAGTTGTAGCCACACACATCACACTGGCTTTTACTGTATATTTCATGCGATTACTTTTGGCATATCAAGATCTAAGCAATCTACAATAGGATGAAAAGACTGACATCCTTCACATTATTGGTAAACTCAGTTCATAGAAACAAGCAATTTAACCATTCTGTGGGTAAATCAAAAGCGCCACTAGAATATTTTTCACTACCCCAATCATACACGCAAAAGGGGCGACACCACCATAGGGGCTGGTATGGGCGGCCGCCTCGGATGGATGGAAAGTGTGCACCTAGTTTGATTCATCCAGGTTGGCCTAGGCTAGTTTTGGTCGTCCCAACGCACGAGCAGGCATTGTAAAAAATGAAGAAAAATGTTTCAATTTGGATGGGCCAATAACATAAGTGCAAGGTAGGCCCTATAGCAGGCTCGCGGCCCAAACGAGCGCCTCCCATATCGGTCGACAGCAGGAAAAATCCCAATTCATTCGCTCCAGCCTCCAGTCTGGTTCGGTCCTAACCTAGCCGCCGCTGGACATACCGACACAACACTTCCTCGGACCCTCGTTTGAGGGCGGTCGCCGGGCTTCAAGCGAACGGAAGGACAAGAAGATGAAGATCCAACCCTGGGTGTAGCCTGCGTGGGAGGCAGTGGCGGCAGCACGGGCATGGCATCGAGCTTGCGCAAACGGATAGTTGCAGCTTGCAAGAGTAGCATGCACAACGAGCAGGTACATCACATCCCTGATTATATCTAATTCAACTCTTCAATTTTTGGCCAATAGTTAAACCTGACGGTGTTGTAAAACTGTTTGTATGTAGGGAATCTATGAGAAAATGAAACCAATTTCTACTTATTTTATAACTCCCCCAATCAATACTGAACTGACTGAATCTGATGTATCTAATCTAGTTTCCGGTGCAAACATCCAAGCTCGTGTTGTTCTTGAGCTTGAAGGTGACTAATGAATAGGCTGCCAGAAAGTCCCCGTATCATGACAACATAGCATAAATACTTTTCTAATCTGTTGTTTGAAACTATTGGCATACTTGTGCAGGATAGATATATTGATATGCAGTTTGCGCACTAGTTATAGGTGCAATTACACTTCGATATTTTCAGCCAGAGAATGAATAATTCAAGAAGGTAAAGACCATGTTTGTAGTCCTCGTACACCATGTTGCATTTTTTGTTTTTTTGGGTGCTTGCATCATTTAGTGTTTATAATTTGAACTACTTTGGATCATTAGCTGATTTTCAAAGTGCATGTAGCTTCACATTTCTCAAGTTATGTTGATTTCCAGAGTGCAACTGCCTTCGTATTTTTTAAGTTAAATGTTCGCCCCTGGTAACTTGAATTCGTGGATCCGCCACTGCACACAAATAATACATGAATGCCAGTACGAATTAAATGAAATGAAGGGACTTATGCTAGCTCGTTGTACAGGCTCGCTGCAGCTCTGCTTGCGCTTGGGATGTTCCATGTACAAGTCCATGTTACCACTTGCTTGGATGTGCAGGCCTTGTGCTCCTTGCATCCCCCTCTGCATTTTTGACATGGCGAATGGTTGATCAAACAAGAGGAATCGACCTTGCTATTGTACCGGAGGACAGATACTTACAAGGTTATACGGGTGTGTGCAGATGTGTACCAGATCTCGTAGCGCCGTCATGCTTGGCTAAAAAATGGATTTGCTTGTTTTAGATGATATCTCCAGAAGAAATAAGAGTTTCAGAGTTGCATAGGCGTGTAAGCTAAGAGAGTAGTGAAAGGATATCCAAACATCGTTGAAACAGTGCACAAGGGAGTGATGTGTGGATACCTAGTTCGGGCCGACATTTGGGCATGCTCGCCTAGCTAGAGTGCGGGTCACATCAGAGCCGTTGAGGGTGATGCGCTGGCGTTGGCTGGCTACGCACGGATGCAGATATTGAGTGGCAGTGGAGCGCTACAATGCGGTGGACAAGACCGTTGGTGAAGCCCCAGTGGCCTCGGGGGGTGGAGGTGCGACGATGTGCTCAGTGAGTAGCCCCGGTGAGCTGGTAGATGGCGTCGGTGAAGCGCACCTAATGCGGTGGAAGTCGGTGTCTGTAAGGCACGTCGGTTGCGGCGGCCGACGTTGTCGGTGGACCACCCGGTGTGGTGGACGAGGGCGTAGATGAGGTAGCTCCGATGCAGTGGTGAATCGCGACTGTCTTCATCGTCATCATCGTCCGGCACAGATGTGGGGAAAGAGACGAGACAAGGGGCAATTCGACCTTTGCTTGGGTTGGTGGCGAATTAGGGATTCGAGCAATCTGGGCGCGGAAGGGGACAGTGGAGAAGGGAGATTTTGTAGTGCTGGAATTGGGGCCGCCAGATATTTCAATCCGAAACGTGGAAGCGCGAAATTATTTTGTCGTTGTCCTTTTTGGGGGGGGAGGGAGGGGGTGGGTGGGACGCAGCTTCGGTGCCTTAAAGGCACCTGCCTTTGGGTCACTAACATGTGGGCCAGCCACCTGTTGGGCCCACATGTCATAGACACAAAGGTAGGTGCCTTAAGGCACCGAAGCATCATCCGGGTGGGTGGATAGGTGCTAAGCCACCATACGACACACACGACCATAACGACACGACCCTGGTCTGCCTGGTGCACCTACATTTGAGAGGATATTTGAGAATGCAAATGAATCTTCTTTCATTTGCAAATGAATCTGTATGTATTACCATGCCCATCTTTTCCTTGCAAATAATTAGTCATTCGAAACGAGATACTATAAATTAATTAATGAGGAGTTATTTGAAAAAAACAATGAAATAGTATCCATGGTATCCACGCTAACGTGGATTAGAGTGTGTGTCACATAATTAGTTATTTGAATTAGAGTGTGTGTCACATAGCGATCTCCAATTCTAACGTGGATTTCGCATTTCACTGTATCAACGCTACTTTTTTTAATACAAATTCATATGTATATGATGAACACCATGGTAGTGAGCATTTTTTTGGATGGATTCAAACATATGACCTACAAAATAGCACAACAAATTGAGTCAATGTCAACTTTTCAAAACCTAGTATGGCACAAATTCGAAATAATTACCCATATGCATGGTCCTCAGTTCAAATCTTACAATGTACACCGAATTGAAACATCGATAAGTCTCATACTATCTACATTCAAATGTTGTTTGAGCCCCCCCCCCCCCTGCACACATGCTACATACTTCCTATATTGGTCAATCTTCCTCTCCTAACCACCTTAGGAAGCTATCGGTTTCCAACACACTTTCATTCTTTCTCTCCATGTTTCGATCTCTCACTCTCTCAACCACACAACCCCCTTTTTCCACTCTGTTACCAAATGTATTTACCTCACACACCCGCCATTACACCCCATGCCGTGCTCTCTCTCTCCCTCTCCCTCTCACCCTCTCGCGCTAAATACATGCATTGCCTATCTAGCCCCCCAACCTCTCGTGCGCACGCACGCACGTTGTCTATCTAGGTGTAGGATCGAAAGTATGTCTAGAGGGGGGGGGGTGATTAGACTACTTGACCAAATAAAAACTTAACCTTTTCCCAATTTCAGTTCTTGGCAGATTTTAGCTATTTTAGGACAAGTCAATCAATCATCACACAATTCAAGCAAGCATGCAAAGAGTATATTGGCAGCGGAAAGTAAAGCATACAACTTGCAAGAATGTAAAGGGAAGGGTTTGGAGAATTCAAACGCAATTGGAGACACGGATGTTTTTCCCGTGGTTCGGATAGGTGGTGCTATCCTACATCCACGTTGATGGAGACTTCAACCCACGAAGGGTAATGGTTGCGCGAGTCCACGGAAGGCTCCACCCACGAAGGGTCCACGAAGAAGCAACCTTGTCTATCCCACCATGGCCATCGCCCACGAAGGACTTGCCTCACTAGCGGTAGATCTTCACGAAGTAGGCGATCTCCTTTCCCTTATAAACTCCTTGGTTCAACTCCACAATCTTGTCTGAGGCTCCCAAGTGACACCTAGCCAATCTAGGAGACACCACTCTCCAAGAAGTAACAAATGGTGTGTTGATGATGAACTCCTTGCTCTTGTGCTTCAAATGATAGTCTCCCCAACACTCAACTCTCTCTCATAGTATTTGGATCTGGTGGAAAGAAGATTTGAGTGGAAAGCAACTTGGGGAAGGCTAGAGATCAAGATTCATATGGTAGGAATGGAATATCTTGGTCTCAACACATGAGTAGGTGGTTCTCTCTTAGAACATATGAGTTGGAAGTGTAGATGTGTTCTGATGGCTCTTTCCACGAGTGAAGAGGAGGTGGAGGGGTATATATAGCCTCCACACAAAATCCAACCGTTACACACAATTTACCAATCACGGGGGGACCGAATCAACAAACTCGGTCAGACCGAAATAGTAAACCTAGTGACCGTTAGAGATTTTCGGTGGGACTGACATACAACTCGGTAGGACCGATTTTGTTAGGGTTAGGGCATAACGTAATCTCGGTGAGACCGATTACACAAACTCGGTGAGACCGATTTTGGTAATAATCTAACCAGCGAGTTGGTCAGGTAAACTCGGTGGGACCGATTTGCTCTTTCGGTGAGACCGAAAAGTTACAAAAAGGAAACACTAAATTTATATTGCAATCTCAGTGGGGCCGATCCAGTCTTTCGGTGAGACCGAAAATTTACGAAAGGGAAACAGAGAGTTTGCAATCCCATCTCGGTGAGACCGAGATCCCTATCGGTAGAACCGAATTGCTAGGGTTTGGCAATGGCTATGACAAGTGAAACTCGGTGACGCCGGGTTGAAAGAATCGGTAGGGCCGAGTTTGGCTTAGGGTTTAAGTCAAATGTGGATATGGGAAAGTAGTTGAGGGTTTTGGAGCATATCACTAAGCACATGAAGCAAGAGGCTCATTAAGAAACACCTCATCCCTCCTTGATAGTATTGGCTTTTCCTAAAGACTCAATGTGATCTTGGATCACTAAAATATAAAATGAAGAGTCTTGAGCTTTTGAGCTTGAGCCAATCCTTTGTCCTTAGCATTTTGAGGGTTCCACTTTCACCATCCATGCCAATCATTGAGCTTTCCTGAAATAATGATCTTGGAATAGCATTAGCTCAATGAGCTATATGTTGTTATGAATTACCAAAACCACCTAGGGATAGTTGCACTTTCAATCTCCCCCTTTTTGGTAATTGATGACAACATATAGATCAAAGCTTCGAGAAATGATAATATGCATGAAAAATATCGTCGCTTTGAGAAGTATGTGATAAGCAAGAGCTCCCCCTAAATTTGTGCATATTTAAGATTTGCTTTGAACTGCAATTGCACAAAGAGTTAGAGTCATGGGTTACTCTTCCATGTCACATACATCTTGGTGGAGTGCTTAAAATGATAAGAATGAAGTACATGCACTCATTACCAAGAAAAGTGAATGATCACATAAGATAATAGCATTCACCAAGCATTAAGTGTAGCTTATGATCAAACACTTGATCATCAATGTATCACAGATAACGGCATAGTATCTCAAGCACTCAAAAGCAAACAAAGTTCAAAGAACCACCAAATAAAGCAGGAGAGGATAAAAGCAACACTCTCTCTCTCTCTCGAAGCCTATGATCTATACATTTTTCTCCCCCTTTGGCAATAAGTTACCAAAAAGTTCCTAGAAAATGCATAGTGCTAGATCGACTCTCAGGCTTGATCTTCTGGTGGTGGTGGAGTCCGGAGCACTCCAAGGACGAAGCCTTCTGTAGACGTGGTTGGAGTTGAGGCTGAAGTAGATGCTGGAGCTAGTTGAACTGAAGCTGTAGCTGGTGCAGAAGTGGTGGCTCTAGTGTCAGCAACTGGCACTGCACATGATCTCTGAGCTCTTGGCACTCTGGCAAATGCATCAGTTGTTGTCTTGCCTCTCCTCTCCTGCATGTCATCCTGAAGTTGTTCCACTGCAGACTGAATCTCTGTTACTTTGACATCCAAGTCATAGAACTTTTGTTCCATGATCCTCTCTAAGCTCTGCTGATTCTGAGTGAGGGTGGCCAGTCCTTGCTCAATCCGCAGTGTGGATGCAATCAAGTAACCAAGCTGCTCTTGTTTGGTTTTCAAGAAATACTCAGATGCCTCCTCTTGAGTTGGCATCTTGGTAGCTTTCTCCTTCCTTGCCTGCTCCTTCTTTGCTTGTTCTTGAACTGACGATGGTTCATTCTCATTCATCACAACTTGGTTGTCCTCAAAGTCTGGATGAATAGGCAAGTGTTCCTTGTCCAACAAGTATATGCATGTGCCCATCTTCGAGTTGATTAACTCCTGAATCTGAGGGGCATAACCACAGCTCCTCTTCTGATCTTTTGCAGTCCTCTTGATAGTTTCTACTATGAGGCTCATGACCTTGAATTTCTGAGGCACATCAAATACATGAAGCAAATTGATTGCATGGCCTCTGATCATCTTGTGATCACCTGACTTGGGCAACAGAGTGTGCCTAAGGATCCAGTTAATGGTTGGCAGCCCTGACAGAAGATAATGCACAAACCCAAACTTGAAAGTATCAAGTGCCTCGTTTGGAATTTCCTTGTACATATTGGACATAGAGTTGTGGTCCATCTTCTTCTTGGCATAGATATCCAAGTCATCCTCATGCTCCTCTGGGGCATTGATGAGTTGTGCCCACTCAGCAACAGTAGATTGGTACCTCGTACCTTCAGACATCCATGTGATCTTTCCATCTGGGTAGAAATGTGCTGTGGAGTTGAATTGCATAATGAGTTCCTCGTTCCACTTTGTGAGCTTCTGCCCAACAAAGTCTGCTACTCCACAAGCATTGAAGCTGTCATACACTCCAGGGTAGTGTTCTTCATTTTCCTTGATGTACTCCCAATTGACCCATCTCATGTCACAAACTATGGGCTTCTTGTCCAACAAAACTGTCTCATAGAAGTCCTGTTGTTCCTTAGTGTGGAACCTATAATCAACAGCAGTTCTTCTCCTTGAAGCATATGGATCTGCTTCTCTCCACTTCCTCAGCCCTGAGTCTCTTCTGAGCTTCATGTCCTCAGCCGCAGGATGAGCATCATTGTGGTCTGGGATCTTGGGCTTGAGCTTTCTCAGAACATGCTCTTCATCATCTTCTTCAGCAGCTTCAGGCACTGGGGCCTTGTTCTTCTCAGTTGCAGGTATGCTCCTCGTATTTCTCTTTGGGGCAGACTTGGGCTTGGAGGCAGCTTTGGGTGCTTCTTTGGGCTTGGATGCAGCAGCCCCTGTCCTGATAGCATCACCCATAAGCTTAGGTGCCTTAGGTGCTGGTGCAGCAACCTCTTCTTCTTCATCTTCTTCCATGATGGAAGCTTTTCCAAGCACTCTGGCTACGGTCTTCTAGACGCTTTCCTTCCTTTTCTTTCCTTCAGCAGCAACTGGCTCTATGGTTGCAGGATTTTCAGCAATCTGAGTTGAAGCTCTAGCCTTTGGCATAGGTTGCCTACCTGCTGGCCTTTTGATTTTTAAGCCTGGCTTTGTGCCTTGAGTTGAGCCATATTCCTTCTTGAGCACAACTCTCTTTGATGTGGCTTCCTCTTCCTCTGCCACATAATCTTCATCCTCAGAATCTGTAGTTCTCTTCTTCCTCTGTCTGGTGGCAGCTTTTGGCAAATTGCTTGGGGTACTTCTGCTGCCATCATCTGAAGAGCTGGAGGGACTAGTGCCCTCACTCATGAGCACCTGCTCTTCTGATCTGTTATGGCTGTCACTCTGATCAGACATGATGTAAAAGCTGACTGCTGACCCTGTGAAGAGTTTATAGATGAGGTAGAGTGGATGAGCATCACAAAATGCAGAGATTTTTGTAAAAGAACGATTCAAAAACTTAGTTTTAGTTTCCCACTGAAATCATCTCGGATCTACCGATTTTTAAACTCGGTGATACCGAAGCAGTTTTGGAACCTAAACTAGTGAACTCGGTTAGACCGAGTCACAGTTCGGTGGCACCGAGACTGCTAGGGTTTCACAAAGTTCCAAAATCGGTCACACCGATAAGTAATTCTCGGTCAGACCGAGTCTTACTTGTGCAATGGCATGAGCAAAATTGGTGGGACCGAGTTTTTCAACTCAGTGGGTCCGAGATGGTTTCGGCGGAAACCTAACCCTAAAATTTTCGAATCAATCCTATTCTATGAACACATTGACTGGATAAGAGTGTTTCAATCGTGGCAAGAATCATTAAGAACACAATGTGCTAGGAATCAGATTGGGGATAGCACAAAGATCGAGTCCATACCCTAGTTCGGCGGAGACTCGCTACGGCGGCAATGGCAGGGTTGAATTCCGTTGACGGCGATGGAGACCAGCGACTGGAGGCGGCTGGTGGCGAGGAGACGATCCGGAGACCACGTTGGCAGAGCGAGCTATCGCGCGGGCGAAGGGGTTCGGAGAAATTTCCAAATTTTTGCCCGTGACTATATATAGACCGACCCTGTCGGTGTGACCGAGTGGAACAACTCGGTGGCACCGAGATGCAAAACTGTATACAGTTGTTGCAACTCGGTGTGACCGAATGATTCAAATCGGTTGCACCGAGATCGAAAATTCAGATCAACTTAATGATCCCGGTAGTACCGAAAGTAGGATATCGGTCAGATCGAGAATCACAAAGAGGTTTTGGAAGTTTAAGTCTATGATGAATCGGGGACTCCGAGTGCTCCTCACACAGAGTGGTTCGAATCTCACTTGATCAAATTTTGTGATGTAGCATGAATAGAGTTTGAGACGAGAAAAGCATAGATAGCTAGAGAAGGTTCTTAGGCATTCTTGTCCATCCACTTGGCAAAAGGAAATAAAACCAAACAATCAAAACAACAAGTGGATGTCCTCGAATGAGTAAAATATGCAACCAACATGCTCACACAATAAGATGGCAATTGCAATATGTGACAAAGCATGCACAACCAATTCTAGCATCTATCAAGCAATTTGCGATGACTAGGTCATCTATATATGAGTATATTGACTTAGGAGTCAAGTGAGAACACTTGATCATAGGTCATACTCATCGTTTAAGCTCAAGTGGGGTTACCACTTTTACATAAAGCATTGTTGTGTTCACATCTTTAGAATTGCTTTAGCTCAAGTCTTAGAGTAAAGCTCCCCCTAGATGTGATATCCCCCCTAAGAGGGATGAACTAACCTTGGGTTTTGTCGATGATGACTTCATGTAGATGTTGAAGATGTGGATGCTCAATGTTGATGTAGATCACTTGGAGCTATCCATTTGAGTGAATTGCACTTTCAATACCTACATGGGTTAGTCCCACAAGGAACAAACAAGGATATCCATAGACATAGAGTGATGCACACACAAGATGATGTCCATGAAAACTTGTAGGTTACCTTGTCCCTTGTCTTACCAACAAGAGGGTTTGTGACTCCTTGAACTAGTGCGAGATGTGGAAGTTGATTGCACTTGTTCTTGCCAAAATGATAAGAGTGAAGTATGTTGGCGGAGTCACCCTCAAGAACTCTCTAGTTCTTCTTCTTTTGTATCCACACCATCTTGATGGGAATCCTTGGAGTTGTAGCCATACTTGATGAAGTGGAAGTTGAAGTGGTCTTGGGAATCCACTTGACTAAGGTCTTAGGAGCTTCTTCAAATGCATCAATTTCCTCTTGAAGCTTGTCCTTGCCTTTTTGCTTGTAGTCTTGTGGTGGAAGATCATCTTGAGCTTGTGTCCCCTTGAAGGAAGTATCATACTTCTCTTGTTGAGGAACAAACTTTGTCTTGGGGTATTGATCTTCTTCCCACTCAACTCCATTGGCATTGAACTTTCGTTCAAAACCAACACCTTGATTCTTCCGGTGCATTCCTTGCTTGCGCACAATTTCCTCGAATTGCTTACTTCCGGCAAGGCTCTTGTAAACACCTTTCTCTATAATTCCCTTCAATAAGCTATTTTCTTGCTCAAGTGTAACTTGGCTAGGAGAATCATTAGTGGAATCAAGAGAACTACTAGAAGCAACAATATTGGATTTAGCATGATCATTGTTACTACTAGAGGAAGAATCTTTCTTGTTCTTGTTACTAGACTTGACTTGAGGCATGTAAGTGGATAAGAGTAAATGCTTGGCAATGTAAGAAGAACTTTTCTTGCGGAGATCATCATCGATTGCCTTTAAAAACTCATGCTCTTGCTCAAGATTGAGCTTTTCAAAGCGTAACTTCTCATGAGCTCTTAAAAGTTCTCGATGATCTTCGAAGATAGTTTCATGAGCTAACTTAAGAGTGTTTAGTTCTTTAGTTAGAGCCTCAATCTTCTCCTTATCATTGTCATTCGTTTTATCTTGATTATCATGATTAATTGATGTTTCATCATAGTATTCATCACTAGAGTTGTCAACAAGTAAATGATCATCACCTAACAAGTCATCTTCATCACTATTAAAATCAACATACTCGGGGTGTGTTACCTTAGGACCTTTGGCCATGAAGCATCTTCCAATTCCTTCATTTGGTGAATCAAATATGTCGTAGGAGTTGGTTGACACAAGTGCTAGACCGGCAACACCTTCATCTTGAGTATATTCGGAATCGGAGTGATAACTTCTCTCGGAGTGGTTGTCGGAGTCGGAGCCGGATACCCATTCACCAACCTGAGCTTGATGTCTTCGTTTTGTGTAGCTCCTTGATGATTTTCCTTCCTTTCTGAATCCTTTCTTCTCCATGAGTATCTTCGTTCATAACGATCATCTCTACTCCTTCTCTCTCTTGGTGGTGATTCTTCTCTTTTGCTTCTTCTTTTTGGAGAGTCTTCTCTTCTCTTGTAGGGAGTCGTACACTCATTGGAATAGTGTCCGGGTCTTCCACAGTTGTAGCAGTTTCGCTCTCGACTAGAAGATCTTTTGTCATTGTAGGACCTTGACTTGGAGCTTCTATCTTTGCTTCTACTCTTGTAGAACTTGTTGAAGTTCTTCACCATTAAGCTCAATTCTTCATTGCAGTTTTGTTTCTCACTTGATGATGTAGGGGCTTCACATGAGACTTTGTAGGCACAACTTGATTTGTTGTGAAGTTCCTCTTTATCCTGAAGTGACATCTCATGAGCAACAATTCTTCCAATTACCTCCGTTGGCTTGAGATCTTTGTAATTGGGCATCATTTGGATCAATGTGCACACGGTATCATATTTTCCATCCAAGGCTCTTAGAATCTTCTTGATGATGAATCTATCGGTCATATCTTCACTTCCTAAGCCGGCAATCTCATTTGTGATGAGAGCAAGCCTAGAGTACATTTCAGCGACACCTTCACCATCCTTCATTTTGAACTTGTCAAGTTGACTTTGAAGCACATCCAATTTGGATTCCTTGACAGAGTCGGTACCTTCGTGCATATCAATCAAAGTGTCCCAAATTTCCTTTGCATTCTCAAGACGACTAATTTTGTTGAATTCTTCGGGGCACAATCCGTTGAAGAGAATATCACGAGCTTGAGCATTGTATTGCAACATCTTCAACTCATCCGCGGTAGCTTCACGGTTTGGTTCTCTCCCATCAAAGAAGTCACCTTGCAAACCAACACACACAATAGCCCAAACGGCAGGGTTATGTCCAAGAATATGCATTTTCATTTTATGCTTCCAACTAGCAAAATTAGTACCATCAAAGTTGTCGGCGTTCTGGGAACGGGGGTCCCCAGACTTGCCTGCCTGCGGCCTGCGGCGTGGCTAAAGCGGGGGCCAAGCGCGGCCCATCTTCATCAACACGAGGCTCAAGACCCTCGCGAGGGGCCAAGCCTCGCGAGGCGGACGACATGGCGCATCCTGAAAGCACAAGTGCTCGCTAGGTGGTTTTGGTAATTAATGACAACATATCTCTTGTTGGACTAATACCTTTACCTAGTATATTTCAGATAAGTTCAACAATGGAGTGGCATGGACTAAAGGTTGTGGGAACCTCTTCAAGATGCTAAGGACAAAGGATTGGCTAAAGCTTCAAGCTCAAGATTCTTCATTTTGTATATTTTAGTGATCCAAGATCACATTGAGTCTTTAGGAAAAGCCAATACTATCAAGAAGGGATGAGGTGTTGCTTAACGAGCCTCTTGCTTTATGTGCTTAATGATATGATCCAAAATCCTCAGCTACTTTCCACTTCCACAAATGACCTAAACCCTAAGCCAAACTCGGTCATACCGATTCTGTCAATCCGGCGCCACCGAGTTTCACTTGTCATTTGCCACTGCCAAACCCTAGCAATTCGGTCCTACCGATAAGGTTCTCGGTCTCACCGAGATGGGCTTGCAAACTCTCTGTTACCTGTTGCAATATCTTCGGTCCCACCGAGATATGAAATCGGTCCCACCGAGAATGCAAGGTAAACTCTATGTTTCCTTCTTGTAAATTTTCGGTCTCACCGAAAGAGCAAGTCGGTCCCACCGAGTTTGCCTGACCAACTCTCTGGTTAGCTAATTGCCGAACTCAGTCTCACCGAGTTTGTGCGATCGGTCTCACCGATATTACGTTATGCCCAAACCCTAACCGAATCGGTCCTACCGAGTTGCATCTCAGTCCCACCGAAATTCCTAACGGTCACTAGGTTTACTATTTCGGTCAGACTGAGTTTTCTAATTCGGTCCCACCGAGATTGGTAGATTGTGTGTAACGGTTGGATTTTGTGTGGAGGCTATATATACCCCTCCAGCACCTCTTCATTCGAAGAGAGAGCCATCAGAACACATACACCATTCCTACTCATATGTTCTGAGAAAGAACCACCTACTCATGTGTTGAGACCAAGATATTCCATTCCTACCATATGAATCTTGATCTCTAGCCTTCCCCAAGTTGCTTTCCACTCGAATCTTCTTTCCATCATATCCAAATCCTATGAGAGAGAGTTGAGTGTTGGGGAGACTATCATTTGAAGCACAAGAGCAAGGAGTTCATCATCAACACACCATTTGTTACTTCTTGGAGAGTGGTGTCTCCTAGATTGGCTAGGTGTCACTTGGGAGCCTCCGACAAGATTGTGGAGTTGAACCAAGGAGTTTGTAAGGGCAAGGAGATCACCTACTTCGTGAAGATCTACCGCTAGTGAGGCAAGTCCTTCGTGGGCGATGGCCATGGTGGAATAGACAAGGTTGCTTCTTCGTGGACCCTTCGTGGGTGGAGCCCTCCATGGACTCGCGCAACCGTTACCCTTCGTGGGTTGAAGTCTCCATCAACGTGGATGTAGGATAGCACCACCTATCCGAACCACGGGAAAAACATCCGTGTCTCCAATTGCGTTTGAATCCTCCAAAACCCTTCCCGTTACATTCTTGCAAGTTACATGCTTTACTTTCCGCTGCCTATATACTCTTTGCATGCTTGCTTGATATGTATTGTGTATGTTAAAATTGTGCCCGAACTCCACTTAAACCGAAAAAGCTTAAAAAGTGCAACTTTAGCATTAAGTGTCTATTCACCCCCCTCTAGACACTCCTTCTAGATGCTACAAGTGGTATCAGAGCTTTGGTCTCCATTGCCTTGGTTTAATCACCATTGGAGGAAGATGGATGTGTCTACTTTAGGGAGTCTTAGACATAGAGTGCCTATTCTTGATGGAGAGTACTTTCATGAGTGGAAAAATGAGATGCTTGTAATCTTCAATCAATATCATTTAAACAAGTATATTGCTAGCCCTTGTGCACCTCATATTAATCCTTTGCATCCTACCCTAGTTGAAGATATTGACATGATTCGCAATCTTAGAACCATTGAGCTCATCATTAGAGGATTGCCCAAAAATTTGATTGCTAGTTTGCCTACTCTTAATTGTGCCTATACTATATGGAAATTTCTTGAGGAACGATTTCTCGATCATTCCTTGAAAAATTTGGATAAAATTCTCCATAAATCTATTGCCTTGAGTAAGATGAACTCTAGTGATACTAAGTTTGGTGATTGTCTATTTGAGCTTACCAATCTCAAGCATGCTAAAGGAGATGTTGGAATCATTAGTGATATTATATTTGAAGCTATAAGAATTCATAAAAGTGACCACTTTGATGACCATTTATCTAATGAATTACCCTCTCTAGGAAATGATGAGTCACAAGATCATGATGAACATGGATACTATGATGATGATGATAGTGACTTGGACCTTGATGATACAATGAGACATTTTTGGTCTTACAGCAAATCTTCGGGGATATGCGTCAGGTGGAAAGGAATGGGTTCTTGATAGTGGATGTACTGATCACATGACCGGAGATGAAGAGATGTTCCGTGAGCTTGCTGAAAATGATGGCTCTCGAAAATATGTCACCTTTGGTGATAATTCAAAGGGTAAAGTAGTTGGCCTTGGTAAGGTGGCCATCTCACATGATAGTTCCATTCAAAATGTCATGCTCGTTGAATCTCTCGGCTACAATTTACTTTCAGTATCTAGACTTGCTGATTTTGGCCTAAATGTTCTATTTATTGAGGTAGATTACCAAGTGTTTCGTCGAGACAATCATAAAATGGTCTTTACCGGTATGCGTAGAGGTGATCTTTACATTGTCGATTTCTCTAAAAAGGCACAACCTAAAACTTGCTTTATTGCTAAATCATCAAAAGGTTGGTTGTGGCATAGACGACTAGGTCACGTTGGCATGAGAAACCTTGACAAGCTTATTAAAGGAAATCATATCCTTGGAGTTAACGATGTCATATTTGATAAAGATAGACTTTGCAGTGCTTGTCAAGCAGGTAAACAGGTCGGAGGAAGGCATCCCGTGAAGAACATCATGACTACAAGGAGGCCACTCGAGCTACTTCATATGGATCTTTTTGGTCCCAACGCCTACAAGAGTCTCGATGGAAATTCTTTTGGTCTAGTTATAGTTGATGATTTTTCAAGATTTACGTGGGTGTTCTTTCTTAATGACAAGTCGCAGGTTCAGAAGATCTTCAAAAACTTCGCTAGGAAGGCCCAAAATCAGTTTGACGTGAAGATCAAGAAGGTTCGGAGTGACAACGGAACAGAGTTCAAGAACGCAAATGTGGACACCTTTCTTGACGAAGAAGGGATTTCACACGAGTTCTCGGCTACGTACACACCTCAAACAAATGGAGTTGTTGAGAGGAAGAACCGGACGCTCATCGAAATGGCAAGAACGATGCTTGATGAACACAAGACGCCGAAGCACTTTTGGGCAGAAGCGGTTGAGACAGCTTGTCACGCAACAAATCGCTTGTATCTTCACAAGCTACTCGACAAGACGGCATACGAGCTCCTCACCGGTAACAAACCCCAAGTTGGATACTTTCGAGTATTCGGCTCAAAGTGCTACATTCTTGATAAGCATCGTCGTTCAAAGTTTGCTCCTAAATCTCATGAAGTCTTCCTACTCGGTTATGGCTCAAACTCTCACACTTACCGTGTCTACAACAATTTCACCCGAAAGGTTGAAGAAACGGTAGATGTGAAGTTTGATGAATCTAATGGCTCGCAAGTAGAGCAATTGCCAATTGATGTAGGAGACAAAGACCCTTCAGAAGCAATCCAAGACTTGTCCATTGGAAAAGCTTCAAGCTCAAGACTCTTCATTTTATATATTTTAGTGATCCAAGATCACATTGAGTCTTTAGGAAAAGCCAATACTATCAAGAAGGGATGAGGTGTTGCTTAACGAGCCTCTTGCTTTATGTGCTTAATGATATGATCCAAAATCCTCAGCTACTTTCCACTTCCACAAATGACCTAAACCCTAAGCCAAACTCGGTCATACCGATTCTGTCAATCCGGCGCCACCGAGTTTCACTTGTCATTTGCCACTTCCAAACCCTAGCAATTCGGTCCTACCGATAAGGTTCTCGGTCTCACCGAGATGGGCTTGCAAACTCTCTGTTACCTGTTGCAATATCTTTGGTCCCACCGAGATATGCAATCGGTCCCACCGAGAATGCAAGGTAAACTCTATGTTTCCTTCTTGTAACTTTTCGGTCTCACCGAAAGAGCAAGTCGGTCCCACCGAGTTTGCCTGACCAACTCTCTGGTTAGCTAATTGCCGAACTCGGTCTCACCGAGTTTGTGCGATCGGTCTCACCAAGATTACGTTATGCCCAAACCCTAACCGAATCGGTCCTACCGAGTTGCATCTCAGTCCCACTGAAATTCCTAACAGTCACTAGGTTTACTATTTCGGTCAGACCGAGTTTTCGGATTTGGTCCCACCGAGATTGGTAGATTGTGTGTAACGGTTGGATTTTGTGTGGAGGCTATATATACCCCTCCACCACCTCTTCATTCGAAGAGAGAGCCATCAGAACACATAAACCATTCCTACTCATATGTTCTGAGAAAGAACCACCTACTCATGTGTTGAGACCAAGATATTCCATTCCTACCATATGAATCTTGATCTCTAGCCTTCCCCAAGTTGCTTTCCACTCAAATCTTCTTTCCATCAGATCCAAATCCTATGAGAGAGAGTTGAGTGTTGGGGAGACTATCATTTGAAGCACAAGAGTAAGGAGTTCATCATCAACACACCATTTGTTACTTCTTGGAGAGTGGTGTCTCCTAGATTGGCTAGGTGTCACTTGGGAGCCTCCGAGAAGATTGTGGAGTTGAACCAAGGAGTTTGTAAGGGCAAGGAGATCGCCTACTTCATGAAGATCTACCGCTAGTGAGGCAACCGTTACCCTTCGTGGGTTGAAGTCTCCATCAACGTGGATGTAGGATAGCACCACCTATCCGAACCACGGGAAAAACATCCGTGTCTCCAATTGTGTTTGAATCCTCCAAAACCCTTCCCGTTACATTCTTGCAAGTTGCATGCTTTACTTTCCGCTGCCTATATACTCTTTGCATGCTTGTTTGATATGTATTGTGTATCTTAAAATTGTGCCCGAACTCCACTTAAACTGAAAAGCTTAAAAAGTGCAACTTTAGCATTAAGTGTCTATTCACCCCCTCTAGACACTCCTTCTTCTAGATCCTACACATCCTTAGGCACAGCCTCGTCAGGCTGGCTCGCGAGGAGGCGGAGATTTCAAGGCGGGGTACCTCGCGAGGTGCCCATGACGCAAGCCATGACGACACGGGGCACCAGGCGGGTGCCAGCGCACGCAGCGTCCCTCTTTCCTCTTTGGTGCAAAGGGAGCAAGCGTATCAGCGGAGTACGGAGGCATCAGGCAAAGGTTGCCACTTCGGTGTAACGAGACCAAGGCCAGGAGGACTACGAGACGGAGGTCACCATGGAGCCCAGCGCAGCGTCATCACTAGAGCCTTTGGCAGGCGAAGACTGCTTTTGTCAGGATAGATGTACTCGATGTCCCCCTTCAAATTAGCCCGCCATTGTTGGATCCCTTCCCACTCAATATTTGGGGAGAGGACCAGGTCCTCTATAAATAGGACTAGCCACCCACACAGCAAGGGGTCGGTTGGTTCGTTTGGTTCACAAGTAGAGAGAGAGAGAGAAAGAGGGTGACTAAACTCTTCACAACAGTTCATCACCTCAGCCAAGAACAGACCCTCGCGAGGCTGTTCTTCCTTGTACTGTTCATCCTCACGAGCCCCAGGAGGCAATCCATCCACCACACACTAGAGTAGGGTATTACACCACATCGGTGGCCCGAACCAGTATAAATCTTGTGTCTTTCGTGCAGCTCTTTTAGTAGTTTAGAGCCCATCGAGACGGAGAGGTTGAAGGTGAGATTTCCGTGCGCACCCCAGTGTTCGAACCTTAAGGGTCTATCGGAACCCGAAATCCGACATTTGGCGCGCCAGGTAGGGGTGCGCCGGAATTCGTCTCCCACCGCTCCGTGCCCCGTCGCGTCTTCATCGCCATGCCAGGCAACCAGGAGGTCAACCCCGACCCATGGGCTGCATGGCCCAAACGCGTGGAACCGCTCGCCTCGGGCGACCCCGCGCCCCAGGCAGCTCGTGGTCCGCAGGGCGCCGCGGGCCGCGGGCAATGCAGACAGACTTCGGCAACTCTTACGCCGCGGCAGGCTCGGTCGGCGGCAAGGGCCTCCAATCACGCTGCGACAACGACACCATACACCCGCCGGGAGCAGGCGAATTCGAGGGCCGCGCTCACAGTGGCCCGAGAGCTGCTGCGATGCAGGCTGCTAGAGGGCGGCCATGACGTGCTGCTAGAGTGAGTGGCGGAGCTCCTGGGCTTCGCCGCCTCGGGGGCTCACCCCTTCTCCACCCAGCTCCCATCTCAAGCCCAGGGCGACCCGCACGGGGGCTCCGCGCGCGCCCGCGGGCTTCAAGGCTACTCCGATGCCAGCGAAGCTGTCAGCACCGGACCGGTGGTGGCGCTGCCCCCACCCCCGGTCCGCGAAGGAGAAGGACTCGACGCGACCTGGGGCCCCTGAGGGAGGCCGCATTGCCACCCAGTGGCAGGCATGACAGGTGGGGCCGCATGGCATGCGGGGCGCCATGGCATGGCGTACGGGATGAAGGTGACGGAAGAGTACATGCCCTGCATGATGGACCAAGGACACCCTCACGAGGACGGGCAGGGCTCACACCTCGGCCCCAGCTGGGGGGACGAGGTGATGGAGGCTGAGCCCTTCCCGGCGCCCCAGGACGAGCCCGCTGGCCACGCAGGAGGCAGCGATCACTGGGCGCCGCTAACTCTTTAGGGGCAGGTATATGCTAACCGTGGATCGCAGGAGGTGCAGGTCGCCGCAGCAAGCGGCCGCCCCGCTCCTACAGCCCCTCACCCCTCGGGAGGAGGGTGCAGGGGGCTACAGGGGAGGGGCCAGGATCCGACATCACCACCGCGGCATTCGGAGCAAGGCGTTCTCAGGAAGTAGGCCTTCTGCTGGGGAGGTGCCTCAGGGCCTGCCCCTGGCAGAGGACCCGTGGTCGTCGGGGGAACCGCTGGCGACCGCTCTACCCCATCGGGCGGCGTCCTGGGTTCCGGTCGTTGCTGATGGCACTAGAGTGTGGCGCAAGGCGGGGCCCTCGTCTGGCGATATGAAGCAAGGCCAGTACCTGTGAAGAAGGCCCAGTGCCTGTGAAGCTCGCCGCCCTGTGACACTCTCACGTAATAATGAGTGGGGCTGTACACGCCCCGGAGTCTCAGGGGTGCCGGCCTCAGGCCCTGGGGCTCCCTCCCATGCCCAGTGGACAGCACTTAGCTCCACGCTGGTGAGAAGACGTCGAAGACTAGATTAGGTGCCGGACGCGGCTTTTTGTCTGCCTTTTGTTGCCTTGCCCTTTGGCTGTTGCTTTCCCCCGCTGGATTTAAGTTGGATTCGAATTTGAGATTTGCGTGTGTTCGGGGAAGGGGTGCTTATTCTCGCTCGAGCCGTTTCTCGCGTTCTGATTACCGCTCCGTCATAGCTACCTCCCCTCACGAGCCCCTCACGAGTCGGGTCAGGCCTGGCTCGTGCGCAACCCAGACTGCCGCTGTTACTCCCCCTCGGGAGGCTGTTCGGGGGTCTGCGGAGGTTGTCCTGTTTAAAAAGGCCCAGAGCCTGTGAAGCAAGGCGAGTGCCTGTGAAGCTCTCGCTATTGAGGAAAAGGCCCAGAGCCTGTGAAGCAAGGCGAGTGCCTGTGAAGCTCTCGCTCTCGAGGAAAAGGCCCAGAGCCTGTGAAGCAAGGCGAGTGCCTGTGAAGCTCTCGCGCTCGAGGAAAAGGCCCGGGGCCTATGAAGCAAGGCGAGTGCCTGTGAAGCTCTCGCGCTCGAGGAAAAGGCCCAGAGCCTGTGAAGCAAGGCGAGTTCCTGTGAAGCTCTCGCACTCGAGGAAAAGGCCCGGAGCCTGTGAAGCAAGGCGAGTGCCTGTGAAGCTCTTGCGCTCAAGGGAAAGGCCCGAAGCCTGCGAAGCGAGGCGAGCGCTTGTGGAGTCATCGCGTCCGGAAGAAGGCCCAGGGCCCGTGGAGAAGGCCAATGCATGAGGAGTTTCTCATCAGCGACAACCTCACATCGCGAGGACCCAGCTAGAAAGCGCCCAAGGCGTCGCGCCCTCCTGCAGGCCGCCTCTGAACCAGCGTGGGACAAAGGTAAACCAGCCCACCATCGGGCGCAAGCGCAATTTGGTAACTACTGATATGATAGACATAGGTTTTTACATGAGGGGCTTCCCCTCCCAAAATGCTCTCACACACCACCAGGTCGAAAGCCTGAGTTCTATTCATGCAGAGTGAAAAAGATAGGAGCGATACGCTCTCAGTCAGACCAATCCCCCAATGCGTCACCGGAAGCACCTCCTGAGCCCTCGCTGGAGTCGCCGAGCTCGCCATCGACGCCCGCGTCGCTGCCGGCGGTGTCAGGGCCGCTCGCCGTGCCGTCCTCGTCAGCACCCACGACCATGTTGCTATCGTCCGGAGCGAAGGCCCTGATGAGGGCGTCCATGTTATCCTCCACCCAGCGCGATAGGTCGTCCCGGATGGCCTGGGGGACTGGGGCGATGACGGCGTCGAAGTCGAAGCGGGGATTCATGTTCTGAAGATGGCTGAAGACACGGGAGAAGGCGCGCTTGAGCACGCGGCTCCTCTCCTCCACCAACCTGTCGGCCCTAACCAACCGCGCCTCCAGCTCCGCCACCACGGCGGTGAAGAACTGCAGGTTACCGGCGTAGTTGATTGTGTGTGGCTCACCAATGGACGCCTCGTAGATGTTGCCCAAGGCCGAGTTGGCCCTCTCCCTGAGCATGGTGAACATTGGGCCATGCGCATGCTCCAGGAGCCACCGCTGGCGTATTTCGTCGGTGTTCTGGCGCTCGACGGCCTCGTCCTCTTCCACCCGTTGGCAAAGGCGGAGCACCTCGGCTTGAGAGGCGGCCAGCTCTTTCTGCGCTGCCTCAACGGTGGCCCGAGAGACATCGGCCAGCCGCATCGCCTCGTCCCGTTGGGTCCTCAGGGCCGCGGTTCTGCCTTCAGCCTCGACCCGGATCATTCTCAGCTTCCCCTAGAACTCACGCTCGAGGCCTTGGCGCGCCATCGCCACCCGACAACAAACCTCCTCCAGGACACGCGCTTCCTGCGCAGCGACGTCGTCCTCCGCCTGCGTCACTAGGCGCTCCCTCGTCTCCAGCCTCTCGTACTCACAGGAGCGTTTGACGGCCTCCAGCGCCAACGCTTCCTCGCGCTTCTGAAGCTCAGCTGGGTCATCAGAGGCCACCTCCATCGACGCGAGGGCTGCCTCGCACAGCTCCGCTTGCTACTCCAACGAGTGGCACCGGGCCAGGAGCTCGCGAGCTCGTTCCTCCGCCGCCTCTCGCCACCCGTCAGCTCTCCGGGCCTCCTCGATGGCCTGGGAGCGGGCCACTCGGGAGGCCTCCAGCGATGCCTTCGCTTCTTCATCATCAAGGTCGCGCTGGCGGCGTGCATGGGCGACGGCGGCTTCCAGCTCGCGCCTCCCTGCAGCTAGGTGCAGGCCCTCGGCCTCCAGGCGAGCATCTTCAGCAGCAAGCTCTTCCTCAAGCAGGTCCACCGCGTCGGCCGCTCATCGAAGGAACCCTTGGCGGCGCGAGCGGCGCTCCCGAGCGCGCTCGAGCACATCTTCCACGTCATCATCCGCCCCAAGTAGGCGCCAGGGGTTGCGGGTCATCGTTCCCCCTCCGGGCAGGGGGCTGGGGGCTGGCGACCTCCCAATGGCCGGACGCGCCATATCAGAAGCCCGACCAAGGGCCAGCCCGCCTCCAGATGAGGGGCGTAGGTGGCGCCTCAACCAGTCACAGCCCAAGACCAGACGGGAGGTACCCGACAGGCTGGCTATCCCCTAAGAAGGCCCGCGAAGGAAAAGCGCGGGGAATGAAGGGCCGCAGCGCACCTCGGGATGATCCGCCCCATCAGACGCCCTCACCACGAGGGCAGAGCTTCTCGGAGCACTTGAGGATGGTGGAGGAGGCGAAGCCGAGGAAGGCGGTGCCTCGGTGTCTCCCGCGATCTCAGTTGGAAGGGGCCTGTGGAGCAAGAATCAGCAAAAGCAACAAGAGGATCGGGAGTCAGAGAGGAAAAAGACTTACTCGTCAGTGGCGAAGTACTTCCTGCGCTTCAGCATGCGACGAGGGGAGTCAACACCCAGAGCCTCCCTCTTCCTCCGGAGGGCCTCAAAGTCCATGCGGAAGCGGCCCAAGAGAAGAGCACAAGGATCAACCTGCCGCGAGGATGAGGCACCAGGGCAGCCCGCGTTGGGAGCGCCCGCCTGGCGCGTGCCACCAATCACCTCATTGGAAGCCGGGACCAGGGCCTCCAAGGCCCCGGCCCCGGGCGCTGGGAGCGGCTGCCTACCACCTTCTGCCGCAGCAGTATGGGCCTCAGGAGCTGTCTCCTCACGAGCGGCCTCAGGCGCCGCACCCTCCTCCGGAGCTGTCTCCTAACGAGCGGCCTCAGGTGCCGCACCCTCCTCCGGAGCCGTCCCCTCACGAGCGGCGCACAACGCTGCCCCCCTCCTCTGGAGCCTCCACGGCCTCAGGCGCCTCCTTCCTCCCTTCTCCGCCACTTGAGGAGGAGTCGCCTTGGCCGATTGGGAGGGGAGTCACCACTACAGGGTTCTCGCGAGGCCATTGGAGACCAGCGGGGCGCAGCCCCCACTCGTCGAAGTCAGGCATCTACTTCACAAAGTCAGCCTTGCTCTGACAGAGATATAGCAAGGCCCCGCCTTGCCGGATGTTGCCAGGATTGGGGTCCCCGGCCAAAGTCAGGAGCGTCGACTTCAGCGCCGAGGGGGCTAGGACTTCTTCCTGGAGCCTCATGTCGTCCTCGCGCCCTCGGAAGGCCCACATTCGGCGAGAGTGCCGCTGCAGGGGAGCGACACGGCACAACAGAAACTCCTTCACCACCTTGGGCGCTGTCACGCCGAGTTTCCTCAGGAGTGCGAAGCGGGGCCAGACGAAGACAAGCCGAGGGCTCTTCAGCATCTCCTGGCCCCAACCCGAATTAGGGACGGCAGGCGAGATCGGCTCCGATAGCAGGGGCTGGGCACTCCCGCGTCCACATACAACCATCGCTCATGGAACCCAGCCGCGGGCTGGGGGAGTTGGAAGTCAATTCTAGACGCCTCGGACACAGGCTCGGCAGCAAAGCTCGCGCATGCCCAGCGCTGGGAAGGATCGACAAGACGCAGCGAGAAGAAGTGGCGCAGCAGGGCGACCGAAGGAGGGATGCCCACCATGGCTTCGCAAACGAAGGCGAAGACCGAAAGGAGGGTGATGGACTCAGGACTGAGATGCATTAAGTGGATCTGATAATGCGAATGCACGGCATTGAAGAAATCGGAGAAAGGGGGAACCAGACCCGCCCACAAGGCATCGGTAAAACATGGGACCTCAGTGGCTGTCCTGTCAATGGAGAAGTGGGACGCGGGCCAGGCGGTCGTCCTTCCGCACTCGTTGAAGACGGTGGCCAGGGCCAAGCTGTCCCTGCCCAGGCACTCTTGGTTGAGCATAGTCGATCGACCGACGAGAGGGGCCACCCTTGGCGGCGCACAAGACGAAGGCATGGATTTCTCTGCTCTCTCCTTCCCCGTCGGAGCCAAGGCGATGGGAAGGAGGGGGGGATTCGAGATTGGATTGAAGGCAGGGGGAGGCGCTCGAAAGAAGGAAGAACAGAGGACACCCGAGCAACAGGAAAGGGGACGGCTGTGTACAACTACCAGGCCGCCTAGCAGGGCGCACAATAAGGAAGCATGGGGGAACGGTGCCGTCCACGTCCAATCAACCGCCACGCGGCGTCCAAGGCTGCAAGCTGTTAGGGCCCGCGGCGCTTCGCCCTTGCCCTATCGCCTCTCGGCACGGCCAAGTCCATGCGCGCCTTGGACCCGGAGGCTACTGTCGGCGTTCTGGGAACGGGGGTCCCCAGACTTGCCTGCCTGCGGCCTGCGACGTGGCTCAAGCGGGGGCCCAGCGCGGCCCATCTTCATCAACACGGCGCATCCTCAGGCACAGCCTCGTTAGGCTGGCTCGCGAGGAGGCAGAGAGTTCAAGGCGGGGTACCTCGCGAGGTGCCCATGACGCAAGCCATGACGACATGGGGCACCAGGCGGGTGCCAGCGCGCGCAGCATCCCTCTTTCCTCTTTCGTGCAAAGGGAGCAAGCGTATCAGCGGAGTACCGAGGAATCAGGCAAAGGTTGCCACTTCGGTGCAACGAGACAAAGGCCAGGAGGACTAAGAGACGGAGGTCACCATGGAGCCCAGCGCGGCGTCATCACCAGAGCCTTTGGCAGGCGAAGACTACTTTTGTCAGGATAGATGTACTCGCTGCCCCCCTTCAAATTAGCCTGCCATTGTTGGATCCCTTCCCGCTCAATATTTGGGGAGAGGACCAGGTCCTCTATAAATAGGACTAGCCACCCACACAGCAAGGGGTCGGTTGGTTCGTTTGGTTCACAAGTAGAGAGAGAGAGAAAGAGGGTGACTGAACTCTTCACAACAGTTCATCACCTCAGCCAAGAACAGACCCTCGCGAGGCTGTTCTTCCTTGTATTGTTCATCCTCACCAGCCCCAGGAGGCAATCCATCCACCACACACTGGAGTAGGGTATTACACCACATCGGTGGCCCAAACCAGTATAAATCTTGTGTCTTTCGTGCAGCTCTTTTAGTAGTTTAGATCCCATCGAGACGGAGAGGTTGAAGGTGATATTTCTGCGTGCACCCCAGTGTTAGAACCTTAAGGGTCTGCTGGAACCTGAAATCCGACAAAAGTAAGGACCTCTACGGTGATAATTTCCCTCGCTAGACGCCATACTCTCCTAGGTTGTGAAAACAAGGCTATGACCACCAAAAGCTATGGAAATCAAAGCAAATGTAGAACAAGGCTCTGATACCACTTTTAGGATCGAAAGTATGTCTAGAGGGGGGTGATTAGACTACTTGACCAAATAAAAACTTAACCTTTTCCCAATTTTAGTTCTTGGCAGATTTTAGCTATTTTAGGACAAGTCAAGCAATCATCACACAATTGAAGCAAGCATGCAAAGAGTATATTGGCAGCGGAAAGTAAAGCATGCAACTTGCAAGAATGTAAAGGGAAGGGTTTAGAGAATTCAAACGCAATTGGAGACACGGATGTTTTTCCCGTGGTTCGGATAGGTGGTGCTATCCTACATCCACATTGATGGAGACTTGAACCCACGAAGGGTAACGGTTGCGCGAGTCCACAGAGGGCTCCACCCACGAAGGGTCCACGAAGGGCTCCACCCACGAAGGGTCCACGAAGAAGCAACCTTGTATATCCCACCATGGCCATCGCCCACGAAGGACTTGCCTCACTAGCGGTAGATCTTCACGAAGTAGGCGATCTCCTTGCCCTTACAAACACCTTGGTTCAACTCCACAATCTTGTCGGAGGCTCCCAAGTGACACCTAGCCAATCTAGGAGACACCACTCTCCAAGAAGTAACAAATGGTGTGTTGATGATGAACTCCTTGCTCTTGTGCTTCAAATGATAGTCTCCGCAACACTCAACTCTCTCTCATAGGATTTGGATCTGGTGGAAAGAAGATTTGAGTGGAAAGCAACTTGGGGAAGGCTAGAGATCAAGATTCATATGGTAGGAATGGAATATCTTGGTCTCAACACATGAGTAGGTGGTTCTCTCTCAGAACATATGAGTTGGAAGTGTAGATGTGTTCTGATGGCTCTTTCCACGAGTGAAGAGGAGGTGGAGGGGTATATATAGCCTCCACACAAAATCCAACCGTTACACACAATTTACCAATCTCGGTGGGACCGAATCAACAAACTCGGTCAGACTGAAATAGTAAACCCAGTGACCATTAGAGATTTTCGGTGGGACTGACATACAACTCGGTAGGACTGATTTTGTTAGGGTTAGGGCATAACGTAATCTCGGTGAGACCGATTACACAAACTCGGTGAGACCGATTTTGGTAATAATCTAACCAGCGAGTTGGTCAGGTAAACTCGGTGGGACCGATTTGCTCTTTCGGTGAGACCGAAAAGTTACAAAAAGGAAACACTGAATTTATATTGCAATCTCGGTGGGACCGATCCGCTCTTTCGGTGAGATCGAAAAGTTACGAAAGGGAAACAGAGAGTTTGCAATCCCATCTCGGTGAGACCGAGATCCCTATCGGTAGAACCGAATTGCTAGGGTTTGGCAATGGCTATGACAAGTGAAACTCGGTGACGCCGGGTTGAAAGAATCGGTAGGCCGAGTTTGGCTTAGGGTTTAGGTCAAATGTGGATATGGGAAACTAGTTGAGGGTTTTGGAGCATATCACTAAGCACATGAAGCAAGAGGCTCATTAAGCAACACCTCATCCCTCCTTGATAGTATTGTCTTTTCCTAAAGACTCAATGTGATCTTGGATCACTAAAATATAAAATGAAGAGTCTTGAGCTTTTGAGCTTGAGCCAATCCTTTGTCCTTAGCATTTTGAGGGTTCCACTTTCACCATCCATGCCATGCCAATCATTGAGCTTTCCTGAAATAATCATCTTGGAATAGCATTAGCTCAGCGAGCTATATGTTGTTATGAATTACCAAAACCACCTAGGGATAGTTGCACTTTCACTAGGTCACTCCCTCGAGACTATCTCACTCTTTCTTCCGCACGGCGGGCCACACTCGTTCAATCTCGCTCTCTCTATCTGAGTCTCATTTAACCTCGTTTTCTTTCACACACAAATGATATATCTCCCGGTTTGGGCCTCGATCGACACACTCTATACTCTCTCACACAGATTGTCTTTCTAGGCCAGTCCATCCAAGCCGCCCCCACTCTTTCGACCTCATGGCAGGCCATGCTCACTCAATATCTCTCTCTCCATCTCTCTCTCTCTCTCTCTCTCTCTCTCTCTCTCTTTGTATGCTGACCACGCTCTTTCTCGGACAAAAACGATATATCACCATGTTTGAGCCCAATTCGACCTATTCATATTGTATACTCTCTCACACACATTGTCTATCTAGGTCACTCTCTCCAACCCGTCTCACTCTTTCGGCGACACTATGTGATCGATTGACCTTGCTTCCTCCCACGCACAAAATATATCTACATGTCTATGACTGGATCATCTCTCAAGCTCTATCTTACATCCCTCACCCTTGCCAAAAGCTCAATCGTACAATATATCTCCAGAGCATATATATATATATATCTGTTCAATGAATGTCGGACCACACTCACTTTGTCTCTCTATCTATATGTCTCTCTATCTTCCACACATTGAGGCTACCTCTCCATCCCTTGCAAAGCCGGACCTATTTACATTGCGAGGGGCACTCCAACCTTGGATTAATTTGTGTAGGCATTTATTCCGGTCGGTTTAGATTATAGTTTCGTAGCATTCGGCCCACAACTACTCCAAACACCATTGCAACCCCCGCAACTCCCCTAGTTGATTTCCCTCTGGCTCGGTCATCGCTCTCTCACACGTCCTTTCTCGCCTTCAACGTCGCACCATGGTATTATTGCAAAAAACTTTGTTGTTCTCTTTAGTTATTATAAATAAGCTACAAAACTACACACCGATAGTCCACTTGGAATGGAACAAATTTCGACCCACAAATTAAAGTATTACAAACTACACACTGAGGGGCCCACATGTCTGGAAACAAATTTGGACCCATATACAAATTAAAAAAATAAAGGACGAGGATCGAACATGCGACCATGGCCTTCAAGCCGCACGTCAATAGGCAACATACGTAGAACAACAATGTTTGGTGTACCTCCCTTTGCTCACATAATGTTTTTATATTACACAACCTATTTAATGGATAACATGTAATATTATTTTTAGTACTATTCGCCTTCACTTAGTGGTGGGTTCCATGTGTGCTCTCTCTCTCCTCCCCTTCTGCGTTTAGACGCACGGGCAAACACGAAGAACTCGCGGGTGATGTTGCCGTTGACCATATCTGGACGCGTTCACAAGTTACGGCACCCGTTTCATGTACTAGCAGCACTAGTCAGTGTGTACGTGCAATGCACTTTAATTTGGAAGTATATTAAGTGCATGTGGATATTAAGTAGGATATTATTTGCGTGTTATTATGTGATTAGCACTATTTTTGGCATGAAATTAACTGCACGCTAAACGTGTTGAGCGCTTGACATTGAAGCAATCTAGGCCGTTGGATGACAAGGAATACATGTGGCTTGATGACGTTTTATATTTAATTTGATACAGCTCTAGCAGAACATTCAATCGATCAAACCGTAGATTTTGTCCAGTCTGACTCTGAATTTAAATTATACGAGGATTGATCTAAAATAAATGGAAATGATAAACGTTCGGATTTTAAGCATGGCAATCAAAACATTTTTTCATGGCAAATTTAGATTACGCGGCGACGGCGGGGGCGTCTTGCAGTGGGAAGCGGCTCCTCTGCTGTGCTTTGTGTGTCGTCGGGCCACTGATCGACGGTGACGGCGGTGCCTTGCATCGTTGTTGGCGTACTCCTAGACGTTGGCCTAGCTTCAAGGAATGCCAAAATGTTCTAGACTTCGGAGCGAGTCAACTGGCGGGAGGAGGCGACTGGCGTTGGTGCAAGGAAGCGGTCGACGGCGGCCATCCATGCCGCTGAGGAGGGCATTGGCACCCGCGCGGGGACATGCGTTGTCAACGGCGCGGTGGAGACTTTTGTGTGCACGGGCACCGACATGGGTGCGCACGTCAGTGCACACGCAGGCGGATGCGCTGGCAGGTGCACGGGCACCGGCACGGGTGTGTGCGTCAGTGCACGTGCAGGCGCATGCGCTGGCAGGTGCATGGGCGCGTGAAAGTCGGCGGGGACCTCGTGGAACCCCGTGGCATCAAGCTCGGCGATAATGTGCGGCTACCAGCCCATCAATGCCACGGGGATGGGCACTGGCACAGTCATGGCGGCGGGAGCCGGAACGGGAGCAGGGACAGGCGTGGCGTCTTCCCGCAAGGCTAGTTCAAGCTCGTCCCAAAGCGCCTTATGTTCTTGAGACTCCTGCTGGGTGTCTTCCTCGGGAAACTGGAAGACTAAGGGCAGACCATCGTGATGCGGCATGGCATACGTTTAGGTCAGGCTAGTTGGAGGTAGACGACAGGATAATCGTAGAGGAAGAGAGAAGATTGTAGCGATACCGGATAGTGCGGGGCTCATTTTAAACTATGGTGCCGACGACAGTAAAAGTGGGAGCAGTTGGGATGAAGGTGGGCGGCGGAGCCTGGTCAAAGGGCTTGCCTCCCGGTGAGCCTGCACACCGGTGTGCTTGCATGCCTCCCTGTCGGCCGGTGCATCGGTCTGCTCGCATGCCTCCCATTGACTCACACGCTTGCTTGGACGGCACCTGCTGATGAGAAGCGGGACTCGTGGCGGCACGTAAACGCCCATGGTTTCAATAGTGAAAGCGTTCGCCTTAACGTGACAGGTCTTTGTTCCAAAATACCTTGGCTCTTCATTTGTGCAACTTGCCATAAGCAGCTTGTCTCAAATTGAAGAAAAACATTATGAAGTAATATTTGTGCCATATCACGTGACCATGTTCAGTTTCAAGAATTTATGGTTACTTTTGGATTTTCTGAAATTTAAGATCCAGGATTTGAAACAATATCATAACCTGCATCATGCAATAAATTTTCAAGCCATACATCTGTCTTGTTGTATTTCTTAAGAAAGGATTTGGCCAAACATTTTTCTCAGTTAGACTTCAGACAAGTTATATATGCAGAGTAAAAGGATAACCACTCCGTACCAGTGCATTGCCAGATATATTAACTCAAGTACCAGACACGAAAAAAGGGGGCTCAATTATGTGCTCATCCTGGTGTAGTAGTAGTAGTAGTACTAGGCGATGCAGTTGACGGGTGACCTTGGCGAGCGGCGACTGAGGGAATTGAACCGTGCTCAGCACGGTAGGTAACATTGTCTAGTTACTAAAACATCCATCCGTTGTTCATCGATAGTCATCGCTGGAATTCTGGCCACCAGATATTTCGACTCGAAACGCGGAGGCTCAACTGGTTGGGGTTGCCTAATGTGCGTACCACACACGCCACCAGAATGACACATGCCTGGTTTTTTTGGATCAACACGAGCCAAGGTCTGGCTGTTACGCCGCTGGGTCCTACCATTCGAGAATACGAAAGGAAACTTTTAAATTGCCGAAGGAATCTATGTGTATTACAATGCCCGTATTTTCCTTGCAAATACTAATCTCAACGTGGTAGTTGATTTATGACGAGTTGTTGAATTAGAGTGAGTTTGTGATATAGTGATCTCAACGTGGATTTCACATTTCATGGTATCCCTAGTAAGTTTTTCAATGCAAATTCAAATTTAAAAGATGAACAATATGGAGGTGAGAGAACTTTGTATGTCTCAAGCATATGACCACACACACACACACACGCACACGAACACAACAACAATCCAATAAGTATAGTGCATCTATTTTTCCAAACCATGCATGTATGACATGAATTCAAAAATACTCCTTCTGTTCCTAAATATTAGTCTTTTAGAGATATCAACAAGTGACTACATGCGGAGAAAAATGAGTGAATCTACACTCTAAAATATGTCTATATACATCCGTATGTGCCAGTCTGCAGGCGTTCTGGGAAGGGGGTCCCCAGACTTGCCTGCCTGCAGCCCACGGCGTGGCTCTGCGAGCGGGCCCGTACGACCCATCTTCACCAACAAGCACTCAAGACCCTCGCGAGGGGCCAAGCCTTGTGAGGTGGACGATGCAAGACCTCCTCAGGAGTGGCCTCACCAGGCCGGCTCACGAGGAGTGGAGAGACCAAGGCCAGGCAAACCTCGTGAGGTTCCAATGACGTCAGTCATGACGACCAAGGCCAGGCGGGCGCCAGCGCGCACAGTGTCCTTGTTTCCTCTTTAGTGCTAAGGACGCAAGTGCAAATGCAGAGTACCGAGGCATCAAGCAAAGCTTTCCATATCGGTGCAACGAGACCAAGACCAGAAGGACGGCAAGACGGAGGTCACCGTGGAGCCCAAGACGGCGTCATCACTAGAGCCTTTGGCAGTCGAAGACCACTTTTGTTAGGATAAGCTGTACTAGCTGTCCCCTTTTGAATTGGCCATTCTTGGCTCCCTTCCCGCTCAATATTTGGGGAGAGGACCAGGGCCTCTATATATAGGACTAGCCACCATAGTAGGAAGGGGATCCGACGGATGGAGATCTAGGAAGAGAGAGACCAGAACAACCACAAGCTCACCAAGCACAAGAACACCTCTCCTCAAGAGGCAGTTCTTCCCCTTGTACTGTTCATCCTCAGCCCAAGATGCAATCCACCACACAAAACTGGAGTAGGGTATTACACCAGAACGATGGCCCGAACCAGTATAAATCTTGTGTCCCTTGTGTTGCGAGTTCATAGAGTTAGCCCTTGAGATGTTAGCTGAGCTAGGACATGGATCGGTAGGGGGAGATCTTTGTGCGCACCCCAGTGTTCGACCTTGAGGGTTTTGCCGGAACCCTTGATCCGACATTTGGCGCACCAGGTAGGGGTGTGCCGAAGCTTCCCTACCATCGCTCCACGCCCCGTTGCTCCATCGTCTCCATGGCGGATGCTCGCCGTGCTCGCGCTAAGCGCCGGCTGCCCTCGCCGCCCGCATTGCTCAGACGGCTCCCATCGGCGGGCCACCCCGTCGTTCTCCGTCGCCTGCCACCACCAGCCGGGCAGGGAACAAGCAGCAGGCATCCTCGCTGCACCCCTCGGTGCGGCGGGACGGCCACACCGCCACTCCATCGCTGACCCCGTCCGGCTCGTCATCCCATGCTCGTCGTGCTCCTGTGGACGCACGACCGCTCTGTGCATGGCGCACGAGCTCCTGCGCTATCGTCCAGTTGAAGACCTCTACGAGGACTGGATCGACCGCATCACCAAGCTCGTCAGCGCCGCAGGGGGCTCCCCTGCGCTGTCCCTCTCGCTGCCTCGCCCTCCACCAGCCGCGGGCAGCGTGGCCCATGGAGCGCCTCCACCACCTATGCCCCAAGAGGGAGTCCTGGCGCCTAGGCGCGCGGCCCCACGGTGTGACTTGCCGCGTCCAGCGCCCATGCAAGAAGAAAGAAGCTGCCAAGAAGTCCCTCGGCCACGAGAAAACGCCCTCACGCTCCCTGCGCCAGCACGGCAAGACAGGGTGCTGCCTACGGCGGCGGTGCGCAGACCTCATCAAGGACAAGTTCTCCACCGACACAGAGTCCTGGTGACCATGGCAGGCTGCCGCGCCTTCACCCCTGAGCTGCGTAGCGTCACTTGGCCGGGCAAGTTCAAGCCGGATCTGCCTCCTTGCTATGACGGCACCCCCGACCTTGCGGAGTTCTTGCAGCTCTACGAGCTGAGCATCGAGGCGGCCAACGGTGACAAGAAAGTCATGGCGAACTAGTTCCCCATGGCTCTCAAGGTTGGTGCCCGCCCCTGGCTCCTGAACCTGCCTCCAGGCTCGATCTCCTCCTGGAACGAGATGTGCGACCGTTTCATCGGCAACTTCCAGGGCACTCGCGACCGCACACCAGCTGTGGGTGACCTACGCCGCATCAAGCAACAACCAGGAGAGACCATCCAGAAGTACATCCAGCACTTCAACAACGTTCGCCTCAAGATCCCCAAGGTGACGCACGAGGCCATCATCTCCGCGTTCTCCGATGGCGTCCGCGACGTCAAGATGAAGGAGGAGATCGCCATCCACGAGGAGTTGTGCACGTCTCTGGAGCTGTTCAACCTGGCAGCTAAGTGCGCAAGAGCTGAGGAGGGGCGCCTCTTCCTCCTCGAGCTCCCGGCTGTGGACCCGGAGGAGAAGAAAGCCAAGGCCAAAGACGTGAAACGCAAGGGACCAGCCGTGCTCGCGGCGGAGCCGGACACCAAGCGCGGCAGGGACCAGCCTGAGTCATCCAAGGGCAGTCAACCATTCTGCACCTTCCATAACCTGCATAGCCACAACACTAGCAACTGTCAAGAGCTGAGAGCCATTCGAGAAGGACGCCTCGGTCGACGCCCTGAGCGCAACGACCGGGGCTACGACTGAGGAGGAGGACTTGGTGGCGGACGCTGGGATGACCATGGCCCGCGTCAGGAGTGGCGCGACCGGCCTCGTGAGGACCGCTGGCAGGACCAGCCTCGCAAAGGTGCCTGGAGAGATCAGCCTCGCGAGGACCGTCCTTAGGGCAATGCTGGGCTTCCTCCATTGCCACCACCAAGAAGGAACGACGACCACTACAAAGACGAGGGGGCTGGGGGCTTCCAGGAGCCGCGTGCTATCGCCTGCATCTTGGGAGGAGGTCAAGCCCCAGCCTCACAGTGTATCTTCAAGCAGTTTGCTCGCGAGGTGAACGCAGTCCTCCCCAAGCTTGAGGCCATGCGCCCACTTAGGTGGTCCAAGTGCGCCATTACCTTCAACTCAGTAGATCAGCTCAAGTGCGCGGCTACCACCGGCGTCCTCCCGATGCTTTGTTCACCTGTCATCAGCAACGTCCAAGTCACCAAGACCCTCATCAACGGAGGCGTGGGGCTCAATGTGCTATCCATCGAGACGTTCGACAACCTTCAAGTGCCGTATGATCAGCTTCAGCCCACGAAGCCTTTCTCAGGAGTGACCGACGGCTCCACCACCCCGATTGGGCAGGTCTGCCTCCTAGTCACCTTCGGAGAATGCAACAACTACCGCACCGAGCTCATCGACTTCGACGTCACCCACATTCGTCTGCCGTACAATGCCATCCTCGGGTACCCAGCCCTAGCCAAGTTCACGTCCGTGATGCACCACGGCTACAACATCCTCAAGATGCCAGGAAGCGGCGGGATCATCACAGTCCCCTGCGAAGAAAGAGATGTGGTGTGATCCCTCCAGCGCGCCTTCCAAGCAGCGTCAATCGAAGACTCCGACAAAAATGCAGCTCGGTACCCTCCTGAGGTCGTCCAGAAGAAGAAGAAGAAGTAGCTACTCCGTGCCGGACCTCAGGAGGGCAGCGCAGCAACTGGCACCTCGTCAGGATCAGCGCCCGCACCTGGGGCGTCTCCCTCCGTCGCATAGGAAGGCGCACCCGGCGCCCTCCTCGGGCAGGGCTCGGGGGCTCCCTTCTGGAGGGCCTCAGAACTCGCCAACATCACGAGGGAGGCACTCGGGCACCACTTGGAGGCGTGTTTCGCGGCACGTCTCCCTCAGGAGGACACTGGGCAAGGAGTGCCCGGCGCTGAGGAGTTCATCACCAAGGTATGTCAGGAGCTTCAGGAAGCAGGAGCAATACGCGGCGACCGCCGCCCACCTGGCGTTGCTCCCCACCCAAGCGAGGCTAGTGAGCTGCGCATCTGCATTGACATCCCATGGCTCAATCAGGCCGCATCTCAGGAGAGCTTCTGGCTTTCGCGTGTTGGGCGCTGTGAGGGTCCACCTCACAGCTACGTACATATGCCGCTCGGCCTGCCGAGCGTGGCTGCTGCCTTCCAGCGCAACCTGCGGAGCGTCATGGCGGGTCAGGAGGCCAGGCACCACGTGGTCCTGGCGGAGATGGAGGCGGTCCTCAAGGAACCTCCTGGACCCCTAGGGACTCCCGAGGCTCAGGGCCCCGGTGGCTCATGAGAGGCAACCCCTTTAGCGCATACCTTCAGCTGCCTCAACACCTCTTCATCAACAGAACTAGGTGACATTTTCCAAGTTCATTTAGCTGGGAGCGCCCTCAGGGCTGCATTATTCCCATGCCACATGGGTCTGTCCCTATGGCATGTATCCCTTCCTTTTGATGTCTTTAGCTTACCTTATTGGGGGCGCCCCTCAGGTTGCATCATCCCCAAGCCGCTCGAGCCTGACCCAGTGGCACGTATCGTTCATGCATTTACTTGAGCTAGGTTGCCTTTCGTGCTTAATCTATCTATGACTATCACCTGCTTGATTATCGCCCATCGCAGGAGCCGCGCGCCGGTCGTCTTTCTTCAAGACCCTTCGCGTGAGAGGGTTAGGCACAGCGTCTTTGCTTGGGCCCGTCCCTGCGGCGTCGACAAATCCAACGGCCGAGCTCTGTCTGGCGGGCCGGCCCCATTCACATCACCTCCTGGGGCCATTGGTGCTTGGCTTTCTCACGCGATAACCTCAGGAGATTCCTTCGACGTAGGTTGTCTGACCAGCTCGCAGGACCAAGACAGCGAACAAGAATCAAGACCAGGCGCAACCCGCCTTGAGGTAGGGCCTCGTGAGTCCTGTGCTGGCTCACGAGTGCCCAGACACACCTCGTCTAGCCCTGTCGTCCAAGCCACGTGTCAGGGCGGGGCTGTACACACACCGGGGGCTCTCCGTAGCAGGGAGTCCCCTCCCACGTACCAGAGGCGGATCAGCAATCGCCACAGCGATCGGTGCCCTTCCTGCGCTAACTTGCAGGAACTTCCTAAAGGCTACAGCGGGCGGTACCGCGGACTCTCCCTCTTTTCTCATGTGATTCTCTTGCACGTTAAAAGGGGGCTCCTGAGCATCGCAACTAAGGAGCTCTTACTGGCTCTCCAGCCCTCACCCCCTGGCCTTGACCATGGCACGCGACCTGGCATACCAGCGGCGGCTGAGCTCGCTCGAGGGCCGGGACCTGAGGACGTAGAGCACCAGGAAGAACAAGGAGAGGAGGGGGGCCCGCACGGGCCTGACCTAGCTACTCAGCAGCGGCCGACGCCCGAGCCTGGCATCTCACGAAGGACCAACCCCGAATTTCCAAGACAAGTTTCGCGCTCGGGTCAATCAACCGCTACAGCATAGAGTCCTAATTTGTGTTGCCCCACTGCGGCGACGTAGTCTCCCTCTCCTACCTCTCGGCCATCACTTGCATGCCAAAGGGGACCTCCTGAGCATCGCGTCTCAGGGGCTCTTACTGGACCTCGGGCCGCTCACCCCTTGGCCTTGAGCACAGCACGCGACCTGGCATACCAGCTGTAACGCCCCAAGACCGGAGCTTCAGATGTCTTCCAGGGTTCCTAAGATTCGTTGTGTGATTTGTTTCGTCTGTTGCATTCATCTTTGCATCATGTGCATTGCATCATGTCATCATGCCATCATCTCATAAATCTTTGCACCTCAACTCACTAAATAAATTGCATGGATCTTCGGTCCATTTAAATCAAGGGAACTCACATGGTGGTTTCTCTTTATAACATATCCTCTCGATATTTAGAGAGCTATAGTAATATTCCAATTATTTGGATTTACCGCCAACACCTCACTATATAAATCCCTTGGGTTCTTTTGCTTCAAGTGTCACCTCCAAACCTTGGCAGTAGTTCTTTCTCCATTTATCGAGGGTCCTCCAAAACCCTCAACATTTTGTACACCCCTTTAGCCTAGCCTCCATTCAAACTCTTTTGGCTCAAGTCAAATAAGTTTGAATTTAAATTCTCCTAACTTGTCAGAACTATTTTTGTTGAGGTGGAAATATTAAAGCCATACAAAAATGTTCCATAATTTTGTTCTTCTCCATGGCCTCTTCTCTTAATTATTTTGGCCTATCTATTTTTTTTCTGCTGAAAAGAGGGATTAAGAGAGAGAGAGAGCCCAGCTAGCCCAAACCTCCCTAGGCGCAGCCTTCCATCTCCCTGGGCCGGCCTCCCTAAGGCCCAGTCATCTTCCCCCGTAACCCTAGGCCTCCCGCTCGATCCCCGGCATCCTCTCCTCCTTCTCGTGCCCTCTCCCTCGCGCCGCCAGAGGCAACGCGCACGCGCCCTCTTCCCGATCCCATCTCCCTCTCCTCGATCTCCCTCTCGATTCCCAGGACCGCGCCATCCTCCACTCCCTCGATCCCCTCCTGCTTCGCCTCGCCAATCCCTCGCGCCCCAAGCTCCGCATGTCGCCTCGCTGCGCAGGAGCTCTGCCGGAGCTCGTCGCATCCCCGCGCCCTTCTCCTTCATTCCCGAGCCTCCCCTTGAGCTCCTCTACCTCTGCGCCATAAGTCCCCGCCGTTCCCCGTCGACCTCGCCGGGGCACAGGAACTCCTCTGCCACTCGCCCGTCGTCGAAGCGCTCGTCCCCAAGTCCCTCACCATGCGCTTCTCCTCAGCGTCCTCTGTAATGAGCAGGAGGCACTCGTCCCGCGTCTGCCTCATCTTTCCCCACCTCGCCGTCTGCCTCTTTTGCTTCGTCACCGCTGCCATGGCCACCTCCAGTCCCGTTCGCGACCGCACCAAGTCTAGCAAGGCATCGGCCGTACACGTTGAACGCGCTGAGTCCCTGCATCACGCCATGTTGCTGTTAACGCCAAGTCCAAGAGTCACCGAACAGGGAATGATGCCAAGTATCAGGACGACGAGGACCACCAAGTTCGTCTTCCGCCGTCTCCAAGATCGTCAAGTTCCACTACGGGATGTACAACTACCGTTGACCCCGAAAACCTCGGATTCACCAAGTTCCCACGATGACTTGAGTGTACCCCATCGGATCGCCAAGTTTAGTTACCGTCGCGACCATGTACAACTACTTCCACGACGATACGAGAACGACTACCGCCGTTGAAGGCCGTTGAGTGAACAAACTACCGATGACGTGTACCACTACCAGGTGTGGACCGATAGTACCACTACTTCTACTACCACGGAACGACTACTTCCTCTACTCCCCTCGACGAACCCGAACTGTCCTGTTGGCACGCTTCGAAGGTATAACCCTGAGACGACGTCCGTGAACGAATGCTTGCGATGTTTGGGATGCTCATGTTTGCATCGTGTCCAAATTGTCACTCGTTTCCATGCCACTAACCCGTGGGAACCCGATAGTTGGGAGCACCCCATCATCTCTCGCATGACACGCTCCCGTCGCATTTTCTTTTGCACCGGGATCTCAATCAAGTTACCGAAACCGATATGTTGCCGTGGCATCATTTTCGGATTCGTTGCCGTGGCACCCCTTTTCTTCCACCATGGTGACAAATGCTTTATAATTCTCTTGTCAACTTTTATTGAAAATTGCATAAACTTGATCATGTCATCCGCATCATGTTACCAACATTAAGATGTTTAATTTGTTGTTGCACCAAATTACTCATGCTTATGGGGAATTACCGGATTTGTGGTTTGCTATAAACGGCCCCATTTAAATTGTTTAGATAGATAATCCCTTTATGTTTCACCTCTTGACATGCTTAACAACATTTAATATTGTTGGGTACATAAATGAGATCGAACTAAATAATTGGTGTGGTGTTTCGTCAATATGCAACTCGTTGCATATTGATCTCCACTTAATTTGTAGGATTGTTTGTGCTCTTTGCCATGCCATGCCTCTTTAAACCGGACATGCATCATACTTGTTTGCGCATCGTGACATGCTTATGTGGTGGTTGTTTACTATGTTGTCTACTTCTTTTCCGGTGTTGCTTCTTCGGGTTGGTTCCGATAACGTCGCGTTTGTGAGGACCCGTTCGTCTACATCCGTTTATCTTCTTCATGGACTCGTTCTTCTTCCTTGCAGGATTTCAGGCAAGATGATCATACCCTCGAAATCACTTCTATCTTTGCTTTGCTAGATGCTCGCTCTTTGCTATGCCAATGCTGCGATGCCTACCACTCACCTGTCAGCCTCCCAATTGCCATGTTGAACCTCTAACCCACCATTGTCCTAGCAAACCGTTGATTGGCTATGTTACCGCTTTGTTCAGCCCCTCTTATAGCGTTGTTAGTTGCAGGTGAAGATTGGAGCTTCCTTGTTGGGACATTTATTTACTTGTTGGGATATCACTATATATCTTATTTAATTAATGCATCTATATACTTGGTAAAGGGTGGAACGCTCGGCCTTATGCCTGGTGTTTTGTTCCACTCTTGCCGCCCTAGTTTCCGTTATATCGGTGTTATGTTCCCGGATTTTGCATCCCTTACGCGGTTGGGTATATGGGAACCCCTTGACAGTTCGCTTTGAATAAAACTCCTCCAGCAAGGCCCAACCTTGGTTTTACCATTCGCCACCTAGCCTTTTTCCCTTGGGTTAGGCCAGCCCAAGGGTCATCTTTATTTTTAAACCCCCCCGGGCCAGTGCTTGTCTAAGTGTTGGTCCGAAATAGAGCCACTTGCGGCGCCACCTCGGGGAAACTTGAGGGCTGGTTTTAGCTGTACGTAGTGTTCATCCGGTGTTGCCCTGAGAACGAGATATGTGCAGCACCTATCAGGATGTCGGTGCATCGGGCGGTCTTGCTGGACTTGTTTTACCATTGTCGAGGATGTCTTGGAGTACCGGGATACCGAGTCTGATCGAAATGTCTCGGGAGGAGGTCTATTCCTTCGTTGACCGTGAGAGCTTGTGATGGGCTAAGTTGGGACACCCCTGCAGGGATTTGAACTTTCGAAAGCCGTGCCCACGGTTATGGGCAGATGGGAATTTGTTAACGTCCGGTTGTAGAAAACCTAAAGTTGACCTTAATTAAAATGAATCAACCGCGTGTGTAACCGTGATGGTCTCTTTCCGGTGGAGTCCGGGAAGTGAACACGGTTGTTGGAGTTATGCTTGACGTAGGTAGTCCAGGATCACTTCTTGATCATACTTTTATCGACCGTGCTTTGCCTTCTCTTCTCGCTCTCATTTGCGTATGTTAGCCACCATATATGCTAGTCGCTTGCTGCAGCTCCACCTCATACCTTTTACCTTTCCCATAAGCTTAAATAGTCTTGATCGCGAGGGTGCGAGATTGCCGAGTCCCTGTGGCTCACAGATACTTCCAAAACTAGCTTGCAGGTGCCGATGAGACCCAGCAGATGACGCAACCAAGCTCAGGCGGAGCTCGATGAAGAACTTGTCCTTCATGTTGTTTCGTTCTAGTTAATCAGTAGAGGAGCCCAGTTGGGGTCGATCGGGGACCTTTGTCGCATTTGGGGTTCTTCTTTTATTTTGGTTCCGTAGTCGGACCCTGAGTGTATTTGATTGATATAATGTTTATTCATGTAATTGTGTGAAGTGGCGATTGTAAGCCAACTATGTATCCTTTTCCATATTATATTACATGGGTTGTGTGAAGATTACCTCACTTGCGACATATGCCTTCAATGCAATTATGCCTCTAAGTCGTGCCTCGACACGTGGGAGATATAGTCGCATCGAGGGTGTTACAAGTTGGTAATCAGAGCCTTCCCCGACCTTAGGAGCCCCCACTGATTGATCGTTTTTAGCGGCCGAGTTGTGTCTAGAAAAATGTTTTGAGTCATTAGGAATTATATATCGGAGAGTTTAGGAATTCTTTTTACTCCCCAGTCCGTTCATCGCTCTAGTGAGGCATCCTGACGTAGAGTTTTGACTCTTCTCTTCCCAAATTCCACTAAATTTTTTTTTAGGATCATGCGAGTATCTTGGATTTGTTCCGATGGCTTATGATGAGAACACTGTCTTGGTGCCTCCTGTCAGGGGTTTAGTGGAAGTGTCCCGGGGAGTTGAGCTCTAAGGTGTTGTCATCATAATTTTATCGTTGCAATTCTGGTATACTTGAGATATGTTCGCGACATCGAAAATCTCTTTTATGCAGTTCGTTGGTGAGACAACCTCGACGCCACCCAGTACTGGGGCGGGAGTTCGGGAGTATCGCCATAACTTGTATAACGGATGCTTTTCGAAGGTTGAGGTAGATGGTTTCCAAAGGTTTCTTGGTTATGTGTTGAAGGATGGATACAGCTGGATGTAGGTATTGCTAGTTTGGGTGAGATATTATGCTTCCCCTGTATCCCCAACACCTGATTGCATAACCGGAAAGTTTCGGGAGTTTCATAGGTGGGAATTCAAGTAGCTCTTAGGATATCTTTCCGACAGATGTATGATATGAAATTGGGGTTCGACGTCTAGTGGTTCGCCTATTCACGGTCGATTTTACAGTGGTCTCGTTGTGTCTTAAAGAGTCCTTGGCTATGCCGACTCGGGGACGCTTCGTATGTCATGTGCACTGCCTTGTACATGATGGTGCTATACGATCGAGCCTGTGTAGGTCCCACCACGAAAACTTCGGACGAAATCTCTATCATATGTTTGTTCTGGCTTATTCTGCAAGCCAATCCTTTGTTTTGTTTTGAGTTGCGGTATTCAAGTTGCTTCAAAGTCAAATGTTGATTCCATACCTTCCTCAAATGGTGTTCTCATACCCCGATGTGAACACTAATCCTTCTCGATCATCGAGTTTGTCATGTCAATCCTTTTAACCGGTGTGCTTCTCTTCAAGTGGATCCGATCATCCCAACATCCGCAAAATCCAATCTCAGTTTTTCATCAACGGTGTTTGTTTCATCCGTCTCCAAGTTGCCTTTGTTTTCCCGCCCACCCACCCTTTTTCCTCAAGGACTCGGATTTCTTAATCAAGCATCTTTCTATTCTTGTGAAGCCTCTCCATTCTTTTCCTTCAATGTTCTTACCCGGTGATGCTCATGAAGATTTAACAGAGTTTCTAGTTCACCATTATTCATTTTTTTTCTTCTCCGGTGGAACCAGTGCAAACTTTGTGGATCATATCCTTTTTCCTCATTTCAATGCTTTTCTTATGCCGGTGCACCTCATTATCATTCCACTTCTCGCTATTTATTTTTCCGGAGTGATAAAGATATCTCGAAGATTCGTGTTTCCACTCTACATTCGTTCAAGCTCTTTCGAGGGTGTTCCCTCATTCAAGTCATTTAATTCAACAGGTGCAACCTCCCTTTTAAATCATTTCAACGGTGTTTTCTTTTGAGTGGGCCCTAACCCACTGGTCTTTTCCCAGGATCTTACCTGACTCTTCTTATTCTCCCGGAGCTATCCTCAAATTTCTTTTCAAAGTCTGACGTAAGAATGGATTATCATCAGTCAAATGTCCTCCTCTAGAATCTTTCAAATTCTTTTCATTGTTGGCTCAACCTTTCCATTATTCATTCCGGAGTGCCTCAACAATTCACGGTGGTGTTTCTCGTTGTCATTTGAAGACCGAAGAAGAGTTTCTCTTTAATCTTGCTCCATTCTCTTCAAGATTCGTGATTCTAGCTTGTTGCCATCCTCTCGTAATTGTTTTGATCGTGAGAATTCTTTTCACCCTTCCGGAGCAATTTGAGAGTCTTCTCAGTTTGTTATCCAGAGTACATCAAGTCAGGTTTATTCATTCTCAGCTTTCAGTTATCATTCTCCGATCTTACCGGTGCAGCGTTCAAGTAATCTCTAATCGGTCCATGATCTATTATATTAAATTGTATCTAAATTCTCTCAAGCATCTTCGTTCATTTGATAATCCTTCCCGGTGATTCATCCCTTTACGTCGTTCATTTCCAATTCTTACGGTGGTTCGTTCAATAGTTCTCGTCATTCGTTATCATATCAATTTATTCGTTGTTTCTATCCTACCGATGGTCCGTTGAAGATTTTCTCGAGTTTATGCGATATCTCTCGTAATCCTTTCTACGAGAATAAGTAGTATGCCAATTCCATTGCTTGTAATCAATTTTAATTGATGAAGGATACGCATAATGTAATTCTTATTCTTGTTTCATCGAGTTTATTCTATTCCTGTTTTTTTCGGAGTGGCTCATCATACTCATTCTTGGTTTCACTTGTTTCATCTTTTCTTTTCTGGAGTTTCAAGTTCTCTCAATTATATCATCACGGAGATCCATCTAAATCATCGCAAGGATTCACCTTGTGCTTTCAACTTCTTTTTCCTTCCGTTTGATCATCCTTTTGGTTTACCGGAGTTCTACATGATGGTTTCATCAAAGATTTAATTCCTTCTTGAAGTATTCTTTGAGATTCTTTTCAGAGGAACTCAAGCTTTCTTCATATTGTAATCCGGAGTGCAATTCTTTCTTCCGTATCATTGGAGGTGGTATTATGTCATTCTTGATAATTTGAATTCATGTTTCATGATTCACATGTCGTCATGAATGAGATATATTAAATCCACCAATCTCTTCATTGGAGTTATCTTGGCTTATGTTTCACCTAAAGCTTTCCCTAAGGATCTTGCTATTGTGAGGCGTATAATTGACCCAAGCTCTTCATTTATCCTCCTGGTGAAATAGTTTCTTGTCTCCTTGTTCTTATCAACCCAATTCTTCTTCCCGTGAGTGGCAGGTTGTCACCTCATAATTTGAGTTGTATTCCACAAGACCATATCAAGTTTATTATTTTCGTTGTTGGTTTTCCAACAACTCCATTCAACCCTTCTCCTAGAGATGCATTTTCAGGCTCTTTTGTACTAGAAGTTGGCATTGTCTTCTACATTCGCTTGTCTCAATTATCTTTACTCTACTCTTTTGTTCCGGAGGCATGGTGATGTTGCTCTCTTCAACCCATCTTCTTGTTTTATCAGGATTGTGTTCTTTTCGTGCCTATCCTTTTAATTGGAGTGTTGTGTCCTCTTTTCAAGTATCCTCTCATCTTGTCTTGTTCAATTCCTTCCATTTACAGACGGAGTGCTGTCCAAATTATATCACTCTTATTCCTTCCCTATCTTACTTAACCGGAGTATTGTGCCCCTTTGTTCAAGTTCTTTTCGCCTTATCAAGTCTTGCATCCCTTTCTCAACCAGAGTGTCGTGTGTTCATTTGAGCTCTCTCAGCTTATCAAATTTTGACTCCCTTCTCAACCGGAGGCGGTCTGAGATCTTTCTTACCCCTTGTTTCAATTCATTCAATAGTTACGGAGGCAGTGTATTGTGATTTCATCAAGTATCTTCTCATCTTATCAAGTTCTTATTCAATTCTTTTTCTTTTCAACCGGAGTGCTGCCCGAAGTTGTTCTCCCTTGTTCCTCTTTTCTAACGGAGTGTTTTCAACTTCAGTTATCTCCGTTGTATTCTTTTCTCGATATGGCTTAACCTTTGCAAGGTTCTTTGGTCTCACTCGTTTGTCAAAGAAGCAACTTTGTTTTACCTTTTCTCTTTCTCCTCTGGTTTTCCCTCCGGTGCCATTCTAGATCTCGGGACAAGATCCTCTCGTAGTGGTGGAGTGTTGTAACGCCCCAAGACCGGAGCTTCAGATGTCTTCCAGGGTTCCCGAGATTCGTTGTGTGATTTGTTTCGTCTGTTGCATTCATCTTTGCATCATGTGCATTGCATCATGTCATCATGCCATCATCTCATAAATCTTTGCACCTCAACTCACTAAATAAATTGCATGGATCTTCGGTCCATTTGAATCAAGGGAACTCACATGGTGGTTTCTCTTTATAACATATCCTCTCGATATTTAGAGAGCTATAGTAATATTCCAATTATTTGGATTTACCGCCAACACCTCACTATATAAATCCCTTGGGTTCTTTTGCTTCAAGTTTCACCTCCAAACCTTGGCAGTAGTTCTTTCTCCATTTATCGAGGGTCCTCCAAAAACCCTCAACATTTTGTACACCCCTTTAGCCTAGCCTCCATTCAAACTCTTTTGGCTCAAGTCAAATAAGTTTGAATTTAAATTCTCCTAACTTGTCGGAACTATTTTTGTTGAGGTGGAAATATTCCATAAAGCCATACAAAAATGTTCCATAATTTTGTTCTTCTCCATGGTCTCTTCTCTTAATTAATTTGGCCTATCTATTTTTTTCTGCTGAAAAGAGGGATTAAGAGAGAGAGAACCCAGCTGGCCCAAACCTCCCTAGGCGCAGCCTTCCATCTCCCTGGGCCGGCCTCCCTAAGGCCCAGTCATCTTCCCCCGTAACCCTGGGCCTCCCGCTTGATCCCCTGCACCCTCTCCTTCTTCTCGTGCCCTCTCCCTCGCGCCGCCAGAGGCAACGCGCACGCGCCCTCTTCCCGATCCCATCTCCCTCTCCTCGATCTCTCTCTCGATTCCCAGGACCGCGCCATCCTCCACTCCCTCGATCCCCTCCTGCTTCGCCTCGCCAATCCCTCGCGCCCCAAGCTCCGCGCGTCGCCTCGCTGCGCAGGAGCTCTGCCGGAGCTCGTCGCATCCCCGCGCCCTGCTCCTTCATTCCCAAGCCTCCCCTTGAGCTCCTCTACCTCTGCGCCGCAAGTCCCCGCCGTTCCCCGTCGACCTCGCCGGGACACAGGAACTCCTCCGCCACTCGCCCGTCGTCGAAGCGCTCGTCCCCAAGTCCCTCGCCGTGCGCTTCTCCTCAGCGTCCTCTGTAATGAGCAGGAGGCACTCCTCCCGCGCCTGCCTCATCTTTCCCCACCTCGCCGTCTGCCTCTTTTGCTTCGTCACCGCTGCCATGGCCGCCTCCAGTCCCGTTCGCGACCGCACCAAGTCCAGCAAAGCTACGGCCGTACACGTTGAACGCGCTGAGTCCCTGCATCATGCCATGTTGCTGTTAACGCCAAGTCCAAGAGTCACCGAACAGGGAATGATGCCAAGTATCAGGACAACGAGGACCGCCAAGTTCGTCTTCCGCCGTCTCCAAGATCGTCAAGTTCCACTACGGGATGTACAACTACCGTCGACCCCGAAGACCTCGGATTCACCAAGTTCCCACGATGACTTGAGTGTACCCCATCGGATCGCCAAGTTCGGTTACCGTCGCAACCATGTACAACTACTTCCACGACGATACGAGAACGACTACCACCGTTGAAGGCCGTTGAGTGAACAAACTACTGATGACGTGTACCACTACCCGGCATGGACCGATAGTACCACTACTTCTACTACCACCGCGGAACGACTACTTCCTCTACTCCCCTCGACGAACCCGAACCGTCCCGTTGGCACGCTTCGAAGGTATAACCCTGAGACGACGTCCGTGAATGAATGCTTGCAATGTTTGGGATGCTCATGTTTGCACCGTGTCCAAATTGTCACTCGTTTCCGTGCCACTAACCCGTGGGAACCCGGTAGTCGGGAGCACCCCATCATCTCTCGCATGTCACGCTCCCATCGCATTTTCTTTTGCACCGGGATCTCAATCGAGTTACCGGAACCGATATGTTGCCGTGGCATCATTTTCGGATTCGTTGCCGTGGCACCCCTTTTCTTCCACCATGGTGACAAATGCTTTATAATTCTCTTGTCAACTTTTATTAAAAATTGCATAAAATTGATCATGTCATCCGCATCATGTTACCAACATTAAGATGTTTAATTTGTTGTTGCACCAAATTACTCATGCTTATGGGGAATTACCGGATTTGTGGTTTGCTATAACCGGCCCCATTTAAATTGTTTAGATAGATAATCCCTTTATGTTTCACCTCTTGACATGCTTAACAACATTTAATATTGTTGGGTACATAAACGAGATCGAACTAAATAATTGATGTGGTGTTTCGTCAATATGCAACTCGTTGCATATTGATCTCCACTTAATTTGTAGGATTGTTTGTGCTCTTTGCCATGCCATGCCTCTTTAAACCGGACATGCATCATACTTGTTTGCGCATCGTGACATGCTTATGTGGTGGTTGTTTACTATGTTGTCTGCTTCTTTTTCGGTGTTGCTTCTTCGGGTTGGTTCTGATAACGTCGCGTTTGTGAGGACCCGTTCGTCTACGTCTGTTTATCTTATTCATGGACTCGTTCTTCTTCCTTGCGCGATTTCAGGCAAGATGATCATACCCTTGAAATCACTTCTATCTTTGCTTTGCTAGATGCTCGCTCTTTGCTATGCCAATGCTGCGATGCCTACCACTCGCTTGTCAGCCTCCCAATTGCCATGTTGAACCTCTAACCCACCATTGTCCTAGCAAACCGTTGATTGGCTATGTTACCGCTTTGCTCAGCCCCTCTTATAGCATTGTTAGTTGCAGGTGAAGATTGGAGCCGTTCCTTGTTGGGACATTTATTTACTTGTTGGGATATCACTATATATCTTATTTAATTAATGCATCTATATACTTGGTAAAGGGTGGAAGGCTCGGCCTTATGCCTGGTGTTTTGTTCCACTCTTGCCGCCCTAGTTTCCGTTATATCGGTGTTATGTTCCCGGATTTTGCGTCCTTACGCGGTTGGGTATATGGGAACCCCTTGACAGTTCGCTTTGAATAAAACTCCTCCAGCAAGGCCCAACCTTGGTTTTACCATTCGCCACCTAGCCTTTTTCCCTTGGGTTAGGCCAGCCCAAGGGTCATCTTTATTTTTAAACCCCACCGGGCCAGTGCTTGTCTAAGTGTTGGTCCGAAACAGAGCCACTTGCGGCGCCACCTCGGGGAAACTTTAGGGCTGGTTTTAGCTGTACGTAGTGTTCATCCGGTGTTGCCCTGAGAACGAGATATGTGCAGCTCCTATCAGGATGTCGGCGCATCGGGCGGTCTTGCTGGACTTGTTTTACCATTGTCGAGGATGTCTTGGAGTACCGGGATACCGAGTCTGATCGAAATGTCTCGGGAGGAGGTCTATTCCTTCGTTGACCGTGAGAGCTTGTGATGGGCTAAGTTGGGACACCCCTGCAGGGATTTGAACTTTCGAAAGCCGTGCCCGCGGTTATGGGAAGATGGGAATTTGTTAACGTCCGGTTGTAGAAAACCTAAAGTTGACCTTAATTAAAATGAATCAACCGCGTGTGTAACCGTGATGGTCTCTTTCCGGTGGAGTCCGGGAAGTGAACATGGTTGTTGGAGTTATGCTTGACGTAGGTAGTCCAGGATCACTTCTTGATCATACTTTTATCGACCGTGCTTTGCCTTCTCTTCTCGCTCTCATTAGCGTATGTTAGCCACCATATATGCTAGTCGCTTGCTGCAGCTCCACCTCATACCTTTTACCTTTCCCATAAGCTTAAATAGTCTTGATCGCGAGGGTGCGAGATTGCTGAGTCCCTGTGGCTCACAGATACTTCCAAAACCAGCTTGCAGGTGCCGATGAGACCTAGCAGATGACGCAACCAAGCTCAGGTGGAGCTCGATGAAGAACTTGTCCTTCATGTTGTTTCGTTCTAGTTAATCAGTAGTGGAGCCCAGTTGGGGTCGATCGGGGACCTTTGTCGCATTTGGGGTTCTTCTTTTATTTTGGTTCCGTAGTCGGACCCTGAGTGTATTTGATTGATGTAATGTTTATTCATGTAATTGTGTGAAGTGGCGATTGTAAGCCAACTATGTATCCTTTTCCATATTATATTACATGGGTTGTGTGAAGATTACCTCACTTGCGACATATGCCTTCAATGCGATTATGCCTCTAAGTCGTGCCTCGACACGTGGGAGATATAGTCGCATCGAGGGTGTTACACCAGCGATGGTTGAAGCCTGCCTGGGGACCGGGACCTGTCGGTGTAGAGCACCATGCCGTCACTAGGTTGAAAAGGGGAAACAGAGCCAGAACGGAGCACGGGCATGCACAACTTCATAATAAGGATAATGTCAACAAAGGACACTACAGACGCCTTACACGCCCCAGCGGGGTCCATTTCTTGATTCCTCGCAAGGAACAAAAGGCAGGAACTTAGGGAATCCTAACTACACATGCCCCTGTGGATGACGCCATCATCAACAGTGGGCCACCAGAGGCCACGACACCACTAGCCTCACGACCATCTCGCGGTGATGGGACCTCCTCTTCTTCGGCGGGAGCAGCTCAGGCTCAGTGAGGGGAGCCTTGCCCTTCTCTACGGCCGAGAACCTCCGAATTGGCGCCATGAATGCACCAGCAAGGAGTGGAGCGAGGAAGGAGAAGAAGCGGGAGAGGCAGAGGAGAGACTGGTGATGGGGCTCCGCCCCCACCTCCCATTTATAGCCAAAGGGAGGCCAATCGCCGGCCTCCATGATCTAAGGTAATAATGATGGATTTTCCTTGCAAGCAGTGCTAAGGCAGCATGGGGAAGCAGAGTCGCCCACGTCCAATCACCCGCCATGCGTCGGCCAAGGACGCAGGCTATTGGGGCCCGTGGCGCTCCGCATTGACCCCTAGGCTTTGCCTCGGAGTCAAGCCCGAGCGCGCCTTGGGCCCGGGGGCTACTGTTGACGTTCTGGGAACGAGGTCCCCAGACTTGCCTACCTGCGGCCCACGGCGTGGCTCTGCGAGCGGGCTTGTATGGCCCATCTTCACCAACATGCACTCAAGACCCTCGCGAGGGGTCAAGCCTCGCCAGGCGGACGACGCAAGACCTCCTCAGGAGCGGCCTCACTAGGCCGGCTCGTGAGGGGCGGGGAGACCATGGCCAGGAAAACCTCGCGAGGTTCCAATGACGTGAGCCATAACGATCGAGGCCAGGAGGGCGCCAGCGCGCATAGTGTCCTTGTTTCCTCTTTGGTGCTAAGGAGGCAAGCACAAACGTAGAGTACCGAGGCGTCAAGCAAAGGTTTCCATATCGGTACAACAAGACCAAGACCAGAAGGACGAGAAGATGAAGGTCACCATGGAGCCTAAGACGGCGTCACCACCAGAGCCTTTGGCAAGCAAAGACCACTTTTGTCAGGATAAGCTGTACTAGCTGTCCCTGAGGGAGTCCTGGACTAAGGGGTCCTCAGGCGTCCGGCCTGTTATCCATGGGCCGGACTGATGGGCTGTGAAGACATGAAGGCCGAAGACTGCACTGTGTTCGGATTGGATTCTACTTGGCGTGTAAGGCAAGCTTAGCGACCAAAGATTCCTTCTTATGTAACCGACTCCATGTAAACCCTAGATCCCCTCGGTGTCTATATAAACCGAAGGGGATAGTCCGGAAAGGACACCACATATACTCATTACCATACCCACATAGGCTAGGCTTCTAGGGTTTAGCCATTACGATCTCGTAGTAGATCTACTCTTGTAATACTCATATTCATCAAGATCAATCAAGCAGGAAGTAGGGTATTACCTCCATAGAGAGGGCCCGAACCTGGGTAAACTTCGTGTCCCCTGTCTCCTGTTACCATCGATCCTAGACGCACAATTCAGGACCCCCAACCCGAGATCCGCCGGTTTTGACACCGACATTGGTGCTTTCATTGAGAGTTCCACCGTGCCATCGACAAAAGGATCGATGGCCTCTTCAATCGTCAATAATGACACTATCCAAAGAGGAACCTTCCTCCCTGGAGAGATCTTCGTATTCGGCGGCTTCGTACTATGGGCCAACTCGCTTGGCCATCTAGAGCAGATCGACAGCTACGCCCCTGGCTATCAGGTCAGACGCGGAAGATTGAACTACATCATGGAAATCCGTGAAGACTTGATCTTCGAGGGATTTGAACCCGCGGCGATCGCTCCCCCTCATCCCGATGAACGTGACTTAAATCTGCCATCGGATCACACCCAGGAGTTGGTCCCTGCGGCTGCAATGACCTTAGAGCTGAAGCAGATCGAGCTATCCAAGGCCGCAGAGTCCGCGATGTTGGAGCCGCACAAGGACTCGACGCCCTGCAATATTCACTTTAACGGAACTTCGGACTTGTCTCCAGTTATAAGTTTCGGATTGCGTATGCCCATGGACACCGAGCTAGATCGGTTATCGATCTTTGAGTTCAGCGCCGCTGACGTTTTCCAGCACTCGCCTTTGGGTGACATGCTAAAATCTTTAAAGAATTTGTTCGTGGAGAAGGACTCACGGCCGAACTATGTCTGGTTCGAGCTAGAGATGGATGATGAGGAATCTTGATTCCCACCCGCCACCCACTTCATAGCCACCGTCGATGACTTAACCGACATGCTTGACTATGGCTCCGAAGACATCAACGGTATGGACGGCGATGCCGACAAGGAGCAAGGCCAAGACCCGCCATTCACTGGATGTTGGACGGCTACCTCTTCGTACGACATGTACATGGTTGATACACCTAAAGGATCTGGCGACAACAAAGAAGAGCCAGATGTGAATAAAACCTCTGAGACACAGTCCAAGCACCGGCGGCCCAAGCGCCGCCCCAAGCCCCGCCGCTCAAAGGACGACAACACTGGCACTGGAGAAAATAGTACTCCGGGAGACGCCGAAAACAACAAAGACCCTATCGGGGCTACATCCGAACAGGAACAAGACAGCAGGCAGGACAACCCTGACGAACAAGCCATAGAAGTTGACTCGGAGGATGATAGTTACCATCCACCCTCCGAGGAGGAGACAAGCCTTGGCAACAAAGACTTCATCGTGCCCGAGGATCCTCTCGAGCAGGAGCGCTTTAAGCTTCAGCTCATAGCCACTTCAAGGAGCCTGAAAAAGAAACAGTAGCACCTTCAAGCTGAACAAGACCTACTCATCGACAGATGGACTGATGTCCCGACAGCCGAGGAATACGGCCTCAACCACCCAGCCAACAGCTACCCAAAACGCAGACTGCTACATCAATTCGATGAGGAGGCGTCGGAGCACATATCTCCCTCGCGTAATGCGGATCGACCACCACGTGGTCAGGACAGGGCGGCGGAACGGCCACCCCACGGTCGGGATAAAGCGGCAACTCAGGCCGAGCAGCAGACCACCCCACCACCCCGCCAAAATAGGGACGGAAGAGTCCGGAGTCATACGTACGACCTCCGACAGATTCCAGACAGTAGAGCAGGACACACAAGATCGATCTATGGATCGTGAGGACGTGCCTCAAAGCACGACGACGGCAACCTATTCGGACGTGACAAACCTAACCACGCGCAGGCCGAACGCCGCAGACGGACTCCATCAGAGCTCCGCCATGATGCATCCCGATATAGAGGTGCCGCACACCCACTCTGCTTCATAGATGAAGTACTGGATCATGAATTCCCCGAGGGGTTCAAGCCCGTCAATATCGAATCATACGACGGCACAACCGATCCTGCAGTATGGATCAAGGATTTCATTCTCCACATCCACATGGCCCAAGGAGACGACCTCCACGCCATCAAATACCTCCCTTTAAAGCTCAAAGGACCAGCTTGGCACTAGTTAAATAGCCTGCCTGAGAACTCCATCGACAGCTGGGAGGACTTGGAAGAGGCTTTCCTCGACAACTTCCAAGGAACTTATGTCGGGCCACCAAATGCCGATGACCTAAGCCACATAGTTCAACAACCCGGAGAATCAGGCAGAAAATTTTGGACTAGGTTCCTAACCAAAAAGAACCAGACCGTTGACTGTCCGGATGCCGAGGCCCTAGCAGCCTTCAAACACAGCATCCGTGATGAATGGCTAGCACGCTACCTCGGACAAGAAAAGCCAAAGTCAATGGCAGCCCTTACGGCACTCATGGCCCACTTTTGCGTAGGCGACGACAGCTGGCTGGCTCGTAGCAAGAACACAGCCAGCGAGGCAGGCCCCACAGAGGCCAAGAACAGCACCGGCAGGCTCCGGCGCAATAGACACAAACGCAGAAGCAATAGCGACAACACCGAGGACACCACAGTCAACGCCGGATTCAGTGGCTCCAAGTCCGGCCAACGGAAGAAACCCTACAGCCTGGACCGCATACTCAACCGTCCATGCCAAATTCATGGCACCCCAGATAAGCAAGCCAATCATACCAACAGGGATTGTTGGGTCTTCAAGCAGGCTGGTAAGTTAAATGCTAAAAACAAAGAAAATGGATCACAATGTGAGGATGAGGATGAAGAGCCCCGGCAGCTGAACACCGAGGGACAGCAGAAATCCCCCCCCCCCCCCCCCCAAGTCAAAACGGTGAACATGATATATGCCACGCACATGCCCAGAAAGGAGCGCAAGAGAGCACTCAGGGACGTCTACGCGGTAGGCCAGTCACCCCAAAATTCAATTCATGGTCACCATTTCCGATCACCTTCGATCGATGAGATCATCTGACTAGTATCCGCCATGGCGGTTCGGCCCCACTGGTCGTTGACCCAATCATCGACGGATTCCACCTAACACGAGTCCTGATGGATGGTGGAAGCAGCCTCAACCTGCTTTACCAGGATACAGTACGGAAGATGGGCATTAATCCCTCACGAATCAAACCAACAAAGACTACCTTTAAAGGAGTCATACTAGGTGTAGAGGCCTGCTATCAGGCTCAATCACACTAGAGGTGGTCTTCGGTTCTCCGGACAACTTCTGGAGCGAAGAGTTAATCTTCGATATCGTCCCCTTCTGTAGCGGCTACCACGCGCTGCTCGGACGAACTGCGTTTGCTCGATTTAACGCAGTACCACACGATTCTTATCTCAATCTCAAGATGCCCCGTCCACGCGGTGTCATAATAGTCAATGGCAATACAAAATTCTCCCTCCGAATAGAGGAACAAACCGCCGCCCTAGCAGCAGAAATATAGAGCGGCCTTCTCAAGCAGCATTATAATCCAGCTGCCGAGCCCCTGGACACCTTCAAGAGGGTTCGGGCTACACTTCAACGGGACAGCGCGTCTCATCAAGAGCTCGGCTAGCAATTCGGCCTCCGTCCCTACCCCAAGGAGGTCGCGGCATTCATACCATGCGTACACAATTACACAATCAAAATTCCATGGACATTGACGGAGGCTCAAGATAACCCAGGGCCTACAATTCGGCTAGACCGATCTCGGACACACATACTTTTACTTCTTTTTCTTGTTTCAGGCACCTTTTTCTGCGAGCCTGGTGTCAAGTCCTTTAGTAGGACTGAAATACAACAGAGGCAAGCAACACAGGTGTGTAGGGTAACCTTTATACGTTCTTCTTGACGGTACTCATACTTATTTCTCATAACCCGCACACTGTGCCCTATTGATTCTGGCATGTTAAATGTCCGGATACTTCTCGCACCATCTGTACAAGATACGCCTTGACGTATCCATCCAGTTATAATAAAAATGGTTCGTGGCCTAGTTCCTGTGGTTTTCGCTTGTTACTTCATTTTTTTGATTTGCTTATTTGCTGCATCGACACTCTTTTACGTTTAATATTTGCCAGGGGCTACCTATCGCCCCACAATATGGCAGCACAGTCTGAACACTTCTGATATAAGTTCGGCACCCCGAATTTAGCATCATATGCATTGGCTCCGAATCATGCCTTTGGTCAATAGTTGGGTTGCCTGGCTCATGTGCTTGCAACCCTACGTTCCGCTCCATTGGCTAGGGTAGTAAAGGGAGAACTACTTCGATTATGCCCTGGCTTTGACCAAATGAGCACCTCAGTAGAGAAAGCTGAAAACTGACTGTCATGATGTGGCGAGAGTCGGTCAGCTACTCAAGGGTTACAAATCGTTGGAGATTTTCTTTCCATGTTACGCGAGAGATCGACACTTCCCGATTAGATGCTGACAGTACTCTAGCTTAAACCAGGGGCTGCGCCCATGCTTTATTATAAAACTCACATGGCTAAGTGAGGGCGTTAAAGCCATAAAGTCTGATTGCCTTGTTCGTTGCACTAAACAACTCCTTTAAAGACCATGTAATTGGATCAAGATTGTTTAGATTCCATCCCGAACACCTCCGTACTATCTATGTGAGGGCAGAAGCCGATGACTGGCCAACCATCAGATTACACACAACATGGACGCACAGGAGGAAACAATTCAAAGAATAATAAAATTAATTTACAAAATCTGGCTTTGTTCCCATAATACAAGACAAAGGCACCATGAATACATTTATTCAAATACAATGTGTTGCGAACATTGCGCCGCTACAAGTTGAGACCCTTCTACGACATCCTCGAAATATTGCTCGGGAGTGCGGTGCTCCTTGCCCTCCGGCAGCCCGCTGGCGACTTCAATAGCGTTCATCTTCGCCCACCACATCTTGCAGCGAGCGAAGGTCATACAGGCACCTTCAATACAGACAAAGCGCTTGATAACGTCCAGCCGAGGACAGGCGTTCACCATCCGCCTCACGAGTCTGAAGTAGCTGCTAGGCATAGCTTCGGCTGGCCACAGCCGGATTATAAAATCCTTAATGGCTAGTTCATCCACCCTATGCAGCTCCACCAGCTGTTTCAGCTGATCGGTGAAGGACACGGGATGCTCTGGTGCCTCATACTACGACCAGAAAGAGCCTCTCCGAAGAACCCCCTCCTTCAGCTCGATAGAACTCCACGGCGTCTACTACACTGCATGGAAAATCTGCAAAAGCCCCTAGGGAACTCCGAACCCGGGTTAGTAAAAGGTACTGCTTCTCCGCATACTTGCTTTGCATCTTAAATGCCTTACCCGATGTGATCTTCTTGGCCTCCTGGATCTCCTGGAGGGCAGCTTGGGCCTCATTCCGTGCGGTCTCTGCGCACTGACGAGCCTTGGCGAGTTCGGTCCCTCGAACCGACGCATCATGCTCCAAGGCCTCACATTTTTTCACCGCATCCCGGAGCTCCTGGTGAACTTCCTAGACCCAGGCATTTAGCTTCTTACGGTCGGCTTGCTGCTGGACAGCCTGCTCCTCGGCCTCGCCCAGGGTCTTCCTCAGGGCCTCGATCTTCGTCGCGGATTCTGCACATATAACAATACCGCTGTCAATATACATCGCTTATCCTTTCCTGAACATATAGCAAGTCGTTCCTCACCTTGCTTTTCCTGGAGCTGAACCTTAACCTCGCCAAGCTCGTTCTCGGTCCGCTCCAGCCTCCGCTTTAGCTCGAAGACCTCGGCAGCATGCGAGGTCGCGGCCAACAGGGACGCCTGCTTGTCAATACATATTCAGTCAGCCTCTTATAATTAAGGATTGATCCCCTGTCCGGTTCTCCTCGCCGAACACTGGACAGCGTCTGAGGGGCTACGGACTATACGGTTTTTTCTCTTTCTTACCTCGAAACCTCTTAACAGGCTGATGCAGGCTTCATTTAGTCCGCTCTTGGCAGACTGAACCTTCTCGATCACCGCACCCATAAGGATACGATGCTCGTCCATGATGGAGGCGCTTAGTAGCGCCTCCATCAGGTCATCTGGCGCTGCTGGATGGACACGAGCCACCAGTGGAGGCGACGCATCCCCCTCCTTCAAAGGGGGCTGCTCTGTCAGGACCCCGATTCCAAGTCACATTGATCTAGCCGGTAACACCTCATATCACTTTGCGGCCTCACGCACGGTGTCCCATGGGTGTCGCCTTACCATGGCCCAGGACCGTTTGCGCCTTTTGGCTCACGTATATGATAGTGTCGCTAGCATCCATATGATAGAGAACCCGGGCCGACATGGCTAGTAGTGAACCCAAAGCGGCACAGGCCTATGGAGACAGGCATACATGAACCACATCGAGCATGTCGGTCATCAACGAGTGATTCCGGGCTGTAGCACTGGGCTAACAGGACTTCGGGGAACCCAGGCTGTAGCAGGCTAGGCAGGATTCTGGATATCACAGCGTGACATTTCCTCGAAGGGACAGGCATAGGAACGAAGTGAAACACATAACGGCCAGTCAAGTGTCCTGAGCAGTAGTGTTGGGCTAGCAGGACTCCGGTGAACCGGGCTGTGGCGGACTACTATGGCTCATGGAAGCACTATACTACATTTCCCCATAAGAGAGGCTGCCAAGGATAAACAACTAGATTGTCGGATCCCACACATACCAAGCATTTCAATCATACACACAATATGCTCGATATGTGTAAATACAACATGGCATCACAACATAACTCTACAACTCAAGTATTTATTCATTAGGCTCCGAGGAGCGAGATATTACAAACATGGGTCTCATGACCCAACAATCATAGCATATAAATCAAGCACATGCGGAAGCTTAACATGTCTGAGTACACACATCTACAAATGGAAAAAGGCTAAGAAGCCTGACTATCTACCAGATCCTGCCGAGGGCACAAGATCGTAGCCGAGGTATCAAGCTAAATGTCGAAGTCCACGCGGAACTACTAGCGAGACTGAAGTCTCTCTGCAAAGCATAAATTAAGCAAACGTGAGTACAAAGGTACTCAACAAGACTTACATCAGAACTAGCTACATATGCATCGGTATCAACAAAGGGGGGGGGGTGGTGGAGTTTAACTGCAGCAAGCCAGCTTGGACTCAGTGGCTATCTGAACTACGACTGCAAGCAACTCTTTTGAGGTGGCGCACACGAGTCCACATATTCACCAATCAATACACCACTATGGATCCGCTCTCGTCTCCCTACGAGAAGGCCACCCATAGCACTCACACTTATCTTGCGAGTTTTAGAGTATCCACTTTCACTTGTCTATGAACTGTTATAGGCAACCCAGAAGTCCTTTACCGCGGACACGGCTATTCGAATAGATCATTTATAACCCTGCAGGGGTGTACTTCGTCACACATGTTTCCACCACTTAGCGTTTGCACACGACATGTGCTCGGCAGACTTCAAGCGAAAGTCGACGTGGGTGTAGACCACGACCTGACTAACCACACAAGTCTCTAGTCCAAGTTTATCGCCTATTCGGGTTCCATCCGCGAGGAGATCCGGCCGGAGTTTCGCTCACAGCCCCAAACGATGTGTGCAGGGTTCCCGAGACACCAAACGGGCGCCCGGTACACCGTGCCACAGTGTATCTACCGCATCATAGCCCACCCCTAGGGTCAGCGCTACGCACGGCCACCAACACATATCCTATAAACACCAGAAACTAATTACAACTCCTGGACAGAGGACAAGAGGGGTCAGTAAGTCGAGCGGGGTCATATTTCGCCCAACGTGTGGTAGTAGCTGTTTCATGGATCACAAACACAGAACTCAGTTCCTGAGGACGGTCTCAATGAGACAACCCACCATGTACTCCTACATGGCCTCTCACCGCTACCTTTACCAAAACGTGTTCACACACTTAGCTCACACACAGTAGGACATGTTTACACACCTCTGATCCATCCCTGATGAATCAGACCTGACTCAACTCTAAGCAGTAGCAGGCATGACAAACAAGCATGAATGAGTAGGCACATTAGGGCTCACACAACCCCTACTCATGCTAGTGGGTTTCATCTATTTACTGTGGCAACGACAAGTCATGCAGAGGATAAGGGGTTCAACTACCGCAACAAGTAACAGATGAATCGTTGTTGTCCTAATGCAGTAAAAGAGAGCAGGAGCGAGAGAGTGGGCTTGTATCGGAATGAACAAGGGGGTTGTGCTTGCCTGGCACTTCTGAAGATAACATTGAGTCTTCATCAGTGTCAACGATCACAGCGTCAGAGCAGCGTCTACCGAGAGGGGACAATTTCCGGCAAACAAGGAAGAACACAATCAATGCGATGCAACAATATGATGCATGATCATGACATGGAAATATGCTGTTGATTGGGCTAATGCAACTAACAACAAGTTAAATGGAGTTGGTTTGAACACTAGGTTCAAATTCAAATTCAAACTATGAATTCAAATAGTGCATTATCATGTTTTGGACTAAACAGTGAGGTTAAGTTGTTCAAACATGCATGAAAATGCCATAAACAGATTCCTTGAATTTTTCTGATAATTTTTCATATATAATTTATTTTATTTGGCGTTACGGTTGAATTTCTATGATTTTTAGAAGTTTAGGCAATTTTCTGGAATTTTCTGAATAAACTTAAATCCAGAAAGTGATTTACTGCATCAGCATGACCTCATAGTGACATCAGTAGGTCAACGGCTTGTTCCAGGTCAAACCTGATGTGTGGGGTCCACACGTCAGTGACACAGTTAACTAATAGGGTAATTAAAATTAAACTAAACCTAATCTAGTTTAGTTAAGGCCTAGGCCCACATGTCAGAGACTAACCTATCTAACTAAGTTAATTAACGCTAATTAATCTATTGCTTAATTAAGAAGGGGCCTGGCCCACACATCAGTGAGTCAGGGGGGAAGTCAACCCAGCCAACCGGGGTCAAAACACGCCGGAGTTGACCCGCGGCTCGCCGCCGGTGAGGCCAGAGACGGTGGATGCGTTCGGAATTCGTTCTCCGGCGTCCAAAACAATGGACAAGGCCATCTACAGAACGAGGAGACTCGTCCGCGTTGAACTGTGCGAGCGGAAGGGGCAGGGGTGGAGCAAGCACGCCGGACTCGAGCTCGTGGCGGCGGCCGGAGCTCGGGTGATGATGGATTTGTCGCTACGGTGCACTAGAGGGGAAACCGAAGGGTGCTGCGGGCTCCTGGGAGTGCAGCAAACACGGTGACGCGCTCAGGCGCAAGCTGGGGTGGCCCTGGCCACGGCGGTGAGAAACTACGATGGCGATGAGCTCTCGGGTCCGGCGGGCAGCTAGCTAGGGGACGAAATCGAGTGCACGGAGTGAGGGGAGAGGAAGAGGAGCTCACGAGGAGTCGGATGAGACGCTAAGTGGGCTCGGGGACGGCTTGGTGACGACGGAACAGTGGCGGCGATCTCCGGGCAGAGGCAGCGGGGACAAGCTTGATGCTGACACTTCCGGGCATCCGGGCTTGCTTCCGTCGTCGAGGAGATGTAGTAGACGATGGTGGAGCTCCCGGAGACGGAGAGGGGTCGAGGGGTGGCTGGTGGACGCCGTTGCAGCGAGCGGCGGCGATGGGCATGCTCGATGGTGGAGAAGAGAGCAAGACAGGGGAGGGGAGAGAGAGCAGCAAGTGAGGGGGAAAGATTGAGGGGGTCCAGGGGGTGTCATGGCGCTTGGGGTAGTCTCCAGCAGCGGCGAGCAAGCAGGAGGTGGCTCGCGCGTGGACGCGCGCGGCGAGCACGCGCCTTCGTCCTCCTGGCAGGGGAGGAAGATGACGGGGAGGAGGCCCGTGGGCTGGCCAGCGAGCTGGGCCGGCCAGGCAAGTGGCCCAGGTAAAAAACCCTCTATCTCTCTTTCTGTTTTATCTAATTCTGTTCTGTTTTCTATTTTGCTGGTTTGTTTTGAATTTGGTTTTGAAACCAAATCAATTTTGTTGCTTCTGGAAATATTTTTCGAAGCTAAAAGAATTAAACCAAAGCTCCATAAAATATTTCAGAATTATTGGACATATATTCATTTAATAGTAGATATAAATCCAATTCAAATAATTATTGATTTAAAATCAGAGCCCAAATAATTCCTTAGAAATGTTCCAAAATTTTGGTTTGATTTATAACTCTTGCCAAAATTGTGAGAGCTATTTCTAGGGCACTTTGGATTTACTGATTGCAATTTTAGGGTTCCTTGCCCCTTTATTAAAATGATTTCCGAGGCTTTCAATTTCCTCATTTCAAATTTCAGAATTTAGACATGGTGCACACATGAAGCTAGCCTAGAGCATTACCAGAAGCTAGGGATGTGACAGCTCACACCCACTAAACAAGAATCTCGTCCCGAGATTCAAGTCGTGAGGTAAGAAGACAGAGGGGACACACGACCAACACCATCTTCACGATCCAGACGTCTTTCTTGAGGATATTGGTTCATTGCATCATCTTGATCTTGACGTCTTTGCTTTCAGGATCTTCATCCAGCATGATGACGAGAAGAAAAGAAACTCTCGAAGAATCGATCTTCTTGAAGATCGAGCAACCGACGATCAACTCACAGAACGAGACATAGCGACATCTGTCGAGATGAGACACAATACACACATCAAGAATGATGGAAATGAGTATATGACAAGGTTTGAGTAAGTAGCGGAATTCCCACACCTGGGAGGGTGGTGAACGGTGTCAACGTAGCGAGGGGTTGGGTTGCCATAATACCATAGCGAGACATCTTAAGGAAGGTGACTCGCAGAAATATTCCCTTAAGTGGCAAAAAGAATTACTTTTGATTCGGAGATCATTGAAACTCTCTATACCAGCCTAAGGCGATCACAACGATCGTTTGAAGAAGTTTGAAGAATGGCATACTCCGACTAGAATGGATGATGTGGACTACCTTTTTGAAGAGAACGCAATGGATGATTTTTGCTTATCATCGGAAATGGATGAGACCCATGGTAAGACCACTTTGAAGTTGACCCTGTTCAGTAATTACTGAGAAGGGTAGTCCGTAGTAGGATGACACAATGGCGGTGCAAGCTGGGAACAAAATGCAACTGCAAGGAATGATTCTAGTAACTGGGGAGAAGGTTCACCGGCAAAGGTGATTCCACCAATTGGATGGCTATCGAACAACTGAGAGGATGGAGGCACATTCCAGTTAACGACAACATCAGAACCTAGTGCCTGAGCGTGCTCTCAAGAACTTGAGCATTTCTGTATCCATCAAGGTTCTGCCAATATCCGTGTCAAGGAACCTGGCAACACAACATGCTACCATGATGAATAATGGTGGAAGATGCAGATGCAAAGAAAGATAACACTTTCTCAGATTTCACCTTAGCGAGGCCAAGGGAACAAAATCTGGATGATCGACCGAGAGACATTTATCTCTCCACTTCTAGTGTTCTCCTTGATGTGCTAGGATAACCCATTTATAGGTATGGTTTGATATCTAGGACATCAAGTAAGGTCGGACTTCGAGAACACGAAAATACATAAGGAACAACTATTGGAGTAAATCCTACCAAATCCTTATGGGAAGGTGGCCAACTTTCTTCAATCCAGATACTACAATAATAGGTCTTCCGGCTGGATGTGTTGGCCACGACATCCACTTTACCAGTTATCGAGAGACCAATATTATAGTTCGTGGAAAACGCCCCAACCATCATATCTGCCTGAGATTCATATTTGGTTGGTGTCAGGATATTCCGGACTCATGGAGTCTAGAAATAAAATGAAGTTTTGCAACACAAATCGACGAGATGACATTGCGAGATTCTCGGGGAATGAACTACGATAGTAAGCTCCAAAACATGAGCTGGTTCTGCTACAAACATGTGAACACACTGTCCCAGACAAGCATGACCACGTAGTAGTCTTATAATAAAACACTACCGAGTTCAAGTGGGGAACCATCATTGCGGATAACGAAGTCCTTGCGTAAGTCTAGCTCCTAAGAAGAAACTTCTTTTCCTTGAACAAATCAATCAGTGGCTTGGTGTGCTAGGGATACATATAGAATGAAGGTTGCAAGTCTCCAAACCACAGTATACTTCGCACGTATGCGTGACCGGTATGGGATGATTCCAGAGAAAGCAAGACAAACTTTCCCAAATTCACGGAGGCAACTTGCAACATATGCACATGAATCAGGGAAAGTCACTACTTTCATCCAAACATATGCTTCATGAACGAAACACAAAGATAATGCTTATAAAGTTTCCAATGCTAGTGTAGCATTCGACATGAATCATGGGGGAGATAAAATGCTGCTGATGGGCTCAACAACAACTCATCGGTATTTCCATATCACTGGACTTCCACCATCATGTGAATGATGTGATAGTATTGGTCAGACCAAAAGATGTAATGGTGTATGCTCGAGGGATCAGCCACGAGTAAGACAACATTACAAACATCATTGGTTCTGATTTGACTTGATGATATCCCATACTCAAGTCAAAGTTTTGTCAAGGCAATAGATCCAACAACTGATCACGAGGACCAATTGATGAAGATATCACCTTTCTTCAGCTCACACACACACAAGGATATCCCTTAAGAGTGAACTAAGTAGATTAAGCTTTTATCTTCCAACTCTCCAAGTTGTTGTTTTAGCTTAACCAATTAGTTCAGGGGTATCCAACACAGGTTCTTGGAGAATGGGTGGTTTATCGGAAAACCAACTTGATCACGAACTCAACATAACGGGCATGTGACAACCTGGTAACACTTCCGAGAAGATATCCAGAAAATCACGAACCACTGATATGTTACTAAGCTCGAGATCAATCTTGCTTTCAAGGCAAGAAGATGTGATCAAAAGAGCAAGGGTTTGGCAGAATCCTAACTCCTCGATCGAAGAGTGCACCAGAAATAAGGACTAGGTAGCACGATCAATCTTAGGATGATGATTTGATAACCAACACGCTAAGAATGAGAATTTCGTCCATTTACTACCAAGCAACATGGTTGCTAGGAGTATTGATTTCACACATCACGACTCACTTGCCGGCATTCCGGTTGCAACCACATGGAAACCGAGAAATGAATAATGATGGAGAGAGTATCACTACGTCAAGAATTCATGAGAGATGCTGCATTTCCTATGACAATCCTGACATAAAAGGGGTAATACTCCGAGGTAGAACAGAACAAAAGCTGGATTGGCATTTTGATCTGCGAAATACAACCACTTTGACCCGATCCCAGAAATGGATGAGGTACTGGAGTTTGTTTCTCCTAGTCATTCTGAAATAGAATGGCTTGACGAACCACAAGAGTACTAGGCATCGATGAACACGAATGCATATATACTCCTCACTATCAATTGATAGACGAAGATCGGAATATAACGGAAGGGGAACAACTCAAAGGTACATATAACTTTCTGAGTTGTGGATGCATAGATTAGTATGTCGAACGAGTTCAACATATTTCTTTCGGATAACCCATGCAGAAAGGTAGGGTTGGTAGAGTCACAACATAGAATGGAGAACTCATCAGGAGCACTCTGTCGTGACCTTTTGGTTCAAAAGAACTCCTGCCAAGAATGGTTCATGATAATTGGAAGAAGGATATACCACGAACCTCGAGAACTATCGCAAAGGTTACTAATATCCTAAAGGAACTAGCAACACTATCAACATGAGGTAAGTAGGGTGAATCTCGGGTTCAAGAACCCATGAATAGAATGCCTACTAACTAAATGGCATCACGGGATGCTTTCAAGAATGGTGGCCAGAATCATCACACCGGGAACACAAAACATGGTTAGGTTACTAGGTGACTCCCTAAAACACCTAGGGTCATACTAGTAACTCCGACATATATGTTGAGGCAATAGAGTACCTCAACTGACCGGTTAATGTGCTTATTCTGACCAAAAGGACATCGGAAACGGAGAGAAAGGATTTGCAAATGCATCAGACTATTTAGAGACCTGGGATGACTCGGACAGCATAACGGCTATAAATGCTCAAAATGATTTGAGACATCCTACAAAATGGTGGCATAACCACTCAGAAGCACAATATCAAGGTTCGAGACCAACTATGAACACACAGAAGTAGTAGAAACTGAACTGGGCTTAAATCCAACAATCTTATAAGTCTATGGATTAGTAACACGTCATTCTGATAGATAGATGAGAAAGCCTAGTTCTTAATCCCCGTAGAAAAGAAGAGGCTGACTCAGATCAGAAGGGCATGAGGTATAAGGAGTAAAAAGAGCCTTACATTCCCTTCCACAATCAATTCGCTTACATAACTAAAGCGTTTCTAGACTCAACTTCGACCAGTTTGGCTTGGTAATCCTACAGGCAGTCAGGCTCTGATACCAACGCTGTCAGGACCCCGATTCCAAGTCACATCAATCTAGCCGGTAACACCTCATATCACTTTGCGGCCTCACGCACGATGTCCCACGGGTGTCGCCTTACCATGGCCCGGGACCGTTTGCGCCTTTTGGCTCACGTATATGATAGTGTCGCTAGCATCCATATGACAGAGAACCCGGGCCGACATGGCTAGTAGTGAACCCAAAGCGGCACAGACCTATGGAGACAGGCATACATGAACCACATCGAGCATGTCGGTCATCAGCGAGTGATTTCGGGTTGTATGTCAGGACCCCAATTCTAAGCCACATCGATCTAGCCGGTAACACCTCATATCACTTTGCGGCCTCACGCACGGTATCCCACGGGTGTCGCCTTACCATGGCCCGGGACCGTTTGCGCCTTTTGGCTCGCGTATATGACAATGTCGCTAGCATCCATATGACCGAGAACCCGGGCCGACATGGCTAGTCGTGAACCCAAAGCGGCACAGACCTATGGAGACAGGCATACATGAATCACAACGAACATGTCGGTCATCAACGAGTGATTCCGGGCTGTAGCACTAGGCTAACAGGACTCCGGGAAATCCCGGGCTGTAGCAGGCTAGACAGGACTCCGGAGATCACCGCGTGACATTTCCCCGAAGGGACAGACATAGGGACGAAGTGAAACACATGCCGGCCAGTCAAGCGTCCTGAACAGTAGTGCTGGGCTAGCAGGACTCCGGTGAACCGGGCTGTAGCGGACTACTATGGCTCGAGGAGCACTAGACTACATTTCCCCATAAGAAAGGCTGCGAAGGACAAACAACTAGATTGTCGGATCCCACTCATACCAAGCATTTCAATCATATGTACAATATGCTCGATATGAGTACATACAACATGGCATCACAACAAAACTCTACAAATCAAGTACTTTATTTAAAGGCTCCAGGGAGCCATACATAACATATCCATACAGGTAGGGGTCACATGACCCGACACTCAAGTCATACAGTCATACAAGAACATTCGGAAGCAATTAGTCTGAGTACAGACTCTAGAAAGAAAGAAGGCTTCTCGAAGCCTGTCTATCTACATAGGGCCCTCCATGGCCTGGATCACCACCTGGGTGGCTAGTCACTCGTCGACGTCAAGATCTACGTAAAACCCATCGGAGGGGGCAGTGTTGTCGTCTGAAAACAATAAATAAGCAAACATGAGTACAAAGGTACTCAACAAGTCTTACATCAGAACCTACTATACATGCTCATTCTCAAGAAGGTGGTGGGGTTTATGCAGCAAGCCAGCTTTGACTCTTGGCTAAGCTATCCTACAGAATCTTTTAGCAAAATAGTTTTCGCACACGAGTCCACTACTCACCATCACAATACTCCACCGAGGATCCTCCCTCGTATCCTGTGAGGGGGGCCATCCCCGGTACTCACACTTATCTTGAGTCTTTTAGTAGTATCCATTAACTTGTCTATGAACTGTATATGCAATCGAGTAGTCCTTTACCGCGGACGCGGCTATTCGAATAGTTTTATACCCTGCAGGGGTGTACTTCGTCACACATGTTTCCACCACTTAGCGTCTGCACACGAAATGTGCTCGGCAGACTTCAAGCGAAAACCGATGTGGGTGTAGACCACGACCTGACTAACCTCACAAGTCTCTAGTCCAGGGTCATCGCCTATTCAGGTTCCATCCGCAAGGAAATCCGGCCGGGGTGTCCTCAACGGCCCCGAACGATGTGAACAGGGTTCCCGAGACACCAAACGGGTGACTCGGTACACCGTGCCACGGTGTATCTACCGCAACATAGCCCACCCCTAGGGTCAGCGCTACGCACGGCCGCCAACACATGTCCTACAAACACCAGAAACTAGTTGCAACTCCTGGACTGAGGCGAGAGGGGTCAGTAAGTCGAGCGGGGTCATATTTCAGGGCCCAATGTGTGGTAGTAGCTGAATCTTAATTCACGCATACAGAACTCAGTTCTTAGGGACGGCTTCAATGAAACAACCCACCATGTACTCCTACATGGCCTCTCATCGATACCTTTACCAAAACATGTTCAACACATCCCACATATTACTGTCACAAGCATTTCACTCTAGCCCATCACCCAGATGAACCAGACCTGACACAACTCTAAGCATAGCAGGCATAGCAAGGTAGGAATCACAAAACATGGCTCAATCAACTCCTACACATGCTAGAGGGTTTCATCTAGTTATTGTGGCAATGACAGGCCATGCAGAGGATAAGGGTTCAACTACCGTAGCACACAGCAGTTTGAATCGTGTTGTCTTAATGCAGTAAACAAGAGCAGGAGCGAGAACATGGGTTGTATCGGAATGATCAATGGTTGCTTGCCTGATGGAGTGGTGACGGGATACTGCCCTTCAGTTGGATACTCGTGAATATCGTCGGAGGCAGAACCTTCAACGAAGAACACAACCGAGCACAATCAACACATGACGATATGCAACAATATGATGCATGCTATGACATGGCAATATGGATGTGTCTTGAGCTAATGCAACTGGCTATGATTTAAATGAAGTTGGTTTGAGTACAAGATTCAAATTCCAACGCCATATATGATTATTTGAATGCCCTTTATTTGTTTTGTCCAAAACAGAGGACAAACATTGTTCAAACATGCATGAAAATGGTACAGATGGATTCCTTGAATTTTTCTGATAATTTTTCATATATAATTTGTCTCATTTGGAGTTATGGTTGAATTTCTATGAATTTTTGAAGTTTTGGGTATTTTCTGGAATTTCTTGAATTATTTTTAAACTAGAAAATGATTTACTGCGTCAGCCTTGCGTCAGCATGACATCAGCAAGTCAACGGGGTTGCCTCCAGGTCAAACCTGACCAGTGGGTCCCGCATGTCAGGGTCATTAGTTTAACTAATTTAAGTTAATCCTAATCCTGGTTCATTAGTGGCCTGGGGCCCACGCGTCAGTGACCTAGGGGGTCAACTGGGCCCACCCAGTCAACAGTCAGCGGGGTCAAACCTGTCGGACTTGGTCCACGGCTCGTCGCCGGCGACGACAGAGACGGCGGAGCGGCTCGGGAATGCGCTATAGGGCTCCGTTTTGAGCGTGGTTTGTTGCTATGGCTTGCTGGTGCTCTCACGGATCTAGTGGTGGCAGCAGCAGCAGCTAGGATGGCCGGAGTTGACGGCGGCGAGCTCTTTGGCGGCCGCCGGAGTTCGGTTGCGTGCGGGATCGTGTTACAGTGCGTAGAAGAGCGGGGCAAGGGGGCTAGGAGGGCGCTACGCATCGCGGGGAGTAGGTTCGACACTCCAGGGTGACCATTTGGTCACCGGAGCATCGTCGACAGCGAGCTCGGGCGGCGGCGCACTTCGGTCATCATGGGGGTGACGGCTATGGCGATCAAATGAAGCGGGGAAGAGGGGGATTCGGAGCAGGAGCTCACTGGGGGCACGTAGAGCAGCTCGGTGGGCTCGGGGACGACCTGGAGACGGAGAATCGGGGCCGGCGATCTTCGGTGCCCGTCGGTGAAGATGACGGCAATTGCGTCACTGCAGGGCTCCCGGCGTCGCTTGGAGCGGTGAGGAGGAAGGGTGGGTCGAGGCGGAGCTTTGGGAGGCGTCGGGGAGGCGAGGCGGTGGCCGTGGGCGCGGTGGTAGCGAACGGCGGCGACGAGCCCGTTCGGGTGGTCGCGCGGGAGAGAAACAGGGGAGGAGGGAGAGCGAGGGAGAGGGATATGAGGGGGCCAGGGGGTGCGTGGCGTCCATAGCGACGTCCAGGCGTCGAGGAGGGGGGCGCGGCAAGCAGGAGGTGGCCGTCGGTGGCCGCGCGCGTGCCGGCGCACCGCGGGCACACGCCCGGCGTCCTCCTGGCAGGAGCTAGGGGACGACTGGCGTCGGCCTGGTGGGCTGGGCCGTCCAGCTACAGTGCTGGGCCGGCTGGTGGCGCCAGGTAAGTGGCCCACTGGCCTACTCTCTCTCTCTCTCTAATTTATTCTGTTTTCTATTTTCTATTTCTGTTATTCTGTTTTGATTTAGTTTAAATACTAAATCATTTTATAAAATCCTGAAAATATTTATGGACACTTTCTGAATTATTTCAGTGGCCCAAAAATAATTCCAACATTATTTGAGCATTTGAATTATTTAATAGTATTTAAATGCCCAAATTCAAATATTTATGAATTAAGTCAATGCCCCTTTTGTTGACCTAAAAATATATGCACCATTTTTCCCAAGGGTTCTAACCCAAGGCAAGAGGGTGAACATATCTGAAGGGCATTTCAGGTTCATTGAATTTATTTTTAGTAAACCCTAGTTGATTTCAGGGGGGGGGTGCTGGGGGTTCTGCTTTCCCCATTTCAATTTTCTGATGAAGGTAAGCATGATGCACACTCTAATGCATAACCTAGCTAGGGTGTGACAACTCACGCCCACTCAATAGAATCTCATCCTGAGATTTAGGATCATCTGGGAAGAAGGCGGGGTACTCGAGTCGAAGACGATCCTCCCTTTCCCAAGTGGCTTCTTCCTCGGAATGGTGTGACCATTGAACCTTGAGAAACTTGATATTATGACGTCGAGTGGTACGCTCGGCTTGATCAAGGATACGAACGGGGTATTCCCGATAAGAAAGGTTATCTTGTAAGTCAAGCGTTTCGTTGTCCACTCCACGGATAGGATCCGCGAAGCAACGCCTGAGTTGCGAAACGTGGGAGACATCGTGAACTTTGGAAAGATGCGGAGGTAGTTCCAATTGGTAGGCAACTTCTCCTCGTTTGGTAAGAATGCGAAAGGGTCCAATGTAACGAGGAGCCAATTTGCCTTTGATACCGAAGCGATGGGTTCCCTTTAACGGGGTAACCCGAAGGTAAGCTTTCTCATCAATTTCAAATGTCATAGGCTTATGCTTACGATCATATTGACTCTTTTGGCGAGATTGGGCCGTTTTCAATTTCTCACGAATAACGCGAACCTGCTCTTCTGCTTCCTGAATCATATCCGGGCCAAAGAGTTGTCTTTCCCCGGTTTCTGACCAGTTAAGAGGCGTTCGACATTTTCGTCCATAAAGAACTTCGAAGGGAGCCTTGCCCAAACTAGCTTGATAGCTATTGTTATAGGCAAACTCCGCGAATGGAAGGCATTTCTCCCAACTCATTCCGAACGAGATAACAGAAGCTCGGAGCATATCTTCCAGAATTTGATTTACTCGCTCTACTTGACCACTTGATTGAGGATGGAAGGCGGTGCTAAAGGAGAGATGAGTTCCCATAGCATTTTGGAAACTTTCCCAAAATCGAGAGGTGAAGAGACTTCCACGGTCTGAGTTAATTTCCAACGGGACACCATGAAGAGACACTATTCGGGAGATGTATAGGTCAGCTAGCTGGCTAGCGGTGATACTCTCTCGAACAGGTAGAAAATGGGCTACTTTGGAAAGACGGTCGATCACGACGAAGATGGCATTATTCCCCCTCTTGGTCCTGGGAAACCCAGTGATGAAATCCATACTGATTTTGTCCCATTTCCATTCAGGAATAGCCAAAGGTTGAAGGGTGCCAGCAGGCCGTTGATGCTCTGCTTTAACACGACGACAAACGTCGCAATTTGCAATGTATTGAGCAATTTCCCTCTTCATCCTAGTCCACCAAAACCTCTGGCGTAGGTCTTGATACATTTTAGTACTACCGGGATGAATGGGGAGAGGGGATTCATGAGCTTCCTTAAGGATCATCTGGCATAGATGTTGGTTCTTGGGAACCACCAGGCGGTTCTCAAAGAGGACAGCACCTTGCTCATCCATGGAAAAACATTTAGCTACTCCGCTAACAATGTTTTCCTTAATCCGGGATATGCCCTTATCACGCTTTTGGGCAGCTATGATTTGATCCATAAGGGTAGGTTTCGCCACCAGGGTAGATAGGAATCCACGAGGAACAATGTGAAGGTTAAGCTTACGAAATTCCTCATGGAGAAGTGGTTGACTTTGTTGTAACATCAGGTTGTTACAGTAGGACTTACGACTTAGTGCATCAGCCATGACATTGGCTTTGCCAGGGGTGTAAGTTATTCCTAAGTCGTAATCCGAGATCAACTCGACCCAACGTCTTTGCCTGAGATTCAAATCTGGTTGGGTGAAGATATATTTCAAGCTTTGGTGATCGGTGAAGATCTCGCAACGATTACCGAGAAGGTAATGTCGCCAGGTTTTGAGTGCATGGACTATAGCTGCAAGCTCTAGATCATGTGTGGGATAATTTTCCTCATGTGGGTGTAATTGCCGTGAGGCATAGGCAATTACCTGACGATCCTGCATGAGTATGCAACCTAGTCCTTGTCGCGAGGCGTCGCAATAGATAATAAAGTCCTTGGAGAAATCTGGTGGTACCAGTACGGGAGCAGATGTCAGGCGTCTTTTCAGTTCCTGAAAACTGAACTCGCACTGTGGAGTCCACTCGAACTTTTTATCTTTCTTGAGGAGTTCAGTTAGAGGTTTAGCAACCTTGGAGAAATTCTCGACGAAGCGGCGGCAATAGCTCGCTAGGCCAAGGAAACTCCGAACTTGCTTGACCGAAACAGGTGGAGTCCAATCAAGGATGGCTTGAACTCGCTCGGGATTGACAGCAATACCCTTACCAGAGATTACATGGCCTAGATAGGTCACTTCTGACAACCAAAATTCACACTTGGAGAATTTGGCATAAAGGCGATGCTCTCGAAGTTTCATCAATACCAGTCTTAGATGTTCGGCATGTTCCTCTTCATTTTTGGAGTAGATGAGTATGTCATCGAGGTATACTACGACGAATTTGTCCAAGTACTCCATGAAAACCGAGTTCATTAACCGGGAGAAAGTGGCCGGGGCATTGGTTAAACTGAAGGACATGACGGTGTACTCGTATTGGCCATAACGAGTGACAAAAGCCGTTTTAGGAATGTCCCCGTTTCTGATTTTGATTTGATGGTAGCCCAACCTCAAATCCATCTTGGAGAAGACTGAGGATCCAGCGAGCTGATCGTACAGGTCGTTGATCCTGGGAAGCGGGTATTTGTTCTTGATGGTGACCAGATTGACAGGTCGGTAATCCACAACCATTCGATCCGTTCCATCCTTCTTCTTGACGAAGAGGACGGGGCAAGCCCAAGGAGAGGAGCTAGGACGGATGAACCCTTTGTTCAAGGACTCATCGAGTTGGTTCTTAAGCTCGGCTAGTTCTAAGGGTGCCATCTTGTAGGGTCTTCTAGCAATTGGAACGGTTCCTAGAACAAGGTCTATCACAAACTCGACATCCCGGTCAGGTGGAACACCTGGCAGTTCTTCCGGAAACACATCCGGGAAGTCTCGGACTACCGGAACGTCCTCAAGGTCTGGAAGAGGGTTGGCATTGAGAGAGTAAAGTTGGCGCTTGGCCACTCGAGTTAAGACATTAACTGTCTTGCCCGAGGGATGAGTAAGTTGAACGGTTCTAGTGGCACAATCGATCTTGGCGTAATGAGCCGACATCCAGTCCATACCCAAGATGATGTTTATGTCGGAGGACTTGAGAGCTATTAAAGATGCAAGGAAGACAAGCCTATCGACAAGAATTTCGTTCCCATGGCTTACCCTAGAAGTTTGCCATTTGGAACCCGGAGTTTGAATTACCATGGAAGTGGGCATGTCACAGAATGTCGTGTTATGCAACCGAGCATAATTCTCGGATATGAATGAATGAGATGCTCCAGTATCGAAAAGAACAGATGCCGGATGGCAGTTAACAAGGAGTGTACCAAGGACGACGTTGGGATCCTCATGAGCCTCTTCGGCTGAGACGTAGTTGACATGGCCACGTGCAGTAGTGGCCGGCTTGGCGTAGAAAGTCTTTCCCGCGGGCTTACCACGGCCAACGGACTTTCCAGCTTGATTGGGGTTGTTCTGGGGACACTCTCGACTATAGTGACCCGGTTCTCCACACTTGAAGCATGTTACCACAGTGGGGCGTTGAGCAACATTAGCAGCGGGGCCACCATAGGACTTGGACGGTGCAATTTGCTGGTTGGGACGAGGCGCCTCAAAGGATGGCCTCGGGGTGAATCTGGGTGGCAGTGCAGTGCTTGGAATCCACACCCGGCGCTTCTGAGCTCCAGAGCCGGATGAAGACCCAAAATCACGAGAGTGCTTGCGTGAAGCGTCATAATCAGTCTGGCCTGTCTCAGCACTGATAGCTTTATTGACCAGCTTCTGGAAGGATGTGCACTCATGCAGATGGAGATCGCGGCGAAGCTCAGGGCTAAGTCCCTTGCGGAACCTTGCCTGCTTCTTGGCGTCAGTAGAAACCTCTTCAGGAGCATAGCGTGCCAGGTTCCCAAATTCTCGGCTATATGCATCCACAGTCAGCCTTCCTTGGGTGAAGTTGCAGAACTCCTCCCTCTTGCGATCCATGAGACCTTCCGGAATGTGATGCTCACGGAAAGCCTCGCTGAACTCAGCCCAGGTAGTGATTTGGCCGACCGGGCGCATAGCTTCGTAGTTTTCCCACCAATGGCTAGCGGGGCCCTCAAGATGATAAGCAGCATAGGTAACCTTGTCGGCTTCAGCTACGTTGGCAGAACGTAGCTTGTGGGTGATGCTGCGAAGCCAATCATCCGCGTCGAGGGGCTCGACGGAATGGTTAAACTTTGGTGGGTACAGCTTGATAAAGTCGTTGATTGACACCAAGTCATTTCGTGGGTGGCGTGCAGTGTTCTGCTCAATCCGCTCCAGCAGGCGGTTGGTCTCACGCTTGTTCCTTTCCGCCTCCAGCATCACTTCGTCCAGGGAAGGTGGGTGAGGCAAATTTTCACCTCTAGCTACATTGGCTTCCCCCTGCGCTGGGGCAGCAGGGTTTCCACAGGTGTTGACCATCCTAGGAGGAAAAACAAGACAACGGTTTAGACAAGGATGGCTCAAACTTAACAGGGAAGTGCAGAATGTAAAGGATAATGCGGAATGCAGAGATGCTCATTCGTATGCCATGGTAATATAAAACTGCCATATATACACGAACGGTCATACTCGTCATACATAGTTTAGTACAAGCCCATGCTACAGTACAACTATGAAAGTAGACGTTACATCTCATCGGAGGCATTCCGAGTCCCTATACATTATTTGTCTACACCTCCGGAATCGATTACACCACCAAGTCGTATTCCACAAGTCACACAGGACAGTGGAGATACAACTACTACAATACTAGTGGTACTACTGCTAACTCAGATAGCTCCGTAGTAGTCCTCATAGAAGTCACCTCCATAGCCTGGAAGTTCAACGTGATCATCCAGAAACAGACGGTCCTGAGGAGCCTGTGGACCATAGGGGCTAGGATAAGGTCTTGGACCAACAAACGGTGGCCTGCGGGGACCAAGGGGTGGGGTGATGCCTCCCACATCACGCCAATCCACCATGTCTGGCAGAGCTGCTCTCACAGGATACAGATCCCTGGTATCCATACATCCAGCTTGCACCGCGGGTGCAAACCGAGTCAATGTGGCCCAATGATCAGCACGGGTATTGAAGAGCTCCAGCCTCAAGGCCCGATTCTCTCGGTCCTTATCTTCGAGCATCTCAGCGGTGGTACGAGTTAATGAGTCCTCCTGAGTGGAGTCAGCATAGATAGCCTGAAGATACCCCTGCGCTCCCGGAAGTGAAGCTGGCATGTAACGGAAGTCAGTGTTCCGAAGCAGGCCAGTCCGGACTCGCAAGATGGTCATCATGGAATAGGCAGCATCCTGCACAGCCATCTCAATGGTAACTCCGAGTCCATAGGAACAGTGAAGGGGCTCGGTAGATCCAGGATAGGAAGGAAATATCCTGACGGTGCATAAATACTGGCTTTGATTAAAGTCGTGGAACTGCTCTTCAACAGTGTATTCGGGATACCAACGGTATCCTGTCTCGATCATGACCCGGACCAACATAGCAGTATGACCGGGCACGTCGAGGCACCTGGTCAGGCGAACCACTTGATTTTGAGACTGGTTGGCCATCTGAAAGCATAGCCACAAGACAAAGACATCAGAATTCCTAGGGAAAATTGGGCAGCATAACGGCTGTAAATGCTCAGAAAAAGATTTGAGACATCCACAACAGTTCACAATACCGCTCAACAGCATCATATCAAGGTTCTGATTCAAATAGCCACGTACTAAAATAGTAGAAACTGGACGGAAACTCATAGCAATAATCCTATGAGCTACTACGGATTAGTAACACGTGAACCTGATAGAAGAAGAGAGCCTAGTCCTTAACCCACGTTGAATGAGAAGAGAATGACTCAGATCAGAAGCATAGGGTAAAGGAGTAAAAGAACCTTACGTTCCCTCCCACAATCAATTCCCTTACATATAACTAAAGCATTTCTAGACTCGACATCGACCAGTTTGGCTGAACGAACCTACAGGCAGTCCGGCTCTGATACCAACGCTGTCAGGACCCCGATTCTAAGCCACATCGATCTAGCCGGTAACACCTCATATCACTTTGCGGCCTCACGCACGGTATCCCACGGGTGTCGCCTTACCATGGCCCGGGACCGTTTGCGCCTTTTGGCTCGCGTATATGACAATGTCGCTAGCATCCATATGACCGAGAACCCGGGCCGACATGGCTAGTCGTGAACCCAAAGCGGCACAGACCTATGGAGACAGGCATACATGAATCACAACGAACATGTCGGTCATCAACGAGTGATTCCGGGCTGTAGCACTAGGCTAACAGGACTCCGGGAAATCCCGGGCTGTAACAGGCTAGACAGGACTCCGGAGATCACCGCGTGACATTTCCCTGAAGGGACAGACATAGGGACGAAGTGAAACACATGCCGGCCAGTCAAGCGTCCTGAACAGTAGTGCTGGGCTAGCAGGACTCCGGTGAACCGGGCTGTAGCGGACTACTATGGCTCGAGGAGCACTAGACTACATTTCCCCATAAGAAAGGCTGCGAAGGACAAACAACTAGATTGTCGGATCCCACTCATACCAAGCATTTCAATCATACATACAATATGCTCGATATGAGTACATACAACATGGCATCACAACAAAACTCTACAACTCAAGTACTTTATTTAAAGGCTCCAGGGAGCCATACATAACATATCCATACAGGTAGGGGTCACATGACCCGATACTCAAGTCATACAGTCATACAAGCACATGCGGAAGCAATTAGTCTGAGTACAGACTCTAGAAAGAAAGAAGGCTTCTCGAAGCCTGTCTATCTACATACGGCCCTCCATGGCCTGGATCACCACCTGGGTTCACTCGTCGACGTCAAGATCTACGTAAAACCCATCGGAGGGGGCAGTGTTGTCGTCTGAAAACAATAAATAAGCAAACATGAGTACAAAGGTACTCAGCAAGTCTTACATCAGAACCTACTGTACATGCTCATTCTCAAGAAGGTGGTGGGGTTTATGCAGCAAGCCAGCTTTGACTCTTGGCTAAGCTATCCTACGGAATCTTTTAGCAAAATAGTTTTCGCACACGAGTCCACTACTCACCATCACAATACTCCACCGAGGATCCTCCCTCGTATCCTGTGAGGGGGGCCATCCCCGGTACTCACACTTATCTTGAGTCTTTTAGTAGTATCCATTAACTTGTCTATGAACTGTATATGCAATCGAGTAGTCCTTTACCGCGGATGCGGCTATTCGAATAGTTTTATACCCTGTAGGGGTGTACTTCGTCACACATGTTTCCACCACTTAGCGTCTGCACACGAAATGTGCTCGGCAGACTTCAAGCGAAAACCGACGTGGGTGTAGACCACGACCTGACTAACCTCACAAGTCTCTAGTCCAGGGTCATCGCCTATTCAGGTTCCATCCGCAAGGAAATCCGGCCGGGGTGTCCTCAACGGCCCCGAACGATGTGAACAGGGTTCCCGAGACACCAAACGGGTGACTCGGTACACCATGCCACGGTGTATCTACCACAACATAGCCCACCCCTAGGGTCAGCGCTACGCACGGCCGCCAACACATGTCCTACAAACACCAGAAACTAGTTGCAACTCCTGGACTGAGGCGAGAGGGGTCAGTAAGTCGAGCGGGGTCATATTTCAGGGCCCAATGTGTGGTAGTAGCTGAATCTTAATTCACGCATACAGAACTCAGTTCTTAGGGACGGCTTCAATGAAACAACCCACCATGTACTCCTACATGGCCTCTCATCGATACCTTTACCAAAACATGTTCAACACATCCCACATATTACTGTCACAAGCATTTCACTCTAGCCCATCACCCAGATGAACCAGACCTGACACAACTCTAAGCATAGCAGGCATAGCAAGGTAGGAATCACAAAACATGGCTCAATCAACTCCTACACATGCTAGAGGGTTTCATCTAGTTACTGTGGCAATGACAGGTCATGCAGAGGATAAGGGTTCAACTACCGTAGCACACAGCAGTTTGAATCGTGTTGTCTTAATGCCCTTCAGTTGGATACTCATGAATATCCTCGGAGGCAGAACCTTCAACGAAGAACACAACCGAGCACAATCAACACATGACGATATGCAACAATATGATGCATGCTATGACATGACAATATGGATGTGTCTTGAGCTAATGCAACTGGCTATGATTTAAATGAAGTTGGTTTGAGTACAAGATTCAAATTCCAACCCCATATATGATTATTTAAATGCCCTTTATTTGTTTTGTCCAAAACAGAGGACAAACATTGTTCAAACATGCATGAAAATGGTACAGATGGATTCCTTGAATTTTTCTGATAATTTTTCATATATAATTTGTCTCATTTGGAGTTATGGTTGAATTTCTATGAATTTTTGAAGTTTTGGGTATTTTCTGGAATTTCCTGAATTATTTTTAAACTAGAAAATGATTTACTGCGTCAGCCTTGCGTCAGCATGACATCAGCAAGTCAACGGGGTTGCCTCCAGGTCAAACCTGACCAGTGGGTCCCGCATGTCAGGGTCATTAGTTTAACTAATTTAAGTTAATCCTAATCCTGGTTCATTAGTGGCCTGGGGTCCACGCGTCAGTGACCCAGGGGGTCAACTGGGCCCACCCAGTCAACAGTCAGCGGGGTCAAACCTGCCGGACTTGGTCCACGGCTCGTCGCCGGCGACGACAGAGACGGCGGAGCGGCTCGGGAATGCACTATAGGGCTCCGTTTTGAGCGTGGTTTGTTGCTACGGCTTGCTGGTGCTCTCGCGGATGTAGTGGTGGCAGCAGCAGCAGCTAGGATGGCCGGAGTTGACGGCGGTGAGCTCTTTGGCGGCCGCCGGAGTTCGGTTGCGTGCGGGATCGTGTTACAGTGCGTAGAAGAGCGGGGCAAGGGGGCTAGGAGGGCGCTACGCATCGCGGGGAGTAGGTTCGACACTCCAGGGTGACCATTTGGTCACCGGAGCATCGTCGACAGCGAGCTTGGGCGGCGGCGCACTTCGGTCATCATGGGGGTGACGGCTATGGCGATCAAATGAAGCGGGGAAGAGGGGGATTCGGAGCAGGAGCTCACTGGGGGCACGTAGAGCAGCTCGGTGGGCTCGGGGATGACATGGAGACGGAGAATCGGGGCCGGCGATCTTCGGTGCCCGTCGGTGAAGACGACGGCAATTGCGTCACTGCAGGGCTCCCGGCGTCGCTTGGAGCGGTGAGGAGGAAGGGTGGGTCGAGGCGGAGCTTTGGGAGGCGTCGGGGAGGCGAGGCGGTGGCCGTGGGCGCGGTGGTAGCGAACGGCGGCGACGAGCCCGTTCGGGTGGTCGCGCGGGAGAGAAACAGGGGAGGAGGGAGAGCGAGGGAGAGGGATATGAGGGGGCCAGGGGGTGCGTGGCGTCCATAGCGACGTCCAGGCGTCGAGGGGGGGGGGGGGCGCGGCAAGCAGGAGGTGGCCGTCGGTGGCCGCGCGCGTGCCGGCGCACCGCGGGCACACGCCCGGCGTCCTCCTGGCAGGAGCTAGGGGACGACTAGCGTCGGCCTGGTGGGCTGGGCCGTCCAGCTACAGTGCTGGGCCGGCTGGTGGCGCCAGGTAAGTGGCCCACTGGCCTACTCTCTCTCTCTCTAATTTATTCTGTTTTCTATTTTCTATTTCTGTTATTCTGTTTTGATTTAGTTTAAATACTAAATCATTTTATAAAATCCTGAAAATATTTATGGACACTTTCTGAATTATTTCAGTGGCCCAAAAATAATTCCAACATTATTTGAGCATTTGAATTATTTAATAGTATTTAAATGCCCAAATTCAAATATTTATGAATTAAGTCAATGCCCCTTTTGTTGACCTAAAAATATATGCAGCATTTTTCCCAAGGGTTCTAACCCAAGGCAAGAGGGTGAACATATCTGAAGGGCATTTCAGGTTCATTGAATTTATTTTTAGTAAACCCTAGTTGATTTCAGGGGGGGGGTGCTGGGGGTTCTGCTTTCCCCATTTCAATTTTCTGATGAAGGTAAGCATGATGCACACTCTAATGCATAACCTAGCTAGGGTGTGACATCGTAGCACTGGCCTAACAGGACTCCGGGGAACTCGGGCTGTAGCGGGCTAGGCAGGACTCCGGATATCACAGCGTGACATTTCCCCGAAGGGACAGACATAGGAACAAAGTGAAACACATGCCGGGCAGTCAAGTGTCCTGAGCAGTAGTGCTGGGCTAGCAGGACTCCGGTGAACCGGGCTGTAGCGGACTACTATGGCTCATGGAAGCACTATACTACATTTCCCCATAAGAGAGGCTGCCAAGGATAAACAACTAGATTGTCGGATCCCACACATACCAAGCATTTCAATCATACACACAATATCCTCGATATGTGTAAATACAACATGGCATCACAACATAACTCTACAACTCAAGTATTTATTCATTAGGCTCCGAGGAGCGAGATATTACAAACATGGGTCTCATGACCCAACAATCATAGCATATAAATCAAGCACATGCGGAAGATTAACATGTCTGAGTACAGACATCTACAAATGAAAAAAGGCTAAGAAGCCTGACTATCTACCAGATCCTGCCGAGGGCACAAGATCGTAGCTGAGGTATCAAGCTAAACGTTGAAGTCCACGCGGAACTACTAGCGAGACTGAAGTCTCTCTGCAAAGCATAAATTAAGCAAACATGAGTACAAAGGTACTCAACAAGACTTACATCAGAACTAGCTACATATGCATCGGTATCAACAAAGGGGGGGGTGGTGGAGTTTAACTGCAGCAAGCCAGCTTTGACTCAGTGGCTATCTGAACTACGACTGCAAGCAACTCTTTTGAGGTGGCGCACACGAGTCCACATATTCACCAATCAATACACCACTATGGATCTGCTCTCGTCTCCCTACGAGAAGGCCATCCATAGCACTCACACTTATCTTGCGAGTTTTAGAGTATCCACTTTCACTTGTCTATGAACTGTTATAGGCAACCCAGAAGTCCTTTACCACGGACACGGCTATTCGAATAGATCATTTATAACCCTGTAGGGGTGTACTTCGTCACACATGTTTCCACCACTTAGCGTTTGCACACGACATGTGTTCGGTAGACTTCAAGCGAAAGCCGACGTGGGTGTAGACCACGACCTGACTAACCACACAAGTCTCTAGTCCAGGTTTATCGCCTATTCGGGATCCATCCGCGAGGAGATCCGGCTGGAGTTTCACTCACAGCCCGAAACGATGTGTGCAGGGTTCCCGAGACACCAAACGGGCGCCCGGTACACCGTGCCACAGTGTATCTACCGCATCATAGCCCACCCCTAGGGTCAGCACTACGCACGGCTGCCAACACATATCCTATAAACACCAGAAACTAATTGCAACTCCTGGACAGAGGACGAGAGGTGTCAGTAAGTCGAGCGGGGTCATATTTCAGGGCCCAATGTGTGGTAGTAGTTGTTTCATGGATCACAAACACAGAACTCAGGTCCTGAGGACGGTTTCACACCTACTCATGCTAGGACATGTTTCACACACTTAGCTCATACACAGTAGGACATGTTTACACACCTCCGATCCATCCCCGATGAATCAGACCTGACTCAACTCTAAGCAGTAGCCGGCATGACAAACAAGCATGAATGAGTAGGCACATTAGGGCTCAAACAACTCCTACTCATGCTAGTGGCTTTCATCTATTTACTGTGGCAACGACATGTCATGCAGAGGATAAGGGGTTCAACTACCGCAACAAGTAACAGATGAATCGTTGTTGTCCTAATGCAGTAAAAGAGAGCAGGAGCGAGAGAGTGGGCTTGTATCGGAATGAACAAGGGGTTGTGCTTGCCTGGCACTTCTGAAGATAACATTGAGTCTTCATCAGTGTCAACGATCACAGCGTCAGAGCAGCGTCCACCAAGAGGGGACAATTACAGGCAAACAAGGAAGAACACAATCAATGCGATGCAACAATATGATGCATGATCATGACATGGAAATATGCTGTTGATTGAGCTAATGCAAATAACAACAAGTTAAATGGAGTTGGTTTGAACACTAGGTTCAAATTCAAATTCAAACTATGAATTCAAATAGTGCATTATCATGTTTTGGACTAAATAGTGAGGTTAAGTTGTTCAAACATGCATGAAAATGCCATAAACAGATTCCTTGAATTTTTCTGATAATTTTTCATATATAATTTATTTTATTTGGAGTTACGGTTGAATTACTATGATTTTTAGAAGTTTAGGCAATTTTCTGTAATTTTCTGAATAAACTTAAATCCAGAAAGTGATTTACTGCGTCAGCATGACCTCATAGTGACATCAGCAGGTCAACGGCTTGGTCCAGGTCAAACCTGATGTGTGGGGTCCACACGTGAGTGACACAGTTAACCAACAGGGTAATTAAAATTAAACTAAACCTAATCTAGTTTAGTTAAGGCCTGGGCCCACATGTCAGAGACTAACCTATCTAACTAAGTTAATTAACGCTAATTAATATATTGCTTAATTAAGCAGGGGCCTGGCCCACACATCAGTGAGTCAGGGGGGAAGTCAACCCAGCCAACCGGGGTCAAAACACGCCGGAGTTGACCCGCGGCTCGCCGCCGGCGAGGCCAGAGACGACGGATGCGTTCGGAATTCCTCCTCTGGCGTCCAAGACGACGGACAAGGCCATCTACAGAACGAGGAGACTCGTCCGCGTTGAACTGTGTGAGCGGAAGGGGCAGGGATGGAGCAAGCACGCCGGACTCGAGCTCATGGCGGCGGCCGGAGCTCGGGTGATGATGGATTCGTCGCTATGGTGCACTAGAGGGGAAACCGAAGGGTGCTGCGGGCTCCTGGGAGTGCAGCGAACTCGGTGACGCGCTCAGGCGCAAGCTGGGGTGGCCCTGGCCACGGCGGTGAGAAACTACGACGGCGATGAGCTCTCGGGTCCGGCGGGCAGCTAGCTAGGGGACGAAATCGAGTGCATGGAGTGAGGGGAGAGGAAGAGGAGCTCACGAGGAGTCGGATGAGACGCTAAGTGGGCTCGGGGACGGCTTGGTGATGACGGAATGGCGGCGGCGATCTCCGGGCAGAGGCGCCGGGGACGAGCTTGATGGCGACACTTCCGGGCATCCGGGCTTGCTTCCGTCGTCGAGGAGATGTAGTAGATGATGGCGGAGCTCCCGGAGATGGAGAGGGGTCGAGGGGTGGCCGGTGGACGCCGTGGCAGCGAGCGACGGCGATGGGCACGCTCGGTGGTGGAGAAGAGAGCAAGACAGGGGAGGGGAGAGAGAGCAGCGAGTGACGGGGAAAGATTGAGGGGGTCCAAGGGGTGTCGTGGCGCTCGGGGTAGTCTCCAGCAGCGGCGAGCAAGCAGGAGGTGGCTCGTGCATGGACGCGCGCGGCGAGCACGCGCCTTCGTCCTCCTGGCAGGGGAGGAAGATGACAGGGAGGAGGCCAGTGGGCTGGCCAGCGAGCTGGGCCGGCCAGGCAAGTGGCCCAGGTAAAAAACCCTCTCTCTCTCTTTCTGTTTTATCTAATTCTGTTCTGTTTTCTATTTTGCAGGTTTGTTTTGAATTTGGTTTTGAAACCAAATCAATTTTGTTGCTTCTAGAAATATTTTTAGAAGCTAAAAGAATTAAACCAAAGCTCCATAAAATATTTCAGAATTATTGGACATATATTCATTTAATAGTAGATATAAATCCAATTCAAATAATTATTGATTTAAGATCACAGCCCAAACAATTCCTTAGAAATGTTCCAAAATTTTGGTTTGATTTATAACTCTTGCCAAAATTGTCAGAGCTATTTCTAGGGCATTTTGGATTTACTGATTGCAATTTTAGGGTTTCTTGCCCCTTTATTAAAATGATTTCCGAGGCTCTCAATTTCCTCATTTCAAATTTCAGAATTTAGACATGGTGCACACATGAAGGTAGCCTAGAGCATTACCAGAAGCTAGGGATGTGACATGCTCGCCTGACTCCGGAGCCATATTGGTCTCCGGAATCGTATTCGGCTGAGGGCCAAACTAGATATGCCCCTCTTTGCCAGTCCCCATGGGGATTGACTCCCCCATGTGTCTGGCAGTGGAGGCCCTGCCTTGTGGTGCCTCCCGGACAATGTCCTGGGCTCCTCCCTTTGGAGCTGTCCTCCGGGATAACACGTCGGTGTTGTCCCTGGCGCCGGGGGAGTAAGCATGCGGTGCCGACATGCTCGCCATCTCCGACGGAGCCAACGAACCTCCAGATGAGGATCGCTGGATATAGTCACGGGCGGGACTGCAATAGTGTGGATTAACCATGATAGAATAAAAAAAGAATGGGCTGGATGTACGCATAAATAAGCCATGTCACTTACGATGCGCCTGGGGCCTAGTACGGACGCGACGTTCTGGGCTACTGTCAACGTCCCACGTGGTGTCGACCGCTGGGGCGCCCTTCCCCTTTTTGCGTGCTTTCACCTCCAGATGTGCCAAGGCCACCTTCTTCTTCTTCTTCTTATCCTCAGGAGAGGGTTGTTTTCCTCCTCCTACTCCTCTTCCTCATCGTTGTCCTCAAGGGCAGAGGAATGGGCATCGTTGTCTTCGAATGTCGCGTTCGAAGTGCCCTTGTGACGGGGGCCACTCTTGGCCCCTTGGCTTTCTTCTTAGCCTTCTTCTCCGGCGCCGTATATGGCGCCGGTACCAGCATCTTCGCCAAGCGCGGGATGACTGGTTCTTCGAGCAACGGAGCCGGACACTAGATCCGCTTCGCCCTCTCCACCCAGTCCTGAGAGAGCAATACTAAGATCTCAGACATCATCCTCGAAACATTTAAGTTGGGAATATGTCAAAAGTAACACACCTCACTGGCAGAGCGGTTACAATTGTGACCACGGTCTGAGTCCGTGGCCGGTGGCTTCTCGTTGCCCTTAAGGAGCAACTTCCAAGGCCCTTCATGAGAAGTATTGAAGAGCCTTTTCAGGGTCTGGTGCTTCTTCGAATTGAACTCCCACAAAGGGCGGCTTCGGCGCTGGCACGGAAGAATCCAGTAGACCATCATCACTGGATAACGTCAACGAGCTTGACATCCTAGGTCACCATGCTTTGAACGCGCGTCTGCAGCGCTATCAGCTCGTCAGGTGAACACCAGTCTGGACTCTTCTCGACCCAGGAGGTGAGTCGCATGGGAGCACTAGAGCGGAATTCGGTAGCTGCGGCCCAGGTGGTGCCGCGAGGTTTTGTGATGTAGAACCACTGCTTCTTCTATTCCTTTACTGTCTCCACAAAGGTGCCTTTGGGCCAGGAGACATTGGATAGCTTTCTCACCATGGCCCCTCCGCACTCCGAGTGCTGGCCGTCCACCACCTTCGGCTTCACATTGAAGACTTTGAGCCACAACCCGAAGTGGGGATGGATGCGGAGGAAGGCCTCGCACACGATGATAAACGCCGAGATGTTGAGGAAGAATTCGGGGACAGATCAAGAAAATCTATCCTGTAATAGTACATCAACCCGCGAACGAAAGGGTGGAGCGAAAACCCTAGCCCGCGGAAGAAATGGGGGATGAATACTACCCTCTCTGTGGGCTCCGGCGTGGGGACGACTTGTCCCTTGGCTGGCAGATGGTGGGCTATCTCCTTCGCCAAATATCCGGTCGCCCGGAGCTTAGTAATGTCCTACTCCTTGACAGAGGAGACCATCCACTTTCCCTGACCACCAGATCCGAACATGGTTGCTTGAGTGGAAAGGAGATGACAACTTGGGCACTGGAGCTTGAGATCGGAAAGGCGGAGATGGAGAGAGAGCCTGAGGAGAGGAAGAGGGAATCCTTATCCCCTTTTAAAGGCAGCAAATATTAAACACCTCCTCACTCGCCTTAGGATTCGCCTGTTCCCTAGGGCTGTATAAACGGCACGGTTGAGTTACCCATGCCCGCATTGATGAGAATCCCGCAATAAGGGGGCACAATCTCTGTTTTGACAAGACGTGTTGATAGCAACCGCGTCTCGAAGCGTGGAATGGCAGAAGAAAAACGGTTCGAAATTATAACCGGACCGACGTGATGTTGTGTTGGAAAAAAGCTGTCAACAAATTAGATTCGTGCAAACATTATATTCTCTCTGCGGTTGTGTATGCTGTGCGTAACAGGTCCAGATACTATCATTTCATCCAAAGACTATCTTGGAGTTTGGAGAAAGGGGAACCCGCCTTGCAATTTTGAAGACGATCTGCACGCCGGACTCCTCGTCATTGAAAGCAAGGTTCAGGGGCTACCGAGGGAGTCCTGGACTAAGGGGTCCTCAGGCGTCCGGCCTGTTATCCATGGGCCGGACTGATGGGCTGTGAAGACATGAAGACCGAAGACTGCACCGTGTCCGGATTGTACTCTACTTGGCGACCAAAGATTCCTTCTTATGTAACCGACTCCATGTAAACCCTAGATCCCCTCGGTATCTATATAAACCGAAGGGGATAGTTTGGAAACGACACAACATATACTCATTACCATACCCACATAGGCTAGGCTTCTAGGGTTTAGCCATTACGATCTCGTGGTAGAGCAACTCTTGTAATGCTCATATTCATCAAGATCAATCAAGCAGGAAGTAGGGTATTACCTCCATAGAGAGGGCCCGAACCTGGGTAAACTTCGTGTCCCCCATCTCGTGTTACCATCGATCCTAGACACACAGTTCAGGACCCACAACCCGAGATCCGCCGGTTTTGACACCGTCAGTCCCCTTTTGAATTGACCGTTGTTGGCTCCCTTCCCGCTCAATATTTGGGGAGAGGACCAGGGCCTCTATATATAGGACTAGCCAACATAGTAGGAAGGGGATCTGACGGATGGAGATCTAGGAAGAGAGAGACTGGAACAACCACAAGTTCACCAAGCACAAGAACACCTCTCCTCAGGAGGCAGTTCTTCCCCTTGTACTATTCATCCTCAGCCCGAGAGGCAATCCACCACACCACACTGGAGTAGGGTATTGCACCACAATGGCGGACCGTACCAGTATAAATCCTGCGTCCCTTGTGTTGCGACTTCGTAGAGTTAGCCCTTGAGATCTTAGCCAAGCTAGGACGTGGATCGGTAGGGGGAGATCTTCGCATGCACCCCAGTGTTCGAACCTTGAGGGTTTTGTAGGAACCCGTGATCCATCGCTCCACGTCCCGTTGCTCCATCGTCTCCATGGCGGACGCTCACCGTGCTCGCGCTGAACACCGGCTGCCCTCTGCCCTCACCACCCGCATTGCTCAGACGGCTCCCATCGGCGGGCCACCCCGTTGTTCTCCGTTGCCTGCCGCCACCGGCCTGGCGGGGAACGAGCAGCAAGCATCCTCGCTGCACCCCTCGGTGTGGCGGGACCGCCACACCGCCAGTCCATCGCTGACCCCGGCCGGCTCGTCATCCCATGCTCGCCGCACTCCCGTGGACGCGCAGGCCGCTCTGTGCATGACGCACGAGCTCCTGCACTACCGCCTAGTTGACGACCTCTACGAGGACTGGCTCGACCGCATCACCGAGCACGTCAGCGCCGCAGGGGGCTCCCTTGCACCGTCCCTCTCGCTGCCTCGCCCTCCGCTAGCCGCGGGCGGCGTGGCCCATCGAGCACCTCCACCACCTCTACCCCAAGAAGGAGTCTTGGTGCCCAGGTGAGCGGTTCCACGGCGCGACCTGCCTCATCCGGCGCCCGTGCAAGAAGAAAGAAGCTTCCAAGAAGTCCCTTGGCCACGAGAAAATGCCCTCGTGCTCCTTGCACCACCACGACAAGACTGGGTGCTGCCTGCGGCGGTGCACGGACCTCATCAAGGACAAGTTCTCCACTAGCGCAGAGTCCCGGTGACCACGGCAGGCTGCCGCGCTTTCACCCCTGAGCTTCGTAGCGTCGCTTGGTCGGGCAAGTTCAAGTCGGATCTGCCTCCTCGCTATGACGGTGTCGGTATCTGGGGTTCCGGCAAACCCTTAAGGTTCGAACACTGGGGTGCGCACGAAGCCTTTCCCTCCAACCGATCTACGCTCTAGCTCGCTAAGATCTTGCGAACGAACTCGACGAACTCACAACACAGAAAGACACGAGATTTATAGTGGTTCGGGCCACCGTTGTGGTGTAATACCCTGTCAGATTTCAGGTTCCGGTAGACCCTTAAGGTTCGAACACTGGGGTGCGCGCAGAAATCACGTCCTCAACCTCCCCGCCTCACAAAGATCTAAACTACTAAAAGAGTCACACAAGAGACACAAGATTTATACTAGTTCGGGCCACCATTGTGGTGTAATACCCTACTCCAATATGTGGTGGATGGATTGCCTCCTGGGGCTGGTGAGGATGAACAATACAAGGAAGAACTGCCTCGCGAGGGTCAATTCTTAGCTGGGGCGACGAACTGCTGGGAGGAGTTCGGTCACCCTTCTCTCTCTCTCTCTCTCTCTCTCTCTCTCTCTCTCTCTCTCTCTCTCTCTCTCTCTCTCTCTCTCTCTCTCTTCTCAACTTGCTGGCCGGATCCGTGCGCCGAACCGAACTCTCCGAACCCCTTGCTATGTGGGTGGCTGGTCCTATTTATAGGGGCCCTGGTCCTCTTCCCAAATATTTAGCGGGAAGGGAGCCAACAGTGGCGGGCTAATTTGAAGGGGGACAGCAAGTACATCTATCCTGACAAAAGGTGGTCTTCGCCTGCGAAAGACTCTGCGGTGACGCCATGCTGGGCTCCATGGTGACCTCCGTCTCGTAGTCCGCTTGGTCCTGGTCTTGTTGCACCGAAATGGCAACCTTTGCCTGATGCCTCGGTACTACACGGCTGCGCTTGCCCCCTTTGCACCAAAGAGGAAAGGGGGACGCTGCGCGCGCTGGCGCCCGCCTGGCGCCCTCGATCGTCATGGCTTACATCACGGGCACCTCACGAGGCACCCCGCCTTGATATCTCCGTCTTCTCGCGAGCCAGCCTGAGGAGGCTGCGCCTGAGGATGCGCCATGTCGTCCGCCTCGTGAGGCTTGGTCACTCGCGAGGGTCTTGAGTCTTGTGCTTGATGAAGATGGTCCATGTTGGGCCCCCATTCGAGCCACGCCACGGGCCGCAGGCAGGCAAGTCTGGGGACCCCTGTTTCCAGAATGCCGATTGCAGCCCCCGGGCCCGTGGCGCGCATGGGCTTGGCCGTGTCGAGAGGCAAAAGGGCAAGGGCGAAGCGCCGCGGGCCCTAACAGCCTGCGGCCTTGGGCGCCGCGTGGCGGTTGATGGGACGTGGGCGACTCCACTTCCCCATGACGCCTTGGTGACCGCGCGAGGTGGACAAGTCCCTGCATGCAAATCGTGTCATGATTACCTGCGATCATGGAGGCCGGCGGTTGGCCTCCACCGACTATAAGTACTGTACGGTGCGTGCCCTTCCAGTCCATTCCTCCAGGCTTCTCCTTCTTCCCGATCCTTGCTCCGTCTTGGTGTGATGGCTCCGATCCGCCGGTTCTTTGCAGCGGAGAAGGGAAAGGCTCCTCGAGAGGGGCCAGACCCGCTCCCGCCGAAGAAGCGGCTCGCCCTTTGCAGCCGGGGCGAGGAAGACCGGTAGGTGGAGCCGAGGCCCCGGTGCGAGCGGGCTCCGCCGGGGTTCCTGCTTCCTCTGTACGCCCCCGCTGAGGGCCCCGACAGTGCCGATGCTGATCTTCGCGGCCGGCGTCGTCGTAGGCGCTGTCGGGTCACGAAGGCGTGGGTTGTTCCTCCTGGAGTCCATGCCGAGGGCTCCTCCCACGAGTTCGTGCTCCATGTCATCGTTCCTCTTCACTCCTGGATCCGTCTGCCTCCCTTCTTCACCTCCGTCGTCCCTCCAGGAGGGCCTCTGGAGCTCTGGCTGCAGCACGCCGGCTGCAGCGCCCTCGCGACTGAGGCTGAGGTCGTGGTCGCCGCCCTGGGCGAGGTCTACTTGTCCTGCGGCTGGAGAGAATTCGCCCGGGTTTGCAAGGATTGGTGTCTTTGTGGTCCACCTGGAGTATGATGGCGCGTGGGTGATGTTCGTCAAGGTCTTCGACACAATCGGGCGCCACCTGGAGTGTTGCCGCGGGAGAGGTGGCCAGGACCTTGCCCTGGTGAGGGCTAGGCCCGTCGACCGCTCCCTTGGCGAAGGCGCCGGGGGGTCCAGCGACTCCAGCGAGATCTTCGTGACTCCGGAGACAAGCGACGAAAGCTACAAGCCCTCGAGCCGGCGCTGCTCCCGGAGAAGGGCGGGCTCGTCAGGCTGTCGCCAACCCTGATCTGGATGTGGTTGGCGCCGGTGCCTGACGGCCCACTGTTGATGATGGCATCTTCTACAGGAGCCTGTGTAGTTAGCACTCCCTAGGACCAGTTCCCTGCGAGGAATCAAAATGCGCACCACGGGGGCTTGTAAGGTGTCTGTAGTCCCGTTTGATAATATATGACCTTCGCTATGGATTTGCGTGAGTCGTTGATTCCGTCACAGCTTAGTTCTCCCTTTCGAACCTCGTGAGGGCTTGGTGCTCTACGCCGATAGGTCCCAGTCCCAAGGCGGCGTCAGCCGTCGCTGGTATGCCAGGTCGCGACCCGGGGTCCGGTAGGAGCCCCTGAGTCGCGATGCTCAGGAGGTCCCCTTTGGCGCCCAAGCAGCCGTTGCTCGGTGAGAAAGGGAAGCGACGTCGCTAGTACGGAATTGCCTTAGGTGCGGGGGTAGTGCCACGGTAGCCAGTGCTGCAGGAGCTGACTTATCTCGGAAGTCGGGGATTATACCTGGTGCACCGTCGTGTTCGCGCGTCGGTAGGAGCGGAGTCGCTCGGCAAGGTCCTCGCGAGCCTCTTCCCCCTCGCCTCTGCTCCCCTTTCTGCTCTACGTCCTCGGGTCTTGGCCCTCGAGCTTGTCTCAGCCGTCGCTGGTATGCCAGGTCGCGATTCCATGGACAAGGCCAGAGGGTGAGGGCTGGAGAGCCAGTAAGATCCCTGAGTCGCGATGCTTAGCCACCCCCCCTTTAACGTGCAAGCGGTTTGCGCGGGCGAGGGTGAAGGGAACCTCGTGAGGGCCTTGGCTAGCACAGTCCCCTCCAAGGATCCTGCAGGTTCATCACAGAAGGAAGATGGTGCTTCCATGGCGGCCATTAGTCGATTGTTAGTCACTCAAGAGCTTGCTGGTTGGAGTAGGTGAGGTGTATTTGGGCACCTGTGAGCCAGCGCGGGACTCACGAGGCCCTACCCCTAGGCGGGTTGCGCCTGGCACTGGGCCGTATCTTGAGATGTGTCCCTGTAAAATTTGGTTAGATGCCGGTACTCTATGTCCTCGGGTCCCGGCCCTCGAGCTTGTCTCAGCCGTCGCTGGTATGCTAGTTCGCGATCCCATGGACAAGGACAGAGGGTGAGGGCTGGAGAGCCAGTAAGAGCCCTGAGTCGTGATGCTCAGACACCCCCTTTCACATGCAAGTGGCCGACATGGGAAGAAAAGATGCCGCGGACGGGCACCATGCAGCTAAGCGTGATAGGCAATGCATAGTTGGAAATAAACGCTAGGGGGATACACGCCGCTGGGTCTGGCCCGAACGGCTTGCGGACGATGCAGCCCGAGGGGCGCCCCCAACAAGGCAAACTAACGACGGAAAGGTAAATGCAGATACATGCCGCGGGGACGGACCCACGCGGCCTGGGAGTGATGCAACCCTGGGAGGCTGCTCCCAGCTGAGAACGGAACTTGAAAGATGTCACCTGAGGATGTCGTCGGCGTAGTGGCGTTGGTGCAGCAGACTTGACAGGCTGCAGAAGCCGATCCTCATGAGCCCCTAGGCCCCGGGGCCTCGGGTGGCTCCGGAGGCGCTGGTGACTCCTCGCGAGCTACCTCCATCTCCGCCTAGGCCGCGGAACGCCTGTCTTTCTGAGCCTCCACGACGCCCCTCATGAGGCGCTGGTACACCGCAACCATGCTCGGCAGGCCGTAAGGCATGCGAACATAGCTGTGGGGTGGACCTCCGCAGCGCCCCACTTGCAAGGGCCAGAGGCGCTCCGTTGTGGCGATCTGATTGAGCCCTGGTATGTCGACGCAGACGCGCAGCCCACCATCCTCGCCTGGATGTGGGGCCACGACTGGCAAGCGGCGGCAACCTCTCATGATCCTTGTCTCCTATAGCTCTTGAATGGCCTCGTCAACGAACTCTTGCTGGTCTGATCTTCCTCGCCTGGCTCCCTCTCGAGGGAAACGTGCTGCGAAGCACGCCTCCACATGGTGCCCAAGCGCCTCCCTCGTGACCCTGGCTAGGTCGGTGGCCCTCCAGGTGACAGCCCCCGAGCCCTGCCTGAGGAGGGCACCGGGCGCGCTTTCCTATGCGATGGAATGAGGGTCCCCCTGGGCAGACACGGGCCCTGAGGGGCCTGCCTCCTGAGGGGCCGAGCCTGACGATGTCTTCTTCTTCTTGGGGGTGGTCTCGGGAAGCCTCCTGCTTCCGCGATCTGGGTCCTCTAGCGACGCGGCCTGATAGGCTCTCTCCAGGGAACACACTGCATCCTTCTCTTCACAGGCCACCGTGATGACGCCGCCACTTCCTAGCATCTTGAGGACGTTGTAGCCGTGGTGAGTCGCAGCCATAAACTTGGCCAGCGCTGGGTACCCGAGGATGGCATTGTATGGCAGGCGGATGTGGGCGACGTCGAAGTCGATGAGCTCGGTGCGGTAGTTGCTGCGAGCCCCGAAGGTGATAGGGAGGCGGACCTGCCCGATCGGGACTGTGGAACCGTCGGTGATCCCGTAGAAAGGCTTGGTTGGCTGAAGCTGGTCATAGGGCACTTGGAGATTGTTGAATGTTTCCACGGACAGGACGTTGAGCCCTGCCCCGCCATCGATGAGGGTCTTGGTGACCAGCACATTGCTGATGACTGCGGAGCAGAGCATCGGGAGGACTCCTGCAGTGGCTGCGCACTTGAGCTGGTCTGCCGAGCTGAACATGATGGGGCACGCCAACCACCTGAGGGGGCGCGTTGCTTCGAGCTTGGGGAGAACTGCATTCACTTCGCGGGCAAGCTGCTTGAAGATACGTTGGGAGGCTGGGGCTTGAGCTCCGCCCAGGACGCAGGCGATTGCGCGCGGCTCCTGGAAGCCCCCAGCCCCCTCGTCTTGATGGCGGTCTTCATTCCTCCTTGGCTGAGGCTGCAGCGGAGGTAGGCCTGCATTGCCATGAGGGCGGTCCTCACGAGGCTGATCCCTCCAGTCTCCCTCGCAAGGCAGGTCCCGCCAGCGGTCCTCGTGAGGCTGGTCGCGCCATCCTGGGCGCGGGCCGTGATCTTCCCAGCATCCTGGGTTTCTTCCACCTCCCCGGCCGTAGCCCTGGTCAGCACGGTCGGGGCGACGGCCGATCCTTCATTCTCGCACGGCGTGGAGCTCTTGACATTCGTTGGTGTTGTGGGTGTGGAGGTCATGGTACACACAGTACCGGCTGCCTCTAGAGGGTTCGGGCAGATCCTTGCCCCGCTTGGTGTCTGGTTCTGCCGTGAGTACGGCAGCCCCCTTGCACTTCGCGTCCTTGGCTTTGGGCTTCTTCTCTTCTGGGTCCGCGGCAGGCAGCTCGAGGAGGGAGAGACGTCCCTCCTCAGCCCTGGCGCACTTGTTCGCCAAGTTGAACAGCTCCAGGGAGGTGCAGAGGTCTTCGTGCATCGCCAGCTCCTTCTTCATCTTGACGTCGCGCATGCCGTCGGAGAAGGCGGAGATGGTGGCCTCCTCTGACACCCTGGGGATCTTGAGGCGCGCGCTGTTGAAGCGCTGGATGTACTTTTGCAGGGTCCCTCCGGGTTGTTGCTTGATGCGGTGCATGTCGCTCACGGCGGGCGGCCGGTCGCGAGTACCTTGGAAGTTGGTGATGAAGCGGGCGCGCATCTGGTCCCAGGAGGAGATCGTGCCTGGAGCCAGGTTCGAGCTCCTTCCTTGAGCGCCATGGGGAACCAGTTCGCCATGACCTTTTCATCCCCGCCGGCAGCCTCGATGCCCAGCTCATAGAGCTGGAGGAACTCTGCGGGATCGGTTGTGCCGTCGTAGCGAGGAGGCAGGTCGGGCTTGAACTTGCCAGACCACGTGACGCTGCGCAGCTCACTGGTGTAGGCGTGGCAACCCGCGGTGGCCACAAAAGGCCTCGGTTGGTGGAGAGCTTGGTCTTGAGGGTCCCCACGCGCTGCAGCTAGGAGCAGGGCGGGGTCTTGTCGCGCCGGAGCTGGAGCAGTGTCGCGGCGTGCCGGAGCAAGGAGCACCCTGGCAGTCCCTTGCGGGCGAGGAACTTCTTGGTAGCTCCGCTCTTGCTGCGCTGGCGCCTGACGGAGCGGGTTCCGCCCAGGGACCAAGCGCCTTGGAGCCATGGCATCTTCTAGGAGGGGAGGCGGCTGGTGCGCCTCTGGAGCTTCGTTGCCCGCGCGGGGCAGAGGGACAGACGGCGCGGAAGAGCCCCCTGCAGCACGGACAAGCTCGGCGACGTGGTCGAGCCATTCTTCGTAGACGTCGTCGACGGGACGACAGCACAGGAGCTCGTTTGCCGCCAGGAGCGCAGCCCGAGCCTCCAAGGGTGCGCGGAGCGCGCGGGACGAAGAACCGGCTTGAGCGAGTGATGGAGTGGCGGTGCGGCCGTCTTGCCGCACGGACGGGTGCTGAGACGATGCCTGCTGCTCGCCCCCCGCAGGGCCAGTGGCGGCTTTGACAGCGGGCGACAGGGAATGACGAGGACGCCCACCGACGGGGGCCGTCTAGGCGACGCGAGAAGTGATGGCGGCCCGGCGCTCGGCGCTGGCCGACGAGCGTCGGACATGGATGCGACGGTCGGAGGAGAACGGAGTGGTGGAAGACAGGTGCCGGCGCACCCCTACCTGGCGTGCCAAATGTCGGATTTCGGGTTCCGGCAGGCCCTTAAGGTTCGAACACTGGGGTGCGCGCGGAAATCACGTCCTCAACCTCCCCGCCTCACAAAGATCTAAACTACTAAAAGAGTCACACAAGAGACACAAGATTTATACTGCTTCGGGCCACCATTGTGGTGTACTACCTACTCCAGTGTGTGGTGGATGGATTGCCTCCTGGGGCTGGTGAGGATGAACAATACAAGGAAGAACTACCTCGCGAGGGTCAGTTCTTAGTTGGGGCGACGAACTGCTGGGAGGAGTTCGGTCACCCTTCTCTCTCTCTCTCTCTCTCTCTCTCTCTCTCTCTCTCTCTCTCTCTCTCTCTCTCTCTCTCTTTCTCTACTTGCTGGCCGGATCCGTGCGCCGAACCGAACTCTCCGAACCCCTTGCTATGTGGGTGGCTGGTCCTATTTATAGGGGCCCTGGTCCTCTTCCCAAATATTGAGCGGGAAGGGAGCCAACAATGGCGGGCTAATTTGAAGGGGGACAACAAGTACATCTATCCTGACAAAAGGTGGTCTTCGCCTGCGAAAGACTCTGCGGTGACGCCGTGCTGGGCTCCATGGTGACCTCCGTCTCGTACTCCGCTTGGTCCTGGTCTTGTTGCACTGAAATGGCAACCTTTGCCTGATGCCTCGGTACTACGTGGCTGCGCTTGCCCCCTTTGCACCAAAGAGGAAAGGGGGACGCTGCGCGCTGGCGCCCGGCTGGCGCCCTCGATCGTCATGGCTTATGTCACGGGCACCTCACGAGGCACCCCGCCTTGATATCTCCGTCTTCTCGCGAGCTAGCCTGAGGAGGCTGCGCCTGAGGATGCACCATGTCGTCCGCCTCGCGAGGCTTGGCCCTTCGCGAGGGTCTTGAGTCTTGTGCTTGATGAAGATGGGCCATGTTGGGCCCCCATTCGAGCCACGCCGCGGGCCGCAGGCAGGCAAGTCTGGGGACCCCTGTTCCCAGAACGCCGACATACCCTACTCCAGTGTGGTGGTGGTGGGTTGCCTCTTGGGCTGATGATGAACAATACAGGGGAAGAACGGCCTCCTGAGGTTGAGGCGTTCTTGTGCTCGGTGAGCTTGTGTGTGGGGGGTGGTCTCTCTTTCTCTAGCTCAGATGAGGTGATCCCCCTCCACTGTGGTGGCTAGTCCTATTTTTAGAGGCCCTGGTCCTTTTCCCAAATATCGAGCGGGAAGGGATCCAACAATGGCGGGCTAATTTGAAGGGGGACAGCTAGTACAAGCTATCATGATTAAAGTAGTCTTCGCCTGCACAAAGTTCTGGTGGTGACGCTGTTCTGGGCTCCACAATGACCTCTGTCTTGCGGTCCATGGTCTTGGTCTTGTTGCACCGAAATGGCAACCTTTGCCTGAGGCCTCAGTACTCCGCGGCTGTGCTTGCCCCCTTTGCACCAAAGAGGAAACAGGGACGTTGTGCGCGCTGGTGCCCGCCTGGCGCCCACCTCGTGCCGATCGTCACGGCTCACGTCACGAGAGCCTCGTGAGGTTCGCCTCGCCTTGATATCTCCGCTCCTCATGAGCCTTCCTAGCTAGGCCACTCCTGAGGGGGTCTTGCGTCGTCCGCCTCGCGAGGCTTGGCCCCTCGCGAGGGTCTTGGGCGCTTTGTTGATGAAGATGGGTCGTACGGCCTGCTGGCTCAGCCACGCCGCGGGCCGCAGGTAGGCAAGTCTAGGGACCCCCTTTCCCATAACGCCGACAGTAGCCCCCGGGCCCAAGGTGTGCATGGGCTTGGCTTCGTGGCGAAGCCAAGGGTCAAGCTCGAAGCACCACGGGCCCCAAAAGCCCGCGGCCTCGGTTAACGCGTGGTGGTTGATTGGACAGGGGCGTCTCCGCTTCCCCACGTTCTTTTCGCAACTGCTTGACCTAACAAAAGGCTGGCGCGGGCGGCACTTGCCTTCATTGCTTCTTCCTCGCCTCGCTCCAGATCCCCTTTCTTGCTCTTCACCGCCACTACCTACAGATCTGCTCCGGCCTCGCTCTGCATCTGCCGCCCATGGCGCCGCACAAGGTCAAGACTTCCTCGTCCCCGGCTTGGTACGAGCCCGCTCTTGAGGCGCCCACTGTCACGAATAAGAGCCTTGCCTCCGTGCACCTGCTGACGGCGGGAGACAGCAACAAGTGGGGGAAGACGGAGCTCCGGCTTGCTTCCGACGAGCCGGAGCCTGAGGGGAGCAACTTCTTCCCCTTCTTTTCGAGCAGCGTTGCCGTCGGGTTGGATCCTCCCTTCTCTGATTTCTTCTATGAAGTCCTCGACCACTATGGGCTGCAGGCGTTGCATCTCCACCCCATCTCTGTCCTCCTCCTGTCCATCTTTGCCTACTACTATGAGGCATACCTGGGCGTGATGCCTTCCGTGGTGCTCCTGCGCCTCTTCTTCTTCCTTCATGTCAGCGAGGGTCACATCTCTGGATGCGCCAACTTCGTTGTGTCCGGCAAGGCCAACTTGATCTCAAGCACCGGGAAGAGGGCCGATAACAATCGATCCAAGTGGGTCATGGTGGATGCCAAGCTCGCCCATCCGTGCCTGGCGTTGCCGACAGAAGCGCCCCGACAAGGCAAGGAGTGGCCCAGGGCGGATCTTGTCGCTGAGCGGGCATTGTCAGTATTGGAGCAGATGATGACTGACCTGAAGCCGGGCAATGCGAGGGCGACCAAAATAACGGGAGCGATGCTCCTGAGGGAGTTCTTGATGCTGCGGGCCGCCCCACTCCAGGCGCGCGCGTGCCCCTTCTGGCAGCTTGAAAAAGGGGAAAACAAGGCCCGCCTGAGGCTGGGGACCTGCCTGACGACGAACAGGACGCTTTCCTGTGCCTCATAGTTGGAGACAACTAGGAGAAACCGCCTAGCGCCTTCATTCCCCTTGCCGGTATCAAAACCGGCGGATCTCGGGTAGGGGGTCCCGAACTGTGCGTCTAGGCCGGATGGTAACAGGAGACAAGGGACACGAAGTTTTACCTAGGTTCGGGCCCTCTTGATGGAGGTAAAACCCTACGTCCTGCTTGATTAATATTGATGGTATGGGTGTTACAAGAGTAGATCTACCATGAGATCAGAGAGGCTAAACCCTGGAAGCTAGCCTATGGTATGATTGTATGTTGTGATTGTTGTCCTACGGACTAAAACCCTTTGGTTTATATAGACACCGGAGAGGGTTAGGGTTACACATGGTCGGTTACAAAGGAGAAGATATCCATATATGTATTGCCTAGCTTGCCTTCCACGCCAAGTAGAGTCCCATCTGGACACGAGACGAAGTATTCAATCTTGTATCTTCATAGTCTAACCGTCCGGCCAATGGAGATAGTTCGGCTATCCGGAGACCCCTTAATCCAGGACTCCCACAGTAGCCCCTGAACTAGGCTTCAATGACGATGAGTCCGGCACACAGTTGTCTTCGGCATTACAAGGCGAGTTCCTTCTCCGAATACATCACAGAAGAATTTGAATACGAGGATAGTGTCTGACCCTGCAAAATAAGTTCCACATTTCACCATAGAGAGAATAATGTTTTCGTAGATCTAATCTGCTAGCTTGTTTTGGCAACATGACGTTACGTCATGGCCCGGTGATTATTCGAACCGTTTCTTTCAACCAGCTCCACACATAACGCGAGGCAGTTTTTTGACACGTCCTGTCAAAGCAGAGATTGTGTCCCCTTATTATGGGATTTTCATCAATACGGTTGTGGTAACCCAACCGTGCCATTAATTACGGCGCTTGGGGGATAAGCGTGTTTTACCAGGCAAGTGGGGATGCTTAGTTTTGTCCGCCCATATAAAGGGATAAGCATTCACCTTTCTATCCACGCCTTCTTCCTCCTCTGCTCATCCGCTCCCGCACACTCGAGCTCTAGCGCCCAAGTCCTCACTTCCATCTCAACCTTCTCCAACCATGTCCGGAGCGGGAGGCAAGTGGATGGTCTCCTCCATCACGGAGGGAGACGTCAAGAAACTGAGGAGAGCCGGATACCTGCCCGACGACATCGCGCACCGGCTCCTAGATGAGGGGCAACTCATCCCCACCCCCAGGCCCCATGAGAGGGTCGTATTCCTCACCTATTTCTTCCGCGGACTGGGATTCCCTCTCCATCCCTTTGTCCCGGGGCTCATGTTCTATTACGGCCTGGATTTCCACGATCTGGCCCCAAACTTCATCCTCAACATCTCGGCGTGTATCGTCTTGTGCGAGGCCTTTCTCCGCGTCAAGCCCCACTTCGGCCTATGGCTGAAGACCTTCAACGTCAATCTGAAGGTGGTGGGCGGCCGCCAAGCGGAGTGCGGAGGCGCCATGGTGGGCAAGATGCCCAACATAACATGGCTCGAGGGCTCCTTTGTGGAAACCATAAAGGGGTGGCAATCGGGGTGGTTCTACATCACCGAGCCGCACGACCCCGCATGGGTAGCGGCCCCCGAGTTCCGATCTGGAACCCCCATGCGGCTCACCTCCTGGAAGGAGAAGGGCCTGTCCTTGGGTAATTCAAAAGAGCTGACTGGACTCCAGTCATGTATTCAAAACATGGTGGACAAGAAGCTCAAGCTCGTCAACATAGTCCAGGTTATGTCCGCCAGATACTCCCGTGCCAACACTGAGAGTTCACTTTGTGGGAGTTCAATCCGACGCAGCACCGAACTCTGAACAGGCTCGTCGACACGACTCATGAAGATGCCTGGAGGGTGCTGTTCAAGAGCGCCGAGGTCCCTCCCCCCATTACTGAGGATCACGGATTCAGCGTGAAGCGCCGAGCCAGTGCGGTAAGTTGTTTTACCTTTCACAGGTTACTTATTTTTATATAGATTGACTCTATGCGGGATCTAAACTCCCGTAATTTTGACAGGACTAGCAGAAGATGGCCGGACAGATCGACTGTCCGGCTCCCTTGCCCGAAGGCCCCGCAGATGCTCTTCTGACGAAGATGCTGACTCCGGACCCTTACAAGGTGCCAGAGAAGACCAAGAAGGCCAAGGGAGCTCGAAAGAGTTCCTGACGCCAGGCGTCATCGGACTCACCATCCGATGACTCTGCGGCGCACTCTTCCCCCGAAGATGAGGAAGAGGAAGAAGAGGCTCCCCCACTGACTGGGGGAGACAAGAAAAGGAAGGCCGCCCCAACTGGGCAGGCCGGAGGGTCCAAGAAGGGAAGGACTCTCCTTTCGAACAGCTCCACCGCCGCCGACGAAGGTGAAGACGAGTGGTTGCCCAGGGCCAAGCCCCAGGGGAGATCGTAAGTATTCGGATACCAAAGTAACCCATAGGATTCCTTTGTCGCATTGCTTTCCCTAATCGCCGAACATAATTACGCAGGCCGCCATGAGCCAATATCGAGGTATCATCAGACGGCTCCCTGGGTTCGTCAGACATGGATAGCAATCCAGTCCCGACTGCCACGTCCCCTCATCCTGCCGACGACGCCGAGGTGTTGTCCCAAGAGGCACTAGATCGAGGGGAGACAGTCCTGAAGGCGCCTCAAGGCGACCTTCCGGACTCCGGGAGCAGAGGGGACGGGCCCCCTGAGAGCTCCGAGTTCGGCCCTCAGCCGAACCCCGCGCCGGAACCTCCAGCGGTTCCGGGCTCGGGTAGGCTGTCTCCTTCTAAGAGGGGTGAGACGCCTGTGCCGGTGACCTCTTTCCATCCAGAGGCGCCGGACAATATGTTGGAAGCGCTTCGCAGCGCTTCCATCGAGGAGGAGCACCGCACTATCATGAGTGCGGTGATCCAGAAGGTTCAGTCCGCCAAGAGCGGATTGACTGAAGCCTGTACTAGCCTTCTAACAGGCTTCGAGGTAAGTGTTTTAAAATGTAGTAGAAATATTACCGCATAGACAGTAGCCCCTGATGCTTTGTTCGGTGTTCACAAAGAAAAGCCGAACAAAGGATTAAATAATATCGCAGGAGTCTAATATAAGTATGTCAATATGCATATGCAGGCTTCGCTGCTGGCGTCCGCCGCACTAACTGCGGAGGTCGCCATACTGAAGGAGGCCCTTGAGGGGTCCCAGAAAGAGCTCGGCCTTGCTAAGAGGCAGCTCGAGGAGAACAAGGGTAAGTAATACCCCGTCTATAGATGAGAAAAAGGACGCGATTACTAAATAATAGGATCATTGTATGTTTGCCAGGGGCCACGACCGAGGTGGCGACCCTGAAGCAAGCGCTATCCCAGGCCAAAGAGAAGGCGGCCCAGGAGCGCACCCAGCGAGAGAGGCACGAGGCTCGGGTGGGCGAGGTGTAGCAAGAGCTCCAGGCTCTCGTGACGAAGCACGAGGCGTTGGAGCTTGACTTGAAGACGCGAGACTCTGAGCTTGTCGTGGCCTGTGAGAGCGCGAAGAGTGCCAAGGCCAAGGCCCAGAAAGCCCTTCAAGAGATCGACACGATAAAGAAGATAGCGGCAGGTAAGGCTTTCTATATGCAAAGCAAGCATGTAAAAGTAAATTATCGATTACTTACCCGGATCCGGAGCTCTTCAGGAGCATTCGCAGATTTGCCCCGCAGTTTGTCCGATGCCGCACTATTTTACCAGGCCGAGGACGGTAGCTCGATGGAGAAGTTGTTCTGGTCTCAGTATGCTGAGGCTGAACATCTGGTGCCGATGAGCGACCAGCTGAAGCAGATGGCTGAGCTACATAAGGCGGCCGATCAGGCCATGAAGGGCTTCATAGTCCGGTTGTGGCCTAGCGATGCCCTTCCGAACAGCTTCTTTGGCCTGGTGAGGTGGCTTGTGAATGCCTGCCCACGGCTGGAGGTTGTCAAGCGATCCGTCTGCATTGAAGGTGCACTCCGGTCCTTCGCCCGTGTAAAAACACAGTGGGTCAAGCTAGACGCCGTGAAGCTGATCAAGGAGGGGCCGCCGGAGGGCAAGGAGCACCGCCACCCCGAGATGTACTACGAGGGTGTTCTGCCAGGCGCCCGTCTTATCGCGGATGAGTGTTCGCAAAATGTAATATTTGAATGAGACTTGCTCGTTTTGTCCTGTATGTATGAAAACTTGTATCGTATTCGCTATGCAACGCTTGTGTGAATTTAAAATAATACCTTCTGTTTGGCTGTTTATCCAATCTGAGAGATGGCTGGTCCTCGGCTTCTGCCCCCATGCCACGAGTGATGGGGTGTTCGGGATAAACCTGAGCACTCTTGTTCCCATGTTTGGGACCTTCGAGGGAGGTGCTCAGCACAACGAACAAGGCAACCGGACTAATAATGCTTTATCACTCTCACGTAGCCATAGAATTCTATAATTTTAAATTTTGGCGAAGCCCCTGGTATTCAGAAGGCTGAATTCGGGGTGCAATACACACCTTTAAGCCGGATAGAGCCGGCCCCTCGCCCTAAGCGGCATAAGTCTTTTGGGACTCGAAAAACCTCGCCGAACAGTGACCAGTCTCTCGCCTTATCATGACAGTCAGTTTTAGCTTTCTCTACTGAGGTGCTCGGACCGGCAGAACCGGGGCAGAATCGCAGTAGTTCTCCTAGCGCTACCTTAGCCGATAGAGCGGAATGTAAGGTACCAAAACATAGGAGCCGGGCAAACCCAACATTTGACCAAAGACATGATTCGAAGCTGATGCATATAATGCTATAAGTTCGGGGTGCCGCACTTGTGAAAGTCTTCGGACTTTTCACACCATATTGTGGGTATGTAAGGCCCTGGTGCATTGGCTGTACCAGAGTGTATGGTTGCTAGGCGTCATTAATGAATTCATAGATATGTATATATATAACAAAAATGCGACAATAGTCGTAATGTCATGCATTGTATATTAAAAAATTGCATTAAAGCAGAGTGATACAGATAGTGTAATAAGAAAAAGAGTAGGACTATGTCCCTTCCAAGGGCGAGCTCAGGAATTATATGAAATCTGTAATCCACCTGGGAATTCCGTAGTTGTCGGCCTCCTTGGTTGTTGTATCATGTGTTCGACAATAGAGCTGCCGGACAGTGTTTCTAGAGATTGAAGTCCTGAAAGAAAAAGAAAATTAACCAAACGGGAAGCACCTGGTGCAGCTTAGGCCGTGTTTTGGGGCGTGCCGTAGTTGTGCCCCCCCACCACCTGTGCACATGGTATTTTTAATGCATAATTATGTACGCGTGGCACGAACAATGCCGTTGGGCTGGGATTGGGGTGGCCGATGTATCGCTACGTGAGCTCAGATCGCGCTAGGCGGTCTGTTTGCCGATTGCCCCGAGCGCGCTTGAAGGTGTCCGGGCTTTGAAACGCCGAACTGGTAGATTGCCTTGAGAGGCTGCTTAGCGCTTCTGCTGCGAGGGCCGCGGTGTGCTCCTCTATTCGGAGAGAGCGCTTTGTGTTTCCATTGACTGTAATAACTCCGCGAGGTCCTGGCATCTTGAGCTTGAGGTATGCATAAAGTGGTACCGCATTGAATCTAGCGAATGCGGTTCGTCCAAGCAGCGCGTGATAACCACTGCAGAACGGGACTATATCGAAGATTAACTGTTCGCTTCGGAAGTTATCTGGGGATCCGAAGACCACTTCCAGTGTAATTGAGCCTGTGCAGTGGGCCTCTACGCCTGGAATGACGCCCTTAAAAGTCATCTTTGTGGGTTTGATCCTTGTGGGGTCTATACCCATTTTGCGCACTGTGTCCTGATAAAGCAGGTTCAGGCTGCTGCCACCGTCCATAAGGATTCGAGTGAGGTGAAATCCGTTGATGATTGGGTCTAGGACCAGTGCGGCGAATCGGCCGTGACGGATACTAGTGGGGTGGTGTCGGATTTCGGGTTCCGGCAGACCCTTAAGGTTCGAACACTGGGGTGCGCGCGAAAATCACGCCTTCAACATCCCCGCCTCACAAAGATCTAAACTACTAAAAGAATCACACAAGACACACAAGATTTATACTGGTTCGGGCCACCATTGTGGTGTAATACCCTACTCCAGTGTGTGGTCGATGGATTGCCTCCTGGGGCTGGTGATGATGAACAATACAAGGAAGAACAGCCTCGCGAGGGTCTGTTCTTGGCTGGGGCGATGAACCGCTAGGAGGAGTTCAGTCGCCCTTCTCTCTCTCTCTCCGATTTTTCGATCCCCCCTATCATGTGGGTGGCTGGTCCTATTTATAGAGGCCCTGGTCCTCTTCCCAAATATCGAGCGGGAAGGGAGCCAACAGTGGCGGGCTAATTTGAAGGGGGACAGCAAGTACGTCTATCATGACGAAAGGTGGTCTTCGCGCGAAAGACTCTGCGGTGACGCCGTGCTGGGCTCCATGGTGACCTCCGTCTCGTAGTCCGCTTGGTCCTGGTCTTGTTGCACCGAAACGGCAACCTTTGCCTGATGCCTCGGTACTCTGCGGTTGCGCTTGCCCCCTTTGCACCAAAGAGGAAAGAAGGACGCTGCGTGCGCTGGCGCCCGCCTGGCGCCCTCGATCGTCATGGCTTGCATCACTGGCACCTCGCGAGGTACCCCGCCTTGATATCTCCGTCTCCTCGCGAGCCAGCCTGAGGAGGCTACGCCTGAGGATACGCCATGTCGCCCACCTCGCGAGGCTTGGCCCCTCGCGAGGGTCTTGAGTCTTGTGCTTGATGAAGATGGGCCATGTTGGGCCCCCATTCGAGCCACGCCACAGGCCGCAGGCAGGCAAGTCTGGGGACCCCCATTCCCAGAACGCCGACAGCAGCCCCCGGGCCTGTGGTGCGCACGGGCTTGGCCGTGACGAGAGGCGAAGGGGCAAGGGCGAAGCGCCGCGGGCCCTAACAGCCTGCGGCCCTAGGCGCCGCGTGGCGGTTGATGGGACGTGGGTGGCACTGTTCCCCCCACGCCCCCTTATTCTGTGCCTTGTCAGGCGGACTTGTGGTTGCACACAGCCGCTCCCCTTCCTGTTGCTCGGGTGTCTCCTGCTCTTCCTTCCTTCGCACACCGGCCCCCACCTCCAATCCAATCTCAAATCTTCCCCCCTCCTTCCCATCGCCATGACTCCGACGAGGAAGGAGAGAAGGGAGAAATCCACGCCTCCGTCTTGTGTGCCGCCATCGGTGGCCCCCGCCGTCGGCCAGTCGACCGTACTCAACCAAGAGTTCCTGGGCAGGGACAACTTGTCCCTGGCCTCCGTCTTCAACGAGTGCGGGAGGACGATGGCTTGGCCAGCGTCCCACTTCTCCATCAACAGGATAGCAACCGAGGTTCCATGTTTCACCGATGCCTTGTGGGCGGGTCTGGTTCCCCCCTTCTCCGATTTCTTCAATGCCGTGCTCTCCCATTATCAGATTCACTTGATGCATCTAAGTCCTGAGTCCATCACCCTTCTTTCGGTCTTCGCCTTCATTTGCGAAGCCATGGTGGGCATCCCTCCTTCGGTGGCCTTGTTGCGCCACTTCTTCTCGCTACGTCTTGTTGACCCTTCCCAGCGCTGGGCATGCGTGAGCTTTGCTGCCGAGCCTGCGACCGAGGCCTCTGGGATTGACTTCAAACTCCCCCAGCCCGCGGTTGGGTTCCGCGAGCGGTGGTTGTATGTGGACGCAGGCGTACCTAGCCCCCTGCTATTGGAGACGACCTCGCCTACTGTCCCCAATTCGGGTTGGGGCCAGGAGACTCTCAAGAGCCCCCGGCTCGTCTTCGTCTGGAGCCGCTTCACGCTCCTGAGGAAGCTCGGCGTGAAAGCGCCCAAAGTGGTGAAGGAGTTTCTGTTGTGCCGCGTCGCTCCCCTGCAGCGCCACTTTCGCCGGATGTGGGCTTTCCGTGGAAGCGAGGATAACATGAGGCTCCAGGAGGAGGACCTGGCTCCGGCGGTGTTGAAGTCGACGCTCTTGACCTTAGCCGGTGACCTCTACCCCGGCAATGTCCGGCAGGGAGGGGCCCTACTGTACCTCTGCCAGAGCAGGGCCAACTTCGTGAAGCAGATGCCTGTCTTCGATGAATGGGGGCTGCGCCCGGCCGGCCTCCAGGGACCTCGCGAGAACCCAGTGGTGGTGACTGCCCTTCCAACCGGCCATGGCGGCTCCTCCTCAAGTGGCGGAGCAGGGAGGCAGGAGGCGCCTGAGGCCGAGGGTGCCCCTGATGAGGTGGCAGCGCCGGGTGGCGCTCGCGAGGGGACAGCTCCTGAGGCCCGCGCCGCTGCAGCTGAAGGTGGCAAGAAGCCGCTCCCGGCGCGTGGGGCTGAGGCCTGGGAGGCCCTAGTTGTGTCTTCTGGCGAGGCAATGGAAGGCAGGCGCCCCTGACGCGGACCGCTCTGATGCCCCGCCCCCGCGGCGGGATGACCTTTGTGCTCTTCGCTTGGGCCGCTTCCGCGTGGACTTTGAGGCCCTCCGGAGGAAGAGGGAGGCCCTAGGTGTTGACTTCCCTTGTCGCACGCTAAAGCGCAGGAAGTACTTCGCCACTGACGAGTAAGTCCTCTTTCTCTCTGGCTCCTGATCCCCTTGCTGCTTCCGTTGATCCTTGTTCTGCAGGCCCCTCCCGACTGAGCTCGCGGAAGTCGCGGAGGTGCCACCTCCCTTAGCTTCGTCCCCTCTATTGTCTTCAAGTGCTCCGAGCAGCTCTGCCCTGGTAGTAAGGGCGTCTGAAGGGGCGGACCATCCCGAGGTGCACCGTGGCCCGTCATTCCCCACGATCTTCCTTCACGGGCCCTCTCGGGGAATAGCCAGCTTGCCGTGGGCTTCTCGTCTGGTCGGGGACCACGACTGGTTGAGGCGCCTCCTACGCCCCTCATCTGGAGACAGGCTTGCTCTAGGTCGGGCTCCCGGCGTGACGCGCCCGGCCATCGCGAGGGCGCCAGCCCCCAGCCCTCTGCCCGGAGGGGGAACAATGGTTCGCGGCCCCCGGCGCTTGCTTGGGGCGGATGACGGTGTGGAAGATGTGCTTGAGCATGCCCGGGAGCGCCGCGCCCGCCGCCAAGGGTTCCTTCGAAGAGCGGCCGACGCGGTAAACTTGCTTGGGGAGAAGCTCGCTGATGAAGACGCGCGCCTGGAGGCCGAGGGCCTGCGCCTGGCTGCAGGGAGGCGCGAGCTGGAGGCGGCCATCACCCTCGCGCGCCGTCAGCGGGGTCTTGATGATGAAGAGGCGAAGGCGTCGCTGGAGGCCTCTCGAGTGGCCCAATCCCAGGCCACCGAGGAGGCCCAGAGAGCAGACCGATGGCGAGAAGCAGCGGAGGAGCGAGCTCGCGAGCTCCTAGCCCGGTGCCACTCACTGGAGGAGCAGGCGGAGCTGCGCGAGCTGGCCCTTGCATCGATGCGGGTGGCCTCCGGTGACCCAGCCGAGCTCCAGAGGTGCGAAGAAGCGTTGACGCTGGAAGCCGATGAACGCACTCGCGAGTACGAGTGGCTGGAGACGAGGGAGCGCCTAGTGACGCAGGCGGAAGACGATGTCGCTGCGCGGGAAGCGCGTGTCCTGGAGGAGGTTTGTCGTCGGGTGGCGACGGCGCGCCAAGGCCTCGAACAAGAGTTCGAGGGGAAGCTGGGGATGATCCGGGTCGAAGCCGAGGGTAGAACCGCAGCCCTGTGGGTCCAACGTGATGAGGCGACGCGGCTGGCCGACGCCTCCCGAGCCGCCCTTGAGGCAGCGCAAAAGGAGCTGCCTGCCTCGCAGGCCGAGGTGCTCCGTCTTCGCCAGCGGATGGAAGAGGTCGAGGCCGTTGAGCATCAGAATGCCGACGAAATACGCCAGCAGCGACTCCTGGAGCACGCGCATGGCCCCATGCTCACCACGCTCAGGGGAGGGCTAACGTGGCCTTAGGCAACATCTGCGAGGCGTCCGTCGGCGAACCACACACGATCAATTATGCCGGTAACTTGTAGTTCTTCACCGCCGTGGTGACGCAGCTGGAGGCACGGTCGGTCAGGGCCGACAGGTTGGTGGAGGAGAGGAGCCGCGCCTTGCTCAAGCGCGCCTTTTCCCATGTCTTCAGCCATCTCCAGAACATGAATCCCTGTTTCGATTTTGACGCTGTCATTGCCCCAGTCTCCCAGGCCGTCCGAGATGACTTGGTGCGCTGGGTGGAGGATAATGTGGACGCCCTTGTCAGGGCCTTCGCTTCGGACGACAGCGACGTGGTCGTGGGTGCTGACGAGGACGGCGCGGCGAGCGGCCCTGACGCCGCCGGCAGCGACGCAGGCGGCGATGGCGAGCTCGGCGACTTCGGCGAAGGCTCAGGAGGTGCCTCCAGGGACGCATTGGGGGATTGGTCCGACTGAGTGCGTATCGCTCCTGTCTTGTTCACCCTGCATGAATAGAACTCAGGCTTTTGACCTGGTGGCTTGTGAGAGCATTTTGGGAGGGGAAGCCCCTCATGTAAAAACCTGTGTCCATCGTATCAGTAGTAATCAAATTGCGCTCGTGCCTGACGGTGGGCTGGTTTACCTTTGCCCCACACTGGTTCCGAGGCGGCCTGCGGGAGGGCGCGACGCCTTGGGTGCTCCCTAGTTGGGTCCTCAGGATGTCAGATCGTCGCTGGTGAAAAACTTCATAGGCGTTGGCCTTCTTCACAGGCTCTGGGCCTTCTCCTGAGCGTGAGGGCTTCACAGGCACTCGCCTTGCTTCACAGGCTCTGGGCCTTTTCCTTGGCGTGAGGGCTTCACAGGCACTCGCCTTGCTTCACAGGCTCTGGGCCTTTTCCTTAGCGCGAGGGCTTCACAGGCACTCGCCTTGCTTCACAGGCTCTGGGCCTTTTTAAACAGGACAGCCTCCATAGGCACCCGAAAATCCTCCCGAGGGGGAGTAACAATGGCAGTCTGGGTTGCGCGCGAGCCAGGCCTGACCCGACTCGCGAGGGGCTCGCGAGGGGCTCGCAAGGGGAGGCAGCTGTGACGGAGCGGTAACTAGAACGTGAGAAATGGCTCGAGCGAGAATAAGCACCCCTTCCCTGAACACACGCAAATCTCAAATTCAAATCCAACTTAAATCCAGCGGGGGAAAGCAACAGCCAAAGGGAAATGCAACGAAAAGCAGACAAAAAGCCGCGTCCGGCACCTAATCTAGTCTTGGACGTCTTCTCAACAGCGCGGAGCAAAGTGCTGTCCACTGGACGTGGGAGGGAGCCCCAGGGCCTGAGGCCGGCACCACTGAGCCTCCGGGGCGTGTACAGCCCCACTCATTATTATGTGAGAGTGTCACGGGGCGGCGAGCTTCACAGGCACTGGGCCTTCTTCACAGGTACTGGCCTTTCTTCATATCGCCAGACGAGGGGCCCACCTTGCGCCACACTCTAGTGCCATTAGCAACGATCGGAAGCCAGGACGCCACGCGATGGGGTAGAGCGGTCGCCAGCGGTTCCCCCGACGACCACGGGTCCTCCGCCAGGGGCAGGCCCTGAGGCACCTCCCCAGCAGAGGGCCTACCTCCTGAGAACGCCTTGCTCCGAACGCCGCGGTGGTGATGTAGGATCTCGACCCCTCTCCCGCAGCCCCCTGCACCCTCCTCCCGAGGGGTAGGAGACTGTGGGAGTGGGGCAGCTGCTTTGCTGCGGCGACCTGCACCTCCTGCGATCCATGGTTAGCATATACCTGCCCCTGAAGAGTTAGCAGTGCCGGATAGTCGCTGCCTCTAGCGTGGCCAGCGGGCTTGTCCATGGGCTCCTGGAAGGGCTCGGCTTCTACTGCCTCGTCCCCCCCAGCTTGGGCCGAGGAGCGAGCCTTGCCTGCTCTCGCGAGCGTGTCCTTGGTCCAGCATGAAGGGCACGTATTCCTCCGTCGTCGTCATCCCGAATGCCACGCCATGATGCCCCGCATGCCACGCGGTCCCACCGGCCGTGCCTACCACGAGGTGGCAGCGCGGCAGCCCTCCAGGGCCGCGGGTCGCGTCGAGTCCATCTTCTTCGTGGGCTGTTGTCGGATTTCGGGTTCCGGCAGACCCTTAATGTTCGAACACTGGGGTGCGCGCGGAAATCACGTCCTCAACCTCCCCGTCTCACAAAGGTCTAACTACTAAAAGAACTGCGCAAGAGACACAAGATTTATACTGGTTCGGGCCACCATTGTGGTGTAATACCCTACTCCAGTGTGTGGTGGATGGATTGCCTCTTGGGGCTAATTATGACGACACTACAAGGAAGAACTGCCTCGCGAGGGTCTGTTCTTGACTGGGGCGGTGAACTGAGGAGTTCAGTCGTCCTTCTCTCTCTCTCTCTCTCTCTCTCTCTCTCTCTCTCTCTCTCTGATTTCGATCCCCTTCCATCTCAAAACCGAACCCCTTGCTATGTGGGCGGCTGGTCCTATTTATAGAGGCCCTGGTCCTCTTCCCAAATATTGAGCGGGAAGGGAGCCAACAATGGCGGGCTAATTTGAAGGGGGACAACAAGTACTCTTATCCTGACTAAACGTGGTCTTCGCCTGCGAAAGACTCTACGGTGACGCCGTGCTGGGCTCCATGGTGACCTCCGTCTCATAGTCCGCTTGGTCCTGGTCTTGTTGCACCGAAATGGCAACCTTTTCCTGATGCCTCGGTACTCCGCGGCTGCGCTTGCCCCCTTTGCACCAAAGAGGAAAGGAGGACGCTGCGCGCGCTGGTGCCCGCCTGGCACCCTCGATCATCATGGCTTGCATCACTGGCACCTCGCGAGGCACCCCGCCTTGATATCTCCGTCTCCTCGCGAGCCAGCCTGAGGAGGCTGCGCCTGAGGATGCGCCGTGTCGTCTGCCTCGCGAGGGTCTAGAGTCTTGTGTTGGTGAAGATGGGCCATGTTGGGCCTCGACTCAAGCCACGCCGCAGGCCGCAGGCAGGCAAGTCTGGGGACCCCCGTTCCCAGAACGCTGACAGTAGCCCCCGGGCCCGTGGCGCGCATGGGCTTGGTCGTGCCGTGAGGCGAGAGGGAAGGGCAAAGCACCGCAGGCCCTAACAGCCTGCGGCCTTGGGCGCCGCATGGCGGTTGACTGGACGTGGGCGACTCCACTTCCCCATGACGCCTTGGTGACCGTGCGAGGTGGACAAGTCCCTGCATGCAAATCGTGTCATGATTACCTATGATCGTGGAGGCCGGCGGTTGGCCTTCGCCGGCTATAAGTACGGCACCGCGCGTGCCCTTCCAATCCATCTCTTCTTGCTCTCTCACATTCGCCTCAGTTCTTGCTCCGTCTTGGTTTGATGGCTCCATCGAGGAGGTACTCGGCTGCGGAGAAGGGGAAGGCCCTCCAGGTTGGTCCTGCGTCTCCCCCGCCCAAGCGTGGTCATGGGCGCCCTCGGAAGCATCCGGTGGCCGCTCCGGCCGCGTCCGGTGGCCATGGGGGTGGCCCCCAGCGTGGCGGCGGGCGAGCCGCCGTGGCCGAAGGACACGCCTGGATCGCGCGTTCTCCCAGGCCGCGCTTTCGCGCTGTGCAGCCACTGCCAGAGTTCGTCGTCTGGTCGGCGGAGCCGACTCGCGCCCGGCTCCCGCTCCCCCGCTTCCTCCTTGGTGAACTCCCGGCCGGCGCTCCTGGTGGCCTCTGGCTCCAGGCGAAGGGCTGCTACAGTAGGTCCTCGTGGGTCGCGCTGGAGGTCTCCGCCGGCGGGGGCTTGGCCTTCACTAGTGGCTGGCAGGCGTTCGCCCGTGCTCGCGGCCTGGAGCGTCGGTGCACTCTGCACTTCAGGTTCGACGGCGACGTCACCCTCTATGTGAGGGTGTTTGGGGAAGATGGTCGCCGCGCGGGGTGCTGCCCTGAGGACGACGACCGCGTCCATGGGCCCCGCTCCAATGGCGATGGAGGGGGTAGCGCCCGCGCGGATGGCGGCGTCCGCGACTCCCCAAGCTTCATCAGCTCTTCCTCAAGCGACTCCTCCAGCGGTGGCAGCAGTCCTCCCCCGCACCGTCGAGCTTGCTTGGGAGGTGGCGGTTCGTCCACCCGCCGTCGTGCCTTGGTGAAGCGCGAGAGGGAGTCCGCCTGAGGCCCTGAGGCAGCCCGTGTCGCCTCCGCGGGCCAATGTGAGGGGGGGGGGCTGCGCCGGGCTCGTCTTTTTCCTTTCTCTTTTGTTCCCTGTGTAAGACAGAACAACCGCGTGGAGCCCCCTTGGGGCGTGTTGGGAAACATTGCCGTTTTAGCTATTACCTTGACCTCATTTTTTGCACCTCTTGATTTCTCGCCTGTGCGTAGATAGTTTTCGACCCCTGCCGGGGGGTGGGGCGACTGACCCAGGCCCTGTGTGCGCATCGCGGTGCCCGAGGGGCACGGACTAGAAGGGGTGCTCCTGTAATGTGCCAGGGTCGTGAAAACCTTCCTGCGGCTAGGGCAGAAACCCTCGCGAGGACGTCTGAGCACCATCCCTCGCATGGTTGTTTACGAGAGAAACCAAAGCAAGGAGCGAAATCGACGAACCACAAATCAGCAACAGTGACAACTTCAATAAGACTCCAAATGCAAACAAACACGTCAACTACGGAAAGCAAATGAAAAAGCCGTGTCCGGCACCTAATCTAGTCTTCGACGTCTTCTCACCAGCGCGGAGCTAAGTGCTACCACTGGGCATGGGAGGGAGCCCCAGGGCCTGAGGCCGGCGCTCCTGAGACTCCGGGGCGTGTACAGCCCCACTCATTATTACATGAGAGTGTCACGGGGCGGCGAGCATCACAGGCATTGGCCTTGCTTCACAGGCTCCGGGCCTTTTCCAAAGCGATAGCTTCACAGGCGCTCGCTTTGCTTCACGGGCTCTGGGCCTTTTCAAAAAGGGATGATCTTCAGAGGCACTCACCTTGCTTCACAGGCTCTGGGCCTTTTCAAAAAGAGATGATCTTCACAGGCACTCGCCTTGCTTCACAGGCTCTGGGCCTTTTCAAAAAGAGATGATCTTCACAGGCACTCGCCTTGCTTCACAGGCTCCGGGCCTTTTTCCAAAGCGATTATGTTCACAGGCACTCGCCTTGCTTCACAGGCTCCGGGCCTTTTTCCAAAGAGATGATCTTCACAGGCACTCACCTTGCTTCACAGGCTCCGGGCCTTTTTCCAAAGTGATGATCTTCACAGGCACTCGCCTTGCTTCATAGGCTCCGGGCCTTTTTAGGGGTAGAACCTCCGGAGGTGCTGGATGTTCCACGCGTTCTGGACCGGCACTCCCTCCTGAGTCTCCAAGCGCGCGGAGCCGGGCCTGGAAACATGAACAACCTTGAACGGGCCCTCCCACATGGGAGAGAGCTTGTGCAATCCCTCCCTAGAGAGGACCCGCCTGAGCACGAGGTCTCCTACCTCAAGGGTCCTGGGGCGGATGTTGCGGCAGTGGTACCGCCGTAGCGCTTGCTGATACCTCGCTGCTCGCAGCGCGGCCTCCCGGCGATGTTCCTCCCCCAACACGAGGTCCGTCCCCCGCATGGCGTCCAGCTGCGCCTTGTCGAACGCCAGGACCCGCGCGGAGCGACGCCTGACCTCGTGAGGGAGGACTGCCTCCGCTCCGTAGACCAGGAAGAATGGGGTTTCTCCAGTCGGTTTGGTCGCGGTGGTGTGGATGGACCACAGCACGGACTGAAGCTCATCGTACCAACCTCGGCCACAGGCCTCCAGCTTCTTCTTGAACGTCCTGGTCTTGAGGCCCCTCAGGACCTCCGCGTTGGCTCGCTCGGCCTGGCCGTTGCTTCGGGGGTGCACCACTGAAGCGTAGCATATCTGTGTTCCAAGGTTAGCACAGTATGTTTTGAAGAGGTTACTGGTGAACTGCGAACCGTTGTCTGTGATGATGCAGTTCGGCACCCCGAACCGGCTCATGATGCCCCTGATGAACTTGACCACGGAGCCCACGGGGATGGTGCGGACGGCCTGCACTTCAGCCTTCTTGGTGAACTTGTCCACGGCGACGTAGAGGTAGCGGTAGCCCCCTGGCGCCCGAGGAAACGGGCCCAGGATGTCCAGCCCCCAGACTGCGAAAGGCCACGAAAGGGGTATAGTCTGCAGGCCTCCCGCCGGCTGATGGATTTGCTTGGCGTGGAACTGGCAGGCCTCACAAGCTTTCACCGGTTCGACGGCGTCATTGAGTGCGGTGGGCCAATAAAACCCACCGCGGAACGCCTTGCCGACGAGGGTCCGTGATGATGAATGATGTCCACAGTCTCTGCCGTGTATGTCTTCCAGCAGTTCCTTTCCTTGCTCCCTGGAGATGCAGCACAGGGATACATCGTTTGGTCACTTCTGGTAGAGCTCTCCATCCTTGATGCAGTACACCGTGGCATGCCGTGCCACACGCTCCGGTTCCTCCTCCTTCTCCGGCAAGGTCCCTTGTGTTAAGTAACTCCGGAGCTCCGTGATCCAGCATCCCTCCTGAGGTTCCATCGTCAGGAGCAGACGTGCTCCTGAGGCCGGGCCACAGACCGGGGCTCCTGAGGCAGGTGGCTAGGGGAGCTCCTCCCGAGGCTGAGCTGTGTTTGACAATGACGTCAAGGCTGAGGTCTTGAAGAGCCGCTCCTCGAAGACACCAGGCTCCTGAGGTAACCGCATGGACGCCCGTTTGGCGATGTCGTCGGCCTCCTGATTGGTGCCACGTGGCACATGCTGCAACTCCAACCCCCAGAACTGCTTTTCCATCCGGCGGACCTCCGCAAGGTAGGCTTACATGTGCTCATCTTTCGGCTCATACACCTTGTTGGAGAAATTAGCAAGGAGCTGCGAATCGCCCTTAATGGTGAGGCGTTTCACCCCCAGGGCTGCCGCGGCCTTCAAACCCGCTATCAAACCTTCATACTCCACTATGTTGTTGGAGACCTTTTCACCTTGCTGGAAACAGAGTTGTACGGCGTAGTAGAGCTTGTCCTGAGTGGGCGATATAAGCACTGCCCCAGCCCCAGCACCATGTCTGGAGAACGCCCCGTCGAAGTGCATGACCCAGCCTTCTGGCGCCTCGCTCCTCGGGGAGAGGGACCAATCCTCGTCGGCATTGAGGCCTAGTGCCTCCGTCCATTCTGCCACAAAATCTGCCAACGCTGCTCCTTTGATGACCCTGGTTGTGCTGAACTCGAGCTGAAACTCCTGCAGCTCTATGTTCCACTCAGCGACCCTTCCGGCTGAGTTAGGGCTCCTGAGCACTCTCTCCAGGGGGTATGACGAGACAACTTTGATGGAATGAGCTTGGAAGTAGTGACGTAGCTTGCGCGAAGCTACCAGTAGCGCGAGGAGGAGCTTCTAAGGCATTGGGTACCGTGCCCTAGCATCCCGTAGCACTGTGCTAACAAAGTAAACTGGGTGCTCGACAAGGCTGGGAGCATCTGGGGTTGCCGCGCCCTCGGGAGGTAAGGGCGCCTCACGGGGCGACGTGGCCTCTGGAGGTGGACCATCTGGTCGGGCGGCCTCTCCTGCCCCCGGTGCATTCCTCGGCAGCTGACCCTCCTCAGCTGCGGTTGTGGCTTCTGTAGGCTTTCCTTGTTCCTGTTTTGTCCTGCCTCGGGCTGCCGCTGCGACCTTGACTTGGCGCTCCTCCCTAACCACCACCAGGGCAGCGCTGGCGGAGTAGGGTGTGGCGGCAAGGTACAGCAGCAGGGGCTCCTGAGGGCGCGGAGCCACCATGACTGGGGGACTGGTCAGGTACCTCTTGAGATCTTGAAACGCCTTATCTGCCTCTTCAGTCCATTCAAAGGGCCCCTTTTTCTTCATCAGCTGGAAGAAAGGCAGCGCTCGCTCCCCTAGTTTGGAGATGAAGCGCCCTAGCGCGGTCACGCGCCCAGTGAGCTTCTGCATTTCTCTGAGGGTCTTTGGTGGACTCATGTCTTCGATCGCCTTGACCTTCTCGGGGTTGGCCTCGATGCCACGATGGGACACGAGGAATCCCAAGAGCTTGCCCGAGGGGACGCCAAACACACATTTCTCTGGGTTGAGCCGCAGGTTTACAGCGTCGAGGCTCGCGAAGGTCTCCACCAGGTCTTGTATCAGGGTCTTGGCCTCCCGAGATTTTACCACAATGTCATCAATGTAGGCTTCGACATTCTTTCCGAGCTACTGGCCCAAGGTGATGTGCATCAGTCGCTGAAAAGTTGCCCCTGCGTTACGCAACCTGAACGGCATGCATATACAGCAGTATACCCCGCACGGGGTCAAGAAGGCGGTCTTCTCAATGTCTTCCACGGCGATCTTGATCTGGTGATACCCGGAGAAGGCGTCCAGGAAGCATAGCAGGTCACACTCCACAGTGGAATCGACAATCTGGTCGATGCAGGGGAGCGGGAACGGATCTTGCGGGCATGCCTTGTTGAGGTTGGTGAAGTCGACACACATGCGTTCTTTCCCCCCCCCCCTTCTTGGGCACAACAACAGGGTTGGCCAACCAATCCGGGTATCGAACCTCGCGAATGACCCCAGCGGCCTCTAGTTTGCGGGTCTCTTGGGCGATGAAAGCCTGCTTCTCCGTGGACTGCCGCCTGGCCTTCTGCTTCACGGGGCGTACGTTTGGGCACACGTTGAGGTGATGCTCGATGACACTTCTAGGGATCCCTGCCAGCTACTCTGGCTCCCAAGCAAATACCTTCTTATTCGAGCGCAGGAACTTGACCAAGGCCTCCTCCTGCTCAGGCTCTAGGTTGGCGCCTACGGTGAAAGTGGCACCGGAGGACCCGTCCTAGTCGACGGGTATCTTCTTGGTTTCTGCTTTGTCCTGGGTGAACAACTGCTTCTTCTTGATGGGCCCAGCCCCCTTGGGCTCAGGGGTCTCCGCGTCAATGGGCCGTGCCGGTGCCGCCGTTTTGAAGGCGAGCTTGAGTACTTGCAGGGCGTCCCTGGTGTCCCCGTGCACGGCGAGGGTGCCGCTGCTCCCGGGCATCTTCATGAGGTTGTACACCGGGTGCGTGGCGGCCATGAATTGAGCCAGAGCTGGGTAGCCGAGGATGGCGTTGTAAGGGAGGCCGATGGGTGCGATGTCGAAGTCGACCATCTCCGTGCGGAAGTTGTCGTAGGTGTCGAAGGTTACCGGGAGCCGGATCTGTCCCAATGAGTCAGATGATCCGCCCCCGACACCCGAGAAAGATCGACTGGGTCACATCCGCTCCCAAGGTATGCAGAGGAGGCTGAAAGTCTCGACCGAAAGCACGTTGAGGCCCGCGCCGCCGTCAACGAGGGTGTAACGCCCCGGACACATCCGCCGATGGTCGCTACTCCTGGCGGGATCTAGACTGGCCCCACAGATCAATACTAGTCTTTTCTGCGCACTTTTTCCTCACTCATGCGCACTCGGGAGCAACTTCCCGGTCGGTCACCCATCCTGACACTACTCCAAGCTAAGCACACTTAACTTTGGAGTTCTGTCCGATAGTCTCCGGAAAGGAAGGAATTCCTTGTTGATATGAGTAGTCTATCATCCCTAATAAGCCAGGCCATCACATACACCCCCACTCAGAGGAACCGACATCCTCGTCGGGCCACAGGAACGTTCCCTCTTGGCACATACGTCTGTGCTTCCAGTCCAGTACATGTGCCATGCCGTGTGCCACGACGGGTCACAAACGTCATGAACAACATGACCACGCACCTGTCCGCAACCATCCGTGTAACCGTGAGGGTCGGCTCTGATACCAACTTGTAACGCCCCGGACACATCCGCCGATGGTCGCTACTCCTGGCGGGATCTAAACAGGCCCCACAGATCAATACTAGTCTTTTCTGCGCACTTTGTCCTCACTCATGCGCAGTCGGGAGCAACTTCCCGGTCGGTCACCCATCCTGACACTACTCCAAGCTAAGCACGCTTAACTTTGGAGTTCTGTCCGATAGTCTCCGGAAAAGAAGGAATTCCTTATTGATATGAGTAGTCTATCATCCCTAAATAAGCCAGGCCATCACAGAGGGTCCTGGTGACGGCCACCTAGCAGATAGTGGGGGTGCACAACAGCGGGAGTGCGCCCGAGCCAACCGGGTTGGTCGGTGGTCCTCCGAGCTGAAGGTCAGGCCGGCCTCAGGCGCCGCCCGGTCTGGAGGAGCCCCCGCCGTGCGGAGACGGTGTTAACCCGGCGGGCAAAGGGCTTGACGTGGCGACTTGTGGGCGGCGCCGGTGAGCCGCCCAGGAGGGCCGCAACGACTGGAGGCGTCGACGTCGTGGTGCAGTCACTCCGTCGCGCGGGTGGATGCCGCAGTGGCGCTCGCCGCTCGTTTCCCGCCAGGCCGGTGGCGGTGTCGACGCCGGGTGACGGGGAACGACGAGGACGCCTACCGACGGGGGCCATCTGGGCGACGCGAGAAGCGGTGGCGGCCGAGTGCTCGGCGCGGGCCCGACAAGCGTCAGACATGGATGTGACGATCGGAGGAGAGCGAAGCGGTGGAAGACAAATTCCGGTGCATCCCTACCTGGTGCGCCAAATGTCGGATTTCGTGTTCCGGCAGACCCTTAAGGTTCGAACACTGGGGTGCGCGCGGAAATCACGTCCTCAACCTCCCCGCCTCACAAAGATCTAACTACTAAAAGAACTGCGCAAGAGCCACAAGATTTATACTAGTTCGGGCCACCATTGTGGTCTAATACCCTACTCCAGTGTGTGGTGGATGGATTGCCTCTTGGGGCTGATTATGACGAACACTACAAGGAAGAACTGCCTTTTGAGGGTCTGTTCTTGACTGGGGCGGTAAACTGAGGAGTTCAGTCGCCCTTCTCTCTCCCTGCGGACCGCGAGCTGCCTGGGGCGCGGGGTCGCCCGAGGCGGGCGGTTCCGCGCGTTTGGGCCACGCAGCCCACGGGTCGGGGTTGCCCTCCTGGTAGCCGGGCATGGTGATGAAGACGTGACGGGGCACGGAGTGGTGGAAGTCGAACTCCAGCGCACCCCTACCTGGCGCGCCAAATGTCGGATTTCGGGTTCCGGCAGACCCTTATGGTTCGAACACTGGGGTGCGTGCGGAAATCACGCCTTCAACCTCCCCGCCTCACAAAGATCTAAACTACTAAAAGAATCACACAAGAGACACAAGATTTATACTCGTTCGGGCCACCATTGTGGTGTAATATCCTACACCAGTGTGTGGTGGATGGATTGCCTCCTGGGGCTGGTGATGATGAACAATACAAGGAAGAACAGCCTCGCGAGGGTCTATTCTTGGCTGGGGCGATGAACTGCTAGGAGGAGTTCAGTCGCCATTCTCTCTCTCTCTCTCCGATTTTTCGATCCCCCTATCATGTGGGTGGCTGGTCCTATTTATAGAGGCCCTGGTCCTCTTCCCAAATATCGAGCGGGAAGGGAGCCAACAATGGTGGGCTAATTTGAAGGGGGACATCAAGTACATCTATCCTGACTAAAGGTGGTCTTCGCCTGCGAAAGACTCTGCGGTGACGCCGTGCTGGGCTCCATGGTGACCTCCGTCTCGTAGTCCGCTTGGTCCTAGTCTTGTTGCACCGAAACGGCAACCTTTGCCTGATGCCTCGGTACTCCGCGGCTGCGCTTGCCCCCTTTGCACCCAAGAGGAAAGAAGGACGCTGCGCGCGCTGGCGCCCTCGCTCGTCATGGCTTGTGTCACTGGCACCTCGCGAGGTACCCTGCCTTGATATCTCCGTCTCCTTGCGAGCCAGTCTAAGGAGGCTGCGCCTGAGGATACGCCGTGTCGTCCACCTCGCGAGGCTTGGCCCCTCGCGAGGGTCTTGAATCTTGTGCTTGATGAAGATGGGCCATGTTGGGCCCCCATTCGAGCCATGCCGCAGGCAGGCAAGTCTGGGGACCCCCGTTCCCAAAATGCCGACAGGTGGTCCCTATGATCGAAGGTGATCGGACAGGAGGACCAAGGGTTGAACTTTGGGGCGACTGGCTCCAATGCATATACGTCCTTGAGCGCACGCTTCCGCTCCCTCTTGGGGATGTGGGTTGCGTATATCATGTTCACCGTCCGCACTTGCGGGGGAAACCTCTTCTGTCCTCCAGTGTGCGGATGCTGGGGTTCTTCCTTGTCATCGCTATGCGGCCCCTTGTCCTTGTTTTCGGCAATTAACTTGCCGGCCTGCTTGAACACCCAACAATCCTTGTTGGTTTGATTGGCTGGCTTGTCTGGGGTGCCGTGTATATGACACGAGCGATCGAGTATACGGTCCAAGCTGGACGGACCCGGCATACTTTGTTTGAATGGCTTTTTCCGCTGACCGGGTTTAGAGCCTTTGAATCTGGCATTGACTGCCGTATCCTCAGTACTTTCGTTGTTAATGCGGCGCTTATGCTTGTTGCGATGTGACCTGCTACTGCCGTCCTTGGTATTAGAGGTACCATGGTTCTTTGATATGTTATTACTGCGAGCCAACCAGCTGTCTTCTCCCGCACAAAAGCGGGTCATGAGCGTCGTGAGGGCTGCCATAGATTTCGGCTTTTCCTGACCAAGGTGCCGGGCTAGCCACTCGTCTCGGATGTTGTGCTTGAAAGCCGCTAAGGCCTCTGCATCCGGACAGTCGATGATTTGATTTTTCTTTGTAAGGAATCGAGTCCAGAAATGCCTGGCCGACTCTTCTGGCTGCTGAATTATGTGGCTCAAGTCATCGGTGTCTGGTGGTCGCACATAAGTGCCCTGAAAGTTGTCGAGGAATGCGGCTTCCAGATGTTCCCAACAGCTAATGGAGTTTGCTGGCACGCTATTGAGCCAATGCCGCGCTGGTACTTTGAGTTTTAGTGGGAGGTACTTGATGGCATGTAAGTCATCACCGTGGGCCATGTGGATGTGGAGGAGGAAGTCCTCAATCCATACCGCGGGATCTGTAGTGCCATCGTATGATTCAATGTTTACAGGTTTGAAACCTTCTGGGAATTGATGTTCCATTACTTCGTCTATGAAGCATAATGGGTGTGCGGCGCCTCTGTATTGGGCTATATCGCGACGCAGCTCGAATGGGTCCTGCCCGCTGTGTTTAGCCCAGCTGGATTAGCTTTTACTGTATCCGGCGTGACGTTTATCGTCTCATAGAGTTGTGCGCCCTCGTGATCCGTAGATTGATCTTGAATGCTTTGCTTTGTCCTCCAATATGTCTCGCAGGTCTGGCGTATCTCCCCATGCCTTTTTATTTGAATGGCATTGGGGTGGAGGCTGAGCTTTTGGCTGGAATGCCTCTCTATCGCGGCCACGAGGTGGCCGATCAACCGTTCCACACGCTTCTTCCTCCAGTCGGGGAAGTCACCTGTGCCTTGGATAACTCTTGGAGGGACACTCAAGTTTATATTGCTCGGCCACGAGGACTTCAGTCCATTTCTCAGCTAGCAGATCTTGGTCAGCTTGAAGCTGCTGCTGCTTTTTCTTCAGGCTATTTGCTGTGGCCATAAGACTGCACTTGAAGAGCTCCTGTTTGACGGGATCCTCTGGTACGGCGAATTCATCGTCGCCGAGGTTTGCCTCGTCTTCGGAGGGGGGCATGTAATTGCAATCCTCCTCGTCTCCGCCAGCCGCTCTCTTAGGAGAGCTGGCTCCTTCATCCTCCTGCTCTAAATCTTGCTGGAGGGGATTGTTGTTGTCTTCGGCGCTATCCGGAGTGTTATTATCTCCTGTGCTGGTATCACTACTTTTGCTTTGGCGAGACTTAGAGCAGCGCCGCTGACGTCGGCGCTTGGGTTGCTTCTTGGAGGGGTCATCCTCCATTATCTCGTCGCCATTCCCTTCATTGGGTGTATCCACCATGTATATGTCATACGACGAGGTGGCTGTCTAGTGCCCTGTATGTGCTGGTTCATGTTCGTCTCCTACATCGTCGTCCATACCGTCGATGTCTTCAGAGTCGAAATCGAGCATGTCGGTTAAGTCATCGACAGTGGCTACAAAGTGGGTGGTGGGTGGGCGTCGAATTTCTTCGTCATCCGCATCCCAATCCTGTTGGCCATAATCTGACCAGGGCTCTCCTGACAAAGAGAGAGAGACCTTAGAGAATTCAGAATGTCGCTGAAGGGCGAGTGCTGAAACATATCCGCGGCAGTGAATTCCATGATCGGTGCCCACTCGGATACGATTGGCAGGGGCGCGGATGGTTCGGGTCCGGAAGAGAGTCCGGCACCCTGGAGTCACGGGCTGTGCAGAGGATTATGCTGGTGTTTGGCTCGATCACCGTCGAGACTGCATCCCATGAGGCGGTGTCTAGCCACCCGTCCTCGATTGGCGCAGTTGGCTCCGAGCTAAGGGTCGGAGCTGATGCGGGCGCGGCCTCTGGAGTACCGTCCAGTGGCAGAGCTAGGTCATGCCCATCGCGATCGTGCGGCGCGCCCGGCTGTGGCTCGAATCCGTGAAGATCAAGTCCCCACGGATATTGGCCGTGTAATTCAAACTTCCAAATCTGACCTGATGGCCAGGGGCGTAGCTTTCAATCTGCTCCAGATGGCCAAGCGAATTAGCCCGCAATGCAAAGCCGGCGAATACGAAGATCTGTCCGGGGAGAAAAGTCTCACCCTGGACCGCATCGCTATCGACGATAGTAGGAGCCATCAAGCTTAACGGCGATGGCACGGAGGAACTCTCAATGAAAGCACCAATGTTGGTGTGAAAACCAGCGGATCTCGGGTAGGGGGTCCCGAACTGTGCGTCTAGGCCGGATGGTAACAGGAGACAAGGGACATGAAGTTTTACCCAGGTTCAGGCCCTCTTGATGGAGGTAAAACCCTACGTCCTGCTTGATTAATATTGATGGTATGGGTGTTACAAGAGTAGATCTACCACGAGATCAGAGAGGCTAAACCCTGGAAGCTAGCCTATGGTATGATTGTATGTTGTGATTGTTGTCCTACGGACTAAAACCCTTCGGTTTATATAGACACCGGAGAGGGTTAGGGTTACACAAGGTCGGTTGCAAAGGAGGAGATATCCATATACGTATTGCCTAGCTTGCCTTCCGCGCCAAGTAGAGTCCCATCCGGACACGAGACGAAGTCTTCAATCTTGTATCTTCATAGTCTAATAGTCCGGCCAATGGAGATAGTCCGGCTATCTGGAGACCCCCTAATCCAGGACTCCCACACCCCTGTTCCAACACAGGGACCGGGAGGAATTCATCGCCTCCAGGCCGACTTTTGATGCACGCGAGCTAGTGCCGCCGGTGCTTTCGGGAGCTCCTTCGGCGCAGAAGCCGGTGGTGGTGTCTTCTGGCGAGTCCCGCGGAGAGGGGGAAGAGGCAGGTTGCCGAGCGCAACCGGTTGGAGGAGCTGGAGCAGAAGATGGGGGCGAAGCAGGTCGATATCAACGCCAAGGCGCAGGTCCTAGCCGAAGACCATATGGCCTTCGCGGATCTCGAGAAGAGATCTCGAAAGGCACTAAGGACGTTCTACGAGCATGGCCTAGAGAAGCCGCTGGACACTGACGAGGACGGCCCTGCCCAGCTGCTTCCTCTCGTGTTGAAGGCGCTTGAGTAGGTCGTTGAGGGCCTCGGTCCCATGGCGGAGGCGGAAGCTCACATTCTGTCTTCAGCCTCACTTACCCGCGTCCTCAGCCATCTGCACCTCCGCGACCCCAACGCCCATCTTGATGAGCTGCTGGAGCCTGTGGCCGAAGATTTCTACGAAACTGTCGCCGCAGCCATTCAAGATCAAGTGGAGGCTTTGCTGGGGAAGTTCCGCGGCTTTGTCTCCGATCCTCTGCTTCGTGATGCCGCGGATCCTGCAGCTGGTGGCGAAGGTGAGAGCATCATCGCCCACAGGGGAGATCCTTCCGCAGGCGACGGCGTCGTCCAAGGGTGACCGGTGGCTATTCTCCTTGTTTCATTCCTGCGACATACATCAGGCCTCGTGGAGGCGTTTAGACTTTTCATTTGGTATTGTCAGAATAGTATGCTTGTAATATTTGCTTTGAAATTCTGCGTTTTCCTTCCTTATTTGCCTTGTTCTACGTCGGCAGAGCCCGGCCCCACGCGTACCTCAACCGCCGTTGGGCTGACCGGAGACCAGGACGGTCCAAGGAGTGAGGGGCTACGTGACCAGTTAGGCTCTTAAGTCGCGATGCTCAGGAGTCCCCCTTGACGTGCGAACAACATATAGGGAGAATTCGTGAGGATAGATTAATGTTCTATGTCGGCAGAGCCCGGCCCCGCGCATACCTCAACCGCCGTTGGGCCGACTGGAGACCAGGACGGACCAATGAGTGAGGGGCTACGTGACCAGTTAGGCTCCTGAGTCGCGATGCTCAGGAGTCCCCCTTGACGTTCAAACAATTTCCATACCTGCCCTCGTCGAGGCCTCGAGAGGGGCGTGCGACGCCCAGGTCTGGGGGACCTGGTTGGGTGGTGTGTGCTTGGGCGTGACCTGAGCGCAGCCCCTGTGCCCAGCCCCCTCGCGCGACTCTCCCGAGGGGAGGCGTCATGGTGAGGCTGGGCGCTGAGCTTTGGGCTCCCTGAGGTTGGTACGACCATGGGGTCGCCCCTCAGTTGTTTATCACGAGCGCGGAGCATAGTGCTTCCGCTTGTGCACGGGATAGCCACTCCTCGGCAGTGTCGACAGCCAGCATGGAGCATGGAGCTTCCACTTGGGCGTGGGATGCCCCCCCCCCTCCGGGAGGAGCCCCCGAGGCGTGTACAGCCCCGCCCTGACATGTAGCTTGCACGACACGACTGTGAGGTCTATCTGGGCACTCGTGAGCCAGCGCGGGACTCACGAGGCCCTACCTCAAGGCGGGTTCCACCTGGTCTTGAGTCTTGGTGACTTTATGTCCTTGCAAGGCGGTTAGATGCAAGCACTCTACGTCCTCCAGACCCAGCCCTCGAGCGAGCTCAGCCGCCGCTGGTATGCCAGGTCGTGATGCCGTGGTCGAGGCCAGGGGGTGAGGGCTGGAGAGCCAGTAAGAGCTCCTGAGTCGCGATGCTCAGGAGCCCCCCTTTTAACGTGCAAGCAAATTGCATGGGGCGAACGGACCCGTGGTGGGCAGTGATCAGCCAGGTGATAGCAGTTCGAATGTTAAGCATGAAGAGCAGATTGCCTGAGATAAATCCAGGAAGGTACATGCCACTGGGTCTGGCCCGAGCGACATCGGGATGATGCAGCCCGAGGGGCGCCCCCAGCGAGGTAAGATTAGAAACATAAGCAGAAAGGATACAACGTCCTGGGCTCCTCCCTTTGGAGCTGTCCTCCGGGATAACACGTCGGTGTTGTCCCTGGCGCCGGGGGAGTAAGCATGCGGTGGCGATATGCTTGCCATCTCCGACGGAGCCAACGAACCTCCAGATGAGGATCGCTGGATACAGTCACGGGCGGGACTGCAATAGTGTGGATTAACCATGATAGAATAAAAAAAGAAAGGGCTGGATGTACGCATAAATAAGCCATGTCACTTACGATGCGGCCTGGGGCCTAGTACGGACGCGATGTTCTGGGCTACTGTCAACGTCCCACGTGGTGTCGACCGCTGGGGTGCCCTTCCCCTTTTTGGGCGCTTTCACCTCCAGATGTGCCGAGGCCACCTTCTTCTTCTTCTTCTTCTCCTCAGGAGAGGGTTGTTTTCCTCCTCCTCCTCCTCTTCCTCATCGTTGTCCTCAAGGACAGAGGAATGGGCATCGTTGTCTTCGGACGTCGTGTCCGAAGTGCCCTTGTGAGGGCGTTAAAGCCATAAAGTCCGATTGCCTTGTTCGTTGCACTAAACAACTCCTTCAAGGACCATGTAATTGGATCAAGATTGTTTAGATTCCATCCCGAACACCTCCGTACTATCTATGTGAGGGCAGAAGCCGACGACTGGCCAACCATCAGATTACACACAACACGGACGCACAGGAGGAAACAATTCAAAGCATAATAAATTTAATTTACAAAAACTGGCTTTGTTCCCATAATACAGGACAAAGGCACCCTGAATACATTTATTCAAATACAATGTCCTGCGAACATTGTGCTGCTACAAGTCGAGACCCTTCTACGACATCCTCGAAATATTGCTCGGGAGTGCGGTGCTCCTTGCCCTCCGGCGGCCTGCTGGCGACTTCAACATCATTCTGTCGGATTTCGGGTTCCGGCTGACCCTTAAGGTTCGAACACTGGGGTGCGCGCGGAAATCTCACCTTCAACCTCTCCATCTCGAGGGGATCTAAACTACTAAAAGAACTGCACGAAAGACATAGGATTTATACTGGTTCGGGCCACCGATGTGTGACACTCCAAAAAAATTTGATTTGCTTTTCATCAAAAACTTTTTTGGATTCTAAAGGAGGGCCTTTAGAAATTTCTCTTTCAGAAAATCCTTCCTCTTAAAAACTTCCTTTCACCTTTGGCAAGGATTTCCTTTCCTTTTAATTTTGGTTTTAAAATTTTGAAAGCTTTTCTTCTGGTTATTTTTCCCTCTCAAACTTATTTATTTTCAAAAAAAAGAAACCCTAAGGGTTTTGGGACTTCTTTCTTTTTGAAAACACCCATGGTTTTACCATGTCTCCTATAGTAAAATCTTCTCAAAATCCATCCTTCCATCTTTGAACAATCTAAATTCTCTGTCTCAACAAGTCCAAACAAGTTTTGGATTTTATTTCAATTATTTTTCCCCCAAAACATTTCTGCCATTTATTTTTGAGCTTAAGTGATTTTCAAAGCAAGTATCACTTTGCCTTTGAGTTTTTATCCCAAACCAATTTCCCTGGATTGTCTTTAGTACCCACAACCTAGAACCATCTTGATCCACTCTTCTTCTTTTCAAATATTTCAAATTTCACTCACTGCAAGTTTGGACCAGATTTGCCAAATTTGGTGAAATTCATATCTACATCTCTCCAAAAATTCCACCAAAATTCAGGCAGCCTACTGGAGCAATGAGAGGCCACTCCACCAAGTTTCAGCTCAAGGAAAAATCCCTAGATGCCAAAAACATTCTGTCGAACACCTGAGCTGCACTGTTCTTTGCAAAGTTCAGTAAAATTCAGTTTTTACAGTGTCGATTTCTTCAGAGTTGCAGGCACATGCTCACAGTGCCTTTGGCTCGATGCTCGCAGCCCTCCCTCTTGTCCGGATGCTGCACACGCGTGCTTGGAGTTTTCCTGGCGTCAGTAGCGCGCTGGCCCGCCCTCGCCGGCGTCTTCTGTGGCGTCGGGACCTCCCGTGGCGGCCGACAGAAGGCACACCACGGCAGAACGCCGTTTTGGCGCCGCCCAAAGCTTCCTGGCCCTCCGCGTGTCCTCATGCATGCCAGCGCACACCCGTGGCACCCTCACCGCGGCCCGGCAAGCACGGAACGTGCTCCCTGCCGCTGACGGGCCCGCGCTGCCCCGTTTTGTCGAGCTTGCCCCTAACACCCCATCCAAGCTCGCTTAGCACCTAAATGGAACCAGTGGAACTCCGTGATGACGCCCAACTCCCTAAACCTTCCCGACCAAGCTCTGCACCGCCGTAACCTTCACCGGAGATCCCCGTTCACGGCCACCGCCTCGGATCGCCTATAAAAAGGACCCCGAGCTCTCTCACGAGACCCACACCTTCACTACACCTCTCCAGAACCCTGCCAAACCACCAGGAGGACCTCGAGGAGGTCTCCTCCCCCAACTCCGGCCGCCTCGGCCTCCACCTCGATTCACTTCGGTGAGGCCATCTCCGGCGCCCAAACCTCGCCCGTAGCCTTCTCTTACACCCAGTGCTCTAACCCCCACCTCAATTTGATCCTTGCAGCCCTCCTCGGGGAGACCCATCAACGCCCGAACCACCGTCCGCCGGAGTCAAGGCCGCCATCGACGTGGTGCTCACCGGCGACCAACACCACCACCCACCGTTGCGGAAGGACACGGTGAGCACGTTGGTAATCCCCGATCACCCTGCCTCGCCGCCGGCGACCACCGCGACTCTCGGGCACTGGCGAAGTCTGCCGCCCCGTTTTGAAAATTTAAACCTGACAGGCGGGACCCGCTGTCAGCCTCTCTATTCTGTCTAAGCGAAGCGTTTTCTGAAAACGTCTTCTGCCAAATGCGCCTTCCCTCTGGGCTAGCGTAGTTTCTGCCGAAGCGCTTTCTGTTTTTATAAACTAGCCCCTGGAAACTTTCTGTTTCATTACAGATAAGTCCTTGGATTAAAACCCTTATAACTTTTTAACAGAAAGGAATTTTTGAGTGATTCTTTTTCCGTTCTCTTCAGATTTTTGTCTAGTTTTTTATCATATTTATTTGAAAAATATTTGGATTATTTTCTGTGCACCTCTTGGTATTTACGATAGCGCATATATTTTCTTTATACCGTAGATACCGAAGGAGGTGACGGAGCCGCGAACTTCACCGAGCTAGGCAATGACTACTCTGAACCAGGCAAGCATGTTTGAACTTTTGATATGATGAATGTCTTGGCATGTCTTGCATTTAGTTAGTTTCATGGCATGTTGATGAGCATATCGATGAATGTCATTTTTATGAAATGTTGAGGTAAGTGAGTTTGATGATCCATAAGTGGATGGATGTGAGTATAAATGGCCATGTGTTGGCATGAGGATGGGTAAGATGGCAGTATTGTAGCATGCCAGTCTTATGCCAGAGGGTCAAACCGTACCGGTCCAGTTCCTCCCATTTCCTTCCCTGTACTACCACATGTTTTCCGCAAAGAATATGGCTTAGTAAGTTGCAAACCGCTTTCCTGGTACACACCAAAAGGAGAGGCCGGGATGATGGTTCCATGGCCCTGGATTAAAGCCAGTCATCCGGTCAGGGGGCATGGGTGTTTTCGGTTGGGACCGAGAGGGGGGCACCCCTTAGAGCGCGCATATATAAATTTGATCCCATGCTATTCGAGATTGTGATCTCCCCGTCTCAAAAGTTTTTCTTGGACGATGTCTAGGGTGAGTCCTGGCATCGAGAGGTGGGATGGGTGTGTACTGGTCAGCTATGTTTTCTTCCGAAAAACCGTAAACGGAACTAGTCCCTCGTGACTACGGAAATCCATTGGCTGTGGGAAATTTTTTGTACAAACTCTGCAGAGTCATACATTCCTTGAATCATCTATTTCATGTCTGAATTCGTATCATCTTGGACTAACAGTATCTGTTTGATGACCTGTTTATTTCATGAATTGAATATTTATTATGAGTATTATTTACTTGTGAATAAAGCCCTTTCTGTGATGTCGCTCAGACGTCCGACTGTGGCATTTCTTTTTAAAGCCCTTTCTGTGATGTCGCTTAGACGTCCGACTGTGGCATTTCTTTTAAAGCCCTTTCTATGATGTCGCTCAGACGTCCGACTGTGGCATTTCTTTTAAAGCCCTTTCTGTGATGTCGCTTAGATGTCCGACTGTGGCATTTCTTTTAAAGCCCTTTCTGTGATGTCGCTCAGACGTCCGACTATGGCATTTCTTTTAAAGCCCTTTCTATGATGTCGCTCAAACGTCCGACTGTGGCATTTCTTTTAAAGCCCTTTCTGTGATGTCGCTTAGACGTCCGACTGTGGTATTTCTTTTAAAGCCCTTTCTGTGATGTCGCTTAGACGTCCGACTGTGGCATTTCTTTTAAAGCCCTTTCTGTGATGTCGCTCAGACGTCCAACTGTGGCATTTCTTTAAAAGCCCTTTCTGTGATGTCGCTTAGACGTCTGACTGTGGCATTTATTTTCTGTTGTTATTTGTTCACCCTTCGAGGCGTCGCTTCAGACACCCGATCGGTTCTCATTTATATTCTGTTGGGATTTCAAGCGGACTACCGCCGTTTCCCTCGTACTTACTTCGTTGTGCAAATATTATCAGTGTGCATTGGGAAGATTATTCGTGACGCATTCATGCATGCATTTGTTATATCTTACGTCCGAACTGTCTTGCGAGTACTTTCAAAGTACTCACTGGCTTGTTGATTTGGCCAGATGCTGACGAAGGCGATCTCATGGATGAAGAGTTCGATAGCAAGTCTGACGCCTAGAGGAATCCCAGTGAGTCTCGTGCGACCCTGGTCTTGGTCTCAGTTTTATACCCGCTTCCGCAACCCGAATAAATTTATCGAGCCTCACCTCGATGCTCGATGAGACGCCAGTTTGAGAGTCATGTTACCACACTCCCCATTGTGTTATTCCACCACCACCATATTTTCGAGTCAGTAGTATGCCACCACACCATTGTGTTATATCCGCCATTATGTATAATTGTTGGCGCACTTGTAATAATTCGTTGAGCAGCCCTAGCTCAACCCTGTAATATATTCTATGCTACTGGCTTAATGTATCAAGTATTTGTCTACCAGTGAGGAGGATTTTCTCTCATACTGGACTCAAAGATTGGTTTCTCAATAAATATTTTTATTGGAAAACCGGTCGTGACACGATGTGGTGTAATACCCTACTCCAGTGTGTGGCGGATGGATTGCCTCCTGGGGCTGGTGAGGATGAACAATACAAGGAAGAACAGCCTCGCGAGGGTCTGTTCTTGGCTGTGGTGATGAACTGCTTATGAAGAGTTCAGTCACCCTCTCTCTCTCTATGCTTTTTCTCTCACCCGTCGTCCCCTTGTTATGTGGGTGGCTGGTCCTATTTATAGAGGCCCTGGTCCTCTCCCCAAATATTGAGCGGGAAGGGATCCAACAATGGCGGGCTAATTTGAAGGGGGACAGTGAGTACATCTATCCTGACAAAAGCAGTCTTCGCCTGCCAAAGGCTCTGGTGATGACGCCGCACTGGGCTCCATGGTGACCTCCGTCTCGTAGTCCTCCTGGCCTTGGTCTCGTTGCACTGAAGTGGCATCCTTTGCCTGATGCCTCAGTACTCTGCTGATACGCTTGCTCCCTTTGCACCAAAGAGGAAAGAGGGACGCTGCGCGCACTGGCACCCGCCTGGTGCCCCCGTGTCGTCATGGCTTGCATCATGGGCACCTCATGAGGTACCCCGCCTTGGACTCTCGGCCTCCTTGCGCGCCAGCCTGACGAGGCTGTGCCTGAGGATGCGCCGTGTCGTCCACCTCGCGAGGCTTGGCCCCTCGCGAGGGTCTTGAGCCTCGTGTTGATGAAGATGGGCCGCGCTGGGCCCCCACTCGAGCCACGTCGCAGGCCGCAGGCAGGCAAGTCTGGGCACCCCCGTTCCCAGAATGCCGACAGTAGCCCCCGGGCCCAAGGCGCGCATGGACTTGGCCGTGCCGAGAGGCGAAAGGGCAAGGGCGAAGCGCCGCGGGCCCTAACAGCCTGCGGCCTCGGACGCCGCGTGGCGGTTTATTGGACGTGGCGCCTCCGCTTCCCCACGACGCCTTGGCGATCGTGCGAGTTGGACAAGTCCCTGCATGCAGAACGTGTCATGATTACCTGTGATCGTGGAGACCGGCAGTTGGCCTTCGCCGGCTATAAGTACGGCACCGCTCGTGCCCGTCCAGCCCATCTCCTCTTGCTCTCTCCTTCGCCTTAGCTCTTGCTCCGTCTTGGTGTGATGGCTCCATCGAGGAGGTACTCGGCCGCAGAGAAGGGGAAGGCCCTCCAGATCGGTCCTGCCTCTCCCCCATCCAAGCATGGTCGCGGGCGCCCTCAAAAGCACCCGGCGGCCTCCCCCGCAGCTCCCAGCGGCCGTGGGGGGGCTCCCAGCGCGGCGGCGGGCAAGCCGCCGCAGCCGGAGGGTGCGCCTGGGTTGCGCGCTCCCCCAGGCCGCGCTTTCGCGCCGGGCAGGCACCGCCGGAATTCATTGTTTGGTCGGCGGAGCCGGCTCGCGCCCGGCTCCCGCTCCGTCTCTTCCTCCTTGGCGAACTCCCGGCCGGCACTCCTGGCGGCCTCTGGCTCCAGGCGGAGGGTTGCTGCAGCAGGTCCTCGTGGGTCGCGCTGGAGGTCTCCGCCAGCGGGGGCTTGGCCTTCACCCGCGGCTGGCAGGCGTTCGCCCGCGCTCGTGGCCTGGAGCGTCGGTGCACTCTGCACTTCAGGTTCGATGGCGACGCCACCCTCTACGTGAGGCTGTTTGGGGAAGATGGTTGCTGCGGGGGGTGCTGCCCTGAGGACGATGACCGCGTCCGCGGGCCCCACTCCGATGGTGATGGGGGAGATAGCGCCCGAGCGGGCGGCGGCGTCAGCGACTCCCCCAACCTCGTCAGCTCTTCCTCAAGCGACTCCTCCAGTGGTGGCAGCAGTCCTCCCTCGCGCCGTCGGGTTTGCTTAGGAGGTGGTGGTTCGTCCGCCCGCCGTCGTGCCCCGGCACAGCGCAAGAGGGGGTCCGCCTGAGGCCCTGGGGCAGCCTGTGTCACCGCCATGGGCCGATGCGGGAGGGGCGGTGCTAGGCTCGTCTTTTTCCTTTCTCTTTTGTTCCATGTGTAAAACAGAACAAATGCATGGAGCCCCCTTGGGGCGTGTTGGGAAATGTTGCCGCTTCAGCGATTACCTTGATCTTATTTTTGTACTTCCTGATTTCCCGCATGTGCGTAGATAGCTTTCGACCCCTGCCGGGGAGTGGGGCGACCGACCCAGGCCATGTGTGCGCGTCGTGGTACCCAAGGGGCACGGACTAGGAGGGGTGCTCCTGTAATGCGCCAGGGCCGTGAGACCCTCGCGTGGCTATGGCAGAAATCCTCGCAAGGGCGCCTGAGCACCATCCCTCGCGAGGTTGTTCACGAGAGAAACCAAAGCGAGGGGCGAAAATCGACGAACCATAAATCAGCAACAGCGATAACTCCAATAAGACTCCAAATGTAAACGAACACGTCAACTGCGGAATGCAAATGGGAAAGTCGCGTCCGGCACCTAATCTATTCTTCGACGTCTTCTCACCAGCGCGGAGCTAAGCGCTACCACTGGGCGTGGGAGGGAGCCCCAGGCCCTGAGGCCGGCGCTCCTGAGACTCCGGGGCGTGTACAGCCCCACTCATTATTACGTGAGAGTGTCACGGGGCGGCGAGCTTCACAGGCATTGGCCTTTCTTCACAGGCTCTGGGCCTTTTTCCAAAGCGATGATCTTCATAGGCACTCGCCTTGCTTCACAGGCTCCGGGCCTTTCCAAAAAGAGATGATCTTCACAGGCACTCACCTTGCTTCACAGGCGTTGGGCCTTTCCAAAACGCGATAGCTTCACAAGCACTCGCCTTGCTTCACAGGCTCCAGGCCTTTCCAAAACGCGATAGCTTCACAGGCACTCGCCTTGCTTCACGGGCTCCGGGCCTTTCCAAAACGCGATAGCTTCATAGGCACTCCCCTTGCTTCATAGGCTCCGGGCCATTCCAAAATGCGATAGCTTCACAGGAACTCGCCTTGCTTCATAGGCTCCGGGCCTTTCCAAAACGCGATAGCTTCACAGGCACTCGCCTTGCTTCACAGGCTCTGGGCCTTTTCAGGGGTAGAACCTCCGGAGGTGCTGGATGTTCCACGCATTCTGGATTAGCACTCCCTCGTGAGTCTCCAAGCGCGCGGAGCCGGGCCTGGAAACATGAACAACCTTGAACGGGCCCTCCCACATGGGAGAGAGCTTGTGCAACCCCTCCCTGGAGAGAACCCACCTGGGGCGGATGTTGTGGCAGTGATATCGCCGCAGCGCCTGCTGATACCTCGCTGCTCGCAGCGCGGCTTCCCGTCGTCGTTCCTCCCCCAACACGAGGTCCGTCCCCCGCATGGCGTCCTGCTGCGCCTCGTCGAATGCCAGGACCCGCGCGGAGCGATGTCTGACCTCGTGAGGGAGGACTGCCTCCGCTCCATAGACCAGGAAGAATGGGGTCTCTCCAGTTGGCTTGGTCGCGGTGGTGCGGATGGACCACAGCACGGATTGAAGCTCGTCGTACCAACCTCAGCCGCAGGCCTCCAGCTTCTTCTTGAACGTCCTGGTCTTGAGGCCTCTCAGGACCTCTGCGTTGGCTCGTTCGGCCTGGCCGTTGCTTCGAGGGTGCGCCACGGAAGCGTAGCATATCTGCGTTCCAAGGTTAGCACAGTATGTATTGAAGAGGTTACTGGTGAACTGCGAACCGTTGTCTGTGATGATGCGGTTCGACACCCCGAACCGGCTCCCGATGCCCCTGATGAACTTGACCGTGGAGCCCGCGGGGATGGTGCGGACGGCCTCCACCTCGGCCCACTTGGTGAACTTGTCCACGGCGACGTAGAGGTAGCGGTAGCCCCCTGGCGCCCGAGGAAACGGGCCCAGGATGTCTAGCCCCCAGACTGCAAACGGCCATGAAAGGGGTATAGTCTGCAGGCCTCCGGCCGGCTGATGGATTTGCTTGGCGTGGAACTGGCAGGCCTCACAAGCTCTCACCAGCTCTACGGCGTCATTGAGTGCGGTAGGCCAATAAAACCCACTGCAGAACGCCTTGCCGATGAGGGTCCGCGATGATGAGTGGTGCCCGCAGTCTCTGCCGTGTATGTCCTCCAGTAGTTCCTTTCCTTGCTCCCTGGAAATGCAACATAGGAGTACATCATTTGGCCGCTTTCGGTAGAGTTCTTTGTCCCTGATGCAGTACGCAGTGGCCTGCCGCGCCACTCGCTCCGCGTCCTCCTCCTTCTCCGGCATGGTCCCTTGCGTCAAGTAACTTCGGAGCTCGGTGAACCAGCACTCCTCCTGAGGTTCCATTGTCAGGAGCAGGCGTGCTCCTGAGGCCAGGCCACAGACCGGGGCTCCTGAGGCAGGTGGCTGGGGGAGCTCCTCCCGAGGCGGAGCCATGTTTGACTGTGACGGCAAGGCTGAGGGCTTGAAGAGCCTCTCCTCGAAGACGCTAGGCTCCTGAGGTAGCCGCCTGGATGCCCATTTGGCGATGTCGTCGGCCTCCTGATTGGTCCCACGGGGCAATGCTGCAACTCCAACCCCCAGAACTGCTTCTCCATCCTGTGGACCTCCGCAAGGTAAGCTTCCATGTGCTTGTCTTTCGGCTCATACACCTTGTTGGAGAATTTCACGAGGAGCTATGAATCGCCCTTAATGGTAAGGCGCTTCACCCCCAGGGCTGCCACGGCCTTCAGGCCTGCTATTAGACCCTCGTATTCCGCTATGTTGTTGGAGAACTTTTCACCTTGTTGGAAGCAGAGCTGTACAGCATAGTAGAGCTTGTCCTGAGTGGGCGATATAAGCACCGCTCCAGCCCTAGCACCATGTCTGGAGAACGCCTCGTCAAAGTGCATGACCCAGCCTTCTGGCGCCTTGCTCCCCGGGAAGAGGGACCGATCCTCGTCGGCCTTGAGGCCTGGTGCCTATGTCCATTCTGCCACAAAATCTGCCAATGCTACTCCTTTGATGACCCTGGTTGTGCTGAATTCGAGCTGAAATGCCTGCAGCTCTATGTTCCACTCAGCGACCCTTCCGGCTGAGTTAGGGCTCCTGAGCACCCTCTCCAGGGGGTATGATGAGACGACTTTGATGGTGTGAGCCTGGAAGTAGTGATGTAGCTTGCGCGAGGCTACCAGTAGCGCGAGGAGGAGCTTCTGAGGCATTGGGTACCGGGCCCTCGCGTCCCATAGCACCGTGCTAACAAAGTAAACTGGGTGCTCGACAAGGCTGGGAGCATCTGGGGTTGCTGCGCCCTCGGGAGGTAAGGGCGCCTCACGGGGCGTCGTGGCCTTGGGAGGTGGACCATCTGGTCGGGCGGCCTCTCCTGCCCCCGGTGCATTCCTCGGCAGCCGACCCTCCTCAGCTGCGGTTGCGGCTTCTGCAGTCTTTCCTTGTTCCCGTTTTGTCCTGCCTCGGGCTGCCGCTGCGGCCTTGACTTGGCGCTCCTCCCTAACCGCCACCAGGGCTGCGCTGGCGGAGTAGGGCGTGGCGGCGAGGTACAGCAGCAGGGGCTCCTGGGGGCGCGGAGCCACCATGACTGGGGGACTGGTCAGGTATCTCTTGAGATCTTGAAACGCCTTATCTGCTTCTTCAGTCCACTCAAAGGTCCCTTTCTTCTTCATCAGTTGGAAGAAAGGCAGCGCTCGCTCCCCTAGTTTGGAGATGAAGCGCCCTAGCGCGGTCACGCGCCCCATGAGCTTCTGCATTTCTCTGAGGGTCTTTGGCGGGCTCATGTCCTCGACCGCTTTGACCTTCTCGGGGTTGGCCTCGATGCCACGATGGGACACGAGGAACCCCAAGAGCTTGCCCGAGGGGACGCCAAACACACATTTCTCCGGGTTGAGCCGCAGGTTTACTACATCGAGGCTCGCGAAGGTCTCCTCCAGGTCTTGTATCAGGGTCTTGGCCTCCCGAGACTTTACCACTATGTCATCGACGTAGGCCTCGACATTCCTTCCGAGCTGCTGACCCAGGGTGATGTGCATCAGTCGCTGAAAGGTTGCCCCCGCTTTACATAGCCCGAATGGCATGCATGTATAGCAGTATACCCCGCACAGGGTCAAGAAAGAAGTCTTCTCGACATCTTCCACGGCCATCTTGATCTGGTGATACCCGGAGAAGGCATCCAGGAAGCATAGCAGGTCGCACTCCGCAGTGGAATCGACAATCTGGTCGATACGGGGGAGCGGGAACGGATCTTGCGGGCATGCCTTGTTGAGGTTGGTGAAGTCGACACACATGCGTTCTTTCCCCCCCTTCTTGGGCACAACGACAGGGTTGGCCAACCAGTCCGGGTATCAGACCTCGCGAATGACCCCTGCAGCCTCTAGCTTGCGGGTCTCTTGGGTGATGAAAGCCTGCTTCTCCGTGGACTGCCGCCTGGCCTTCTGCTTCACGGGGCGTACATTTGCGCATACATTGAGGTGGTGCTCGATGACACTTCTGGGGATCCCCGCCAGCTGATCCGGCTCCCAAGCAAATACCTTCTTATTCGAGCGCAGGAACTTGACCAAGGCCCCCTCCTGCTCGGGCTCTAGGTTGGCGCCTATGGTGAAAGTGGCGCCGGAGGACCCGTCCTCGTCGACGGGGATCTACTTGGTTTCTGCTTTGTCCTGGGTGAACAACTGCTTCTTCTTGGCGAGCGCAGCCCCCTTGGGCTCGGGGCCTCTGTGTTGGCGGGCCGTGCCGACGCCGCTGTCTTGAAGGCGAGCTCGAGTACTCGCAATGCGTCCCCGGTGTCCCCGCGTACAGTGAGGGTACCATTGCTCCCGGGCATCTTCATGAGGATGTACGCCGGATGCGTGGCGGCCATGAACTGGGCCAGTGCCGGGTAGCCGAGGATGGCATTGTAAGGAAGGCCGGTGGGGGCGATGTCAAAGTCGACCGTCTCCGTGCGGAAGTTGTCGTAGGTGTCGAAGGTCACCGGGAGCCGGATCTGCCCCAGGGAGTCGGATGATCCGCCCCCGACGCCTGAGAAGGATCGGCTGGGTCGCAGCCGCTCCCGGGGTATGCGGAAGAGGTCGAAAGTCTCGACCAAAAGCAAGCTGAGGCCCGCGCCGCCGTTGACGAGGGTTCGGGTGACGGCCACCTGGCAGATGGTGGGGGTGCACAACAAGGGGAGCGCGCCTGAGCTGACCGGGTTGGTGGGGTGGTCCTCCGAGCTGAAGGTCAGATCGACCTCGCTCGCCGCCCGGTCCGGGGGAGCCCCCTGCCACGCGGCAGCGGTGCTAACCCGGCGGGCAAAAGGCTTGATGTGGCGACTTTTGGGCGGCGCCTGCGAGCCGCCCAGGAGGGCCGCAACGACCGGAGGCGCCGGTGCCACGGTGCAGTTGCTCTGTCGCGTAGGCGGACGCTGGGGTGGTGCTTGTAGCTCGTTACCCGCCGAGCCGGTGGCGGTGTTGACGGCGGGCAGCAGGGGACAACGAGAGCGCCCACCGGCGAGGGCCGCCGGGGCAGCGCGAGCCCGGCTGGCGCCGCGCATGGTTGCAGCGGCCGAAGGAGGGCGGAGCGGTGGAAGACGGATCCCGGCGCACCCCTACCTGGCGCGCCAAATGTCGGATTTTGGGTTCCGGCTGACCCTTAAGGTTCGAACACTGGGGTGCGCGCGGAAATCTCACCTTCAACCTCTCTGTCTCGAGGGTATCTAAACTACTAAAAGAACTGCATGAAAGACACAGGATTTATACTGGTTCGGGCCACCGATGTGGTGTAATACCCTACTCCAGTGTGTGGCGGATGGATTGCCTCCTGGGGCTGGTGAGGATGAACAATACAAGGAAGAACAGCCTCGCGAGGGTCTGTTCTTGGCTGTGGTGATGAACTGCTTATGAAGAGTTCAGTCACCCTCTCTCTCTATGCTTTTTCTCTCACCCGTCGTCCCCTTGTTATGTGGGTGGCTGGTCCTATTTATAGAGGCCCTGGTCCTCTCCCCAAATATTGAGCGGGAAGGGATCCAACAATGGCGGGCTAATTTGAAGGGGGACAGCGAGTACATCTATCCTGACAAAAACAGTCTTCGCCTGCCAAAGGCTCTGGTGATGACGCCGCGCTGGGCTCCATGGTGACCTCCGTCTCGTAGTCCTCCTGGCCTTGGTCTCGTTGCACCGAAGTGGCAACCTTTTCCTGATGCCTTGGTACTCTGCTGATACGCTTGCTGCCTTTGCACCAAAGAGGAAAGAGGGACGCTGCGCGCGCTGGCACCCGCTTGGTGCCCCGTGTCGTCATGGCTTGCGTCATGGGCACCTCGTGAGGTACCCCGCCTTGGACTCTCTGCCTCCTCGCGAGCCAACCTGATGAGGCTGTGCCTGAGGATGCGCCGTGTCGTCCGCCTCGCAAGGCTTGGCCCCTCGCGAGGGTCTTGAGCCTTGTGTTGATGAAGATGGGTCGCGCTGGGCCCCCACTCTAGCCACGCCGCAGGCCGCAGGCAGGCAAGTCTAGGGACCCCCGTTCCTAGAACGCCGACACATTCATCTTCGCCCACCACATCTTGCAGCGAGCGAAGGTCATACATGATGAAGTCATGTACCTACGGTAGGTACACGGACCCGTCCTAAAGAGCCCTACCATAGGACATCCCTAGAAGAAGTCACCTTTCAATCAACTTGAAGGTATCCCACTCGACAGGTTGAAGACACTCGACCAAGAAGCTGTCACTCGACCAAGAAGCCAACCACTCGACTGCCAGAAGACCTCAAGTCACTCCGCAGGCAAACGGTCGGCTATTAAGTAGTCTTTATGATTATTATGACACTTTATTAGGGACGTTATCAGCAACGCCCACCTTAAATGTACCTTAAACTCTGCATTACTGAGGGCAGGAGAGGGATGGCGAACTCTATATAAGCCATCCCCCTCCTCAGTATCAGGGGTTCGCACCCCTGTCAATTCACACACACACATAATACAGTCGACCGCCTCCGGGCATCGAGACGTAGGGCTGTTACTTCCTCCGAGAAGGGCCTAAACTCGAAAACCTTGCGTGCTTACAACTTCCCGATAGCTAAGGTCTAGCCTCCTCATACACACCCCCCTACCTCACTGTCAGACTTAGAACCACGACAGTTGGCGCCCACCGTGGGGAATTAGTCTTAGCGCCTAATTGGAGAAGTTGCGATTTTTCCGATCCACTTGATCATGTTTTCCTGCGGAGCTTTGGCAGAGGGCCGCGAGATCCGTCTCGGCGGACTCACTTTCATCGCCGACGACTCCGCCTGGCTACAGGAGGCGCCGCTTGACGTCGACGCGCTCCCCGTCCGCGGTGCGACGCATTTCCGTGTGTGCGTCCGCGGCGTCTTCCTGCGGCAGCCGTCGACCCCATATCGGTCGACTCCCGTGTCATCTCCCCGTCCTGTCTCTCGCCAGCGCAAGCGCTCGGGTCGGTCGAGACTCCAGCGGTGGATGAAGCACGCTGCGGCCCACCAGTCGGCGGCCCCGCAAGTTGCGGCAATCGAGCCCGACGAATCCCTCTACGGCCTGTTCGATCTGTCGACTGGCTCCACGGAGACCGCATCCGAGTGCGATAGCAGCGACCCTTTGGCGGAGGTTCTGGCGGTCGAGGGGACACGCAGTCCTCCTGGATTCCATCGCGCTGATAGTGGTGCCGATAGAGGCGATCCGTCGCATCCTCACGACGAATACCTCCCCGAACCTCTTACGTCATTACAGCGGGAGGAGCTTCGTCGCCGGAACATGGACGCGCTCTACACCCCTATTGTTGGAGAAACCCCCGAGGCCCGGGCCTTGGAGGACGCGCGCTTGGCTAATCTAGCCGAGCGCACTCGACTAGAGAATCTACAGCGAGCTCTTGACGAGCGAGCGCGTCAGCGGGCTCCCGAGTCCAGTCGACGCCAGCAGGCTCCCGAGTCTAGTCGACGCCAGCAAGCTGCCGAATCCAGTCGACGCCATCTCTTCCCACCGCCGCAGGTATACCGAACTCCGGTTCAGAACCTGGCTGGCGCGGCCCGCATAGCAGAGTCAATCCAGCCCTCTTAGTCAGAGGCTGGCAGAGGATTGCTGCAGATCAGAGCATTGCTCCTAGCGGCGGGAAATCAGAATTCCGTCGTCTCTCAGTCGCGGGACAGGATCCACAGTCGATCCGTTGCAACGGAAACCATCCAGTCGGCTCATAGCCCAAGATCGCCCCCGAGGCGTGAGGGACGTGGAGACCGGCACGATCAGTATAGGAGAAATGGACAATATGATCACCGACCCGACCGTGATGATAGACGTCGAGTGCCGTCCCCTCCCCCGAGGAGTGGATCGTATGCACCTCGACATCGAGATGACAGGCACCCCATAACGTTGGGCAGAGGATCCCAGTCGACCCCAGAGACCCAGGCTTTGACGCGAGATCCATCCTCGTTCAAGGTCTGGTGGACAGGAACAGGGCTCATCGAGAGGGCCACAACAGAGATACGCCCACCGGCATCAGAGCACATGCCTCGGGGCCTGAATGTTTCAGTCGAGCCATCAGAGCCGCGGTGATCCCTCCCAATTTCAGGCTGGCGACTGGAGTCAGCAAGTTCACTGGTGAATCCAAGCCCGACACATGGCTCGAAGATTATTGACTGGCTGTGCAGATTGGTGGCGGCAATGATGAGGTGGCCATGAAGCATTTACCCCTCATGTTGGAAGGCTCAGCTAGGGCGTGGCTGAATCAGTTGGCGCCCAGCAGCATTTACACTTGGGAGGATCTCTCCCGAGTGTTTATCACAACCTTCGAAGGGACATGCAAGCGCCCTGCGGGCCTTACGGAGCTGCGGTCTTGCATACAGAAGCCAAATGAAACTCTGAGAGAATACATCCAGAGGTGGATCACACTGCACCACTCGGTCGAGAACGTGCCAGACCATCAAGCAGTTTGCGCTTTCAAGGAAGGCGTCAAGTACAGGGAGTTGAATCTGAAGTTTGGCCGAACTGGAGAGATGTCCCTGAATCGGATGATGGAGATTGCCACCAAGTACGCTAATGGAGAAGACGAGGACCGACTCCGAAGTGGCAAACTCAAATCAGTCGCCCAAGAAACTGGAGGAAACTCCAGTTGGAAGCAGAAGCGGAAGGCTGAGCCAGCCGCCCCTGGGGAGGCCCTGGCTGTGGCCCAGGGAAATTTCAAGGGAAAACCCAAGGGCACATGGATACCCAAGAAGGTTAAAGATCAGGATGGGAATGATGTGTTGGACCTGCCATGTCACATCCACACCAAGAAAGATGAAGAAGAACATTTTATTTTCCCGAAGCATACCACTCGACAGTGTCGGCTTCTGATTCAGCAGTTCCAGGGCAAGCAGCCCAAGGATAAGGAAAAAGAACCAGACAGAGTTGAGGACAAGGAGGATAGCGATGATGGGTACCCCCAAGTCAATTCAACCTTGATGATTTTTGTTGATGTCGAAAGTAAAAGTCGACTGAAAGTCATTAACCGTGAGGTGAACATGGTTGCCCCGGCGATGCCCAGTTACCTGAAGTGGTCTCAGACTGCCATCACATTCGACCAGTCCGATCACCCGACACACATTGCCACCCCTGGGAGGCAAGCTTTGGTGGTCGACCCAGTTGTCGAAGGCACTCGACTGACCAAAGTCCTGATGGACGGCGGCAGTGGCCTGAACATACTGTACGCTGAAACTTTGAAAGGAATGGGCATTCCGATGTCCAGACTCAGCACTAGTAACATGAGCTTCCACGGAGTCATTCCTGGGAAGAAAGCCGAGTCACTCGGCCAGATTGCTCTTGATGTGGTTTTTGGTGATTCAAAGAAATAACGCAAGGAAAAGTTGACGTTTGAAGTTGTGGACTTCCAGAGTGCTTATCACGCCATCTTGGGCAGGCCAGCTTACGCACGCTTCATGGCTCGACCATGTTACGTGTATCTGAAATTAAAGATGCCTGGCCCCAAAGGTGTGATCACTGTTACGGGCAACCGGAAGAAAGAAGAAGAATGTTTTCAGAAGGGATCAAAGATCGCCGACGCTCAGATGGCAGTGGTCGAGCTGAAAGAGTACCAAAAGACTGCCGACCCAAGTGAATTGCTGCGAGCTAAGAAGCTTGCCTCCGAGTTAGCTTTTCAGTCGGCTGGTGAAACGAAGACAGTCCACATTCACCCGACCGATCCCGACACTGCTCCGACTCACATCTCGACGACGCTCGACTCCAAATAGGAAGAAGCGCTCGTCCAGCTCCTCCGTGAGAACTGGGACATCTTCGCATGGAAACCCTCTGACATGCCTGGAGTTCCCAGGGGGCTGGCTGAGCACCGTCTGCGAGTCGACCCAAAGTTCAAACCCGTGAAGGAACATCTTCGACGGTCCGCCGTCCAGAAAAAACAAGCCATTGGCGAGGAAGTGGCTCGGCTCTTAGCAGCTGAGTTCATCCGAGAGATTTACCACTCTGAGTGGCTCGCCAATGTCGTCATGGTCCCCAAGAAGGACAAGTCACTCCGTATGTGCATTGATTTCAAGCATATCAATCGGGCCTGCCCGAAAGATCATTTTCCTCTCCCTTGCATCGACCAGATTGTCGACTCAACTGCGGGATGCAAGAGATTGTATTTTCTAGATGCCTACTCCGGGTACCATCAGATCCATCTGTATGGGCCCGACGAAATCAAAACAGCTTTCATCACTCCATTCGGATGCTTCTGTTACGTCACCATGCCATTCGGCCTCAAGAACGCCGGAGCCACATTCATGAGAATGATCCAGAAGTGTTTACTCACTCAAATCAGTCGGAATGTGGAGGCGTACATGGACGATATCGTAGTCAAGTCCCGGAAAGGTTCCGGCCTGCGGGCTGACCTTGCTGAAACCTTTGCCAACCTCAGGAGGTACGATATCAAGCTCAATCCGTCAAAGTGCACTTTCGGAGTTCCAGGTGGAAAGCTACTCGGTTTTCTCGTTTCTGAACGGGGAATCGACGCCAATCCTGAAAAAATTGGCACCATACTCCGGATGAAGCGTCCTGTACATGTGCATGATGTCCAAAAGCTTACAGGCTGCTTGGCCGCCTTAAGTCGATTCATTTCTCGACTCGGTGAAAAAGCGTTGCCTCTTTACCGACTGATGAAGAAGTCTGACAAGTTCGAGTGGACTCCAGAAACTGATGCAGCATTTGCAGAGCTCAAAGCTCTGCTCTCCACCCAGCCGGTGCTAGCTGCCCCAATCAGCAAAGAGCCTCTGTTGCTTTACATTGCAGCCACGGGACAAGTTGTCAGTACAGTACTTACGGTCGAGCGGGAAGAGGAAGGGAAGGCCTTCAAAGTTCAACGCCCTGTATATTATGTGTCTGAAGTTTTGACCCCTTCAAAACAAAGATACCCCCACTACCAGAAGCTTGTATATGGGATTTATATGACCACGAAGAAAGTTGCACATTATTTCTCTGACCACTCCATTACAGTCGTCAGCGACGCCCCATTATCAGAGATCCTGCATAACAGAGATGCAACTGGTCGAGTGGCCAAGTGGGCGATTGAACTCCTTCCTTTAGATATCAAGTTTGAAGCAAAGAAAGCCATCAAGTCCCAAGCAATCGCGGATTTCATCGCCGAGTGGATTGAACAGCAACTTCCGACTCAAGTTCACTCGGAACACTGGACTATGTTCTTCGATGGATCCAAGATGCTGAATGGTTCGGGCGCGGGGGTAGTTTTGGTCTCCCCCGAGGAGATAAGCTCAGATACGTTCTCCAGATTCACTTTGATTCCTCCAATAACGAAGCAGAGTATGAAGCACTTTTGTATGGGTTGCGCATGGCCATTTCACTCGGCGTCCGTCGCCTCATGGTCTATGGCGACTCAGATCTGGTGGTTAATCAAGTGATGAAGGAGTGGGACGTCAGGAGTCTGGCAATGACTGGATATTGCAATGCAGTGCGATAACTAGAAAAGAAGTTCGAGGGGTTAGAACTCCACCACATCCCCCGACTGAAAAACCAGGCAGTCGACGACTTGGCAAAGATAGGCTCCAAGAGAGAAGCCATTCCAAGCAACGTGTTCTTGGAACACATTCACTCACCGTCAGTCCAAGAAGATCCTTTCACAGAAGAAGCCCCGCAGCCGAAAAGTGCCACAGATCCGACTGAAGTTGAAGTGCCTGCAGTGGTCGACCTAATCATGGAAGTCTTGGCAATCACCCCTGACTGGACAATACCGTACATCGCATATATCCTAAGGAAAGTACTTCCGGAGGACGAGGAGGAGGCTCGACAGATCGTCCGCCGATCTAAGGCCTTCACAGTCATAAGGGGACAGCTGTACAGAGAGAGTGCGACCGGAGTCGGCTAGAAATGCATAACGCCAGAAGAGGGTCAAATAATCCTTAATGATATCCACTCGGGGACCTGCGGTCACCATGCGTCCTCTCGGACTATTGTGGCTAAAGCATACCGAGCTGGATTTTACTGGCCAAGGGCAAATGAGATGGCAAAAGAGATAGTCGACAAGTGCGAAGGGTGCCAGTTCTACTCCAACATGTCGCACAAGCCCGCATCAGCCCTGAAAACCATTCCGCTCGTCTGGCCCTTTGCCGTCTGGGGATTGGACATGGTTGGCCCCCTAAGAACGGGCAGGAGTGGATTCACTCATGTACTTGTAGCAGTCGACAAATTTACCAAATGGATCGAAGCTAAGCCCATAAAGAGCCTCGATGCTGGCACCGCTATCAGTTTCATCAGAGGGTTAACATTCAGATATGGAGTCCCGCATAGCATCATCACTGATAACGGGTCAAACTTTGATTCGGACGAGTTCAGAGCATTTTGCGCTTCTCAAGGCACACGAGTCGACTACGCTTCAGTCGCTCATCCCCAGTCGAATGGACAGGCTGAGAGAGCAAATGGTCTGATTCTCAAAGGACTAAAACCTCGGCTAATGCACGATCTCAAGCACGCGGCAGGCGCTTGGGTCGACGAGCTTCCGTCAGTTCTGTGGGGATTAAGGACCACCCCTAACCGGTCGACTAGAAGGACTCCATTCTTTCTGGTTTATGGAGCCGAAGCTGTCCTGCCAAGTGATCTTCTTCATAATGCACCCCGAGTCGAACTTTACACCGAAGATGAAGCAGAGCAGGCCCGGCAAGACGCAGTCGACCTCCTGGAAGAAGAAAGGGAGATGGCCATGATCAGATCAACCATTTATCAACAAGACTTGCGCCGTTTTCACGCCCGAAATGTGAAAAGTCGAGCCTTCCAAGAAGGAGATCTGGTCCTCCGAGTGGATCAACAGAAGCCACACAAACTTGCTCCTACTTGGGAAGGCCCCTTCATAGTCACCAGAGTCCTCCACAATGGAGCATACCACCTCTACAACGTCGATCGCCAGATCGACGAGCCACGAGCTTGGAACGCGGAACTGCTCCGCCCCTTTTACACCTGAGTTCCCCTTGTAATGAGAAGAATAATTTCTACAGTTCATTTTTATCAAAGACAAGAGTGTTCCAATAATAGCTGTCACTTTGTTTGCACACAAAACCCCCAGTGGGTGACTTGGCTGCGAATCCGTTTCGCCTAAATTTTAAAGAAAAAAGAAAAATCCTGCCGAGTGGAGAGCAATCCTCCCACTCGGGGGGCTTAGCTGCAGTCCAGTACTCGCCTAAGTTCTCCCACTCGAAAACTTAGCTGCAGTCAAGCACTCGCCTAAGTTTGAAAAAATCCTACCGAGTGGAGAGCGATCCTCCCACTCGGGGGCTTAGCTGCAGTCCAGTACTCGCCTAAGCTCTCCCACTCGGAAACTTAGCTGCAGTCAAGCACTCGCCTAAGTTTGAAAAAATCCTACCGAGTGGAGAGCAATCCTCCCACTCGGGGGCTTAGCTGCAGTCCAGTACTCGCCTAAGTTCTCCCACTCGGAAACTTAGCTGCAGTCAAGCACTCGCCTAAGTTTGAAAAAATCCTACCGAGTGGAGAGCAATCCTCCCACTCGGGGGCTTAGCTGCAGTCCGGTACTCGCCTAAGTTCTCCCGCTCGGAAACTTAGCTGCAGTCAAGCACTCGCCTAAGTTTGAAAAAATCCTACCGAGTGGAGAGCAATCCTCCCACTCGGGGGCTTAGCTGCAGTCCGGTACTCGCCTAAGTTCTCCCGCTCGGAAACTTAGCTGCAGTCAAGCACTCGCCTAAGTTTGAAAAAATCCTACCGAGTGGAGAGCAATCCTCCCACTCGGGGCTTAGCTGCAGTCCGGTACTCGCCTAAGTTCTCCCACTCGGAAACTTAGCTGCAGTCAAGCACTCACCTAAGTTTGAAAAAATCCTACCAAGTGGAGAGCAATCCTCCCACTCGGGGGCTTAGCTGCAGTCCGGTACTCGCCTAAGTTCTCCCACTCGGAAACTTAGCTGCAGTCAAGCACTCGCCTAAGTTTGAAAAAATCCTACCGAGTGGAGAGCAATCCTCCCACTCGGGGGCTTAGCTGCAGTCCGGTACTCGCCTAAGTTCTCCCACTCAGAAACTTAGCTGCAGTCAAGTACTCGCCTAAGTTTGAAAAAACCCTACCGAGTGGTGAGCCAACCTCACACTCGGGGACTTAGCTGCAGTCCAGCACTTGTCTGAATACAAAACCAAAGTCCCACACGACAGTTCAAAACCACGAAGACATTCAGCAAGAAATTAAGTTCGGATAAAGCTTAAAAGGCACCAGGCCCCGAATCAAAGTACTCGAGCCCTCAGCTCGGCAGAGTTTAAACGATTACAAGTCCACTCGGCATTCTGAGGCAAATTTAAGGAAAGGCATAAAAGTTTTCTCATTCCTCAAGAGGAGGACTGGCAGGAGCGACGAACTCATCCAGGTCAATTCCGTCCGCAATACGAGTGGCAGCAGCAATGAAGGTCTCCATGAAGTCTTGAAAGCTGTGCCTCTTGATATTGGTGACTTGGATGGCGGCCAACTTTTCTTCTCGCGCCTCCTTGCAATGGACGCGGACTAAAGATAGAGCCACATCAGCGCCGCACCGGGCAGAAGACTTCTTCCACTCCTGCACTCGATCGGGGATTTTGTCAAGTCGAGCCATAAGAGACTCGAGATCGTTCTGGAGCGTAGACTCTGGCCAAAGTGTCGAGTCGATCCGCGACATGGCAACCTTCAGCCGAGCCAAGTAATCCACGGCGCCGTCGATTCGAGATTCCAGTCGGAGCAGGTTCATGGCAGTATCATCTTTCACCGGAGAATTGATTGGGTCCAGACCCATTTCAATCCGCCCGGTCTCCTCTTCGACGTTCTGACAAAATTCTGCATACAAGACCCAAAGATAAGTCAACAATCGCAAACTGAGTCGACACAAAAGAAAACCAATCGGAATTGAACGCACACCTTCGAGCTTGATATACAACGTCTTGGCGAGACTCCTCAGGTAGCTCTCCAGGTCGTCCCTCCTGCGAGCGACGCCTTCCATCTGCTCGCCCAGAGTGAGGTGCTTCTTCTTCCAATGCGAGCACTCCCTGTTGGCTTCGTTCAGAGCGGCCTTCATCTTGGTGTTCTCATCTTCTATCTGGCTGACCAAAGCCAGCTTCTGTTGAGCCAGTGCGATCTTGTCATCAGCCTCCTTGTGGGCAGCAGCCAAGTCTCGATCCTTTTTCGCCAGGGCCTCGCTCAGTTCTCCTGCAAAAGTAATGAAGATTGGTTCAGAAACAGCAAAAGATACCCAAGCCTAAAAACAAAACCAGTCGACAAGGCCATCTTACCAGCAACGCCATCTCTGACCTTCTGCAGCTCCGTCCTGGCCAGTTCCAGATCGAGAGACAGTTGAATCCGCTGCTTCTCCAACTCAGCATAGCGAGACGCAAGTTCACAAGATTTCTGCAAAAGGGAAATTCAGTCGACAGACATACAAGATAAGTTGCTTCTGAGTAACTAAGGGAAAAAGGTGACGTTTCTAAGACTACAGCCGAATCGAAAACATTCGACAGTAGTCTCGGGGACTACACCCAGCGGGTGCACTCAGTGTGCCCCCACTGGTCCTAAAAAAAGTCGAGTGTCCGCAATCGACCAAACATGGATCCATTCGACATGACTCGACCAGATCAAGAAAGGAATACAGATTCAGAAACGCAATATAAAGACTACAGTCGACTGCCAGCAGTCCACCGTAGTCTCGGGGACTACACCCAGTGGGTGCACTCAGCGTGCCCCCACTAGTCCAAGAAAGAGAAAACACACCCAGTGGGTGTACAGATACAGATACAAAGATCTTCAAAAAAAAGAAAGAGGGAGAAAGACTCTTCAAACAATCAAGTATCAAGTCGACTGACCTGGACGTTGCTCTGAAGCGCCGAACATGCGTCGTAAGCTGCCTGGCTGGCCTCCCGAGCCTTCTTCACCTGTTCCATCATGACCCCCGCCTGGTGTATGGCCTCCTTCGCAGCGGCCACTTCGTCTTCAGGGACAGAGTACGCGACAAAGAGCGAAGTCGAATTGGCAGTCGACGCCGAGGGCTGCGCACTCGCCAGGGGATTGGCAAAGGTCACATAAGCCCGAGGGGCATCGCCGCCATCCCGAGCCACGGCCTCAGGCGCCGGAGCAGGCTGGGGAGTCCTGTCAGTCGACGGCCTCTTGGTCCTCCCTATCCTCAGCGGCTCGTTGTCGTCGTCATCCGGGAGGTCGATAACATGAGGAGGGGCTGCAGGAAGAACTTTCAATCGTCCAGAATTGCAAAAAACGACCAAGTCAACTCAAAAAACAGAACGTCAATAATCGTACCAGGGTTGGAGGTAGCAGCGTCCCCCATCTCTTGGTCGTCGTCTTTGGCAGAGATCTCGGAGGTAGCAGCACTGCAAATTTCGAAGAATCAGCCAGTTAAGCATAACGAGTCGACCGAGGATCCGTCCTCCAATCGACGAAGGAAGACAAGATTTGTTACCCGGAAATAACAGGGACAGTTATCTTCATCTTGGGCAGAGTCTTGGGCGGCTTGGATAGCGTCGTGCGTGGTTGCTTGGGGACCTTCCCAGTCGGTGTTGGAGAAGAAGTCCGAGGGCGTTTCGACGATGGCCCAACGGAGGCAGTCGCCTGGCCACGTCCCTGCGCCGGGTCGTGTGCGAGCTTGGATCACCTTTCCGGGCGGGGAGGTTTGGTCTCCTCCTCCTCCTCTTCGCTGGAGAAGACGTCATCGCCTCCCTCTCCTTCGCCATCTGACTCCCACTCACCCTGGTCATCCCCGCTCTCGCCTCCGCTCCCTTCTCCTTCCTCAGTCGACCCCTGTGCCCCATTGGGCGTCGAATACATCTCAGTGGTCGCCTGAAAGACAGCAGACAAAACGAAAAGTTAGTCGACCCGCTCGAAAGAAGACCAATGCAGAAACGAAGATTTTAGTCGGAAACATAAAAACGCACCTGGTCGACCTCATACGAGCTGTCGAGTGGAATGACCCTCCTAGCTCCTCGGGGGTTGTCCTTGTTCCCCGTGATGCTTGACAGCCACCCCTCCAACATCTCGTCGGTGACCTCCTCCGGGTGGATCCGAGTGGTGTCCTCGAGGCCAGAGTACAGCCACATCGGGTGGTCCCGAGCCTGGAGTGGTTGGATTCGCCTCTTGAGGAAGACTTCCAGCAGATCCATCCCCGTCACGCCCTCACGGACAAGTTCAACCACTCGACCCGCCAGTATCTTGACCTGGGCCTTTTCTTCGGGCGTCACCTTCAGAGAAGCAGGCTTTTCGTCTCGGTCGAGGGTGAAGGGTGGGAGTCCAGTCGACTGCCCTGGAGTCACCTGATCCTGGCAGTAGAACCAAGTCGCCTGCCAGCCTCGAACTGACTCCGGGAAGGTAATGGAGGGAAAACAGCTTTTCCCCCTCGTCTGGATCGCCAAGCCCCCACACAGCTGGATCACATGTGTCCTCTCGTCACTCGACTTGGCCTTCTTAACCGACTGAGAGCGACAGGTGAAGATGTGCTTGAAAAACCCCCAGTGTGGGCGGCACCCCAGGAACGCCTCACACATAGAAATAAAGGCGGCGAGATAGACTATGGAGTTCGGAGTAAAGTGATGGAGCTGCGCTCCGAAGAAGTTCAAGAAGTTGCGGAAGAAAGAGTGGGGCGGCAGAGAAAACCCTCGGTCAATATGAGTTGCCAGGAGCACGCACTCACCGTCGCGTGGTTGGGGCTCGATTTCTCCCCCTGGAAGACGCGCAGCCTTGTGGGGAATGGCTCCTCCCTCAACCAGGTCGTCGAGGTCCTCCTGATGGAGCACCGAGGGCATCCAGTTGCCCTGGATCCACCCTTTGGGCAGGGCCGTCCGGGAGGAAGATCCGCCGTGCGCAGACTTCTTCCCCTTCCCCGCCACCGCCGCCTTCTTCGCGCGCTCCAGAGCGGTCGTCTTGCCCTTCACCATCGTCGCCGGCGAGGCCTCGAGCTGGTTTGTGGTGGCTGGGCGAGAGAGAAGGAAGCGGGGGAGACGACGGAGAAACAGAGAAAGAAGGGGAAGAGATGAGCACGCGCACGGTTGGAGGGCTCCGAGCCAGCTACTTATAAGGGGCCACTTCCGAGTGGCCGACAAGTGGGCCCGAGCTATCCAGTCAAATCCCGTGGCAGGCGCGCGCGCAGTACGTGGCGAAAAAGGCGGCACGGAGATCGAGGAGCCTTCGCACTGTCGCTCCCAATTACTGCGGCCGTCCCCGTTCCGCGCGCTTCCCAAAAAATCCGAATCCCGCGATCTCCGCTGGCTGCAGAACAACTTGACGAAACGGAAATCCCGCGCACACCGGCGCTCGATGCCTCACAGGTAAAGAAATCCATTCGACGAAAGGCCTGGAACGGACCAAGGCGACTGAAAGAGGTTAATGACGTCATCCGTGACAGTCGACCCAGAACGAAGCACCCATAATAACCCGAAGAATCAGTCGGAAAGGTCCCTAACCCCTTTTCTCACTCTAGCCTCAATCCGTTTGGGGGCTAATGATGAAGTCATGTACCTACGGTAGGGACACGGACCCGTCCTAAAGAGCCCTACCATAGGACATCCCTAGAAGAAGTCACCTTTCAATCAACTTGAAGGTATCCCACTCGACGGGTTGAAGACACTCGACCAAGAAGCTGTCACTCGACCAAGAAGCCAACCACTCGACTGCCAGAAGACCTCAAGTCACTCCGCAGGCAAATGGTCGGCTATTAAGTAGTCTTTATGATTATTGTGACACTTTATAAGGGACGTTATCAGCAACGCCCACCTTAAATGTACCTTAAACCCTGCATTACTGAGGGCAGGAGAGGGCTGGCGAACTCTATATAAGCCATCCCCCTCCTCAGTATCAGGGGTTCGCACCCCTGTCAATTCACACACGCATAATACAGTCGACCGCCTCCGGGCACCGAGATGTAGGGCTGTTACTTCCTCCGAGAAGGGCCTGAACTCGTAAACCTTGCATGCTTACAACTTCCCAATAGCTAAGGTCTAGCCTCCTCATACACACCCCCCTACCTCACTGTCAGACTTAGAACCACGACAATACAGGCACCTTTAATACAGACGAAGCGCTTGATAATGTCCAGGCGAGGACAAAGGTTCACCATCCGCCTCACGAGTCTGAAGTAGCTGCTAGGCATAGCTTCGGCTGGCCATAGCCGGATTATCAAATCCTTAATGGCTAGTTCGTCCACCCTATGCAGCTCCACCAGCTGTTTCAGCTGATTGGTGAAGGACACGGGATGCTCTGGTGCCTCATACTACGACTAGAAGAGACTCTCCAAAGAGCCCCCTCCTTCAGCTCGATAGAACTCCACATCGTCTAATACACTGCATGGCAAATCCGCAAAAGCCCTCGGGGAACTCTGAACCCGGGTTAGTAAAAGGTACTGCTTCTCCGCATACTTGCTTTGCATCTTAAATGTCTAACCCAATGTGATCTTCTTAGCCTCCTGGATCTCCTCGAGCGCGGCTTGGGCCTCATTCCGTGCGGTCTCCGCGCTCTGACGCATCATGCTCCAAGGCCTCGCATTTTTTCACCGCATCCTGGAGCTCCTGGTGAATTCTTTAACCAGGGCTTTTAGCTTCTTACGGGCGGCTTGCTGCTGGACAGCCTTCTCCTCGGCCTCGCCCAGGTCCTTCCTCAGGGCCTCGACCTCGGTCGCGGATTCTGCACATATAACAATACCGTTGTCAATATACATCGCCTATCCTTTCCTGAACATATAGCAAGTCTTTCCTCACCTTGCTTCTCCTGGAGCTAAACCTTAACCTCGCTGAGCTCATTCTCGGTCCGCTCTAGCCTCCGCTTTAGGTCAGAGACCTCGGCAGCATGCGAGGTCGTGGCCAAGAGGGAGGCCTACTTGTCAATACATATTCAGTCAGCCTCTTATAATTAAGGATTGATCCCCTGTCCGGTTTTCCTCGCCGAACACCGGACAGCGTCTGAGGGGCTACGGACAAGACGGTTTTTTCTCTTTCTTACATCGAAACCTCTTAACAGGCTGATGCAGGCTTCATTCAGTTCGCTCTTGGCGGACTGAACCTTCTCCATCATCGCACCCATTAGGATACGGTGCTCGTCCATGACGGAGGCGCTTCATAGCGCCTCCATCAGGTCATCTGGCGTTGCTGGATGGACATGAGCCATCGATGGAGGTGACGCATCCCCCTCCTTTAAAGGGTTCTGCTCGCCCGACTCCGGAGCCGTATTGGTCTCCGGAATCGTATTCGGCTGAGGGCCAAACTAGATACGCCCCTCTTTGCCAGTCCCCATGGGGATTGACTCCCCCACGTGTCTGGCAGTGGAGCCCCCGCCTTGTGGCGCCTCCCGAACAACGTCCTGGGCTCCTCCCTTCGGAGCGGTCCTCCGGGATAACACTTCGGTGTCGTCCCTGGCGCCGGGGGAGTAAGCAGGCGGTGGCGACATGCTCGCCATCTCTGACGGAACCAACGAACCTCCAGATGAGGATCGCTGGATAAGGTCATGGGCCAGACTGCAATAGTGTGGATGAACCATGTTAGAATAATAAAAAGAAAGGGCTAGATGTGCGCATAAATAAACCATGTCACTTATGATGCGGCTTGTGGCCTAGTACGGACGCGACGTTCTGGGCTACTGTCAACGTCCCATGCGGTGTCGACCGCTGGGGCACCTTTCCCCTTTTTGGGTGCTTTCGCCTCTAGATGTGCCAAGGCCACCCTCTTCTTCTTCTCCTCGGGAGAGGGTTGTTTTACTCCTCCTCCGCCTCCTCTTCCTCGTCGTTGTCCTCAGGGACAGAGGAATGGGCTTCATTGTCTTCGGACGTCGCGTCCGAAGTGCCCTTCTGACAGGGGCCACTCTTGGCCCCCTTGGCTTTCTTCTTAGCCTTCTTCTTCGGTGCCGTAAATGGCACCGGTACCAGCATCTCCTCCAAGCTCGGGATGACTAGTTCTTCGGGCAACGAAGCCGGCCACTGGATCCGCTTCGCCCTCTCCACCCAGTTCTGAGAGAGCAATACTAAGATCTTAGACATCATCCTCGAAACATTTAAGTTGGGAATACGTCAAAAGTAACACACCTCACTAGCGGAGCGGTTACAATTGTGACCACGGTCTGAGCCCGTGGCCGGTTGATACGTCTCCAACGTATCTATAATTTTTGATTGCTCCATGCTATATTATCTACTGTTTTGGACTATATTGGTCTTTATTTTCCACTTTTATATTATTTTTGGGACTAACCTATTAACCGGAGGCCCAGCCCAGAATTGCTATTTTTTTTGCCTATTTTAGTGTTTTGAAGAAACAGAATATCAAACGGAGTCCAAACGGAATAAAATCTTCGGGAACGTGATTTTCTCACCGAACATGATCCAGGACACTTGGACCCTGCTCCAAGGAACAAAAGAGGCGGTCACGAGGGTGGGGGGCGCCCCCCCTAGGGTGTGCCCCCTGCCTCGTGGGCCCCTCGTTACTCCTCCGGCGTACTTCTTCCTCCTATATATACACACGTACCCCAAAACGATCAAAATAGGAGCCAAAAACCTAATTCCACCACCGCAACTTTCTGTATCCACGAGATCCCATCTTGGGGCCTGTTCCGGAGCTCCGCCGGAAGAGGGCCGTCATCACGGAGGGCTTCTACATCATCCTAGCCCCTCCGATGAAGTGTGAGTAGTTTACCTCAGACCTTCGGGTCCATAGTTAGTAGCTAGATGGCTTCTTCTCTCTCTTTGAATCGCAATACAAAGTTCTCCCCCTCTCTTGTGGAGATCTATTCGATGTAATCTTCTTTTTGCAGTGTGTTTGTTGAGATCGATGAATTGTGGGTTTATGATCAAGTCTATCTATGAATAATATTTGAATCTTCTCTAAATTCTTTTATGTATGATTGGTTATCTCTGCAAGTCTCTTCGAATTATCCGTTTGGTTTGGCCAACTAGATTGGTAGTTCTTGCCATGGGAGAAGTGCTTAGCTTTGGGTTCGATCTTGCGGTGTCCTTACCCAGTGACAGAAGGGGCAGCAAGGCACGTATTGTATCGTTGCCATCGAGGATAACAAGATGGGGTTTATTTCATATTGCATGAATTTATCTCTCTACATCATGTCATCTTGCTTAAACCGTTACTCTGTTTTTAACTTAATACTCTAGATGCATGCTGGATAGCGGTCGATGAGTGGAGTAATAGTAGTAGATGCAGAATCGTTTCGATCTACTTGTCACGGACGTGATGCCTATATACATGATCATTCCTAGATATTCTCATAACTATGCTCAATTATGTCAATTGCTCAACAATAATTTGTTCACCCACCGTAGAATACTTATGCTCCTGAGAGAAGCCACTAGTGAAACCTATGGTCCCCGGGTCTATTCTCATCATATCAATCTCTTTACTTTAATCTTGCTTTGTTTTTACTTTGCTTTTACTTTTTACTTTGCATCTTTATAATAAAAATACCAAAAATATTATATCTATCAGATCTCACTCTCGTAAGTGACCGTGAAGGGCTTGACAACCCCTAATTGCATTGGTTGCGAGTAGCTATCGCTTTGTGCAGGTACGAGGGACTTGAGCATGGGCTCCTACTGGATTGATACCTTGGTTCTCAAAAACTGAGGGAAATACTTACGCTACTCTACTGCATCATCCCTTCCTCTTCGGGGAAAACCAGCGCAAGCTCAAGACGTAGCACCGTTGGCTTCTCATTGCCCTTAAAGAGCAACTTCCAGGCCCCTTCATGAGAAGTATCGAAGAGCCTTTTTAGGGTCTGGTGCTTCTTCAAATTGAACTCCCACAAAGGGCGGCTTCGGCGCTTGCATGGAAGAATCCAACGGACCATCATCACTGGATAGTGTCAACGAGCTTGACGCCCTTGGTCACCATGCTTTGAACGCACGTATGCAGCGCTATCAGCTCGTCAGGTGAACACCAGTCTGGACTCTTCTCGACCCAGGAGGTGAGTCACATGGGAGCACTGGAGCGGAATTCAGCAGCTGCGGCCCAGGTGGTGCCGCGGGGTTCTGTGATGTAGAACCACTGCTTCTGCCATTCCTTTACTGTCTCCACAAATGTGCCTTTGGGCCAGGAGACGTTGGATAGCTTGCTCACCATGGCCGCTCCGCACTCTACGTGCTGGCTGTTGACCACTTTCAGCTTCACGTTGAAGACTTTGAGCCACAGCCCGAAGTGGGGATGGATGCGGAGGAATGCCTCGCACACGGCGATAAACGCCGAGATGTTGAGGAAGGAATTCGGGGACAGATCATGAAAATCTATCCCGTAATAGTACATCAGCCCGCGGACGAAAGGGTGGAGCGAAAACCCAAGCCTGCGGAAGAAATGGGGGATGAATACTATGCTCTTTATGGGATCCGGCGTGGGGACGACTTGTCCCTCGGCTGGCAGATGGTGGGCGATCTCCTTTGCCAAATATCCGGCCGCCCGGAGCTTAGTAATGTCCTCCTCCTTGATAGAGGAGACCATCCACTTGACCTGACCACCAGATCCAGACATGGTTTCTTGAGTGGAAAGGAGATGAGAACTTGGGTGCTGGAGCTTGAGATCGGAAAGGCGGAAACGGAGACAGAGCATGAGGAGAGGAAGAGGGAATCCTTATCCCCTTTTAAAGGCAGCAAATATTAAACGCCTCCTCACTCGCCTTAGGATTCGCCTTTTCCCTAGGGCTGTATAAACGACACGGTTGAGTTACCCATGCCTGCATTTATGAGAATCCCGCAATAAGGGGGCACGATCTCTGTTTCGACAAGACGTGTTGATAGCAACCGCGTCTTGAAGCGTGGAATGGCAGAAGAAAAACGGTTCGGAATTATAACCGGACAAACATGATGTTGTGCTGGAAAAAATCTGTCAACAAATTAGATTCGTGCAAACATTATATTCTCTCTGTGGTTATGTATGGTGTGTGTAACAGGTCCAGATACTATCATTACGTCCGAAGACTATCTTGGAGTTCGGAGAAAGGGGAACCTACCTTGCAATTCCGAAGACGATCTGCATGCCGGACTCCTCGTCATTGAAAGCCAGGTTCAGGGGCTACTAAGGGAGTCCTGGACTAAGGGGTCCTCGGGCGACCGGCCTATTATCCATGGGCCGGATTAATGGGCTGTGAAGACATGAAGGCTGAAGACTGTACCATGTCCGGATTGGACTCTACTTGGCATGGAAGGCAAGCTTGGCGACCGAAGATTCCTTCTTATGTAACTGACTCCATGTAAACCCTAGACCCCCTTGGTGTCTATATAAACCGAAGGGGATAGTCCGGAAAGGACACCACATATACTCATTACCATACCAACATAGGCTAAGCTTCTAGGGTTTAGCCATTAAGACCTCGTGGTAGATCAACTCTTGTAATACTCATATTCATCAAGATAAATCAAGCAGGAAGTACGGTATTACCTCCATAGAGAGGGCCTGAACCTGGGTAAACTTCGTGTCCCCCGTCTCATGTTACCATCGATCCTAGACGCACATTTCGGGACCTCCAACCCGAGATCCGCCGGTTTTGACAACGACAGTCCCCTTTCGAATTGGCCGTTGTTGGCTCCCTTCCCGATCAATATTTGGGAAGAGGACCAAGGCCTCTATATATAGGACTAGCCACCATAGTAGGAAGGGGATCCGACGGATGGAGTGTTGGAAATATGCCCTAGAGGCAATAATAAATAAGTTATTATTATATTTCCTTGTTCATGATAATCGTTTATTATCCATGCTATAATTGTATTGATAGGAAACTCAGATACATGTGTGGATACATAGACAACGCCATGTCCCTAGTAAGCCTCTAGTTGACTAGCTCGTTGATCAATAGATGGTTACGGTTTCCTGACCATTGACATTGGATGTCGTTGATAACGGGATCACATCATTAGGAGAATGATGTGATGGACAAGACCCAATCCTAAGCATAGCACTAGATCTTGTAGTTCGTATGCTAAAGCTTTTCTAATGTCAAGTATCATTTCCTTAGACCATGAGATTGTGCAACTCCCGGATACTGTCGGAGTAAATAGCCATGGGTAGCCTAGCCGGCTTCCCCTGGCCCTTCTGAAAAAATAACGAGCCCATCCGGCTCTCAAGAGGACTCAAGACCAGGCCGCCTCCCCCCCCCCTGCTGGCTATCTTCTAGGCCGGCTTCGGGGGCGGCCCGCCCTTTACCCTCATGAAGAAAGCTGCGGGAGGGCCGACTGTGAGAAGCCGGCTGCAAAGAGGCCGACTCCAAGAAGCCGGCTCCCTTAAAGCAGTCAAAGCCGTACCCGCAAAGTACGCGTCCACCCCACGATGATGAAGCGACGCGTGGCTACAGTAATGCCTGCCACCCCCAAAACCCGGAGCACGCCTGGTACAGTGCGCCGTACGGGTGGCCACGACCTGTCCGGCGCGGCACTGTTGCCACGGCGGCCCTGACGCCGTCCACGACGGGCCACCAGCATGGCCCCGAGGCGGTGGGCCCCTCCGGGCAGAGAGATACCGAAGGCGGCCGCACCTCCTCCCAAGACGGCGAGATAGAGAGCCGGCTTCCCATAGCCGGCCTGCCACCCTCCTCGAGGGAGATGCCCATTAAGGAGACAAGATACGGCGGGGCTACAGTAATCGCCCCCCAGGGTGGCGGTACTGTAGCCATGCTTACCCCGACCAAGCCTGCGTCAATAGCACGGAGCAACAGTAACCAGCCACCGACCAAGCCCTGGACAGTGGGGCCTGCCTATGGACCAGGGAGCCCGCAGCCGGCGGGACCCACCAGTCGGCGGGCCCCAGCAGCCGGCGCAGAAGCCGGCGAGCACAGTCACAAACAGCTGGGCCCCGCGCCCAGCTGGATTACCATTGTACCCCCTGGGGGTAGGCCTATATAAACCCCCCGGTGCACCCATGCAAAGGGTTGGACTCTCAAGCTAGACTTAGACACCACACAAGGAGAAGAAGCAAGCTAGTTGTGCCCTTCTTCCTCCTTCCACCCAAACAGCTCAAGGAGCATTGTGTAGCTACTTGTTCATTTAGTAACCATGCGGAGACCCCGCAGAGCAGCAGTAGGGGTCTTATCTCCCCGGAGAGCCCTGAAGCTGGGTAAGATTCGCCGGCGTGCATGTCTTCGCCTTATCCCGTTTCCAAGCACCGGCGATGTTTTATTGGCTCCCACAATGATAAGCCACCCGTTGGCATATGTCGCACCTACCACCCGACATTTGGAGCCCACCGTGGGGCCAGGTGCACCGTCGTCCGGAGACCTGTTCTGGACGGGAACCCTCTTCCTCCCCCGCGGGCGTAGCCAGTCCGGCTCGCCCAATGGCGCTTGCCACGACGCGCTGCAAAGCGTCACCGACATCTGCGTAGCGAGCGGCCTCGCCGATCTCCTCAACAGGGCCCGCATCTCCGACGAGCTCGCCTTCGATGCGGGCACCGACGACCTCGCCAACCTCCTTGGCCAGCTCCACGTCTCCAGCGAGCATGCTGCAGATTTGGAGTCGGTTGGCTCCACCGACCCGATGCCTGTCGACTCCGACACGGCGTCCTACGACACCTTCCCCACCAACGTCATGATCTACAACGACCCGCTCCCTCCGGCCGGCGATCGCGATACTGTCACCACTGAGGTGATGGTTATGGGCCATGATGGCCCGGCCGACGAGGGCGCCCACGACGCCCCGCGCGCGGCGGCCCACGACTTGTCCGTCCCCCTCCCGGCTGATGCCGACGACGAAGCACTGGAGGCACGCCGTCTCGCCCTCCACGCGGAGGGCCGGAGGCTGGCCTCCGCTAGACGCCTCACTGAGGCCTACCAGCGCGAAGCTGACCGCGCCGCCTTCGGCACGCCAGCTCCGGCTGGCCCAAGCCGGGCTGGTGCTGTCAGGCAATGCGGCGCCGTCATTGCCGACACGGTGGGAGTCGAGCGACCGGTCTACGCCACTCTGCTCGAGAACCTGCGCGCCGCCCTGGCGGCCGTAGACGAGCTGGACGGCTTGGAAGCCGAAGACATCCCCCACATGACGCGGCGCACACAGCAACTAATTGACGCGGCCGCTCAGCGGCACGAAGCCGATGCCCGCGCGGGAAGCCCTCCCCCGCGCCGCGATCTCGGCGCGACTTCCCAGACGCCGACTACGAGCAACACCCGCACGCGGCGCGAGAAAGAGCCGGCTTCCAGCCGAAGCCGGACCCGAATCTCCATCGAGCGAGACGGCGACGGCCGTCCCCGAGCCATGGAATGGCGGGGCAGCCCGCCTCCGCCTCGAGCTCGTGGAGAGAGATACCCCACCCCGCCTCCAGTGGCGCACCCGACTCTCAGCGGCCGGCTAGGTCGCCGTGAAGGAGTTGGCGAGAACGACGCCCGCCACTGGATCGACCGCCTGGCCAGATCCCTGGCGCTAGAAGAAGAAGACGATGTCGGCCCGCCCTGTTTTGGCCCCCGCATCCGCGACGAGCCCTTCCCCAAAGGGTTCTCGCTCCCAAGAGACACGCCCAAGTACAATGGCTCGGTGAAGCCGGAAGACTGGCTGACCGACTACTCCACAGCCGTCAGCATCGCCAACGGCAACCGGCGACTACCTCACGCATTGGGCCGAGCTCCGCAATTCTTGTGAAGGGGTGCACGAGGTGCAAGCCATCGAATACTTCACTGCCGGGTGCCAAGAAGGCACCCTCCTCAAGCACAAGCTCCTTTGCGACGAGCCAACTACCCTCGACGAGCTCTTGAACATCGCCGACAAGTACGCCACCGCCAACTCTTCGATGAAGACCGAGCTCCGGGTGGATGCGTCCGAGAAAGTGCTTAATCCGGCTCCCCAAACGCTGGCGGGAGATTCCGGCCGACGCCAACACCAGAATGACCAGAAGCGCAAAGGCCCTGCGCCGCCTCCCGCTAGCCGGCAGGTGGCCACGGTTGAAGACACGCCGCCCGAGGGGCGGCCCGCGCCCAAGAAGCCCAAGGGCGGCCGGCCGGCTTGGCAGCCGGCTTTCTCCTACGAGCAAACTCTTGACGCCCCGTGCAAATTCCATAGCAGCGCGAAGCCGTCCAACCACACAACCCGAAAGTGTAACTGGCTCACCCGAATCTCCAAGGGCGAAGGGCTCACGCCGACTCCGCCTGCCGGCCCGCCGCCTCCGGCTCCGCCGCCCAAGGCCGCTCGGCCCGCGGTCGACACCGTGCAGGACGAGTTCCCCGACGAACAAGCATCTTACATTGTCTTTACGAGCCAGCTCAAAGACCGGTGCAGCAAGCGCCGAGACCATCAAGAAGTCAATGTGGCCGCCGCTAGCCTAGCCGAACACATGCATTGGTCAGAGAAATCCATCAGCTGGAGCCGGGCCGACCACCCAGAGGTGATGCCGTCCCCCGGCTCCTACGCGTTGGTCCTGGAGGCCACCCTAGCGACAGACACACGCGCCGCCCGCTTCTCCCACGTGCTGATCAATGGCGGAAGCAGCATCAACATCCTGTACCGCAACACCCTGGAGAAGTTAAGTGTCAAGACAAAACAGCTTCTGCCGACTCGGACGGTGTTTCACGGCATCGTACCCGGATTGTCCTGCGCCCCCATTGGCAAGATCAAGCTCGACGTACTCTTTGGGGGCAAGGAGCGTTTCCGCCGGGAAGCGATCTGGTTCGAGGTGGTGGACCTGGAGAGCCCTTACCACGCCTTGCTTGGCCGACCCGCCTTGGCCAAGTTCATGGCGGTCCCCCACTACGCATACCTCAAGATGAAGATACCAAGCTCCAAGGGCATCATCACCATCACCGGCGACTACAAGAAATCCGCCGACTGCGCTGCGGCCAGCAGCTGGCTGGCCGAATCCCTCGTGATTGCCGAAGAAAAGAAGACGCTGGACCGGGTCGTGGCCCTGGCTAGCAAGCAGCTGAGCCAGCCCGCCGACTCCAAGGAGTATGATGCCCAAGGATCTTTCCAGCCAGCCAAGGAACCAAGAAAATACAGCTCGACCCCGAGCACCCCGAAAGGTTTGCCGTCATTGGGGGAAGCCTAAACAGCAAATAGGAAGGCGAGCTCGTCGATTTCCTCCGTGAGAATCGGGATATCTTTGCATGGTCCCCCAAGGACATGCCAGGTGTTCCGAAGGATTTCGCCGAGCACAAATTACATGTGCGGGAGGATGCAAAACCAGTCAAGCAGCCTCTCCGCCGACTGTCAGAGGAGAAGAGAAGGATCATGGGGGAGGAGATTGCCTGGCTTCTGGCAGCCAGCTTCATTATGGAAGTTTTCTTTCCAGAATGTCTAGCCAACCCAGTCCTTGTGCTGAAGAAGAATAACAAATGGCGCATGTGCATAGATTACACCAGCCTCAACAAGGCCTGCCCCAAAGATCCCTTCGCCCTGCCAAGAATTGACCAAGTGATAGACTCCACAGCCGGATGCGAGCTGTTGAGCTTTTTGGATGCTTATTCAGGATACCACCAGATAAAACTGAACCCAGATGACCATCTGAAGACCGCCTTCATCACGCCATTTGGAGCCTTCTGCTACCTGACCATGACATTCGGCTTGAGGAATGCTGGTGCCACTTTTCAGCGTTGCATGCAGAAGTGCCTCCTCACGCAACTCGGCAAAAACGCCCACGTTTACATGGACGATATCATGGTGAAGACGGAGAAGCGCGGCACTCTGCTGGAAGACCTGAAAGAAACATTCGAGAACCTGCGCCGGTTCCGAATCAAGCTCAACCCTGAGAAATGCATGTTCGGAGTGCCAGCCGGCCAGCTCCTAGGCTTTCTGGTCTCCGAACGCGGCATCGAGTGCAACCCAGTGAAGATCAAGGCCATCGAGAGGATGGCGGTCCCAACCAAGCTCCGAGAAATCCAGAAGTTCACCGGGTGCCTGGCCTCTTTGAACCGCTTCATCAGCCGGCTTGGAGAGAAAGCTCTCCCTCTCTACCGCCTCATGAAGAAGAGCACTCACTTCGAGTGGAATGACCAGGCCGACCAAGCTTTCCACGAGCTGAAGAAAATGCTGGCCACGTCACCTGTCCTGGCGGCGCCGACTGAGAAAGAGCCCATGCTCCTTTATATTGCCGCTACTAGCCGGGTGGTCAGCACCGTCATTGTAGTACAGCGCCCCGAAGAAGGCCGAGCCCAGTCGGTCCAGAGGCCGGTGTATTACTTGAGCGAGGTGTTGTCCGCCTCAAAGCAAAACTACCCGCACTACCAGAAGATGTGATACGGCGTGTACTTCACCGCCAAGAAGCTGAAGCCCTACTTTCAAGAACATCCCATCACGGTCGTATGCACTGCCCCGCTGGCTGAGATCATAGGCAGCCGGGATGCATCCGGCCGGGTGGCTAAGTGGGCCATCGAGCTGGCCCCTTACACGATCTTCTACCAACCCCGCACCGCCATTAAGTCACAAGCACTGGCCGACTTCCTCGTCGACTGGGCCGAGACCCAGTACTTACCACCAGCTCCTAACTCCACCCATTGGCGCATGCACTTTGACGGATCCAAGATGCGCACCGGCTTGGGAGCCGGCGTCGTCCTTACCTCTCATAAGGGCGACAAGCTCAGATACACGCTGCAGATCCACTTCGCCGCCTCCAACAACGTAGCCGAGTACAAGGCGCTCATACATGGGCTCCGGCTTGCCAAGGAACTCGGCATCCGCCGGATCCTGTGTTATGGTGACTAGGATTTGGTGGTTCAGCAATCATCCGGCGACTGGGATGCCAAAGACGCAAACGTGGCAAGCTACCGCTTCCGAGTGCAGAAAATCAGTGGGTACTTTGATGGATGCGAATTCCTCCACGTACCGCGAGCCGACAACGAGCCAGCAGATGCCCTGGCCCGAATAGGCTCCATGCGGCAAGCAATACCAACCGGTGTCGCTCTACAGCGCCTCCTCAAGCCATCCATCAAGCCGTCCCCGGAATCCAATTCCATCTTCATGCCGCTTGACCCCGACAGGGCCGGGTTCGGCTCGAAGAACCAAGCAGGCGACCCAGGGACTTTAGTACTCGGCTCGGGGACTGCAGTAGCCGCTCGGGGACTGCCGCACCCGGCTCGGGGACTGCGGTAGCCGGCCCGGGGACTTCTTCAGCACAACAAGCGGCGGCCGACCCCAGCACTTCATCACCCAGCCCGCCCACCCTGGTGGCAGTAGCCACATTGGCGGCAGGGGACGTCGCAGCTCCATCATGGGCTCAATCCATCCTCAACTTCTTAGTGAACCAAGATCTGCCGGCTGACGAAACAGAAGCAAGACAAGTCCAATGTCGAGCCGGAGCATACACGATCGTCAACAGAGAGCTTGTCAAGCGCAGTGCCACTGGAGTCCTCCAGCGATGCGTCGAGCAGGAGAAGGGCATCGCAATCCTAAGAGATATACACCAGGGAGAGTGCGGCCACCACGCCGCCTCAAGATCACTTGTCGCCAAAGCCTTCCGCCATGGTTTCTTCTGGCCGACTGCTTTGGACGACGCCAAAGAGTTAGTCAAACACTGCAAAGGCTGCCAGCTTTTCAGTTCCAAGCAACACATGCCGGCTTCGGCACTCAAGACCATTTCCCTCACCTGGCCCTTTGCCGTCTGGGGACTGGACATGGTGGGCCCATTCAAGACGGCGCGCGGCGGCATGACGCATTTGCTCGTCGCCATGGACAAATTCACCAAGTGGATCGAGGCAAAGCCGATCAAGAAGCTGAATGGGCCGACTGCGGTGACTTTCATCGCAGATATAACAACCCGGTACGGCGTACCGCACAGCATCATCACCGACAACGGCACGAATTTTGCCAAAGGAGCCTTGGCACGATTCTGCGCTGCACAAGGTATCCGGCTGGACCTTGCGTCCGTCGCCCACCTGTAGTCAAACGGCCAGGTCGAGCCAGCAAACAGCCTCATCCTCTCCGGCATCAAGCCCCGACTGGTCGTACCTCTGGAGCGCTCAGCCGGCTGTTGGCTCGACGAGCTGCCGGCTGTCCTATGGAGTCTGCGTACTACCCCAAACAGATCAACTGGCTTCATCCCTTTCTTCCTCGTGTACGGTGCCGAGGCAGTCATCCCAACAGACATCGAGTTCGACTCACCTCGGGTAACCATGTACACGGAGGCGGAGGCTAAAGAAGCACGAGAAGACGGCGTCGACCTGCTGGAAGAAGGCCGGCTGTTAGCCCTCAGCCGGTCCGCCATCTACCAGTGGGGTTTGCGCCGCTACCACAGCTGGAAGGTCAGGCCAAGATCCTTCCAGGAGGGCGACCTTGTGCTCCGGCTGATCCAGCGAACAGCCGGCCAGCACAAGCTCGCAGCCCCCTGGGAAGGCCCCTTCGTCGTCAGCAGAGCTCTAGGCAACGATTCCTACTACCTCATCGACGCGCAGAAGCCCAAGGCACGCAAGAGAGACGACTCTGGCAAGGAGTCGGAACGACCATGGAACGCCAACCTCCTTCAAAGATTTTACAGTTGAAATGCAGTATGTATCGCGTCAACTTTTGTATTAAGTACGAGACAATAGGCTCCCCGAGGAGGACTCGGGGACTGCCATCTTTTATCTATGAATGAAAATTATCATGCGTATGATATCGTCTTTTCATTGATTTATTTCATCCGGCACCGGGTTTGACGAGTCAGCCCAAGGACTAGCCGACTGGAGTTATATTAGGAGTCCTACCCGCGGTCAGACAAGTAATGTGCCGACACCCAGGCTTAGCTCTTGCCAAAATAGCAGTTCGAAGAACCGGCTGCCCGGCTGGCAAGAGTCATAAGCCGGAAAGGATGTGCACACGAAAAACGGCTAGGGACGAACGGACTTATATAACAAAAGCCGGCTTGCCGCCTCCCGCCGACCGTCTACCAGAGTAGCCGGCCGGCCGGCTTGCTTTCAGTTCACTTCAAATCCAAGAAAGCTCGAGTACTTGCCTTCCCAAAGAGGGAAGGCGGCAAAGGAAAAAGCCTAAGGATAAAAAGTGCACTCGAATGGAAACCAAAACGTGCATACAATAATATTTACACAAAGGACCTCCAGAGAGGTCAGCATGCAACATAGTTTGATACACCCCCAGTGGGTGGAATTGCGAAAACTTAAAGTTGTTCGAAAAGACAAAAGAAGGAACAACAAGGACGGCAGATCAAGCCGGCGGGGCAGCTGACGAGCTGGGCTGGGCAGTGGAGACGGTTGCGCCGGCTGAATGAGCGGTCGGCTGACCAACTTCGGCTTGATCACCGCCTCCGGCAGAGGGCGCGCTTCCACGCGGCTCGTTGCTGGAGGCACGGTCGGCTTGAGGACGGTCGGTCGTGCCACTGGCCGGCTCGGCGTCTTCACCGTCCTACTCCTCGTCATCCTCGCCCTCGTCGCTGGAGGCGATCTCCTCGGCCGAGTCCTCCCCCACCGCCGGGTTCAGCCCGAACCACTCCTCCGGCTGGGCGACGCCGTCGTCATTAAGTTCCGGCGCAAAGACGCTGGTGTCGGTGCACTCGGCGATCGTCGAGGCGCGCTGGGCGGTCGCCGGCCGTACCTCCTCCAGCTCCGCGTCGGCCTCCAGCCACCAAGTTCGCAGCTGGTCCAGGCTTAGCCTTGGGTATCATGCGTGGACGAACTCCAACGCCCGCCCGGCTCCAAGACGGGCTGCCGACGCCTTCCAAGCTTCGAAGCGGCCGACTACGACTTCCAGCCAGTCGGCGGTCCGGCTTGGGGTGCGGGGGATCATCTGGCCGGGCCAGAGGGCGGCCAGCACCTGCGCCCCGGCACGTTGGAGCCGGCGGAGCATCCGATGGGCCGGCTGTAGTCGCGCCTGGACGGCAATGAGCTGCTCCGCCAACGTCCGATTTGCATCCGGCGCAATGACAGCTCCAGCCTGACAGCGCGCCTCGCGATGGGCCTCGATGGCTTGGGTGGCGAGGACGGAATGGCCGGGAAAGTAGTCTGCGCAAAGTAACAAGCACAAGTCAGAATAAAACTCCAGGCAGCTAGGAAAGGGAGGAAGGGCAAGAAAGTGGCTTACCATCGATCAGGTCTTCGATTCGGCCGGAGCCTTCCTCCAACGCCTGACGCATCTCGGCCCAGCTCGCTGCTTTGGTCTCAAACTCCGCCTTCAGGGCAGCCTCGCTGTCTTGCACCTTCTGCAGGGCCGCCTTGTGGCTTTCTTCCTGGTCGGCCAGTTTCTTGACCAGGCGGTCGCGCTCCTGGACCAAGTCGGCGCACTCGGCGTCCCTGGCGCGAAGAGCGGTCTACGCCTCACCGAGCTCCCTCCGCAAGTCGGCGTTGGCCCCTGCATGAGCAAAAGACAGAGAGAAAAAGTCAATAAGGGAAAGGTCGTCAAGGAAGATCCGACCCGACTGCTCAGCAGTCGGCCCGAATCTCGGGGACTACACCTAGTGGGTGCGCTGCTGTCAGGACCCCGATTCTAAGCCACATCGATCTAGCCGGTAACACCTCATATCACTTTGCGGCCTCACGCATGGTATCCCACGGGTGTCGCCTTACCATGGCCCGGGACCGTTTGCGCCTTTTGGCTCACGTATATGACAATGTCGTTAGCATCCATATGACCGAGAACCCAGGCCGACATGGCTAGTCGTGAACCCAAAGCGGCACAGACCTATGGAGACAGGCATACATGAATCACATCGAACATGTCGGTCATCAACGAGTGATTCCGGGCTGTAGCACTAGGCTAACAGGACTCCAGGGATCCCGGGCTATAGCAGGCTAGACAGGACTCCGGAGATCACCGCGTGACATTTCCCCGAAGGGACAGACATAGGGACGAAGTGAAACACATGCCGGCCAGTCAAGTGTCCTGAACAGTAGTGCTAGGCTAGCAGGACTCCGGTGAACCGGGCTATAGCGGACTACTATGGCTCGAGGAGCACTAGACTACATTTCCCCATAAGAAAGGCTGCGAAGGACAAACAACTAGATTGTCGGATCCCACCCATACCAAGCATTTCAATCATACACACAATATGCCCGATATGAGTACATACAACATGGCATCACAACAAAACTCTACAACTCAAGTACTTTATTTAAAGGCTCCAGGGAGCCATACATAACATATTCATACAGGTAGGGGTCACATGACCCGACACTCAAGTCATACAGTCATACAAGCACATGCGAAAGCAACTAGTCTGAGTACAGACTCTAGAAAGAAAGAAGGCTTCTCGAAGCCTGTCTATCTACATAGGGCCCTCCATGGCCTGGATCACCACCTAGGTGGCTAGTCACTCGTCGACGTCAAGGTCTACGTAAAACCCATCGGAGGGGGCAGTGTCGTTGTCTGAAAACAATAAATAAGCAACATGAGTACAAAGGTACTCAGCAAGTCTTACATCAGAACCTACTATACATGCTCATTCTCAAGAAGGTGGCGGGGTTTATGCAGCAAGCCAGCTTTGACTCTTGGCTAAGCTATCCTACGGAACCTTTTAGAAAAATAGTTTTCGCGCACGAGTCCACTACTCACCATCACAATACTCCACCGTGGATCCTCCCTCGTATCCTGTGAGAGGGCCATCCTCGGTACTCACACTTATCTTGAGTCTTTTAGTAGTATCCATTAACTTGTCTATGAACTGTATAGTCAACCAAGTAGTCCTTTACCGCGGACGCGGCTATTCGAGTAGTTTTATACCCTGCAGGGGTGTACTTCGTCATACACGCTTTCACCGCTTACCTCCGTCTACACGACATGTACTCGGCAACCTTCAAGCGGAAGCCCAGCGAGGGTGTCGGCCACGACCTACCTAAACACCTAAGCCCCTAGTCCAGGTTATCGCCTATCCAGGTTCCATCCACAGGGAGTCCGGCCGAGGTTTCCACATATGGCCCCGAACGATGTGAACAGGGTTCCCGAGACACCAAACGGGTGACTCGGTACACCGTGCCATGGTGTATCTACCGCAACATAGCCCACCCCTAGGGTCAGCGCTACGCACGGCCACCAACACATATCCTACAAACACCAGAAACTATTTGCAACTCCTGGACAGAGTACTAGGGTGGCTAAGAAGCCGAGAGGGTCCATTTGTTTCGGGCCCAATGTACGGTAGTAACTGCATCTTAAATCACACATACAGATCTCAGTTCTTATGGACGACCTCAATGAAACAACCCACCATGTACTCCTACATGGCCTCTCATCGATACCTTTACCAAAACGTGTTCAACACATCCCACATATTACTGGCACAAGCTTTCACTCTAGCCCATCACCAGATGAACCAGACCTGACACAACTCTAAGCATAGCAGGCATAGCAAGGTAGGAAACACAAAACATGGCTCAATCAACTCCTACACATGCTAGTGGGTTTCATCTAGTTACTGTGGCAATGACAGGTCATGCAGAGGATAAGGGTTCAACTACCGTAGCACACAGCAGTTTGAAACACGTTGTCTTAATGTAGTAAACAAGAGCAGGAGCGAGAACATGGGTTTGTATCGGAATGATCAATGGTTGCTTGCCTGATGGAGTGGTAACGGGATACTGCCCTTCAGTTGGATACTCGTGAATATCCTCAGAGGCAGAACCTACCACGAAGAACACATCGGAACACAATCATCACATGACGATATGCAACAATATGATGTATGCTATGACATGGCAATATGGATGTGTCTTGGCCTAATGCAAGCTAAAACAGAAGGGTAATTGCTTATTTCAACCAAAGGTTCAAGTGTTAGCTCATTTGACTTGATCATATTAGTGCATCACCTTATATTGCATAAACAGCAGGTTTAACTTGTTCTGACATGCATGAAACCAGTACCAATGGATAGCTTGGATTTTTCTGATAATTTTTCATATATAATTTGTCTCATTTGGAGTTATGGTTGAATTTCTATGAATTTTTGAAGTTTAGGCAATTTTCTGGAATTTTCTATATAAAATTAAATCCAGAAAAGAGTTATTGCGTCAGCCTTGCGTCAGCATGACGTCAGCAAGTCAACAGGCCCGGTACAGGTCAAACCTGACCTGTGGGACCCGTGTGTCAGTGGCTCATCTAGTTAATTAACTAATTAATTTAGATTAACACTAAACAGGTTTAGTTAGCAGGGGGGCCCGCTTGTCATTGACTCAGGGGAGTCAACTGGGCCCACCCAGTCAATGGTCAACGTCAACACTCGCCGGCGTCTAGCCGCCGGCGAGGCCAGACGCGGCGGAGGAAGTGCATTTGCACGTTCCGGCCACCAAACAGGAGGCGGAGAGCATCTACGAGCACCTGGGAACGAGCCGCAGCTCTTGGTGGTGATGGTTGAGCTCGGGGTGGCCGGAGACGTCGCCGGCGACGACTTTGGCGGTCGCCGGAGTTCGGGCGCCGATGAAAACGGCGACGCCGTGCACGGGAGGATCAACGGGTAGCACCTACGCGTTCTGCAGGCTCCCACAAAGCCAACGGGCATATGAACGGGGCCGATTGGCCACCGGAGCCTTGTTGACGACGAGTTCGTGCGGCGGTGTGCTTCAGGCGTCATGGGAAGTGGTGCTACAACGAGCGCTAGGCCGTGGGGTTAGGGGGAAACGGCGGAGGAGCTCACTGGGAGGTCGAAGCGCAGCTCAGTGGGCCTGGGGACGACCTAGACGGTGCGAATCGAAGACGAGGTCACCGGCGGCCGAAGGTTGAAGAAGAGCTCGAAGGCGACGCTGCAGGGCTTCCGGCGGGGCATGGTTAGGTGAGGGGGTCGAGGACGATGTCGCGGAGCTCGTGGGCACAACCGAGGGGCGAGGGGGTGGCTGTGGCCGTGGTGGTTCTCGTCGGCGGCGGCGGCCGCGTTCGGTGGAAGTGAGGGGGAGCCAGAGGAGGGGATGAGCACGGGGGGGAGGAGGAATGAGAGGGCCTGGGGCTGCGTGGCCGTCTCCGTGGCATTGGAAGGGAGTCCGGGGAAGCAGGAGGTGGCCAGCAGGGTGGAGGTGGCGCGTGCGCATGCCGGCGAGCGTTGGGCACACGCCCTCGTCCTTCTGTCCGAGGAGGGAGACGACAGGAGGCAGCGGGGGTGGGCTGGGCCGCCAGCTGGAGATGGGCCAGGTAGTCCAGGTAAGTGGCCCAGTGGCCTTTCCCTCTTTTATTTATTTGTGTTTTTCTATTTCTGTTATTTTGTTTTGATTTAGTTTAAAGAGTAAATCATTTTATAAAATCCTGAAAATATTTATGGACACTTGCTGAATTATTTCAGTGGCCCAAAAAATAGTTCCAACATTATTTGAGCATTTGAATTATTTAATAGCATTTAAATGCCCAAATTCAAATACTTATGATTTAAATCAATGCCCTTTTGTTGACCTAAAATTATGTGCACCATTTTTCCCAAGGGTTCTAGCCCTAGGCAAAGAGGGTGAACATTTTTGAAGGGAATTTCAGGTTCATTGAATTTATTTTTAGTAAACCCTAGTTGATTTCAGGGGGGGTGCTGGGGGTTCTGCTTTCCCCATTTCAATTTTCTGACGAAGATAAACATGATGCACACTCTAATGCATGATCTAGCTAGGGTGTGACAACTCACCCCCACTCAATAGAATCTCGTCCCGAGATTTAGGATCATCTGGGAAGAAGGTGGGGTACTCGAGTGGAAGACGATCCTCCCTTTCCCAAGTGGCTTCTTCCTTGGAATGGTGTGACCATTGAACCTTGAGAAACTTGATATTATGACGTCGAGTGGTACGCTCGGCTTGATCAAGGATACGAACGGGGTATTCCCGATAAGAAAGGTTATCTTGTAAATCAAGCGTTTCGTGGTCCACTCCACGGATAGGATCCGCGAAGCAACGCCTGAGTTGCGAAACGTGGAAGACATCGTGAACTCTGGAGAGATGCGGAGGTAGTTCCAATTGGTAGGCAACTTCTCCTCGTTTGGTAAGAATGCGAAAGGGTCCAATGTAACGAGGAGCCAATTTGCCTTTGATACCGAAGCGATGGGTTCCCTTTAACAGGGTAACCCGAAGGTAAGCCTTCTCGTCAATTTCAAATGTCATAGGCTTATGTTTACGATCATATTGACTCTTTTGGCGAGATTGGGCTGTTTTCAATTTCTCACGAATAACGCGAACCTGCTCTTCTGCTTCCTGAATCATATCCGGGCCAAAGAGTTGTCTTTCCCCGGTTTCTGACCAGTTAAGAGGCGTTCGACATTTTCGTCCATAGAGAACTTCGAAGGGAGCTTTGCCCAAACTAGCTTGATAGCTATTGTTATAAGCAAACTCCGCGAATGGAAGGCATTTCTCCCAACTCATTCTGAACGAGATAACAGAAGCTCGGAGCATATCTTCCAGAATTTGATTGACTCGCTCTACTTGACCACTTGATTGAGGATGGAAGGCGGTGCTAAAGGAGAGATGAGTTCCCATAGCATTTTGGAAACTTTCCCAAAATCGAGAGGTGAAGAGACTTCCACGGTCTGAGTTAATTTCCAATGGGACACCATGAAGAGACACTATTCGGGAGATGTATAAGTCGGCTAGCTGGCTAGTGGTGATATTCTCACGAACAGGTAGAAAATGGGCTACTTTGGAAAGTCGGTCGATCACAACGAAGATGGCATTTTTTCCTCTCTTGGTCCTGGGAAACCCAGTGATGAAATCCATACTGATTTTGTCCCATTTCCATTCAGGAATAGCCAAAGGTTGGAGGGTGACAGCAGGCCGTTGATGCTCTGCTTTAACACGACGACAAACGTCGCAATTAGCAATGTATTGAGCGATTTCTCTCTTCATCCTAGTCCACCAAAACCTCTGGCGTAGGTCTGGATACATTTTAGTACTACCGGGATGAATGGTGAGAGGGGATTCATGAGCTTCCTTAAGGATCAGTCGCCTCAGATTTCGCGCCTTTGGAACCACTAGGCGATTCCCAAAGTATACGACACCTTGATCATCAATGGAGAAACAATTCACGACTCCTTTCTTAACGTTTCTCTTGATACGGGAAATTCCCGGATCTATCTTCTGTGCCTTGATGACCTGCTCCGTAAGGGTAGGTTTCGCCACTAGGGTGGATAGGAATCCTTGAGGAACAATGTGAAGATTAAGCTTGCGAAATTCCTCATGGAGAAGTGGTTGACTTTGTTGTAACATCAGGTTGTTACAGTAGGACTTACGAATTAGAGCATCAGCCATGACATTGGCTTTGCCAGGGGTGTAAGTTATTCCTAAGTCGTAATCCAAGATCAACTCGACCCAACGTCTTTGCCTGAGATTCAAATCTGGTTGGGTGAAGATATATTTCAAGCTTTGGTGATCGGTGAAGATCTCGCAACGATTACCGAGAAGGTAATGTCGCCAGGTTTTGAGTGCATGGACTACAGCTGCAAGCTCTAGATCATGTGTGGGATAATTTTCCTCATGTGGGTGTAATTGCCGTGAAGCATAGGCAATTACCTGACGATCTTGCATGAGTATGCAACCTAGTCCTTGTCGCGAGGCGTCGCAATAGATAATAAAGTCCTTGGAGAAATCTGGTGGTACCAGTACGGGAGCAGAGGTCAGGCGTCTTTTCAGTTCCTGAAAACTGAACTCGCACTGTGGAGTCCACTTGAACTTTTTATCTTTCTTGAGGAGTTCAGTTAGAGGTTTAGCAACCTTGGAGAAATTCTCGACGAAGCGGCGGCAATAGCTCGCTAGGCCAAGGAAACTCCGAACTTGCTTGACCGTTTCAGGTGGAGTCCAATCAAGGACGGCTTGAACTCGCTCGGGATTGACAGCAATACCCTTACCAGAGATTACATGGCCTAGATAGGTCACTTCTGACAACCAAAATTCACACTTGGAGAATTTGGCATAAAGGCGATGCTCTCGAAGTTTCATCAATACCGGCCTTAGATGTTCGGCATGTTCCTCTTCATTCTTGGAGTAGATGAGTATGTCATCGAGGTATACTATGACGAATTTGTCCAAGTACTCCATGAAAACCGAGTTCATTAACCGGGAGAAGGTGGCCGGGGCATTGGTTAAACCGAAGGACATGACGGTGTACTCGTATTGGCCATAACGAGTAACAAAGGCCGTTTTGGGAATGTCCCCGTTTCTGATTTTGATTTGCTGGTAGCCCAACCTCAGATACATCTTGGAGAAGACTGAGGATCCAGCGAGCTGGTCATACAGGTCGTTGATCCTGGGAAGCGGGTATTTGTTCTTGATGGTGACCATATTGACAGGTCGGTAATCCACAACCATTCGATCCGTTCCATCCTTCTTCTTGACGAAGAGGATGGGGCAAGCCCAAGGAGAGGAGCTAGGACGGATGAACCCCTTGTTCAAGGACTCATCGAGTTGGTTCTTAAGCTCGGCTAGTTCTAAGGGTGCCATCTTGTAGGGTCTTCTAGCAATTGGAATGGTTCCTGGAACAAGGTCTATCACAAACTTGACATCCCTGTCAGGTGGAACACCTGGCAGTTCTTCCGGAAACACGTCCGGAATGTCTCGGACTACCGGAACATCCTCAAGGTCTGGAAGAGGGTTGGCATTTAGGGAGTAAAGTTGGCGCTTGGCCACTCGAGTTAAGACATTAACTGTCTTGCCCGAGGGGTGAGTAAGTTGAACGGTTCTAGTGGCACAATCGATCTTGGCATAATGAGCCGACATCCAGTCCATACCCAAGATGATTTTTATGTCGGAGGACTTGAGAGCTATTAAAGATGCAAGGAAGACAAGCCTATCGACAAGAATTTCGTTCCCATGGCTTACCCTAGAAGTTTGCCATTTGGAACCCGGAGTTTGAATTACCATGGAAGTGGGCATGTCACAGAATGTCGTGTTATGCAACCGAGCATAATTCTCGGATATGAATGAATGAGATGCTCCAGTATCGAAAAGAACAGATGCCGGATGGCAGTTAACAAGGAGCGTACCAAGGACGACGTTGGGATCCTCATGAGCCTCTTCGGCTGAAACATAATTGACATGGCCACGTGCAGTGGTGGCCGGCTTGGCGTAGAAAGTCTTTCCCGCGGGCTTACCACGGCCAACGGACTTTCCAGCTTGATTGGGGTTGTTCTGGGGACACTCTCGACTATAGTGACCCGGTTCTCCACACTTGAAGCATGTTACCACAGTGGGGCATGGAGCAACATTAGCAGCGGGGCCACCATAGGGCTTGGGCGGTGCAAATTGCTGGTTGGGACGAGGCGCCTCAAAGGATGGCCTCGGGATGAATCTGGGTGGCAGTGCGGTGCTTGGAATCCACACCCGGCGCTTCTGAGCTCCAGAGCCGGATGAAGACCCAAAATCACGGGAGTGCTTGCGTGAAGCGTCATAATCAGTCTGGCCTGTCTCAGCACTGATAGCTTTATTGACCATCTTCTGGAAGGATGTGCACTCGTGCAGACGGAGATTGCAGCGAAGCTCAGGGCTAAGTCCCTTGCGGAACCTTGCCTGCTTCTTGGTGTCAGTAGAAACCTCTTCAGGAGCATAGCGTGCCAGGTTCCCGAACTCTCGACTATATGCATCCACAGTCAGCCTTCCTTGGGTGAAGTTGCAGAACTCCTCCCTCTTGCGATCCATGAGACCTTCCGGAATGTGATGCTCACGGAAAGCCTCGCTGAACTCAGCCCAAGTAGTGATTTGGCCGACCGGGCGCATAGCTTCGTAGTTTTCCCACCAATGGCTAGCGGGGCCCTCGAGATGATAAGCAGCATAGGTAACCTTGTCGGCTTCGGCTACGTTGGCAGAACGTAGCTTGTGGGTGATGCTGCGAAGCCAATCATCCGCGTCGAGGGGCTCGACGGAATGGTTAAACTTTGGTGGGTACAGCTTGATAAAGTCATTGATTGACACCAAGTCATTTCGTGGGTGGCGTGCAGTGTTCTGCTCAATCCGCTCCAGCAGGCGGTTGGTCTCATGCTTGTTTCTTTCCGCCTCCAGCATCACTTCGGCCAAAGAAGGCGGGTGAGGCAAATTTTCACCTCTAGCTGCACTAGCTTCCCCCCGCTCCGGGACAGCAGGGTTGCCGCGGGTGTTGACCATCCTAGGAGGAAACAAGACAACGGTTTAGACAAGGATGGCTCAAACTTAACAAGGAAGTGCAGAATGTAAATGATAACACGGAATGCAGAGATGCTCATTCGTATGCCATGGTAATATAAAACTGCCATATATACACCAACGGTCATACTCATCATACATAGTTTAGTACAAGCCCATGCTACAGTACAACTATGAAGGTAGACGTTACATCTCATCGGAGGCATTCTGAGTCCCTATACATTATTTGTCTACACCTCTGGAATGGATTACACACCAAGTCGTATTCCACAAGTCACGCAGGACAGTGGGGATACAACTACTACAATACTAGTGGTACTACTACTAACTCAGATAGCTCCGTAGTATTCCTCATAGAAATCACCTCCATAGCCTGGAAGTTCAACGTGATCATCCGGAAACAGACGGTCCTGAGGAGCCTGTGGACCATAGGGGCTAGGATGAGGTCTTGGACCAACAAACGGTGGCCTGCGGGGACCACGGGGTGGGGTGATGCCTCCCACATCACGCCAATCCACCATGTTTGGCAGAGCTGATCTCACAGGATACAGATCCCTGGTATCCATACATCCAGCTTGCACCGCAGGTGCAAACCGAGTCAATGTGGCCCAATGATCAGCACGAGTATTAAAAAGCTCCAGCCTCAAGGCCCGATTCTCTTGGTCCTTATCTTTGAGCATCTCAGCGGTGGTACGAGTTAATGAGTCCTCCTGAGTGGAGTCAGCATAGATAGCCTGAAGATACCCCTGCGCTCCCGGAAGTGAAGCTGGCATGTAATGGAAGTCAGTGTTCCGAAGCAGACCAGTCCGGACTCGCAAGATGGTCATCATGGAGTAGGCAGCATCCTGCACAGCCATCTCAACGGTAACTCCGAGTCCATAGGAACAGTGAAGGGGCTCGGTAGATCCAAGATAGGAAGGAAATATCCTGACGGTGCAGAAATACTGGCTTTGATTAAAGTCGCGGAACTGCTCTTCAACAGTGTATTCGGGATACCAACGGTATCCTGTCTTGATCATGACCCGGACTAACATAGCAGTATGACCGGGCACGTCGAGGCACCTGGTCAGGCGAACCACTTGATTTTGAGAACGGTTGGCCATCTAAAAGCACAACCACAAGACAAAGACATCAGAATTCCTAGGGAAAATTGGACAGCATAACGGCTGTAAATGCTTAGAAAAAGATTTGAGACATCCACAATAGTTCACAATACCGCTCAACAGCATCATATCAAGGTTCTGATTCAAATAGCAACGTACTAAAATAGTAGAAACTGGACTGGAACTCGTAGTAATAATCCTATAAACTACTACGGATTAGTAACACGTGAACCTGATAGAAGAAGAGAGCCTAGTCCTTAACCCACGTTGAATGAGAAGAGAATGACTCAGATCAGAAGCATAGGGTAAAGGAGTAAAAGAACCTTACGTTCCCTCCCACAATCAATTCCCTTACATATAACTAAAGCATTTCTAGACTCGACATCGACCAGTTTGGCTCAACGAACCTACAGGCAGTCCGGCTCTGATGCCAACGCTGTCAGGACCCTGATTCTAAGCCACATCGATCTAGCCGGTAACACCTCATATCACTTTGCGGCCTCACGCACGGTATCCCACGGGTGTCGCCTTACCATGGCCCGGGACCATTTGCGCCTTTTGGCTCGCGTATATGACAATGTCGCTAGCATCCATATGACCGAGAACCCGGGCCGACATGGCTAGTCGTGAACCCAAAGCGGCACAGACCTATGGAGACAGGCATACATGAATCACATCGAACATGTTGGTCATCAACGAGTGATTCCGGGCTGTAGCACTGGGCTAACAGGACTCCGGGGATCCCGGGCTGTAGCAGGCTAGACAGGACTCCGGAGATAACCGCGTGACATTTCCCCGAAGGGACAGACATAGGGACGAAGTGAAACACATGCCGGCCAGTCAAGTGTCCTGAACAGTAGTGCTGGGCTAGCAGGACTCCGGTGAACCGGGCTGTAGCGGACTACTATGGCTCGAGGAGCACTAGACTACATTTCCCCATAAGAAAGGCTGCGAAGGACAAACAACTAGATTGTCGGATCCCACCCATACCAAGCATTTCAATCATACACACAATATGCCCGATATGAGTACATACAACATGGCATCACAACAAAACTCTACAACTCAAGTACTTTATTTAAAGCCTCCAGGGAGCCATACATAACATATTCATACAGGTAGGGGTCACATGACCCGACACTCAAGTCATACAGTCATACAAGCACATGCAGAAGCAACTAGTCTGAGTACAGACTCTAGAAAGAAAGAAGGCTTCTCGAAGCCTGTCTATCTACATAGGGCCCTCCATGGCTTGGATCACCACCTGGGTGGCTAGTCACTCGTCGACGTCAAGGTCTACGTAAAACCCATCGGAGGGGGCAGTGTTGTCGTCTGAAAACAATAAATAAGCAACATGAGTACAAAGGTACTCAGCAAGTCTTACATCAGAACCTACTATACATGCTCGTTCTCAAGAAGGTGGTGGGGTTTATGCAGCAAGCCAGCTTTGACTCTTGGCTAAGCTATCCTACGGAACCTTTTAGAAAAATAGTTTTTGCACACGAGTCCACTACTCACCATCACAATACTCCACCGTGGATCCTCCCTCGTATCCTGCGAGAGGGCCATCCTCGGTACTCACACTTATCTTGAGTCTTTTAGTAGTATCCATTAACTTGTCTATGAACTGTATAGGCAACCAAGTAGTCCTTTACCGCGGACGCGGCTATTCGAATAGTTTTATACCCTGCAGGGGTGTACTTCGTCATACACGCTTTGACCGCTTACCGCCGTCTACACGACATGTACTCGGCAACCTTCAAGCGGAAGCCCGGCGAGGGTGTCGGCCACGGCCTACCTAAACACCTAAGCCCCTAGTCCAGGTTATCGCCTATCCAGGTTCCATCCGCAGGGAGTCCGGCCGAGGTTTCCACATACGGCCCCGAACGATGTGAACAGGGTTCCCGAGACACCAAACGGGTGACTCGGTACACCGTGCCACGGTGTATCTACCGCAACATAGCCCACCCCTAGGGTCAGCGCTACGCACGGCCGCCAACACATATCCTACAAACACCAGAAACTATTTGCAACTCCTGGACAGAGTACTAGGGTGGCTAAGAAGCCGAGAGGGTCCATTTGTTTCGGGCCCAATGTACGGTAGTAACTGCATCTTAAATCACACATACAGATCTCAGTTCTTATGGACGGCCTCAATGAAACAACCCACCATGTACTCCTACATGGCCTCTCATCGATACCTTTACCAAAACGTGTTCAACACATCCCACATATTACTGGCACAAGCATTTCACTCTAGCCCATCACCCAGATGAACCAGACCTGACACAACTCTAAGCATAGCAGGCATAGCAAGGTAGGAAACACAAAACATGGCTCAATCAACTCCTACACATGCTAGTGGGTTTCATCTAGTTACTGTGGCAATGACAGGTCATGCAGAGGATAAGGGTTCAACTACCGTAGCACACAGCAGTTTGAAACACGTTGTCTTAATGTAGTAAACAAGAGCAGGAGCGAGAACATGGGTTTGTATCGGAATGATCAATGGTTGCTTGCCTGATGGAGTGGTAACGGGATACTGCCCTTCAGTTGGATACTCATGAATATCCTCGGAGGCAGAACCTACCACGAAGAACACATCGGAACACAATCATCACATGACGATATGCAACAATATGATGTATGCTATGACATGGCAATATGGATGTGTCTTGGCCTAATGCAAGCTAAAACAGAAGGGTAATTGCTTATTTGAACCAAAGGTTCAAGTGTTAGCTCATTTGACTTGATCATATTAGTGCATCACCTTATATTGCATAAACAGCAGGTTTAACTTGTTCTGACATGCATGAAACCAGTACCAATGGATATCTTGGATTTTTATGATAATTTTTCATATATAATTTGTCTCATTTGGAGTTATGGTTGAATTTCTATGAATTTTTGAAGTTTAGGCAATTTTCTGGAATTTTCTATATAAAATTAAATCTAGAAAAGAGTTATTGCGTCAGCCTTGCGTCAGCATGACGTCAGCAAGTCAACAGGCCCGGTACAGGTCAAACCTGACCTGTGGGACCCGTGTGTCAGTGGCTCATCTAGTTAATTAACTAATTAATTTAGATTAACACTAAACAATGCCCTTTTGTTGACCTAAAATTATGTGCACCATTTTTCCCAAGGGTTCTAGCCCTAGGCAAAGAGGGTGAACATTTTTGAAGGGCATTTCAGGTTCATTGAATTTATTTTTAGTAAACCCTAGTTGATTTCAGGGGGGGGTGCTGGGGGTTCTGCTTTCCCCATTTCAATTTTCTGACGAAGGTAAACATGATGCACACTCTAATGCATGATCTAGCTAGGTTGTGATAGCTGTCGCGCCCCCACAAGAGACAGATAAGAGCAAAGTACTTACGTCGGCTGCGGGCCAGGTCATCGGTCCTCCGGCCCAGCTCCTGGGCCTGGGAGTTGAAGGCGGCAGCACGAGAGTTGTGATAATCCTAAGGATCAGACAGAAAAGAGAGTTAAGATAGTCGTCAAGAAAGATCCGACCCGACTGCGCTGCAGTCGGCCCGGATCTCGGGGACTACACCCAGTGGGTGCGCTGGCGCGCCTCCACGGAAGAAATCAGAGGACCAGAGTGGTCGACAAGTGAAAAACATACCCGGATAGCAGACTACGTCAACAAGAACTCCTGAGTATATTGCTGCAGGAGGGCGGCCTAAGCCTGCAGCCGGCTCCGAACCCCTTGGGCCGCCACATTCAGCTCGCCACTCCCTCCGCTGGGAGTCCACCCGAACGTGGCAGAGCTGGCCGCTTCCAAGGCTTCTGCCGACTGGTTGGCACCCGTGGCTCGGCGTGTGTCCGGCGGGGCCGTGTTCTCTCCGGCGCGCTGGCTCGCCGCCAGCTGAATCTCAAGGCCGGCTCCGGCCTCGGGTGCGCCCCGGGCCGGCTCCTCCGGCGCCGCCGACGACTGGCCGCCTTCGCCCGCTCCGGTTGGCGCTGTCGGCGGCGTCCTCTCTGCGAAGACCTCGAAGAGCTCCTCCCTTTGCACCGGCGGCTAATCTGGGGTGATCTCCTCCGCCATGGGCAGCGGGATGTCCGGGTCCATGGTGCAGAGGGGGATGGCGAGCAGCGGAGGCCGGCTACGCATGCCCTCCGCCTCCGTTTCCGCGGTCGCCCGCTCCATCGGAGTCTCGGCTGCCGCGTCAGCCCGCTCCTTCGCCACTCGGGCGGCCTCCCGCTCCGCCGCCTCCCTCTCCTCTCGCACCTCGCGGGCGTTCCGCTCCGTGGCTTCCGCAAGGTCGGCGTGGGGGTCCACGCGGCGGGGCCCTGAAGATCCAGCACCGGCCCAACCACAGAGCCGCCTGGGCCCCGCTCAAGGGAAAGCGGCGCCCTCCTCAGAAAATGGAGGAGGGTTAGAACAAAAGAAGACAACAAAAAACAAGCACGCAAGCAGCCAAAGACTTACGATGAAACCGCCTGAGGCTACTTCACCGTTCTCCGGAAGCGGGCCGCCTTCGCCGCCGCCTCATCTTGCTTCGTTGCCGCGGCGGAGGCCCTCGTCTTCTTCGGCCGACTGCCGAAGAGAGGAAGCACGGCCCGGCGCTTCGACGTTCCACCACCGGCAGCCGGTGCGGCGGACAAGCCCGCGCTGTGACGATCGGCTGCCGGCTGGCGGCGCGGGATTTCTTCGGCGTCGGCGTCATCCGGCCAGTCGTCAAAGCTGGCTGAAAGCCCCGTGCCTCCAGGCTCGGCGACGTCCCCCATGGCGGCGTCTTCCATGGTGGCCGCCCCAGGTCCGGGTCGTCGATATCATCTACCGCACGGTCGGGGGCATACCGGCGTTCGACTCCTGCCGCCCCGGCTGGCGGCGGAAGAAGAGGGTTCTGATAAAAAGGAACCGCCTGGTCAGAAGCCGGCCGGCATAAAGCCGGCTGATGACAGAAGGAAGATAGAAAGAAAGACTTACCACGGGCGATGGATTGGCGCGAGAGTACGGCGCCTTGCCGTATTGCCAGTCGTCGGCGAGCTTAAGGTTGGCGATGTAGTTGACCATGAGCGCCACCTCGGCATGGGGCATTTCCCATGTGCTCAGCCGGCATGGGTTGCGGAGGCCGCTCATCTGGCACATCATGTGGGGCCGGCTTTGGAGGGGAAGGATCTGGCGCTCCACGAAGGCGGCCACCAAGTTGGCTCCGCGCAAGCCTTCCGACTGAATCATTACCCGAAGCCGGGCGATGGCGGCGTTCCCAGCCGGAGATAAGGACTTGGATCTGAAGCCCCAAGACGGCTGCCTTCCAGCCGGCGGGCCGGCTACGTAGGCCGGCAGATTGACGTGGTCTCCTTGCGAGGCGATGTTCTTCACGTAGAAGTATGATTTTTGCCAGAGCTTCACCGATTGGATTAAAGGGATGTGCGGGAAGGGATTGTTCTCGCCTGACATCTTCATAGCGATGAAGGCCCCGCAGGGGGCGGGCACGCCGGCGATGACGGTGCCGAGGTTGTTCTGGAAGAGCTCCGCCCAAAGCTCCAGCGTGGGCAGCACTCCCAAGAAGCCTTCGCAGAGGGAGACGAAGGCCGACAGCAGCATCACCGCGTTGGGCGTGAGGTGATGCGGCTGGAGGCGGTAGAAGTCGAGGAAGGAATGCATGAACCCACTCGCCGGGAGGACGAAGCCGCGCAGGTAATGCGCGCGGAAGACGACCCGGTCGCCTTCCTCCGGCGCCGGCGAGATTTCCGTCTCCGGCGCCAGATGAACCTGCACGAGGTTGGTGGCGGGCAGGCGCCGGGTCCGGCAGAGAAACTCTATGTGATTGTCGTGGACGTTGGAGCCGTCCCACGAGCTCGACAGCGGCATGGACATGCAGGCGTGGGGAAGCCGCGACGGACAGCTGCGTCGGGCGCGAGAGGAAGAAGAAGAGAAAAGAGAACGAGGAGGGACGGGGAGCGGGGGAGCGAGCGAGCCTTTGCCTCTCCCCCTCCCCCTCCTACTTGTAGGCTCGTGCACCGGAGCCGAGGAGGCGCTGCGTGGGGGTCATGGGGATCGATTGTGCCCACTTCCCCCACGCCCCGTGTTTATTGCGCACTAAAGACAAGAAGAAACGGCCACGGGAAGGCGAGCAGTCCCCTTGGGCCACAGAAGATCTGCGCTCGGGCCGAGGCCAGGGAGTGGCGGGACCGGGCCTGCGGCGGCGTCCTGTCGCGCGCGTGCGATGGCAGGACTTCGCCGCCATGTGGCCCTTCGTGGGGCCCGCGGTCAGCACGCGGGTCAACCGCGGTCATGTTGATGAAACAAAGAAGTTCTCCGAAGTCGGCCTACGACGGCGAGGTCGGCTCCTCAGGGTAAGAAGCTGACCAAGCTTCACGTCCCTCTGTCCGTCGCGATGCTCGCTCAGCTTCGGGGACTACTGTCGGAGTAAATAGCCATGGGTAGCCTAGCCGGCTTCCCCTGGCCCTTCTAAAAAAATTACGAGCCCGTCCGGCTCTCAAGAGGACTCAAGACTAGGGCCGCCTCCCCCCCCCTGCCGGCTATCTTCTAGGCCGGCTTCGGGGGCGGCCCGCCCTTTACCCTCATGAAGAAAGCTGCGGGAGGGCCGGCTGCGAGAAGCCGGCTGCAAAGAGGCCGACTCCAAGAAGCCGGCTCCCTTAAAGCAGTCAAAGCCGTACCCACAAAGTACGCGTCCACCCCGCGATGATGAAGCGGGGCGTGGCTACAGTAACGCCTGCCACCCCCAAAACCCGGAGCACGCCTGGTACAGTGCGCCGTACGGGTGGCCACGACCCATCCGGCGCGGCACTGTTGCCACGGCGGCCCTGACGCCGTCCACGACGGGCCACCAGCGTGGCCCCCGAGGCGGTGGGCCCCTCAGGGCAGAGAGATAACGAAGGCGGCCGAACCTCCTCCCAAGCCGGCGAGATAGAGAGGCGGCTTCCCATAGCCGGCTTGCCACCCTCCTCGAGGGAGACGCCCATTAAGGAGACAAGATACGGCGGGGCTATAGTAATCGCACGCCAGGGCGGCGGTAATGTAGCCAGGCTTACCCCGACCAAGCCTGCGTCAACAGCACGGAGCAACAGTAACCAGCCACCGACCAGGCCCTGGACAGTGGGGCCTGCCTGTCGACCAGGGAGCCGGCAGCCGGCAGGACCCACCAGTCGGCGGGCCCCAGCAGCCGGCGCAGAAGCCGACGAGCACAGTCACAGACAGCTGGGCCTCGCGCCCAGCTGGATTACCATTGTACCCCGGGGGGTAGGCCTATATAAACCCCCCGGTGCACCCATGCAAAGGGTTGGACTCTCAAGCTAGACTTAGACACCACACAAGGAGAAGAAGCAAGCTAGCTGTGCCCTTCTTCCTCCTTCCACCCAAACAGCTCAAGGAGCATTGTGTAGCTACTTGTTCATTTAGTAACCATGCGGAAACCCCGCAGAGCAGCAGTAGGGGTGTTATCTCCCCGGAGAGCCCTGAAGCTGGGTAAGATTCGCCGGCGTGCATGTCTTCACCTTATCCCGTTTCCAGACACCGGCGATGTTTTATTGGCTCCCACAATGATAAGCCACCCGTTGGCATATGCCGCACCTACCACCCGACAGATACCGTAGGAATGCTTTGGGTGTGCCAAACGTCACAACGTAACTAGGTGACTATAAAGGTGCACTACGGGTATCTCTGAAAGTGTCTGTTGGGTTGGCACGAATCGAGACTGGGATTTGTCACTCCGTGTGACGGAGAGGTATCTCTGGGCCCACTCGGTAGGACATCATTATAATGTGCACAGTGTGGTCAAGGAGTTGATCACGGGATGATGTGTTACGGAATGATTAAAGAGACTTGCCGGTAACGAGATTGAACAAGGTATCGGGATACCGACGATCGAATCTCGGGCAAGTATCGTACCGATAGACAAAGGGAATTGTATACTGGATTGATTAAGTCCTTGACATCGTGGTTCATCCGATGAGATCATCGTGGAACATGTGGGAGCCAACATGGGTATCCAGATCCCGCTGTTGGTTATTGACTGGAGAACATCTCGGTCATGTCTGCATGTTTCCCGAACCCGTAGGGTCTGCACACTTAAGGTTCGATGACGCTAGGGTTATAAAGGAAGTTTGTATGTGGTTACCGAATGTTGTTCGGAGTCCCGGATGAGATCCTGGACATCGCGAGGAGTTCCGGAATGGTCCGGAGGAAAAGATTTATATATGGGAAGTCCTGTTTTGGTCACCGGAAAAGTTTCGGGGTTTGTCGGTAACGTACCGGGACCACCGGGAGGGTCCCGGGGGTCCACCAAGTGGGGCCACCAGCCCCGGGGGCCACATGGGCTGTAGGGGTGTGCGCCTTGGCCTATATGGGCCAAGGGCACCAGCCCCAAGAGGCCCATGCGCCAAGAGATAAGGGAAAGGAAGAGTCCTAAAGGGGGAAGGCACCTCCTAGGTGCCTTGGGGAGGAGGGACTCCTCCCTAGCCGCACCTTCCCTTGGAGGAAGGGCCAAGGCTGCGCCCCCCCTCTCCCTTGGCCCTATATATAGTGGGGGGATGGGAGGGCAGCCGCACCAAAGCCCTGGCGCCTCCCTCTCCCTCCCGTGACACATCTCCCTCCTCCTCTCATGCGGTGCTTGGCGAAGCCCTGCTGGAGTACCACGCTCCTCCACCATCACCATGCCGTTGTGCTGCTGCTGGATGGAGTCTTCCTACACCTCTCCCTCTCTCCTTGCTGGATCAAGGCATGGGATACGTCACCGGGCTGTACGAGTGTTGAATGCGGAGGTGCCGTCCGTTCGGCACTAGGATCTCCGTTGATTTGGATCACGACGAGTACGACTCCTTCAACCCCGTTCTCTTGAACGCTTCCGCTTAGCGATCTACAAGGGTATGTAGATGCACTCTCCTTCCCCTCGTTGCTGGTCTCTCCATAGATAGATCTTGGTGACACGTAGGAAAATTTTGAATTTCTACTACGTTCCCCAACAGTGGCATCATGAGCTAGGTCTATTGCGTAGATTCTATGCACGAGTAGAACACAGAGTAGTTGTGGGCGTTGATCTTGTTCAATTTGCTTACCTTACTAGTCCAATCTTGTTTCGACGGCATTGTGGGATGAAGAGGCCCGGACCAACCTTACACGTACGCTTACGTGAGACCGGTTCCACCGACTAACATGCACTAGTTGCATAAGGTGGCTGGCGGGTGTCTGTCTCTCCCACTTTAGTCGAAACGGATTCGATGAAAAGGGTCCTTATGAAGGGTAAATAGCAATTGGCATATCATGTTGTGGTTTTGCGTAGGTAAGAAACGTTCTTGCTAGAAATCCATAGCAGCCACGTAAAACAAGCAAACAACAATTAGAGGACGTCTAACTTGTTTTTGCAGGGTATGCCATGTGATGTGATATGGCCAAAAGGATGTGATGAATGATATATGTGATGTATGAGATTGATCATGTTCTTGTAATAGGAATCACGACTTGCATGTCGATGAGTATGACAACCGATAGAAGCCATAGGAGTTGTCTTTATTTATTGTATGACCTGCGTGTCATTGAACAACGCCATGTAATTACTTTAGTTTATTGCTAATCGTTAGCTGTAGTAGTAGAAGTAATACTTGGCGAGCAACTTCATGGAGACACGATGATGGAGATCATGATGATGGAGATCATGGTGTCATGTCGGTGACAAGATGATCATGGAGCCCCAAGATGGAGATCAAAGAAGCTATATGATATTGGCCATATCATGTCACTATTATTTGATTACATGTGATGTTTATCATGTTTATACATCTTATTTGCTTAGAACGACGGTAGTAAATAAGATGATCCCTCGTTAAAATTTCAAGAAAGTGTTCCCCCTAACTGTGCACCGTTGCGACAGTTCGTGTTTCGAAGCACCACGTGATGATCGGGTGTTAGATTCTTACGTTCACATACAACGGGTGTAAGCCATATTTACACATAGGAAACACTTAGGTTGACTTGACGAGCCTAGCATGTACAGACATGGCCTCGGAACACAGAAGACCGAAAGGTCGAACATGAGTCGTATAGAAGATACGATCAACATGAAGATGTTCACCGATGTTGACTAGTCCGTCTCACGTGATGGTCAGACACGGCCTAGTTGACTCGGATCATGTAATCACTTAGATGACTAGAGGGATGTCTATCTGAGTGGGAGTTCATAAGATGAACTTGTTTATCCTGAACATAGTCAAAAGGATTTTGCAAATTATGTCGTAGCTCGCGCTTTAGTTCTACTGTTTAGATATGTTCCTAGAGAAAATTTAGTTGAAAGTTGATAGTAGCAATTGTGCGGACTAGGTCCGTAAACTGAGGATTGTCCTCATTGCTTCATAGAAGGCTTATGTACTTAATGCACCGCTCAGTGTGCTGAACCTCGAACGTCGTCTGTGGATGTTGCGAACATCTGACATACACATTTTGATAACTACGTGATAGTTTAGTTAAACGGTTTAGAGTTGAGGCACCGAAGACGTTTTGAAACATCGCGAAACATATGAGATGTTTCGAGGGCTGAAATTGGGATTTCAGGCTCATGCCCACGTCAAGAGGTATAAGACCTCCGACGATTTTCTTAGCCTGCAAACTAAGGGAGAAAAGTTCAATTGTTGAGCTTGTGCTCAGATTGTCTGAGTACAACAATCATTTGAATCGAGTGGGAGTTAATCTTCCAGATGAGATAGTGATGCTTCTCCAAAGTCATTGCCACCAAGCTACTAGAGCTTCGTGATGAACTATAATATATCAGGGACATATATGATGATCCTTGAGATATTCGCGATGTTTGACACCACAAAAGTAGAAATCAAGAAGGAGCATCAATTGTTGATGGTTGGTGAAACCACTAGTTTCAAGAAGGGCAAGGGCAAGAAGGGATACTTCATGAAACGGCAATTCAGCTGCTGCTCTAGTGAAGAAACCCAAGGTTGAACCCAAACCCGAGACTAAGTGCTTTTGTAATAAGGGGAACAGCCACTGGAGCAAAATTACCCTAGATACTTGGTAGATGGGAAGCCTGGCAAGGTCGATAGAAGTATATTGGATATACATTGTGTTGATGTGTACTTTACTAGTACTCCTAGTAGCACCAGGGTATTAGATACCGGTTCGGTTGCTAAGTATTAGTAACTCGAAATAAAAGCTACGGAATAAACAGAGACTAGCTAAAAGTGAGCTGACGATATGTGTTGGAAGTGTTTCCAATGTTGATATGATCAAGCATCGCACGCTCCCTCTACCATCGAGATTGGTGTTAAACCTAAATAATTGTTATTTGGTGTTTGCGTTGAGCATAGACATGATTGGATTATGTCTATCGCAATTTGGTTATTCATTTAAGGAGAATAATGGTTACTCTATTTATTTGAATAATACCTTTAATGGTCTTGCACCTAAAATGAATGGTTTATTGAATCTCGATCGTAGTGATACACATGTTCATGCCAAAAGATATAAGATAGTAATGATAGTACCACCTACTTGTGGCACTACCACTTAAGTCATATCGGTATTAAACGCATGAAGAAGCTCCATGTTGATGGATCTTTGGACTCACTCATTTTTGAAAAAGTTTGAGGCATGCGAACCATGTCTATTGGTGTATATGCATGAAGAAACTCCATGCAAATGGACCGTTTGGACTCACTTGATTTTGAATCACTTGAGACATGCAAATCATACCGCATGGGCAAGATTACTGAAAGCCTCGGTTTCAGTAAAATGGAACTAGAAAGCAACTTGTTGGAAGTAATACATTTTTGATGTGTGCAGTCCAATGAGTGCTGAGGCGTGTAGTGGATATCATTATGGTCTTACTTCACAGATGATTTGAGTAGATGTTGAGTATGTTTACTTGATGAATCACGAGTCTGAATTATTGAAAGGTTCAAGTAATTTCAAGGTGAAGTTGAAAGGTCATCGTGACAAGAGGATAAAATATCTATGATATGATCATAGAGATGAATATCTGAATTACGAGTTTGGCACAGAATTAAGACATTGTGGAAATTGTTTCACAACTAATATAGCCTGGAACACCATAGTGTGATGGTGTGTCCGGACATCATAACTGCACCCTATTGGATATGATGCATACCATGATGTCTCTTATCGAATTACCATGATAGTTTATGGGTTAGGCATTAGAGACAACCACATTCACTTTAAATAGGGCACCACGTAATTCCGATGAGATGACACCATATGAACTATGGTTTAGAGAAACCTAAGCTGTCATTTCTTAAAAGTTTGGGGCTGCGACGCTTATGTGAAAAGTTTCAGGTTGATAAGCTCGAACCCAAAGCAGATAAATGCATCTTCATAAGACACCCAAAACAGTTGGGTATACCTCCTATCTCAGATCCGAAAGCAATAAGGGATTGTTTCTAGAATCGGGTCCTTTCTCGAGGAAAAGTTTCTCTCGAAAGAATTGAGTGGGAGGATGGTGGAGACTTGACGAGGTTATTGAACCGTCTCTTCAACTAGTGTGTGGCAGGGCACAGGAAATTGTTCCTGTGGCACCTACACCAATTGAGGTGGAAGCTTATGATAGTGATCATGAAACTTTAGATCAAGTCACTACCAAACCTCGTGGGATGACAAGGATGCGTGCTACTTCAGAGTGGCACGTAATCCTGTCTTGGAAGTCATGTTGCTAGATAACAATGAACCTACGAGCTATGGAGAAGCGATGGTGGGCCCGGATTCCGATAAATGGCTCGAGGCCATATAATCCGAGAGAGGATCCATATATGAAAACAAAGTGTAGACTTTGGAAGAACTACTTGATGGTCGTAAGGCTGTTAGGTACATATGGATTTTAAAAGGAAGACGGACAATGATGGTAAGTATCACCATTAAGAAAGCTCGGCTTGTCATTAAGATGTTTTCCAACAAGTTCAAGGGGTTGACTACGATGAGACTTTCTCACTCGTAGCGATGCTAAGAGTCTGTTGGAATTATATTAGCGATTACTGCATTATTTATGAAATCTTGCAGATAGGATGTCAAAACATTGTTTCCTCGACGATTTTCTTGAGGAAAGGTTGTATGTGATACAATCAGAAGGTTTTGTCAATCCTGAAAGATGCTAACAAGTGTGTAAAGCTCCAGCTATCCTTCTAAGGACTGGAGTAAGCATCTCGGAGTTGGAATGTATGCTTTGATGAGATGATCAAAGATTTTGGTGTATACAAAGTTTATGAGAAACTTGTATTTCCAAAGAAGTGAGTGGGAGCACTATAGAATTTCTGATAAGTATATGTTGTTGACATATTGTTGATCAGAAGTGATGTAGAATTTCTGGAAAGCATACAGGGTTATTTGGAAAGTGTTTTTCAATGGAAAGCCTGGATTAAGCTACTTGAGCATTGAGCATCAAGATCTATAAGGATAGATCAAAACGCTTAATGGAACTTTCAAATGAGCACATACCTTGACAAGATTTTGAAGGAGTTCAAAATGGGTCGGCAAAGAAGGAGTTCTTGGCTGTGTTATAAGGTGTGAACATTGAGTAAGACTCGAAACCTGACCGCGGCAGAATAGAGAGAAAGGACGAAGGTCGTCCCCTATGCTTAAGACATAGGCTCTACAGTATGCTATGTTGTGTACCGCACCTGAAGTGTGCCTTGCCATGAGTCAGTCAAGGGGCACAAGAGTGATCCAAGAATGGATCACAGGACACCGGTCAAAGTTATCCTTAGTAACTAGTGGACTAAGGAATTTTCTCGATTATGGAGGTGGTAAAAGAGTTCGTCGTAAAGGGTTACGCCGATGCAAACTTTGACACTAATCCAGATTATTCTGAGTAGTAAACTGGATTCGTATAGTAGAACAGTTATTTGGAATAGCTCCAAATAGAGCGTGGTAGCTGCATCTAGGAGATGACATAGAGATTTGTAAAGCACACACGGATCTGAGATGTTCAGACCCGTTAACTAAAAACTCTCTCACAAGCAACATGATCAAACCCAGAACTCATTGAGTGCTAATCACATAGTGATGTGAACTAGATTATTGACTCTAGTAAACTCTTTGGATGTTGGTTACATGGCGATGTGATCTGTGAGTGTTAATCACATGGCGATGTGAACTAGATTATTGACTCTAGTGCAAGTGGGAGACTATTGGAAATATGCCCTAGAGGCAATAATAAATAAGTTATTATTATATTTCCTTGTTCATGATAATCGTTTATTATCCATGCTATAATTGTATTGATAGGAAACTCAGATACATGTGTGGATACATAGACAACACCATGTCCCTAGTAAGCCTCTAGTTGACTAGCTCGTTGATCAATAGATGGTTACGGTTTCCAGACCATGGACATTGGATGTCGTTGATAACGGGATCACATCATTAGGAGAATGATGTGATGGACAAGACCCAGTCCTAAGCATAGCACTAGATCGTGTAGTTCGTATGCTAAAGCTTTTCTAATGTCAAGTATCATTTCCTTAGACCATGAGATTGTGCAACTCCCGGATACCGTAGGAATGCTTTGGGTGTGCCAAATGTCACAACGTAACTGGGTGACTATAAAGGTGCACTGCGGGTATCTCTGAAAGTGTTTGTTGGGTTGGCACGAATCGAGACTGGGATTTGTCACTCCGTGTGACGGAGAGGTATCTCTGGGCCCACTCGTTAGGACATCATCATAATGTGCACAATGTGGTCAACGAGTTGATCACAGGATGATGTGTTACAGAACGAGTAAAGAGACTTGCCGGTAACGATATTGAACAAGGTATCGGGATACCGACGATCGAATCTCGGGCAAGTATCGTACCGATAGACAAAGGGAATTGTATACGGGATTGATTAAGTCCTTGACATCGTGGTTCATCCGATGAGATCATCGTGGAACATGTGGGAGCCAACATGGGTATTCAGATCCCGCTATTGGTTATTGACCGGAGAATGTCTCGGTCATGTCTGCATGGTTCCCGAACCCGTAGGGTCTACACACTTAAGGTTCGATGACGCTAGGGTTATAAAGGAAGTTTGTATGTGGTTACCGAATGTTGTTTGGAGTCCCGGATGATATCCCGGACGTCACGAGGAGTTCCGGAATGGTCCGGAGGTAAGGATTTATATATGGGAAGTCCTGTTTTGGTCACTGGAAAAGTTTTGGGGTTTATCGGTAACGTACCGGGACCACCGGGAGGGTCCCGGGGGTCCACCAAGTGGGGCCACCAGCCCCGGGGGCCACCTGGGCTGTAGGGGTGTGCGCCTTGGCCTATATGGGCCAAGGGCACCAGCCCCAAGAGGCCCATGCGCCAAGAGATAAGGGAAAGGAAGAGTCCTAAAGGGGGAAGGCACCTCCTAGGTGCCTTGGGGAGGAGGGACTCCTCCCTAGCCGCACCTTTCCTTGGAGGAAGGGCCAAGGCTGCACCCCCCCTCTCCCTTCGCCATATATATAGTGGGGGGATGGGAGGGCAGCCGCACCAAAGCCCTAGCGCCTCCCTCTCCCTCCCGTGACACATCTCCCTCCTCGTCTCTTGCGGTGCTTGGCGAAGCCCTGCTGGAGTACCACGCTCCTCCACCATCACCACGCCGTTGTGCTGCTGCTGGATGGAGTCTTCCTCAACCTCTCCCTCTCTCCTTGCTGGATCAAGGCATGGGAGATGTCACCGGGCTGTACGTGTGTTGAATGCGGAGGTGCCGTCCGTTCGGCACTAGGATCTCTGGTGATTTGGATCACGACGAATACGACTCCTTCAACCTCGTTCTCTTGAACGCTTCCGCTTAGCGATCTACAAGGGTATGTAGATGCACTCTCCTTCCCCTCGTTGCTGGTCTCTCCATAGATAGATCTTGGTGACACATTGGAAAATTTTGAATTTCTGCTACGTTCCCCAACATGGAGATCTCGGTAGAGAGAGACCAGAACAACCACAAGTTCACCAAGCACAAGAACACCTCTCCTCAGGAGGCAGTTCTTCCCCTTGCACTGTTCATCCTCAGCCCAAGAGGCAATCCACCAGACCACATTGGAGTAGGGTATTACACCACAATGGTGGCCCGAACCAGTATAAATCTTGTGTCCCTTGTGTTGTGAGTTCGTAGAGTTAGCCCTTGAGATCTTAGCCAAGCTAGGACGTGGATCGGTTGGGGGCGATCTTCGCGTGCACCCAAGTGTTTGAACCTTCAGGGTTTTGCCGGAACCCGTGATCCGACACAGTATATTTGAAATATCTAAAAAGACTAATATTTAGGAACGAAGGGAGTAAAATATAAGACATGCATGGTCCTCAATTCAATATTTATAATGAACATGAAACTAAATCATGAATATTAAGTCTAGTACTACAGTACATGCAAATGTTGTGTTTAATTAGGCGGAGCTATGATTGTCGGGGGTCAACCCCTTGACCTTAGATAAAATTGTGAAGCTCTGTTTAGGGTTGTTTAGATTATATTTGTCCCCACCCTCCCAACCACCGATTGGTTGTGCACCCCCACCCCTCCTCCCCGGGAGAATATCATGTGCCGCCATACCTTAGATGCTATATGCCGATACGAGTTGCTTGGAGCTTGTAGATCTGAGATATAGCAGCTCACATGATGTCTTAATATTTTTACACGAAACCTTGATGAGTTTGAGAATTGCACACAATTTGTACAAAAACTACTCAGATGCCCTTGGATCCCATATCCAACGACCTCGAAACTTGTATCATCGTAGCATCTAAGATGAATTAGGACATCATATTCTCCTGTATGTAAGAATATCATATGCTAACACACCTTAGATGCTTTGGTGATACAAGCTCTTCAGAGCCGTTGGATTTGTTACCCAACACCTCCTCGGTGGTTCGAATGGTTTTTTGCAGAAAACCCCCCAAAGAGTTCGGCCACTGCTTACAAGCACAAAGACTGCTCAAATGCCATTGGATCTCAGATCAAACGACCTCGAAGCTCGTATCACCATAGCATCCAAGCTACGAGAGCACCTTATGTTTTCTCGCACGGGAGAATATGAGGTGCTCCCGCATCGTAGATTCTATGGTGATACGAGTTCATGGAGATCTAACGGCCCACGGTAGGAGGTTTGAATGTTTTTGCAATATACAGCTGAGAGAGTTTGGGAATTGCGTAGAAAGTACAAGTATTACGCATGTGCCATCTGATCACTGATCATACGACCTAGATGCTCATATCACCGTAGCGGGTAATTAAGCTACAGGAAGCACCTAATATGAGCAACGGGGAGTCGTTGGATCCAAGATGCAGCAGCACACACGAGGCGTGAATGTTTTATTTGCAGAAAAACCTTTGGAGAGTTTGGAAATTGCGCATAATTACAAAGACTACTCCCAAGCCATTGGATCTCACTTCCAATGGTGTAAAAACTCGTATCACCATAGCATCTAAGCTGTGGGGTGGATGTGATAATCTATGTCACTGTCATTTTTGTTCGTAAACTTGCAAAATACGTGTAACTCGTGCCGTTACTTATCTGACCGCGCAAAGTATTTGTTCAAAAAACATCATCCTACACTGAAATATCGGAACAACACATGGGGGTCCCACTTGTCATTAATCAAATTTGGACCTAAAACTAACAAATCTGAAAGACAAGATTCGAATTAGCAACCTGGACTACAAAGCGTAAGTCGATAGCCTGAAACAACAACGGTTGTTGGTTTGACCCATAACTTGATTTTATACAGTATTATGTTGAGTAGAGTAGAGGGAGTGCCTCGTCAACACGTGCATGACCGTTGACTCACTTACTGGTGGGTCCTAGGTCTGTGATCTCTCTCTTCTCTCCATCGTCTAACCTTTGCACGGGCACACACGAAGAGCGGCGCTAGCTTGCCGTGGTGTTATTACAACTTAAAAAAGCTTGGAAAATAGAAGAATCGCCTAGAACAAGAGATGTTGTGGCTGGTCGAGACGGAGCTAACCACACCTATCCTCTGTGCCATGTTAGCATGATGAAGTTGTGTGGCTAGTGGGGAGTTTTCGACCGACTGGCTGGGTCCCGAGGTCGAACCGTAGGTACTACGTCTGATACAGTATATTTTTACATGCACATTTTTCCTTCGTGTCGAGACATGGCGCACCCTACCACGCGGTTTCGGGGTCCTCCCGGGTGGTGCACACATATATTCTTCCTGACGTGGGACGCCCTACCACGCGTTTTCACCGAAGGAAGTAAATGAGTCCTCAAATCACGAAAGACCACCTTCCCCGCCAAGTACATCAGTGAAGCACGGTGGCTAGCTAGTTGGGCTAGTTCGACTGATTAGCTAGGCCGCCGCCACATTTGTTTTTTCACCCATTTTTATCTACTTGCCGGCAGGTAATTTAAATATCTACCGCGACATTGCTCTGGTGATTGGGTGCGGCAGGATTTTTAATGTTTTGATTGACGGGAGCAGGCGCGGCAGGATTTGTAATTTTTTGATTGACAGGAGCAGGCGCGGCAGCAGTTAGTCAAGATGACTCCGCCTGTAAAACCCACTGCCCCCTGATGTGAGAAGTCGTCGACTAGTGTTTTACCATGGTGAGAACCAAAAGATTCCCCGCTCCTCGGTTGGCTCCCTCTGCCTTCCCGTAGATTGCATTGCCTTTCAGCCGTTTCGCCCCTGCATCACCAACATCGTTCACCTCTGCAAGGGCATGTCCATGTCTCGGCGCAACATGACCATTGGATCAAACTCAGACGGTGCAGATCAGTCACTGTAGCACAAAGCGTGTGTGTCGGCGTTCTGGGAACGGGGGTCCCCAGACTTGCTTGCCTGCGGCCTGCGGCGTGGCTCAAGTGGGGGCCCAGCGCGACCCATCTTCTTCAGCTCAAGCTCAAGACCCTCATGAGGGGCCAAGCCTCGCGGGGCGTGTCGGATTTCGGGTTCCGGCAGACCCTTAAGGTTCGAACACTGGGGTGCGCGCGAAAATCACGTCCTCAACCTCCCCGTCTCAATGGGATCTAAACTACTAAAAGAACTGCACGAAAGACACAAGATTTATACTGGTTCAGGCCACCATTGTGGTGTAATACCCTACTCCAGTGTGTAGTGGATGGATTGCCTCTTGGGGGCTGGTGATGATGAACAATACAAGGAAGAACAGCCTCGTGAGGGTCTGTTCTTGGCTGGGGTGATGAACTGCTATGGGGAGTTCAGCCACCTCTCTCTATCTCTCTCTTTCTCTCTTCCTCTCTTCCAGATCCTAGCTGACCAACCGAACCCCTTGCTATGTGGGTGGCTAGTCCTATTTATAGAGGCCCTGGTCCTCTTCCCAAATATTGAGCGGGAAGGGATCCAACAATGGCGGGCTAATTTGAAGGGGGACAGCGAGTACGTCTATCCTGACAAAAGCAGTCTTCGCCTGCCAAAGGCTCTGGTGGTGACGCCAGGCTGGGCTCCATGGTGACCTCCGTCTCATAGTCCTCCTGGTCTTGGTCTCATTGTACCGAAGTGGCAACCTTTGCCTGATGCCTCGGTACTCCGCGGATATGCTTGTCCCCTTTGCACCAAAGAGGAAAGAAGGACGCTGCGCGCGCTGGCACCCGCCTGGTGCCTCGAGTCGTCATGGCTTGCGTCATGGGCACCTCGCGAGGTACCCCGCCTTGAACTCTCCGCCTCCTCGCGAGCCAGCCTGAGGAGGCTGCGCCTGAGGATGCGCCATGTCGTCCGCCTCGCGAGGCTTGGCCCCTCGCGAGGGTCTTGAGTCTTGTGCTTGATGAAGATGGGCCATGTTGGGACCCCACTCGAGCCACGCCGCAGGCCGCAGGCAGGCAAGTCTGGGGACCCCCGTTCCCAGAACGCCGACAGTAGCCCCCGGGCCCGACGCACATGGACTTGGCCGTGCCGAGAGGCGAAAGGGCAAGGGCGAAGCGCTGCGGGCCCTAACAGCCTGCGGCCTTGGACGCTGCGTGGCGGTTGATTGGACGTGGCGTCTCCGCTTCCCCACGACGCCTTGGTGATCGTGCGAGTCGGACAAGTCCCTGCATGCAGAACGTGTTATGATTACCTATGATCGTGGAGACCGGCGGTTGGCCCTCGCCGGCTATAAGTACGGCACCGCGTGTGCCTGTCCAGTCCATCTCTTCTTGCTCTCTCCTTCGCCTCAGTTCTTGCTCCGTCTTGGTGTGATGGCTCCGATTCGCTGGTTCTCTGCAGCGGAGAAGGGAAAGGCTCCTCGAGAAGGGCCAGACCCTCTCCCGCCGAAGAAGCGACTCGCCCATTGCAGTCTGGACGAAGAGGACCATCCGGCGGCGGCGAGGCCCTGGGCCGAGCGGGCTCCGCCGGGGTTCCCGCTGCCCTTGTACGCCCACGTCGAGGGCTCTGGAGGTGTTGATGCTGATCCCCGCGGTCAGCACCATCGTCGGCGCCGTCGGGTTACGAAGGCGCGGGTGGTTCCTCCTGGAGTCCATGCCGAGGGCTCCTCCCATGAGTTCGTGCTCCACGTCGTCACTCCCCTTCAGTCCTGGATCCGTCTTCCTCCCTTCTACGCCTCCATCATTCCTCCAGGAGGGGCCCTGGAGCTCCAGCTGCAGCATGCCGACTGCAGCGCCCCCGCGACCGAGGCCGAGGTTGTCGTCGCTGCCTCGGGCGCGGTCTACATGTCCCGCGGCAGGAGGGAGATCGCCCGGGTCTGCAGGGAAAGAGGCGTCTTCGCGGTCCACCTGGAGTACGACGGCGCGGCGGTGATGTTCTTCAAGGTCTTCGATACGATCGGGCGCCGGCTGGAGTGCTGCCGTGGGAGAGGTGGCCAGGACCTCGCCCTGGTGAGGGCTAGGCCCGTCGCCGCCCCCTGGGCAGAGGCGCCCGAGGGTCCAGCGATTCCAGCGAAGGCTTCGCGACTCCGGAGACGAGCGATGATAGATACGAGCCCCCGAGTCGTCGCCGCTCCAGGAGCAGGGCGGACGCGTCAGGCCGTCGCCAACCCTGATCTGGATGGAGTTGGCGCCGGTGCCTGACGGCCCACTGTTGATGATGGTGTCTCCTGCAGTAGCTCATGTAGTTAGCATCCCTTAGGATTCGTTCCCTGCGAGGAATCAGAATGCGCCCCGTGGGGGCTTGTAAGGTGTCTGTAGTCCTATTTGTTAATATGTATAACCTTTTGACGTGGATCCATGCGAGTTGCCAACTCCGTTATAGTTCAGCCTTCCCTTTCGCACCTCGCGAGGGCTTGGTGCTCTACGCCGACAGGTCCCAGTCCCAAGGCGGCGTCAGCCGTCACTGGTATGCCAGGTCGCGATGCCGTGGTCAAGGCCAGGAGGTGAGCGACCCGAGGTCCGGTAAGAGCCCCTGAGTCACGATGCTCAGGAGGTCCCCTTTGGCGCCCAAGCGGTCGTCGCTTAGTGAGAAAGGTAAACAATGTCGCTAGTACGGAGTTGCTTTAGGTGCAAGGGCAGTGCTGCAGTAGCCAGTGCCGTGGGTGGTAACTTATCTTGAGGATCAGGGGCCGTTCCAGGTGTGCCGTTGGGTCCGTGCGTAGGCAGGAGCGGAATCGCTCGGCAAGGTCCTCGCGAGGACCCCTCTTCCCCGCCTCTGCTCCCCTTTCTGCTCTACGTCCTCGGGTCCCGGCCCTCGAGCTTGTCTCAGCCGTCGCTGGTATGCCAGGTCGCGATGCCGTGGACAAGGCCAGAGGGTGAGGGGGCTGGAGAGCCAGAAAGAGCCCTGAGTCGCGATGCTCAGGCGCCCCCCTTTAACGTGCAAGCGGTTCACGCGGGCGAGGGCAAAGGAAACCTCGTGAGGGCCTCGGCTTGCGCGGTTCCCTCCAGGGATCCTGCAGGGTCATCACAGAAAGAAGATGGTGTTGCCATGGCGGCCGTTAGTCGATCGTTAGTCACTCAAGAGCTTGCTGGTTGGAGTACGCGAGGTGTATCTGGGCACCCGTGAGCCAGCGTAGGACTCACGAGGCCCTACCTCTGGGCGGGTTGCGCCCGGCACTGGGCCGTATCTTGAGATGTGTCCCTGCAAAATTTGGTCGGCCCCCGAGCTTGTCTCAGCTGTCGCTGGTATGCCAGGTCGCGATGCCATTCACAAGGCCAAAGGGTGAGGGCTCGAGAGCCAGTAAGAGCCCTGAGTCACGATGCTCAGGCACCCCCCCCCTTTAACGTGCAAGTGGCCGACATGGGAAGAAAAGATGCCGCGGATGGGCACCATGCAGCTAAGCGTGATAGGCAATGCATAGTTGGAAATAAGCGCTAGGGGGATACACGCCGCTGGGTCTGGCCCGAACGGCTTGGGGATGATGCAGCCCGAGGGGCGCCCCCAACAAGGCAAACTAACGACGGAAAGGTAAATGCAGATACATGCCGCGGGGACGGACCCACACGGCCTGGGAGTGATGCAACCCTGGGAGGGTGCTCCCAGCTGAGAACGGAACTTGAAAGATGTCACCTGAGGATGTCGTTGGCGTAGTGGCGTAGGTGCAGCAGACTTGATGGGCTGCAGAAGCCCATCCTCACGAGCCCCCAGGCCCCGGGGCCTCGGGAGGCTCCGGAGGTGCTGGTGACTCCTCGCGAGCTGCGTCCATCTCCGGCAAGGCCGCGGAACGCCTGTCTTCCTGAGCCTCCAAATGCCCCTCATGAGGCGCTGGTACGCCGCAGCCATGCTCGGCAGGCCGTAAGGCATGCGAACATAGCTGTGGGGTGGACCTCCGCAGTGCCCCACTTGCGAGGGCCAGAGGCGCTCCGTTGTGGCGATCTGATTGAGCCCTGGTACGTCGACGCAGACGCGCAGCCCACCATCCTCGCTTGGATGTGGGGCCACGGCTGGCAAGCGGTGGCAACCTCTCATGATCCTTGTCTCCTGTAGCTCTTGAATGGCCTCGTCAACGAACTCTTGCTGGTCTGATCTTCCTCGCCAGGCTCCCTCGCGAGGGAAACGTGCTGCGAAGCACGCATCCACATGGTGCCCAAGCGCCTCCGTCGTGACCCTGGCTAGGTCGGTGGCCCTCCAGGTGAGAGCCCCCGAGCCCTGCCTGAGGAGGGCGCCGGGCGTGCTTTCCTATGTGATGGAAGGATGGTCCTCCCGAGCAGGCACGGGCCCTGAGGGGTCTGCCTCCTGGGGGGCTGAGCCTGACGACGTCTTCTTCTTCTTGGGGGTGGTCTCGGGAAGCCTCCTGCTTCCGCGATCTGGGTCCTCTAGCGATGCGGCCTGATAGGCTCTCTCCAGGGAACACACTGCATCCTTCTCTTTATAGGGCACCGTGATGACGCTACCACTTCCTGGCATCTTGAGGACGTTGTAGCCGTGGTGAGTCGCAGCCATAAACTTGGCCAGCGCTGGGTACCCGAGGATGGCGTTGTACGGCAGGCGGATGTGGGCGACGTCGAAGTCGATGAGCTCGGTGCGGTAGTTGCTAGGAGCCCCGAAGGTGACAGGGAGGCGGACCTGCCCGATCGGGACTGTGGAACCGTCGGTGATCCCGGAGAAACGCCTGGTTGGCTGAAGCTGGTCGTAGGGCACTTGGAGGTTGTTGAATGTTTCCACGGACAGGACGTTGAGCCCTGCCCCGCCATCGATGAGGGTCTTTATGACCAGCACGTTGCTGGTGACTGGGGAGCAGAGCATCAGGAGGACTCCTGCAGTGGCCACGCACTTGAGCTGGTCTGCTGAGCTGAACGTGATGGGGCACGCCGACCACCTGAGGGGGCGCGTTGCTTCGAGCTTGGGGAGAACTGCATTCTCTTCACGGGCGAACTGCTTGAAGATGCGTTGGGAGGCCGGGGCTTGAGCTCCACCCAGGATGCAGGCGATCGCGCGCGGCTCCTGGAAGCCCCCAGCCCCCTCGTCTTGATGGCGGTCTTCGTTCCTTCTTGGTGGAGGCGGCAGCGGAGGCAGGCCTGCGTTGCCGTGAGGGCGGTCCTCACGAGGCTGATCCCTCCAGTCTCCCTCGCGAGGCAGGTCCCGCCAGCGGTCCTCGCGAGGCTGGTCGCGCCACCCCTGGCGTAGGCCGCGGTATTCCCAGCGCCCTGGGTTTCTTCCTCCTCCTCGGCCGTAGCCCCGGTCAGCACAGTCAGGGCGACGGCCGATCCTTCCTTCTCGTACGGTGCGGAGCTCTTGACATTCGTTGGTGTTGTGGGTGTGGAGGTCGTAGTACACACAGTACCGGCTGCCTCTGGAGGGTTCGGGCAGATCCTTGCCCCGCTTGGTGTCTGGTTCTGCTGCGAGTACGACAGCCCCCTTGCGCTCCGCGTCCTTGGCTTTGGGCTTCTTCTCTTCTGGGTCCGCGGCAGGCAGCTCGAGGAGGGAGAGACGTCCCTCCTCATCCCTGGCGCACTTGTTCGCCAAGTTGAACAGCTCCAGGTAGGTGCAGAGGTCTTCGTGCATCGCCAGCTCCTTCATCTTGACATCACGCACGCCGTCAGAGAAGGCGGAGATGATGGCCTCCTCGGACACCTTGGGGATCTTGAGGCGCGCGATGTTGAAGCGCTGGATGTACTTTTGCAGGGTCTCTCCGGGTTGTTGCTTGATGCGGCGCATGTCGCTCACGGCGGGCGGCCGGTCGCGAGTACCTTGGAAGTTGGCGATGAAGCGGGCACGCATCTGGTCCCAGGAGGAGATCGTGCCTGGAGCCAGATTCAGGAGCCAGGTTCGAGCTCCTTCCTTGAGCACCATGGGGAACCAGTTCGCCATGACCTTCTCGTCCCCGTTGGCAGCCTCGATACCCAGCTCATAGAGCTGGAGGAATTCCGCGGGGTTAGTTGTGCCGTCGTAGCGAGGAGGCAAGTCCGGCTTGAACTTGCCGGGCCACGCGACGCTGCGCAGCTCGGCGGTGTAGGCGCGGCAGCCCGCGGTGGCCACGAAAGGCCTCGGTTGGTGGAGAGCTTGGTCTTGAGGGTCCCCACGCGCTGCAGCTAGGAGCAGGGCGGGGTCTTGGCGCGCCGGAGCTGGAGCAGGGTCGCGGTGTGCCGGAGTAGGGAGCGCCCTGGCAGCCCCTTGCGGGCGAGGAACTTCTTGGCAGCTTCGCTCTTGCTGCGCTGGCGCCTGATGGAGCGGGTTTCGCCCAGGGACCAAGCGCCTTGGAGCCATGGCATCTTCTTGGAGGGGAGGCGGCTGGTGCGCCTCTGGAGCTTCGTTGCCCGCGCGGGGCAGAGTGCGGCGCAGAGGGACGGACAGCGCAGAAGAGCCCCCTGCGGCGCGGACAAGCTCGGTGATGCAGTCGAGCCATTCTTCGTAGACGTCGTCGACGGGGCGGTAGCGCAGGAGCTTGTTTGCCGCGAGGAGCGCAGCCCGAGCCTCCAAGGGTGCGCGGAGCGCGCGGGACGAAGAACCGGCTGGAGCGACTGATGGAGTGGCGGTGCGGCCGTCTTGCCGCACGGACGGGTGCTGACACGATGCCTGCTGCTCGCCCCCCGCCGGGCCGGTGGCGGCGTTGACGGCGGGCGACGGGGAACGACGAGGACACCCATCGACGGGGGCTGTCTGGGCGACGCGAGAAGCGATGGCGGCCCGGCGCTCGGCGCGGGCCCGACGAGCGTCGGACATGGATGCGACGGTCGGAGGAGAACGGGGTGGTGGAAGACAGATTCCGGCGCACCCCTACCTGGCGCGCCAAATGTCGGATTTCGGGTTCCGGCAGACCCTTAAGGTTCGAACACTGGGGTGCGCGCGGAAATCACGTCCTCAACCTCCCCGTCTCGATGGGATCTAAACTACTAAAAGAACTGCACGAAAGACACAAGATTTATACTGGTTCGGGCCACCATTGTGGTGTAATACCCTACTCCAGTGTGTGGTGGATGGATTGCCTCTTGGGGGCTGGTGATGATGAACAATACAAGGAAGAACAGCCTCGCGAGGGTCTGTTCTTGGCTGGGGTGATGAACTTCTATGGGGAGTTCAGCCACCTCTCTCTATCTCTCTCTTTCTCTGTTCCTCTCTTCCAGATCCCAGCGGACCAACCGAACCCCTTGCTATGTGGGTGGCTAGTCCTATTTATAGAGGCCCTGGTCCTCTTCCCAAATATTGAGCGGGAAGGGATCCAACAATGGCGGGCTAATTTGAAGGGGGACAGTGAGTACGTCTATCCTGACAAAAGCAGTCTTCGCCTACCAAAGGCTCTGGTGTCGACGCCGGGCTGGGCTCCATGGTGACCTCCGTCTCGTAGTCCTCCTGGTCTTGGTCTCGTTGCACCGAAGTGGCAACCTTTGCCTGATGCCTCGGTACTCCGCGGATATGCTTGTCCCCTTTGCACCAAAGAGGAAAGAAGGACGCTGCACGCGCTGGCACCCGCCTGGTGCCTCGAGTCGTCATGGCTTGCGTCATGGGCACCTCGCGAGGTACCCCGCCTTGAACTCTTTGCCTCCTCGCGAGCCAGCCTGAGGAGGCTGCGCCTGAGGATGCGCCGTGTCGTCCGCCTTGCGAGGCTTGGCCCCTCGCGAGGGTCTTGAGTCTCGTGTTTGATGAAGATGGGCCATGTTGGGCCCCCACTCGAGCCAAGCCGCAGGCCGCAGGCAGGCAAGTCTGGGGACCCCCGTTCCCAGAACGCCGACAGGGCGGACGACAGAAAGCTTCCTTAGAGGCAGCCTCATCAGGCAGGCTCGCGAGGAGGCGGAGAGATCAAGGCAGGAGTACCTCATGAGGAACCCGTGACGCAAGCCATGACGATCGAGACCAGGCGGGCGCCGGCTTGTGCAGTGTCCTTGTTTTCCCTTTGGTGCAAAAGGGGCAAGCACAGGCCAAGGCATTGGGCAAAGGTTACCATTCTGGTGCAACGAGACCAAGACCAGCAGAGCGGCAGGACGGAGGTCATCGTGGAGCCCAAGACGGCGTCATCACCAGTACTTTTGGCAGCCGAAGACCACCTTTGGTCAGGATAAGTTGTACTATATGTTCCCCTTCAAAATGGCCAATTGTTGGCGCCCTTCCTGCTCATTATTTGGGGAGAGGCCCAGGGCCTCTATAAGTAGAACTAGCCACACAGAGTAGAGGGACATCTAGAAATCTGGTAGAGCCCTAGCAGAGAGAGAGGGAGAGAGGCGACTGAAATCACCCTAGCAGTTCATCGCACCGGCTCAAGGACACCTCTCGCGAGGCTGTTCTTCCCTTGTACTGTTCATCATCAGCCCTGAGGCAATCCACCACACCACACACTGGAGTAGGGTATTACACCACAACGGTGGCCTGAACTAGTATAAACCTCGTGTCCCTTGTGTTGTTAGTTGTTTTCCAGCTTAGATCATGCGAGGAGATTGGACGTAGATCAGTAGAGGACAAATCTCCACGCGCACCCCAGTGTTCGAACCTCAAGGGTATGCCGGAACCCGAAATCCGACATTTGGCGCGCCAGGTAGGGGTGCACCAGAATCCTTCTTCCTCTGCATCGCGTTCCGTCGCTTCGCTGTTCAGATGTCAACCGACCCGGCAGCCAACGTCGACCGCTGGGCAGCGTGGCCTGCCCACGCCGTGGCACCAGCCCAGGGCGACCTCAACCTTGCGCCTGAGGTAACCCGCGCTCCGCAGGGCGCTGCGGGGCGCGGGCGACGCGGCCAGACGCCGCCTACCCTCACACCACGGCAGGTGCGGGCCGCAGCAAGGGCCTCAGACCACGCCGCAGCCACGGCGCCTTACACCCGACGAGAGCAAGCGAATTCCAGGGCCGCGCTCACGGTGGCCCGAGAGCTGCTACGGTGCCGGCTGCTGGAGGGCAGCCGCGACGAGTTGTTGGAGCGAGTAGCAGAGCTCCTGGAGGCCGCCGCCTCAGGAACACCTCCTTTCTACGTCCAGCTGCCACCCCAGACCCAAGGCGGGCTGCTTGGCGGCATCGTGCGCACGCATGCGACTTCCAGTGGAATCCAGGACCCGTCCGGCGCCAACACCTCCGCTAGCACCGAGCGACAAGTCACGCAGCCCCCTCTCAGGCCAGTGAAGGGGTGCATGACGCGGCCTTCGGCCTCGGTGGACCGCCGCGCCATCACCCCCAAGACGGTGCTCCAAGCCAGGCTGCATGGCATGCGGGACGCACGGGGCGGCGACCCCGGAAGCTTATGTGCCCCGCATGGTGGATCAGGGGTGCGCACTGGAGGAAGATCATGGCTCGTTCCTCGGGCTAGGCTGGGACGAGGAGACGCCAGAAGCTGAGCTCTTTCGGGAACCTCAGGAGAGCCTCGACAACCGCACCGGCAACGGCAATTATCAGGTACCACTCATCCCTCAGGAGCTAGCTTATGCTAACCATGGGTCGCGGGAGATACAGGTCACCGCAGCAGGTGGCTGCCCCAATTCTGCAGCCTCATACCCCTCAGGAGGAGGGCGCAGGGGGCTGCAGGAGAGGGGCCGAGATTTGGGTTCGTCACCGCGGCGGTCGGAGCAAGGCGTTCTCAGGAGGTAGGCCCCCTGTCAGCAAGGCGTTCCAGCAGGGGACCCGTGGTCTTTGGGGGAACCGCTGGCGACCGCTCTGCCTCATTGGCGTCGTCCTTGTTTCCGGTCGCCGTCGATGGCGGCATAGTATGGTGCAAGCCGGGGCCCTCGCCTGGCGATATGAACCAAGGCCGGCACCTGTGAAGAAGGTCCAGTGCCTGTGAAGCTCACCGCCCGTGACACTCTCATGTAATAATGAGTGGGGTTGTACATGCCCCGGAGTATCCGGAGAGCCGCCCTCGGGCCTCGGGGGCTCCCGCCCACGCCCAGTGGCAGCACTTAGCTCCGCGCTGGTGAGAAGACGTCGAAGACTAGACTAGGTGCCGGACGCGGCCTTTTTCTTTTGCCTTTCCTTGTTGACAAGTTCTTCGATTTGGATTTAAGTTGGATTTGAGCTTGATGCTCACATGTGTTTGGGCGAAGGGGTGTTTAGTCTCATTCGAGCAATTTCTCGCGTTCTGGTTTGGGCTTTGCGTCCACAGTCAGCATCGGTTGCCCCCCCCCCCCCCCCCCCCGCGAGCCGGGCCAGGCCAGGCACGTTTACAACCAGGACCGCTGTTACCACACCCTTTTCGGAGGTTTTCATCGCGGAATCTACAAGCTAATTAGAAGACACCCGAGGTGCAGCGGCCTTCGCAGGCCCGCTCGAGACTCGTCGGGGTCGGAAGGTACACAAGTCAGCTGACCCATCACCGGGCCAGCGGCTAAGTTCACATGCAACATTATGCTTGCCAAGGTACTAATTGTAAACCTTTACATGAGGGGCTACCCCTCCCAAAATGCTCTTACATTCTTCAGGGCCATGCCCGAACCTTCTTCGTGTAGGATAAACAACAATGACATGCGGTTAGTCGGACATATCACTCACCGCGTCTTCTTGGGCATCCTCGGAGGCATTGCTGGCGTCATTGACATTGCCGTCGCCGCCAGCATCTCCGTCAGCGCCAGGCTCGTCCACGACCATGCCATCATCATCTGACGCAAAGGCCCTGACGAGGGCGTCCACTTTGCCCTCCACCCATCACGCCAGGGCACCCCAGACGGCTATGGGCACGGGTGCGATGGCAGCGTCAAAGTCAAAGTGGGGGTCCCTGTCCAGCAGATAGCTGAAGACGCGGGAGAATGCACGCCCGAGCAAGGCTCGGCTCCTCTCTTCAACAAGCCAACTGGACCTTTCAGAGCGGTTCTCCAGAAGCGTCACCACATTGGTGAAAAACTGGAGGTTGCCGGCGTAGTTGACCTCGTGCGGCTCCTTGGCGGCAGCCTCGCAGATGTTGCCCAAAGCTGTGTTGGCCCTTTCCCTGAGCGTTTGAAGCATGGGGGCATGCTCACGCTCCAGGACCCGCCACCGACGGATCTCGTCCTCATTCCGCCACGCGATGGCCTCGGCGTCATCAACCCCTCTGTTGGAGAAGAAGCTGCTCGGCCCGGGAAGAGGACAGCTCCGCCTGTGCTGTGCTGAGTGCGGCTGCAGAGGAGTCCGCACGACGCGTCACTTCAGCCAGTTTGGCCCTGAGGGACGCAGTCCTGCCCTCGGCCTCGGCCTTGATCAGCCCCAACCTCGTCTCGTATTCGTGCTCAAAGGCCGAGCGAGCTTCCGCCACGCGTCGATCAACTTCTTCCTAGGCCCGGGCTTCGCGCGTGGCAATGTCATCCTCCGCTCGAGCCACCAGGCGCTCCTTCGTCTCCAACCGCTCAAGATCAAGGTTGCGCACAGCGGCCTCCAGCGCCAGCGCCTCCTCGCACTTCAGAAGCTCCGACCGATCAACAGGGCCCCCCTCCATCCACTCAAGGGCCGCCTGGCGCAGTTCAACTTGCTGCTCCAGGGAGTTGCCCCAGGCCAGGAGCTCCCATGCGCGCTCCTCCGCATCCTTGCGATGTCGGTCTGCTTCCCGAGCCTCCTCGACAGCCTGGGAGCAGGCCTCCCATGAAGCTGCCAGCGACGCTTCAGCCTTCGCGTTCTCGAGATCACGCTGGTGACGCGCGAGGGCGATGGCTACCTTTAGTTTGCGCCTCTCCTCAGCAAGCGCAAACCTTCGGCCTCGAGGCGCGCATCCTCGTCAGCAAGCTCTGCCCCGATCCGGCTCACCGCATCCGCCGCCCTCTGGAGGAACTCTTCATGAAGGGCGCGTTGCTCCCGAGCGCGCCTGAGCACGTCTTCCGCATCACCCTCTTCCATCGGAGCATGCGGAGGGCCCCGAGGTGGCAGGCCCCCTCCCGGCGCGCGGCTGGGGGCTGGCACCCTAGCCATCGCCGAATGGACCTCTCTGGGAATCCGGCCTGGCGTCAGTTCACCCATGGAGGAGGAGCCAAAGACAGACTTCAGCCATTAACCATCTATGATCAGAGGAGGAACACGGGGCAGGCCGGATGTGCCCTAGGAGGACTCATGAAGAAAGGACAGCGGGCGCGCAGGCTCGAGGTGCCCTATGGAACGGACCACTCCATCAACTAGTCTGGCAGCAGGGGTGCCGCTCGAGCTCGGCGAGCCCAGGGCCAGCGGAGAAGGCGAAGCTTGGGGGGATGGCTCCCGGTCTGGCTCAGCGGGTTCCGCAGGGCAGGGCCTGAAAGGGCCACACTCAGTCGCAGGGATAGCAAAGTAAACGAGCAAGGAAAGAAGAAGACTTACTCGTCCATGGCAAGGTACTTCCTGCGCTCCAACAAGCAGCAAGGGCAGTCGTTGTCACCCAAGGCCTCCTTCCTCTTGTGGAGGGCCTCGATGTCTACACGGAACCAACCTAAGCGCCCGGCGCAGGGGTCGGCCCCTGGTGTGGAGGAAGCGTCAAGACGATCAGTGCTGGAGGAGTCAGCCTGGGGAGCGCCGTCAGGCATCGCCTCGCAAGGAACGGCTGGGGGCTCGGGAGCCCCGGCCTCACGAACCACAGGACGCAACTCCGCACCTGCCGCCGCTCCAGGGCGGGCCTCGGGAGACGCCGCCTTCGAGGCTTCTCACGGCATCAGCACCTCGACATTGGGCGCCTCAACTCTTGTCCGTTCTCGTCTCCCCGCCCTGTCGCCTAAGGACCGCTGTGGGCAGCAGGAGAAGCAACCACGGAGGCTTGGTTCTCGCGCAGCCCCGTGAGGCCAGCCGGGCGCAGTCCCCACTCATCGAAGTTGGGCATCTGCCTCACAAAATCGGCCCTGCCGGAGCAAAGATACAAGAGGACACCATTACTAGGCTCCTTGGGAAGGATCGCCAGTCAAGACCCTGAGCACCGTCCGCAGCGCTTCAGGCGCCAAGTCCTGCTCCTGAAGCCGCATGTGGTATCTATGCCCCGTAAAGTCCCACATCCGGCGAGAGTGGCGCTGAAGAGGAGCAATGCGACATTGGAGGAACTCCTTCACCACCTTGGGCACAGTCACGTTGAGCGCCCTTAAACTCTAGAAGCGGCGCCAGACGAAGGTGAGCCGGGGGCTCGCGAGCACCTCATGGTCCCAACCCGCGTGAGGAACAGCAGGCGAGGTCGGGTGTGAGAGCATAGGGTTGGGCACTCCAACGTCCACGTACAGCCACTGCTCTCTGAACCTGGCCTCACAAGGAGGAAGGCCGAAGTCGATCCCTGAAACGGCCGTCTCTGGCACTGCTAGGAAGCTCACACGCCCTGAGCACTGAGTGCGATCGCTTTGGCGCAAGGAAAAGAAGTGGCACAGCAGGGCCACGGAAGGAGGAATGCCTATCATCGCCTCACAAACAAAAGCAAAGACAGAGAGTAATGGACTCCGGCCCAAGGTGCATCATGCGGATCTGATAATGGGAGAGCACCGCGGTGAAGAAGGCGGAAAAGGGGGGAACCAGACCCGCCCATAGGGCATCGGCGAAGAATCGGACCTCCGTGACGATCCTATCAAGTGAGGCATGGGACGCAGGCCAGGCCGTGGTCCTGCCGCACTCGTTGAAGATGGTTGCAAGGGCAGAGCGGACCTTGTCCAAAGCTTTTGGATTGAGTATGATTGACCAGGCGACCGTGGGGGTCGCCGCCAGAGGTGTGCGGGGCGAAGGCGCGGGCTTCTTTCCCCTTCCTTTCTTCGTCGGCGCCATCGCGATGAAGAGGAGGAAGAACACGAGTTGGATTGGCGGCGGAGGCTGGAGCTCAAAGAAGAAGGAAAGGTAGGAGGCAGGCGAGCAGCGGAAAGGAGGAACAACTGTGTGCAACTATGGGTCCGCTTAGCCGGGCGCGTAACAAGGCGTCATGGGGAAGCACAGACGCCCACGTCTAGTCAATCGCCAGGCTTTTTGGGCCCACGGCGCTTCGCGCTTGCCCCTTCTCTTTCCTGCTAGGCCAAGCCCGGGCGTGCCTTGGGCCGGGGGCTACTGTCGGTGTTCTGGGAATGGGGGTCCCCAAACTTGCCTGCCTGCGGCCTGGGGCGTGGCTCAAGTGGGGGCCCAACGCGGCCCATCTTCATCAGCTCAAGCTCAAGACCCTCACGAGGGGCCAAGACTCGCGGAGCGGACGACAGAAAGCTTCCTTAGAGGCAGCCTCATCAGGCAGGCTCGCGAGGAGGCGGAAAGATCAAGGCAGGGGTACCTCGCGAGGAACCCGTGACGCAAGCCATGACGATCGAGACCAGGCGGGCGCCAGGCGGGCGCCAGCCTGCGCAGTGTCCTTGTTTCCCCTTTGCTGCAAAGGGGGCAAGCACAGGCCAAGGCATCGGGCAAAGGTTACCATTCCGGTGCAACGAGACCAAGACCAGCAAAGCGGCAGGACAGAGGTTACCGTGGAGCCCAAGATGGCGTCATCACCAGTACTTTTGGCAGCCGAAGACCACCTTTGGTCAGGATAACTTGTACTATATGTTCCCCTTCAAAATGGCCAATTGTTGGTGCCCTTCCCGCTCATTATTTGGGGAGAGGCCTAGGGCCTCTATAAGTAGAACTAGCCACACAGAGTAGAGGGACATCCAGAAATCTGGGAGAGCCCTAGCAGAGAGAGAGAGAGAGAGGCGACTGAACTCACCCTAGCAGTTCATCGCACCAGCTCAAGAACACATCTCACGAGGTTGTTCTTCCCTTGTACTGTTCATCATCAGCCCCTGAGGCAATCCACCACACCACACACTGGAGTAGGGTATTACACCACAATGGTGGCCCGAACCAGTTGTTGGATTTCGGGTTCCGGCAGACCCTTAAGGTTCGAACACTGGAGGCTCCGGAGGCGCTGGTGACTCCTCGCGAGCTGCCTCAATCTCTGCCAAGGCCGCGGAACGCCTTTCCTCCTGAGCCTGCATGATGCCCCTCATGAGGCGCTGGTACGCCGCAGCCATGCTCGGCAGGCCGTAGGGCATGCGAACATAGCTGTGGGGTGGACCTCCGCAGCGCCCCACTTGTGAGGGCCAGAGGCGCTCCGTCGTGGCGGTCTGATTGAGCCCTGGTATGTCGACGCAGACGCGTAGCCCACCATCCTCGCCTGGATGTGGGGCCATGGCTGACAGGCGGCGGCAACCTCTCATGATCCTTGTCTCCTGTAGCTCTTGAATGGCCTTGTCAACGAACTCTTGCTGGTCTGACCTTCCTCGCCTGGCTCCTTCTCGGGGGAAACATGTTGTGAAGCACGCCTCCACATGGTGCCCAAGCGCCTCCCTCATGACCCTGGCTAGGTCAGCGGCCCTCCAGGTGAGAGCCCCCGAGCCCTTCCTGAGGAGGGCGCCGGGCGCGCTTCCCTATGCGATGGAAGGAGGGTCCCCCTGGGCGGACGCGGGCCCTGAGGGGCCTGCTTCCTGAGGGGCCAAGCCTGACGATGTCTTCTTCTTCTTGGGGGTGGTCTCAAGAAGCCTCCTGCTTCCGCGATCTGGGTCCTCTAGCGACGCGGCCTGATAGGCCCGCTCCAGGGAACACACTGCATCCTTCTCTTCACAGGGCACCGTGATGACGCCGCCACTTCCTGGCATCTTGAGGACGTTGTAGCCGTGGTGGGTCGCAGCCATGAACTTGGCCAGCGCTGGCAACCCGAGGATGGCGTTGTAGGGAAGGCCGATGGGGGCGATGTCGAAGTCGACCGTCTCCGTGCGGAAGTTGTCGTAGGTGCCGAAAGTCACCGGGAGCCGGATCTGTCCTAGGGAGTTGGATGATCCGCCCCCGACGCCCGAGAAGGATCGGCTGGGTCGCAGCCGCTCCCGGGGTATGCAGAAGAGGTCGAAAGTCTCGACCGAAAGCATGCTGAGGCCCGTGCCGCCGTCAATGAGGGTTCGGGTGACGGCCACCTGGCAGATGGTGGGGTGCACAACAAGGGGAGTGCGCCTGAGCTGACCTGGTTGGTGGGGTGGTCCTCTGAGCTGAAGGTCAGATCGACCTCGCTCGCCGCCCGGTCCGGGGGAGCCCCCTGCCGCGCGGCAGCGGAGCTAACCCGGCGGGCAAAAGGCTTGATGTGGCGACTTGTGGGCGGCGCCTGCGAGCCGCCTACAAGGGCCGCAACGACCGGAGGCGTCGGTGCCGCGGTGCAGTTGCTCCGCCGCGTAGGCGGATGCTGGGGTGGTGTTTGGGGCTCGCTTCCCGCCGAGCCGGTGGCGGTGTTGACGGCGGGCAGCGGGGGACGGCGAGATCGCCCACCGGCGAGGGCCGACGGGGCGGCGCGAGCTCGACTGGTGCCACACATGGATGCGGCGGCCGGAGGAGGGCGGAGCGGTGGAAGACGGATTCCAGCGCACCCCTACCTGGCGCGCCAAATGTCGGATTTCGGGTTCCGGCAGACCCTTAAGGTTCGAACACTGGGGTGCGCGCGGAGATCACATCCTCAACCTCCCCGCCTGACAAAGATCTAAACTACTAAAACAATCACACAAGAGACACAAGATTTATACTGGTTCGGGCCACCATTGTGGTGTAATACCCTACTCCAGTGTGTGGTGGATGGATTGCCTCCTGGGGCTGGTGATGAAGAACAATACAAGGAAGAACAGCCTCGCGAGGGTCTGTTCTTGGCTGGGGTGATGAACTGCTGGGAGGAGTTCGGTCACCTCTCTCTCTCTCTCTCTCTCTCTCTCTCTCTTTCTCTACTCTGTGTGCCTTCTCATCAAAACCGGACCCTGACCTACCAACCGATTGAACGCTCACCGATCGAACCCTTTGCTACGTGGGCGACCGGTCCCTATTTATAGAGGCCCTGGTCCTCTTCCCGAATATTGAGCGGGAAGGGAGCCAACAATGGCGGGCTAATTTGAAGGGGGAGAGCAAGTACATCTATCCTGACAAAAGGTGGTCTTCGCCTGCGAAAGACTCTGCGGTGACGACGTGCTGGGCTCCATGGTGACCTCCGTCTCGTAGTCTGCTTGATCCTGGTCTTGTTGCACCGAAACGGCAACCTTTGCCTGATGCCTCGGTACTACGCGGCTGCGCTTGCTCCCTTTGCACCAAAGAGGAAAGAAGGACGCTGCACGCGCTGGCACCCGCCTGGTGCCCTCGATCGTCATGGCTTGTGTCACTGGCACCTCGCGAGGTACCCCGCCTTGATATCTCCGTCTCCTCACGAGCCAGTCTGAGGAGGCTGCGCCCGAGGATGCGCCGTGTCGTCCGCCTCGTGAGGCTTGGCCCCTCGCGAGGGTCTTGAGTCTTGTGCTTGATGAAGATGGGCCATGTTGGGCCCCCACTCGAGCCACGCCGCAGGCCGCAGGCAGGCAAGTCTGGGGACCCCCATTCCCAGAACGCCGTCACCAGTATAAACCTTGTGTCCCTTGTGTTGTTCGTTGTTTTCCAGCTTAGATCATGCGAGGAGATTGGACGTAGATCGGTAGGGGAGAGATCTCCACGCGCACCCAGTGTTCGAACCTCAAGGGTCTGCCGGAACCCGAAATCCGACAGTGTGGGTGTGTTTGGTTGCATTCTCATCTCAATATAGTTGTTTCCTCTTCGTGTATTTGTGTTAACCTACTAGTGTGGACTCGTGCACCCTGCATGCACTCTGCCAAACACCTAAAAGTGGGTCGAGAAGGGAACTTTTGCTCCCAGCCTGTGCACCCTTCATACACCCTGCCTAACACTATTCGTGCTTCGTATGGTTCATGTTCCGTGGAGTACTGTAGCACCGTACTCTCTGTGCGCTGTAGACCTAGTTCTGTTAACATTGATCTCACCGTTCATTCTCGACCGGACAGTCGAAAAACTGGTACTATGTTACTACATTACTGTTCATATAGTTGACATGAGCACAACATCATTTGTTGTCGTCATATCTTACTACACTAGCAACAAGATTATGTAGTACTGATGTATGAACCACTGCACATGCCTAGTAGTAGGAGCACTGTGTATGTTCAATTGGCTGTCGTGTTTCGCACTCCTCCGTCCTAAGAGTGGAAATGCTTGCTGTAATCATTTTTTCAGAAAAACAGTGGACACGCACTAAATTACTCACTAAATTACTCCTCCAGCCATGCACTAAATTACTCACTTTCGCCTATGTGTGGGACAGCCAGCATCGGGGTCCACCAGCCATGCACTAAATTACTCTGTAGTAGAGTGACGGTAGACAACCCCGATCGAAGCGCCGCAGTAATGCCCAATGAGCCGTCAAATCACAAAACCCCCTCCTTTCCAGTAGTAAGTTGGACGGACGAAGCAACCATCATTTGACTCTTCTCTCTCAGCTACATCTCTACCTAACTCGCTTCTCCCTCATATTGTTCCTCATTTCTTCAAGAAAACCCCGACCTGCTTCTACCATTGTTCTTCTCTCCCAAAGAAGGAAAGGTGAGCGCATCAATGGTGTTGATTCTGGCCAAGGCCCGGTCTTGCAACCCCGAGACTGATCATATAACTCCCTCTCTATTCTTCTTTTGGGTTTGTGATTATGGTTTCTTTTCTTTTATTTCTACTTGACAGTTTCTTGCTGGACGCTAGAGCACCGTCCTAAGTGATGTCTATGGCTCTGGCCAAAACTGTCGAGGCTCATGGTACGAAGAAGCGCAAGCACCCCGCCGAGACTACCGCAAACAAGCTCAAAGCCATCGCTCTGTCCAAGCCCCTCTCTCCGGGATCCCTCATTAAGCAAGTCCAGGTAATATCTCTTCTCGACGATCTTTTTCTCGATCTTGATTGTGTTTTTTCATCTAACACATAGTACTAGTACTAGTAGTACAACTTTCTGGGTGATCTTGCATGTGATTTTTGTGTGCCAAATGAAGGTTCTAAATTCCTCTTTTAACCAAAACATGCGAGAGGTTGACACAGATTTCTTACAGATTACTTTCAACTACTCCCTCTATCCCAAATTTCTTGTCTTAGATTTGTCTAGATACAGATGTATCTAATACTAAAATGTGACTTGATACATCCGTATCTAGACAAACCTAAGACAAGAATTTTGGGACGGAGGGAGTACTTTATGAACATCAATGCTACCTTTGAAGAGGGTACATGTGCCTCACTAACTTGTGTTATGGATATTGCAAGTAATCCCTCTGCTCTCATGCCTTTGAAGACATGTTCTAGTGTCTTTATTCACTCATTTTTGTGCGTATATGTAGTCATATATGGAGTATAATATCGAAAATCATCTTATATTTCTGAACGGAGGTAGTAATAAAATATGGTTTCTGTTTGAATTAGAACCAGGTCCGCGGTGGAGATGAAGTTCTCAAAGTCATGCCGTGTGAACTGGTAGACCTGAGGATGAGTTCTACTGCTAAACTATCCAGCTGATGTGTCCTTGTCGCTACGTGTCCTGAACTAGTGTTTTCATGTAGCATTGTTGTCAGGCATGTTGTCGAGGCTGTACTTGACCACAACAATTTCCTGGCTGTGCCTTCGATTACGAAGGGTGTGGTTCTAGTAAAGCTTCCCAACAAATCTGATACGGACTATCTTCATCATCATGTTTCTGAGTGGAAAGACCACTCTGTTAGGTTCTCCAAGGTTGACGAGATGGTGATGGTGCATGTAGACATCTCTCACAAAGTCCATGGCCTAGTCAGTTATGCGGGGTTCATTCCGTAGGTCGGTGGCAAGAAATAGTATGCAGATTTTAATTAGTGCAACTTTGCTTGTCTGTAGTAAGTACTATTGTTCAGTACTTGATTTGTGTTTGTGAACCCTGTATTGTTTATTAGTACTGCCGCTTTTGGTGTGTGGTCAGTCCTGAGAACGGTCTATGTTAATGTCTATCCACTCAATTCAGTTTATATATTTTGAAGTATCCAGATCATATTTTTTGTGAGGACGGTTTATCAATTATGGTTACACTCCAATATATGTATGCATTGCAGGGTTTATCGCACCCACCAGGATTTCTAGTCCCATGGATGTTCGGTCCATACAATTTGTCATGACCTTTGGACTGTCCTGCTTGTGGGAGTAGGTGGGGCCCCTGCATGCCACCCGTAGTTGGACGACCAATCTTCTGTTTAGTACTTCAACATAGTGATTTCCTGGTAAGGATTCACTCATGTCCCATCAAGTAAATCTTATTGATTTACTGTCTAAATCATATTGATTTAATGTCATGTTTTCTTTCTTTTCCTGCAATTTTACGATGCAGGTTTTGCCATGTGACATTCATCACAGAATAAACCGTTTGGTTTGCTCTACAATGGCTATTTTTGCAGGTTTCACTTCTTATGTCGTGTCAGTAACGAAGGCACTGTCCATCACTTATATTACTGGAAAAAAATTGGATCAGTCTGTTGTCTGAGTACAAGCTGAATCCCTATGATGAACTGCAGTTAGGTTTAACAAAAATGCCACAATTAGCCCTTCTCGCGTTTAAAAGAAATGAATAAAAAACTAGATAACGGTCATGGAGCCTAGTCAAGTTAGAAAGCTGATCATAGCAAACTAGACACGATCGCCGCTGTCTCGCACATCGGTACCACCTTCAGCAACGAATCGAGCACCGGCAGTTGCTCTAGCACTGACAGCGGCATCAGCTCAGTCTGATCCAACTGAGGATTGGGCACCGACCGCGTCAGTAGATTAGGTTGATCTACCGGGGGATCGGGCATCGACACCGGCACCTGCTCTGACACCGGCACCAGCTCTACAAGGAGCACCATCTCCGGCAGCAGCGGCGACTTCGGCACCTGCACCAACACTTGCACTTGCATCTGCTCCGGCCCGTGCAGCGGCAACCGAACAAGCAGTTGCACCGGCAACAGACTGGGCTGGAGTTCGCACTTCATATACCAAAGTCCTTACAAAAACCGACATGTCCACCTTCATGGTAAGCATTGGCCGCCCAAGTGCTTCGTTATTTTTTCTTTCCATGTCGTTTCGCATGATTCACTGTGTTGATCTAACTGTTTGGGTATGTCTTTTTTTTGCAAACAGAGAATTCCTAGAGCAACGAGGGAGTCGTTCAACAATTCGGGCGACAGCGGCCAAGTTTCTCTTACCATGCGCATCCTTGGTGTGAATGAACCAGCTCAATATACCGTGGTAGGGGAATGAACCAGTCAAGGTTCAAATGTAAATCATATCTTGTGGTAGGGGATGATCTAAAAATCGAACTTTCTCGGCAAGGAGAGCTGGTCCAAATCAACTTTGAAATTCTTCAGTAGTAGCACGCAACTGCTGAACTGATCTATCCTCCGAGCGATTTTGATGTAATAATCTGGCATGGTGAAACAGGTGTCCTATGTGTATAAGTAATATGACAGTATTATTTATCGCATGGTATATCCTTGATAGAATTGCAACTCTCATTGCTGGTTAGGAACTGTCGTTCGATTTCATTCCAACAGCTGCCATGTTTTGTTCAATTTTGTGTATTCGCCTTGCGACAGCATCTAAAACTAGCGCCGTACCGATCGCTTGCAATATGAAAAGCGCTGAGGTAGAACACGTGGGCCCCCAAACATGCAGGGTGGGCCTGCGGCCCAAAGTCCAGAACCGTGAGCCTGTCTGAGTATTATATTCTCAGCTAAACCCCCATAATGCCCGTGCGTTGCACGTAACATCAAGATGCATCTGTATTAGTATTTTATCTTGTGAGAGAAAAGGATGAACGTGGGAAGGCCTTATTTGCAAATGTGGAGAGGTGTGTGGGTACCTTTTTGCAAAATTGCCATAGTTGCCTTCCTATCCGTCAGCTATAAATCAGACGGCCTATATTGCAGGATGGCAGGCACACCATCATCACCAACTCGTCTATACTGTGTTAAAAACAATTCTATTTTTTATAATTATATATGTTATATATATTTCCCTTGATTTTTCTTATGTATAAAGTTGTGATATAAAAGATTTGTATATTTCTTTATAGAGAGAGTATCTCTCTGTCAAAAATATATTTATGTGTAACTAGTTACTCCTGTCTTTCTACTTCCTTTCGCTGATATGTGGGGCATCCGGCAACGGGGTCCACGTGCCATATGCACATATTAGAGTGCACAACTGCATGGTAGACACCCCCTGGTCGTAGGGTCGCGCGAGGGGGCTGGGCATGAGGGTTGCGCTCGGGTCACGCCCAAGCATACGCCACCCTGCCAGGTCCCTCGAACCTGGTCGTCGCGCGCCCTCCCAAGCGGAGCCAAGGTATGAAGGTCGTTTGAATGTCAAGGGGGACTCCTGAGCATCACGACTCAGGAGCCTAACTGACCACGTAGCCCCTCACTCCTTGGTCCGTCCTGGTGATCCGGACGGTCCAATGGCAGCTGAGGTATGCGCGGGGTCGGGCCCTGCCAATGTAGAACACTAGGCCTACTCCCACATCTCCTTTCTATAAGTTGTTTGCGCATCAAGGGGGCCTCCTGAGCATCGCGACTCAGGAGCCTAACTGGCCACGTAGCCCCTCACTCCTTGGTCCTTCCTAGTGATCTGGACAATCCAATGGTAGCTGAGGTATGCGCGGGGTCGGGCCCTGCCGACGTAGAACGTAAAGCAAATGGGAAGGAAATCACAAAATTTCAAGCAAATATTACAAGACAAATTGTTCTTCCGATACCAAATGCAAGTTTAAACGCCTCCACAAGGCATGGTGCATATCGCAGGAGATAAACAGGAAAGGAGCCGCCGGCAAGTCATCTCGTCATCCCCAGACGCTGCCATCATCCGCAAGGGATGCTTCTCCCATAGCGGCGTCGCCCTCACCTACACCACCCGCCGGAGTTGCAGGATCAGCAGCACCACCAGTTGAGGGCGTGGGATCAAAGGCACGGAACCTCTTCAGCAGGGCCTCCACCTGACCCTTCACGGCTTCGGCAGCAGCTGCGCAGCGCTTGGTGTCCACAGACTCTAGCAGCTCGTTGAGGTGGGTGGCAGGATCACGAAGATGGAGGTGGATGAAGACGCACGTCAACGCGGCTGAGGAAAGGATGTGGGCTTCTGCCTCTACCAAGGGGCCGATACCGCTCACGACTTCCTCAAATGCCTCGACCAGATAAGGAAGCAGCTGGGTGGGGCCCTCCTCATAGGTAGCCAGCGGCTCTAGCCCTTCTCGTAGAGTGACCGCAGCGCTGAGGGAGACCTCTCCTCGAGGGACTTGAAGGCCATGCGGTCTTCGGCCAGGACCTGTGCCTTGGCTTCTAGCTCGGCCTTATCTACCTCCACCTTCTGCTCCACTTCTCCAGCCGGCTGCGCTCCACAGCCTGCGTCTCCACCAACTGCTCTAACTCAGTGTCACGACACCTGAAGGCATCCTCCCGGGCCTTCGTCTTCTCCTCCTCTGCCCTGTGGCCCCACGCTTCGTCCGCACACTCACTACGCATGGTCTTTAGTTCAGCCTCCAGCAGCTGGCAGCGATCGGCTACGCCATCCTTCAGCGCCACCTCGCGGGTAGCCATAGCTTGGGTGACGGTCTGCTTGTCCTTTTCGTAGTCCACCATAGCCTTGCTCAGTGCCTCCCAAATGACCACGTCGGAGTGTAGCCAGCCAGAGATCAGCTCTAGGCGCCCGGCCACCAGGCGACGGTCGGTGCCTTGAAGATCCTCCCGCGGCAAGGTCTGTGTAGAAAGAGTGTGCTCCAAGATGTCGGGGGAGGCGGAAGAATCCAGGGACAGCAGAGCGGCGGAGGAAGGAAAAGGAAACATTGTCATGATGGCGTGGGAGGCTGAGGGATCCTGAGCTTTTGGGACCTCAGCAGCCTAGCCGGACGCCGGCACCTTTGGTGCCAGCGGGGCCATGGGGCCTACCTCCTCTAGAGGATGCTCCCCCATGTTTCGTGAGGAAGATCGGGCCAGGGAAGTGTGAGCGCCACCACCGTCCTTCCCTGCAGAGGAGGGAGCGGCCGCTGCAGGTGATTTGGTCCGGAGCAATACCACCGTGTCCTCCTTCCTCCTCTTCCACGCGGGCGTCAGCCTAATCAAGCAACGGAAGGCGTTAAGAATCAGCAGCGGAAGCAGGAACAAGGCAAGACAAGGATACTTACTGGTCCACCACAGCATAGTCCCTCTGCTTCCTGAGCTTGAAGCCTGAGAGCCTCCCAGCCTGAGGCATGGGCGCAAGGCCTCTAGGCATAGAAGAGGGGACAACAGGCAAGTTGGAAGCATCTTCAGGCAGCGACAGAACAGGGGCGTCGTCTCGGGAGACCAGTGCCGACCTTCCTCTTGTCGGAATCCCGACCAGTGACTTCCCCCGGGGACTGACCTTGGACCTCGAGGATCCCCCTGCAGTACGCAGCTCCTCCCTTTCCAGGGGGACATCGGCCTCGTCATCATCATCAGGCAGGGTGCGGAGGATGTCGGCCTTGCGCAAGGGGGAGGTCTCCCCCGCCCCTTCGCGGGTCGCCTCCGAGTCGTGCTCCTCCTCTCCCTCCTCGTGAGACTCACCGGAAGACATGACCACCGGAGTTGTCGCCACCGGGATGTTGGTGGGTGCAGGTGGCATGAGCCAATGCTCGTCGAAGACAGGCAGAGCGGCGACAACCTTCGCCCCATCCGAGCGGCGGTACAAGGGAACGAAGAAGTCCAGCGAGTACCCTTGGTCGTCCCCAACCAAGGAGTGGAGGGCCGAGTGCAGCTCCTCGTCAGAAAGGGCCTCCGGGCACAGGCGGAGGTCATCCCCTTCGTCTCCAAGCTTCCGCAAGGGGTGCGGCACGACTGGAGGGGAGCCACGCGCTGCTTCATGAATTATTTGACGATCATGGCTCCCGTCAACTTCGCCGCTCTTGAATCACCAAGCCTCGGGTCGGCGGTCATCCTCTCCAACACCTGCGCTGCCTGGGAGTTAGTAAGCTTCACGCGAAGTCACCACTCGTGGGACACATGCATCTTCGTCGGCAGCACCAGCCGAGGGTGGACGCGCTTGGCGTCCATCAGGATCCACTTGCTCCTGAAGCCCTCGGCCTTCTTCCCGGCCTTCAAGATGGCATTGGTCTTGTTGGCCGCGACAAAGCCAACGCACCCTGAGCAGGGGCCCACCTTAAGCTGAAGAAAGAATAAGTAGCGCAATAGTGCCACGGACGGCATCACTCCGACATATGCCTCGCAGTAGAAGGCGAAGATCAACACGAGAAGGACGGAGTTCGGATGAAGATGGAGGGCGTGGATCTTATAGTGACTGAGGACGGAGTACAAGAAGTCGGAGAAGCGGGGAACCAACCCGGCGGCGATGCTACTCATGAAGAAGGGGTAGAAAGTGCTGTTAGGGGCCTCAGGCTTGGCGGAGCCGACCCGGAGCACAGTCTTCCTCTTCTCGTCACCCTCCGTTGTCATCAAGCGCACGGCAGCAAGGTTCTTCTCCGACACGCTCGGCGCGTCGAGCGCGGGCTTGTACCAGGATGACGAAGGAGTAGCTCGGTGAAAGTGCAACTATCCCTGGGTGGTTTGGTAATTCCTAACAACATATAGCTCATTGAGCTAACATTATTCCAAGATTAATATTTCAGGAAAACCTCAATGAATGGCATGGCATGGATGAGGAAAGTGGACCCCTCAAAATACTAAGGACAAAAATATTGCCTCAAGCTCAAAGCTCAAGACTCTACATTTTATATTTTAGTGATCCAAGATCACATTGAGTCGATAGGAAAAGCCAATACTATCAAGGAGGCATGAGGTGTTTCTTAATGAGGTTCTTGCTTCATAGTGCTTAGTGATATGCTCCAAAACCCTCAAATACCTTCCCACATCCACATATGACATAACCAAAAGTCAAACTCGGCCCCACTGATTCTTTCTATCCGGCGCCACCGAGTTCAGATGTTATAGCCACTGCCGCAAGCCCTAGGCAAATCGGTCTCACTGATAGGGATCTCGATCACACCGAGATGGGGTTGTAATCTCTCTATTTCCCTTCGTAACGTTTCGGTCCTAGCAAGATGAGCGATCGGTCCCACCGAGATTGCAATGTAAACTCTATGTTTCCCTTTTGTAACATTTTGGTCCCACCGAAATGAGCAAATCGGTCCCACCGAGTATACCTGACCAACTCTCTGGTTAGCTTATTACCAAAATCGGTCCCACCGAGTTTGTGTAATCGGTCACACCGAGATTACGTTATGCCCTAGCCCTAACCATATCGGTCCTACCGAGTTGCATCTCAGTGCCACCGAAAATCCTAACGGTCACTAGGTTTGCTAAATCGGTCCAACCGAGTTTCTCAATTCGGTCTCACCGAGATTGGTAAATTGTGTATAACGGTTAGTTTTTGTGTGGAGGCTATATATACCCCTCCACCCACTCTTCATTCGAGGAGAGAGCCATCAGAACATACCTACACTTCCAATACACATTTTTCTAAGAGAGAACCACCTAGTCATGTGTTGAGGCCAAGATATTCCATTCCCACCATATGAATCTTGATCTCTAGCCTTCCCCAAGTTGCTTTCCACTCAAATCTTCTTTCCACCAAATCCATATCCTGTGAGAGAGAGTTGAGTGTTAGGGAGACTATCATTTGAAGCACAAGAGCAAGGAGTTCATCATCAACACACCATTTGTTACTTCTTGGAGAGTGGTGTCTCCTAGATTGGCTAGGTGTCACTTGGGAGCCTCCGACAAGATTGTAGAGTTGAACCAAGGAGTTTGTAAGGGCAAGGACATCGCCTACTTCGTGAAGATCTACCGCTAGTGAGGCAAGTCCTTCGTGGGCGGTGGCCATGATGGGATAGACAAGGTTGCTTCTTCGTGGACCCTTCATGGGTGGAGCCCTCCGTGGACTCGCGCAATTGTTATCCTTCGTGGGTTGAAGTCTCCATCAACGTGGATGTACGATAGCACCACCTATCTGAACCACGACAAAAACATCCATGTCTCCAATTGCGTTTAAATTCTCCAAACCCTTCCCTTTACATTTTTACAAGTTGCATGCTTTACTTTCCGCTGCTCATAGACTCTTTTGCATGCTTGCTTGAATTGTGTTATGATTGCTTGACTTGTGCTAAGATAGCTCAAATCTGCCAAAGACTAAAATTGGGAAAAGGATAGATTTTTAATTGGTCAAGTAGTCTAATGTGACACTCCAAAAATTTTAATTTGGTTTTCATCAAAAACTTTGTTGGATTTTAAAAGAGAGCATTTAAAATTTCTTTTCCAGAAATCCTTCCTCTTAAAAACTTCCTTTTCTTTGGTAAGGATTTTTATTTTTCTTCAAACTATGGTGTTTGATCATTCAAAACTTCTTCTCTGTTGGTTCCCTTCTCAAAATTATATTTTTGGGAGTTTAATCTTTTTCTTTAAAAAAAGAAACTCTATGAAAATTGGGGATTTTCATATCTTGAAAACCACCCATGACTTTGTATTTTTGCCCATGTGGTAAAACCTCTCAAAATCCCTTCCTCCTCCTTGTAATCAACCTAAGTTCTCTGTCCCAACTAATCCAAACAAGTTTTGGATTTTATTCTAATTATTTTTCCTCTCAAATCATTTCTGTCAACTATTTGGAGCCTGAGAGTTTTTCAAAGCAAGTACCCTACTGCATTTGAGTTTTGACCTCAAACCAACTCCCCTGGATTGTCCTTAACATCCACAACCCAGAACCATATTGATCCACTCCTCCTCTTTTCAAATTTTTCAAATTTCAGTCTCTGCAAGTTTGGACCAGATTTGCCAAATTTGGTGAAATTCATATCTACACTTCTCCAAAAATTCCACCAAAATTCAGGCAGCCTACTGGAGCAATGAGAGGCCACTCCACCAAGTTTCAGCTCAAGGAAAAATCCCTAGAGGCCAAATTCATTCTGTCGAACACTTGGCGTGCACTGTTGCTGTTCATATTCAGTAAAATTCAGAGTTCAGTGTCGTTTTCGTTCGTCAGTTTCAATCACGCGTAGACAGTGCCCTTGGCACGTTCCTCACCGCCTCTTCCTCCTGTCTGGAGCACCACACGCGCTCTTGGCGCCATCCTGGCGTCGGTGGCACCCTGGCCCGCCTGCGCCGGCGTGTCTTGCGGCGGCCGAACCACCGTAGCGGCCGACAGGGAGCAGAACGGTGGCTCAACGCCGTTCGGCGCCGCCCAACGCTTCTCTACCCTCCGCGTGGCTCATGCATGCCAGCGCAGCCCCGCTGCATCGTCGCCGTGGCCCGACAGCACTGGACATGCTCTCTGCCGCCGACGGACCCGCGCCGTCCCGTTCCGACCAAAACCTTCCCTAAGCTTCTGATCCAAGTCCGTTTAGCGTCTGAATGGAACCAGTGGACCTCCACGTTGATGCCCAACCTCCTAAACTCCCCGACCAAGCACTGCGCCACCGTAATCCATTGCCGGAGATCCCCGTTCACGGCCACCGCCTCAGATTGCCTATAAAAGGAGACCCCGAGCTCGCCCTCGAGCACGCACCACCACTGCACCCCACAAACACCCCGCCAGGCCACTAGGAGGACCTCGAGGAGGTCTCCTCCCCCGGCTCCGGCCGCCCCATTCCGCCTCGGCCTACATCTCGATTCGCTCCGGTGAGGCCATCTCCGGCGCCCAAACTTCGTCAGTAGCATCCTCGAGCAACCACTGAGCTAACCCAAGCGTAAATTTGGCCTCCGCGGCTCTCCCCGACGAGATCCATCTCCACCCGAACCACCGTCCGCCGGAGCAAGGCTCGCCGTCGACGTGGTGCTCGCCGACCGCCACCACCACCACCAACCGACGCGGAAGGGCGCCCTGAACACAGAGGTACTCTCCGATCTCCCTACCTCGCCGTGGATTGCCGCCGGCGACCACCGCGGCTCTCGGGTGCCAACGAGCTTCGTCCCCCATTTGAAAGTTTAAACCAAACGGGTGGGACCCGCCCGTTAGCCTCTCAGTTCTTTTTAAACGAACTGTTTTCTGAAAACGTCTCTTGCCGAATATGATTTCCCTCTGGGCCGGCGTAGTTTCAATCGAATCGTTTTCTGTTTTTATAAGCTAACCCCTGGAAACTTTCTGTTTCATTACAGATGAGTCCCTGGACAAAAAACCTTTATAACTTTTTAATAGAAGCATATTTTTGATTGATTCTTTTTCTGTCCTCTTTAGAATTTGGTCTAGTTTTTTTATCAGTTTTATTTGAAAAATATTTGGAATAATTTTTGTGCACCTCTCGGTATTTATGATAGCGCGTGTGTTTTCTTTATACCGTAGATACTGAAGGAGGTGACGGAGCCGCGAACTTCACCGAGCTAGGCTCCGACCACTCTGAACCAGGCAAGCATGTTTGAACTTTTGATATGATGAGTGTCTTGGCATGTTTTGCATTTAGTTAGTTTCATGGCATGTTGATGAGCATACCGATGAACGTTATTTTCATGCATTGTTGAGGTAAGTGAGTTCGATGATCCATAGGTGGATGGATGGGAGTATGAATGGCCATGTGTTGGCATGAGGATGGGTAAGATGGCAGTGTTGTAGCATGCCAGTCTTATGCCAGACTATATGACTACAGTGTCAAACCGTATCGGTCCATTTCCTCCCATTTTCTTCCCTATACTACCACATGTTTTCCGCAAGGAATATGGCTTAGTAAGTTGCAAACCGCTTTCCTGGTACACACCAAAAGGAGAGGCCGTGATGATGGTTCCATGGCCCTGGATTAAAGCCAGTCATCCGGTCAGGGGGGATGGGTGTTTCCGGTTGGGACCGAGAGGGGGGCACCCATTAGAGCGCGCGTATATAAATTTGATCCCATGCTATTCGAGATTGTGATCTCCCCGTCTCAAAAGTTTTTCTTGGACGATGTCTAGGGTGAGTCCTGGCATCGAGAGGTAGGATGGGTGTGTACTGGTTAGCTGTGTTTTCTTCCGAAAAACCGTAAACGGAACTAGTCCTTCGTGACTACGATAATCCGTTGGCTGTGGGAAAATTTTGTACAAACTCCGCAGAGTCATACATTCCCTTGAATCATCTATTCCATGTCCAAATTCGTATTATCTTGTCCTAACTGTGTCAGTTTGATGACAGAGACTCCGGTGAATCCCATGAGTGCTAAGTCCGGTTAAATGTTTAGTTCTGTGGATGGACTAACCCATTTATTATCATGAATTGGATATTTATTATGAGCATTATTTCCTTGTGAATAAAAGCCCTTTCTGCGATGTCGCTCAGACGTCCGACTGTGGCAATGTTATTATTTATTTTCAATAAAAGCCCTTTCTGCGATGTCGCTCAGACGTCCGACTGTGGCAATGTTATTATTTATTTTCAATAAAAGCCCTTTCTGTGATGTCGCTCAGACGTCCGACTGTGGCATTTCTTTTAAAGCCCTTTATGTGGTGTCGCTAAGACGCCCGACTGTGGCATTTCTTTTGAAGCCCTTTATCTGGTGTCGCTAAGACGCCCGACTGTGGCATTTCTTTTGAAGCCCTTTATGTGGTGTCACTAAGACGCCCGACTGTGGCATTTCTTTTAAAGCCCTTTATGTGGTGTCGCTAAGACGCCCGACTGTGGCATTATTTTCTTTTATTTATTTGTTCACCTTTCGAGGCGTCGCTTCAGACACCCGATCGGTTTCCTTTTAAATCTTTTGTTGGGATTTCGGGCGGACTACCGCCGCTTCCCTTTTACTTACTTCGTTATGCTAATTTTTCTGAAAGTGCATTTGGTAAATTAATCATGACGCATTCATTCATGCATTTGTTATATCTTACGTCCGAACTGTCTTGCGAGTACTTTCAAAGTACTCACTGGCTTGTTGATTTGGCTAGATGCTGACGAAGGCGATCTCATGGATGAAGAGTTCGATAGCGAGTCCGACGCCTAGAGGAATCCCAGTCAGTCTCGTGCAACCCTGGATTTGGTCACTGTATTATATCCGCTTCCGCAACCCGAAAAAAAATTCATCGAGCCTCACCTCGACGCCCGATGAGATGCTAGTTTGAGAGTCATGTTATCACACTCCCCACTGTGTTATTCCACCATCACTTTATCCTCGAGTCAGTAGTATGCCACCACACCATTGTGTTATATCCGCCATTATGTATAATTATTGGCGCGCTTGTAATAATTTGTTGAGCAGCCCTAGCTCAACCCTGTAATATATTCTATGCTACTGGCTTATTGTATCAAGAATTTGTCTACCAGTGAGGAGGATTTCCCTCATACTGGACTCAAAAGATTGGTTTCTCAATAAATATTTTTATTGGAAAAACCGGTCGTAACAAGCTTGGTACCAGAGCCAGGCTGACTGTAGGAAGCCACTAGGTGCATCGCTAATCGGTTATTAGCATGATAGAGCCGATCTATATTTTTGCAATTGTAGTCATTTTCTGACAGTCAGCATAAATTTATGATCTGACCATTCAGGATTTTTGCCTACTTTTGTAGATGGCCGACAACAGCTGTGAGTCTCAGACCTTCGCCAACGTGCCCGATGGGTTCGTCAAGCTTCTCTCCTTCATCGTTCAGGTCGCGATGGGGCCATCCGTGCGCCCAGTCTTCACACTCTGCCAGCACAAGGTCAACGATAGTCTGACCATGCACCAGGCCGCGGTGCAGTTCAAGGGAGGGCGTGGTGAGTTACGCCGCTTCCGGTTCGTGGGAAGAGCCATGCCTACGGAGAGGCATGCTATGCAGATGGCAGCCCGCGAGGCGATAGCTCGCCTCAGGGATGTCCTTCCCGTAATGAAGACTCGTCGTTACCGCTATCTTCCATGCCATGTGCCCTACACCTGTCACTATGCATTCTCCTGCCCCAGAGGAGAACGAGACGAGGCTTTTGAGATGCTTATTGAGTATCTCCGGGCTCTGGAGGCAGCCTTCGACAACCTGGTGGACGACTTCGTGGCTGCCCGCATGGAATCAGTCCATGGCTGTGCCGCCAACAGGAGGGAGCTCCTGACCACCGCACCGCCACTGACTTTTGTCTCGTCCTCAGCATCTTATGCACCTACTCGCCGCCTGCCTACCACCGAAGAGTTCAACCAAGTCATTGCGCCCACTTCAGCGCGCACTCCACCACCTTTCGCGCCCACTCCTGTTCGCGTTGCTCCGCCCCTGGCACCCGCTCCATCTACTCGACGCAGCACTACACGTCTGGAGCCTATTAGTGAGGAGGAGGTCGAGTCCCCAGCCTCACTGCACCTCACCCTTGGCAGGGCCAAGGAGACCGTCAACATTTCCGACTGAGTAAGCTTAGCCGTCATGCGATGTACCGCTTTGTAAGATATGTTTATATGTACATAGGTTGTGAGAAGTAGCTTGTTTGCGCATCATGTAGGAACTGGAGAAGTGCACTAGCCTAAATAACATGTCAAGATTATGTACGCATATCCTGAGTGATGTATTGTAGAATTATCGCCCGCATGTAAGATATGTAATGAGCAGTCCTTCTCCGTGCGCAAATCAATTTGTTTTCTTAAGTGATCTTGGTCATTTAAGTTATTTGCCATCCTTGTGCATTTTTTAGAGTTGTTTTTTTTTGCGACCATTTTCGCTTTTCTTATGAGTTTTACAAAATATATCCCCAGAGTGAAAAATGTCTCGCCCTTGGACTCGCTCCATGCCTACTCCGCCAGAGGAAAATTATGACACTCAACCAGGCAACAATTTCACACAAGGGCAGTCGAGTCAACAGGGCAGTGAAACGGCACTTTCCCAAATGTGCCGCCTTTATGAACAGAGTCAGCAACAACATCGTGAAATGATGAACCAAGTCATCAACATGGGAAATCACCATGGACAGTATCAGCAGCATTCCAAGTTATCTGAGCTACAGAAGACACGTCCCCAAACATTTTCTCATACTGACAAGCCTCTTGAAGCCGAGGACTGGCTTCGAGATATGGAGAGGAAATTAATTATTGCAAAATGTTCAGACCCCGAAAAGGTATTGTATGCTCCGCACTATCTCGCAGGAGCAGCCGCATCGTGGTGGGAGAATTTTCTGCACATGCATCCCAACGAAAACGACATAACCTGGGATGATTTCAAGGAAGGTTTCCGTGGCGCACACATTCCTAAGAGTATTATGAAAATCAAGAAGAGAGAGTTCGATGACCTCAAACAAAGGAACTTGACAGTGTCAGATTACAATGGTCAATTTACTCTATTGTCTCGCTACGCCAATGAGGAGTGTATGACTAAAAGTAAGACGATGGAGAAATTCCTTGATGGTCTGGCGCCCGCGCTTAAATGCCAACTGGTCGTGCACACTTTTCCAGATTTTAAAACGCTGGTGGACAAAGCGATTACTCTGGAAAATGAGAGACGCAGCCTGGAAGATATCCGCAAGCGAAAAAGGGACCAGACCAACCATGCTCGCAATCACCGAAGCAAGACAGATTTTCAAAAGGGTGGGACGCACAAATCCTCATCCAACGTCTCACGCCCAATCAAGAATTTTCATGCAAGGGACAAGGAGTTCACATATCGCCCCGGCGTTACTTGTTACGCCTGTGGAGAGGAAGGACTCTATGCCAAGCAGTGTCCCAAGCCTAGAAACTCAACCCCAAAGCCGAACAACGGCGGCAATAATTCAGCGCCCAAGCGAAACAATTTCAATCCCAACAACAACCATAGGAAGGGTCATCTAAACCACGTAACCAAAGAGGAGGCACAAAATGCTTCGGATATCGTACTCGGTACGTTTCATGTCAACACAATACCTGCAATGGTTTTGTTTGATTCTGGAGCTTCTCACTCTTTCGTTTCGAAAAGTTTTGCTTTGCAAAATAATTTTTCGATGCTTCCTTTGGAGAAATCCATGATCATCAAGTCCCCTGGGATTCAGCAAGTTACGCAGAGCTACTGTCAGGATGTGGTTATTGAGTTCGAAGGTTTGAAGTTTCACGCCAATCTTATTGTACTGGAAAACAAAGGACTGGATGTCATCCTAGGGATGGACTGGCTAACCACCAACAAGGGTTTTATTGACTGTTTCAACCGGACCGTAATCCTCACACACCACCACAGGAAGACAATAAGAGTGTCAGCCAAGGAAGGAAAAATACCCCGGCAACCGAGATTGAATAAGGTGGACGTTTCTGAGCTAAACAAGGTTCCAGTAGTGTGTGAATTTCCAGACGTATTCCCCGAAGAGCTACCAGGCATGCCACCAGACCGAGAGATAGAGTTCAGCATTGAGCTCGCACCAGGAAACACCCCCATATACAAGAAACCATATCGAATGGCACCATCCGAGCTGGTTGAATTGAAGAAACAAATAAAAGAATTGCTAGACAAAGGATACATTCGAGCCAGCTCCTCACCTTGGGGATCACCAATTCTATTTGCCAAAAAGAAAGATGGAACACTGAGATTGTGTATTGACTATCGAGCACTTAACATGGTCACTGTCAAGAACAAATACCCGATGCCAAGGACAAACGATTTGTTTGATCAACTCGCTCAGGCCAAGGTATTCTCAAAAATTGACTTAGGTCAGGATACCATCAATTAAAGGTGCGAACAGAAGATATCCCCAAAACAGCCTTCACCTCCAGATATGAACTGTATGAGTTCACAGTAATGCCATTTGGATTAACGAACGCCCCTGCATATTTTGTTCACCTCATGAACAAAGTATTTATGAAGTTTATGGACAAGATCGTTGTGGTATTCATCGACGATATTCTAGTATACTCCAAGACACCAGAAGAGCACGCAGAACGTCTCAGGATTGTGCTAGGAGAACTCAGGAAACACCAATTGTATGCCAAGTTCAGCAAGTGCGAATTTTGGCTAAGACAAGTAGGCTTTCTAGGCCACGTGCTGACCCAAGACGGTATCGTGGTGGACCCGGAGAAAGTCAAGGCCATACTTGGCTAGAAGTCACCAGCGAGTGTAACGGACATACGGAGTTTCTTGGGAATGGCAGGATATTACCGCAGATTTATTGAAGGATTCTCCACCATAGCCAAGCCTATGACGCAGTTACTCAAGAAAGACAAGAAGTTTGAATGGACAGAAGCCTGCGAGAAAAGTTTCCAAGAGCTAAAGCGGAAATTAACAACAGCACCAGTATTAATTGTGCCATACATACACAAAAAATTTGAAGTGTATTGTGACGCGTCCAGAAAGGGTCTCGGATGCGTGTTGATGCAAGAAGGCAAGGTTGTCGCCTACGCTTCAAGGCAACTTCGCAAGCATGAGGAAAATTACCCCACTTATGACTTAGAAATGGCAGCGGTCATTCATGCACTCAAGGAATGGAGGCATTTCTTACTTGGGAATCGATGTGAAATATATAAGGATCATAAAAGTCTCAAATATATTTTCACGCAGCCAGAACTAAATTTACGGCAACGACGCTGGTTGGAATTGGTAAAGGATTATGATGTTGGTATCCACTACCATCCAGGTAAAGCAAATGTAGTGGCCGATGCTCTTAGTCGGAACCCCAGCTCCGACGAAAACAGTCTGCAAAGCTTGAGGCCCGAATTCCAACAAGAATTTGCCAAACTCAACTTGATAATGGTAGCAAAAGGCACCATATCAAACTTGGAAATACAACCCGACCTTGTGGAGGAAATTAAAGAAGCTCAGCCTGGTCACCCCAGCATCGAAGGCATCAAAAGAAAGGTAAGTATGGGCAAGGCCTCGGCATTCGTCATAGACGATGGAGGAATATTATGGTACGGAGACAGACTCTGCGTACCAAATATAAAGGACCTCAAACAGCAAATCCTAGCTGAAGCCCACACCGCCCCGTACTCAATCCACCCTGGAGGAACCAAGATGTATAAAGATATTCAGGAAAGATTTTGGTGGCACGGTATGAAGAGGGACATAGCCACCTTCATTGCATGTTGCGACTCTTGTCAACGCATAAAAGCTGAGCATCAGAGACCAGCCGGACTACTACAACCGAACAAAATACCTGAGTGGAAATGGGATGAAATAGGGATGGATTTCATTGTCGGACTACCTCGGTCACGACACGGGAATGATACCATATGGGTCATCACCGACAGATTAACCAAGGTGGCACATTTCATTCCAGTGAAGACAACCTACAACACTCAGAGGCTTGCTAGGATTTATCTCTCCCGTATAGTTTGTCTGCACGGTGTCCCGAAGACTATAATATCCGACAGGGGCACTCAATTCGTCTCGAGATTTTGGGAGCATTTACAACAGGCTCTGGGAACTCAACTAGCCAGCATACCACCCACAGACTGATGGACAAACGGAACGCGTAAACCAGGTTTTAGAAGACATGCTGAGAGCATGTGTCCTCACATATGGAACCAGTTGGGAAGAAAGCCTGCCATACGCCGAGTTCGCGTACAACAATAGCTACCAGGCCAGCCTGCAAATGGCACCATTTGAGGCTTTATACGGACGAAGATGTCGTACCCCATTAGATTGGTCAGAGACCGGAGACAGCCGCATCTTTGGACCAGACATGCTCAAGAAGCGGAGGAAAAAGTCAAGATAATCAGAGACCGTCTTAAGACCGCTCAAAGTCAACAGAAGAGTTATTATGATCAGAAACATCGTGGGGTCAGCTTCGAGCCCGGTTAGTTCGTATACCTGAGAGTATCTCCTATGAGAGGATTGCAACGATTCAAGATTAAAGGGAAGCTAGCACCAAGATTCATCGGACCATTCTGTATAATGGCGCGAAGAGGCACGGTAGCCTACCAGCTAGACTTACCCGAGGAATTATCCGATGTCCATGACGTGTTCCATGTCTCGCAATTGAGGAAGTGCGTAAGCAACCCAGAGAAACAAGTATCCCATGAGAGCATTGACGTGCAGCCAGACCTCACTTATTGGGAAAACGTCCAGTAAGAATATTAGAGGAGTCTGAAAGGAGGACCCAACAGAAGACCATCAAATTCTTCAGAGTCCAGTGGAGCAATCACACCGACAGTGAAGCAACTTGGGAAAGAGAGGATTTTCTTCGGACAGAGCATCCACACTTATTTGAGGGACAGCTGAAATCTCGGGGACGAGATTTTTCCTAAGGGGGTAGGTGTTGTGACACTCCAAAAATTTTAATTTGGTTTTCATCAAAAACTTTGTTGGATTTTAAAAGAGAGCATTTAAAATTTCTTTTCCAGAAATCCTTCCTCTTAAAAACTTCCTTTTCTTTGGTAAGGATTTTTATTTTTCTTCAAACTATGGTGTTTGATCATTCAAAACTTCTTCTCTGTTGGTTCCCTTCTCAAAATTATATTTTGGGGAGTTTAATCTTTTTCTTTAAAAAAAAAGAAACTCTATGAAAATTGGGGATTTTCATATCTTGAAAACCACCCATGACTTTGTATTTTTGCCCATGTGGTAAAACCTCTCAAAATCCCTTCCTCCTCCTTGTAATCAACCTAAGTTCTCTGTCCCAACTAATCCAAACAAGTTTTGGATTTTATTCTAATTATTTTTCCTCTCAAATCATTTCTGTCAACTATTTGGAGCCTGAGAGTTTTTCAAAGCAAGTACCCTACTGCATTTGAGTTTTGACCTCAAACCAACTCCCCTGGATTGTCCTTAACATCCACAACCCAGAACCATCTTGATCCACTCCTCCTCTTTTCAAATTTTTCAAATTTCAGTCTCTGCAAGTTTGGACCAGATTTGCCAAATTTGGTGAAATTCATATCTACACTTCTCCAAAAATTCCACCAAAATTCAGGCAGCCTACTGGAGCAATGAGAAGCCACTCCACCAAGTTTCAGCTCAAGGAAAAATCCCTAGAGGCCAAATTCATTCTATCGAACACTTGGCGTGCACTATTGCTGTTCATATTCAGTAAAATTCAGAGTTCACTTTCGTTTTCGTTCGTCAGTTTCAATCACGCATAGACAGTGCCCTTGGCACGTTCCTCGCCGCATCTTCCTCCTGTCTGGAGCACCACACGCGCGCTTGGCGCCATCCTGGCGTCGGTGGCACCCTGGCCCGCCTGCGCCGGCGTGTCTTGCGGCGGCCGAACCACCGTAGCGGCCGACAGGGAGCAAAACGGCGGCTCAACGCCGTTCGGCGCCGCCCAACGCTTCTCTGCCCTCCGCGTGGCTCATGCATGCCAGCGCAGCCCCGCTGCACCGTCGCCGTGGCCCGACAGCACTGGACACGCTCTCTGCCGCCGACGGACCCACGCCGTCCCGTTCCGACCAAAACCTGCCCTAAGCTTCTGATCCAAGCCCGTTTAGCGTCTGAATGGAACCAGTGGACCTCCACGTTGACGCCCAACCTCCTAAACTCCCCGACCAAGCACTGCGCCGCCGTAATCCATCGCCGGAGATCCCCGTTCACGGCCACCGCCTCGGATCGCCTATAAAAGGAGACCCCGAGCACGCACCACCACTGCACCCCACAAACACCCCGCCAGGCCACTAGGAGGACCTCGAGGAGGTCTCCTCCCCCGGCTCCGGCCGCCCCATTCCGCCTCGGCCTACATCTCGATTCACTCTGGTGAGGCCATCTCCGGCGCCCAAACCTCGTCAGTAGCATCCTCGAGCAACCACTGAGCTAACCCAAGCGTCAATTTGGCCTCCGCAGCTCTCCTCGACGAGATCCATCTCCACCCGAACCACCGTCCACCGGAGCAAGGCTCGCCGTCGACGTGGTGCTCGCCGACCGCCACCACCACCACCAACCGACGCGGAAGGGCGCCCTGAACACGGAGGTACTCTCCGATCTCCCTACCTCGCCGTGGATCGCCGCCGGCGACCACCGCGGCTCTCGGGCGCCGACGAGCTTCGTCCCCCATTTGAAAGTTTAAACCTGACGGGTGGGACCCGCCCGTCAGCCTCTCAGTTCTTTTTAAACGAACTGTTTTCTGAAAACGTCTCCTGCCGAATACGTTTTCCCTCTGGGCCGGCGTAGTTTCAATCGAATCGTTTTCTGTTTTTATAAGCTAACCCCTGGAAACTTTCTGTTTCATTACAGATGAGTCCCTGGACAAAAAACCTTTATAACTTTTTAACAGAAGCATATTTTTGATTCATTCTTTTTCTGTCCTCTTTAGAATTTGGTCTAGTTTTTTATCAGTTTTATTTGAAAAATATTTGGAATAATTTTTGCGCACCTCTCGGTATTTACGATAGCGCGTGTGTTTTCTTTATACCGTTGATACCGAAGGAGGTGACGGAGCCGCGAACTTCACCGAGCTAGGCTCCGACTACTCTGAACCAGGCAAGCATGTTTGAACTTTTGATATGATGAGTGTCTTGGCATGTTTTGCATTTAGTTAGTTTCATGGCATGTTGATGAGCATACCGATGAACGTTATTTTCATGCATTGTTGAGGTAAGTGAGTTCGATGGTCCATAGGTGGATGGATGTGAGTATGAATGGCCATGTGTTGGCATGAGGATGGGTAAGATGGCAGTGTTGTAGCATGCCAGTCTTATGCCAGACTATATGACTACAGTGTCAAACCGTATCGGTCCAGTTCCTCCCATTTTCTTCCCTGTACTACCACATGTTTTCCGCAAGGAATATGGCTTAGTAAGTTGCAAACCGCTTTCCTGGTACACACCAAAAGGAGAGGCCATGATGATGGTTCCATGGCCCTGGATTAAAGCCAGTCATCCGGTCAGGGGGCATGGGTGTTTCCGGTTGGGACCGAGAGGGGGGCATCCCTTAGAGCGCGCGTATATAAATTTGATCCCACGCTATTCGAGATTGTGATCTCCCCGTCTCAAAAGTTTTTCTTGGACGATGCCTAGGGTGAGTCCTGGCATCGAGAGGTAGGATGGGTGTGTACTAGTTAGCTGTGTCTTCTTCCAAAAAACCGTAAACGGAACTAGTCCTTCGTGACTACGGTAATCCGTTGGCTGTGGGAAAATTTTGTACAAACTCTGCAGAGTCATACATTCCCTTGAATCATCTATTCCATGTCCAAATTCGTATTATCTTGTCCTAATTGTGTCAGTTTGATGACAGAGACTCCGGTGAATCCCATGAGTGCTAAGTCCGGTTAAATGTTTAGTTCTGTGGATGGACTAACCCGTTTATTATCATGAATTGAATATTTATTATGAGCATTATTTCCTTGTGAATAAAAGCCCTTTCTGCGATGTCGCTCAGACGTCCGACTGTGGCAATGTTATTATTTATTTTCAATAAAAGCCCTTTCTGCGATGCCGCCCAGACGTCCGACTGTGGCAATGTTATTATTTTTTTTTCAATAAAAGCCCTTTCTGCGATGTCGCTCAGATGTCCGACTACGGCATTTCTTTTAAAGCCCTTTATGTGGTGTCGCTAAGACGCCCGACTGTGGCATTTCTTTTGAAGCCCTTTATGTGGTGTCGCTAAGATGCCCGACTGTGGCATTTCTTTTGAAGCCCTTTATGTGGTGTCGCTAAGACGCCCGACTGTGGCATTTCTTTTAAAGCCCTTTATGTGGTGTCGCTAAGACGCCCGACTGTGGCATTATTTTCTTTTATTTATTTGTTCACCTTTCGAGGCGTCGCTTCAGACACCCGATCGGTTTCCTTTTATATCTTTTGTTGGGATTTTGGGCGGACTACCGCCGCTTCCCTTTTACTTACTTCGTTATGCTAATTTTTCTGAAAGTGCATTTGGTAAATTAATCATGACGCATTCATGCATGCATTTGTTATATCTTACGTCCGAACTGTCTTGCGAGTACTTTCAAAGTACTCACTGGCTTGTTGATTTGGCCAGATGTTGATGAAGGCGATCTCATGGATGAAGAGTTCGATAGCGAGTCCGACACCTAGAGGAATCCTAGTCAGTCTCGTGCGACCCTGGATTTGGTCACTGTATTATATCCGCTTCCGCAACCCGAAAAAAAAATCATCGAGCCTCACCTCGACGCCCTATGAGATGCTAGTTTGAGAGTCATGTTATCACACTCCCCACTGTGTTATTCCACCATCACTTTATCCTCGAGTCAGTAGTATGCCACCACACCATTGTGTTATATCCGCCATTATGTATAATTATTGGCGCGCTTGTAATAATTTGTTGAGCAGCCCTAGCTCAACCCTGTAATATATTCTATGCTACTGACTTATTGTATCAAGAATTTGTCTACCAGTTAGGAGGATTTCTCTCATACTGGACTCAAAAGATTGGTTTCTCAATAAATATTTTTATTGGAAAACCGGTCGTAACATCTAATCACCCTCCTCTAGACATACTTTCGATCCTACAAGTGGTATCAGAGCTTTGGTCTCCATTTGCTTTGATTTCCATGGCTTTTGGTGGTCATAGCCTTGGTTTCACAACCTAGGAGAGTATGGCGTCTAGCGACGGAAATTATCACCGTAGAGGTCCTTACTTTGATGGTACTAATTTTGCTAGTTGGAAGCATAAGATGAAAATGCATATTCTTGGACATAACCCCGCCGTTTGGGATATTGTGTGTATTGGCTTGCAAGGTGAATTCTTTGATGGGAGAGAACCGAATCATGAAGCCACCACGGAAGAGTTGAAAATGCTGCAATACAATGCTCAAGCTTGTGATATCCTCTTCAACGGATTGTGCCCCGAAGAATTCAACAAAATTAGCCGTCTTGAGAATGCAAAGGAAATTTGGGATAGTTTGTTGACATGCATGAAGGTACCGACTCCATTAAGGAATCCAAGTTGGATGTGCTTCAAAGTCAACTTGACAAGTTCAAAATGATGGATGGTGAAGGTGTCGCTGAAATGTACTCTAGGCCTGCTATTAACACAAATGAGATTGTCGGCTTAGGAAGTGAAGAGATGACCGACAGATTCATCATCAAGAAGATCCTAAGAGCCTTGGATGGAAAATATGATACCGTGTGCACATTGATTCAAATGATCCCCAATTACAAAGATCTCAAGCCAACGGAAGTCATTGGAAGAATTGTTGCTCATGAGATGTCACTCAAGGATAAGGAGGAACTTCACAACAAATCAAGTGGTGCTTACAAAGCCTCATGCGAAGCCCCCACATCATCAAGTGAGAAACAAACCTTCAATGAAAAATTGAGCTTAATGGTGAAGAACTTCAACAAATTCTACAAGAGTAGAAGCAAAGAGAGAAGCTCCAAGTCAAGGTCCTACAGTGACAAAAGATCTTCTAGTCGAGAACGAAACTGCTACAATTGTGGAAAGCCCGGACACTATTCCAATGAGTGTATGGCACCCCACAAAAGAAGAGAAGATTCTCCAAAAAGAAGTAGAAGAGAAGAATCACCACCTAGAGAAAGGAGTATAGATGATCGTTATGAACAAAGACCCTCGCGGAGAAGCAAGGATTCGGAAAGAAAGGATAAGTCATCAAGGAGCTACACAAAACAAAGACATCAAGCTCATGTTGGTGAATGGGTATCCGGCTCCGACTCCGACAATTACTCCGAGAGAAGCTATCACTCCGACTCCGAATATACTCAAGACGAAGGTGTTGCCGGTCTAGCACTTGTGTCAACCAACACCTACGACATATTTGATTCACCAAATGAAGGAATTGGAAGATGCTTCATGGCCAAAGGTCCAAAGGTATCACACCCCGAGTATGTTGATTTCAATAGTGATGAGGATGACTTGTTAGGTGATGATGATTTACTTGTTGACAACTCTAGTGATGAATAATATGATGAAACGTCAATTAATCATGCTAAACAAGATGAAACGAATGACAATGATAAGGAGAAGATTGATTCTCTAACTGAAGAACCAAACACTCTTAAGTTAGCTCATGAAACTATCTTAGGAGATCATCGAGAACTTTTAAGGACTCATGAGAAATTACGTTTTGAAAAGCTCAACCTTGAGCAAGAGCATGAGTTCTTGAAGGCAATCAATGATGATCTTCGCAAGAAAAGTTCTTCTTACATTTCCAAGCGTTTACTCTTATCCACTTACATGCCTCAAGTCAAGTCTAGTAACAAGAACAAGAAAGATTCTTCCTCTAGTAGTAACAATAATCATGCTAAATCCAATGTTGTTGCTTCTAGTAGTTCTCTTGATTCCACTAACGGTTCTCTTAGCCAAGTTACACTTGAGCAAGAAAATAGCTTATTGAAGGGAATTATTGAGAAAGGTGTTTACAAGAGCCTTGCCGGGAGTAAGCAATTCGAGGAAATTGTACGCAAGCAAGGAAGGCATCAGAAGAACCAAGGTGTTGGTTTTGAACGAAAGTTCAATGCCAATGGAGTTGAGTGGGAAGAAGATCAATACCCCAAGACGAATTTTGTTCCTCAACAAGAGAAGTATGATCCTACTTCTTTCAAAGGGACACAAGCTCAAGATGATCTTTCACCACAAGACCACAAGCAAAAAGGCAAGGACAAGCTTCAAGAGGAAATTGATGCATTTGAAGAAGCTCCTAAGGCTTGGTCAAGTGGGTTCCCAAGACTACATCAAGTTCCACTTCATCAAGTACAACTACAACTCCGAGGATTCCCATCAAGATGGTGTGGATCCCGAGGAAGAAGAACTAGAGAGTTCTTGAGGGTGACTCCGCCAACATACTTCACTCTTATCATTTTGGAAGAACGAGTGCAATCAACTTCCACATCTTGCACTAGTTCAAGGAGTCACAAACCCTCTTATTGGTAAGACAAGGGACAAGGTAACCTAAAGCTTTCATAGACATCATCTTGTGTGTGCATCACTCTATGCCTATGGATATCCTTGTTTGTTCCTTGTGGGACTAACCCGTGTAGGTATTGAAAGTGCATCTCACTCCAAAGGATAGCTCCAAATGATCTACATCAACATTGAGCATCCACATCTTCAACATCTACATGAAGTCATCATCGACAAAACCCAGGGTTAGTTCATCCCTCTTAAGGGGGGATCTCGCATCTAGGGGGAGCTTTACTCTAAGAATTGAGCTAAAGCAACTCTAATGGTGTGAAAACAACAACGCTTTATGTACAAGTGGTAACCCCACTTGTGCTTAAACGATGAGTATGACCTATGATCAAATGTTTTGATTTGACTTCTAAGTCTATATACTCATATATAGATGACCTAGTCATCGCCAATTGCTTGATAGATGCTAGAATTGGTTGTTCATGCTTTGCCACATATTTCAATTGCCATTTTATTGTGTGAGAATGTTGGTTGCATAATTTACTTATTCAAGGACATGCACTTGTTGTTTTGATTGATTGGTCTCTTTTTCCTCTTGCCAAGTGGATGGACAAGAATGCCTAAGAACCTTCTCTAGCTATCTATGCTTTTCTCGTCTCAAACTCTATTCATGCTACATCACAAAATTTGATCAAGTCAGATTCGAACCACTCTATGTGAGGAGCACTCGGAGTCCCCGATTCGTCATAGACTTAAAGTTCCAAAACTTCTTTGTGCGTTTCGGTCTGACCGATTCACCCATTTTGGTCATACAAGTCGATCTAGGTTTTCAATATTGGTGCAACCGATTTGAACTTTTCAGTGACACCGAGTTGTAGCAACTGCTTGCAGTTATGCATCTCGGTGCCACTGAGTTGTTCCACTCGGTCACACCGACAGGGTTGGGCTATATATACCCACGGGCAAAATTTTCGAAATTTTCTCCGAACTCTTTCGCCCACGCTTAGCCCGCTCTGCCTCCAGGGTCTCCAGATCATCCTCCTCGTTGCTAGTTGCCTCCTGCCGCTGGTCTCTGCCGCTGTCAACGGGAATCATCCCCGCCGTTGCCGCCGTAACGAGTTCATCGCTGAACTAGGGTATGAACTTGATCATTGTGCTATCCTTATCTGATTCCTGGCACATTACATTCGCCATGAATCTTGCCACGATTGAAACTATCTTATCCAGTCAAAAACACTCCGTATATTAGAGATGATTTGAAAATTTAGGGTTAGGTTTCAGCCGAAACCATCTCGGACCAACCGAGTTGTGGAACTCGGTACCACCGATTCAGCTCAGGCCATTGCACATGTGATTCTCGGTCTGACCAAGAATTGAAAATCGGTGTGACCGAGTTCAGGACTTTGTGAAACCCTAGCAGTCTCGGTGCCACCGAACTGTGACTCGGTCTGACCGAGTTCACTAGTTTAGGTTCCAACAGCTGCTTCGGTATCACCGAGTTTACAAATCGGTTGATCCGAAATGCTTTCTGAGGAAAACTAAAACTACGTTTTTGATTCAGTCTTTTGCAAAAACCTCTGTATTTTGTGATGCTCATCCACTCTACCTCATCTATAATCTATTCACAGGGTCAACTGTCAGAGATTGCATTATGTCTGATCAAAGTGACAGTCAGAACAAGTCAGCGGAGCAGGTTCATATGAGTGAGGGCACTAGTCCCTCTAGCAGCTCAGATGATGGAAGCAGGAGCACACCCAGCAACTTGCCAAAAGCTGCCACCAGGGCCAGAAAGAAGAAAACTTCTGAATCTGAGGATAAAGACTATGTGGCACTTGAGGATGAGACCACCTCAAAGAGGAAAGTTCTCAAAAAGGAATGTGGAATAGCTGCTACCACTAAGCCAGGAATAAAGACAAAGGCTCCTGCCAAGAGAGTTCCTATGTCAAAGGCCAGAACATCCACTCAAGAAACTTTGGGATCTGCACCCAAAGAACAGGTTGTGGCAGAGAAGAAAAGGAAAGAGAGGGTCAAGAAGACCATGGCCAGAGTAATTGGAAAGCCATCTATGATGAGAGACTCTGAAGAGCAAGAGGAAGAAGATGCTGCACCAGCACCTAAGGCACAGAAACTTATGGGAGATGCCATAAGATCAGGGGCTGCTTCATCTAAGCCCAAAGTAGCTCCCAAGCCAGCTGCTCCAAAACCCAAAACTACACCAAAGAAGAGTACCAGGAACATTCCAGCTACTGAGAAAAACAAGGCCCCAGTGCCTGAAACTGTTGCTGAAGAAGAAGATGAAGAGACACATGTTTTGAGGAAGTTAAAGCCAAAAATTCTAGATCATAATGATGCTCATCCTATAGCAGAAAACATGAAGATCAGGAAGGACTCAGGATTGAGGCTATGGAGAGAGTCACATCCATATGCCACCAGAAGGAGAACTGTTGTGGACTACAGGTTCCATACCAAAGAACAACAAGATTTTTATGAGACAATGTTGCTTGACAAGAAACCAATAGTATGTGACATGAGATGGGTCAACTGGGAGTACATCAAGGAGAATGAAGAACACTATCTAGGAGTATATGACAGTTTCAAGGCTTGTGGAGTTGATGAGTTTGTGGCTCAGAAGCTCACAAAGTGGAATGATGAGCTTATCATGTAGTTCTACTCCATAGCTCACTTCTACCCAGGTGGCAAGATAGTCTGGATGTCTGAAGGCACTAGATACCAGTCAACAGTAGCAGAATGGGCTCAATTGATCAATGCTCCTGGGGAGAATGAAGATGACTTGGGTGTCTATGCCAAGAAGAAGGATCACAACTCCATGGCTAGCATGTACAAGGAGATTCCTGATGCAGATCTTGAGACTCACCAATTTGGATCAGTGAAACACCTGCTGTCAGGACTGCCTACTATCAATTGGATCCTCAGGCACACTCTTCTGCCCAAGTCTGGTGATCACAGAATGATCAGAGGCCACTCCATCAATCTGCTACATATATTTGATGTGCCACAAAAGTTCAAGGTCATGAGTCTTATAGTTGAAACTATCAAAAGGACAACTGCTGACCAAAAGAGAAGCTATGGGTATGCACCACAGATCCAGGAGTTGATGAACTCCAAGATGGGCACTGGCACATACTTGTTGGACAAGGAGCACATGCCTATCTATCCAGACTTTGAGGACAACCAAGTGGTTATGAATGAGGATGAACCATCTTTTGTGCACGCTCAAGCAAAGAGGGAGAAGGCAAAGGCTGAGAAAGCTGCAAAGATGCCAACCATGGAAGAGGCATCTCAGTATCTTCTGAAGAGCAAACAAGATAAGCTTGGTTACTTGATTGCATCGACTCTAAGGATTGAGAAAGGGCTAGCCACCCTGACTCAAAACCAGGAGAGCTTGGAAAGGATCGTGGAGAAGAAGTTCTATGACATGGATGTGAAGGTAACTGAGATCCAGTCTGTTGTGGACCAACTTCAGGATGATATGCAGGAGAGGAAGGGCAAGTCTACCACTGGTGCTTTTGCTAGAGTGCCCAGAGGACAAATATCTGCTGCAGTGCCTATTCCAGACACCAAAGCAACTTCATCTGCACCAGCTACAGCTTCAGTGCCACCAGCTCCAGCACCTACTCCACCAGCTCCATCTACATCGACTGAAGCCTTCGTTCTTGGAGTTCTCCAGACACCACCACCTGAATACCAAGCCTGAGACGATTTAGTGCTATGCATTTTCTATGAACTTTTTTGTAACTTGTTGCCAAAGGGGGAGAAAAATGTATAGATCATAGGCTTCGAGAGAGAGCGTTGTGTTTTTATTCTCTCTTGCTTTGGTGGTTGAAATTTATTTGCTTTCTTGATTGAGATACTTTCTTTCTGTGTGATACTTGGATGATCATGTGTGTTTGATCATATGCTACATTAATGCTTGTTGGATGACATTATCATTTTATCCCCATATGATCATTCACTTTGCTTGGTGATGAGTGCATGTATTTAATTATTATCATTTTGAGCGCTCCACCAAGATGTATGTGACATGGAAGAGTAACCCATGAGCCTAACTCTTTGTGCATTTGCAATCCAAAGCAAATCATAAACTATGCACAAATTTAGGGGGGGGGATCTTGCTTTTCACATACTTCTCAAAGCGACAATGTTTTTCACTCTTATTATCATTCGTCGAAGATTTGATCTATATGTTGTCATCAATTACCAAAAAGGGGGAGATTGAAAGTGAAACTATCCCTGGGTGGTTTTGGTAATTCCTAAAGACATATAGCTCATTGAGCTAACACTATTCCAAGATTAATATTTCAGGAAAAGCTCAATGAGTGGCATGGCATGGATGAGGAAAGTGGACCCCTCAAAATACTAAGGACAAAAAGATTGGCTCAAGCTCAAAGGTCAAGACTCTACATATTATATTTTAGTGATCCAAGATCACATTGAGTCTATAGGAAAAGCCAATACTATCAAGGAGGGATGAGGTGTTGCTTGATGAGGTTCTTGCTTCATAGTGCTTAGTGATATGCTCCAAAACCCTCAACTACCTTCCCACATCCACATATGACCTAAACCAAAAGTCACACTCGGCCCCACCGATTATTTCTATCCGGCGCCACCGAGTTCAGATGTCATAGCCACTGCCACAAACCCTAGGCAAATCGGTCTCACCGATAGGGATCTCGGTCACACCGAGATGGGGTAATAATCTCTCTGTTTCCCTTTGTAATGTTTCGGTCCTACCGAGATGAGCGATCGGTCCCACCGAGATTGCAATGTAAACTCTCTGTTTCCCTTTTGTAACATTTCGGTCCCACCAAAATGAGCAAATCGGTCCCACCGAGTTTACCTGGCCAACTCTCTGGTTAGCTTATTACCAAAATCAGTCCCACCGAGTTTGTGTAATCGGTCACACCGAAATTACGTTATGCCCTAACCCTAACCATATCGGTCCTACCGAGTTGCATCTTAGTCCCACCGAAAATCCTAACGGTCACTAGGTTTGCTAAATCGGTCTGATCGAGTTTCTCAATTCGGTCTCACCGAGATTGGTAAATTGTGTGTAACGGTTAGTTTTTGTGTGGAGGCGATATATACCCCTCCACCCACTCTTCATTCGAGGAGAGAGCCATCAGAACATACCTACACTTCCAATACACATTTTCTGAGAGAGAACCACCTACTCATGTGTTGAGGCCAAGATATTCCATTCCCACCATATGAATCTTGATCTCTAGCCTTCCCCAAGTTGCTTTCCACTCAAATCTTCTTTCCACCAAATCCATATCCTTTGAGAGAGAGTTGAGTGTTAGGGAGACTATCATTTGAAGCACAAGAGCAAGGAGTTCATCATCAACACACCATTTGTTACTTCTTGGAGAGTGGTGTCTCCAAGATTGGCTAGGTGTCACTTGGGAGCCTCCGACAAGATTGTGGAGTTGAACCAAGGAGTTTGTAAGGGCAAGGAGATCGCCTACTTCGTGAAGATCTACCGCTAGTGAGGCAAGTCCTTCATGGGCGATGGCCATGATGGGATAGACAAGGTTGCTTCTTCGTGGACCCTTCGTGGGTGGAGCCCTCCGTGGACTCACGCAACCGTTACCCTTCGCGGGTTGAAGTCTCCATCAGCGTGGATGTACGATAGCACCACCTATCTGAACCACAACAAAAACATCTGTGTCTCCAATTGCGTTTGAATTCTCCAAACCCTTCCCTTTACATTCTTGCAAGTTGCATGCTTTACTTTCCGCTGCTCATAGACTCTTTGCATGCTTGCTTGAATTGTGTTAAGATTGCTTGACTTGTACTAAGATAGCTAAAATCTACCAAAGACTAAAATTGGGAAAAGGATAGATTTTTAATTGGTCAAGTAGTCTAATCACCCCCCTCTAGACATACTTTCGATCCTACACCCGGGCTTTCTTGGGCGCCATCGACGGCTAGCTCGAAGGAGGATCTGGGTGGATCTGGAGTCTCTATAAGAGAAGGGCAAGAAAGGGGATCTGGAGAAAAACGAATGAAGGTAATGAAGGCAAATATAGCCCGCGCCAGCCTTTTGTCAGTTGGGAAGTTGCCAAGGCAGCGTGGGGAAGCGGAGACGCCCACGACCAATCAATCGCCATGCGTCAAGCGAGGTCGTAGGCTGTTGGGGCCCGCGACGCTCCACACTTGCCCCTTGGCTTCGCCTCAAAGCCAAGTCTGAGCAGGCCTTGGGCCGGGGGCTACTGTCGGCGTCCTGGGAACGGGGGTCCCCAGACTTGCCTGCCTGCGGCCCACGGCGTGGCTCCACCAGCGGCCCTGTACGGCCCATCTTCACCAGCAAACACTCAAGACCCTCGCGAGGGGCCAAGCCTCGCAAGGCAGACGACGCAATACCTCCTCGGGGGCGGCCTCACCAGGCTGGCTCGCGAGGGGCGGAGATATCAAGGCAAGGGGCACCTCGCGAGGTTCCTGTGACGCAAGCCATGACGACCAAGGCCAGACGGGCAGCAGGCGGGCGCTAGCGCGCGCAGTGTCCTCGTTTCCTCTTTGGTGCTAAAGAGGCAAGCGCAGGGGCGTAGTCCCGAGGCATCAAGCAAAGGTTTTCATATCGGTGCAACAAGACCAATACCAGCAGGATGGCAGGGCGGAGGTCACCGTGGAGCCCAAGACGGCGTCATCACCAGAGCCTTTGGCAGGCGAAGACCATGTTTTCTCAGGATAGCTTGTACTAGCTATCCCCCTTCAAATTGGCCGTTGTGGGATCCCTTCCCACCTAATATTTGGGAAGAGGACCCGGGCCTCTATATATAGGACTAGCCATCATTGTAGGGAGGGGGATCTCATCTTGGACCGGATCCATTCCACCAAGGCAGCCACACAAACTCACCAAGCACAAGAGCACCTCTCCTCAGGAGGCTGTTCTTCCCTTGTAACTGTTCATCCTCAGCCCGGGAGGCAATCCATCACACCACACTGGAGTAGGGTATTACACCACATTGGTCCCTTTGTCTTGCGAGTTTGACGCACTAAGCCTTGAGATTGCGGTGAGGGTGTGAGCTAGAGGGAGGAGAGATCTTCGTGCGCACCCCAGTGTTCGAACCTCAAGGGTTTTGCCGGAACCCGAAATCCGAAAATAGATTTTTCTTTTTCTGTTTATTTTCGACTAGGGACCCATCCGTAATTATTTTTCATCACATATTAGTCCCTGATCTTTAAACCCTCGCTAGTTTTTGCTCGTTTATCCAAATCCAATGACACCAATGCCAATTTCTTTGTTATGATCCCCTCTGTTTAGATAATCAACTTGAACATGTTTTTGAAAGTTTAAAATTTATTTTCAAATAGATATGAATTTGAACTTCTTTTGATCGTAACTTGAGTTTCGTATCTCCGATTTGAATGATTCTTTTGCAAATCAAAGCTCTTCACTTGAACTTTATGTTTAGGTCTTTTTATTTGATTTTACCTTTGCATCTTATGCTGGAGTGCTTATGTATGCTATTGTTTGTTTACGATAGAGTATCCGGAGTGCGAAGCTTGCTACTACGAATCTCTAGGGTTTTCCGATCCTCAGCAAGGCAAGTTACACTTTGATCATATCCCTTTATTACCCAGTTTTATGCCTTAGTCTCAACCCTCAAACATTGAATGAGTAGGTTGTGAACATGTGGTTTTGGTTAAGTAGTTGATGAGGTAGGAACCTATTGTCTTTTTATCAACCCCGGGAATATACATTTGTTACATATTGCTTAGTCATGCTCGTAGACGGGCTTGGTATGTGAGATTCATGCAAGTGGTGAGAGTTTATAACTAAGGCAAACTGAAGGTGGATACTTTAGTACACATCTGGGTGGATTGGTTGCGGGCACCTGGAGCAATCCAGTGTTGTCCTAGGATATCCCAGAGTACCCGTGTGATTATCCTATGGAATGCCACCCGGGCTCAAAGGGATCATAATATTATTCATGCTCAGAAACTTCCGTGTGTAGCCACAAGCCATTATGGGCTCTGGCATAGTTGATTAAGTTGTGTGACCTCTTTTAGTGGCAGGCTAGCAGATGTAGGGGAAAGTAGGATGGTACTGTCTACCCAGAGTAAGAGTTAATGCTTCAGAAAGACAATGTCTCGATCATCTGATCATGGATGTAGTTGAGTCATGTGGGGAAAAGTGTGCAAACCTCTTTAGAGTGTATAAACTAATCATGGTTAGCCGTGTCCCCGGTTATGGACATCTTGAGTTTCTGGTATTTGAATTATTGATTGATCTCATCACTTTACTTAATGAATTTTGTTGGGTTATTAATATTATTTCGGGATTGAGTTGGAGGAACCTTCTCAATAATGACATAAATTTGGTAGTTAAATAAAATCTATTCCTTTTGTTGTACGAAAAAATTAGCTTTATGCAAATGTTAACCTAGAGCCTCCACCAGCCAAATATGCATGTAGTGATAGTTATTATTGCATCATTTTCTCTATAGTGTGATCTTGCCAGCATATTCCATGTGCTGACCTACACGGCTGCAACATATCATGTTGCAGAATTTTCAGACGAAGAGTAAGGTGCGATAGTTCGTTGTCATGCACTCAGTTTTGCCGTGGAGTTAGATGGACTCATTTATCTTTGATGCTTCCACAAGTTATTTAGATGGCCTTCAGCCATATTATTGTATAAATTACTCTTTTGAGACACTCAATGTAATAAATGTGTGATTGAACTCTGTTATAAATCCTCGAGTATTGTGTGTGTCAGCAATACCGATCCAGGGATGACACTTAAGCACAGAGACTACTGTCCATTGGGATCAGGTCGCTACAAGATTGTCAGGTGGTAGGTGCGACATATGCCAACGGGTGGCTTATCATTGTGGGAGCCAATAAGACGTCGCCGGTGCCTGGAAACGGGAGGAGGCGAAGACAAGCTCGCCGACGTAGTTTACCCAGCTTTAGGGCTCTCCGTGGAGATAACACCCCTACTGCTGCTCTGCGGGGTTTCCGCATGATCACTAGATGAACAAGTAGCTACACAATGCTCCTTGAGCTATTTTGGTGGAAGGAGGGAGAAGGGCACGGCTAGCTCGCTTCCTCTCCTCGTGTGGTGTCTAAGACTAGCTTGAGGGTCGAACCCTTTGCATGGGTGCACCGGGGGGTTTATATAGGCCTACCCCCCGGGGGTACAATGGTAAACCGGCTGGGCGCGGGGCCCAGCTGTCTGTGACTATGCTCGCCGGCTTCTGCGCCGGCCGCTGGGGCCCGCCGATTGGTGGGTCCCGCCGGCTGCCGGCACCCTGGTCGACAGGCAGGCCCTACAGTCCAGGGTGCCTGGTCCGTGGCTGGTTACTATCGCTTTGTGCTGATGACGCGGGCTTGGTCGGGGTAAGCGTGGCTACAGTACCGCCGCCCTGGCGGGCGATTACTGTAGCCCCGTCGTGTCTTGTCTCCTTAATGGGCGTCTCCTTCGAGGAGGATGGCAGGCCGGCTCTCCATCTGGCCGACTTGGGAGGAGGTGCGGCCGCCTTCGGTATCTCTCCGCCCGAAGGGGCCCACCGCCTCGGGGGCCATGCTGGTGGCCCGTCATGGACGGCGTCAGGGCCGCCGTGGCAATAGTGCCGCGCCGGACGGGTCGTGGCCACCCGTACGACGCACTGTGCCAGGTGTGCTCCGGGTTTTGGGGGTGGCAGGCTTTATTGTAGCCACGCCCCGCTTCATCATTGCTGGGTGGACGCGGACTTCGCGGGTACGATCTTGACTGCTTTATGGGAGCCGGCTTCTTGGAGTCGGCCTACTTGTCGCTGACTTCTCGAAGTCGGCCCTCCCACGGCCTCCTTCATGAGGGCTAAAGGCGGGCCGCCCCCCGAAGCCGGCCTAGAAGATAGCCGGCAGGGGGAAGGCGGCCCCAGGTCTTGAGTTCTTTGAGAGCCGGACGGGCTCGTAATTTTTTCAGAAGGGCCAGGGGACGCCGGCTAGGCTACCCATGGCTATTTACTCCGACAGTAGTCCCCGAAGCTGGGCGAGCTTCGAGGCGGACAGAGGGACGAGAAGCTTGATCGGCTTCTTATCCCGAGGAGCCCGCTTCACTGGCGTAGGTCGTTTTCAGAGGGTTCTCGTATCTTGCGGCCAGGATGGTGGCCGACTTGCATGCTGATAGTGGGCCCCCCGTGGGCCATGTGGCGGCGGAATCCTGCCCACGCACGCATGCGACGCGATGCCGCCACAAGCCCGGGCCCACCACTCCCTGGCCTCGGCCCAAGCGCTGATCTTCTGTGGCCCAGGGAGACGGCCCGTCTTCCTGTGGCATCTTGAATTCGCCATTAGGGCGCAATAAACGCGGGTCATGGGGGATGTGGGCACGATCGATCCCCACGTTCCCCCACTGCGCGCCTCCTCGGCTCCGCCACCCAAGCCGACAAGTAGGGGGAGGAGGGGGAGAGGCAGAGGTTCGCTCTCTCTCCCATGCTCCATCCCTCCTTGTCTTCTTTCTTCTTCTTCTTCCTCTCGCTGCCATCGCAACTTCTCACCACAGCACCCCCACCGCGCCCTGCCCCATGGCGTTATCAAGCTCATGGGACGGCTCCAATGTTGACAACGAGCAAGTGGAGTTTCTCCGCCAGACGCGGCACCTGCCCGGCGCCAATCTTGTGCAAGTTTGCCTGGCGCCCGCGACGGAGATCTCGCCGGAGCCGGAGGAAGACGAGCGGGTCGTTTTCCGCTCGCATTTCCTGCGCGGCTTCGGCCTGCTGGCGAGTGGGTTTCTACGCTCCTTCTTGGAGTTCTACAATCTGCAGCCGCACCATCTCACGCCCAACTCGGTGATGCTCGTGTCGGCCTTCGTCTCCCTTTGCGAAGGCTTCTTGGGCGTGCTCCCCACGCTGGAGCTCTGGGGGGGAGTTCTTCCAGAGCAAGCTCGGCACCGTCACCGCCGGCGTGCCTGCCCCCTGCGGAGCCTACATCGCCATGAGGAGGTCAGGCGATAACAATCCGTTCCCCTCCATCCCTCTAATCCAGTCGGTGAAGATCTGGCAGAAGTCATATTTCTATGTGAAGAACGCCGGCTCGCCCCCGAGAGGAGACAACGTCAATCTGTCGGCCTACGTAGCCGGCCCGCCGGCTGGGAGGCAGCCGTCATGGAGTTATCAGTCCAAGTCCCTGTCTCCGGCTGGGAACGCCGCCATCTCCCGGCTTCGCGTGATGATCCAGTCGGAGGGTCTGCGCGGATCCGACCTGGTGACCGCCTTCGTGGAGCGCCGGATTCTCCCTCTTCAAAGTCGGCCCCACATGATGTGCCAGATGAGCGGCCGCTTTGACCCAAGCCGGCTGAGCATGCGGGAAATGCCGCATGCGGAGGTGGCGCTCATGGTCAACTACATCACCAACTGCAAGCTCGCCGGGGACTGGTGATACGACAAGGCGCCGTACTCTCGCGCCAATCCTCCGCCTGTGGTAAGCTCTTCTCTCTATCTTCTTTTTGTTGTTAGCCGACTCCATGATGGCCGGCTTCTGATTAGCCGGCTTTTGTTAGTAGAACCCCCTTCTTCCGCCGCCGGCTAGGGCGGCAGGGATCGAGCGTCAGTACGCCCTCGATCGCACGGTGGACGATGTTGACGATCCGGACTTGGGGGCAGCCGCCATGGAGGAGGCCGTCGTGGGGGACAACATTGAACCCGGAGGCGCCGGGCTTTCCGCCAGCTTCGAGGACTGGCCGGACGACGCTGACGCTGAAGAAGTCCCACGTCGCCAGCCGGCACCCGACGGCCACAACGTGGGCTTGTCTGCCGCGCCGGCTGCAGGCGGCGGCGCTCTGAAGCGCCGGGCCGCGTCAGCTCTCTTCGGCAATCGGCCGAAGAAACCCAAAACCTCTGCCGCAGCGACGAAGCGAGACGAGGCGGCAGCGAAGGCGGCCCGCTTCCGGAAAGCGGTGAAGCAGCCCTAGGCGGTCTCGGCGTAAGCATCCAATCGCTTGTATGCTTGTTTTGCTGTGTTCTTCTGTTTGAATCATTCTTCCTGACTTTTCTCCGTTTTCTGAGGAGGGCACCATTTTCTCTTGAGCAGGGCCCAGGCGGCTCCGTCGTCGGGCCGGCTGGAGGGTCGTCGGGCTCCCACCGCGTGGAACCCCGCGCCGACCTCATGGAAGCCACAGAGCGGAATGCTCGTGAGGTGCGGGAAGAGAGGGAGGCGGTGGATCGGGAGGCAGCCTAGGCGGCGAAGGAGCGGGCCAAGGCGGCGTCCAGGGCTCAGGCGGAGCGGGCGACTGCGGAGACAGAGGCGGAGAGCTCACGCGACCAACCCCCGCTGCTCGCCATCCCGCTCCGAACCGTAGCCCCGGACACCCCATTGTCCCTGGCAGAGGAGATCATCCAGGACCCGCCGTCGATGCAAAGGGAGGAGCTCTTCGAGGTTTTCGCGGGGAGGACGCCGCCGGCCGCGCCAGTCGGCGCGGGCCAAGGCGGCCAGTCGTCGACGGTGCCAATGGAGCCGGCCAGGGGCACGCCTGAAGTCGGAGCCGGCCTTGAAATACAACCGGTGGCGCGTCAGCGCGCAGGGGGAAGCGCCGCCCCGCCGGAGTCACGCCGAGCCGCAGGCGCCGGCCAGTCGGCGGAGGCCTTGGAGGCGGCCAGCTCCGGTACGTCCGGGTGGACTCCTAGCACGGGGACCAGCGAGCTGAATGTGGCGGCCCAAGAGGTCCGGAGTCGGCTGCGAGCTCAGGTCGGCCTCCTGCAGCAATACACGCAGGAGTTCCTGTCGACGCGAGCCGCCATCCGGGTAAGTTTTTTGCTCTTGACCGCTCTGGTTCCTTGATTTCTTCCGTGGGGGCGCGTCAGCGCACCCACTGGGTGTAGTCCCCGAGATTCGGGTCGACTGCTACGCAGTCGGGTCGGATCTTTCTTGGCGACCGTCTCATATTTGCTTTCTATCTTAACTTCCAAGAATATCATAATTCCCGTGCTGCCGCCTTCAACTCCCGGGCTCAGGAGTTGGGTCGGAAGATCGACGACCTGGCCAACAGCCGAAGTAAGTGTTTGTTTTTATCTGTTTCCTGTGGGGGCGCGTCAGCGCACCCACTGGGTGTAGTCCCCGAGATTCGGGCCGACTGCTGAGCAGTCGGGTCGGATCTTCCTTGACGACCTTTCCCTCATTGGTTTTTTTCTTTTTGTCTTTTGCTCTATGCAGGAGCCAACGCCGACTTGCGGAGAGAGCTTGGCGAGGCGCAGACCGCCCTTCGTACCAGGGACGCCGAGTACGCCACCTTGGCCCAGGAGCGCGACCGCCTGGCCAAGAAGCTGGCTAATCAGGAAGAAAGCCACAAGGCGGCCCTGCAGAAGGCGCAGGATAGCGAGGCCTCCCTGAAGGAGGAGTTTGAGACCGAGGCGGCGAGCTGGGCTGAGACTCGTCAAGCACTGGATGCGGGCTTCGGCCGCATCGAAGACTTGATCAATGGTAAGCTGCTTTTCTCGCCCTTCTTCTGCCTGCTGGCCGCCTGGGGTCGTGGGCTGACTTGTGCCGCCGCCCATTTTCTTGTGTAGATTACTTTCCCGGCCACTCCACCCTCGCTTCCCAAGCCATCGAGGCTCATCGCGAGGCGCGCCGTCAGGCGGGCATCAACGTCACGCCAGACGCAAATCGGACGCTGGAGGAGCAGCTCGTGGCCGTCCAAGCGCGGATGCAGCCGGCTCACCGGATGCTTCGCCAGCTTCAACATGCCGGGGCGCAGGTGCTGGCCGCCCTCTGGCCTGGCCAGACAATCCCCCGCACCCCAAGCAGGACCGCCGACTGGTTGGAGGTCGCAGTCAGCCGTTTTGAAGCATGGAAGGCGTCGGCGGCCCGCCTCGGAGTTGGGCGGGCGTTGGAGTTCGTCCGCGCCTGGTACCCAGGGCTAAGCCTGGACCAGCTGCGTACTTGGAGGCTGGAAGCCAACGCGGAGCTGGAGGAAGTGCAGCCGGCAATCACCCAGCACGCCTCGACGATCGCTGAGTGTACCGACATTAGTGTCTTCGCACCTGAGATCAATGACGACGGCGTTGCTCAGCCGGAGGTCTGGTTCGGCCTGGACCCGGCGGTGGGCGAGGACTCGGCCGAGGAGATCGCTTCCAGCGATGAGGGCGAGGATGACGAAGACGAAGACGGCGAAGACGTCGAGCCGGCTAGCGGAACACCCGGCCAGCCTGACGCTGATCGTGCCTCCAGCAACGAGGCGTGCGGAACCGCGCCCTCTGCAGGAGGCGGTGATCGAGCCGAAGTTCACCAGCCGGCCACTCCCTCAGCCGACGCGACCGTCTCCACCGACCAGCCCAGCTTGTCAACCGCTCTGCCAGCTTGACCTTCCATCTTTATTTTTCATGCTTGTTGTCTTTTGGAACGATCTTTTAAGCTTTTGCAATTCCACCCGCTGGGGGTGTATCAAACTATGTTGGATGTCGGCCTCTTAGAGGTCTTTTTATGTAAACATTATGGTGTGCATGTTTGGTTTCCATGCATGTACGCTTTTTATCCTTAGGCTTTTTCCTTTGCCGCCTTCCCACTTTGGGGAGGCAAGTACTCAAGCTTTCTTGGATTGAAGTGAACTGAATGGAAACCGGCCGGCCGGCTACTCTGGTAGTCGGTCGGTGGCAGGAGGCAAACCGGCTCCTGTTATATTAGTCCGCTGATCCCTAGCCATTTTTCGTGTGCGCACCCTTTCCTGCTTTTGACTCTTGCCAGCCGAACAGCCGGTTCTTCAAACTGCGGCTTTGGCAAGAGCTGAGCCTGGGTGTCAGCACACTACTTGCCTGACCACGGGTAGGACTTCTAATATAACTTTAGTCGGTTAGTCCCCGGGCTGACTTGTCGAACCCGGTGCCGGACAGAATAAGTAACTGAAATGACAAGGTCATAAGCATGATATTGTTCATTCATAGATAAAAGATGGCAGTCCCCGATTCCTCCTCGGGGGGCCTATTGTCTCGTACTTAATACAAAAGTTAACGTGATACATACTGCATTTCAACTGTAAAATCTTCGAAGGAGATTGGCGTTCCATGGTCGTTCCGACTCCTTGCCCGAGTCGTCTCTCTTGCGTGCCTTGGGTTTTTGTGCGTCGATTAAGTAGTAGGAGTCATTGCCTAGAGATCTGCTGATGACGAAGGGGCCTTCCCAGGGGGGCGAGAGCTTGTGCTGGGCGGCTGTTCGCTGGATCAGCCGGAGCACAAGGTCGCCCTCCTGGAAGGATCTTGGCCTGACCTTGCGACTGTGGTAGCGGCGCAACCCCTGCTGGTAGATGGCAGACCGGCTGAGGGCTAACAGCCGGCCTTCTTCCAGCAGGTCGACATCGTCTTCTCGTGCTTCCTTGGCCTCCGCCTCCGTGTACATGGTCACCCGAGGTGAGTCGAACTCGATGTCGGTTGGGATGATTGCTTCGGCACCGTACACGAGGAAAAAAGGAGCGAAGCCGGTTGACTTGTTTGGGGTGGTGCGCAGACTCCAAAGGACAGTCAGCAGCTCATCGAGCCAACAGCCGGCTGAACGCTCCAGAGGTACGACCAGTCAGGGCTTGATGCCGGATAGGATGAGGCCGTTGGCTCGCTCGACCTGGCCGTTTGACTGCGGGTGGGCGACGGACGCTAAGTCCAGCTGGATACCTTGTGCAGCGCAGAAACGTGCCAAGGCTCCTTTGGCAAAATTCGTGCCATTGTCGGTGATGATGCTGTGTGGCACGCCATATCGAGTTGTTATGTCTGCGATGAATGTTACGGCAGTCGGCCCATTCAGCTTCTTGATTGGCTTTGCCTCGATCCACTTGGTGAATTTATCCACGGCGACGAGCAAGTGTGTCATGCCGCCGCGCGCCGTCTTGAATGGGCCCACCATGTCCAATCCCCAAACGGCGAAGGGCCAAGTGATGGGAATGGTCTTGAGTGCCGAAGCCGGCATGTGTTGCTTGGAGCTGAAAAGTTGGTAGCCTTTGCAATGCTTAACTAATTCTTTGGCGTCATCCAAAGCAGTCGGCCAGAAGAAGCCGTGGCGGAAAGCTTTGGCGACAAGTGATCTTGAGGCGGCATGGTGACCGCATTCTCCTTGGTGTATATCTCTGAGGATTGCAATGCCCTTCTCTTGCTCGACGCACCGTTGGAGGACTCCAGTGACACTGTGCTTGACCAGTTCTCTATTGACGATCGTGTATGCTCCGGCTCGACGTTGGACTTGTCTCGCTTCTGTTTCGTCAGCCGGCAGATCTTGGTTTACTAGGAAGTTGAGGATGGATTGAGCCCATGACGGGGCTGCGACTTCCCCTACCGCCAATGTGGCTACTGCCACCAGGGTGGGCGGGTTGGGTGATGAAGTGCTGGAGTCGGCCGCCGACTACTGCGTTGACATAGTCCCCGGGCCGGCTACTGCAGTCCTCGGGCCGGCTACCGCAGTCCCCGGGCCGAGTACTGAAATCACCGGGTCGCCTGCTTGGTTCTTTGAGCCGGACCCGGCCCCGTCGGGGTTGGGTGGCACGAAGATGGAGTCAGATTCTGGAGATGGCTTGATGGACGGCTTGAGGAGGCATTGTAGAGCGACACCGGTTGGTATTGCTTGCCGAGTGGAGCCTATTCGGGCCAGGGCATCGGCTAGCTCGTTGTCGGCTCGCGGTACGTGGAGGAACTCGCATCCTTCAAAGTATCCACTGATTTGCTGCACCAAGAAGCGGTAGCTTGCCATGTTTGCGTCCTTGGCGTCCCAGTTGCCAGATGATTGTTGAACCACCAAATCCGAGTCGCCATAACATAGGATCCGGCGGATGCCGAGTTCCTTGGCAAGCCGGAGCCCATGTATGAGCGCCTCGTATTCGGCTACATTGTTGGAGGCGGCGAAGTGGATCTGCAGCGTGTATCTAAGCTTGTCGCCCTTGGGAGAGGTAAGGACGATGCCAGCTCCCAAGCCGGTGCGCATCTTGGACCCGTCAAAGTGCATGCGCCAATGGGTGGAGTCAGGAGCTGGCGGCAGGTACTGGGTCTCGGCCCAGTCGACGAGGAAGTCGGCCAATGCTTGGGACTTGATGGCGGTGCGGGGCTGGTAGAAGATTGTGTAAGGGGCCAGCTCGATGGCCCACTTCGCCACCCGGCCGGATGCATCCCGGCTGCCTATGATCTCGGCCAGCGGGGCAGTGCATACGACCGTGATGGGATGCTCTTGAAAGTAGGGCTTCAGCTTCTTGGCAGTGAAGTACACGCCGTAGCACATCTTCTGGTAGTGCGGGTAGTTCTGTTTTGAGGCAGACAACACCTCGCTCAAGTAATACACCGGCCTCTGGACTGGCTGGGCACGGCCTTCTTCTGGGTGTTGGACTACGATGACAGTGCTGACCACCCGGCTGGTTGCGGCAATGTAAAGGAGCATGGGCTCTTTCTCAGTCGGCGCCGCTAGGACAGGCGGCGTGGCCAGCATCTTCTTCAGCTCGTGAAAGGCTTGATCGGCCTGGTCGTTCCACTCGAAGTGAGTGCTCTTCTTCATGAGGCGGTAGAGAGGGAGGGCTTTCTCTCCGAGCCGGCTGATGAAGCGGTTTAAAGAGGCCAAGCACCCGGTGAACTTCTGGATTTCTCGAAGCTTGGTGGGGATAACCATTCTCTCGATGGCCTTGATATTCACCGGGTTGCACTCGATGCCGCGTTCGGAGACCAGGAAGCCTAGGAGCTGGCCGGCTGGCACTCCAAACACGCATTTCTCGGGGTTGAGCTTGATTCGGAACCGGCGCAGGTTCTCGAACACTTCTTTCAGGTCTTCCAGCAAGGTGCCACGCTTCTCCGTCTTCACCATGATATCATCCACGTAGACGTGAGCATTTTTGCCGAGTTGCCTGAGGAGGCACTTCTGCATGCAACGCTGAAAGGTGGCACCGGCATTCCTCAAGCCGAATGTCATGGTCAGGTAGCAGAAGGCTCCAAATGGCGTGATGAAGGCGGTCTTCAGGCGGTCATCCGGGTTCAGTTTTATCTAGTGGTATCCTGAATAAGCATCCAAAAAACTCAACAGCTCGCATCCGGCTGTGGAGTCTATTACTTGGTCAATTCTTGGCAGGGCGAAGGGATCTTTGGGGCAGGCTTTGTTGTGGCTTGTGTAGTCTATACACATGCGCCACTTGTTATTCTTCTTCAGCACGAGAACTGGGTTGGCAAGCCACTCTGGAAAGAAAACTTCCATAATGAAGTCAGCTACCAGAAGCCGGGCTATCTCCTCCCCTACAATCCTTCTCTTCTCCTCTGACAGTCGGCGGAGAGGCTGCTTGACTGGTTTTACGTCTTCTCACATGTGTAGCTTGTGCTCGGCGAAATCCTTCGGAACACCCGGCATGTCCTTGGGGGACCATGCAAAGATATCCCGATTCTCACGGAGGAAATCGGCGAGCTCGCCTTCCTATTTGCTGTCCAGGCTTGCCCCAATGATGGCAAACCTCTCGGGGTGCTCGGGGTCAAGAGGTATCTTCTTTGTTTCCTTGGCCGGCTGGAAAGATCCTTGGGCATCATGCTCCTTGGAGTCGGTGGGCTGGCTCAGCTGCTTGCTGGCCAGGGCCACGACCCGGTCCAGCGTCTTCTTTTCTTCGGCAATCACAAGTGACTCGGCCAGCCGGCTGCTGGCCGCAGCGCACTCGGCAGACTTCTTGTAATCGCCGGCTATGGTGATGATGCGCTTGGAGCTTGGTATCTTCATCTTGAGGTATGCATAGTGGGGGATCGCCATGAACTTGGCTAAGGCGGGTCGGCCAAGCAATGCATGGTAAGGGCTCTCCAGGTCCACCACTTCGAACCAGATCGCTTCCAGGCGGAAATGCTCCTTGTCCCCAAAGAGTACGTCGATCTTGATCTTGCCAATGGGGGCGTAGGACAAGCCGGGCACGATGTCGTGAAACACTGTCCGAGTCGGCACAAGCTGCTTCGTCTTGACACTTAACTTCTCCAGGGTGTCGCGGTACAGGATGTTGATGCTGCTTCCTCCATCTATCAGCACGCGGGAGAAGCGGGCAGCGCGTCTGTCCGTCGCGAGGGTGGCCTCCAGGACCAAAGCATAGGAGCCGGGGGACGGCATCACCTCTGGGTGGTCGGCCTGGCTCCAGCTGATGGGTTTCTCTGACCAATGCATGTGTCCGGCTGGGTTAGCAGTGACCACACTGACTTCCTGATGCTCTCGGCGCTTGCTGTGCCGGACTTCGGGCTGGCTCATAAAGAAGACATAGGATTCTTGCTCGTTGGGGAACTCGTCCTGCACGGCGCCGACTGCGAGCCGGGTGGCCTGAGGCGGCGGAGCCGGAGGCGGCAGGCCGGCAGGAGGAGTCGGCGTGAGCCCTTCGCCCTTGGAGATTCGGGCGAGCCAGTTACACTTCCGGGTTGTGTGGTTGGATGGCTTCGCGCTGCTATGGAATTTGCACGGGGCATCAAGAGCTTGCTCGTAGGAGAAAGCCGGCCGTCCGCCCTTGGGCTTCTTGGGTGCGGGCCACCCTTCAGGCGGCGTGTCTTCGACCGTGGCCACCTACCGGTTAACGGGAGGCGGCGCAGGGCCTTTACACTTCTGGTTGTTCGGGTGCTGGCGTCGGCCAGAATCTCCTGCCGGCGTCTTGGGCGCCGGGTTAAGAACTTTCCCGGACGCGTCTACCCGGAGCTCGGTCTTCATCGAAGAATCGGCGGTGGCGTATCTGTCGGCGATGTTCAGAAGCTCATCAAGGGTAGTCGGCTCGTCGCAGAGAAGCTTGTGCTTGAGGAGGGTGCCTTCTCGGCACCCGGCAGTGAAGTATTCGATGGCCTGCACCTCGTGCACCCCTTCACAAGAATTGTGAAGCTCGGCCCAACGCGTGAGGTAGTCACGAGTGGACTCGACTGGGCCCTGTACGCACAGGGAGAGCTGCCTGGGCTTGGGAGCCCGCTTGTAGGTGCTGGTGAAGTTGCGAACGAAGGCTTCAGTGAAATCCACTCAGCTGTTGATACTGAGAGGCTTGAGGCTGTTAAGCCAAGTCCGTGACGTGCCTTGCAGCATGAGGGGCACGTACTTTACGGCAACTCGCCGGTTGCCGTTGGCTATGCTGACTGCCGTGGAGTAGTCGATCAGCCAGTCTTCCGGCTTCACGGAGCCGTTGTATTTGGGCGTGTCTCTTGGGAGCGAGAACCCTTTGGGGAAGGGCTCGTCGCGGATGCGGGGGCCAAAACAGGGCGGGTCGACATCGTCTTCTTCTTCCAGCGCCAGGGATTTGGCCAGGCGGTCGATCCGATGGCGGGCGTCGTTCTCGCCGACTCCTTCGCGGCGACCTAGTCGGCCGCTGAGAGTCGGATGCGCCACTGGCGGTGGAGTTGGGTATCTTTCTCCACGAGCCCGAGGCGGAGGCGGGCTGCCCCGCCATTCCATGGCTCGGGGACGGCCGTCCGCGTCGCGCTCGATGGAGATTCGGGTCCGGCTTCGGCTGGAAGCCGGCTCTTTCTCGCGCCGCACGTGGGTGTTACTCTTAGTCGGTGTCCGGGACGTTGCGCTGTGATCTCGACGCGGGGGTGGGCTTCCCGTGCGGGCGTCGGCCTCGTGCCGCTGAGCGGCCGCGTCAATCAGTTGCTATATGCGCCGGGTCATGTGGGGGAGGTTTTCGGCCTCCAAGCCGTCCAACTCGTCCACGGCCGCCTGGGCGGTGCGCGGGTTCTCGAGCGGAGTGGCATAGACCGGGCGGTCGACTCCCAGCGTGTCGGCGATGACGGCGCCGCGTTGCCTGACAGCAACAGCCCGGCTTGGGCCAGCCGGGGCCGGCGTGCCGAAGGCGGCGCGGTCGGCTTCGCGCTGGTAAGCCTCGGTGAGTCGTCTCACGGAAGCCAACCTCCGGCCCTCCGCGAGGAGGGCGAGACGGCGTGCCTCTAGTGCTTCATCGTCGGCATCAGCCGGGAGGGGGACGGACAAGTCGTGGGCCGCCGCGCGCGGGGCGTCGTGGGCGCTCTCGTCGGCCGGATCACCATGGCCGATAACCATCACCTCAGTGGTGACGTTATCGCGATCGTCGGTCCGAGGGAGCGGGTCGTTGTAGATCGTGACGTTGGTGGGGAAGGTGTCGTAGGAGGACGTGTCGGAGTCGACAGAGTCGACAGGCATCGGGTCGGTGGAGCCAACCGACTCCAGATACGCAGCAGGCTCGCTGGAGACATGGAGCTGGCCGAGGAGGATGGCGAGGTGGTCGGTGCCCGCATCGGAGGCGAGCTCGTCGGAGATGCGGGCCTCGTCAAGGAGATCAACGAGGCTGCTTGCCGCGCAGATGCTGGCGACGCCTTGCAGCGCGTCGTGGCAAGCACCATCGGTCGTGCCGGACTGGCTACGCTCGCTAGGGAGGAAGAGGGTTCCCGTCCAGAACAGGTCTCCGAACGACGGTGCACCTGGCCCCACGGTGGGCGCCAAATGTCGGGTGGTAGGCGCGACATATGCCAACGGGTGGCTTATCATTGTGGGAGCCAATAAGATGTCGCCGGTGCCTGGAAACGGGATGAGGCAAAGACAAGCTCGCCGACGTACTTTACCCAGCTTCAAGGCTCTCCGTGGAGATAACACCCCTACTGCTGCTCTGTGGGGTTTCCGCATGATCACTAGATGAACAAGTAGCTACACAATGCTCCTTGAGCTGTTTTGGTGGAAGGAGGGAGAAGGGCACGGCTAGCTCGCTTCCTCTCCTCGTGTGGTGTCTAAGACTAGCTTGAGGGTCGAACCCTTTGCATGGGTGCACCGGGGGGTTTATATAGGCCTACCCCCTGGGGGTACAATGGTAAACCGGCTGGGCGCGGGGCCCAGCTGTCTGTGACTATGCTCGCCGGCTTCTGCGCCGGCCGCTGGGGCCCGCCGACTGGTGGGTCCCGCCGGCTGCTGGCACCCTGGTCGACAGGCAGGCCCTACTGTCCAGGGCTTGGTCGGTGGCTGGTTACTGTTGCTCTGTGCTGATGACGCGGGCTTGGTCGGGGTAAGCGTGGCTACAGTACCGCCGCCCTGGCGGGCGATTACTGTAGCCCCGCCGTGTCTTGTCTCCTTGATGGGCGTCTCCTTCGAGGAGGATGGCAGGCCGGCTATGGGGGGCCGGCTCTCCATCTAGCCGACTTGGGAGGAGGTGCGGCCGCCTTTGGTATCTCTCCGCCCAAAGGGGCCCACCGCCTCGGGGGCCACGCTGGTGGCCCGTCGTGGACGGCGTTAGGGCCGCCGTGGCAACAGTGCCGCGTCGGACGGGTCGTGGCCACCCGTATGGCGCACTGTGCCAGGCGTGCTCCGGGTTTTGGGGGTGGCAGGCTTTACTGTAGCCACGCCCCGCTTCATCATTGCTGGGTGGACGCGGACTTCGCGGGTACGATCTTGACTGCTTTATGGGAGCCTGATTCTTGGAGTCGGCCTACTTGTCGCCGACTTCTCGAAGTCGGCCCTCCCACGGCCTCCTTCATGAGGGCTAAAGGCGGGCTGCCCCCCGAAGCCGGCCTAGAAGATAGCCGGCAGGGGGAAGGCGGCCCCAGGTCTTGAGTTCTTTGAGAGCCGGACGGGCTCGTAATTTTTTCAGAAGGGACAGGGGAAGCCGGCTAGGCTACCCATGGCTATTTACCCTGACAAAGATGGTATCAGAGCACACGCTGACTGTAGGACGCAATCACTAGGAAAATCCACAGGATACTATTCTCTACTCATTTATAACTCTTCTCTATTTCTACACTATAGATGTCGGACCCAGGGAAGAAGTTCACTCAGCCGGATGACGACACCCCTTTTGGTCGGAACTTGAAGGAAGTCACTAGGTACCTGAACATCGGCATACCAAGCTTCACCGGAACCTTCACCGCCACTTTACCAAAAGAGGAGCGCTGGATGATTCAAGTTCGTTGTCGGATGTGGGGTTCCGGCAAACCCTTAAGGTTCGAACACTGGGGTGCGCACGAAGTCTTTCCTTCCTACCAATCTACGCCCTAGCTCACTAAGATCTCGCGGATGAACTCGATGAACTCGCAACACATAAAGACGCAAGATTTATACTGGTTCAGGCCACCATTGTGGTCTAATACCCTACTCCAGTGTGGCGGTGGTGGATTGCCTCTAGGGCTGATGATGAACAGTACAAGGGAAGAACAGCCTCCTGAGGTTGAGGTGTTCTTGAGCTCGGTGAGCTTGTGTGTGTGGATGGTCTGAATGATCCATCCCCCCTCTAAGGTGGTGGCTAGTCCTATTTATACTGGCCCTAGTCCTCTTCCCAAATATCGAGCGGGAAGGGAGCCAACAATGGCGGGCTAATTCGAAGGGGGACAGCTAGTACAAGCTATCCTGACAAAAGTGGTCTTCGCCTGCCAAAGGCTCTGGTGGTGACGCCATCTTGGGCTCCACGATGACCTCCATCTTGCCATCCTCCTGGTCTTGGTCTCGTTGCACCAATATAGCAACCTTTTCCTGATGCCTCAGTACTCTTCGCCTGCGCTGGCCTCCTTAGCACCAAAGAGGAAACAAGGACGCTACGCGCGCTGGCGCCTGCCTGGTGTCGTGCGTCATGGCTCATGTCAAGAGGGTCTCGTGAGGTTTGCCCCACCTTGATATATCCACTCCGCGTGAGCTTGCCTAGCTAGGCTACTCCCGAGGAGGTCTTGCGTCGTCCGCCTCGCGAGGCTTGGACCCTCGCGAGGGTCTTGGATGCTTTGCTGGTGAAGATGGGTTGTACGGCCTGCAGGCTAAGCCACGCCGGGGGCTGCAGGCAGGCAAGTCTAGGGACCCCCGTTCCCAGGACGCCGACAGTAGCTCCCGGGCCCAAGGTGCGCTCAGGCTTGGCTTCGCAGTGAAGTCGAGGGCCAAGTACGGGGCGCCGCGGTCCCCAAAAGCCTGCGGCCTCGGTTGACGTGTGGGGGTTGATTGGACATGGGCGTCTCTGCTTCCCCACGTTATCTTGGCAACTGCTCAACTTGTCAGGTCCCCGCGACATGCAAGGAAAACCATCATTACCTATGATCGTGGGAGACGTCGGTTGGCCTTCCCTTGCTATGAGTGGGGTGGGGGCGGAGCCCTCGTTGCCCATCTCTTCCTTGCTTGCTTGCTCCTTCCTCCTCGCTCCATCACTTGCAGTGACACCCATCTCACCACGAAGGAAGTTTTCCACCGCCGAGAAGGGGAAAGCCCCTTGCGAGGGACCCGGCTCCCAGGCGCCCAAGCGCGGCCGCGACCGGCCGCGTAAACATGCTGTGACCCCTGCCGTGGCCCATTGTCGAGACAGCGCCACGACACGCGGAGTGGGTCATCCCAGCCATGGCGGTCCAGTTGATGAGGGGAGGCGTGCCATGGTGGCATGGCCTCCTCATCCGCGCTTCCACATGGCGGCAGTGTCGCCGGAGTTCGTCGTTTGGTCAGAGAACCCGGCCGGCAACTGGCTCCAACTCCCGCGCTTCTTCGCCGGGGAACTGTCGGCCTCTGGTCCAAGCGGTCTCTGGCTGCAAGCAGATGGCTTCTGCAGCAAGGCCTCTTGGGTTGCGGTCGAGACTTCCGCTGCGGGCAACATAGCCCTGGCCCGCGGCTGGCAGACATTCGCCCGCGCGCGCGGCCTGGGCAGGCGGTGCACCCGCCACTTTAGGTATGATGGTGGGTCGACCCTTTATGTGAGGGTGTTGGGGAAGATGGTCGCCACGCCAGGTGCTGCCCCGAGGCGAACGACGATGAGGATGTACTCGGCCTTGGGGATGGTCGCGACGAGGACAAGGGCGAGACCGCCCTCGCCGGCGATCGTGTCTCGTCCAGCTACGGCGGCTCTTCCTCCGGCTACAGCTCCAGCAGTGGTGGCTATGCCCAGCCGCCGCGGCTGTCTTGAAGGCGGCGGTGGGTCGTCTCGTCGTTGCACCTCCATGAAGTGTGAGGAAGGAGCTGGCTAGGCTCGGGGCAGTGCTAGGTACCTGTCCTTGCGGATCGCTGCAACACTGCTTTTGTTTTGCTCTTTTCCTACATCAAGAATGAAACCAGCATGGGCCCAGGGGGCGTGTATCGAACTATGGTTCCTTGGTTATATCAGTATGCGTGCTATTCTCGTGTTGTGTCGTTATTTTGCGCAAAGATAACTTAACCTGGTATACTCAGGACGTCCTCTTCCTTGCGAAGCGTTCATTTCCTCGCATTCATCTTGCCTTGGTGGCCTGCATTCGCTCAGGAACTGCGAAAAACTCATTAGGAAGTGCGTTAAAAGATTTGCCATTCATCTTGGCCCTGGCCTGGCGCTTTGTGTCGCGGTACCCGAGGGGCACGGACTAGGAGAGGTGCGCCAGCCTTTGGGCTTGAACGAGGGTGGCCCGCGAGAAGGCTGAAAGGAGAAAAATGCTCGCGAGGGCACCTGCCTAGCCCCCTCGCGAGGCATGCGAGAGAGAGAACACGAGCAAATTCGAGCCGGAAAAGTTTAGTGAGAGGCGAGGGAACCAAATCGGTAAGGAACGCCAAAGGCAATCTTTGATTGAGGAAAAGTGAGTCAACTATGGAAAGCAAATGAAAAGCCGCGTCCAGCACCTAATCTAGTCTTCAAGTCTTCTCACCAACGCGGAGCTAAGTGTTGTCCACTAGGCATGGGAGGGAACCCCAGGGCCTAAGGCCGGCGCTCCTGAGACTCCGGGGCGTGTACAGCCCCAATCATTATTACGTGAGAGTGTGACGGGCGGCGACTCTTCACAGGCACCAGGCCTTCTTCACAGGCTCTAGGCCTTTCTTCTCAGGCTCTGGGCCATGCTTCTCAGGCTCTGGGCCTTGCTTCTCAGGCTTTGGGTCTTGCTTCTTAGGCTCTGGGCCTTGCTTCATGGATAGAACTTCCGGAGCTGCTGGATGTTCCAGGAGTTCTGGATAGGTATCCCGTCCTGCGTCTCCAGGCGCGCTGCACCCGGCCTAGAGACATGGACGACCCTTAACGGGCCCTCCCACATGGGCAAGAGCTTGTGCAGCCCTTCCCTGCAGAGGACCCGCCTCAGGGCAAGGTCGCCCACCTTGAGCGCCCTGGAGCGGATATTGCAGCAGTGGTATCGCCGCAGCGCTTGTTGGTATGTTGCTGCCCTCAACGCGTCTTCGCGACGATGTTCCTCTCTCGGCACGAGATCCATCCCCCGCATGGCGTCTTGCTGTCTTTCGTCGAAGGCTAGAACCCGTGCGGAGCGATGCTTGACCTCATGAGGGAGGACTGCTTCAGCTCCGTAGACGAGGAAGAATGGGGTCTCGCTTGTGGGCTTGGTGGCGGTGGTTCGGATGGACCAAAGCACGGACTGGAGCTCGTCGTGCCATCCCCTGCCGCAGGCCTCCAGCTTCTTCTTGAAGTTCCTGGTCTTGAGGCCCCTCCGGACCTCCACGTTAGCGCGCTCGGCTTGACCGTTACTCTCGGGGTGGGCCACCGAAGCGTAGCAGACATGCGTTCCAAGGTTAGCATAGTAGGTTTTGAAGAGGTTGCTAGTAAACTGTGAACCGTTATCTGTGTCGGCGTTCTGGGAACGGGGGTCCCCAGACTTGCCTGCCTGCGGCGTGGCTCGAGTGGGGGCCCAACATGGCCCATCTTCATCAAGCGCAAGACTCAAGACCCTCGTGAGGGGCCAAGCCTCGCGAGGCGGACGACACGACGCATCCTCAGGTGCAGCCTCCTCAGGCTAGCTCGCGAGGAGACGGAGGTATCGAGGCGGGGTGCCTCGCGAGGTGCCAGTGACGCAAGCCATGACGACCGAGGGCGCCAGGCAGGCGCCAGCGCGCGCAGCGTCCTTCTTTCCTCTTTGGTGCAAAGGGAGCAAGCGCAGCCGCAAAGTACTGAGGCATCAGGCAAAGGTTTCCATTTCGGTGCAACAAGGTCAGGACCAAGCGGACTACGAGACGGAGGTCACCATGGAGCCCAGCACGGCGTCAGCGCAGAGTCTTTCGCAGGCGAAGACCACCTTTTGTCAGGATAGATGTACTTGCTGTCCCCCTTCAAATTAGCCCGCCATTGTTGGCTCCCTTCCCGCTCAATATTTGGGAAGAGGACCAGGGCCTCTATAAATAGGGACCGGCCACCCACGTAGCAAAGGGTCCGGTTTTGATGAGAAGGCACACAAAGTAGAGAAAGAGAGAGAGAGAGAGAGAGAGGTGACCGAACTCCTCCCAGCAGTTCATCACCCCAGCCAAGAACAGACCCTCGTGAGGCTGTTCTTCCTTGTGTTGTTCATCATCACCAGCCCCAGGAGGCAATCCATCCACCACACACTGGAGTAGGGTATTACACCACAATGGTGGCCCGAACCAGTATAAATCTTGTGTCTCTTGTGTGATTCTTTTAGTAGTTTAGATCTTTGTGAGGCGGGGAGGTTGAGGACGTGATTTCCGCGCGCACCCCAGTGTTCGAACCTTAAGGGTCTACCGGAACCCGAGATCCGACATTTGGCGCGCCAGGCAGGGGTGCGCCGGAATCTGTCTTCCACCGCTCCGCCCTCCTCCGGTCGCCGCATCCATGTGCGGCACCAGTCGGGCTCGCGCCGCCCCGTCGGCCCTCGCCGGTGGGCGATCTCGTAGTCCCCTGCCGCCCGCCGTCAACACCGCCACCGGCTCGGCGGGAAGCGAGCCCTAAACACCACCCCAGCATCCGCCTATGCGGTGGAGCAACTGCACCGCGGCACCGACGCCTCCGGTCATTGCGGCCCTCCTGGGCGGCTCGCAGGCGCCGCCCACAAGTCGCCACGTCAAGCCTTTTGCCCGCCGGGTTAGCTCCACTGCCGCGCGGCAGGGGGCTCCCCCGAACCGGGCGGCGAGCGAGGTCGATCTGACCTTCAGCTCGGAGGACCACCCCACCAACCAGGTCGGCTCAGGTGCGCTCCCCTTGTTGTGCACCCCCACCATCTGCCAGGTGGCCGTCACCCGAACCCTCATCGACGGCGGCGCGGGCCTCAGCGTGCTTTCGGTCGAGACTTTCGACCTCTTCTGCATACCCCAGGAGCGGCTGCTGTCGGATTTCGGGTTCCGGCAGACCCTTAAGGTTCGAACACTGGGGTGCACACGGAAATCTCGCCTTCAACCTCGCCGTCTCGATGGGATCTAAACTACTAAAAGAGCTGCACGAAAGACACAAGGTTTATACTGGTTCGGGCCACCGATGTGGTGTAATACCCTACTCTAGTGTGTGGTGGATGGAGTGCCTCCTGGGGCTGGTGAGGATGAACAATACAAGGAAGAACAGCCTCGCGAGGGTCTGTTCTTGGCTGTGGTGATGAACTGCTATGAAGAGTTCAGTCACCCTCTCTCTCTCTCTCTCTCAGACCCCGGACCGAACAACCAGGAATCGAACCCCTTGCTATGTGGGTGGCTAGTCCTATTTATAGAGGCCCCGGTCCTCTCCCCAAATATTGAGCGGGAAGGGATCCAACAATGGCGGGCTAATTTGAAGGGGGACAACGAGTACATCTATCCTGACAAAAGCAGTCTTCGCCTGCCAAAGGCTCTGGTGATGACGTCGCGCTGGGCTCCATGGTGACCTCCGTCTCGTAGTCCTCCTGGTCTTGGTCTCGTTGCACCAAAGCGGCAACCTTTGCCTGATGCCTCGGTACTCCGCGGATACCCTTGCCCCCTTTGCACCAAAGAGGAAAGAGGGACGCTGCGCGCGCTGGCACCCGCCTGATGCCCCGTGTCGTAATGGCTTGCGTCATGGGCACCTCGCGAGGTACCCCGCCTTGAACTCTCCGCCTCCTCGCGAGCCAGCCTGACGAGGTTGTGCCTGAGGATGCACCGTGTCATCCGCCTCGCGAGGCTTGGCCCCTCGCGAGGGTCTTGAGCCTCGTGTTGATGAAGATGGGCCACGCTGGGCCCCCACTTGAGCCACGCCGCAGGCAGGCAAGTCTGGGGACCCTCGTGCCCAGAACGCCAACAGTATCCCCCGGGCCCAAGGTGCGCATGGACTTGGCCGTGTCGAGAGGCGAAAGGGCAAGGGTGAAGCGCCGCGGGCCCTAACAGCCTGCGGCCTCGGACGCCGCGTGGCGGTTGATTGGACGTGGCACCTCCGCTTCCCCACGACGCCTTGGTGATCGTGCAAGTTGGACAAGTCCCTGCATGCAGAACGTGTTATGATTACCTATGATCGTGGAGACCGGCGGTTGGCCTTCGCCGGCTATAAGTATGGCACCGCTTGTGCCCGTCCAGTCCATCTCCTCTTGCTCTCTCCTTCGCCTTAGCTCTTGCTCTGTCTTGGTGTGATGGCTCCGATTCGCCGATTCTCTGCGGCAGAGAAGGGAAAGGCTCCTCGAGAAGGGCCAGACCCTCTCCCGCCGAAGAAGCGACTCGCCCATTGCAGCAGGGACGACGAGGACCATCCGGTGGTGGCGAGGCCCCGGGGCGAGCGGGCTCCGCCGGGGTTCCCGCTGCCTTTGTATGCCCATGTCGAGGGCCCCGGAGGTGTTGATGCTGATCCCCGCGGTCAGCGCCGTCGTCGGCGCCGTCGGGTTATGAAGGCGTGGGTGGTTCCTCCTGGAGTCCATGCCGAGGGCTCCTCCCATGAGTTCGTGCTCCATGTCGTCACTCCTCTTCAATCCTGGATCCGCCTTTCTCCCTTCTTCGCCTCCATGGTTCTTCCAGGGGGCCTATGGAGCTCCAGCTGCAGCACGCCGACTGCGGCGCCCCCGCGACCGAGGTCGAGGTCGTTGTCGCTGCCCCGGGCGCGGTCTACATGTCCCGCGGCTGGAGGGAGATCGCCCAGGTCTGCAGGGAAAGAGGCGTCTTCACGGTCCACCTGGAGTATGACGGCGCAGCGGTGATGTTCCTCAAGGTCTTCGACGCGATCGGGCGCCGGCTGGAGTGCTGCCGCGGGAGAGGCGGCCAGGACCTCGCCATGGTGAGGGCTAGGCCCGTCAACCGCCCCCTTGGCAGTGGCGCCCGAGGGTCCAGCGGCTCCAGCGAAGGCTTCGTGACTCCGGAGACGAGCGACGACAGCTACGAGCCCCCGAGCCGTCGCCGCTCCAGGAGCAGGGCGGACGCGTCAGGCCGTCGCCAACCCTGATCTGGATGGAGTTGGCGCCGGTGCCTGACGGCCCACTATTGATGATGGTGTCTCCCGCAGTAGCTCATGTAGTTAGCATCCCTTAGGATTCGTTCCCTGTGAGGAATCAGAATGCGCCCCGTGGAGGCTTGTAAGGTGTCTGTAGTCCTGTTTGTTAATATGTATGACCTTTTGACTTGTATCCGAGCGAGCTGCTAACTCCGTTATAGTTCAGCCTTCCCTTTCGCACCTCACAAGGGCTTGGTGCTCTACGCCGATAGGTCCCAATCCCAAGGCGGCGTCAGCCGTCGATGGTATGCCAGGTCGCGATGCCGTGGTCAAGGCCAGGAGGTGAGCGACACGAGGTCCGGTAAGAGCCCTTGAGTCGCGATGCTCAGGAGGTCCCCTTTGGCGCCCAAGCAGCCATCACTTAGTGAGAAAGGGAAGCAACGTCGCTAGTACGGAGTTGCTTTAGGTGCGGGGGTAGTGCTACAGCAGCCAGTGCCGTGGGTGGTAACTTATCTTGAAGATCAGGGGCCGCTCCAGGTGTGTCGTTGGGTCCGTGTGTGGATAGGAGCGGAAACGCTCGGCAAGGTCCTCGCGAGGCCCCTTCTTCCCCGCCTCTGCTCCCCTTTCTGCTCTACGTCCTCGGGTCCCGGCCCTCGAGCTTGTCTCAGCCGTCGCTGGTATGCCAGGTCGCGATGCCGTGGACAAGGCCAGAGGGTGAGGGCTGGAGAGCCAGTAAGAGCCCTGAGTCGCGATGCTCAGGCACCCCCCCCCCTTTAACGTGCAAGCGGTTCGTGCGGGGGAGGGCGAAGGAGACCTCGTGAGGGCCTCGGCTTGCGCGGTTCCCTCCAGGGATCCTGCAGGGTCATCACAGAAAGAAGATGGTGTTGCCACGGCGGCCATTAGTCGATCGTTAGTCACTCAAGAGCTTGCTGGTTGAGGTAGGCGAGGCGTATCTGGGCACCCATGAGCCAGCGCGGGACTCCCGAGGCCCTACCTCTGGGAGGGTTGCGCCCGGCACTGGGCCATATCTTGAGATGTGTCCCTGCAAAATTTGGTTAGATGCCGGTACTCTACGTCCTCGGGTCCCGGCCCTCGAGCTTGTCTCAGCCGTCGCTGGTATGCCAGGTCGCAATGCCATGGACAAGGCCAGAGGGTGAGGGCTGGAGAGCCAGTAAGAGCCCTGAGTCACGATGCTCAGGCACCCCCCCTTTAACGTGCAAGTGGCCGACATGGGAAGAGAAGATGCCGCGGACGGGCACCATGCAGCTAAGCATGATAGGCAATGCATAGTTGGAAATAAACGCTAGGGGGATACACGCCGCTGGGTCTGGCCCAAACGGCTTGGGGATGATGCAGCCCGAGGGGCGCCCCCAACAAGGCAAACTAACGACGGAAAGGTAAATGCAGATACATGCCGCGGGGACGGACCCACGCGGCCTGGGAGTGATGCAACCCTGGGAGGGTGCTCCCAGCTGAGAGCAGAACTTGAAAGATGTCACCTGAGGATGTCGTCGGCGTAGTGGCGTTGGTGCAGCGGACTTGACGGGCTCAGAAGCCGATCCTCACGAGCCCCCAGGCCCCGGGGCCTCGGGAGGCTCCGGAGGCGCTGGTGACTCCTCGCGAGCTGCCTCCATCTCCTCCAAGGCCGCGGAACGCCTGTCTTCCTGAGCCTCCATGATGCCCCTCATGAGGCGCTCGTACGCCGTAGCCATGCTCGGCAGGCCGTAAGGCATGCGAACATAGCTGTGGGGTGGACCTCCGCAGCGCCCCACTTGCGAGGGCCAGAGGCGCTCCATTGTGGCGATCTGATTGAGCCATGGTACGTCGACGCAGACGCGCAGCCCACCATCCTCGCCTGGATGTGGGGCCACGGCTGGCAAGTGGCGGCAACCTCTCATGATCCTTGTCTCCTGTAGCTCTTGAATGGCCTCGTCAACAAACTCTTGCTGGTCTGATCTTCCTCGCCTGGCTCCCTCCTGAGGGAAACATGCTGCGAAGCACGCCTCCACATGGTGCCCAAGCACCTCCCTCGCGACCCTGGCTAGGTCGGTGGCCCTCCAGGTGAGAGCCCCCGAGCCCTGCCTGAGGAGGGCGCTAGGCGCGCTTTCCTATGCAATGGATGGAGGGCCCTCCTGAGGGGGCACGGGCCCTGAGGGGCCTGCCTCCTGAGGGGCTGAGCCTGACGACGTCTTCTTCTTCTTGGGGGTGGTCTCAGGAAGCCTCCTGCTTCCGCGATCTGGGTCTTCTAGCGACGCGGCCTGAAAGGCTCGCTCCAGGGAACACACTGCATCTCTCTCTTCACAAGGCACCGTGATGACGCCGCCACTTCCTGGCATCTTGAGGACGTTGTAGCCGCGGTGGGTCACGGCCATGAACATGGCCAGCGCTAGGTACCCGAGGATGGCGTTGTACGGCAGGCGGATGTGGGTGACGTCGAAGTCGATGAGCTCGGTGCGGTAGTTGTTGCGGGCTCTGAAGGTGGCAGGGAGGCGGACCTGCCCGATCGGGACTGTGGAACCGTCGGTGATCCCGGAGAAAGGCCTGGTCGGCTGGAGCTGATCATAGGGCACTTGGAGGTTGTTTAATGTTTCCATGGACAGGACGTTGAGCCCTGCCCCGCCATCGATGAGGGTCTTGGTGACCTGCACGTTGCTGATGACCAGGGAGCAGAGCATCGGGACGACTCCTGCAGTGGCCGCGCACTTGAGCTGGTCTGCCGAGCTGAACGTGATGGGGCACGCCGACCACGTGAGGGGGCGCGTTGCTTCGAGCTTGGGGAGGGCTGCATTCACCTCGCGGGCAAACTGCTTGAAGATGCGTTGGGAGGCTGGGGCTTGAGTTCCGCCCAGGATGCAGGCGATCGCGCGCGGCTCCTGGAAGCCCCCAGCCCCCTCGTCTTGATGGCGGTCTTCGTTCCTTCTTGGTGGAGGCGGCAGTGGCGGTAGGCCTGCGTTGCCATGAGGGCGGTCCTCACGAGGCAGGTCCCGCCAGCGCTCCTCGCGAGGCTGGTCGCGCCACCCCTGGCGCGGGCCGCGGTCTTCCCAGCGCCCTGGGTTTCTTCCTCCTCCTTGGCCATAGCCCCGGTCAGCACGGTCAGGGCGACGGCCGATCCTTCCTTCTCGTACGGCGCGGAGCTCTTGACATTCGTTGGTGTTGTGGGTGTGGAGGTCATGGTACACACAGTACCGGCTGCCTCTGGAGGGTTCGGGCAGATCCTTGCCCCGCTTGGTGTCTGGTTCGGCTGCGAGCACGGCAGCCCCCTTGCGCTTCACGTCCTTGGCCTTGGGCTTCTTCTCTTCTGGGTCCGCGGCAGGCAGCTCGAGGAGGGAGAGACGTCCCTCCTCAGCCCTGGCGCACTTGTTCGCCAAGTTGAACAGCTCCAGGGAGGTGCAGAGGTCTTCGTGCATCGCCAGCTCCTCCTTCATCTTGACGTCAGGCACGCCGTCAGAGAAAGCGGAGATGATGGCCTCCTCTGACACCCTGGGGATCTTGAGGTGCACGCTGTTGAAGCGCTGGATGTACTTTTGCAGGGTCTCTACATGTTGTTGCTTGATGCGGCGCATGTCGCTCATGGCCGGCGGCCGGTCGCGAGTACCTTGGAAGTTGGCGATGAAGCAGGCACGCATCTGGTCCTAGGAGGAGATCGTGCCTGGAGCCAGATTCAGGAGCCAGGTTCGAGCTCCTTCCTTGAGCGCCATGGGGAACCAGTTCGCCACGACCTTTTCATCCCCGCCGGCAGCCTCGATACCCAGCTCATAGAGCTGGAGGAATTCCGCGGGGTCAGTTGTGCCGTTGTAGCGAGGAGGCAGGTCGGGCTTGAACTTGCCGGGCCACGCGACGCTGCGCAGCTCAATGGTGTAGGCGTGGCAGCCCGCGGTGGCCATGAAAGGCCTCGGTTGGTGGGGAGCTTCGTCTTGAGGGTCCCCACGCGCTGCAGCTAGGAGCAGGGTGGGGTCTTGACGTGCCGGAGCTGGAGCGGGGTCGCGGCGTGCCGGAGCAGGGAGCGCCCTGGCAGCCCCCTGCGGGCAAGGGATTTCTTGGCAGCTTCGCTCTTGTTGCGATGGCGCCTGGCGGAGCGGGTTCCGCCTAGGGGCCAGTCGCCCTGGAGCCACGGCATCTTCTTGGAGGGGAGGCGGCTGGTGCGCCTCAGGAGCTTCGTTGCCCGCGCGGGGCGGAGTGCGGCGCAGAGGGACGGATGGCGTGGAAGAGCCCCCTGCGGCGCAGACAAGCTCGGTGACGCGGTCGAGCCATTCTTCGTAGACGTCGTCAACGGGATGGTAGCGCAGGAGCTCGTTTGCCACGAGGAGCGCAGCCCGAGCCTCCAAGGGTGCGCGGAGCGCGCGGGACGAAGAACCGGCTGGAGCGAGTGATGGAGTGGCGGTGCGGCCGTCTTGCCGCACGGACGGGTGCTGAGACGATGCCTGCTGCTCGCCCCCCGTCGGGCCGGTGGCGGCGTTGACGGCGGGCAAAGGGGAATGACGAGGACGCCCATCGACGGGGGCCATCTGGGCGACGCGAGAGGCGATGGCGGCCCGGCGCTCGGCGCAGGCCCGACGAGCGTCAGACATGGATGCGACGGTCGGAGGAGAGCGAAGCGGTGGAAGACGAATTCCGGCGCACCCCTACCTGGCGCGCCAAATGTCGGATTTCGGGTTCCGGCACACCCTTAAGGTTCGAACACTGGGGTGCACGCGGAAATCTCGCCTTCAACCTCGCCATCTCGATGGGATCTAAACTACTAAAAGAGCTGCACGAAAGACACAAGCTTTATACTGGTTCGGGCCACCGATGTGGTGTAATACCCTACTCCAGTGGGTGGTGGATGGATTGCCTCCTGGGGCTGGTGAGGATGAACAATACAAGGAAGAACAGCCTCGCGAGGGTCTATTCTTCGCTGTGGTGATGAACTGCTATGAAGAGTTCAGTCACCCTCTCTCTCTCTTTCTCTCTCTCTCTCTCTCTCTCTCTCTCTCTCAGACCCCGGACCGAACAACCAGGAATCGAACCCCTTGCTATGTGGGTGGCTAGTCCTATTTATAGAGGCCCTGGTCCTCTCCCCAAATATTGAGCAGGAAGGGATCCAACAATGGCGGGCTAATTTGAAGGGGGACAGCGAGTACATCTATCCTGACAAAAGCAGTCTTCGCCTGCCAAAGGCTCTGGTGATGACGCCGCGCTGGGCTCCATGGTGATCTCCATCTCGTAATCCTCCTGGTCTTGGTCTCGTGGCACCGAAGCGGCAACCTTTGCCTGATGCCTCGGTACTCCGCGGATACCCTTGCCCCCTTTGCACCAAAGAGGAAAGAGGGACGCTGCGCGCGCTGGCACCCGCCTGATGCCCCGTGTTGTCATGGCTTGCGTCATGGGCACCTTGCGAGGAACCCCGCCTTGAACTCTCCGCCTCCTCGCGAGCCAGCCTGACGAGGTTGTGCCTGAGGATGCACCGTGTCGTCCGCCTCGCGAGGCTTGGCCCCTCACGAGGGTCTTGAGCCTCGTGTTGATGAAGATGGGCCGCGCTGGGCCCCCACTTGAGCCACGCCGCAGGCCGCAGGCAGGCAAGTCTGGGGACCCCCGTTCCCAGAACGCCGACAGCTGCGACCCAGCCGATCCTTCTCGGGTGTCGGGGGCGGATCATCTGACTACCTAGGACAGAATCGGCTCCCGGTGACCTTCGGCACCTACGACAACTTCCGCACGGAGACGGTCGACTTCGATATCACCCCCATCGGCCTTCCCTACAACGCCATCCTCGGCTACCCGGTACTGGCCCAGTTCATGGCCGCCACGCACCCGGCGTACAACCTCATGAAGATGCCCGGGAGCAATGGTACCCTCACCGTGCATGGGGACACCGGGGACGCCCTACGAGTACTCGAGCTCGCCTTCAAGACAGCGGCGTCGGCACAGCCCGCCAACGCGGAGGCCCCTATGCCCAAGGGTGCTGCGCCCGCCAAGAAGAAGCAGTTATTCTCACCCAGGACATGGCAGAGACCAAGCAGATACCCGTCGACGAGGACTGGTCCTCCAGTGCCACTTTCACCATAGGCGCCAACCTCGAGCCTAAGCAGGAGGAGGCCTTGGTCAAGTTCTTGCGCGCACATAAGAAGGTATTTGCTTGGGAGCCTGATCAGCTGGCGGGGATCCCCAAGAGTGTCATCGAGCATCACCTCAACGTGTGCCCAAATGTGCGCCCCGTGAAGCAGAAGGCCAGGCGGCAGTCCGTGGAGAAGCAGGCCTTCATCGTTCAAGAGACCCGCAAGCTAGAAGCCGCTGGGGTCATTCGCGAGGTCCGATACCCGGATTGGTTGGCCAACCCTGTTGTTGTACCCAAGAAAGGGGGGAAGGAACGCATGTGTGTCGACTTCACCAACCTTAACAAGGCGTGCCCGCAAGATCCGTTTCCGCTCCCCCGCATCGACTAGATCGTCGACTCCACTGCGGAGTGCGATCTGCTATGCTTCCTGGACGCCTTCTCCGGGTATCACCAGATCAAGATGGCCGTGGAAGACGTTGAGAAGACCACCTTCTTGACCCCGTGCGGGGTATATTGCTATACATGCATGCCGTTCGGCCTGCGTAACGCAGGGGCAACCTTTCAGCGACTGATGCACATCACCTTGGGCCAGCAGCTCGGAAAGAATGTCGAAGCCTACGTTGATGACATTGTAGTAAAATCTTGGGAGGCCAAGACCCTGATACAAGACCTGGAGGAGACCTTCGCGAGCCTCGACGCAGTAAACCTGCGGCTCAACTCGGAGAAATGTGTGTTTGGCGTCCCCTCGGGCAAGCTCTTGGGATTCCTCGTGTCCCATCGCGGCATCGAGGCCAACCCCGAGAAGGTCAAGGCGGTCGAAGACATGAGTCCACCAAAGACCCTCAGAGAAATGCAGAAGCTCACTGGGCGCGTGACCGTGCTAGGGCGCTTCATCTCCAAACTGGGGGAGCGAGCGCTGCCTTTCTTCCAGCTGATGAAGAAAAAGGGGCCCTTTGAATGGACTGAAGAGGCAGATAAGGCGTTTCAAGATCTCAAGAGGTACCTGACCAGTCCCCCAGTCATGGTGGCTCCACGCCCTCAGGAGCCCCTGCTGCTGTACCTCGTCGCCACACCCTACTCCGCCAGCGCAGCCCTGGTGGCGGTTAGGGAGGAGCGTCAAGTCAAGGCCGCAGCGGCAGCCCGAGGCAGGACAAAACGGTAACAAGGAAAGCCTGCAGAAGCCACAACCGCAGCTGAGGAGGTCAGCTGCCGAGGAATGCACCAGGGGCAGGGGAGGCCGCCCGACCAGATGGTCCACCTCCCGAGGCCACGACGCCCCGTGAGGCGCCCTTACCTCCCGAGGGCGCAGCAACCCCGGATGTTCCTAGCCTTGTCAAGCACCCAGTTTACTTCGTTAGCACGGTGCTACGGGACGCGAGGGCACGGTACCCAATGCCTCAGAAGCTCCTCCTCGCGCTACTGATAACCTCGCGCAAGCTGCGTCACTACTTCCAGGCTCATCCCATCAAAGTCGTCTTGTCCTAACCCCTGGAGAGAGTGCTCAGGAGCCCTAACTCAGCCGGAAGGGTCGCTGAGTGGAACATAGAGCTGTAGGCGTTTCAGCTCGAGTTCAGCACAACAAGGGTCATCAAAGGAGCAGCGTTGGCGGATTTTGTGGCAGAATGGACGGAGGCACCAGGCCTCAAGGCCGACGAGGATCGGTCCCTCTCCCCGGGGAGCGAGGCGCCAGAAGGCTGGGTCATGCACTTCGACGGGGCGTTCTCCAGACATGGTGCTGGGGCCGGGGCGGTGCTTATATCGCCCACTCAGGATAAGCTCTACTATGCCGTGCAGCTCTGTTTCCAACAAGGTGGGAAGGTCTCCAACAATATTGCAGAATATGAGGGACTAAGAGCCGGGTTGAAGGCCGAAGTAGCCCTGGGGGTGAAACGCCTCACCGTCAAGGGCGACTCACAGCTCCTAGTCAACTTCTCCAACAAGGTGTACGAGCCGAAGGACGAGCATATGGAGGCCTACCTAGCGGAGGTCCGCAGGATGGAAAAGCAGTTCTGGGGGCTGGAACTGCAGCATGTGCCTCGCGGCACCAATCAGGAGGCCGACGATATCGCCAAGCGCGCATCCAGGCGGTTACCCAAGGAGCCTGGCGTTTTTGAGGAGCGGCTCTTCAAACCCTCAGCTCTGCCATCGCTGTCAAACACGGCTCAGCCCTTGGAGGAGCTCCCCTAGCCACCTACCTCGGGAGCTCCGACCTGTGGCCCAGCCTCAGGGGCGCGCCTGCTCCTGGCGATGGAACCTCAGGAAGGTTGTTGGATCACAGAGCTCCGGAGCTACCTAACACAAGGGACCTTGCCGTAGAAGGAGGAGGAAGCGGAGCGTGTGGCACGGCAGGCCACGGCGTACTGCATCAAGGATGGAGAGCTTTACCGGAAGCGACCAAACGATGTATCCCTACGCTGCATCTCCACGGAGCAAGGAAAGGAACTGCTGGAAGACATACACGGCGGAGACTGTGGACATCATTCATCATCACGGACCCTCGTCGGCAAGGCGTTCTGCAGTGGGTTTTATTGGCCCACCGCACTCAATGACGCCGTCGAACTGGTGAAAGCTTGTGAGGCCTGCCAGTTCCACGCCAAGCAAATTCATCAGCCGGCGGGAGGCCTGCAGACTATACCCCTTTCGTGGCCATTCGCAGTCTGGGGGCTGGACATCCTGGGCCCGTTTCCTCGGGCGCCAGGGGGCTACCGCTACCTCTACGTCACCGTGGACAAGTTCACCAAGTGGGCTGAAGTGGAGGCCGTTCGTACCATCCCTGCGGGCTCCGCGGTCAAGTTCATCAGGGGCATCGTGAGCCAGTTCGGGGTGCCGAACCGCATCATCACAGACAACGGTTCGCAGTTCACCAGTAACCTCTTCAAAACATACTGTGCTAACCTTGGAACGCAGATATGCTACGCCTCAGTAGCGCATCCCCGAAGCAACGGCCAGGCCGAGCGAGCCAACACGGAGGTCCTGAGGGGCCTCAAGACCAGGACGTTCAAGAAGAAGCTGGAGGCCTGCGGCAGAGGATGGTACGACGAGCTGCAGTCCTTGCTGTGGTCCATCTGCACCACCGTGACCAAACCGACTGGGGAGACCCCATTCTTCCTGGTCTACGGAGCGGAAGCAGTCCTCCCTCACGAGGTCAGACATCGCTCCGCGCGGGTCCTGGCGTTAGGCGAGGCGCAGCAGGACGCCATGCGGGGGATGGACCTCGTGCTGGGGGAGGAACGTTGTCGGGAGGCCGCGCTGCGAGCGGCGAGGTATCAACAGGCGCTGCGGCGATATCACTGCCGCAACATCCGCCCTAGGACTCTCGAGGTAGGAGACCTCGTGCTCAGGCGGGTTCTCTCCAGGGAGGGGTTGCACAAGCTCTCTCCCATGTGGGAGGGCCCGTTCAAGGTTGTTCATGTTTCTAGGCCCGGCTCCGCGCGCTTGGAGACTCAGGAGGGAGTGCCAATCCAGAATGCGTGGAACATCCAGCACCTCCGGAGGTTCTACCCCTGAAAAGGCCCAAAGCCTGTGAAGCAAGGCGAATGCCTGTGAAGATCATCGCTTTGGAAAAAGGCCCGGAGCCTGTGAAGCAAGGCGAATGCCTGTGAAGATCATCGCTTTGGAAAAAGGCCCGGAGCCTGTGAAGCAAGGCGAATGCCTGTGAAGATCATCGCTTTGGAAAAAGGCCCGGAGCCTGTGAAGATGGGCGAGTGCCTGTGAAGATCATCGCTTTGGAAAAAGGCCCGGAGTCTGTGAAGCAAGGCGAATGCCTGTGAAGATCATCGCTTTGGAAAAAGGCCCGGAGCCTGTGAAGCAAGGCGAGTGCCTATGAAGACCATCTCTTTTTGGAAAGGCCCGGAGCCTGTGAAGCAAGGCGAGCGCCTGTGAAGATCATCTCTTTGAAAAGTCCCAGAGCCTGTGAAGCAAGGCGAGCGCCTGTGAAGCTATCGCTTGGGAAAAGGCCCAGAGCCTGTGAAGCAAGGCCAATGCCTGTGAAGCTCGCCGCCCCGTGACACTCTCACGTAATAATGAGTGGGGCTGTACACGCCCCGGAGTCTCAGGAGCGCCGGCCTCAGGCCCTGGGGCTCCCTCCCACGCCCAGTGGTAGCACTTAGCTCCGCGCTGGTGAGAAGACGTCGAAGACTAGACTAGGTGCCGGACGCGGCTTTTTCATTTGCTTTCCGCAGTTGACGTGTTTGTTTGCATTTGGAATCTTATTGAAGTTGTCGCAGTTGCTGATTTGTGGTTCGTCGATTTTCGCCCCTCGCTTTGGTTTCTCTCGTAAACAACCTCGCGAGGGATAGCGCTCAGACGTCCTCACGAGGGTTTCTGCCCTAGCCGCAGGAATGTTCTCACGACCCTGGCACATTACAGGAGCACCCCTCCTAGTCTGTGCCCCTCGGGCACCGCGACGTGCACACAGGGCCTGGGTCGGTCGCCCCACCCCCCGGCAGGAGTCGAAAACTATCTACGCACAGGCTACAAATCGAGAGGTGCAAAAAATGAGATCAAGGTAATAGCCAAAACGGCAATGTTTCCCAACACGCCCCAAGGGGGCTCCATGCAGCTGTTCTGTCTTACACGGGTAACAAAAGAGAAAGAAAAAAGATGAGCCCGGCGCAGCCCCCCGTCACATTGGCCCGCGGAGGCGACACGGGCTGCCTCAGGGCCTCAGGCGGACTCCCTCTCGCGCTTCACCGGGGCACGACGGCGGGCGGACGAACCGCCACCTCCCAAGCAAGCTCGACGGCGCGGGGGAGGACTGCTGCCACCGCTGGAGGAGTCGCTTGAGGAGGAGCTGACGAAGCTTGGGGAGTCGCAGACGCCGCCATCCATGCGGGCGCTATCTCCTCCATCGCCATCGGAGAGGGGCCCGCAGACGCGGTCGTCGTCCTTAGGGCAGCACCCCGCACGGCGACCATCTTCCCCAAACACCCTCACATAGAGGGTGGCGTCGCCGTCGAACCTGAAGTGCAGAGTGCACCGACGCTCCAGGCTGCAAGCACGGGAGAACGCCAGCCAGCCACGAGTGAAGGCCAAGCCCCCGCTGGCGGAGACCTCCAGCGCGACCCACGAGGACCTGCTGCAGCAGCCCTCCGCCTGGAGCCAGAGGCCGCCAGGAGCGCCGGCCGGGAGTTCACCAAGGAGGAAGCGAGGGAGCGCGAGCCGGGCGCGAGTCGGCTCCGCCGACCAGACGACGAACTCCGGCAGCGCCTGCACAGCGCAGAAGCGCGGCCTGGGAGAACACGCGACCCAGGCGCGTCCTTCGGCTACGGCGGCTCGCCCGCCGCCGCGCTAGGAGCCGCCCCCATGGCCACCAAGCGCGGCCGGGGCAGCCACCGGATGCTTCCGAGGGCGCCCACGGCCGCACTTGGGCGGGGGAGAGGCAGGACCAACCTGGAGGGCCTTCCCCTTCTCTGCAGCCGAGTACCTCCTCGATGGAGCCATCACACCAAGACGGAGCGAGAACTGAGGCGAATGGGGGAGCAAGAAGAGATGGATTGGAAGGGCACACGCGGTGCCGTACTTATAGCCGGCGAAGGCCAACCAACGGCCTCCAGGATCATAGGTAATCATGACACGATTTGCATGCAGGGACTTGTCCACCTCGCGCAGTCACCAAGGCGTCGTGGGGAAGTGGAGTTGCCCACATCCAATCAACCGCCACGCGGCGCCCAAGGCCGCAGGCTGTTAGGGCCCGCGGCGCTTCGCCCTTGCCCTTTCGCCTCTCGGCACGGCCAAGTCCGTGCGTGCCTTGGGCCCGGGGGCTACTGTCGGCGTTCTGGGAACGTGGGTCCCCAGACTTGCCTGCCTGCGGCGTGGCTCGAGTGGGGGCCCAACATGGCCCATATTCATCAAGCGCAAGACTCAAGACCCTCGCGAGGGGCCAAGCCTCGCGAGGCGGACGACACGGTGCATCCTCAGGCGCAGCCTCCTCAGGCTAGCTCGCGAGGAGACGGAGGTATCGAGGCGCCAGTGACGCAAGCCATGACGATCGAGGGCGCCAGGCAAGCGCCAGCGCACGCAGCGTCCTTCTTTCCTCTTTCGTGCAAAGGGGGCAAGCGCAGCCGCAGAGTACCAAGGCATCAGGCAAAGGTTGCCATTCCGGTGCAACAAGGTCAGGACCAAGCGGACTACGATACGGAGGTCACCATGGAGCCCAGCATGGCGTCACCGCAGAGTCTTTCGTAGGCGAAGACCATCTTTTGTCAGGATAGATGTACTTGTTGTCCCCCTTCAAATTAGCCCACCATTGTTGGCTCCCTTCCCGCTCAATATTTGGGAAGAGGAACAGGGCCTCTATAAATAGGGACCGGCCACCCACGTAGCAAAGGGTCCGGTTTTGATGAGAAGGCACACAGAGTAGAGAGAGAGAGAGAGAGAGAGAGAGAGAGAGAGAGGTGACTGAACTCCTCCCAGCAGTTCATCACCCCAGCCAAGAATAGACCCTCGCGAGGCTGTTCTTCCTTGTGTTGTTCATCATCACCAGCCCTAGGAGGCAATCCATCCACCACACACTGGAGTAGGGTATTACACCACAATGGTGGCCCAAACCAGTATAAATCTTGTGTCTCTTGTGTGATTCTTTTAGTAGTTTAGATCTTTGTGAGGCGCGGAGGTTGAGGACGTGATTTCCGCGCGCACCCCAGTGTTCGAACCTTAAGGGTCTGCCGGAACCCGAAATCTGACAATCTGTGATGATGCTATTGGGGACCCCGAAGCGGCTCACGAGGCCCTTGATGAACTTGACAGCAGAGCCGGCTGGAATGGTACGGACGGCTTCCACTTCCGCCCACTTGGTGAATTTGTGGATAGCGACGTAGAGATAGCGGTAGCCCCCTGGAGCCCGGGGAAACGTGCCTAGGATGTCCAGACCCCAGACCGCAAACGGCCATGTGAGCGGGATGGTTTGGAGGCCCTGAGCAGGCTGATGGATTTGCTTGGCGTGGAATTGGCAAGCTTCATAGGACTTCACCAGCTCAGCCATGTCGTTGAGTGCTGTAGGCCAATAGAACCCACTGCGGAACACCTTGCCGACGAGGGTCCGTGATGATGAGTGGTGTCCGCAATAACCGCCATGTATGTCAATCAGCAACTCCCTTCCTTGATCGCTGGAGATGCAGCGCAGCGTGACATCGTTCGGTCATTTCCTGTATAACTCGCCGTCTTGGATACAATATGCCGTGGCCTGCCGGGCCACGCGCTCATCATCCTCTTCCTTCTCCGGCAGCGTCCCATGCATCAGGTACTCCTTGAACTCCTTGATCCAGCACTCCTCCTGGGGCTCGAGCGCCAAGAGCAGCTGAGCTCCTGAGGTCGGGCCGCAGGCTGGGGCTCCCGTGGCCGGGGGCTGCGGGAGTTCCTCCCGAGGCTGAGTCATGCTTGAATGAGGTGGCGAAGCTGATGGCTTGAAGAGCCGCTCTTCGAAGACACCGGGCCCTTGCGGTTGCCGCTTGGATGCTCTTCTAGCGATGTCATCAGCTTCCTTGTTGGTGCCCCGGGGCACGTGCTGCAGATCCAGGCCCGAGAACTGCTTTTCCATCTTGCGCACCTCCGCGAGGTAGGCCTCCATGTGCTCGTCCTTCGGCTCGTATACCTTGTTGGAAAAGTTGACGAGGAGCTGTGAGTCGCCTTTGACGGTGAGGCGCTTCACCATAGAGCCGCCGCAGCCCTCAGGCCAGCTATGAGGCCTTCGTATTTTGTGATATTGTTGGAGACCTTCTCGCCGTGCTGAAAACAGAGTTGCACGACATAGTAGAGCTTGTCCTGAGTGGGCAAGATGGGCACTGCTCTAGCCCCCGTGCCCTGATGCGCGAGGGCGCCATCGAAATGCATGACCCAGCCATCTGGTGCCTCGCTTCCTGGGGAAGTGGTCCGGTCTTATCCTTCCTCAAGAGCCGGGGCATCTGTTCATTCTACCACAAAATCTATGAGCGCGACTCCCTTAATGACCCTGGTAGTGCTAAACTCCAAATGGAATGCTTGTAACTCGATGTTCCACTCAGCAACCCTTCTGGCTGAGTTAGGGCTCCTGAGCACCCTCTCCAATGGTTAGGCTAAGACGACCTTGATGGGGTGACCCTGGAAGTAGTGTCGCAGCTTGCGCGAGGCCACCAAGAGTGCGAGCAGGAGCTTTTGCGACATGGGGTAGCGCGCCCTCATGTCCCGCAGTACGCTGCTGACAAAGTACACCGGGTGCTCAATGAGGGCTGGCACACTGTCGAGGCTCAGGTCCCGTGGAGATTGTGGCATATCCTGAGGTGGTGGGTTTCCTGAGACCCGACCGTCCTCAGGAGCTTCTGCGATGTTGCCCCGTTGAGCTTGGTCTTCCGTCGCTGATGGCTTTGCCGCGCCTTCCTGACCCCGCGCTGCATCAGCTCTGGCTTGGTGCGGCACACCCTTGTCTTGGCGCTTCTCCCGAACTGCCACCAGCGCCGCACTGGCGGAGTACGGGGTGGCGGCAAGGTAGAGCACCAGAGGCTCGAGAGGCCGCGGTGCCACCATCACTTGGGGGCTGGTGAGGTATTTCTTGAGGTCTTGGAAGGCCCGGTCGGCCTCCGGGGTCTACTCGAACGGGCCCTTCTTCTTCATGAGCTTAAAGAAGGGTAAGGCACGCTCGCCTAGCTTGGAGATGAAGCGCCCTAACGCGGTCACCTGCCCTGATAGTTTCTGCATTTCCTTGAGGGTCTGTGGTGGGCTCATGTATTCGATGGCCTTGATCTTCTCCGGGTTCGCCTCGATCCCTCTGTGGGATACGAGGAAACCCAGTAGGTTGCCGGAGGGGACGCCAAACACGCACTTCTCCGGGTTAAGCCTCAAGTTCACTTGGCGCAAGCTCTCGAAGGTCTCCTCCAAGTCTTGAATCAATGTCCTCGCCTCGCGCGATTTGACCACTATGTCATCAACGTAGGCCTCTGTGTTTCTGCCGAGCTGCCATCCCAAGGCGATTTGCATCAACCGTTTAAAGGTCGTGCCCGCGTTGTGCAGCCCGAAGGGCATGCAGGTGTAGCAGTACACCTCGCATGGTGTTAGGAAGGCCGTCTTCTCCACATCCTCCACCGCCATCTTGATTTGATGGTATCCTGAGAATGCATCCAGGAAACATAGCAAGTTGCACTCGGTGATGGAGTCGACGATTTGATCGATGCGTGGAAGCAGGAACAGATCCTGGGGGGCATGCTTTGTTAAGGTTGGTGAAGTCGACGCACATCCGTTCCTTCCCGCCTTTCTTCGGTACTACGAAGGGGTTCGCCAGCCATTCGGGGTATCGAACTTCTCGTATGGTACCCGCCGCCTCTAGCTTGCGTGTCTCTTGGATGATGAAGGCCTGCTTCTCAGTGGATTGTTGTCTTGCTCGCTGCTTCACGGGGCGTACGTTGGGGCACACCATTAGATGATGCTGGATTACCTCTCTCGGGACCCCTACCAGCTGATTGGGCTCCCACGCGAATATCTCCTTGTTCGCGCGTAAAAATCTCACCAAAGCTTCTTCTTGTCCCGGGTCAAGGCCGGTCCCTATGGTGAAGGTGGCTCTTGAGGACCCGTCCTCGTCGACCAGCACCTGCTTGATCTCCGCCTTGTCTTGAGTGAACAGCTGCCTCTTCTTGGTGGGCGCAGTTTCCTTGGCCTCGGGTGTACCGACGCTGGATGGTTGTGCTGCTTCCGCGGTCTTGAAGGCGAGCCTGAGCGCCGCCACGACTTCCTTACTGTCCCCCTTGATGGTGAGGACGCCCTTGCTCCCTGGCATCTTCATGAGGTTGTAGGCCGGGTGAGTAGCCTCCATGAACTGAGCGAGAGCCGGGTACCCGAGGATGGCATTGTACGGGAGACCGATGTGGGCGATGTCAAAGTCCACCAGCTCGGCACGATAGTTGTCTCGCGTGCCAAAGGTGACAGGGAGGCGGATCTGCCCCAGAGGGTGGGCAGCTCCACCAGCCACTCCTGTGAAGGTCTTGCTGAGGCCGAGCCGTTCGAGCGGCACATGAAGGAGGCTGGAGGCTTCTATGGAGAGCAAGTTGAAGCTGGCGCCGCCGTCGATGAGGGTCTTGGTGACGGCCACGTTGCAGATGGTGGGCGTGCAGAGCATCGGGATCATCCCGGAGCCGGCGGTGGAGCCGGGGTGGTCTTCTGAGCCGAAGGTGAGGTCGGTCTCCGGCGCAGCCCAACCCGGCAGAGCCCCCGGGCGCTTGCAGGCTGCCCCAATCTGACGGACGAAAGGCTTGACGTGGCGATCTGAAGGAGGGGCTTGGGAGCCACCCAGTAGTGCCGCGACTGCGTGGTGTGCCAGCGCCGCGTAGCACACAGTGAAGAGGTCGTGGAGTTCCCCCAGGATGTCACCGTGGATCCCGGGAGGTTGAGCAGCCAGGCGCGCGGCTCGCTAGTGAGGGCCAGGGGGAACAAGTTTGCCATGATCTTGTCATTGACTCTAGCTTCGAGGACGGCCTCCTCATATGCTAGCAGGAACGGCGCCGAGTCTGCCGCACCGTCGTAACGTGGCGGCATCTCCGGCTTGAACTTGGCCGGCCACTGCACTCGCTGCAGGGCGGGGGCCAGGGCTCGGTACCCAGACTCCCTGCTGCTGGCGTTGGCCGCACAGGTGGGCGGCGGGGCACCTGCCATGGGAGCATAGTGCAGTGGTGCGGGGCATAGGTTGGTGGAGAGGAGCCCCGGTGCACCCCTACCTGGCGCGCCAAATGTCGGATGTGGGGTTCCGGTAAACCCTTAAGGTTCGAACACTGGGGTGCGCGTGAAGTCTTTCCTTCCTACCAATCTACGCCCTAGCTCACTAAGATCTCGCGGACAAACTCGACAAACTCGCAACACAGAAAGACGCAAGATTTATACTGGTTCAGGCCACCGTTGTGGTATAATACCCTACTCCAGTGTGGCGGTGGTGGATTGCCTCTAGTGCTGATGGTGAACAGTACAAGGGAAGAACGGCCTCCTGAGGTTGAGGTGTTCTTGAGCTCGGTGAGCTTGTGTGTGTGTGTGTGTGTGTGTGGATGGTCTGAATGATCCGTCCCCCCTCTAAGGTGGTGGCTAGTCCTATTTATACTGGCCCTGGTCCTCTTCTCAAATATCGAGCGGGAAGGGAGCCAACAATGGCGGGCTAATTCGAAGGGGGCAGCTAGTATAAGCTATCCTGACAAAGGTAGTCGTCGCCTGCCAAAGGCTCTGGTGGTGACGCCGTCTTGGGCTCCACGATGACCTTCGTCTTGCCATCCTCCTGGTCTTGGTCTCGTTGCACCAATATAGCAACCTTTGTCTGATGCCCCGGTACTCTTTGCCTGCATTGGCCTCCTTAGCACCAAAGAGGAAACAATGATGCTGCACGCGCTGGCGCCCGCCTGGTGCCATGCGTCATGGCTCACGTCACGAGGGTCTCATGAGGTTTGCCCCGCCTTGATATCTCCGCTCCTCGTGAGCCTGCCTAGCTACGCTACTCCCGAGGAGGAGGTCTTGCATCATCCTCCTCACGAGGCTTGGACCCTCGCGAGGGTCTTGGATGCTTTGCTGGTGAAGATGGGCCGTACGGCCTGCAGGCTCAGCCACGCCGCGGGCCGCAGGCAGGCAAGTCTGGGGACCCCCATTCCCAGGACACCGACATTCGTGTTCCAGGAAGGACTTTTTCACCAAATACCGAGCCCATCGAGTTTTCCTTTGATGCACCAACCTGGAGTTTAGGAAAGAGCATGGCCGCCCACATCACCATTGGACACATAGGCGAGGTGTACAACAAGGATCTTAAAGACACCACCTACCAGATATGTGGACGCCGAGATGAGCAATGGGAGATGATTTGCACCAGGAAGGGTAAATCTATTATAGCCTACATACAGGAGTTGAACCAGCACATTCGTTGTTATGAGAACCAGATGTGCGCTAACATGATAGATACGGATGAGGTGATGACCCACAACATGGAGCTAGAAGAGAAACTCAAGGATACAGATGATGGATATGAAGAAGAAATTGTTGTGCTGCTGGAGCAGAATGAAGACCTGAGGAAGAAGCTAGGAATACCCATGTTGAAGCCCGAGCCTAAGTGGACATTCGTTCTGAAGAGTACATCATACTAGATGACACATACTCCAACCCAGACAACGATGATGATTATGAAGACGAAGCTGGAGCAGATATTATCGAGTCCACCACCGATCAAAATTTTTAGTTGACCACCATATCACTATTAGTATTCTTCAAATTGTTAGAAATCATGGCGAGATCTTGTAATAGTAGCTAGGTCAATTGTATGGAACTCGTTTAAATAGTGGTGTGAATTGAACATGTTTGTCTCATGTGCATATCGGTAATGAAATATCTCTTTAGACCCTACTCTATTCTGTTCCTGCCCCTCTAAACCTATCAGATGCCTCTGAGACGTGACACCAGATTCGTTTTCCCGCCGGAACTCACTCAGTTGATCCAACAGCAGAATGACTTGATGCAGTTGCTAGTCCAGAACCAAGGCAACAACAACAACCCATCGCCACCACCCCAGTTGACAACTTAGCCCGTTTTCTAAGATTGAATATGCCGGTGTTCTCTAGCAGCACCGAGTCGATTGTTGCTGATGACTGGCTCTGCAAGATTGGAAGGGAGCTGACCACCGCAGTTTGCACAGATGCTGAGAAGGTGCGCTTTGTCGCACATCAACTGGATGGACCCGCAGCCTCATGGTGGGAGAACTACACCGCCACTTTCCCCGTGGCGAATGTCACTTGGGATCAGTTTCAACAAGCATTCCGCACTGCACATGTCTCAACTGGATCCATGAGTATGAAGAAGCGTGAGTTCCACAACTTACGTGTGATGCCCCTGATTCAATCGTACATTAATCATACATGCAAATGTGTACGATCAAGATCAGGGACTCACGGGAAGATATCACAACACAACTCTAGACACAAATTAAAATAATATAAGCATTATATTACAAGCCATGGGCCTCGAGGACTCGAATACATAAGCTCGAAAACAAACTAGTCAGCAGAAGCAACAATATCAGAGTGCAGACGTAAGTTAGACAAGTCTGCCTTAAGAAGGCTAGCACAAAAGCAACAATGATTGAAAAGGCAAGTGTGATGGCCTGGCTTATTAGGGATGATAGACTACTCATATCAATAAGGAATTCCTTCTTTTCCGGGAGCCCATTCACACAGAACTCCAAAGTTAAGCGTGCTCAGCTTGGAGTAGTGTCAGGATGGGTGACCGACCGGGAAGTTGCTCCCGGGTGCGCACGAGTGAGGACAAAGTGCGCAGAAAAGACTAGTAATTATCTATGGGGCCAGTCTAGATCCCGCCAGGAGTAACGACCACCGGCGGGTGTGTCCGGGGCGTTACAACAAGGCCTCTTGCCTAGGAGCCTCCTAACTACTCCAGGTCATCAGCGGCCGTCATGTAGTAGTAGGCACCCTAGGGGTAGTAGTAATCATCAGTGGTGTCGTCCGGCTCCTGGGATCCGTCATCTGGTCGCAACAATCCGGTATGGGGGAAAAGAGGTAGCAAAGCAGCCGTGAGTACTCATCCAAAGTACTCGCAAGACTTACATCAGATCTAAACTAAATATGCATCTGTATCAAAGAATGGGATGTATTTGTGGACTAAACTACAGAATGCCAGAAGAGAAGGGGAAAACCTAGCCTATCGAAGACTAGCATCTTCAAGCAGCTCCAAGCATCTTGCAGCATCAGAAGAGATAAGAGTGGCATATTATAATATCAGTAAGTTTGTTGTAACGTTGCCCAGAGATCACTTCCTCGACTCCCTACGAGGAAACAATCCCAGAGCCATCATATCCATTACATGCCTCAGCATCCAGTATCCAGTTCTAGTTGTATCGATCGGGATACAACTCCGAGCGTCCGTTGCCGTAGGATAGGCTATTGATACATGTTTTCTTCCCTGCAGGGGTGCACCAACTTACCCACCATGCTTGCTCAACTCCAGACGAACACACTTTACTGGGTCATGCCCGGCCTCGACCAAACAATACGTCGGAACCCGACCTAGGCTTAATAGAGAGGTCAGCACGCCGGACTAAACCTATGCCCCCAGGGGTTTTGGGCCATCGCCCCTGGAACTCATGCACGTTGCGTGGGCGGCCGATGAGCAGACCTATAGCTACCTCCTTAAAAAGGAAGGTGCTTACGTAGTCCAACCCGGCGTGCACCACTCAGTCGGATGACGTCTACTAAGCTTCGGCTGATGCATACGACGTAGAATGCCCATACTATGCCCACGTGATGGTTAGTGCTATCAGGCCAGAGGACTCTCGGATCAAATATCTAAACTGTTAGTGTGTAGGTAGTGCGGTCACGAGCAGAGACTCACGAAATATGTGACCCCGTCACCCCGTCTCGAGGACTTGCGGTAAGGGCTAAGAGTGCCCGGCCGCTCCTCGTATTCAACTCTCGGGTACCCTCCAGGTCAACCCGTCTCCACATCACCCGCGGGTACCCCTCAGGGTCGACCCGCCTTTCCAAGTAACAGTTGTAAAGTCCAAGTACTCGTGTGTCCAAACATCAAGGGGAAAACCCGAGGAATCACCCTCGGTGAATTCCACTCGATGTAATCATCAAGGTGAACATAAGAGGAACCACCCTCGAGGTTCACACTTGAGGGGTTGCACGACAGAGTCGTATCGAGAGTGGTTAAAGAGGAATCACCCTCAATGACCACGACCAAATAACTACATTACAGGGTTAACATCAGAAGTGTTGTCGAGGTACCACCCTTGGCACTCGATAGTAACTCTACCGAGTCATACAACTAAGGGGGTGATGTGCGGTGTCGAGGCCTACACGTCGATCACGTTGATCAAGTCATCAAACATCACTACACCACAACACTAATGCAAAGGCATATAATCTACCGAGAGAAAGCCATTAAGAGGGCAAACAAACTGCCAGGAGAGTGTTTCTCCCGGCAGATAGAACTGCCACGAGAACGGCTGCCGGGGATTACTTGTCCCGGCAGATAAACCATTCCCAGCAGTTTTTCTGCCAAGACCCATATATTTGCCGGCAGCTAATTTTCTCCCAGCAGATTGGCCATAACACAGTAACTATGGTTACCGGCAGTTTAACTGCCAGCACAAATAAGTCTACCCGGCAGTTAATATGCCACCATGTTGATTTCAGTACCCAACTGTTCTATGCTACATATCTCTAATATCGATACACCTTCAGGCAAGCAGGAGAAATCTCAACTTATACAAATAGTTCAACCAAAGTTACATATAGGCCACATTCAAAACCATAAACTTCAGAAACATTTATAGATTAAAAATTCAATACTTCAATGTCCATACAATGTGTTCGGTAGCATCCAGCTAGAACGGTATACAAAATTTACATAAATTGTGTCTTCAAACTAAGCTACACAAATGGTTTAAGCTCAGCACATGGTTGCAACCATCCTGTAAAATTGCATTATTCGAAGATGGCCGCATGTCTCCTGAAGAAGAGTCATGAGCTTGCAATGCTTTGAAGATGCCACTATGAAAAGAAGTAACATCAAGTTGACATCCTAACTGCTATCTTGTAGAGGAAACATCATGTAGAAACATCTTCCGGTGATTATGCCAACCTGAATAGATAAGATGGTACTACTGCTATGAGCTAATAACTTTGGTAAATTATCTATATTGTAGCACACAAAAAATGGATGTATGCTCACACAGCAAATACATACTTCCGTAATAATCATTTTGCAAGCAAAAAACAAAACCTAATGATGTTTTGAAAGCAAGTAGATTACAACTACACATAGCAGCTAGCATGTACTTCTACTGGCGTGTTTTCAAACTTCCCATGTGCATCGATACCAATATTATTGCAGTTTAGTATGAATTCACAAATACTGATACCTTCCATTATAGTTCAGGCTATATGTAAACATTACAAAATACAAGAGATGTTTCCTTTCGCACAAACAACACAGGTTCAAGCACAATGTGTATATAACTAGCAGGGCATAAGCACTTGCTTATTTATTTTTATTTTGGTCTGAAACATCTAGTATAAAGGAAATGCTGGACAAAAGCAAATGGATGATAAAATACAATGGATACAACACTAATTCTGGAAGGCACATTACATAATAGATGGTGCATAGTGTGAATGCAGAATAAGGGCATGAAAGGTACAATGTATAGCTCGGATGTACATAGTTGCTGATACAGAGGTAAGAGCTAGCTAGAATGTATGCTGCATGGTAGTACTGAGTGGAAGATAAGCAACACAGCTGGTGCGTAGGCTTCTTCGATGGCTTGATTCTTATTGCTGTGCATTGTCGTCATCTTTTGAATGAATGATTATTTCTGTGGGAAGCAAATGTAAATGGACTTACTGATCATTTTAAGGGCATGGTTTGAGTCCCATGAAAGCTCCTTTACAAATCCCTTTGGTAACTTCTATTCATCCTTGAAAAGTGAAACGAAACTGCAGAGGACCAGGTGCACCAAAATTAGACACTGCTAGTTGAACCTGGTGAGCACGAAATAATTAATTACAATTTCTGATGCATGAAATAAAATCGCCACCATAGCAGTGCAATACTCATACTCATAGGATGGCTCCAGGGATTCACAATTTTTATTTATTTACTAAGAGGCCAGAAGATACAAATTCTACCATTGCCATGAAGGATACATGCACAGGAACAGTGTATCCTCATGCTGGTTACAAAGACAAAAAAGAATATACTAAACTTGCTTGAGCATGAGTTGAGAATAGCACCAATGATTTTATTATGTCTGTGCTTCAGAAAAATGCAAGCAAGGAATTCAGGAAAATTGTTGAGAACAAAAAAATTATGTACTAACAATAGTGAATTAAAACTGTGTGACATGGCAGGACCAGGCTATTATTGTGAATTTTTTATGGTACAATCGTTATTTGGATCATAGATATAACCAGAGACAGTTATGTGCTATATGTACCTCTCAAGATTACATAAGCCGTAGTTCTCATGCATCTTCTTTCATAGCTATTAGATGAGAAAAGAAAATTGTGTGCGTCCAAGGGGTCATAAACGACTACATCAAACAGCAATGAAATCTTTCTTCCAGCTCAGACCAAAGGCACGTCAGTATATTATACAATCTACAAACTATAATTATCTGTATGGCGGGATGTTAAAAATGAACAGAACTGCATACATATACAGATCTTTCCTTTCCATATGATGCTTAGCTCGCACGGAAAACTACAGACTTTTTTCTCGGCAGTGAGGTTCTCACAGACAGAAATAAGGTGCAGTCCATGTATGTGAGAACATCCGATATGTGCAACAAAGTATATATTTTTACATGTACCTAAGATGGTATCGCTCGAAGCAGAGTAAGATACTCTAATCTCATATATATAACATTACTTGACACCTAGACGTTGCCCTTGTTTTTCTCAAAAGAAATTTTACATATGCAATTCATATATGTAAGGCAAAACTGGAATAAGAAACAAACATTCACATGAAGGAAGCCCTTGCTTATTTCTAGCTAGCTCTGTACCCAAAAAGAACAAACCTGTATTTATGTATAGCAAAGTTGAATAAGAAAACAACTGCAGGTGCAAGGAAGCACTTAAAAATATCTTAGTTTAGTTCTAGCTAGCTTTCTGCCCAAAAGAAAAAAATTCATATCAATATCTGGAGCATACCTCAATTAATTGAATCCATCTTAGGCAAAAGCAGCAGCATGGACACAGCCAAACTGCGAGTGTCTCCTTTCTCCTGCAACAGAAAAAGCAAGCATTAGAGGCGAAGCAAATGCGAAAGGATAACCAGCAAAAGAGAAAGCAAAAGGAACCCAAACACGGCCAAAACAACAGAAGAACTATATTGCTGGCTAGAACCTAAAAACACCAGAAGAATTCCCTGCCTAACCTAATTTCCACTTTGACGTTGCTATTACTTAAATGACCATATGTTTCAGGTCAGACAAGATAAGGGGCACATCAACTATTAGTAAAACATGCAGCTGAAAATAGCACTTTGTAAGGCTGACAGTTCCAGATATATTCTTCCATTCAAGTGCTTTGCTATTTTCTTCAAAGCAGAGGAAGAACATTTGGCATATGAGCTCATGTGGTGTCATTAGTCATTGAAAATTTTAAATGGTATTACCTGTATTTTGAGACACCACATCTGCGGACCTGTGATTGTACAAGGCACACGCATAAGTAAATGTAAGCATAAGTTTCTCACGAGTGTGTCAACTATTGATTATTGCTACGTTAATAGAAAAAACAGAAAAGAATCAAGAGAACAGGAAGCACCAGGGACAATACCTCGGGCTTGAAGTACAAGAGGGGGAGGCCGTAGAAGCACGAACTGGGGGAGCACGGACAAAGGAAGATGGGCGAGCACGATGTCGAGGTGGCCCAGGGGCGGAGGAGCACGCACCGGAGTAGGACGACCAGGAGGGCCGGCGACGCCAAACCCTAGCCCGGCGCACGCCTCATCTCGTTCGGGAGAGATGCCAAGGAGACGGTGCAGACAGAGGAGAATGCGTGGATGCAAAGGGCGGACGAGATCTGTGGACGAGGATACTTGACAGCGGCGAAGGGCGGACCAGATCTCCGGACGAGGGTAATTGACGGCGGTGGAGTGTCTCGGCGATGGGGCCGGCCGGCAAGGGCATAGATCCGTGTTAGATGGTGCTCGGCGGCGCTACGGTGGGGTGCTGGGGGTGACGGCGGCAATGGTCGGAGTGGAGGGTAGTCGGCGGTGGTTGCGGGGCGGCGGCGAGGGGTGATGGTTGGGGGCGGCGGCGAGGGCACAACAGACTTGATTTGGGGGCGATTTGGAAGAGGAGTCTGGGAGATTGGGGCCGAGTCTATACTTCCTTCGGTTCCAAAATTTTCGCCTCTGGCAGGCCTTCCCTCGCTAGCGCGCACTTTGGCCCAATATTATGTCAGTCTCCCGCCAAAACACAGTCCCAGGCAGTTAATGGCCCATGGTTTGGTTATCCCGGCAGATAGTGCGCCCTTTAATGTGGACATGATTACCGGCAGTTTATGCGCCCTTGTCCATCAAGTTCTACCGGCAGTTTTTGGGCCCTGAAGTACTTCTACCGGCAGTAGCAAGCTTCCCGGCAGATCATTTGCCCTTATTCGCGTACTTCTCCCGGCAGTTAATTGCCTCCAATTAAGTGTTGTGGTGTAGTGCATAAAGCGAGGCAACTGGGACAAGGTGGGGGTCACTGGTGGATCTCTAACCAACCTGTACTAAGCAATTTAGAATAAGCAGGTAACAAAAACAGGCCATGCATCAGAATAGGATCATACAAAAAGCAGTAGCAGTTCTAATGCAAGCATGAGAGGGAAAGAAATGGGCGATATTAGAATAATCAAGGGTGGTTTGCTTGCCTGGAAGATCTGCTGAAAAGGAAGAACTGTCGTCGACGTAGTCGATCACCCGGGCATCATCGGCCGCGGGGTCTACAGGAGAGAAGAGGAGGAAGAAACAGTAAATATAAGCAAATAGATGCAACACTAAGCATGACATGACGATATGCAGAACTAGGTGGTGTTCTAACTTAGTACTACACGTTGCAGACGGAGGGGAAAAAACATTCGAGGAAGAATTCCCGACGTTAGATGGATTCCGTGCAGGTGGAAGAGAGGGGACGGTTCCATGTTCAGCATGATAGGGGCATGTGACCGGTGAACGGACCGCGTATTCGGATTCGTCGGATTTTTCTAAGCAACTTTCATATATAAAACTTTTTCATCCGAGTTATGGATTAATTTATATGAATTTTCAAAGATTAAAGTATTTTCTGGAATTAATTAAATTAACAGAAAGGAATTACTACGTCAGCATGACATCATTGCGATGTCAGCAGTCAACAGGACAGCTGACCAGGTCAAACTGACTAGTGGGTCCCACGTGTCATAGACAGAGGGGCTAACATAGTTTTATTTTAACTAAGCAGAGTTAATTATCTATTGGACCCCACCTGTCAGTGAATCATTAACTAACTAGTTAATTTTAATTATAAAAACATTTTAGTTAAACTAATTATGCGGTAGGGACCGCATGTCAGTGGCATCGGGGGTGCCCAGTCAGTAGTTGACTAGGTCAAACCAGCCAATAGGGCCCACCGGGCCCACACGTCGGCCTCGCAGGGGAGGCCACGCGGCGCCACGTCGGAAGCCGGTGACGGAGCGCTCCGGCGACCAAAGCAACGGTGGCGCCTCGCTGGAGTTGGCCGGAGCCGCACTACAGGGGGCCTCCGGACATGCTGCTTGGACCTACGGGTGCGGCCCGGCATCACGCACACGATGGTGACGACGACCGGCGTCGGGGACGGCCGGAGCATCACCGATGGCGAGCGGAGGCGGCAGCGGCGTTCGGGAGCGTGTTAGGAAAAGCCTACGGGGCGCCAAATCGGCCGCAGCTGGTCGCGTTCGAATGGGCGTTCGACACCGCATCCATCTACGGTGGTGGCGCGGCCCGTAATGGGATGGAACGACGACGGCGAGAGTGGGGCGGACGCCGGCATTCGGCCACGGTTGGAGACGAGGCTAGATGGTTCGGCTAGCGGTGCAGTGGGGCGCGTTCGAACCACGGGGATACGCTGAGCACGTTCCCGCGCTCGGACGGCCATGGCATCGACGGAAGCGACGCGGATGAGCTGCACGGTGGAGCTGAGCTCGGCCATCCATGGCAGCGACGTTATACGCAGCAGAACGAGGGGGAGGCAGGGCGAGGACGTGCAGTGCTCACCGTGCGGGCGCAAGGAGGCCCCGTGAGTGAACGGGAGCACAGAGGGTGGCCGCAGTCGACGGGAATCACCGGCGGACGAGACGGAAGGGGACGAGGTGGATCCGGCACTGTGGTGCCTCCCAGCTCCAACGGCGGGTGACGGTGTCCTGGATTACGGGGTACTCACCATGTCGTCTCCCGATCTATTAGATTGGGCCGAGGCCCCCCATGGCCGTATACTCATGAGCCAGTTCGAACAGCTGCCACATACAAGGAAGATTCCGCAAAGACTTGGCGATCAAGACAAGGACTTCTCCCCACCGGCGTATTCGGCTAGGACTCTTGTTAACCTGGGCCTCTGGTGCATTATATAAACCAAGGCCAGGCTAGTCGATAGAATATACAACATACACGACAACAATCATACCATAGGCTAGCTTCTAGGGTTTGGCCTCTACGATCTCGTGGTAGATCAACTCTTGTACTACTCATATCATCAATATTAATCAAGCAGGACGTAGAGTTTTACCTCCATCAAGAGGGCCCGAACCTGGGTAAAACATCGTGTCCCCTGCCTCCTGTTACCATCGATCCTAGACGCATAGTTCGGGACCCCCTACCCGAGATCCGCCGGTTTTGACACCGACATTGGTGCTTTCATTGAGACTTCCGCTGTGTGATCGGCAAAAGGATCGATGGCTCGCCTGCAGATCAACTACGACTTTGACGTCTTCGTCACTAGTTCGACTGGTCACCTTGGTTTGACCAAGAATTGCGCCCCGTGTTCGGATCACCATGTTTGGACGAGGGCCTTCATCAAACATCAACTCCGGTCTTTATCAAGATCATGGAGGAATCATCTATGGAGCTCGGGGGCTCAACGTCAACGTTGCCCTCAAGCGACCGTGCTGTTTTTCTGGACAGCGAACTCGTATCTGCCGCCACCACCTCCTCGAGTATCGCTTTGACGATCGCTTTGGTGGAATTGTGCGGAATTGAGTCTAAAACAACTCTGGAAAATTTCGTCGAGTTCCGATGGAGGAATCTCTGGCAATCCACGATATACCGGAGCCCAGTCAAATCTAGACGGGAATTTGGATGTGTTTAGGGCATGGTGTCCAGCTTCTAGCTCGGACGTCCTTTGGAAGATCCAACCGTTGATCGAATGCGGAATTACTATATCTACCACCTCTCAAAATTTCGGCTCGATCCGACCGTTCAAACTCCGGGAACCTTCCGATTAGTGCATCACTTTTCGGATCTGTTTTCTGCGCGAAAACGAATCCGACCCGAGTTCATCTTTTTTATGAACGGGATTTCGGACATCCCTTTTGAAGGAAGTTTTGTATGGGGTATTGTGTTTTGTTCCCGAACACATCCCACTAACTTTAAGATATTTTGAACATAATCTTCTGTCGGATTTCAGGTTCCGGCAGACCCTTAAGGTTCGAACACTGGGGTGCGCACGGAGATTACGCCTTCTACCTCCCCGCCTCGCAAGGATCTAAACTACAAAAAAAACTGCGCAAGGGACACAAGATTTATACTGGTTCGGGCCACCGTTCTGGTGTAATACCCTACTCCAGTGTGTGGTTGGTGGATTGTCTCCTGGAGCTGATGATGATGGATAATACAAGGAAGAACAACATCGCGAGGGTCTGTTCTTGGCTGGGGTGTTGAACTGGTAGGAGGAGTTCAGCCACCCTTCTCTTTCTCTCTCTCTTACTCTTACTAGCCAACCGAACCAAAAGCTCGAACCGAACAACCGACTTGAACCGAACCACCCCCCCAGCTATGTGGGCAGCTGACCCTATTTATAGAGGCCCTGGTCCTCTTCCCAAATATTGAGCGGGAAGGGAGCCAACAATGGCAGGCTAATTTGAAGGGGGACAGCAAGTATCAACTATCCTGACAAAAGCAGTCTTCGCATGCGCAAAGCTCTGGTGATGACGCCGTCTTGGGCTCCACGGTGACCTCCGTCTCGTAGTCCTCCTGGTCTTGGTCTCCTTGCACCGAAACGGCAACCTTTGCCTGATGCCTTGGTACTCCGCGACTGCGCTTGACCCCTTTGCACCGAAGAGGAAAGAAGGACGCTGCGCGCGCTGGCACTCGCCTGGCGCCCTGAGTCATCATGGCTTGCCTCATGGGCACCTCGCGAGGTACCACGCCTCGATCTCTCCGCCTCCTCGCGAGCCAGCCTGACGAGGCCGTGCCTGAGGAAGCTCCGTGTCATCCGCCTCGCGAGGCTTGGCCCCTCGCGAGGGTCTTGAGTCTTGTGTTGATGAAGATGGGCCATGCTGGGCCTCCTTTGAGCCTCGCCGCAGGCCGCAGGCAGGCAAGTCTGGGGACCCCCGTTTCCAGAACGCCGACAGTAGCCCCCGGGCCCAAGGCGTGCCCGGACTTGGCCGTGCCGAGAGGCGAAAGGGCGAGGGCGAAGCGCCGCGGGCCCTAACAGCCTGCGGCCTTGGGCGCCGCGTGGCGGTTGATGGGACATGGGCGGCACTGTTCCCCCCACGCCCCCTTATTCTGCGCCCTGCTAGGCGGACTTGTAGTTGCACACAGCCGCTCCCCTACAACGCCACTCTCGCCGAATGTGGGCCTTCTGTGGGCGCGAGGATAACATGAGGCTCCAGGAAGAAGACCTGGCTCCCGCGGCGCTGAAGTCGACGCTCTTGACCTTGGCCGGGGACCCCAATCCTGGCAACGTACGGCAGGGAGGGGCCTTGCTGTATCTCTGCCAGAGCAGGGCCGACTTCTTGAAGCAGATGCCCGTCCTTGATGAGTGGGGGCTGCACCCCGCCGGCCTCCAGGGACCTCGCGAGAATCCAATGGTGGTGACTGCCCTTCCAATCGGCTAAGGCGACTCCTCCTTAACTGGCGGAGCAGGGAGGCAGGAGGCGCCGGAGGCCGAGGGGGCTCCTGATGAGGTGGCAGCGCCGGGTGCTGCTCGCGAGGGGACGGCTCCTGGGACTCGTGCAGCTGCGGCCGAAGGTGGCAAGCAGCCGCTCCCAGCGCCCGGGGCTGGGGCCTTGGAGGTCCCAGCTGCGTCTTCTGGTGAGGTGATGGGCGGCACGCGCCAGGCAGGCGCCCCTGACGCGGGTCGCTCCGATGCTCCATCCTCGCCGCAGGTTGATCCTTGCGCTCTTCTCTTGGGCCGCTTCCGCGTGGACTTTGAGGCCCTCCGAAGGAAAAGGGAGGCCCTGGGTGACGACTTCCCTTGTCGTGTGCTGAAGCGCAGGAAGTACTTCGCCACTGACGAGTAAGTCTTCTTCCTCTCTGGCTCCTGATCCTCTTGTTGCTTTCACTGATCCTTGTTCCACAGGCCCCTTCCGACCGAGCTCGCGGAAGTAGCAGAGGTGCCGCCTCCTTTGGCTTTTCCCCCTCTACCATCCTCAAACGCTCCGAGCAGCTCTGCCCTTGTGGTGAGGGCGTCTGAAGGGGTGGACCATCCCGAGGTGCACCGCGGCCCTTCATTTCCCGCGATTTTCCTTCGCGGGCCCTCTCGGGGAATTGCCAGTCTGCCGTGGGTTTCTCGTCTGGTCGTGGACTGCAACTGGTTGAGGCGCCTCCTGCGCCCTTCATCCGGAGGCGGGCTAGCTCTAGGCTGGGCTTCTGGTGCGGCGCGCCCGGCCATCGCGAGGGCGCCAGCCCCCAGCCCCCCTGCCCGGAGGAGGAACGATGATTCGTGGCCCCCGGCGCTTGCTTGGGGCGGATGATGGTGTGGAAGACGTGCTTGAGCGTGCCCGGGAGCGCCGCGCTCGCCGCCAAGGGTTCCTTCGAAGGGCAACCGACGCGGTGAACTTGCTTGGGGAGGAGCTTGCTGACGAAGACGCGTGCCTGGAGGCTGAGGGCCTGCGCCTGGCTGCAGGGAGGCGTGAGCTGGAGGCCGCCATTGCCCTCGCGTGCCGTCAGCGTGATCTTGACAATGAAGAGGCGAAGGCGTCGCTGGAGGCCTCTCGAGTGGCCCGATCCTAGGCCGCCGAGGAGGCCCGGGGAGCTGATCGGCGGCGAGAGGCAGCGGAGGAGCGGGCTCGTGAGCTCCTGGCCTGGTGCCACTCACTGGAGGAGCAAGCGGAGTTGCGCGAGTTGGCCCTTGCGTCGATGCGGGTGGCCTCCGGTGACCCAACTGAGCTCTAGAGGCGCGAAGAAGCGTTGATGCTGGAAGCCGACGAGCGCACCCGCGAGTACGAGCGGCTGGACACGAGGGAGCGCTTGGTGATGCAGGCGGAGGACGATATCGCTGCACGGGAAGCTCTTGTCCCGGAGGAGGTCAAACGTCGGGTGGCGATGGCGCGCCAAGACCTCAAACGTGAGTTTGAGGGGAGGCTGGAGTTGATCCGGGTCGAAGCTGAGGGGAGGACCGCAGTCTTGAGGGCCAAGCGGGAGGAGGCGACGCGGCTGGCCAACGCCTCCCGGGCCGCCCTCGACGTAGCGAGAGGGGAGTTAGCCGCCTCCCGGGCTGAGGTGCTCCGTCTTCGCCAGCGGGTGGAGGAAGCTGAGGACGTCGCGCGCCAGAACGCGGATGAGATACGTCATCGACAGGTCCTGGAGCACATGCACGGCCCCATGCTCGCTATGCTCCGGGAGAGGGCTAGCGCAGCCTTGAGCAACATCTGTGAGGTGGCTGTTGACGAGCCGCACACAACCAACTATGCTGGCCATCTTCAGTTTTTTACTGCCGTGGTGACACAGCTGGAGGCGCGGTCGGCCAGGGCCGACAGGTTGGTGGAGGAGAGGAGCCGCGCCCTGCTTGGGCACGCCTTTTCTCGTGTCTTCAGTCATCTCCGGAACACGGACTCCTGCTTTGATTTCGACGTTGCCATCGTCCCAGTTCCCCAGGCCGTCCGAGGCGACCTGGCGCACTGGGTGGAAGACAACGTGGACGCCCTTGTCAGGGCCTTCGCTTCGGATGATGACGACGTGATCGTGGCTGCTGACGCGCGGTGCGGTGAGCAGCCCTGACGCCGCTCGTGGCGACGCAGATGACGATGGCGAGCCCGGAGATGCCAGCGGCGGCTCGGGAGGTGCTGCCGAGGACGCATTGGGGGATTGGTCCGACTGAGCGTATGCCGCCCTGTCTTTTTTGCCCTGCATGAATAGAACTCAGGCTTTTGACCTGATGGCCGTGAGAGCATTTTGGGAGGGGAAGCCCCTCATGTAAAACCTGTGTTCATCATCTTAGTAGTTGTCATATTGCACGAGCGCCCGCGCCTGGTGGCTGGCTGGTTTACCTTGGTTTCGCGCTAGCCCCGAAGCAGCCTGTGCGTGGTTGTGACATCTGGGGTGTTCTTTAGTTGGATCTGTAGGATACGGGAGTATCGCCGACGGGGAGCTTCACAGGCATTGGCCTTCTTCACAGGCTCTGGGCCTTTTCCTCGAGCGTGAGAGCTTCACAGGCACTCGCCTTGCTTCACAGGCTCTGGGCCTTTCCTCGAGCACGAGAGCTTCACAGGCTCTGGACCTTTCCTCGAGCACGAGAGCTTCACAGGCACGCGCCTTGCTTCACAGGCTCTGGGCCTTTCCTCGAGCGCGAGAGCTTCACAGGCACTCGCCTTGCTTCACAGGCTCTGGGCCTTTCCTCGAGCGCGAGAACTTCACAGGCACTCGCCTTGCTTCACAGGCTCTGGGCCTTTCCTCGAGCGCGAGAGCTTCACAGGCACTCGCCTTGCTTCACAGGCTCTAGGCCTTTCGTCGAGCGCGAGAGCTTCACAGGCACTCGCCTTGCTTCACAGGCTCTGGGCCTTTTCCAAATAGGGCAACCTCCGCAGGCACCCGAAGATCCTCCCGAGAGGGAGCAACAGCAGCAGTTTGGGTCGCGCACGAGCCAGGCCTGACCGGACTCGCGAGGGGCTCGTGAGGGGAGGCAACTGTGGCGAAGCGGTAACCAGAACGCGAGAAATAGCTCGAGCGAGAATAAGCACCCCTTCCCCAAACACACACAAATCTCAAATTCGAATCAAACTTAAATCCGGCGGGGGAAAAGCTACAGCCAAAGGGAAAGGCAATGAAACAAGACAAAAGGCTGCATCCGGCACCTAGTCTAGTCTTGGGCGTCTTCTCACCAGCACGAAGCTAAGTGATGTCCACTGGGCGTGGGAGGGAGCCCCAGGGCCTGAGGCCGGCACCCCTAAGACTCCGGGGCATGTACAGCCCCACTCATTATTACGTGAGAGTGTTACGGGGCGGCGAGCTTCACAGGTACTAGCCTTGCTTCATATCACCAGACGAGGGCCCCGCCTTGCGCCACACTCTAGTGCCATCAGCAACGACCGGAACCCAGGATGCCGCCCGATGGGGTAGAGCGGTCGCCAGCGGTTCCCCCGACGACCACGGGTCCTCCGCCAGGGGCAGGCCCTGAGGCACCTCCCCAGCAGAGGGCCTACCTCCTGAGAACACCTTGCTCCGAATGCCGCGGTGGTCATGTCGGGTCTCGGCCCCTCTCCTGCAGCCCCCTGTGCCCTCCTCCCGAGGGGTAGGAAATTGTGGGAGCGGGGCAGCCACTTGCCGCGACGACCTGCACCTCCTGCGATCCATGGTTAGCGTATACCTGCTCCTAAAGAATAGTGGTGCCCGATAATCATTGCCTCCAGCGTGGCCAGCGGGACCGTTCTGGGGCTCCTGGAGAGGCTCAGCTTCCAGTGCCTCGTCCCCCCAGCTTGGGCCGAGGAAGGAGCCTTGTCCGTTCTCGTGAGGGTGTCCTTGGTCCACCATGAGGGGCACGTATTCCTCCGTCGCCGTCATCCCGAATGCCACGCTGTGATGCCCCGCACGCCACGCGGTCCCGCCTGTCACGCCAACCGCGGGGTGGCAACGCGGCCGCTCGCTGGGGCTGCGAGTCATGTCGAGTCCTTCTTCTTCACGGGCCGGGGGCGGGGGCAGCACCACCGCCGGTCCGGTGCTGACAGCTTTGCTGGCGTCTGAGTAGCCTTGGAGCCCGCGAGCGCGTGCGGAGCCCCCGCGCGGGTCGCCCTGGGCTTGAGATGGGAGCTGGGTGGAGAAGGGGTGAGCCCTCGAGGCGGCGAAGCCCAGGAGCTCCGCCACCCGCTCCAGCAGCACGTCACGGCCGCCCTCCCGCAGCCTGCACCGCAGCAGTTCTCGGGCCATCATGAGTGCGGCCCTCGAGTTCGCCTGCTCCCGGCGGGTGTACGGTGTCGTGGTCGCAGCGTGATTGGAGGCCCTTGCTGCCGACCGTGCCTGCCGCGGTGTGAGAGTTGCCGAAGTCTGTCCACGTCGCCCGCGGCCCGCAGCGCCCTGCGGACCGCGGGCTGCCTGGGGCACGGGGTCGCCCGAGGCGAGCAGCTCTGCGCGGGCGGGCCATGCAGCCCATGGGTCAGGGTTGCCCTCCTGGTCGCCGGGCATGGTGATGATGATGCGACGGGGCACGGAGCGGTGGAGGACGAATTCCGGCGCACCCCTACCTGGCGCACCAAATGTCGGATTTCGGGTTCTGGCAGACCCTTAAGGTTCGAACAGTGGGGTGCGCACGGAGATTACGCCTTCTACCTCCCCGCCTCGCAAGGATCTAAACTACTAAAAGAACTGCGCAAGGGACACAAGATTTATACTGGTTCGGGCCACCGTTGTGGTGTAATACCCTACTCCAGTGTGTTGTTGGTGGATTGTCTCCTGGGGCTGATGATGATGGATAATACAAGGAATAACAGCCTCGCGAGGGTCTGTTCTTCGCTGGGGTGATGAACTGCTAGGAGGAGTTTAGCCAGCCTTCTCTTTCTCTCTCTCTCTCTCTCTCTCTCTCTCTCTCTCTCTCTCTCTCTCTTTCTTACTCTTACTAGCCAACCGAACCAAAAGCTCGAACCGAACAACCGACTTGAACCGAACCACCCCCCAGCTACGTGGGCAGCCGGCCCTATTTATAGAGACCCTGGTCCTCTTCCCAAATATTGAGCGGGAAGGGAGCCAACAATGGCGGGCTAATTTGAAGGGGGACAGCAAGTATCAACTACCCTAACAAAAGCAGTCTTCGCTCTGGTGATGACGCCGTCTTGGGCTCCACGGTGACCTCCGTCTCGTAGTCCTCCTAGTCTTGGTCTCGTTGCACCAAAACGGCAACCTTTTCCTGATGCCTCGGTACTCCGCGGCTGAGCTTGACCCCTTTGCACCGAAGAGGAAAGAAGGACGCTGCGCGCGCTGGCACCTGCCTGGCGCCCTGAGTCGTCATGGCTTGCGTCATGGGCACCTCGCGAGGTACCCCGCCTCGATCTCTCCGCCTCCTCGCGAGCCAGCCTGACGAGGCCGTGCCTGAGGAAGCTCCGTGTCATCCGCCTCGCGAGGCTTGGCCCCTCGCGAGGGTCTTGAGTCTTGTGTTGACGAAGATGGGCCATGCTGGGCCTCCTTTGAGCCTCGCCGCAGGCCGCAGGCAAGCAAGTCTGGGGACCCCCGTTCCCAGAACGCCGACATCTTCAATATCATGCTGGTGTCAAACCGGTCCGGCAATATTACTCCACGGCTGCCGACCTGCGCTAGACACGTCGTCACTTTAGCCGAGCTCAACTTCTTCGGATCATCATCTCGGCAAGCCGAACAAAAGTCCGGCATCGCGAAGGATAAATCATCATCAACATCGCCGCCCCATGGATTACACGGAGCGGGCATACCGGCATCGCCGCACGGTCGCTTCATCAAGCCGGCATCGACCACGTCACGACCTGCATCGACAGGGCCGCACTATTGCTTCTTCAAGCTGGTGTCCATCACGCCGACCTACTTCGACTCATCGGCTAATGTCGAGGCTTCGACATCTCGGCTGGACCGGGGGCTTCGCCATCTCTTCATCAACCTACTCCGGACACTTCGGCGTCACTAGCGGACCAGCTCCGTCACGTTAGCTAGGCCGAGGGCTTTGCCTCGGCGAGTCAACCTTTAGCACCATTGCCATGCCGTCGTTTTATCGCCCATCAGGCAATGGGTGTGCGGAGCGAGTCCCAATTTTGGGAATCACCTTCCTTCGGATTGCTACAACAAATAAACCAGGTGCTATTAATCCCAGTATTTTTTGCTTGTCTGGGTTCATTTTTCCCAAAGAATTATTACTCTGGTATGTACACAGGTCTATCAAATGGTGACTGCATTAACGACGGTCGCGTGGGGGTTCGATCAGTTTCCGTACATAGTTCGGCGAACGCCGCATCCGGAGCTCGGACCGACCTGTGAATTCAGGCTTTGCCACGCCTTTACTACATCACGCCGACGCCCTGCATCGACATTGACTTCGGCGCCAGGCCATATTTCTTCTATTCCTCACTTTGCATAAATTATTTATTATGCAACATTTTTGTTAATTATCATTATTACTATTATCTCCGGTTTGCACTATTTTTTGTGCAGAGGAAAATGATCCGGGGACTTCGGCGTCACTCTGCCGGTCTGCATTGATCGTGCTATGTCACCACTTTGGTGTGTCGAGCTCTCCGCTCTGCCACCTCGGGACCAGCTTGGGGGTGGAACCTTGCCCCGCACCAAGCTCGGACCGCGTCATCAATACCGAACACATTACCCAGCTAAGTCGCTTTCATGCTCAAAGCTTTAATTTCTAACTTGTGTTCGGTTCGACCAAGCATTATGCTTTTTTGGAAAAAAGTTGCTTGTAAAAAATTTTCCTTGTCCAAACTTTGTTTGTGACACATAAATTCAAATACCCAATTCATTTGGGGGCTTCTTTCATGAAGCTTTTCCTCTTTCATATGATTATACTTGTACGGCTTCGTTCCTTGTTCGTGTATTACGCCACAATATGCACCATATTGACTTAAGCGATTTGCAAGCTGGGTTGCCTCGCTCCTGTGTTTACCCCTGCGTTCCCGATTGTTCGGCTAGGGAGTAAAGGGAGCACCTCTGCGATTGTCACGATCGGGTCACCCGAGCCGGACCGCAGACTAGGTGAAGCCGAAAGCTAGCGCTCTTATTGTTTTCAATGATGGTCGGCACACAACGGAACTCATGAGTACAAAAAATCTATTGCACAAGTCTCATAATAACAATGAGCACCGAAGAAAGGCATCGGTGGGGGTACTATTTTCTTTGAAGATGCTTCTTACACTTTGCAGTAATATAGCATAAGTTCCCTGAGCGCGCTTTGTCTGTTACAGCCTTATGGCCTGATTGCCTGGTTATTGGAAACACCGTCGATATTCTCGACAGATGGCGTACATAACACTTTTCGGTCCTTGACCGAAGAGGGAGAAGCCGACAGTCGGTTAAGACGCGTTTAAAGTTCGGTTGAACATAGATATGATATAAGTACTTCGGTACATGGAATCATTCTTTTACAGTTTTACTCAAGTCACTTGGGGGCTCTTAACTTTATTTGAGCCATTTTATAATAAGTGTTCTTCTTCTTAGTCGTTGCAAAGTTTTATTATTATTATTATTTATCACTCCTTTTTTCGACGCGAGTGTGCGATCACTAGCCGGGGAGCCTAATTTCTCTCTCAAAGCCGCTAGAGTTTAGTTTGCTAAACTGGACTAATGAGAAGTACTTCGCCCTCGGGATAGGAGGTTGAAGCCATAGGCTGACCCACTTGAAGTCTTGAGATAGGATGTATCATGTTAAAGCACGACAGAAGCACTTCTTTTTTCTAAGACCAATTTTCGGATTGGCACCGAACACTTGATCTTGTTCGAACGTCATGTTTTTACTGACGTTTCTTGGTTTTCCAAGCTTTTTGGCACTTTTAAACTATTTGTGCTTTTCCAGCATTAGTCTCGCAGTGCAACACCGGACACCTTTAGGGATTCGGCAAAAACATTCTCAGATATTGCTATATATGCATCGGTTTCGAATTGTGTCTTCGGTCAATAGTTGGGTTGCCCGGCTCCTGCACTTGCTTGCTATGTTCCATTTTGTTCGGCTAGGCGTGCAAAGGGAGAACCACTGCGATTGTCCTTCCAGCTCACATGGTTAAGCACCTTAGTGGAGAAAGTCGAAAACTGACTGTCACAATAAGCGTAAACAGGTCAGTGATCCGATGACTATGACGGGCCATTCATAACATTGGCCGAAGTGTTTGTGGCTTGACCTCGATTGTCGCCGAACACTACCGGGGGCTATTAACTGGCCTCCCAAACTAAATCCTCGATATTTTGCTCTTACATTCGAGCTGAGGTTTCATGATCATGCTTAGCATGACAACCCAAAGAAAGGAACCGATAGCAGGACTATTTTCTTTGGAATACATTTCTTCTATTAAACAGTAATATAACATATCTCTCTCCGTACCTTTGTTTATAAAACTGTGTGGCCAGATTGCCTTGTTTGTCGTAAATCTTTGCCCTCATAAAGGCTTTATAAAGTAGGACAAACACTCCTCGGCTACTGGCCAAGGAGGTGGAAGCCGATGGTCGGTCAACAAAGTTTTGTACAATGCGGATCCGAGCATTAATGACGTAAAGTACTTGGATACATAGAGTCATTACACATAATTTGTGATTTTACTATGGATATTGATCCTTAATTCGGCCACCCGTGCCCACATTAAGGCTCGGGGGCTACTGGGCTTCGGGCTTATTATTTACAAATATTAAAGGGGCATATCAGTCCCCTGATCTGGTGTTGCCACCCGACCAGTGTCTCGGGGGCTACTGCATTGCTTGTCCAATGCAGAAAATTTTATGTGCAATATAGTTTCCGAGGAAATTTTGATCCTCAGGTTGGTCGGCCGCACCCAACCTGAGTCTCGAGGACTGAGCACGCCGCTTTTAGTGTCCCGAAGTATTCTGCCGAGCTTGGACTTGATCCTCAGGCCGATTTTGCAAATCAACCTGAGTCTCAGCGGCTACTGGGATTAGCGGTCTTACGTCATCCTTCACGTGCATCTCGGGTTTTAGACCGATACACACCTTGAGGGCTATTGGCTGTATATCTCGGCAGAGAATAAATTGCACCAATAAAAAATATTCATAAAAATCGGCCCACATTCGGGGTGGTGCACCACCTCGGAAGCAGGCCGGCATAAAGCTCGGGCGCTAGTGGCTGGCTCCATAGAGGGCATTTCCGGCATTAAGCTCGGCTAAACTCCTTCAAACTTCTTTGAACCAAGGTGATTTATGACACCTCGGATATAGTCCGGCGTTGGAGCTCGGATACAGTCCGGCGTTGGAGCTCGGATATATAGTCCGGCGTTGGAGCTCGGATACATTCCGGCGTTAGAGCTGGGAAGCGGTCCGGCGTTGGTGCTCGGTTGCAAAAGATACCTCGAATACAGTCCGGCGTTGGAGCTCGGACGCAAGAGGACGCTGCCGCCGGGAACAACTTCAAACCCGAGGTGTGGCATAAAAATAACAAGGCATTGGTAAAGGCCGGAAATTTAAAGGGGATCCTCGTATACCCGACGTGTAAACCTGTCGAATGCATTTTGGCGATCCTCAAGATCGAAGATGAGAAGATTTGTTGAACCAGTTTTCAAGACCGACGACCGAAGATGAAGAATGGTTCGGAAGAATCGGGGAGCGTCCCTAACTTGAAGACCGGTTCAGGGGGCTACTGACGGTGTCCTGGACTAGGGGGTACTCACCATGTCGTCTCCCGATCTATTAGATTGGGCCGAGGCCCCCCATGGTCGTATACTCATGGGCCAGTTCGGACAGCTGCCGCATACAAGGAAGATTCCACAAAGACTTGGCGATCAAGACAAGGACTTCTCCCCACCGGCGTATTCGGCTAGGACTCTTGTTAACCTCGGCCTCTGGTGCATTATATAAACCAGGGCCAGGCTAGCCGATAGAATATACAACATACACAACAACAATCATACCATAGGCTAGCTTCTAGGGTTTAGCCTCTACGATCTCGTGGTAGATCAACTCTTGTACTACCTGTAAGTGCATCTAGTGCCACCCCTAGTTGGTTTTGGAGTATTGACGACAAACCTAGTTGAGGGACTAATGTGTTTGTGAGAATTGCAGGATAACACAGGTAGAAGTCCCTCATTGATTCGGTTTTCCCACCAGAGATGACCCCTAAAAATGTATGAAGACATTGATGTCAAAGGTGGTATATGAAGATATTCACATTGAAGACTATGACAAGAGAAGACACCGCATGAAGCCTATGGAGCTCGAAGACTTAGATCTTTCATAGCTCTTTTTTTTCTTCTGTGTTGAGTCATAGGAACCACCGTACTGTTAAGTGGGGTCCAAGAGAACCAGTCAGAATGACTGAAGTGATGCTTAAACATAAACCTATGTCTTCGAGTGAAGACTATGAGAGCAAAGCTTGTCTAGAGTCGGACAAGTCAGCTTTGCTTGTAGCCCAAGTAAAGTTGCCGTGTGAGTTTGAAATCTGACCATTGGAACACGTGTCAGTTCCTTAGTGACCCAGGGTCATTTCGGACAAATCAGGTCGGGTTGCCTAGTGGCTATAAATAGCCCACCCCCTACAACCATAAACGGTTGGCTGCTCAGATTCAGAGTACGGCTTTTGTCATTTGAGAGCAACCCACCTCGAAGCCTTTGAGAGAGAATTCCTTGCGAGGATAAAGCCCTAACCACCCAGAGCCAAAGAGAATTAGGCATCACTTAAGTCTTCTTGTCTGAGTGATCTGAAGACTTATTACACTTGAGGACTGTGCATCCTCCAGCCGGTTAGGCGTCGCGTTCTGAGCATCCAAGAGACATTGTGGATTGTCGGTGAACGAAGTCTTTGAAGGTTTTGGCGTCTACCTTGAAGACTTACCAGAGTGATTGGGCGAGGTCTGTGTGACCTTAGCTCAAGGAGAATACGGTGAGGACTGGGTGTCCTGAGCTGCGTGTTCAGGACTGGGTGTCCGGGACTGTGTGTCCTTTGGTTTAAATACCTAGCCACCCTAACCAGACATACAGTTGTCACAGCAACTGGAACTGGTCCAACAAATCTTTGTCTTCAACGAGTCACTGGTTTCATCCTTCCCTTCTCTTTACTTACTGTTACTCTATGTGAAGTCATTGTATGTTTGCTCAATCTTTTGTATTCACTGAGTGACTGTGTGATCGGTTTGGCTGCTTAATATCTTCCTGCCTGATCCTTACTACCTAGCTACTATCAGTCATTGTCCTTTCACTTCATTGAATACATGACTATGGTTTATCTAGTGTAGTCTAACTTCCGCTGCATGGTAATAGGTTTATTTCTATCGTTTGTCTTCGAAACTTCCATGTTTTGAAGACTTTCATAAAAATCGTCTATTCACCCCCCCTCTAGTCGATATAACGCACTTTCAATTGGTATCAGAGCAAGGTGCTCCCTTGCTCTGTGTGATTCGGTTTAACCACCTGGAGTTTTAGCTATGTCGACTGCAGGGATAATTAAAATCTCCGCTGTGTGCCCCGTCTTCGATGGAACTGAATATCCCTACTGGAAGAATAAGATGCACATGCATCTTGAAGCCATTGACGTCGACCTATGGTATGTCGTCAAGAACGGCGTTCCCAAGGCTGGAGAAGGTGTCACTGATGCTGATGTCAAGAAGTTCGTTCAACTGGACTCTACTGCCAAGAACATTATCTGTGGTCATCTTACCAAAGGACAGTATGGCCGTGTGAGCGCTTTGGAAACATCTAAGCTGGTCTGGGACTGGCTCTCCAAGGTCAATGAAGGCGTCTCAACCCAGAGAGATCAGAGAATCAACGTTCTTCGCAACCTCTTCAACCGCTTCAAGTGAAATGACAATGAGAATGTCTAGCTCACATTTGACCAACTCACTGACATCACAAATGAGCTTCAAGCCCTCGGCACCACTGAGATCACCAAGCATGAAGTCGTCAAGACACTACTGAGATCACTTGACAGTTCGTTTGACACCCTAGCCCTGATGATTCAAGAATGGCCTGATTTCAAAACACTCGATCCGTCCGACATACTTGAGAGGCTCAACACACATGAGTTTCAGCTGTCTGAGAAAAGAGATATCTACGGTCCAAACTATGGGCGAACTCATGCCCTGAAGGCAAAAGCTGTCTCCTCATCTGAAGAAGAATCTGACAGCAGTTCTGATGATCCTGAAGACATTGGAAAGGAACTTACTATGCTTTTAAAGAAGTTCCAAAGATTCACCAAGAAGAAAGGCTTCAGAAAGTCTTCACGATCAAGCTCAAGGAATGATGAAGCTTCTGCTCATGACTACAAGAAGAAAACATGTCACAAGTGCAAGAAAACTGGCCACTTCATCTCTGAGTGTCCGTAGTGGGACAATGAGAACAAAAAGAAGAAGAAGAGCAAGGAATATGACTCTGACGACAAGAAGAAGAAGAAGAAGAAATTCTCAAAGTCCTCATCCAAGTCTTCCTCAAAGTCTTCATCACACAAGAAGAGTTCATCTGGCAAGGCACGTGCGTTTGTTGGCAAGGAAATGGATTCAGAGGAGGAGTCTGCTTCTGAGGAGGCGGAGGTGGAGTCTGAGGAGGAGTCCGATTCTGGCGTGGCAAGTCTGGCTACAACATACGTTGCCAAGTCCATCTTCAACACTGAAGACAATGACTTCACCACCGACGCTGATGCAAATGACAAGGACGACTCTGCTCCTACCTACTGCTTCATGGCACGCGGTGCCAAGGTAAACACACGCACTACTCACTATCAAACATCTAGTGACGATGACTCTGATTGTGATTCAAGACCCAGCTACAAAACACTTGCTAAAATTGCAACTGAACAACAGAAAGCCATGGAACATATTCAAAAACTGTTAGACAAAAGTGATGATCTATTGGGCGCTGAAATGACTCGATCTGAATCCTTAATTGGAGACATAAAAAATCTTCACGTTAAGTATGAGGAACTTGAAAGTCGTCATGCAACGCTCGCAACAACTCATGAAAATCTTTCCTATGATTATCTTCAAAGGAAGCAAGATCTTGAGAAATTGAGAGCGGCTCATGAAGATCTTCAAAAGGAAAATGAGTCACTTCGCGCCGAACAGATCAGTTCCGCTCAGGAAGGATTTGAACCACCATGTCTTAAATGCATTGAGCGTGATAATGCTACTTCTGTTGCTGAATGTTCTACTACTGCTACTGTTGCAATATCTTCAACTATTGATGTGGTAACTAACCCCTCTACTGAGGATACTACTGCGATTGCTGATGAGAATGCTAGGTTGAAGACATTGCTTGAAACAGGGATGTACAAAAGTCTTAAAGGGCATCAGACACTATGTGATGTCCTCAAAAGGCAGATTCTGAACCGAAACCCGAGGAAAGAGGGTGTCGGGTTCATAAGGAAAATGAATGCTGATGGCTCTTACTGGAAACCCGAGCAGTATCCCAAAACCACATGGGTTGCTGCAAAGGAACCTTCAGCAGATCCATCTAGTCTATCTGGCTTCACTTGTGCTAACCCCATTGTCATTGATGAATCCTTTGATGCAAACTATAAACTATTTAAGAATCAGAATGGTGAAGTGTTTGCCAGGTACATTGGTACTAACTGCAGGAATGGACCGCCTATGAAGAAGATCTGGGTGCCCAAAAAGTGTTTGGAAAATCTTCCTGTGAATGTCATCATGACACCACAGATGAAGAAGACAAACCCCAGACCACAGGCTTCATATGGCCCAAAGGCTTCATACAGACAGAGGACTCATCTGAGTCGCACTAATGCAAATGTTTTGCAGGGAAACCATACTCAGGCCTATGAATATGAGCGCAGTTCATCGAACCGCCATGTTCATAAGACCAAAAACTATTCTGCTTATGCTTATGAGTATTATTGTCCACCTGCGACACTTTTTTCTAGAGCCCCAAAGCCAAAGTTTTCAGACGCTGCACTTAGACTTATCGCTTCTAAGCCACCCTTGAAGTTGTGGGTGGTTAAGAAGGCTTAACTCTCTTTTGCAGGGAAAGGTCTCCCGCAGAAAACCAAAATCTTCTGACGCTATCGCCGGGGACCTTAAACATCTTGTAGGGCGCAAGATCAAATGCCCGAATGGTCTTACTATGTACTTCGTTCCTGAATCGCTTGCTACTCTCCCTATCAGTCCTAATCTGGATCTAAGCTTTCATAACCCACTGGCTCGTCAAATGTTTTTGCTTCACAACTCTCTTCGTGAAGCCTATCCCCCTAACTGCACTGTAGGGTACGACACCAGCGTCTACAGAATGGATTATTGATAGTGGGCGTACAAATCACATGACTGGCAAAAGAAGTCTTCTGATGGACTCAACCTTATTTCCATCCAAAAAGAGCCACATCATATTTGCTGACACTGGTAAAAGTAAGGTATTGGGTCTAGGTAGAGTTGCAATCTCAAAGGATCGACACATGGATAAAGTCATGCTTGTTGAATCCCTTGCTTTCAACTTAATGTCTGTCTCAATGCTATGTGATTTGAACATGATCGTAATATTTGGAAAATATCGTTGCCTTGTTCTAATGGAATCTGACAAGTCTCTAGTGTTTGAAGGGTATCGGAAAGATGATCTGTATGTGGTAGATTTCTCAGCAGGACCACAGCTTGCCGTATGTCTTCTAGCAAAAGCTTCAGAATGCTGGCTCTGGCATCGAAGGCTTGGGCATGCTGGCATGAGGAACCTCCACACCCTTGCAAAGAAGAAGAATGTCAGAGGCATCGAGGGCATCAAGTTCAAGAAAGATCACTTATGCGGTGCATGTGAAGCAGGAAAGATGACGAGGGCCAAACATCCCTCGAAGACAATCATGACTACTACTCAACCCTTCGAGCTGCTTCACATGCATCTTTTCGGTCCCACTCATTACTCAACTCTTACTACTACTGCTTGTCTCTATGGCTTTGTCATTGTTGATGATTATTCTAGATACACTTGGGTGCATATAATCCTTTACAAGACTGAAGTGCAGGATGTCTTCAGACGCTTCGCCAATCGAGCAATGAACAACTATGGCGCCAAGATAAAGCACATCAGAAGTGACAATGATACTGAATTCAAGAACACTAGCCTTGATACATATCTTGATACCTTGGGCATCACACATGAATTCTCAGCCCCGTACACGCCACAGCAGAATGGCGTCGTCGAACGCAAGAACAGAACACTCATTGAGATGGCCAGAACAATGCTAGATGAATACAAGACTCCAAGAAAATTCTGGCCTGAAGCCATTGATACTGCATGCCACACAATCAATCGTGTTTATCTTCACAAGCTTCTGAACAATACATCGTATGAGCTCTTCACTGGCAAGAAGCCAAATGTCAGTTACTTCAGAGTATTTGGCGCAAGGTGCTGGATCAAGGACCCACATCACACTTCAAAGTTTGCCCCAAAAGCACATGAGGGTTTTATGCTTGGATATGGAAAGGATTCGCACTCCTATAGAGTCTTCAATCTCTTTCATTACAAAGTGGTTGAAATAGTGGATGTGCGGTTCGATGAGACCAATGGTTCACAAAGAGAGCAACTGCCAAATGTGCTAGATGAAGTTCCATCCAGCGAATCAATCAAGCTAATGGGAACTGGAGAAATTATACCTTCTGAAGCTCATCCTGAAGAAGAACTTATCATCTCAGCACCTGCTCAACATGAAGACAATGCTCAGCCTGAAGACATTCCCTCTAACAGTGACAATGATCAGCAAGAGCAAAATCTTCGCCCTATACATCCTCGCGTTGCCAATGAAGTGCAGATTGAAAAAATAATTGATAGCATCAATGCACCCAGTCCACTCACTCGTTCAAAGGCAACTCAGCTGGCAAATTTCTGTGGGCACTTCTCATTCGTCTCAATAACAGAACCCAAGAAAGTGGAAGAAGCCTTCATGGAACCTGAATGGATTCAAGCTATGCAAGAAGAGCTTCAACAGTTTGAGCTGAACAATGTATGGGAACTGGTTAAGCATCCTGATCCTCGGAAGCACAACATAATAGGCACAAAATGGATATACCGCAACAAGCAAGATGAGCATGGTCAAGTTGTCAGAAACAAAGCTCGTCTAGTTGCTCAAGGATATACTCAAGTGGAAGGCATTGACTTCGATGAAACATTTCCTCCTGTAGCTAGACTTGAAGCCATACGCATACTGCTGGCCTATGCAAATCATCATAACATACTTCTTTATCAAATGGATGTGAAGAGCGCCTTTCTCAATGGCAAGATTGAAGAAGAAGTGTATGTTGCACAACCACCTGGCTTTGAAGATCCAAAACATCCTGATATGGTATACAAGCTCAACAAGGCACTGTATGGCCTCAAACAAGCCCCTCGGGCCTGGTATGACACACTCAAATACTTCCTGAAGAGCAAAGGCTCCATACCTGGTTCCCTCGACCCCACTCTCTTCACGAAGACATATGATGGTGAACTGTTTGTGTGCCAAATATATGTGGATGACATTATCTTCGGCTGCACCAATCAGAAGTACAGTGAAGAGTTTGGATACATGATGCAAGAGCAATATCAGATGTCCATGATGGTAGAGCTGAAGTTCTTCCTCGGTCTTCAAATACGACAGCAACGCAATGGCATCTTCATATCTCAAGAGAAGTATCTCAAAGATTGCCTTAAGAAGTTCGGTATGCAAGACTGCAAAGGGTTCACGACGCCAATGCCAGCCAAGCATCATCTGGGTCCTGATGACAATGGTAAAGAGTTCGATCAAAAGGTATACCGCTCCATGATTGGTTCCTTGCTTTATCTATGTGCATCTAGGCCAGATATTATGCTTAGTGTTTGCATGTGTGCTTGATTTCAAGCGGCACCAAAGGAGTCGCATCACTTAGTTGTGAAGCGAATTCTTCGATATTTGGCTCACACCCCAACTCTAGGATTATGGTATCCAAAGGGCTCAGAGTTTGATCTGGTTGGATTCTCGGATGCTGATTATGCTGGTGACAAGGTGGATCGCAAGTCTACATCAGGCACATGTCATTTTTTGGGACGATCACTTGTTTATTGGTCTTCAAAGAAGTAGAACTGTGTATCTCTCCACTGCTGAATCTGAATACATTGCTGCTGGATCTTGCTGCGCTCAGCTTCTATGGATGAAGCAAACCCTCAAGGACTATGGCATTCATCTGAAGCAAGTGCCACTCTACTGCGACAACGAAAGCGCCATCAAGATTGCCAACAACCCTGTTCAGCACTCGAAGACAAAGCACATTGAAATTCGTCATCACTTTCTCAGAGATCATGTTGTGAAGGAAGATATTGATATCATACACGTCAACACTGAAGAGCAATTGGCAGATATCTTCACCAAGCCCTCGGATGAGAAGAGATTTTGCAAGTTACGGTGTGAGCTAAATATCCTGGAATCCTCAAATGTCATGTGATCATGCACACATCCTAACCCTTATGCATATTGATGACTTAGATGTGCAACACACGAAGTAAAGTATATCTTCAATTAATGAAGACATACATTCTAAGTGTGAATACATTAAAGTGGAATTTGACTTCAGAGCGCCACGATAATTGTGCGCCGTGTCTGGGTCTAATACTTCCTATACGGTGGGTAACGCCACCACCAAATGTTCTATTTGAAGTGTTTCACTCAAGGCGTTATCTTGCTATGTCTTCACATTTGGTCTGGTTTCAATCTCAACACGTTTTCATGATTATCTTCACTATGTTGATTATATATATATATATATATATATATATATATATATATACTAGTGTTCTGTCCTCTACAGCATTCACTTATAGCTATGTCTTCTTGTTGAATCTTTTGATCTAAGTGAATGTGATCGGACCCTAACCTCTCTGTGCTTTCTATCTCAAACTCTATCTCTCCAAGTCATATGCATTCTATTGAAACTGTCGAATGTCTTCTCTGCGTCCTTGTCAGCTGAAGATACAGAGACAAACATTAAGTCCGTTTTCAATGCTCATTCCTCCACATGAAACCCGGAGAAGTAGGAACGACCACCCGACAATCTAGGCGTGCGTGGGACGTGGAGCAAACTGCATGATGGCCACGTGTTCCTCAGATGTGAATCGCCAGGGGCACCTGTGTAATAACATAGTGCTGCCCCTGTACATATAAATACACCCTTCACAGCGGTCATTATCTCTTCTTCCACTCTTGCACGAACCCTAGCGCCACCGCTAGCCCTCGACGACGCCAGCGATGAAGCTCTTCACTACCGCAACCTCTCCGACGCCATCTTCACGCCGACCGCAGACATCATCCTCTCCGCCGTCACCGTAGGTGTCCTCCGTCGCCAAGTTAGGGCACGGAAGATCAAACTGCTCGGCCTTCTCTTCCACTCCGTCTAGCAGTTCCCAGTGTGGTAAATAAAACTTCTTTTTATGGCCCCTTTTGATCCTATGACTTTGTCACTTTCTACCATAAGAAGTTTCTATTCACACAAGCTAGATCTCTTTCCTACTGCATCTCAAAACATGCCTAGTATATTCACTTATGCTCACAAGTAGTTAGATTCCTCACTTGTACTGATCTCCGGATTCGTACAAATCTGGAACCAACTCCTTATCTATGAGTGAATGTCTTCGCATGATGAGGTCAATGTCTTCTAAACTAATTTATTGTCAAAATCTTCTGAGAATGCATATGACCTCTTCCCCTTCCCTCCCACCTTAATGCTGTCACAGGTACATGTCCGTGGGAGAATCCCTTGGTTCTCATAGTCTGCATTCATTTGCAGAATTCTTACAGCATCATATAAATTCTCCCGAAGCCAGTTCCTGTTTGTCCAGCAAGAGAAAACCTTTGAAGCCTTTGAACGTTTTGAAGCCTTTCAGTTTGAAGTTCATGGCTGCAGAGAAGTCAGTAAGGAAGGGTGGCAGACAGTGTCATGGGGGAACATCAAGAGATTTGCCTGATGACCTCTCAGAGTTGTACAAAACAGATCCTGAAGAGGATTATAATCAGCGCAAGACCCGAATCCAATGGATTCGAAGATATTGGGCAGAACAGTGGTTCAAATACTGGTTTGTGACCCAGGAATATGCTGAGAAAAATGCCATCAAGAGACCGTGGGGAGATATCCTGTACAAGAATCTTCAACCCAGGTCCAGAGAAGAAGCCATTGAGCAATGCTTCTATCCCTGCATGGTCCATGGGCCACAGCCTGCAGATGCACACCCATGGTCACTACTCTGGTGTCGTGACGACAATCTGTTCAAGCGCAACTTCCAATTTGCCAAGAACTCAGCGAAGCAGAACAAGAAGTCTTTTGGGTTAGACTTCAACCCTGGTCCTTCTGCTCCAAGGGCTGACGGCACACGCGATGCAGAACCCAATGTCGTCGGTCCTTTCTACAATGTGGCAGGTCTCATCACCCATATCTTGGTTCAAGGGACAGCCGTGAACGAGCCTGTTGCTGACGCTGAATCAGATGAAGCGCCTGCAGCGCCAACGCCAAAGAAGTTGAAGAAGCCCAAGGCTTCAAAGCCTGCCCCTTCACCGAAAATCTCAAGGGCGAAGCCACTGGCAACTGCACCTCCTGAAGACAGTGTGTAGTCTGAAGACTTGTCATGCGTCTCCAAGCCCCAGAAGAGCAAGATGCCTCTGCCACACACCGGCCAAGAGCTCATAGCTGCTGCCATTCTGCGCAATGATGACATTGATCTGTCAAGTGATGAAGATCTCGCAGATGACGCTCTTGAGCAACTCATCAAGAGCAAGGAAGAAGCAGAAATTTTCAATGACCTGCCGCTCTTTGATGTCACCATCATTCACAACTTCATTGATGAATGGTTTGACATGCCAAACATCAGCTTTGATGATCTGCAGCTACCCATTGGCCTCAGTGTCGCCTTCCATGGCGCCATTGCTTCAGAACTAGCCATCGCCCAGCGCGTTGTTGAACCGAAGCAGAAGATTGACTATGAAAAGGCTCAGTTCAAGAAGCATATGGCCAAGCTCAGCGTGCAAGATGTGAAGAACTTCAAGATCATGATGCATGAGCTCAAGGAAGCCTTTCTGAAGAAACATGCAGAAGCTCAGGGTTCGCGTGAGCGCATGAAGACTCTGGCTGACAGATGTGTGCAAGCCTACAATGAGGCAGAGAAGCGCAAGGCCCTTGGGCGTCCTGGCATCGACCCCAGGATGGCTACAAAGAAGAAGAAGAAGAAGCTTGTTACGGCTGAACCCGATGCACCAAGGGAGGAAGCAGTTCCAATTGTCTTCCCTACAAGAATGACTGGCTCGAAGCCAAAAAGCTGGTCAACAGCTTCAGAGCTCAAGAAGACGAGGACTGCTGAGGCTGAAGTGAGGAAAAGGAAATATCCTGAAGCCTCTCCTACTACCCCCTCCGAGAAAAAGAGAAAGACCAAGAAAGATAGGGCTGCTCCCACAGAGCCCTTGGTTGTTGAACCCATTTCCATGGTTCACCCCGACGCCAGTCCACAAGAACGCCAACTGACCATCCATGTGCCTGCTTTCACAGAGGCTCATGAAGCTGAAGACATTCCAGCAGCTGATCCCATCGCTGCTGAAGACATTGGTCAACATGACAATGTAGAAGATGGTGCAGTCCTTCCTCAGTTCGAGAACAGCGAACTCATCAGCATTGGTCGTCCTCTGACACCAATCGCTCAGGATGCTTCATGGGCGGATCGCCCACAAGAGGAAGAAGACAATGAGGCCCAGCCAACTCCATCTGCACATGCGTCGCCTGCGTTGCGGAAGAAGAAGTTCTCAAGGCCTCAAGTCTCCGCTGAAGACATTCCGGCTGCATCAGCCACGGAAGAAGAAGTTCCACAAGTTCCCAACCCCCTGTCCCATCAAGAAGCAATTCTCGAGGAGAACGTGCTTGTGACCGACCCTCTAGCTCGTCAAGTGGAGGATGAAAATCTTGAGGCTGCCACAACCACCAATGAAGCTAATGTGGAGCCCTCCTCACCAAAAACATCAGAAGACAATGAAGCCACTGATCCTAACACTTATGTTCCTGAGTCTGCTGCCGGTCCTCGGTTCGACTATCATGTTGAGCACAGGCCTCAGGTCCAGAAGCCAATCCCAAGATTGCCAAGGTTACCAGGTCCTGCATCAGCACCTGGCTCCTTCAACATCAATGGCTTCAGAGCAGACAACACATTCTTCAATAGCTCCAGGAACCCCTACTCTAGGGAAAGAATATCATCTGATCGGTTCTGGAGCTATCAGCAGCGAAGCTATTACTCATGCATTTTTTACAACCAAGGTCGTATCTTCCCACACAAGCGCCTTGACATTGAAGCTATAGCTGGTCTGCCCTGTCTGGAAGAAGCTTTGGATTGCTTCAAGGAAGTTGAACTGCTGCCATTTGTCACTGACCAAGAGCATTGGAATGAAGAGTTGCTGCTCCAGTTCTATGCCACACTTCACATCCGCGGATATAACAGAGATCGAAAGACTTGGGTCCTTGAGTGGATGACTGGCAACGTTCATCACGAAGCTAAAGCCTTTGACATCATTGAGCTTACTGGCTTGCCCACTCCCGGCGATCTCTATGAGCATGGCTGTCAGCTTCACAGTGAAGCTGTTGAGAGCATCTTTCAGAAGCCTGAACCGAATATGAGTCAGATGCTGAGTGTGATGAAGCGATTGCCACGGAGTTCCTTGTTGAAGACCTTGAGTATCTGCCAAGGACCATTTATCATATCATAAGGCGAACTCTCTGGCCAATCAAAGGACATTCTCCCCATGCCAAGCTGGAAGGTGCAATGAAGACTTTGGTCTTCTATATTCTTCATGGAAAATGCTTCAATACCCAAGATTTCTTCATTCGCCAACTTGCTGCATCTGGCTCTGATCTGTTCGGGCTGAAGTTCTACGCCCCTTGGGTGATGCGGCTGATCAAACTTCACTCTGCTATCTCATATCAGCCATCTGCCCGCAACCATAGGATCTTCTTGCCTGATGTGGATATGTCTACTAAAGCCATCTATCCTGAGCCTGCCAAGGAACCTTTAAGTCTTCAGAATGCAGAGCATCAGAGTTTCACTCAGAACATTGAAGGTGTTGAAGCAGTCGCTCGGGTGTATCCTTTGGCTGGCACTACACGTGCACCACACCCAGCTCTCACTGAAGCCACTGACAGCACAATTGCTCCACGACCCAAGAAGCGCACTCGTATTCTCAACGACCGAGAGCTTCTTGTGGCTCTTCATCAGAAATAGGACAGGCATCATGACTTGCTGAAGCGTCAGATGCAAAGCCTCTTGGTGGATGTTAATCGCATTCGCAATCTTGCCACCAAGAATGCTTTTGTTGCCCATGAAACCTCTTGACGCACATGGAAAGGGCTGACACTGCTGTGTTCTAAAGATGATCTGCAAGAGGATGGCTTCACTGAGCGCTTCAAGTTTGACTCCACACCTCCTCGAAGGGCTGTGCTGCGACGAACTCCATCACTTGAAGACTCTGAGTTATCGTCCTTTGCCGCAACCGTGAATGCCAGAGTGATCGAGGATGAAGACGACGCTACTTCATCACCGCCTCCTTCGACACACATCGATACTGCTCCAAGTTCGTCTGCACCGCCAAACACCATCAACGACCCTGCTGCTTCACCTACTCCCCATGGGAACGAGTAGAGGCTCTTTGTCTTCAAACCTTTTTGGTCCTTACTGACAAAAGGGGGAGAAGCATATGAGTTTGATAGTCTTCAAGTGGGTCCATATGGGCGGGTGCTTTATATTTTTCTTCATGCTTACAACTCTCGTTTTGAAACATTTGGGTCTTTGAGTTGTAACACTTAACCTTGATGGTCGTCTGCTACCTATTTTCTACCTTGTGTTGGGATGATAAATTCCGCATGTGCGACGATAAATTCCGCACTTAGATCATTTTGCAGACGTCCATTTTCCATTATGCATGTCATTATCTTCACATACTTTCACATGCATAGTGGATTGTCATCATAAGTTGAAGTGGATCTCCACAAGCATAACCTGCCATGTGCATTTGCATTCCAAACGCAAATTACTCATATGCACATCTTCAGGGGGAGCCCTTGCAACTTATGAAGACAATTCCCTATCCTTTAAAATTTCACACATTATATTCCTCGTTGAAAACTTCAACTAGTCTGTCATCAATCACCAAAAAGGGGGAGATTGTAAGTGCATCTAGTGCCACCCCTAGTTGGTTTTGGAGTATTGACGACAAACCTAGTTGAGGGACTAATGTGTTTGTGAGAATTGCAGGATAACACAGGTAGAAGTCCCTCATTGATTCGGTTTTCCCACCAAAGATGACCCCTAAAAATGTATGAAGACATTGATGTCAAAGGTGGTATATGAAGATATTCACATTGAAGAATATGACAAGAGAAGACACCGCATGAAGCCTATGGAGCTCGAAGACTTAGATCTTTTGTAGATCTTTTCTTCTTCTGTGTTGAGTCATAGGAACCACCGTACTGTTAAGTGGGGTCCAAGAGAACCAGTCAGAATGACTGAAGTGATGCTTAAACATAAACCTATGTCTTCGAGTGAAGACTATGAGAGCAAATCTTGTCCAGAGTCAGACAAGTCGGCTTTGCTTGTAGCCCAAGTAAAGTTGCCGTGTGAGTTTGAAATCTAACCGTTGGAACACGTGTCAGTTCCTTAGTGACCCAGGGTCATTTCGGACAAATTAGGTCGGGTTGCCTAGTGGCTATAAATAGCCCACCCCCTACAACCATAAACGGTTGGCTGCTCAGATTCAGAGTACGGCTTTTGTCGTTTGAGAGCAACCCACCTCAAAGCCTTTGAGAGAGAATTCCTTGCGAGGATAAAGCCCTAACCACCCAGAGCCAAAGAGAATTAGGCATCACTTAAGTCTTCTTGTCTGAGTGATCTGAAGACTTATTACACTTGAGGACTGTGCATCCTCCAGCCGGTTAGGCGTCGCGTTCTGAGAATCCAAGAGACATTGTGGATTGCTGGTGAACGAATTCTGTGAAGGTTTGGGAGTCTACCTTGAAGACTTACCGGAGTGATTGGGCGAGGTCTGTGTGACCTTAGCTCAAGGGGAATACGGTGAGGACTGGGTGTCCTGAGCTGCGTGTTCAGGACTAGGTGTCTGGGACTATGTGTCCTTCGGTTTAAATACCTAGCCGCCCTAACCAGACGTACAGTTGTCACAGCAACTGGAACTGGTCCGACAAATCTTTGTCTTCAACGAGTCACTGGTTTCATCCTTCCCTTCTCTTTACTTACTGTTACTCTGTGTGAAGTCATTGTATGTTTGCTCAATCTTTTGTCTTCACTGAGTGACAGTGTGATCTGTTTGGCTTCTTAATATCTTCCTGCCTGATCCTTACTACCTAGCTACTATCAGTCATTGTCCTTTCACTTCATTGAATACATGACTATGGTTTATCTAGTGCAGTCTAACTTCCGTTGCATGGTAATAGGTTTATTTCTATCGTTTGTCTTTGAAACTTCCATGATTTGAAGACTTTCATAAAAATCGCATATTCACCCCCCTCTAGTTGATATAACGCACTTTCACTACCCATATCATCAATATTAATCAAGCAGGACATAGGGTTTTACCTCCATCAAGAGGGCCCAAACCTGGGTAAAACATCGTGTCCCCTGCCTCCTGTTACCATCGATCCTAGACGCATAGTTTGGGACCCCCTACCCGAGATCCGCCGGTTTTGACACTGACAGAGGGCACTGCTCAATGTGGAGGACGATGGCGGACGCCTATGGCATGTCGGCAATGCAGGGCGATGACTGTGGCCGCGGGGACGATGGAGAACGGCGGCGATGGCGCTCGGAGGTGGATGGGGAACGAGGGGGAGAGGCGAGGAGCGGGAGGTGAGTGGAGGGAGGCGAGGGGGAGCCCGAGGCATTGGGGCCTTATCCCCTCGTCGGGCGTCGCCGGCGAGGTGGCTGGACGGAGACGGACGCGCGTTGTCCCGCCCGATCAGAGGAATAGGAAGCGACCAGGGAGGGGAGTGTCGGGGTTTGGGTGCGACATATGCCAATGGATGGCTTATCATGGTGGGGGCAAGTAGAACATCGCCGGTGCCTGGAAACGGGATGAGGCATAGACACCACGCCGGCGTACTTTACCCAGGTTCGGGGCTCTCCTAGGAGCTAACACCCCTAATCCTGCTCTGCGGGGTCTCCGCATGATCACTAAGGCAAAGTGAGTACAAAGGTGCTCTTCGTGCTGTATCTGTGGATAGGAGAAGGCAAGGCCAGCTCTCTCCCTTCTCCATGGTCTGGTCTAGTTCTAATGAATCGGAACCCTTTGCATGGGTGTCCTGGGGGGTTTATATAAGCCTACCCCCAGGGGTACAATGGTAAACTGTAGGGATGCGGGCCTAGCTGTCAGTCTCTTTGCCTGCGGGCCCTCTTGCCGACTGCTGGGGCCCCCCGATTGGTGGGCCCAGCCGTTTGGTCGGGTACGGAGCTGACAGACCTCACCCACACTGGCGGGTCTTGCCAGCTGTTGATTACTGTAGCCGTGCCTCTAATGACGCAGGCTTGGTTATGGGGTCGTGGCTACAGTCCTACCGGCTGGCAGACGATTACTGTAGCCACTCCCCGTCTCGTCTGGTTAATGGCACGTGGGACCCATGGGAGGGGCAGGCTGACTTCCGCGGGCCGGCTCCCTACGGGTCCGACTGGTGGCGCCCTTGCAGTCTTCTAGACACTCACTGACTGGTAGGGCCCGTCTTCCGTGGATCGTGCCGTCAGACTGTCGTTGGTATAGGACTCCACCCACTGTTGCCGGCGTCAGGGATGGCATGGCAACAGTGTTGCACTAGACGGAGATCTCTGCTGGTACAACGCACTGTGCCCTGGCCATTCCCTGGAAAAGGGGAGGGAGTGGGCTTCACCGTCGCCACTCCCTGTCCCATCCCCCTGATGAGGGCATGGGCTTTGCTGGTGTCGGGGGCTGACTTCCCATGGTCGGCGACTTCGAAAGCCGCCAGTCGGAGTCGGCTGGTCTCGATATCATCCATAGGACTCGAACGCTTATGGGCAGCCGGCTGTTCCTCCAGCCGCCCTCCTGAAGTCGGCTCTCCGTTCGTGTCTTGAGGGGCGCAGTCAGCCCCGATGTCTTGAAAGGTTATGGGCCTCGGGTTAGCCTACCCGTGGCCCATTACTCCGACAGTAGTCCCCGAAGCTGATGAGGTGCCGCGGACAATCAGCCGAGGAGCCTCAGTAGCTTCATTCTCTGACAATTTGAGGTGGAGACTCTGCTTGACTCTGTCGGGCCGACTAGTAGGAGTCGGAGTCACCTGACTTTGACTCGTCCAAAAAATACTTTCGAACCCCTTGGCAGGAACTCAGTGGCGTATGAGCTAAGCTTCCTGGCCGCCACCCACTTCGTGCCCAACACGTGGCAAACAGTGGCCGGGCCAGCCTGCCTACCCATCCGCGAGATGGGACTTGCCCGCAGGCAGGGCCCGCCACTGCCATGCCTCGGCGCGCGAGCGGATCCGTTGCGGCCGTGGGGGACGGTTGAGGTTCCCACGGAGTTACTGCGCACAGTAACTTTGCGCAATAAACGTGGGGGCGTGGGGTAGTGGGCGCAGTAAATCCCACAATCGCCCCCTCAGCTTCGCAGCCCACTGGGCTATAAGTAGGGGGAGGAGGGGAAACGGCGGAGCACGCGCGTCCTGCCTCCCCACCGCTTCCTCTCCCTCTTCTCTCTCTCTCTCTGCACCTCGAGCTTCGTCGAACGTTGCGGCGGTTCTATCACGATGAGCTCTTCCTCCGCCGTCATGCCCCCGACGGCACACTCCAGCACCTGGGATGGTTCGAAGGTCCACGAGGATCACATCGACTTCCTCCGCAAGACGCGTCGATTGCCCGGCGAGGACCTTGTGAGGGTCCGCCTCGCGCAGAGGGGAGAAATTTCACCGGCACCGCAGGAGGGCGAGCGGGTCGTCTTTCGCTCGCACTGCCTGCGCGGCCTGGGCCTGCCGGCGAGCAACTTCTTCCGCTCTTTCCTCGAGTTCTACGGACTCCAGCTGCACCACCTCACCCCCAACACTGTGGTACTGCTGTCCGCCTTCGTCACCCTGTGCGAGGGCTTCATCGGTGTTCTCCCCACCATGGAGCTCTAGGGGGAGTTCTTCTTCTCCAAGCTCGGCACCCAAGCCGCGTGCATGCCGACTCAGTGCGGCGCGTTCATCGCCGTGCGGAGGTTGGGGGCCGACAACCCGTTTCCCTCCATCAGGCTGATCAAGTCAGTGAAGATGTGGCAGCGGTCGTACTTCTACGTGAAGAACGTCTCCGCAGAGGGCGATTGGATCAACTTGCCGGCCTACATAGCCGGCCCGCCGGCTGGGAGGCATCCCAACTGGTCGCACCGGGCCCGGACGTTGACGCCTGCAGGAGCCGGCGCCGTTCCGCGGCTTCGTGTACTGGTGCAGTCGGAGGGCCTGACTGAGCCGGACTTGCTGGCCGCCTTCGTGGCGCACCGAGTGCTGCCCCTCCAAAGTCACCCCCAAATGATGTGCCAGATGAGCGGGCACCGAGACCCGAGCTGAATGTGCACCAAGGAGATGCCTCACGAGGAGGTAGCCTACATGATGAACTATCTTGCAAGCTGCGACCTCAATGAAGAGTGGCAGTTCAGCAAGGAGCCATTTTCCTCCTCTCTTTTTCTTCGATTCTCCTGACATCTTTACTGCCGAGTCCGTCTTGCTCGTTTTGACCAGTCGGCTTTGGTCAGAACCCCCTCCTCCAGCCAGCAGCCGGCACCATGGGGCCGGACCGTGAGTTCCTCCCCGATCGAGCGGAGAGCGATGTGGACGACCCCGACTTGGGGGCGGCGGCCCTGGAGGACGACGCCGAGGGGGGAGGCGGCGCGTCAGGCGGCCCGAGACTTGGGGCCAGTCTTGAGGACTGGCCTGACGACGATGACGAGGTTGTCCCACGCCACCAGCCAGGAGCCGGCCAGCCGGGCGCGGGCTCGTCAGCCCCGCCGGATGCTCAAGGCGGCAGCTAGAAGCACAAGGCCGGGACAAGCTTGTTCGGCAGCCGGCCGAAGAAGCCCAAGGGTTCAGCCGCGGTGACCAAGCGGGACGAAGCGGCCGCAAAGGCCAACCGCTTCCGCAAGGTGGTGAAGACGCTGCAGCTTATTTCAGCGTAAGTACCACCTCCCTTCGTACCTTCACATTTCTTTATTGATTCTGCCTAAAATTTCTTTACTTTATTTTCCTGGCTTTAGGGCCCCTCTCTCTCTTGAGAAGTCGGCCGCCGGCTCCGTCGTAAAGTCGGCGGAGACCTCCTCCACCACCCGGCGGATTGATCCCGCCGCCGACCTCCGGGAGGCGACGGAGTGGAACGCGCAGGAGGCGCGTGAGGAGCGAGAAGCCGCCCGCCTGAAGAAGGCGGAAGCCGACAAGGTGGAGGCTGCTGCTCTAAAGAAGCTGGCGGAGGCCGGGGCCGCTGATGCAGAGAAGAAGCGTGCAAAGGAAGCCGCACACCACCAGTCGGCGGTGCTTGTCGTCCCCTTGAACTCTGCGCTGCCGCCACCGGAGTTCACGGCGCAGACTGGGGAAGTCGGCGACGAGAACCCGGTAATGGAGAGGGACGCCGATGTCACCGCCATGCCGGAAGTCATTGTGCCGCCACCGCCACCCTCCGGAGGCGTGCCAGGCAGACAACCGGCGGACCCGCCAGTGCCACCAACCGGAGGCGCGGCGGCGATGGGCCTGGCCCTTGAGGTCAAACGCCGACGCGCCGCTGTCTCGCGAAGGCGGCCTCATCGCTGCATCCTCTGGAGACCGGCACTGCGAGCTCCATGATCCCGGACACCGAGGTGTCAAGCGCCGCGCCCACCGGGTGGGTGCAGGGAGGCGGGACGGGCCCGTTGAACAGGGAACTCTTGGACGTCCAAGCCAAGCTCCAAGCCGAGGGCGACGCCATCAAGGAGTGCACCAAGGCATACTTGGCGTCACGAACGGCCATCCGGGTACGCATCCTTCCTTTTTTCTTTGCTTTCTTGTTTTTTCTTTATGGGGGCGCGCCAGTGCACCCACTGGGTGTAGTCCCCGAGTTTCGGGCCGGCTGCTGAGCAGGCGGCTCGGAACTCTAATCGGTGAGTTCCAAGTACCAACACTTTTTCTGAAATTTTGATGCAGGATTACCACAATCTTCGCGTGACCTCCTTCAACGCCAATGTCGAAGAGCTGGCCAAGCGGACCGCCGAGTTGTCGTACAGCCAGGGTAAGTCTTCTTCTTTCTCTGCGGGGGCGCGCTGGTGCACCCGCGGGTTGTAGCCCCCGAGATTCAGGCCGACTGCTGAGCAGTCGGGCCGGATCTCCCCGGCGATCTTTCTCTTTGTTGACGACTGACATCCCTCCCCCTCCTTCTTCAGAAGCCAACGCTGCCCTTCAGCAGCAGCTGGGCGAAGTCAACACCACGCCGCGCATTAAGGAGGAGGAGTGCAGCCGGCTAACGGAGGAGCGCGACCGGCTAGCTATGCAGCTGGCGGAGAAGAAGGAGCTGCTCCAGAGGGCCCAGAAGGACGCGGAGGACAAGGAGACCGCCCTTCTCGCCAAATTTGCGTCCGAGCGCTCTTCTTGGACCGACAAGGAGGCGATGCTGGTCTCCGGCTTCCAAGCAATCGAAGATCTTGTCGATGGTGAGCTTCCCCTTGTTTCCTTTTTTGGGCTGCCGACTGCTAGTCGAGTCGGCCTTAAATTTTTAACCTCGTTTCTTCGCTTTTCTTCCTTAGCAGACTTCTTCCCGGGCCATTCTGATGCCGCCAATCAAGCCATCGAGGCTGACCGCGAAGCATGGAGGGCGGACGGCGCACAGGTCACTGCTGACGCCCCCCGAACTCTTGGCGAGCAGATTCTTAGCATCGAGGCCCATCTTCGGCCAGCCCACCGGATGTTGCGCCGGCTTCAATGTGTCGGCGCCCAGGCGATTGTCACCCTGTGGCCGGACATGCAGGCACCACGCACCCCCAGTCGGACTGCCGACTGGCTGGAGGTAGCCACCGGCCGTTTTGAGGCCTGGAAGGGTTCTTCATCCCGGGCTGGAGCCCGCCGGGCTTTAGAATTCGCCAAGGCATGGTATCCTGGGCTGAGCTTAGCCCAGTTGGCCATGTTCTAGCTGGAAGCTCGGGCGGAGCTGGCAACGGTGGAGGACGATCTAGTCAAGCGCACCGCATCGATCGTCGAGTACACTGACACCAGCGTCTTCGTCCCAGAGCGGGCTGAGAACAACAAGGAGACGCCGCTGGAGTGGTTCGGGCTGAACCCGGACAACGATGAGGACTCGGCGGAGGTGATCGACTCCAGTTGCGAAGAGGAAGGCGAGGAGGAGGAAGGAGACGAGGAGGGGGCGCCAGAGGTCGAGGCAGACGGCCAGCCCCAGCCCGACCGCGCCTCTAGCAACGAGCCACGCCCAACTGAGCTAGCTGTCGCCAGAGGTGATCAGGCGGAGACCAACCAGCCGGCCGCCCTGGCAATTGGCACCGCCGACCCCTCTCCTCTAAATCCGTCCGCGGCTTCCTAAGCTGCCACTTTATCTTTGTTTTACCTGCGTAGTAGTCTCGATGAACTTGTTATTTTGCACAATTCCACCCATTGGGTTTATCTTGAACTTCTATTTGATGATTCGGCCAAGGGCCTTTCTATGTAAATATTTATCCGTATTCTATCTCTTCTTGCTTATTGCTCTTTGACTTTTTTCCTTTGCCGCCTTCCCTTGGTTGCCGTTTTGTCAGTCGGACAGCCGCTCTGCAGACTGCCACTAGATCAAATACTTGGCTTCTTGGGAAGGCAAGTACTTAGCCTTCTAGAGTTTTTAGAGAGTTCTTTTAAGAAACGGCAAGCCGGCTGCTAAAGAGTCAGTTGTAAAAGGTTGAAAACTGGCCTTAAACTATGAGCGAGCTTTGAGTCCTTAGCCATTTTTCATATAGACACCCATTCTACCTTACTCCTGTTCGCCGGACAGTCGCTCTGTGATCTGCGGCTTCTAACAGGAGACGGCTTAAGTGCCACATATTACTTGTCCAGCTGCAGGAAGTCGTTTCATAGCTCAAGTCGGCAAGTCCCCAGGCCGACTAGTCGAACCCGATGCCAAGTGGTGTAACGAAGAATAACATATTCATCGGCATAATTCTTTATCATATAGATAAAAGAAGGCAGTCCCCGAGATCTTCTCGAGGGGCCTGAGTTCTTCGTACATTAATACAAAAGGTAGCGTGATACATACTGCATTAAATGTAAAATCTTCGGAGGAGGTTTCAATTCCATGGCCACTCCGTCTCTTTGCCGGAGTCGTCCCTTTTGCGTGCTCGGGGCTTCTGAGTGTCGATCAGGTAGTAGGAGTCGTTGCCCAACACTTTGCTGATGATGAAGGGGCCTTCCCAGGGTGCTGAGAGCTTGTGCTGGCTAGCTGTTCGCTGAATCAGCCGGAGCACAAGGTCTCCTTCTTGGAAAGATCGCGGCTTGACCTTCCGATTGTAGTATCGACGTAGGCTCTGCTGGTAGATGCTGGACCGGCTGAGTGGCAACAGCCGGCCCTCTTCCAGCAGATCGACGCCGTCTTGACGTGCTTCCTCTGCTTCCTCCTCGCAGTACATGGTGACTCGAGGGGAGTCGAACTCTATGTCCGTTGGGATGACGGCTTCAGCACCATAGACGAGGAAAAAGGGCATGAAGCCGGTTGACTTGTTTGGAGTCATGCATAGGCTCCAGAGGACGGCTGGCAACTCATCAAGCCAGCAGCCTGCCGAGCGCTCTAGAGGCTCAACCAGCCGAGGCTTGATGCCGGACAGGATTAGGCCGTTTGCTCGATCTACCTGGCCGTTGGACTGCGGATGGGCAACGGACGCTAAGTCCAGTCAGATGCCCTGTGTTGCGTAGAAACGGGCCAAGGCACCTTTGGCAAAATTTGTGCCGTTGTCGGTGATGATGTTGTGCGGTATGTCGTACCGAGTTGTGATGTCGGAGATGAAGGTCACAACGGTCAGACCATTTAAACTCTTGATTGGTTTTGCTTCTATCCACTTGGTGAACTTGTCCACTTCAACAAGTAAATGAGTCAAACCGCCTCGCGCCGTCTTGAATGGTCCGACCATGTCCAGGCCCCAAACGGCAAAGGGCCAGGCAATAGGAATAGTTTTGAGTGCCGAAGCCGGCTGATGAGGCTTAGAGCGGAACTTCTGGCACCCTTGCATTTCTGGACCAAAGACTTGGCGTCTTCAATAGCAGTCAGCCAGAAGAAGCCATGGCGGAAAGCTTTGGCGACGAGTGCTCTCGAAGCCGCATGCTGGCCACATTCGCCTTGATGGATGTCTTTGAGGATTGCTTGGCCTTGCTCTGGCTCCACACATCGCTGGTGAACAACAGTGACACTGCGCCTTACGAGCTCTCTATTGATGATGGCGTACGCTGCCGCCCGGCGTTGTACTTGCCGAGTCGAGATCTCATCGATTGGCAGCTCTTTGTTCACCATGAATTTGAGGATGGGCTGGGCCCATGAAGGTGCTGCAATTTCTGCGACAGCCAAGACTGCGACTTGGACGAGGGCGGCTGGGTCGGGAGGTGGCGGGTTGGAGTCGGCAGCCGCTTGTTGTGTCGATGAAGTCCCCGGGCGGATTGGCGCACTCCTCGGGCCGGGTTCTGAAGTCTCCGGGCCGACTACCGCAGTCCCCGAGCCGGGTGCGACTGCCATGATTCCCTTGCTGCTTGCCGGAATACTCGTGCCATCTGCGGGGGCTCTTGAGTCGGATCCGACTACTTCAGGAGGAGCCGGCACAAAGATGGAGTCTGACTCCAGTGATGGCTTGATGGACGGCTTGAGGAGGTGCTGGAGGGCGACGCCGGACGGTATCACCTGACGGGTGGAGCCGATTCGTGCCAGGGCGTCTGCTTGGTCATTGTCGTTTCTTGGTACATGGAGAAACTCGCACCCCTCAAAATATCCGCTGAGTTTTTGTACGAGGAAGCGGTAGCTTGCCATGTTTGTGTCCTTGGCGTCCCAATCGCCTGACGACTTCTGGACCACCAAGTCAGAGTCACCGTAGCACAGGATCCAGTGAATGCTGAGCTCTTTGGCTAGCCGGAGCCCGTGAATGAGTGCCTCGTACTCGGCAACATTGTTGGAGGCAGCAAAATGGATTTACAGCACATACTTGAGCTTGTCGCCCTTGGGAGAGGTGAGGACGATGCCGGCTCCCAAGCCGGTGCGCATCTTGGAACCATCGAAATGCATTCGCCAATGGGTGGAGTCGGGCGCTGGCGGTAGATACTGGGTTTCGGCCCAGTCGACGAGGAAGTTGGCCAGCGCTTGTGACTTGATGGCAGTGCGAGGTTGGTAGTAGATGGTGTAGGGGCCCAAATCTATGGCCCACTTGGCCACTCGACCCGAAGCGTCTCGGTTGCCGATGATCTCGGCTAGAGGAGTCGTGCAGACCACAGTGATTGGATGTTCTTGGAAGTAAGGCTTCAATTTCTTGGCGGCAAAATGCACACCATAGCACATCTTCTGGTAGTGGGGGTAGTTTTTCTTGGAGGTCGACAGTACTTCACTCAAATAATATACTGGTCTCTGGACTGGTAGTGCTTTGCCTTCCTCCTTGCGTTCTACCACAATGACTGTGCTGACCACTCGGCTGGTGGCAGCGATGTAGAGGAGCATGGGCTCCTTAGGAGTCGGAGCCGCTAGGATAGGTGGAGTAGTCAGCATCTTCTTTAGTTGGAAAAATGCTTCGTCCGCCTTGTGGTTCCACTCGAAAAAAGTGGTCTTCTTCATGAGTTGGTGCAGGGGAAGAGCATTCTCGCCCAGCCGACTGATGAATCAGCTGATGGACGCCAAACAGTCGGTGAATTTTTGTACGTCCAGCAGTCGGCTGGGTACCTCCATCCTTTCAATTGCCTTGATCTTCATAGGGTTGCACTCTATGCCGCGTTCGAAGACCAGGAAGCCAATTAGCTGGCCGGCTGGTACTCCGAAGACGCACTTCTCCGGGTTGAGCTTGATCTGAAATCGGCGCAAGTTCTCGAAGGTCTCTTTGAGGTCTTCCAGCAGTGTTCCAGGCTTCTCCATTTTTACCACCACATCATCCACATAGACATGAGCATTTCTGCCGAGCTGCTTGAGGAGGCACTTCTGCATGCATCGTTGGAAGGTGGCGCCGGCGTTCCTTAAGCCGAACTTCATGGTTAGGTAGCAGAAAGCTCCAAACGGCGTGATGAAGGCGGTCTTCAGCCTATCGGCCGGGTTCAACTTGATCTTGTGATACCCTGAATATGCATCCAAGAAACTCAACAGCTCGCATCTGACTATGGAGTCTATCACTTGGTTGATCCTTGGCAAAGCGAACGGGTCCTTGGGGCATGCTTTGTTGAGGCTAGTGTAGTCAATACACATTCGCCAGTGCTTATTCTTCTTCAGTACCAAGACCGGGTTGGCCAGCCATTCTGGAAAGAATACTTCCATGATGAAGCCGGCTGCAAGCAGCCGGGCAATCTCTTCTCCAACAACTCTCCTCTTCTCTTCTGACAAGCGGCGCAAAGGCTGTCTGACTGGCTTGGCATCAGATCGGACGTGTAATTTGTGCTTGGCGAATTTCGTCGGGACACCTGGCATGTCTTTGGGGGACCATGCGAAGATGTCTCGATTCTCATGGAGGAAATCGACGAGCTCGCCTTCCTATTTGCTGTCGAGGTTGTCACCTATGACAGCATACCTCTCTGGGTGCTCTGGGTCCAAAGGTATCTTCTTTGTTTCCTTGGCCGGCTTGAACGAGCCCTCAGCTTCTAACTCTCTGGGATCAGGCGACATCTCCGGCTGTTTGCTTGCCATCGCCACAACTCGATCTAGCAGTCGCTTCTCAGCTGCGATCGCGACGGACTCGGCCAGCCGACTGCTCTCTGATGCGTAGGCGGACGACTTCTTGTAGTCGCCATTTATGGTCAGGATCCCCTTGGAACTCGGCATCTTCATCTTGAGGTACGCATAGTGGGGGACGGCCATGAACTTGGCCAGGGCTGGCCGGCCAAGCAGCGCACGGTATGGGCTCTCTAGGTCCACCACCTCGAACCATATTGACTCTCGGTGGAAATGATCTTTGTCTCTGAAGAGGATTTCGATCAAGATCTTGCCGATTGGCGAGCAGGAAAGGCCAGGAACTATGCCGTGGAACACCGTCCGGCTGGACTACAGTTGCCTCTGCCTGATTCCTAACTTCTCCATGGTGTCTTTGTACAAGATGTTGATGTTGCTGCCGCCGTCTATCAGGACTCTGGAGAAGCGAGCAGCTCACTTGTCCATGGCAAAGGTGGCGTCCGAAACCAAAGCGTAGGACCCGGGTTTGGGCATTACTTCTGGGTGGTCAGCTCGGCTCCAGCTGATGGGCTTCTCAGACCAATGCATGAACTCTAGGGGGTTAGTAGCTACTGCATTCACCTCCTGCTGCTGCAGTCGCCTGCTGCATCGATCGTCGGCCACACTGGTGAACACGACATAAGCTCCCTGCTCTTCTGGGTACTCGTCTTGTACTGCGCCGACTGGTCTGACCGCCGGCTGCTGGGGCGGAGGAGGCGGCTGCCCCGCAGGTGGGGGAGGCAAAAGTCTGTCTCCCTTGGCCATCCTAGTGAGCCAGTGGCATTTCCGAGTGGTGTGGTTGTACGGCTTCGCGCCACTTTGGAACTTGCAGGGTCCATCCAGAGTCTGCTGATATGAGAAAGCCGGCTGCCAGTTGGACTTGCCGCCTTCTGGCGTTTGGGCGGGGCTGCCCTTCTGGCTGCTGGTTTTTGACTGTCGCCACCTGCCGGCTGGTGGAAGTCCATGGTGGGGCTTTGCGCTTGTGGTCGGTCTGCGGTTGACACCGACTGATGTCTCCGGCTGGGGTTCGGGGAGCCTGGGGAGCCACCTTGCCGGTCGCGCCGACTTGAATCTCTGTCTTCATGGAGGAGTCGGCCGTGGCGTACTCGTCCGCTATGATCAGCAGCTCGTCGAGGGTTTTCGGCTCGTCACAGAGAAGCTTGTGCTTGAGGAGGGTGCCCTCTCGGCATCCTGCGGTGAAGTACTCGATGGCCTGCACCTCGTGCACGCCTTCGCAGGAGTTGCGAAGCTCGGCCCAACGCGTGAGGTAGTCGCGGGTTGACTCGCTGGGGCCCTGTACACACAAGGAGAGCCGGCGAGGCTTGGAAGGCCGCTTGTACGTGCTGGTGAAGTTGCGGACGAAGGCATCAGTGAAGTCGACCCAACTGTTCATGCTGCGGGGCCTTAAGCTATTCAGCCAAGTCCGGGCCATGCCTTGGAGCATGAGCGGAAGGTACTTCATAGCAACATGCTTGCTGCCGTTTGCTATGCTGACGACCGTGGAGTAATCGACCAGCCAGTGTTCCCGCTTCACGGAGCCGGTGTATTTGGGTGTGTCTCTGGGGAGCGTGAACCCTTTGGGGAAGGGCTCGTCTCGGATGCGGGGGCCGAAGCACGGTGGACCCAACTCATCTTCTTCTTCAAGCGCCAGGGATCGATGGAGATGGTCGATCCGTTGGCGGGCGTCATTCTCTCTGACTCCCTCTAGGCGGCCAAGGCGGTCGCCGAGCGTCGGGTGATCAACAGGCGGCAGGGAGACTCGCCTTTCCCTCCGAGGGGGAGGAGGCGGACAGTCGTCCCGTCGTTCCACGGTTCTTGGGCGACCGTCTCAGTCGCGCTCTATGGTGATGCGAGTCCGACTGCGGCTGGCAGCCGGCTCCTTGTCTTTTCTTCCATGGACGCTGCCAATTGGCGTCCGAGACTCCGCGTCTTGGTCTCAACACAGAAGCAGGTTGTCATTCCGTCGGCGCGGCACATCAGTGTGGCAGCCGGTCTCATTCTGCTCAGCAGCCGCGTCAAGGATTCGCTTGACGTGCTCCGTCATCAAGCGACGTTCTTTGCCCTCGAACTTGTCCAGCTCATCCGCCGCCGCCTGGTCTGCTTGAATGTTCTCCGTAGGCGTGGCGTAAACGGGGCGATTCACCCCGAACAGATCGACGATAGCCACGCCGCGCTGCTGGATCGTGCCAAGGCGGCTAGGCCCTGCCGCAGCCGGCGTGCCGCCCACAGCGCGGTCCATCTCGCGCTAGTAGGCTTCTGACAGGCGTCTCATGCTGGCCAGCTTTTTGGCGCCTTCGACTAGCTGAAGGCGGCGTGCCTCCAGCGTCTCGGCATTGGCGTCTTCGGGAATGGGCGCCGCCAGGTCTTGTAGCACCGCATTGAGCGGGTTGTAATCACCCCAGCCAGAGTCCTTGTCATGATCAATGACAAGCACTTCCGTGACGGTACTTACGCCGCTCCCCGCGCGAGGAAGCGGTTCGTCGTAGACCACCACGTTGGAGGGGAACGCATCAAGTGACGCGGTGTCGGAGTCGACCAACATCGGATCGGTGGAGCCTATGGACTCCAAGTCCCCAGCTGGCTCGCTGGGGACGTGGAGTTGATCGAGGAGGCCCGCAAGGAGGCTCTCGGGGCCGCCTGCACCCGCGTCGGATGCGGGCTCGTCGGAGAGGCGAACCTCGCCGACAAGATCGGCGAGGCAACTGGCTGCGACGACGATTTCAGCGCCATGCAACGCGTCGGGGCAGACTCCGTCTAGCGTGCCGGGCTGGTTGCGCTCGCCAAGGAGAAAAAGGGTTCCCGTCCAGAACAGGTCTCCGGACGACGGTGCACCAGGCCCCATGGTGGGTGCCAAATGTCGGGGGTTGGGTGCAACATATGCCAATGGATGGCTTATCATGGTGGGGGCGAGTAGAACGTCGCCCGTGCCTGGAAACGTGATGAGGCGTAGACACGAACGCCGGCGTACTTTACCCAGGTTCAGGGCTCTCCTAGGAGATAACACCCCTAATCCTGCTCTGCGGGGTCTACGCATGATCACTAAGGCAAAGTGAGTACAAAGGTGCTCCTCGTGCTGTATCTGTGGATAGGAGAAGGCAAGGCTAGCTCTCTTCCTTCTCCAAGGTCTGGTCTAGTTCTAATGAATCGGAACCCTTTGCATGGGTGTCCTGGGGGGTTTATATAAGCCTACCCCCCAGGGGTACAATGGTTAATTGTAGGGACGAGGGGCCCAGCTGTCAATCTCTTCGCCTGCGGGCCCTCCTACCGACTGCTAGGGCCCGCTGATTGGTGGGCCCAGCTGACTGGTCGGGTACGGAGCCGACAGGCCACACCCGCCGCTAGCGGGTCCTGCCAGCTGCTGATTACTGTAGCCGTGCCTCTAATGACGTAGGCTTGGTTATGGGGTCGTGGCTACAGTCCTACCGCCTGGCAGACGATTACTGTAGCCACTCCCCGTCTCGTCTGGTTAATGGCGCGTGGGACCGATGGGAGGGGCAGGCCATCTTCCGCGGGCCGGCTCCCTACGGGTCCGACTGGTGGCGCCCTTGCCGTCTTCTAGACTCTCATTGAATGGTAGGGCCCGTCTTCCATGGATCGTACCGTCAGACCGTCGTGGGTACACGACTCCGCCCACTTTGCTGGCGTCAGGGATGGCATGGCAACAGTGATGTGCCAGACGGAGATCTCTGCTGGTATAGCGCACTGTGCCCTGGCCATTCCCCGGAAAAGGGGAGGGAGTGGGCTTCACCGTCGCCACTCCCTGTCCCATCCCCCATGATGAGGGAATGGGCTTTGCTGGTGTCGGGGGCCGACTTCCCGTGGTCAGCGACTTCGGAAGCCGCCAGTCAGAGTCGGCCGGTCTCGATCTCATCCGTAGGACTCGAACGCTTATGGGCAGCCGGCTGTTCCTCCAGCCGCCCTCCTGAAGTCGGCTCTCCGTCCGTGTCTTGAGGGGCGCAGTCAGCCCTGATGTCTTGAAAGGTTATAGGCCTCGGGTTAGCCTACCCATGGCCCATTACTCTGACAGGGAGTGGGCCGGCCTGCTAGGATGGGCCGAGGCCCATGGGCAGGCCAAGGGGCTCCCTCATCCCTCTGCTTTTCCTTTTCTTTTTTCCTTTCTTTTTAAGCAGCTTTTGCTTTTTTTTCTTTTAGCCTCAATTTGACTTTGCAAAAATATGCCACTGGCCAAAACAATTTCAAAGAATTATTGTGCACTGCCCCAAAAAGATTATGAAGCTTTTGAAAAAGGTTGCAATTTTTATAAGTTAAAAAGGCATTTAATCTATTATTTTAGCCACTGCTCTAATTGGTTTAGGCCATTTAAACACCTTGCAAAAATGTTGGTTCACCACCAGTATTATTTATGGATTATTTGGCACATGATGAACATTCTAGTTTTCCTGTTTGATCATTTTTGAATTTCACTCATAATTTGAAATTGAATTCAACAGGAATTTGAAATGGGAGAGATCCAAGGATGATCAAACACTTGTTTAGCAAAATGATTAACTTAACCCCAAGGGTTACTATAGCATCATTACATAGGGGTGTTACAACTCTCCTCTAAAAGAAATTCTCGTCCCGAGAATTAAGAGGTAGAAGGGAAAAGATCAGGATATTCAGCACGGAGGTTATCTTCGCGTTCCCAAGTGGCTTCATCTTTAGTATGATTCGACCATTGTACCATGAGGAACTTGGTAACCTTCTAGCGGGTTCGACTTCAGCTTCTTCAAGAATGCATATCAGATGCTCTTTATAAGTGAGATCATCTTGAACTTCAATCAATTCCGGATCCACTTCATGTTCTGGGTCCTTGAAGCAACGACGAAGTTGTGACACGTGGAAGACGTCATGGACATGAGAGAACTGAGGTGGCAACTCCAGTTGATAAGACATCACTCCACGACGGGCCAGAATGCGGAAAGGACCAATGTAGCGCGGAGCTAGCTTGCCCTTGACTCTGAACCAATGGGTGCCTCTCAAAGGAGTGACACGCAGATAAGCTTGTTCACTAGGTTGATAAGTTGAACCCCAGTGTTTCCGGGGATAGTTTCTCTTCTGACGGGACTGGGCCGCCTTGAGATTATCCCGAACAATGCGAACCTGCTCTTCAGCTTGTTGAATAATGTCTGGACCAATGAGCGTCTGTTCCCCAGTTTCTGACCAATTTAGAGGGGTTCCGCACTTACATCCATAAAGCACTTCGAAGGGTGCCATCTTCAAGCTGGGTTGATAATTATTGTTATAAGAGAACCCCACACAAGGGAGAGATTCTTCCCAGCTCTTGCCAAAAGAAATAATACAATCCCGAAGCATGTCTTCCAGAATTTGATTGACTAGCTCGACTTGGCCTTGGGATTGAGGATGATAAGTAGTGCTCTATGTAATATGAATTCCCCTTGGAAACTATCCCAGAACTTCAAAGTGAATATACTACCACGGTCTGAACTAATCTCCTTCAGAATGCCGTGGAGTGACAAAATTCTGGAGATATACAAGTTTGCTAATTAACTAGCAGTGATTGTCACCTTGACTGGAAGAAAGTGAGCAACCTTTGAGAATTGGTCGATGACGACAAAGATAGCATCGTTACCTTTCTAAGACTTGGGAAGGCTAGTGACAAAGTCCATTTGGATCTTATCCCACTTCCATTAAGGAATCAGAAGTGGTTGTAGAAGTCCAGCCGGTTTCTGATGGTCTGCTTTGACGTGACGGCAAACGTCACATTCTTTGATATATCGAGCAATGTCTTGCTTCATCTTGGACCACCAATACTTCTGACGAATGTATAAGTACATCTTGGTACTTCTCGAATGAATAGAGAGAGGGGTTTCATGAGCTTCTTTCATCACCTTCTCTGTCATAAGCTCGAACAGGGGCACTACAATGCAATCTCTGAAGTATAAGGTTCCATCTTCACCAAGTGAGAAATCTCTGGATTTCTCTAATGCAAGATCCTTTTTCATCAAATCAATGTGAGCATCTTTGGCTTGTGCAGACTTAATAGCTTTGAGAAGAGTTGGTTCTAGGACAAGGTTATTCAGAGAACCCTGTGGAACTAGTTGAAGGTTCAGCTTGCAAAGTTATTCATAAAGGCGAGGCTGAGCTTTATGAACCATGTGGTTATTGCAATAGGACTTGCGGCTCCGGGCATCAGCCATTACATTAGCCTTACCAGGGGTATAGGATATACCGCAGTTGTAGTCTGCAATAGCTTCCATCCATTGCTGCTGACGGAGGTTCAGATTTGGCTGAGTAAACAGATACTTTAGACTCTGATGATCAGTGAAGATCTCGCAACAATTACTGAGAAGGTACTATCGCCATAGCTTCAGTGCATAGATAACCGCAGCAAGCTCAAGGTCGTGAACTGGGTAGTTCTCTTCGTAAGGACGCACTTGACGGGAGGCATAAGCAATCACTCTGCGCTCTTGCATTAGGACACAGCCTAATCCTTGACGTGAAGTGTCGCAATAGATGACAAAGTCCTTGCGAGAATCAGGGGGAGCAAGCACTGGGGCAGAAGTTAGCTTGTCATTGAGTGTGTGGAACCTTTCCTGACATTTGTTTGTCCAATTGAACTTAATGCCCTTATGAAGCAGATTAGTCAGGGGCTTGGCGATCTTGGAGAAGTTCTCAACGAAACGGCGGCAATAGCTGGTGAGCCCGAGAAAGCTTCTGACTTGCTTGACAGTCTTTGGAGGGGTCCAGTCAAGAATAGCCTAAACGCGCTCTGGGTTGACGGCAATACCATCCTTGGAGATGACATGACCAAGGTAGGTGACTTCGGGTAACCAGAATTCGCACTTGGAATATGATAACCCACAACTATAAGGGATCAATTGTAGCCTCTATCGATAAGTAAGAGTGTCGAACCCAACGAGGAGCTAAAGGTAGAACAAATATTCCCTCAAGTTTTATTGACCACCGATACAACTCTATGCACGCTTGACGATCACTTTACCTAGAACAAGTATAAAACTAGAAATACTTTGTAGGTGTAACGGGATAGGTTTGCAAGAATATAAAGAGCATGTAAATAAAAACTAGGGGCTGTTTTAGGTAAAGAAGCAATAAATTTAGTATAGCAAGTGTGGAAAAGTGGTGGTAGGAGTTGCGAAATTGTCCATAAGCAATTGACTACTTTACTAGACCGATAGCAAGTTTTATGTGGGAGAGGCCACTGCTAGCATGTCATCCCTGACTTGGAATTCTATGCACTTATGATTGGAACTATTAGCAAGCATCTGCAACTACTAACGTTCATTAAGGTAAAAACCAACCATAGCATTAAGATATATTGGTCCCCCTTCAATCCCGTATGCATCAATTTCTATGCTAGGTTGAAGCTTCTGTCACTCTTGCCCTCCAATACATAGTCCTATCAACATACAACTAACCCTATGGTGTGATCCACGCGCACGCTCATATGATGGGCACCAAAGTACAACAACATAACCACAAGCAAATTAAACCAATCATAGCAATTCACCAACTACCGATAGGACAACAAAAATCTACTCAGACATCATAGGATAATAATATGAAGCATAAAGCACCATGTTGAAGTAGAGGGTACAGCGGGTCATGGGAGAGTGAACTGCTGTAGATAGATGGGGGAAGCTGATGAAGATGTTGGTGAAGATGATGGAGGTGTTGGTGTAGATCGCTGTCACACGATGATGGCCTCGGCGGCGTTCCGGTGCCACCGGGAGAGAGGGGGAAAGGCCCCCCCTTCTTCTTCTTCTTCTTCTTCTTCCTTGACCTTCTCCCTAGATGGGAGAAGGGTTTACCCCCTAGTCCATGGCTTCCATGGAGGGGGAGGGGCAAGAGCCCCTCCGAGATTGGATCTGTCTCTCTGTCTCTCTCTATTTCAACGTTCCAGATTCTGGCCTTTCACCATTTCTTATATTCCTGGAGATCCTTAACTCAGATTGGGATGAAATTTTAACACGATTTGTATCAGGATATTGGCTTTCTTGCGGCGAAAGAAGGGCACCAACCGCCTTACGGGTGGCCACGAGGGTGAGGGGCGCGCCCACCCCCTAGGGCGCGCCCCCTGCCTCGTGGCCCCCTCGGGCATCGTCTCGCATTGATTTTTCTTCCCAAAAATCACATATATTCCAAAAAAAATCTCCGTAAGTTTTTATCCCATTTGGACTCTGTTTGATATGGATTTTCCGTGAAACAAAAAACATGCAACAAACAGGAACTAGCACTGGGCACTGGAACAATATGTTGGTCCCAAAAATAGTATAAAAAGTTGCCAAAAGTATTAAGTCGTATAATATTGGCACGGAACAATAAAAAATTATAGATACGATGGAGGCGTATCAGCATCCCCAAGCTTAATTCCTGCTCGTCCTCGAGTAGGTAAATGATAAAAAAAGATAATTTTGATGTGGAATGCTACCTAGCATAATCTTGACCATGTAATCTAATCATGGCATGAATATTAAGACACGAGTGTTTTAAAGAAATAGTCTATCATTTGACTTTAAGACAATAATACTTCAAGCATACTAATAAAGCAATCATGTCTTCTCAAAATAACATGGCCAAAGAAAGTTTATCCCTACAAAATCATATAGTTTGGCTATGCTCCATCTTCGTCAAACAAAATGTTCAAATCATGCACAACCCCGATGGCAAGCCAAGCAATTTTTTCATACTTTAGTATTCTCAAACTTTTTCAACCTTCACGCAATGCATGAGCGTGGGCCATTGACATAGCACTACAGGTGGAATAGAATATGATGGTGGAGGTGGTGTGGAGAAGACAAAAAGGGAGAAAGTCTCACATCGATGCGGCTAATCAATGGGCTATGGAGATGCCCATCAATTCATGTCAATGCGAGGAGTAGGGATTGCCATGCAACAGATGCCCTAGAGCTATAAATGTATGAAAGCTCAAACTGAAACTAAGTGGGTGTGCATACAACTTGCTTGCTCATGAAGACCTCGGGCATTTGAAGAAGCCCATCATCGGAATATACAAGCCAAGTTCTATAATGAAAATTCCCACTAGTATATGGAAGTGATAACTCAAGAGACTCTCTATATGAAGAACATGGTGCTACTCTGAAGCACAAGTGTGGTAAAAGGATAGTAACATTGTCCCTTCTCTCTTTTCTCTCATTTTTTGTAGGCTTCTTTGGCCTCTCTCTCTTTTTTTTGGGGGGGGGGGGCTTATTTGGACACTTTTATTTTGATAACCTCACATGGGTCAATGTTCTAATAATGATGATCATCACACTTTTACTTAATTACAACTCAATATTACAACTCGATATCTACAACAGAGTATGACTCTATATGAATGCCTCTGGCAGTGTACCGGGATGTGCAATGATCTAGCATAGCAATGACATCAAAAAATGGACAAGCCATGAAAACACCATGCTAGCTATCTTACAATCATGCAAAGCAATATGACAATAAATGATCAAGTCATGTATATGATGATGATGATGGAAGTTGCATGCAATATATCTCGAAATGGCTATGGAAATGCCATGATAGGTAGGTATGGTGGCTGTTTTGAGGAAGATATAAGGAGGCTTATGTGTGAAAGAGCGTATCGTATCACGGGATTTGGATGCACCGGCAAAGTTTGCACCAACTCTCGAGGTGAGAATGGGCAATGCGCGGTACCGAAGAGGCTAGCAATGATGGAAGGGTGAGAGTGCTATAATCCATGGACTCAACATTAGTCATAAAGAACTCACATACTTATTGCAAAAATCTACAAGTCATCAAAACCAAGCACTACGTGCATGCTCCGAGGGGGATAGATTGATAGGAAAAGACCATTGCTTGTCCCGGACCGCCACTCATAAGGAAGACAATCAAAAGAAACACCTCATGCTTCAAATTTGTTACACAATAGTTACCATACGTGCATGCTACGGGACATGAAAACCTCAACACAAGTATTTCTCAATGAGGGAGTCCTGGATTAGGGGGTATCCGGACAGCCGGACTATATCCTTTGGCCGGACTGTTGGACTATGAAGATACAAGATTGAAGACTTCGTCCTGTGTCTGGATGGGACTCTACTTGGCGTGGAAGGCAAGCTAGGAAATACGGATATGTATATCTTCTTCTTTGTAACAGACCTTGTATAACCCTTGCCCCCTCCGGTGTCTATATAAACCGGAGGGTTTTAGTCCATAGGACAACATACAATCATACCATAGGCTAGCTTCTAGGTTTTAGCCTCTCCGATCTCGTGGTAGATCAACTCTTGTACTACTCATATTACAAGAATAATCAAGCAGGACGTAGGTTTTTACCTCCATGAAGAGGGCCCAAACCTGGGTAAAACATCGTGTCCCCTGCCTCCTGTTACCGTCCGACTTAGACGCATAGTTCGGGACCCCCTACCCGAGATCGACCGGTTTTGACACCGAAATTGGTGCTTTCATTGAGAGTTCCACTGTGCCGTCGACCGTAAGGAAGGATGCCTCGTCTCGTTATTAAAAACAACATTACCGCTGGGGGAGCTCTGGCTATCGGCGAAACTCTCCGGCTTGGCAGTTTCCTCATGACCGCCAGCTCGGCCGCTACATCGACGATGACCTCTCGGGTCATCAAAAACAGCCTCCACGTCGGCTCGGAATTCGCCGAGCAGATGGATCCAATGGAGCTCTCTTCCCTAAACGAGCTCTTGGATCGTATCACCACCTTAGGAGTCGCTATAGACTATGATCGGATTGGGCTTAAACCCGATCAAAGGGAGATTAACTCTCCACCGGTCACCCATCATATTGCGGTGGTGGAGGAACAATGTGGCGATTCTTCCTCTATCGCGAGGACTAACTATGTCCGGATTCCTGAGCTCTCCGAGCCGGGTGCCCATTTACGGGAGGACATCACCCAAGCCCTGAACCTAGAATCAGGCATCGGGCCAGACTTATCGGGCAACACTCCAGAATCCGAACTTCCAAGATTGGAAACTCCTCGGCCCCTAAGTCTCAGATCGGGTAGGGGTTCGGACTTAAATCCACCCACCCACACAGACATAAACGATCTTTCCCACATCAGGCAAGAGCCCCATGAAACAGTACATCATTATTGGGCCAGATTCCTCCTTGTGATGAACAAGGTTAAGGACTATCGCGAGGAAGACGCAGTCTCATTCTTCTGCAATAATTGCACGGGCAAGGGAATCATTAACGCCTTAAGTCGTCATGACATATCACGCTTCGCTGACTTGGCGTCCATAGTACGAAAGTACTATGCGATGGAAAGCGCCTGGAAAACTGAAACGAAATTTTGGGATAATCTGGCTCGGAATATACACCCAGTCCGAAGTAAAAGGGTGCACTATCATAAGACACCCGAGTTAGTAACAAAGAAACAAAAACCCTCTACAGGGCATGGAACCGTATTGGAGGGATGGCTTAACGGACCCTGCAAAATCCATAGTACTGTGGATACCATACCAACAAATAGCCTTAGAGCATGTTGGATACTCCGGCAGGTGGCCAAAAGTGGTGAGGATCTTCTCATCCCAAATGCCACAGAGCACCATCCCGTGGATAACAATACGGTATTAACAGTCTTTGAAACCTTCACATCAAATAATAGGCGCAAGCGAACACTCCACAGCCTCGCCGAAATCTGCCACATGGCAGCAATAAATCCATGCAGTGACACGGCTATTACCTTCAATGCCAGTGATGAACCTAAATTCCGAACAGCCCGAGCACCAGCTGCACTGGTCCTCAGTCCAATTGTGGACGGCTTTCGACTCACCAAAGTACTCATGGATGGCAGAAGTGGATTGAACCTCATCTATGAGGAAACTCTTCAAAAAATGGAAATAGACTGGAACCGCATTGAGCAAAGCAACACAACCTTCAGAGGAATCATCCCCAGTCGGGAAGCACGCTGTGCTCGAAAAATCACACTAGATGTGGTATTCGGCAAGCCAGAGAACTATAGGTCTGAAGAAATTACATTCCAAGTGGCCCCGTTCAGTAGTGGATACCACGCGCTTTTAGGACAGGAGGCGTTCATGATCTTCCAAGCCATACCCCATTATGGGTACATGAAGTTCAAAATGCCCGGGCCCAACGGAATCATCACCCTCGCTAGTGATCCAGACACAACACTCTGCGCCGAAAACAAAACAGCCGCATTGGCCCTCGAGGCATTATCCGAAGCCCTTTCAGCCGAGGAATTAACCGCGCTACGCTCCGCAATGGACAGGGACGACATGATACTTGACAAGAGATCCAAGTCCACCTCTTTTAAACCAGCGGATGAAATAGTCAAATTCCAAGTCCACCCAACGGACCCTACAAAAACAGCCTCCATCGGGGCACAGTTAAACCCCGCCGTGGACGCCGCGCTACGAGAATTCTTGCGCGAGAATTGGGACATATTCGCCTGGCACCCTTCAGACATGCCAGGAATCCCACGCAGGCTGGCCGAGCACAGCCTCAATATCCTAAAGGGATTCAAGCCGGTCAAGCAGGCTCTTCGGCATTTCTCTGAACCTAAGAGACAAGCTATGGGAGAGGAACTAGCCAAGTTATTGGAGGCCAGATTCATTAGAGAAATAAAACACCCGGCTGGCTAGCAAACCTGGTGATGGTACCAAAGAAGGACAAATCATGGCGCCTATGTGTCGATTTCAAGGACCTCAACAAGGCTTTCCCAAAGGATCCCTTCCCCCAACCCCGCATTGATCAAATTATCGATGCTACCGCAGGACACGAGTCATTGTGTTTCCTCGACGCATACTCCGGCTACCACCAAATCAAGATGGCGGAGTCCGACCAAGCCGCAACGACATTTATCACACCATACGGCCCCTTCTGTTTCAACATAATGCCTTTTGGGCTCAAAAATACCGGTGCAACATATCAGCGCATGATTCAGACATGTCTGGAGAAACAGATCGACAAAACAGTAGAGGCATACATAGATGATGTGGTCGTCAAAACCAAACACGTCGACTCTCTAATAGACAACTTGAGGCTCACATTCGACAACCTCCGAACATACGACATCAAGCTCAATCCAGAAAAATGCGTTTTCGGCGTACCAGCCAGAAAGCTCCTGGGCTTCATTGTCTCCAGTAGAGGAATTGAAGCTAATCCGGCCAAAATCTGAGCTTTGTCACAGTTGGCTATCCCAACAGACCTCAAACAAATCCAGAAATTAACTGGATGTGTGGCGGCTCTAAGTCGCTTTATCTCCCGCTTAGGAGAAAAGGCATTACCCCTTTACTGCCTCCTTCGGCGCACCGAACACTTCGAGTGGACGGACGCCGCCACAGCCAGATTGGAAGAAATAAAAGCCATATTGGCAACCAACCCAATCCTGGGTGTGCCAAACATCGGTGAACCAATGCTGTTGTATATTGCGGCAACCCATCAGGTTGTAAGCGTAGTGCTTGTCGTCAAACGAGAAACGGACGGACATAAATTCCCTGTTCAAAAGCCGGTATATTATGTATCCACTGTCCTCACTCCATGCAAATTACGGTACCCACATTATCAAAAGATAGCCTATGCGGTATTCATGGCATCCCGGAAGCTGCGACACTACTTTCAAGAGTGTTCGATTACAGTAGCCTCGGAAGTGCCACTTAATGACATTATAAACAACCGCGACGCCATGGGACGGATTGCCAAATGGGCCATTGAGCTCCTCCCGTTCGGCATAACATACAAGCCTCGGCGAGCCATTAAATGGCAAGTATTGGCCGACTTTGTCGCCGAATGAACAGAAGCCGAACTCCCTAAAGAGTACGGCGCATACTCCAATTGGATCATGCACTTCGACGGCTCCAAAATGCTGGCTGGTATGGGGCTGGCGTCGTCCTGACATCCCCAACTGGAGATACAGTGCAATACGTACTGCAGATACTGTATACAGACTCCAACAACGCAGCCGAATACGAAGACCTGTTACATGGTCTTCGGATGGCAGTTTCCATGGGCATTCAACGCCTGCAGGTGCGTGGGGATTCGAACCTCGCAATATCCCAAAATAAATGGAGACTTCGATGCCAAGGATCCGAAGATGGCGGCCTACCGAAACGCCATCCTAAAGATGTCAGCTCGGTTCGAGGGGCTCAAATTTCACCATGTGGCTTGGGAAAACAATCAGGCGGCGGATATCCTCGCCCGCATCGGCGCAAAACGCGATACGGTCCCCCCAACATCTATTTGGAGAGGTTGTTTAAGCCATCCGTGGTATGGGAAGGGGACACCGGTAACAATAATCCGGACCCGGCCAAAATGCCCGATACTGAACACTCTGACATAATCGGAGGCTCTGCCACCGAAATAACACCTTCAGCCCACGCCATAATGGCGATCATTGCCCCGTGGACAGAACCATTCTTGGCCTACCTAAGTAGGCAGGAACTTCCCGAGGACCAAAATGAGGCACGCTGCATAGTGCGGCGATCTAAAGCCTAGAGGGTCCATGAGGGAGAACTGTATAAAAAAGCACTACCGGAGTCCTTCAAAGGTGCATCTCCGAAGAGGAAGGGCGGAAACTTTTGGCAGAAATTCACGCCGGACTCGGCGGCCACCACGCCACAGCCCGGGCCCTTGTAAGCAAGGCCTTCCATACAGGTTTTTATTGGCCGACGGCCCGGGCAGACGCACAGGACTTGGTCCAACGCTGCGCTGGTTGCCAGCTTTTTGCAAACCAAAGCCACATGCCCCCACCGCCCTCTAAACAATCCCCATTACCTGGCCCTTCGCGGTCTCGGGGCTTGACATGGTTGGACCCCTTTAAGGGGGGAACCCGTAAGAAAAAATACTTACTGGTCATGGTGGATAAATTCACCAAATGGATAGAAGCCAAACCTGTTAAAACGGCCAAATCCGGACCGGTGATAGACTTCATATTCGGGGTTGTACACCGTTATGGCGTCCCCCACAGCATCATCACTGACAACGGCATGAACTTCACGGCCGACGAGGTAAAACTCTGGTGCAGCAACATGGGCATCAAGCTCAATTATGCTTCCATCTATCACCCACAAATCAACGGCCAAGTTGAGCGAGCAAATGGTCTTCTCATGAGCGACATTAAACCTAGATTAGTGCGGTCCTTAAAGGAGTCTAACACGCACTGGGTAGAGGAGCTCGACTCCATACTCTAGGGGCTGTGGACCACGCCGAATCGTACTATCGGATATACACCCTTCTTTATGGTGTACGGCGCAGAGGCAGTTCTGCCCTGTGACATAATTCATGACTCACCTTGAGTGCGCATGTACAAAGAAAGAGAAGCCGAGCTCGATCGACAGGATAGTCTAGAAACCCTAGAGGAAGAGCATGACGTGGCAAAAGCCTGTTCCGCATTTTATCAGCAACATGCTCGCAGATACCAAAGTAGAGAAGTACGGGCCAAAACTTATAATGTTGGTGAGTTAGTTCTACGCCTGCCGGAGAAGAAAAAGACCAAGCTCGAGCCCAAATGGGAAGGTCCCTTCGTTATCTACCAAGTTCTGACCGGTGGAGCGTACCGTCTATGGGATGCATCGAATAATCGACTTGAGCCGAACCCATGGAACGCAGCCAAGCTCCGAAGATTCTACGCCTAGCGCCGGACTCTATGTTCGTCTCCTTCCTCTGTCCATTTTTTGCATATACATTATCTGTCTTTTTCTCTTTCTTTCTTTTATTCTTTCTCAAGGCTTTCAAGGGCCAACTCGTGCCGCGATTGCACACTATAGACGCGCTAACCGCGCTCATTATACCTGGGGGCTTCTTACACAGAAGCTTAATTATCTATCTGGGCTTCATGCCCTGCACATGTGTTATTCTTCCGCACGTACCTTTTCTTCGCCATTATATGCATCGATATGACTTAAGTTTTGGCCAAGCTGGGTTGCCCGGCTCTTGTATTTATGCCCTACGTTCCCGTTAATTCGGCTAGGGCATAAGGGGAGCACCTCTGCGATTGTTACTGCCGGGTCAGCCGGATGTGTACCTCAGACTGGGTAAAGCCAAAAGCTAGCGTTCTTAAGGGAATATTTGGTTGGCGAACAAAAGATGATTTTTATTTATTTTCCATATATGCCCCTAGATGTTTTTGCCTGCGTCTCCGCTCACAGTCCGGACATGCACTTTAGGGCATGCGTACCCAGGGAAAGGAACCCCTAACGGAACTATTCTCCCTGGAAGATGTTTCTTACTACCCATGTAATATAACATAACTAGTTGGGCACTTGTCTATTCAAGCACTAATGACCCCTACGCCTAGTTTCCACGCATACCCCGGTTCTTATATATAACTGAGCGGGTATTCGGACACACTCCGGACTATTGGGTCCCGAGGTTGAAGCGAAAGGTCCGCCATGACAAATGATCTACAATCCGGCTAGAAGGCATTATACATGTCACTTTAATTACATAGTCATGTAGACCGACTAAATTCCTCTTCTATACCATCCAACAGGCGGTCTAGCCTACAATCCTGTTGGGAATACTTTGCGGCTAATTCAACTTGCCCATACACTAAGCTAACGGGGATCTCTTTCCCATCGGGCCCCACAGGCCCGACCTCGGCCATGTGGTTTGGGTCAGCCTTGGTATACCGCGTCTTCATCATGGCCCAGGCTTCCCTGGCACCTTGACAGCAGGCCGATATCTTCCATAATCGGAAGCGCCGCCGTGCTCCCTTGAGCTTCTCTGCAAGCTCTCCAATGCCTTCTAGCAGGGAGACTGATGGCCACAAGGCCTGGGCAATACCTTGCATCACCTGCCGAACTTGTTCGTGCAGTTGTGAGAGCTCGAATGGAAGATCACTCGCAGACTCGGGCATCTCCTCCGCGGGACGACCCGTCAGCATACCTGCAGACATAACTCTGTTAGCCGGCTCCTCCGCCATCCCCTTTTTAAGGGTTCGTTCAAGCACTTACTGAAAATGCCGCGTCAAAGCCGCTTATTCTCCTTCTCAGAGTCCGCAAGCTGGGCTCGAACATCTTTCAGTTCCACGCCCAGCTTGGTATTGGCGTCTTGGAGATTGTTTTTCTCTCGCCTGACCTCGGTCAGCACGCGTTCGCCAGCCTTTAGCTGTCGTACGGTATGCTGGTCCTCCGGATTCTCTCCAGATTCATCTGCAATATCTATTGTTTAATCTGTAGACAGGCCGCATGCTATATGGTACCTATCATTCTTCGAAACAAATGTTACCAGCTGGGGACTTTTTAGGTTCCTTCAATGCGGGAACGGCGGCCCGAAGTTGGGTCTTGCATTCCTCCAGCTCCCGTGACAGTCGAGTATTCTTCTCTGTAAGAACTTGCACAATAGATGATCCTTAAATCAGTTCTGCTAACTGTTTCAAGTCTCAGGGGCTACTGATACATATAATCGTCAGATTTTCTTACCCGTACATCCCTTACATACTGGTCTGTGGCTCTGGCTAGACCATTTTGAGTAGCACGGAGGTACGTGTCTCCAGAATTGAAGGCATCAAGTGCCTCTGGGGAGAAGCAAGCGTCACGGAGTACGGCTCGACGACGCCTATGATTCATGGCGCTCTCCACTTCTGAATTTGTAGCGGATAGTCTATCTGCATCCTCTGCAGGAGGATTACCCGGCGTCCGCCCCATGTCGGCTTCCGCCTCTATGTCCGGCCCTGGAGCCCGACTGGTGGAAGCATGCTCGTCATCCTCACCGGACATATTCTGGCGAGCGTTTTTTCTGTTAAAGAAACATGGATGTCATTACATTTTGAGAAAGACGACAAGCACGGAGCAGGGTTTTTGTCATACCTCTATGCCGGCATCTCCGTCCTGACCGCCTTCCTTTTTGTCCTGCCCGGCCTCGGTGCCTCTTGTTGGAGAGTTGCTACGGGTTCGGCACGGCGTCCCGAAGGCCTTCCCTGTAAAACACCATATGTATATGGTAGGTGAAGTGTCTAAAAGGGGATCCTAGTTTTTGGAGTTGGGATTCTTGGTTTTTCTTACGTGTGATGCAAGAAGCAGTCCGGGATAGTCGGCCGTAATGGCCACCATGGCGTCATCACAGCTCAATTGATAGAACTGCCGGTCAATCAGCTCCACGAATATGTCCGGATCTTCTTTGAGTCCGAGACCGAGGGCCCGGTCAGGGTCCTCTAGTTGTGGGGATGGGCCGTTGACTTCCCTTATGTCTTTTCGCAGTTCCTGCCGCACAATGGCAAGGTGAATACCTACGACTAAGAATGTGGGAAGAATGGGAATAGGGAGATACAACTCACCCAACTTGGAGGGTTGTACATGGAGAATCCATCCCGTGGCTTGATGCGGACGAACTCCTCTTCTTCTCCCTTGAACAACTCGGATATAATTTTTGCTAAAGCGGCAGCATTGTCCGGACCCTTACGCCCGCAACGGGTGGCATCATCTTCCCCGTTAAAACACCATAGGGGGTGCCCTAGGTATTGAAGTGGCTGCACTCCCCACATTATGCATATTGACATAACCTCGATTACTGTCGATCCTAATTGAGCCAACGCTTTAATCTGGTTCATCAGGTAAAGGACTTCTCTGTTGTCTTCCTCCTGGGGGCTCCGTGGGCGCCAACTTCGGCGTTTCTTCAGAGGAGCATTGTTGAAGTCAGGAAGACCCCGCCGAACAGGGTCCGGAAGGGGGACGTCCTCCATATAAAACCATTCCGAAGGCCAGTATTCAGACGTCTTCTTCGAAGTACCGGACATGTATCTGGTTTCAGCGATGCGCCATATTTCGGCTCCGCCCACTTGATAAAGTGACCCCTTCTTGTGCGGGGGACGAGGCAAAATAACCTTTTCCACAGCTCGAAATGAGCCTCGCAGCCCAGGAATATAACTCGCAAAGGGAACATAGCCGGCGATGTGTAATATGGAAGCAGGGGTGAAATTATGCAATTGGAGGCCATAAAACTCCAGGAACACGTAGAGGAACGGATAAATTGGAAATCCGAGTCCCCTTAATAAATAAGGAACAAGGCATACCCGCTCCCCCGTAGAGGGGCTGGGGAAGCTCTCCCCTTTCTCCCCGCCATTGTAGGTGGCGAGCCCGGCTCGAACGGGAACCATATACGCTGGAGGGAGAAATTCCTTAGTCTGCAGTTCGACTAATCGACTGTGTGGGACTGAACACCTCTCCCAATCACCGGGCTTAGGGCTACAGGGGCGGGAGGAGGAGCTGCGGAGGTCGGCCATGTTGGAGTGGATTTTTTCGAAGCATGCTTCGATGGATTCTCGCTAGGGGAGGATGATATGGATTGGATCTAAGAATCCCCATCTCTTTAATAGACAATTTGTTTATCTGGCTGGGGGGCGAATGTAAAAATGCCGTGGCTCCTCATATTCATTCGACGCGTGGAACATAGCCCTTATTGGGTACAGAAACCAAGAGGTCCAACATTTATGAGGCCAGACACTGCTTAACAAACGTTCGAAATTTGGAGAAGAACTCGCCTTGCAATGCCGAGGAAAATACTGCGCGCCGGACTCAACGTCATTGAAGCCTGGTTCGGGGGCTACTGAGGGAGTCCTGGATTAGGGGGTATCCGGACAGCCGGATTATATCCTTTGGCCGGACTGTTCGACTATGAAGATACAATATTGAAGACTTCATCTCGTGCCTGGATGGGACTCTACTTGGCGTGGAAGGCAAGCTAGGCAATACAGATATGTATATCTCCTTTGTAACCGACCTTGTCTAACCCTAGCCCCCTCCCGTGTCTATATAAACCGGAGGGTTTTAGTCCGTAGGACAACATACAATCATACCATAGGCTAGCTTCTAGCATTTCGCCTCTCCGATCTCGTGGTAGATCAAATCTTGTACTACTCATATTATCAAGAATAATCAAGCAGGACGTAGGGTTTTACCTCCATCAAGAGGGCCCGAACCTGGGTAAAACATCGTGTCCCCTGCCTCCTGTTACCATCCGGCTTAGACGCATAGTTCGGGACCCCCTACCCGAGATCCGCTGGTTTTGACACCAACACTCAAATTCACAGTTACCCACTAGCATGACTCTCATATCACCATCTTTATATCGCAAAACTATTGCAAGGAATCAAACATATCATATTCATTGATCTACAAGTTTTATGTAGGATTTTATGACTAACCATGTAAATGACCAATTCCTGTCATCTCTATAAATAGATATAAGTGAAGCAAGAGAGTTTAATTATTTCTACAAAAGATATGCCCACTGAGGGAGTCTTGGATTAGGGGGTGTCCGGATGGCCGGACTATACCTTCGGCCGGACTCCTGGACTATGAAGATACAAGATTGAAGACTTCATCCCGTGTCCGGAAGGGACTTTCCTTGGCGTGGAAGGCAAGCTTGGCGATACGGATATGTAGATCTCCTACCATTGTAACCGACTCTGTGTAACCCTAGCCCTCTCCGGTGTCTATATAAACCGGAGAGTTTTAGTCCGTAGGACGAACAACAATCATACCATAGGCTAGCTTCTAGGGTTTAGCCTCTCTGATCTCGTGGTAGATCTACTCTTGTACTACCCATATCATCAATATTAATCAAGCAGGATGTAGGGTTTTACCTCCATCAAGAGGGCCCGAACCTGGGTAAAACTTCGTGTCCCCTGCCTCCTGCTACCATCCGACCTAGATGCATAGTTCAGGATCCCCTACCTGAGATCCGCCTGTTTTGATACCGACATTGGTGCTTTCATTGAGAGTTCCTCTGTGTCGTCGCTTTTAGGCCCGATGGCTTCTCCGATCATCAACAGCGATGCGATCCAGGGTGAGACTTTTCTCCCCGGACAGATCTTCGTATTCGGCGGCTTTACACTGTGGGCCAATTCGCTTGGTCATCTGGAGCTGATCGAAAGCTACGCCCCTGGCCATCAGGTCAGATTTGGAAGTTTGAACTACACGGCCGACATCCGCAGAGACTTGATCTTCGACAGATTCGAGCCACAGCCGAGCGCGCCGCACTATCACGATGGACATGATTTAGCTCTGCCGCCGAACAGTGCCCTGGAGGCCGCACCTGTGTCCGCTCCGACCCCTAGCTTGGAGCCGATCACACCAACTGAGGATGGGTGGTTAGACACTGCCTCGGGGGCTGCAATTTCTACGGCGATCGAGCCGAACACCAGCCCTGTTCTCTGCGAAGCCCGTGACTCCAAGGAGCCGGACTCCTCTCCAAACTCTGAGCCCTCCGCACCCCGATCGATCGAACCCGATTGGGCGCCGATCATGGAGTTCATCGCCGTGGACATCTTCCAGTACTCGCCCTTCGGTGATATTCTGAAGTCACTAAAGTCTCTCTCTTTGTCAAGAGAGCCCTGGCCGGACTATGGTCGGCAAGGTTGGGATGCGGATGATGAAGAAATTCAAAACCCACCCACGACCCACTTCGTAGCCACTGTCGATGATTTAACCGACATGCTCGACTTCGACTCCGAAGACATCGACGGTATGGATGCCGATGCAGGAGACGATCAAGAAACAGCGCCTATAGGGCACTAGAAAGCCACCTCGTCGTATGATATATACATGGTGGACACCCCAAAAGAAGGCAATGGCGATGGAACAGCGAAGGATGACCCCTCCAAGAAGCAGCCTAAGCACCTTCGTCAGCGGCACCGCTCTAAATCTCGCCAAAACAAAAATGGTGATTCTGGCACGGGGGATAATAACACCCCGGACAGTGCCGAAGACAACCACCTCTAGCAAGATTTAGCACAGGAGGATAGAGAAGCCAGCCCTCATGAGAGAGTGGCAGACAGAGAGGTCGAGGGCGATAATTACATGCCTCCCTCCGAAGACGAGGCAAGCCTCGACGACGACGAATTTGTCGTGCCGGAGGACCCCGTCGAACAAGAGCGTTTCAAACGAAAGCTTATGGCCACGGCGAGTAGCCTCAAGAAAAAATAGCAACAACTTAGAGCTGATCAAGATTTGCTAGTCGACAGATGGACTGAAGTCCTTGCGGCCGAAGAGTATGAACTCGAACGCCCCTCCAAGAGCTACCCAAAGCGCAGGTTGCTACCCCAATTAGAGGAGGAAGCACTTAAACCTACATCACCAGCGCATGATGCGGCCGACCGGCCACCCTGTTGCCCCGACAGAGAGGCCTCTCGGCCCTCCACTCAAGTCGCACCCCGGTGCCGCTCCAAAAATACCAAGGCATGGGAAACTGCGCCAGACCTGCGAGACATATTGGAGGACAAGGCAAGGCAAACAAGATCAATCTACGATCACGTGGGCGCCCCACGGCATGAAATGGTACTCGTCACACTGGATATAGTAAATCCGGCCGGGCCGAACATAGTAGACAAAGCTCGTTTGAGCTGCATCGTGATATAGCCCAGTACAGAGGCGCCGCACACCCACTATGCTTCACAGATGAAGTAATGGATCATCAAATCCCCGTGGGTTTCAAACCCGTGAACATCGAATCATATGATGGCACAACAGATCCTGCGGTATGGATCGAGGATTATCTCCTTCACATCCACATGGCCCGCGGTGATGACTTACACGCCATCAAATACCTCGCACTCAAGCTTAAAGGACCAGCTTGGCATTGGCTTAACAGCTTGCCAGCAGAATCAATTAGTTGTTGGGAGGACCTAGAAGTTGCATTCCTCGACAATTTCCAGGGCACTTATGTGCGACCACTAGACGCCGATGACCTAAGACACATAATTCAGCAGCCAGAGGAATCGGCCAGACAATTCTGGACATGGTTCCTAACCAAGAAAAATCAAATCGTTGACTGTCTGGATGCAGAGGCCCTAGCAGCCTTCAAGCATAACATCCGCGACGACAGGAAAAGCCAAAATCTATGGTAGCCCTCTCAACACTTATGACCCGCTTTTGCGCGGGAGAAGACAGCTGGCTAGCTCGCAGCAATAACATGACCAAGAGCCCTGGTAATTCGGATACCAAGGACAGCAGTGGCAGGTCGCGTCGCAACAAGCAAAAGCGCCGCATTAACGGCGACAATGCTGAGGATACGGCAGTTAATGCCGGATTCAGAGGCTCTAAACCCGGTCAGCGGAAAAAGCCATTCAAAAGAAATACTCTGGGCTCGTCCAGTTTGGACCGAATACTCGACCGCTCATGCCAGATACATGGCACCCCCGAAAAACCAGCCAATCACACCAACAGGGATTGTTGGGTGTTCAAGCAGGCAGGCAAGTTAAATGCCGAAAGCAGAGACAAGGGGCTGCATAGTGATGACAAGGAGGAGCCCCGGCCGCCGAACAACAGTGCACAGAAAGGTTTTCCCCCACAAGTGCGGACGGTGAACATGATATACGCAACCCACGTCCCCAAGAGGGAGCGGAAGCGTGTGCTAAGGGACGTATACGTGATGGAGCCAGTCGCCCCAAAGTTCAACCCATGGTCTTCCTGCCCGATCACTTTTGATCGAAGGGACCACCCCAGTAGTATCCGTCACGGCGGATTCGCCGCATTGGTTCTAGACCCAATTATTGACGGATTTCACCTCACTAGAGTCCTTATGGACGGTGGCAGTAGCCTGAACCTGCATTATCAGGATACAGTGCGGAAAATAGGCATCGATCCCTCGAGGATTAAACCCACCAGAACGACCCTTAAAGGCATCATACCAGGTGTAGAAGCCAACTGTACAGGCTCAGTTACACTTGAAGTGGTCTTCGGATCTCCGAATAATTTCCGAAGCAAGGAGTTAATCTTCGACATAGTCCCGTTCCACAGTGGCTATCACACACTGCTCGGGCGAACCGCATTTGCCAAGTTCAATGCGGTGCCGCACAATGCATACCTCAAGCTCAAGATGCCAGACCCTCGAGGCGTCATCATGATCGATGGAAACACCGAACGCTCTCTCCGAATAGAGGAGCATACGGCGGCTATCGCAGCGGAAGTACAAAGCAGCCTCTCAAGGCAATTCTCTAGTCCGGCCATTAAACGTCCGGACACCGTCAAGCGCGCCTGGAGTAACCTACAACAAGACCGCCTGGCACGTTCCGAGCAAGCGTAGCAATGCGGCCCCAACCCCAGCCCTGGAAATACCATGGGCACAGGGGGAGGGGCACCATCACGGCAAGCCCGAAACGCGGCTTAAACCGCACTAGGGGCTGCCGATTTCTTAAATTTTCTCTTATTTTCAGGACTTCATTCTTCGTAAGGCTTGTCCGGCAGTACAATTGCCGCACAAACGATACAACCAGGGAAGCAGAAAGCTACGCTGCACTATGGAACTCTAAGGTGGTCTCTATAACGAGCAGTATACCTGTTTCGCATAACATTCCGCAGCTCGCCCCTGGAAAGGACATATTTGATAGTCCCATCTTTTGCTTATCGCACTATTTGTATCGTTCTGCTTTGATCGCAACTTTTTTAAATAAACAATGCATAGCTTACGTCTATTACCGCATTACCTCTTTTTTACGAATATATGTTCATTAATGACATGTTGCACCCGTACACTTTGGTACGGCTAATACACCAGGGGTTTAAGTACCCCACAACATGGTGTGAGAAGTCCGAACACTTTCACAAGTGCGGCACCCCGAACTTATAGCATTTTATGCATCAGCTCTGAATCATGTCTTGGGTCAATAGTTGGGTTTGCCCGGCTCCTATGTTTTGGTACCTTGCGTTCCGTCATATCGGCTAAGGTAGCACTAGGAGAACTACTGCGATTGTGCCCCAGTTGAGCTGGGCTAAGCACCTCAGTAGAGAAAGCTAAAACTGACCGTCATGATGAGGCGAGAGCTGGATGCTGTTCGAGAGGTTTTCGAGTCCCTAAAGACTTATGCCGCTTAGAGTGAGGAGTTGGCTTTGTCCGGCCTAGGCGTGGATAGCGCCCCGAACTCGGTCTTCCGAACACTAGGGGCTTCGCCGAAATTTAAAATTATAGAATTCTATGGCTAAGTGAGAGTGTTCAAGCATTATAGTCTGATTGCCTTGTTTGTTGTGTTGAGCGCCTCCCTCGAAGGACCCAAGAATGGGAAATAGAGCGCTCATGTTTATCCCGAACACCCCAGCACTCGTGGCATGGGGGCAGAAGCCGACGACTCGCCATCTCTCAAATTTGATAAACGGCCGCACAGAAGGTAATATTTTAAATTCAAAAGCATTCCTTAGCGCATATGAACAAGTTTTCAGCGTACAGGATCACAAATGCGAGTTTACTCAAAAATTACATCTTTGGAGCATTCATCCGCTATAAGGCGGGCACCCTTTAGGACGCCCTCATAATACGCTTCCAGGACGCGATGCTCCTTGCCCGGCGGCGGCCCGTCCTTCACCAGCTTCTCCGCATCCATCTTGCCCCAATGCACTTTAGCACGGGCAAGCGCCCTACAGGCACCTTCGATGCAGACGGAGCGCTTGATTACTTCAAGCCATGGACATCCATCCACCAGCCGCCTCACCAGCCCGAAGTAGCTCCCAGGCAGAGCCTCTCCAGGCCACAGCCGAACTATGAGGCCCTTTACGGCCTGTTCGGCAACCTTGTGGAGCTCGACCATCTGCTTTAGCTGGTCGCTCAAAGGCACCAGGTGTCCGGCCTCAGCATACTGAGACCAGAACACCTTCTCCGTCGAGATCCCCTCCTCGGTCTCGGTAGTAGGCGGCAGCATTAGACGCACTACGGGGAAAATCTGCGAATGCTCCTGGAGAGCTCCGGACTCGGGTAAGTAACAAATAATTCACTTTCACGTGCTTGCTTTGCATAATGAATGCCTTACCCGCGGCTATCTTCTTCATCGCGTCAATTTCTTTGAGGGCTTTCTGGGCTTCAGCCTTGGCAGACTTCGTGCTTTTGAGGGCTGCCGCAAGCTCGGACGCTTGCGTCTTTGAGTCAAGCTCCAAACTCTCATGTTTTTTCACGAGATCCTGGAGCTCTTTCTGCATGTCCTCCACCCGCGCCTCCTGCTTCTCTCTCTCCATCCGCTCTGCGGCCGCCCTGTTTTCGGCCTCGGACAGTGCTTGCTTAAGGGTTGCCACCTCGGCCATGGCCCCTATAATAGCACGTTGATCCTGTCATTTTTTGCAACCACAGCTTCTCTATATAATTGCGCAAGGTATTACTTACCTTCCTTCTCCTCGAGTTGCCTCTTGGCATGGCCGAGCTCTTGCTCGGACCGCTCGAGGTTCTGCTTCAGCATATCCACCTCTGTAGTTAGTGCGGCGGAGGCCAGCAGCGTAGCCTGCATACGCATATTGACTTGATTATGTTAGACTCCTGCGATTATTAGATCCTCTATTCGGCTTTTCTTTCCGAACGCCGAACAGAGCATCAGGGGCTACTGTCTATGCGGTAATATTTTTACATATTCTTTACTTACCTCAAAGCCTGTTAGAAGGCTGGCACAGGCTTCAGTTAGTCCGCTCTTGGTGGACTGAACCTTCTGGATCACCGCACTCATAATAGTGCGGTGCCCCTCGTCGATGGAGGCGCCGTTAAGAGTCTCCAGCAAATTGTCCGGTGCCTCTGGTTGGGCGGAGGTCAGCGGCTCAGTAGGCTTGCTCCTCTTGGAAGGAGGCTGCCTACCGGAGTCCGAAACCGTTGAAGGTTTCGGCACGGTGTCCGGCTGAAGGCCGGACTTGGAGCCCTTGGGTGTTCTATCCCCTTTATGCCTGGAGTCCGGGAGGTTGCCTTGCAGCGCCTCCAGGACCACCTCCTCCTAGCTTCAAACCTGTTGGGACTCCACCTCGGTGCCGTCCGTAGGGTGGGGGAGGAAGCCGTCAGAAGCGAATTCACATCCAACGAATCCAGGGAGCCGCTCGACGACTCGTCGAGCCCGGCCTTGGGCGGACTGCACAATCATGTTTGACGTAAGGAAAAGATGTGCAATGGGGGAATACTATGAATCACTCGAGTATCCGGATACTTACAATCTCGCCAGGGGCTTGGCCCTGTGCGGCCACTCCTCTTTGCCGTCGTCGGTGTTGATGGAGTAGTCTGGAGGAGGGGTCTTCCCCCTCTTGGACCCTTTGGCCTCCCCGGTTGGGGCGGCCTTCCTTTTCTTCCCTCCCCCCGCTGGAGGGGGAGAGGTCTCTTATTCCTCCTCCTCGTCTTCATGGGAGGAGTGCGCCTTGGAGTCGTTGGATAGTGAATCCGATACCTCCTGGCGTCGGGCGCTCTTTCGAGTCCCTGTGGCCTTCTTCTTGGCCTTCTTCTCCGACACCACGTAAGGTGCCGGAGCCAGCAGCTTCGCCAAGCGAGCGTCCGCTGGGCCTTCGGGCAAAGGAGCCGGACAGTTGATCTGTCCAGACGTCTCCTGCCAATCCTGTCAAAGGTAAGGGAACTTAGATCCCGCATGGAGTCAAACTATGAAAAACTAATACCCTATAAAAGGTGAAAACAGCTTACCGCACGAGCATGACGTTGCGTGCTGAATCCGCGATCCTCGGTAGCGGATGCGGGGCCCTCGGCGCCCTTGAAAAGCACCTTCCAAGCATCTTCGTACGTCGTGTAGAAGAGCCTGCTTAGAGTTCGGTGCCGCGCCGGGTCGAACTCCCACAGGTTGAAAGCCCGTTGTTGACATAGGAGGATCCGACGGATGATCATAACCTGGACTACGTTGACAAGTTTGAGATTCCTGTCCACCAGGGTTTGGACGCATGTTTGGAGTCTAGTCAGCTCTCCTTTTTTACCCCACGACAGGCCTGTCTCTTTCCAGGAGGCGAGCCGCGTAGGGGGTCCGGATAGGAACTCGGGGGTTGTGACCCATTTAGGGTCGCGCGGCTCGGTGATGTAAAACCACCCCGACTGCCACCCCTTTAGGGACTCCACGAAGGAGCCCTCGAACCATAGGACGTTGGGCATCTTGCCCACCATGGCGCCTCCGCACTCCACTTGGGTGCCGCGCACCACCTTCGGCTTGACATTGAAAGTCTTGAGCCATAGGCCGAAAAGGGGGCGGATGCGTAAGAAAGCCTCGCACACGACAATAAACGCTAAGATGTTGAGGACAAAATGCAGGGCCAGATCATGGAAATCCAGGCCATAGTAGAACATGAGCCCTCGGACAAATGGGTGGAGAGGGAAGCCCCGTCCGTGGAGGAAATGGGGGAGGAACACCACCCTGTCATGGGGCCTAGGGGTGGGGATGAGCTGCCCCTCTTCGGGAAGCCGGTGCGCAATGTCGTTAGACAAGTATCCGGCCTTCCTCAATCTTTTGATGTGTCCCTTCATGATGGAGGAGACCATCCACTTGCCTCCCGCTCCGGACATGGCTGGAGAAGGTTGAGGTGGGGTGTGCGGACTTGGGCGCTGGAGCTCGAGTGCGCGGAAATGGATAGGCAAAGGAGGAAGAAGGCGTGGATGGAAAGGTGGATCCTTATCCCCTTATATGGGCAGACGCAACTATACGCCCCCACCAGCCTGGTAAAACTCGCTTATCTCCCAAGCGCCGCAGTCAATGGCGCGGTTGGGTTACCCACACCCGTATTGATGAGAATCCCGGAATAAGGGGACACGATCTCTGCTTTAACAAGACGTGCCAAGGAAACCGCCTCGCTAAACGCGCTGAGGTGGGACAATAAAACGATTCGAATAAAGACTTGGCCATGGTGTGATGTCACGCTACGGAATACGTCAGCAGATTAGATTTGTGTAAATATTATTCTCTCTATGGCAATATGTGGAAACTTATTTTGCAGAGCCGGACACTACCTTTGTGTGCAAAAACTTCTATGAAGTACTTGGAGGAGGAACCCGCCTTGCAATGCCGAAGACAATCTGCGCGCCAGACTCATCGTCATTGAAGCCTGGTTCAGGGGCTACTGAGGGAGTCCTGGATTAGGGGGTGTTCGGATGGCCGGACTATACCTTCGGCCGGACTCCTGGACTATGAAGATACAAGATTGAAGACTTCATGCCGTGTCCGGAAGGGACTTTCCTTGGCATGGAAGGCAAGCTTGGCGATATGGATATGTAGATCTCCTACCATTGTAACCGACTTTGTGTAACCCTAGCCCTCTCCGGTGTCTATATAAACCGGAGAGTTTTAGTCCGTAGGACGAACAACAATCATACCATAGGCTAGCTTCTAGGGTTTAGCCTCTCTGATCTCGTGGTAGATCTACTCTTGTACTACCCATATCATCAATATTAATCAAGTAGGACGTAGGGTTTTACCTCCATCAAGAGGGCCTGAACCTGGGTAAAACTTCGTGTCCCCTGCCTCCTATTACCATCCGACCTAGACGCACAGTTCGGGACCCCCTACCGAGATCCGCCGGTTTTGACACCGACACCCATGCTCTAAAAAATATAAGTGAAGCAAAAGAGCATTCTACAAATGGCGGTTTTCTATGTGAAGGGAAATAGGCAATCCAAACTTCAAATGATATAAGTGAAGCACATGATATAAGTGAAGTACAAAGAGTATTCTATAAATCAACCATGGAGTATCTCATACCAGCATGGCGCATCAAAGAAAATTGAAAACTAAATGCAAAAGACGCTCCAAGATTTGCACATATCACATGAACGAAACGAAACCGAAAACATACTGATACTTGTTGAAGAAAGATGGGATGCCTTCCGGGGCATCCCCAAGCTTAGACGCTTGAGTCTCCTTGAATATTTACTTGGGGTGACTTGGGAATCCCCAAGCTTGAGCTCTTTCCTCTCCTCCTTCTCCTCATATCGAGACCTCCTCGATCTTTGATCACTTCATCCACACAAAACTCAACAAAAAGCTCGGTAAGATCAATAAGTATAATAAAGAAAATCACTGCTCTAAGTACTGTTACAAACCAATTTATTATTTGTTTTTGCATTGTAGCTACTGTAATATAAATTTTCCATGGCTTAATCCATTGATAGAAATCGATAGTTTCATCAAAACAAGCAAACTATGCATCAAAAATAGAATATGTCTTAAACAGGACAGTCTGTAGTAATCTGAACATTCACCATACTCCTGGTACTCCAAAAATTCTGAAAAAATAAGAAAAATAAACAATTTGTATATAAAGACAGTGCAAAATGTTTCAATACCGTTTGACGTTCCAGTAAAAAAATTAAAATCACGCACTACAGCCAAAGTTTCTGTTTTGCACCGCATGAACCAACAAGCAATGTAAACATCCTAAAGGCTAATCTCGGCACATTATTTTTATAATACAATGGATTTTTACTTTATAAAAGCACACAACAGAAATAAATGACTCTCTAAAACTTCCGGGTTGTCTCCCTAGCAGCGCTTTCTTTAAACCATTAAGCTAGGCATATAGTGCTCAAGTAATGGATCCACCGGATCCCAAGGTATATCAAAGCCAATTTTAATTAACAATAATTTGTGATTTAGTAGTGAGCACAAAGTAACATATATCATGTAATGACGAATTCTAACTCTCTTCCTATGCATCGGCATGTCATAAAAGAACAATTCATGCACACATAGTAAAGGCCAATGCATAGTATAAGCAGTTTCTTGCAATTTTATCGTGTGGGAAACATAGAGAGGTGGAGATATAATTCCTCTCTCATAATAATTACAAGTAGGAGTAGCAAGCACATGCATATTATATCTATCAAAATCATTGTGTGTAGTAGGAAAACGCAACCCATCAATATAATCCTTAATAAGGGCAAACTTCTTCGATATAGTGTAGTCGGGAGAATTCAAAAGGATAATAGGACTATCATGCATGGTTGCAATAGAAACAATTTCATGTTTAACATAAGGAACTATAGCAAGTTCATCTCCATAAGCATAATTCATATTGGCATCTTGGCCACAAGCATAGCAAGCATCATCAAAAAGGGATATTTCAAAAGAATCAACGGGATCATAACAATCATCATAGCATTCATCCTTCGGTAAATTTGAAGGGAAATTAAACAATGTATGGGATAAAGAGTTACTCTCGTTAGATGGTTGGAACGGGTGATCAATCCGCTCTTCCTCCTTTTGTTCGTTGCTCTCCTCCTCATCTTTTTCATCCAATGAGCTCACAATGTCATTAAGTTCTTCTTCCATAGACTCCTGTAAAATATTAATCTCTTCTTGGACAGCGGAGGATTCCTCGATATATGGTTTAATATAAGGATTAGAAGCATAATTATCATAGAAATATTTAAGTATGGCCAAATTTTCAGATTTGTAGAGAGTAGTATCACACTCTTCAATAAAAGAAGCAACTTCACAAGTACCCCTAAAAGCAACAAATTCTTCAATTTGTTGAACATCATAGTAATTATAAACACCCTTAGTATATGAAGATACGATTCTATTATCACTAAACCCACATTGGTAAGGAAGGTGTTTCTTAGGGTCTTTGGAACAAGTACAATCATATATTTCATATAAATTCCAAGCATAGCACTGCAAACGATGAATTTGATCCAATAAAAGTTTCCCTTTTTCAGATATGCGGTGTCGCACATAACAAGCATGCTCATCTAAATATTTGCCCTCAACTAAGTTAGTTGGGGTTTCAGCCCGAGCACATAGGGATCGAAGATGATCCAAGTAAAAAGCTTCAGTAGTGTGATAGATTATGAGTGGTTCTTCAACCATTGTGTCGGCGTTCTGGGAACGGGGGTCCCCGGACTTCCCTGCCTGCGGCCTGCGGCGTGGCTCGAGTGGGGGCCCAGCATGGCCCATCTTCACCAACACAAGACTCAAGACCCTCGCGAGGGGCCAAGCCTCGCGGGGCGGACGACACGGCGCATCCTCAGGCACAGCCTCCTCAGGCTGGCTCACGAGGAGGCGGAGAGTTCAAGGCGGGGTACCTCGCGAGGTGCCAGTGATGCAAGCCATGACGATCGAGGGTGCCAGGCGGGCACCAGCGCGCGCAGCGTCCTTCTTTCCTCTTTGGTGCAAAGGGAGCAAGCGCAGCCGCGGAGTACCGAGGCATCAGGCAAAGGTTGCCATTTCGGTGCAACGAGACCAGGACCAAGCGGACTACGAGACGGAGGTCACCATGGAGCCCAGCACGGCGTCACCGCAGAGTCTTTCGCAGGCGAAGACCACCTTTAGTTAGGATAAGAGTACTTGCTGTCCCCCTTCAAATTAGCCCGCCATTGTTGGCTCCCTTCCCGCTCAATATTTGGGAAGAGGACCAGGGCCTCTATAAATAGGGACCGGCCACCCACGTAGCGGGGGGCTCGGTCGATCAGTTGGCCCATTCAATCAGTTGGTAGGTCGATCACTTCGTAGAAGGGGTCGGCTTTCTCTGGGCTCGGTTCGCAGAGTAGTTGGTTCGGCTAGCAAGTAGAGAGAGAGAGACAGAGAGGTGACAGAACTCCTCCCAGCAGTTCGTCGCCCCAGCTAAGAACTGACCCTCGCGAGGCAGTTCTTCCTTGTAGTGTTCATCATCATCAGCCCCAAGAGGCAATCCATCCACCACACACTGGAGTAGGGTATTACACCACAATGGTGGCCTGAACCAGTATAAATCTTGCGTCTCTTGTGTGATTCCTTTAGTAGTTTAGATCTTTGTGAGACGGGGAGGTTGAGGACGTGATTTCCGCGCGCACCCCAGTGTTCAAACCTTAAGGGTCTGCCGGAACCCGAAATCTGACATTTGGCGCGCTAGGTAGGGGTGCGCCGGAGTTCGTCTTCCACCGCTCCGTTCTCCTCCGACCGTCGCATCCATGTCTAATGCTCGTCGGGCCCGCGCCAAGCGCCGGGCCGCAATCGCTTCTCGCGTCGCCCAGACGGCCCCTATCGGTGGGCGTCCTCGTCGTTCCCCGTCGCCCGCCGTCAACGCCGCCACCGGCCCGGCGAGGGGCAAGCAGCAAGCATCATCTCAGCACCCGTCTGTGCGGCAAGACGGCCGCACCGCCACTCCATCGCTCGCACCGGCCGGTTCTTCGTCCCGCGCGCTCCGCGCACCCTTGGAGGCTCGAGCTGTGCTCCTCGCGGCAAACGAGCTCCTGCGCTACCGCCCCGTCGACGATGTCTACCAGGAGTGGCTCGACCGCGTCGCCGAGCATGTCCGCGCCGCAGGGGGCTCTTCCGCGCCGTTCGTCCCTCTGCGCCACACTCCGCCCTGCGCGGGCAACGAAGCTCCAGAGGCACACCAGCTGCCTCCCTCCAAGAAGATGCCATGGCTCCAAGGCGCTTGGCCCCTGGGCGGAACCCGCTCTGTCAGGCGCCAGCGCAGCAAGAGCGGAGCTGCCAAGAAGTTCCTCGCCCGCAAGGGGCTGCCAGGGCGCTCCCTGCTCCGGCACGCCGCGACCCTGCTCCAGCTCCGGCGGGCCAAGACCCCGCCCTGCTCCTAGCTACAGCGCGTGGGGACCCTCAAGACCAAGCTCTCCACCAACCGAAGCCTTACGTGGCCACCGCGGGCTGCCACGCCTACACCACTGAGCTGCGCAGCGTCGCGTGGCCCGGCAAGTTCAAGCCTGACCTGCCTCCTCGCTACGATGGCACAACCGATCCTGCAGAATTCCTCCAGCTCTATGAGCTGGGCATCGAGGCTGCCGGCGGGGATGAGAAGGTCATGGCGAACTGGTTCCCCATGGCGCTCAAGGAAGGAGCTCGAACCTGGCTCCTGAAGCTGGCTCCAGGCACGATCTCCTCCTGGGACCAGATGCGCACCCGCTTCATCGCCAACTTTCAAGGTACTCGCGACCGGCCGCCCGCCGTGAGCGACATGCGCCGCATCAAGCAACAACCCGGAGAAACCCTGCAAAAGTACATCTAGCGCTTCAACAGCGCGCGCCTCAAGATCCCCAAGGTGTCCGAGGAGGCCATCATCTCGGCCTTCTCCGATGGCGTGCGCGACGTCAAGATGAAGGAGGAGCTGGCGATGCATGAAGACCTCTGCACCACCCTGGAGCTGTTCAACTTGGCGAACAGGTGCGCCAGGGCTGAGGAGGGATGCCTCTCCCTCCTCGAGCTGCCTGCCGCAGATCCAGAAGAGAAGAAGCCCAAGGCCAAGGACGTGAAGCGCAAGGGGGCTGCCGTACTCGCGGCAGAACCAGACACAAAGCGGGGCAAGGACCTGCCCGAACCCTCCAGAGGCAGCCGGTACTATGTGTACCATGACCTCCACACCCACAACACCAACGAATGTCAAGAACTCCGCGCTGTGCGAGAAGGAAGGATCGGCCGTCGCCCTGACCGTGCTGACCGGGGCTACGACCGAGGAGGAGGAAGAAACCCAGGGCGCTGGGAAGATCGCGGCCCGCGCCCGGGGTGGCGCGACCAACCTCACGAGGACCGCTGGTGGGACCTGCCTCGCGAGGGAGACTAGAGGGATCAGCCTCGTGAGGATCGCCCTCATGGCAACGCAGGCCTACCTCCTCTGCCGCCTCCACCAAGAAGGAACGAAGACCGCCATCAAGACGAGGGGGCTGGGGGCTTCCAGGAGCCGCGCGCAATCGCCTGCATCCTAGGTGGAGCTCAAGCCCCAGCCTCTCAATGTATCTTCAAGCAGTTCGCCCGCGAAGTGAATGCAGTTCTCCCCAAGCTCGAAGCAATGCGCCCCCTCAGGTGGTCGGCATGCGCCATCACGTTCAGCTCGGCAGACCAGCTCAAGTGCGCAGCCATGGCTGGAGTCCTCCCGTTGCTCCGCTCCCCAGTCATCAGCTACGTGCTGGTCACCAAGACCCTCATCGACGGAGGGGCAGGACTCAACGTCCTGTCCGTGGAAAAATTCAACAACCTCCAAGTGCCCTATGACCAGCTTCAGCCAACCAAGCCTTTCTCCGGGATCACCAACGGTTCCACAGTCCCGATCGGGCAGGTCCGCCTCCTTGTCACCTTCGGGGCTCGCAGCAACTACCGCTCCGAGCTCATCGACTTCGACGTCGCCCACATCCGCCTGCCGTACAATGCCATCCTCGGGTACCCTGCACTGGCCAAGTTCATGGCTGCGACTCACCATGGCTACAACGTCCTCAAGATGCCAGGAAGTGGCGGAGTCATCACGGTGCCCTTTGAAGAGAAGGATGCAGTGTGTTCCCTGGAGAGAGCCTATCAGGCCGCATCACTAGAAGGCCCAGATCGCAGAAGCAGGAGGCTTCCTGAGACCACCCCCAAGAAGAAGAAGACGTCGTCAGGCTCGACCCCTCAGGAGGTAGGCCCCTCAGGGCCTGTGTCTGCCCAGGGGGACCCTCCTTCCATCGCATAGGGAAGCGCGCCCGGCGCCCTCCTCAGGCAGGGCTCGGGGGCTCTCACCTAGAGGGCCACCGACCTAGCCAGGGTCATGAGGGAGGCGCTTGGGCACCATGTGGAAGCGTGCTTCGCGGCACGTTTCCCCCGGGAAGGAGCCAGGCGAGGAAGGCCGAACCAGCACGAGTTCGTCAGCGAGGCCATTCAAGAACTACAGGAGTCAAGGATCATGAGAGGTTGCCGCCGCCTACCAGCTGTGGCCCCATATCCAGGCAAGGATGGCGGGCTGCGCGCCTGCGTTGACGTACCAGGGCGCAATCAGATCGCCACAACGGAGCGCCTCTGGCCCTCGCAAGTGAGGCGCTGCGGAGGTCCACCCCACAGCTATGTTCGCATGCCCTACGGCCTGCCGAGCATGGCTGCGGCGCACCAGCGCCTCATGAGGGGCATCATGGAGGCTCAGGAAGACAGGCGTTCCACGGCCATGGCGGAGATGAAGACAGCTCGCGAGGAGTCACCAGTGCCTCCGGAGCCTCCCGAGGCCTCGGGGCCTGGAGGCTTGTGAGGATCGGCTTCCGCAGCCCGCCGAGCCTACTGCACCAACGCCACTTCGCCAACGACATTCTCAGGTGACGTCTTCCAAGCCTCATTCCCAGCTGGGAGCGCCTTCCCAGGGTTACATCACTCCCAAGCCGCGTGGGTCCGTCCCCACGGCATGTATCTACATTTACTTTTCGGTCGTTAGTTTGCCTTGATTGGGGGCGCCCCTCGGGCTGCATCATCCCCAAGCCGCTGGGGCCAGGCCCAGCGGCATGTATCTCCATCGCGTTTATTTCCAACTATGCATTTGCCTATCACGCTTGATTGCATGATGCCCGTCCGCGGCATCCCTTTTTCTCCATGTCGACTACTTGCACGTTAAAGGGGGGGGGGTGCCTGAGCATCGCGACTCAGGGCTCTTACTGGCTCTCCAGCCCTCACCCTCTGGCCTTGTCCACGGCATCGCGACCTGGCATACCAGCGACGGCTGAGACAAGCTCGAGGGCCGGGACCCGAGGACGTAGAGTACCGGCATCTAACCAAATTTTGCAGGGACACATCTCAAGATACGGCCGAGTGCCAGGCGCAACCCGCCTAGAGGTAGGACCTCGTGAGTCCCGCGCTGGCTCACGGGTGCCCAGATACACCTCACCTACTCCAACCAGCAAGCTCTTGAGTGACTAACGATCGACTAATGGCCATGATGGCAACACCATCTTCTTTCTGTGATGACTCTGCAGGATCCTTGGAGGGAACTGCACTAGCCGAGGCCCTCACGAGGTTTCCTTCGCCCTTTCCCGGGCGAACCACTTGCACGTTAAAGGGGGGTGCCTGAGCATCGCGACTCAGGGCTCCTACTGGCTCTCCAGCCCTCACCCTCTGGCCTTGTCCATGGCATCGCGACCTGGCATACCAGCAACGGCTGAGACAAGCCCGAGGGCCGGGACCCGAGGATGTAGAGAAGAAAGGGGAGTAGAGGCGAGGGAGAAGGGGCTCGCGAGGACCTTGCCGAGCGATTCCGCTCCTACCGACGCACGGACCCAACGGCACACCAGGGACGACCCCTGATACTCAAGATAAATCACCACCCATAGCACTGGCTACCGAAGCACTACCCCCGCACCTAAAGCAACTCCGTACTAACGATTTTGCTTCCCTTTCTCACTAAGCGACGGCTGCTTGGGCGCCAAAGGGAACCTCCTGAGCATCGCGACTCAGGGGCTCTTACCGGACCCCGGGTCGCTCACCTCCTGTCCTTGACCACGGCATCGCGACCTGGCATACCAGCGACGGCTGACGCCGCCTTGGGACTGGGACCTGTCGGTGCAGAGCACCAAGCCCTTGTGAGGTGTGAAAGGGAGGGCTGAACTATAACAGAGTTAGCGACTCACACAAATCTATAGCGAAGGTCATGCATTAACAAACGGGACTACAAACACCTTACAAGCCCCCGTGGGGTGCATTTTGATTCCTCGCAGGGAACGGATCCTAAGGAGTGCTAACTACACGGGCTCCAGCAAAAGATGCCATCATCAACAGTGGGCCGTCGGGCACCGGCGCCAACCCCATCCAGATCAGGGTCGGCGACGGCCTGACGAGCCCGCCCTGCTCCGGGAGCGGCGCTGGCTCGGGGGCTCATAGCTGTCGTCGCTCGTCTCCGGAGTCGCGAAGATTTCGCTGGAGTCGCTGGACCCCCCGACGCCTTTGCCAAGGGAGCGGTCGACAGGCCTAGCCCTCACCAGGGCAAGGTCCTAGCCACCTCTCCCGTGGCAACACTCCAGTCGGCGCCCGATCGCGTCAAAGGCCTTGAAGAACATCACCGCAGCGCCATCATACTCTAGGTGGACCATGAAGACGCCCCTCTCCTTGCAAACCCGGGCGACTTCTCTCCAGCCGCGGGACAAGTAGACCTCGCCCGGGGCAGCGACCACGACCTCTGCCTCGGTCGCAAGAGCGCTGCAGCCGGCGTGCTGCAGCCAGAGCTCCAGAGGCCCTCCTGGAGGGATGACGGAGGCGAAGAAGGGAGGCAGACGGATCCAGGATTGAAGAGGAATGACGACGTGGAGCACGAACTCGTGGGAGGAGCCCTCGGCATGGACTCCGGGAGGAACAACCCACGCCTTCGTGACCCGACGGCGCCTACGACGGCGCCGACCGCGGAGATCAGCATCGACACCCTCGGGGCCCTCGGCGGGGGCGTACAAAGGAAGCGGGAACCCCGGCGGAGCCCGCTCGCACCGGGGCCTCGGCTCCACCTGACGGTCTTCCTCGCCCCGGCTGCAAAGGGCGAGCCGCTTCTTCGGCGGGAGTGGGTTTGGCCCCTCTCGAGGAGCTTTTCCCTTCTCCGCTGCGGAGAACCGGCGGATCGGAGCCATCCCAGCAAGGCGGAGCAAGGATCGGGAAGAAGGAGAAGCCAGGAGGAATGGACTGGAAGGGCACGCGCCGTACAGTACTTATAGCCGGCGAAGGCCAACCGCCGGCCTCCACGATCACAGGTAATCATGACATGATTTGCATGCAGGGACATGTCCAGCTCGCGCGATCACCAAGGCTTCATGGGGAAGTGGAGTCGCCCACGTCCAATCAACCGCCATGCGGCGCCCAAGGCCGCAGGCTGTTAGGGCCCGCGGCCCTTCGCCCTTGCCCTTTCGCCTCTCGGCACGGCCAAGTCCATGGGCGCCTTGGGCCCGGGGGCTACTGTCGGCGTTCTGGGAACGGGGGTCCCCAGACTTGCCTGCCTGTGGCCTGCGGCGTGGCTCGAGTGGGGGCCCAGCATGTCCCATCTTCACCAACACAAGACTCAAGACCCTCGCGCGGGGCCAAGCCTCGCGAGGCGGATGACACGGCGCATCCTCAGGCGTAGCCTCCTCAGGCTGGCTCGCGAGGAGACGGAGAGTTCAAGGCGGGGTACCTCGCGAGGTGCCAGTGATGCAAGCCATGACGATCGAGGGTGCCAGGCGGAGGCCAGCGCGCGCAGCATCCTTCTTTCCTCTTTGGTGCAAAGGGAGCAAGCGCAGCCGCGGAGTACCGAGGCATCAGGCAAAGGTTGCCATTTCGGTGCAACGAGACCAGGACCAAGCGGACTACGAGACGGAGGTCACCATGGAGCCTAGCACGGCGTCACCGCAGAGTCTTTCGCAGGCGAAGACCACCTTTAGTCAGGATAAGAGTACTTGCTGTCCCCCTTCAAATTAGCCCGCCATTGTTGGCTCCCTTCCCGCTCAATATTTGGGACGAGGACCAGGGCCTCTATAAATAGGGACCGGCCACCCACGTAGCGGGGGGCTCGATCGATCAGTTGGCCCGTTCGATCAGTTGGTAGGTCGATCCGTTCGTAGAAGGGGTCGGCTTTCTCTAGGCTCGGTTCGCAGAGTACTTGGCCGGCTAGCAAGTAGAGAGAGAGAGAGAGAGAGAGAGAGGGAGAGAGAGAGAGAGGTGACAGAACTCCTCCCAGCAGTTCGTCGCCCCAGCTAAGAACTGACCCTCGCGAGGCAGTTCTTCCTTGTAGTGTTCATCATCATCAGCCCCAAGAGGCAATCCATCCACCACACACTGGAGTAGGGTATTACACCACAATGGTGGCCCGAACCAGTATAAATCTTGCGTCTCTTGTGTGATTCCTTTAGTAGTTTAGATCTTTGTGAGACAGGGAGGTTGAGGACGTGATTTCCGCGCGCACCCCAGTGTTCGAACCTTAAGGGTCTGCCGGAACCCGAAATCCGACACATTGGTTCAGTAGGTACCACTATTTTTTTGGTATTTTGCGTTTACCCATAACTAAAGATAGAAAACAAGAGCACAAAATAAAAACTACTTAGTGATAAAGCAAACACACACACACGAGAATATTCACCCCACACTATAACTCCCGGCAATGGCGCCAGAAAAAGGTCTTGATAACACACGTATAGGGGATCAATTGTAGCCTGTTTCGATAAGTAAGAGTGTCGAACCCAATGAGGAGCTAAAGGTAGAACAAATATTCCATCAAGTTTTATCGACCACTGATACAACTCTACACACGCTTGGCGTTCGCTTTACCTAGAACAAGTATAAAACTAGAAGTACTTTGTAGGTGTAACGGGATAGTGAAAGTGCAACTATCCCTGGGTGGTTTTGGTAATTCCTAACAACATATAACTCATTGAGCTAATGCTACTTAAAGATAAACATTTCAGGAAAGCTCAATGATTGGCATGGCATGGATGAGAAAAGTGGGTCCCTCAAAATTCTATGGACAAAGAATTGGCTCAAGCTAAAAGCTCAGGACTCTCCATCTTTTCATTTTAAGTGATCCAAGATCACATTGAGTCCATAGGAAAAGCCAATACTATTAAGAGGGGATGAGGTGTTGCCTAATGGCTTTCTTTCTCAAAATGCTTAGTGATATGCTCCAAAAGCCCTCAACTACTTTCTCACATCCACATATGTTGAAAGATCGACGATGTCACCTAGAGGGGGGTGAATAGGCGTTTTAAAATAATTACGGTTTAGGCTTGAACAAATGCGGAATAAACCTAGCGGTTAATTTGCCAAGCACAAAACCTAAAACGACTAGGCTCACCTATGTGCGCCGACAACTTATGCTAAGCAAGATAAGCAACTATGTGATAACAAGATATATGACAAGAAACAATATGGCTATCACAAAGTAAAGTGCATAAGTAAAGGGCTCAGGTAAGAGATAACCGAGGCACGCGGAGACGACGATGTATCCCGAAGTTCACACCATTGTGGATGCTAATCTCCGTTTGGAGCGGTGTGGAGGCACAATGCTCCCCAAGGAGCCACTAGGGCCACCGTAATCTCCTCACGCCCTCGCACAATGCAAGATGCCGTGATTCCACTAAGGGACCCTTGAGGGCGGTCACCGAACCCGTACAAATGGCAACCCTTGGGGGCGGTCACCGAACCCGTACACTTTGGCAACCCTTGGGGGCGGTCACCGGTACCCGTCAAATTACTCGGGGCAATCTCCACAACCTAATTGGAGACCCCGACGCTTGCCCGGAGCTTTGCACCACAATGATTCAGCTCCAAACACCAACAACCGTCTAGGGCGCCCAAGCACCCAAGAGGAACAAGCTCAAGGGTACCAAGCACCCAAGAGTAATAAGCTTCTCAACTTGTAACTTCTACTATCACGTGGAGAACTCAAACCGATGCACCAAATGCAATGGCAAGGGCACACGGAGTGCCCAAGTCCTTCTCTCTCAAATCCCACCGAAGCAACTAATGCTAGGGAGGAAAATGAGAGGAAGAACAAGAAAGAGAACACCAAGAACTCCAAGATCTAGATCCAAGGGGTTCCCCTCACATAGAGGAGAAAGTGATTGGTGGAAATGTGGATCTAGATCTCCTCTCTATTTTCCCTCAAAAACTAGCAAGAATCCATGGAGGGATTGAGAGTTAGCAAGCTCGAAGAAGGTCAACAATGGGGGAAGAACACGAGCTCAAAAGATTAGGTTCAATGGGGAAGATGACCCCCTTTTATAGGAGGGGGAAAATCCAACCATTATGTGCTTAGCCCGCACACGAGCGGTACTACCGCTCAGGTGGAAGAAACAGGGAAAAGGAGCAACAAAACATGAACCTTGGGGCAGTAGTACCGTAGGAGATAACGGTACTACCACTGGGTTAAGCGGTACTACCGCTCCCTTCGGCGGTACTGCCGCGCAGAACGAAGGGTAAAGGGAAAGAGGGAACCGGGCGGTACTACCGCGGAGGAAGGGCGGTACTGCCGCTAAGGAGCGGTACTGCCACAGCGAGGTACCGCACAATCCGACACAGAGAAAGACCCCTCGAATCGACGCGGTAGGGACCTGGTAAGCCAGCGGTAGTACTGCTGTGGAGTCACTGCCGGTACTACCCCTACGGAGCGGTACTGCCGCTTGTGACCCCTCAGCGGTACTACCGCTTGGTACCACGGTACTACCGCTGGGACCCTCACAAAACCACACACAAGAAAACAAGAACTGCCATAACTTCTGCATATGAGCTCCGAATTGAGCAAACTCAAGCTTGTTGGAAACAAGACGACGAGTAGCATCAAAACAGCGACTGGTTATAGTAAGAAGAGGCAGGGGAGGTATGCCAACAAATAGAGGAGTGAAACCTCCAACCGAGAAGAACCGACAGAACCTCCAACATCGAAAACATCATAGAAGATGCAAGCGAACTCCGTTTTCGATGAACTCAAGCTTGTCATCAAGATGGCCATAAGCTCCAAGACTCACAAAGAGAACCAAACAAGAACCAAGAAAGATGATGCAAGGATCCAATGGTTTGATCTCTCAACGAACGATACGATCAAGCTACTCATCGAGAGCCCCCCTTGATAGTACGGCAATCGATCCTATAACCCGGTCTCCCAACTACCATCACGAGACCGGTAAAATAGAAAACCTATCAAGGGCAAACCTTTGCCTTGCACATGGTCCACTTGAGCTAGATGATGACGATCTTGACTCCCTCAAGTTGGACCACCTTTCTTGATTGGGTTGACTCGATGAAGACTAATTGATTGCTCCCCCATATTCCACTATGGGTGAGCCACTCTTCCGCACATCTTCACAAGTCCATTGTCACCACAAAGGACGGCAAGCTTCAAGCATCTGATCTCTTCGTGATGCTCCACTTGAACTTGCACACCGCAACCTTTCTTTATTGTGTTGACTTGATGAAGACTAGTTGATTGCTCCCCCATACTCCACTATGGGTGAGCCACTCTTCCGCACATCTTCACAAGTCCATTGTCACCACAAAGGACGGAAAGCTTCAAGCATTTGATCTCTTCATGATGCTCCACTTGAACTTGCACACCGCAACCTAACCCCACAAAGAACCCTCACGAAGACCATGGGTTAGTACACAAAGTGTAATTGACAATGCTTACCATACCATGGGATCACTTGACCCCTCTCGGTACATCTTCTATGCTTTGTGGGTTGATCAACTTGATTCACTCTTTAACTTAGTCTTGATCAACCTCTCACAAGACCAATCTTTAGGTAATTCCTTGAATAGCACCTTGGTCGACACAAACTCTCCTTGAAACCAACACATGTACTCCAAGAAAAGCCTATGGACAAAACCTTCAAATATAACTCAAGGCAACCATTAGTCCATAGAGATTGTCATCAATTACCAAAACCAAACATGGGGGCACCGCATGTTCTTTCAATCTCCCCCATTTTGGTAATTGATGACAATCACTTTCAAGAGAGTTTAATACAAGGAATTATGCATCACCATGCAATGCAACAACCAATAATGCATGCGTATGAGATGCAAATGCTTAGGAACAAAACCAAAGCAAGGAGAAAACTCTACAGACTTCTCCACAAAACTCTCCGAAACCTCCACAAAACTCTCTGAAACTTCTCCCCAATTGGCATCGATTGCCAAAATGGGCGAAAAGCTTAGAAGGCCAATATAGATTGAGTTCCTCTAGAAGTTGTGTATATCTCAACAAGAGAGAGGAATGCAATACACATATCCAATGGTAAATACTTGGAGGAAGACAAACTATATTGAGGCCCAAAGATTGCTAAAGGAAGATATGCCACAAAGACATAATCGACAGAGACACAAGCAATCAAGCGATCAAAAGATACCAATTGAAGCAAGCTATCAAAAGATACCAATTGAACCAACTAGGCCAATGATCCCACGAGCCACAAGAAAGAAAGATATTATGATATGAGCAGAGGAGTGTTCTAAAGAACCTAGAGAAGCTCCCCATGATTTGTGCACATCAAGAATTTTTGTATTTGGATACAAAGTGCACAAAATAGGATCATAGCTTCCCCAAAATCAATAGAAACTTACAACAAGTGCAAGTGAGCATATAGGAAACTAAGCCTAGTACTTGCAACTAACACATGGTTGAGCAACAAGTGAAAGAGGCAACTTAAGAATGGGCTCAACCAAAATGATGTGTGAGAGTCAAGGCAATGCACTTGAGAAGACTAATGTACGGATGAGCATTAAGCATCAATAAAGTCTTGAAGGAATGAGGCAACACGGTGCAAGGCCTATCATTCCCACACAACACAAGCAAATGGGTTCACAAGCTTACTAATAAGCATATAAAGAACCTATGCGTGTGACAACCCGTGGTGAAGATAGAAGATGAAAGCCTCATCAAGACGAGGGATACCAATTAAGTTGGCAAAAGACTCGTAAAGATAAGCATGAGGAAAGTAATCTTCACCACACAAGAGTGCATCAAGATGCAACGAGATAAGACACGCACTCAAGGAAAAAGCTTTCACGGAGCCACCAAAGAAATAACATAAGAAAGATAAGGTGGACGTGAAAGAAAGGATATCAACTAGATATGCAACTTTTCTCAAGTTTATAAGATTCCAGGTAGACGAACTCATGATGATATATATATCTACAAAGAAGGATGTACACCCGAAATAGTTGCAACATGAGGAACAAGATATCCACAAGGAAATCATAAATATACCGATAAGATATTTGCTTGAAAGCATAGCACATAGCTAGATAAGGTCTTATTGTATATAAATGAATTCCTACTACACACCCATCAAAGACATCACAACTAGCAACAAGACATCATTGTTGGGATGCTTTGAGAAAGGAAACAAGTATCACAAGATGGAATGAAAATCATGCTAAGATGCAACCTACACAAGGTTGATGCAAGAATTGTGTGCATGAAGTTTATGAAGATACTTGTTACCAAGATAACATTGGAAGGATGTACTAGATACCAATTGAAGGTACAAAGTAGTTCATTGATCATCCTAGCTTGACTCCAATAAGCACATGGTGACAACACCTTCCTTTTGAGTGAGCCGAGCATCCAATGCATCTCCACTTGTTCCTAGAACAACAACACAAAAAAAATGGTACCCAAACTCATTGGGACCAAAGAGTTAGAGAACCAACAATACATAGGACAACCTCCACATAAATATGTGCACATAGATACGAAAATGAATTTCATGCACATCTCATCCAATTTGAGACTTGGTGGAGTTTCCCCTATATATTGGGTCAAATAAAGAAAGCATGCCAAAGATACTACACGAAGTTAATATGCATGCTCAAGACTTTCAAGAACCGAAACCAAAAGACAAAGAAAAAAAACAAGTGAAGAAAAGATACCAAACGAATAAATCATCACTTGGAGGGTATCCATAATGGATACAACAAGGAATGATATATCCATTGATACACTCAAAAGGAGACATCAAACTCCCAAAAGAGAGGATGGTTCCAAACAAACCAAGCTCTCTACAAAGTTTCATGATGGCATAAAGTACCAAAACGAAAACGGCTTGCCTTCCACCAACACACACTTGATAAGGATCGCAAGATGAGAGTTTTATAGAAAATAGGATAGCTCCCCCAAGACTAGTGCATTATAGAGAATTTGCATTTGAATACAAAATGCACAAGGTGGGATCACTAATTTCACTATATCTAGAAAACACTAGACAAGATCAAGAAATACACAAGATCCACAAGTGGTATGGAAGACAAAGGGAGTTGATACAAACCTTGGCAAGAGAAAGGGCAAATAAATAGCAAAGGCCAATGTAAAGATGATCAAAAATTTCTACCACACATAAGTGAGTACCAATTGTCAAAAAATAAGAAGTATTTGGAAATAATTCCCGGTGGTAGATAACAAGGATATCCGACATCATCTTCACACCAACAAAAAGTAAATTGCAACTTGTAGAGCTAACATGCCACCTAGGAACAAGATAATTTACAATATCAACTCTAGGTGACAATATCTCAAATGTACACATTTTCTAGGCTAGTAATATACACATAGCATATTACTCCCCCATAATGTGATACCAATTAAGGATGAACAAGAGGCAAATAAAAGAATCCAACAAGAGATAATTAATGCACTATTTAGAATTTGAATTTCTCATGAGAAGACATACCACATAGCGACCAGATAAGCTTGCAATATCAATACTAAGTGGTATTCCCCATGTACCCACCTTTATAGGATTGTGAAGTGCACAAAGCACATCACTCCCCCATAATGGGATATTCCATTAATCTCTCACAAGAGCCAACTAAGATATGAATAAGAAGCATAAAGGCTCTACGCACGACACACACGTACATGATGTGCAAACCAACACACACATACTTGACTGCTCAAGATAATCAAGTTGGAAGCACAACATATACAAACACATGCAAGGAACGAAACCAAACATGCAAAGGGGCAAGTAACTATCAATGTACACAATTTAAGCATGAGTTACCGCAAGGAGGAACATTGGATATAAGATAGAAACTTGATAATCCGAATGACTTGGCTTGAGACAATAAGAATGATGAAGTCCCCTTAATTCTTCATAATGTAGCCAAGTCTCCAAGTGACCTCCAACAACACCTATTGATCAAGTATGAGATAGTTGGTCCCCAACCAAGTTGGGTCCTAAGAGGTTAGTCACAATAGGCTTGGCTACCCAAATGGTTCTTTTCTTGACACCACTTTGAGCACCAACAAATTTGGCGAACACATTGCCAACCTTATCCTTCCCAAGAGAATAGACATCATCAATAATAATTGGGTTGGATAAGTTACCACTAGTGCATGAAGAAGCGAGGTGACCTTTCTCACGACATAGGTAGCAATGTCTACTCTTCACTTTCTTCTCACTTGATTTCTCAACTTGAGAAGCATTAGCTTGAGTATTCTTGGGAAGAGGCCTTTCTTCAACTTGAGGTTGAGAATGAGAGTGAACTTGTGGCCGCTTCCCTTGTTGCTTGTCACTAATGGGCTTCTTCTTCAATGGGCAAGATCTAACATGATGCCCTTCTACTTTGCACTTGAAGCAAATAATCTTGGCCGAATTCTTAACTTGTTCTTGGCCCTTCTTCTTGATCATCTTGGACTTCTTCTTCTTATTGGAGTTGAATCCAAGTCCACCTTTGTCATTGGGGGATTTTTGCACACTCAAGATATTGTTGAGTGTGGATTTCCCTTCATGACTCTTTTCCAAGTCTTTCTTCAAAGAAGTGACTTGGGCCATGAGCTCTTTGATTTCCTCTACATGGTTAGTCTCAACACAAGTACTAGAGGAAGTATAATCTTCATCGTTAGAGCAACAAGGCAAGAAAATCAATTCATCACAAGATGTACCAACATTGTGAGAAGATGAATTACAAGGACTAGCACATGGCAATATAGCATTTTGACTGGAAGTAGTGCTAGTATCCACATGAGGCTCACTAGATGTTACCTTAGCAAGCATGGCCTCGTGAGCTAATTTTAGCACATTATGGGATACTAGAAGATCATCATGAGAGCTTGTGAGCTTTACATGATTTTCTTCCAAAATTCCATAATTGCTAGATAGCAACTCAAGTTGAGCCCTTAGCTCAACATTCTCCTTCAATATGGATGCTTCACAAGAGATAGAGTTAGTAGCACAAGCATCATCATTAGCAACAAGAGGAGAAGACAACTTGGCAAGCTCTGTAGAATATGAAGCTTTAAGTTGAGCATGAGACTCGGTGAGTTTGATGAGCTCACTCTTAATGACCCTTGAGCCATTTTCGAGGTGCTCAAAGTCCTCAAGGAGTTTAGCATGCAACTTCAAGCTCCTCATTTTCAGTTTCAAAATCATTGGCCACCTCAAGAGCTCTATCACGAGATTCCCTCACTCTAGATAATTCTAGAGCAAAAGTCTCCTCAAGAGATTCCTTGGTGGTTTGTTCAAGTTCAAGAGCTTGAGAGAGGCCCGCAATTTCATTTGTGTAATCACGCTCATAACCTTCCATTTTATCAATGGTGACCTCATGCTCCTCAAGACGAGATTCCAACTCATCAATATACTTCTTGCCCTCAATGGCAATGGACATGATTTCCATGAAGTTGGAACGAGCAATTTTATTTTTATGAAGAGCTTTAAAAACTATTTCCCCCTTAATTTTTAAGGAGGCAACATTATCATTCTCTTCATCATTATCCTCATCATCATTAGCATCAACATCATCATCAAGAGACATATTGGGTTTCAAAGTAGGAGATACCTTTGAAGCCTTAGCCATAAGGCAAAAAGCAATAGATGATGATGTAGGATCCCTTGAAGCACCATTTAAAACCACATCTTGTTCCATGGAGTGTTGGGTTTCCTCTACATTGTTAGCACAACAACTCGAGGAAATAGATACATTTTTATCATGGCAATAAGGCATAGCAAGCATATCATCATGAGATTTAGTCAAGCAATTTCTACATGATGTGCAAGAACTATCAACACAAGCATGTGAGACATTTGGAGTGCTCGAAGTGCTAAAGTACAAAGATGGAGCATTGAACCAAGATAGTGATGAAGAGTCATCAACGATAAGCACACTATCATCATTGCAATGACCAACACTACTCACCATAACATTACCTTGTGGCAATCCACATGTAGGTGAAGTAGAACAAGTTGAGAAGACTATATAGCCGGATGTGGAGGGGGAACAATCATCCCCACAAAACTTGGACACGCCATATTTATCTTGAAGCTTTGTCCACCACTCATGAGCATCCCGGAACGGCATGAGTTGAAATATAACTACATTGCTCAAAGCTAAAAAAGCACATTAGAAGCTTGAGCATTGAGATAATCTTTGGGGATCCTTTGGAGGAGAAAAACCCATATCTACAATTCGCTCTAAATTTGGGTCCATGACCCTAAAGAGATTAAGCATGTGAATTATCCAAACATCAAAATTTGTGCCATCGAAACTAAGAGTGTTAGAGAATGTGTAGGTTGATTGCTTGACTTGTGCGAAGTTGCTAAAATCTTCCTAGAACTAAAATTGGGAAAAGGCTAGAGTTTTATTTGGTCAAGTAGTCTAATCACCCCCCCTCTAGACATACTTTCGATCCTACAAGTGCTATCAGAGCTTTGGTATCCATTTGCTTTGATTTCCATAGCTTTTGGTGGTCATAGCCTTGGTTTCACAACCAAGGAGAGTATAGCATCTAGCGAGGGAAATTAGCACCATAGAGGTCCTTACTTTGATGGTACAAATTTTGCTAGTTGGAAGCATAAGATGAAAATGCATATTCTTGGACATAACCCCGCCGTTTGGGCTATTGTGTGTGTTGGCTTGCAAGGTGAATTCTTTGATGGGAGAGAACCAAACCGTGAAGCTACCGCGGAAGAGTTGTAGATGCTACAATACAATGCTCAAGCTTGTGATATTCTCTTCAATGGATTATGCCCCGAAGAACTCAACAAAATCAGCCATCTTGATAATGCAAAGGAAATTTGGGATGCTTTGATTGATATGCACGAAGGTACCGAATCTGTCAAGGAATCCAAATTGGACGTGCTTCAAAGTCAGCTTGACAAGTTCAAAATGAAGGATGGTGAAGGCGTCGCTGAAATGTACTCTAGGCTTGCCCTCATCACAAATGGGATTGCCGGCTTAGGAAGTGAAGAGATGACCGATAGATTCATCATCAAGAAGATCCTAAGAGCCTTGGATGGAAAATATGATACCGTGTGCACATTGATCCAAATGATGCCCAATTACAAAGATCTCAAGCCAACGGAAGTTATTGGAAGAATTGTTGCTCATGAGATGTCACTCAAGGATAAGGAAGAGCTTCACAACAAGTCAAGTGGTTCTTACAAAGCCTCGTGTGATTCTCCCACATCATCAAGTGAGAAGAAAACCTTCAATGAAGAATTGAGTCTAATGGTGAAGAACTTCAACAAGTTCTACAAGAGTAGAAGCAAGGAAAGAAGTTCCAAGTCAAGGTCCTACAATGACAAAAGATCTTCTAGTCATGATCGTAATTGCTACAATTGTGGAAAACCCGGACACTACTCCAATGAATGTACGGCCCCCTACAAGAAGAGATGATTCTCCCAAAAGAAGGAGTAGGAGAGAAGAATCACCATCAAGAGAGAGAAGGAGTAGAGATGATCGTTATGAACGAAGACCCTCTCGGAGAAGCAAGGACTCGGGAAGGAATGACAAGTCATCAAGGAGCTACACAAAAAGAAGACATCAAGCTCATGTTGGTGAATGGGTATCCGGTTCCGACTCCGACAATCACTCCGACTCCGAATATACTCAAGATGAAGGTGTTGCCGGACTAGCACTTATGACAACCAACTCCTTCGACATATTTGACTCACCAAATGAAGGAATTGGGAGATGCTTCATGGCTAAAGGTCCAAAGGTAACACACCCCGAGTATGTTGACTTCAATAGTGATGAAGATGATTTGCTAGGAGATGATGATTGACTTGTTGAAAACTCGTTATGAAAACTATGATGAGCTTGCTATTAATCATGATAATCAAGATAAAATGAATGACAATGATAAGAAGGAGATTGAGCGCCTAACTAAAGAACTAAACACTCTTAAGTTAGCTCATGAAACTACCTTGGAAGATCATGGAGAGCTTTTAAAGACTCATGAGAAGCTATGCTTTGAAAAGCTCAACCTTGAGCAAGAACATGAGTTTTTAAAGGCAATCAATGATGATCTTCGCAAGAATAGTTCTTCTTACATTGCCAAGCGTTTACTCTTGTTTACTTACATGCCACAAGTTAAATCTAGCAACAAGAACAAGAAAGATTCTTCATCTAGTAGTAACAACAATCATGCTAAATCCAATGTTGTTGCTTCTAGTAGGTCTCTTGATTCCACTAATGATTCTCTTAGCCAAGTTACACTTGAGCAAGAAAATAGCTTATTGAAGGGAATTATAGAGAAAGGTGTTTACAAGAGCCTTGCCGGAAGTAAGCAATTTGAGGAAATTGTACGCAAGCAAGGAAGACACCGGAAGAATCAAGGTGTTGGTTTCGAATGAAAGTTCAATGCCAATGGAGTTGAGTGGGAAGAAGATCAATACCCCAAGACGAAGTTTTTTCCTCAACAAGAGAAGTATGATCCTACTTCTTTAAAAGGAACACAATCTCGAGATGATCTTCCACCACAAGACCATAAACAAAATGGCAAGGACAAGCTTCAAGAGGAGATTGATGCATTCGAGGAAGCACCCAAAGCCTTGGTCAAATGCATTCCCAAGACTACATCAAGTTTTACTTCAAGTACGACTATGACCCCAAGGATTCCCATCAAGATGGTGTGGATCCCGAAGAACAAGAATTAGAGAGTTCTTGAGGGTGACTCCACCAACCTACTTCACTCATATCATTTTGGCAAGGACAAGTGCAAGCAACTTCCATATCTTGCACTAGTTCAAGGAGTCACAAACCCTCTTGTTGGTAAGACAAGGGAGAAGGTAACCTAATGCTTCCATGGACATCATTTTGTGTACACATCACTCTATGTCTATGGATATCCTTGTTTGTTCCTTGTGGGACTAACCCATGTAGGTATTGAAAGTGCAACTCACTCCAAAGGATTGCTCCGAATGATCTACATCAACATTGAGCATCCACATCTTAAACACCTACATGAAGTCATCATCGACAAAACCCAAGGTTAGTTGATCCCTCTTAGGGGGGGTATCACATCTAGGGGAGCTTTACTCTAGTAAATTGAGTTAAAGCAACTCTAATGGTGTGAGTACAACAATGCTCTATGTAAAAGTGGTAACTGATGAGGTTATGTACCTAGGGTAGGGTCATAGGCCTGACCTAGACACCTTCCTCTAGGACATCACCCTAAAGCCAGAATCATTCAAAGGGTACCATCATCCACTCGACCAGAGACGTTCCACTCGGAAGAATCAATGTCACTCGACCGTCGCAGAAGCCACTCGATGAGCAGAAGATCTAAAGCCACTCTGCACCAGCAACGGTCGAGCATTTACTTATAGGCTTAATTGTCATTTATAGCACTTAATGGCTAGCGTTACCAGTAACGTTCCTCTCTTAATGTACATTGAACCCTGTGTAATGGAGGGGAGCAGGGGTGCTGGCGCACTCTATATAAGCCACCCCCCTCCTCTGGGACAAGGGTTCGCATCTTTTGTAAACACACACACACATAATCCAGTCGACCGCCTCAGGGCACCGAGACATAGGGCTGTTACTTCCTCCGAGAAGGGCCTGAACTCGTAAAACTCGTGTGTACAACTACTCCATAGCTAGGATCTTGCCTCCTCATACCTACCCCCCATTCTACTGTTAGTCTTAGACCCACGACAATTGGCGCCCACCGTGGGGCAGGTGTCTTAGAAGCTTATTGGAGAAGTTGCAATTCTTCCTATTCCCAGCATCATGGTTTCCGACAGAGGATTGGCTGAAGGCCGCGAGATCCGTCTCGGCGCGCTCGTCTTCATCACCGACGACTCCGCTTGGCTTCTCGAAGCTCCACTCGACGTCGAGGCGCTCCCCGTCCGCGGGGCGACGCACTTCCGTGTGTGCGTTCGCGGCGTCCTTCTACGACAACCCTCGACTCCGTATCAGTCGACTCATGTGGCAACCTCCCTCTCCGTTGTTCGCCGGCGCCAGCGATCCGGTCGGTTGCGGCTTCAGCGGTGGGTGAGGCACGCGATGGCCTGCCAATCGGCCACCCCGCAAATCGCGGCAATCGAGCCCAATGACACTCTGTACGGCTTGTTCGATCTTTCGACTGGCTCCGTCGAGACTGCATCCGAATGCGATAGCAGCGACCCCGCGCCGGAAGTCTTGATGGTCAATGGACCACGCAGTCCTCTTGGCTTCACTCGGGAAGGCAGTGGCGATGGCGGTGGTGATCCGTCGCGTGCTCACGAGGAGTACCGCCCCGAACCCCTCTCTTCGTAGCGGAGGGAAGATCTTCGTCGCCACAATATGGATGCAATTCACACTCCTACCATTGGAGAAACCCTCGAGGCCCAGGCCTTGGAGGAGGCGCGCCTTGCCAACTTGGCTGAGTGCACTCGACTAGAGAACCTCCAGCGCGCACTCGACGAGTGTGCTCGGCAGCGGATCCCCGAGTCCAGTCGACGACAACTTTTTCCGCCTCCGACTCAGGTATATCGAACTCCGATCCAGAATCTCACAGCTGCAGCTCGAATAGCAAAGTCAATTCAACCTTCCCAGTTAGAAGCTGGCTGAGGTTTGATGCAGATCCGGGCTTTACTCCGAGCAGCGGGAGAGCATAATAGAGCGGTATCTCAGTCGCGGAATAGGATTCATAGCAGGTCTGAGGTGGCGGATACTATCCAGTCTACCCATAGCCCGAGACCGCCTCCGCGGCGTGAGGGACATGGATACCAACAAGATCAGTACAGGAACCATGAGCATTATGATCATCGATTCGACCACGACGATCGTCGTTGAGTGCCCACGCCTCCTCCAAGGAGTGGGTCATACGTGCCTCGGCGGCAAGATGACAGGCGCCCCCATAGCGGCGAACGGAGAATTCCAGTCGACCCCAGAGAACCAGGCTTTGATGCAAGTTCAATCCTCGTTCAAGGTCTGGTTGATAGAAATAGAGCTCACAGAGAAGGCCACGATAGAGATCATCTGACTGGAAGCAGGGTACACGTTTCAGGACCCGAGTGTTTCAATAGAGCCATCAGAGCAGCAGTGACTCCTCCAAACTTCAGGTTGGCGACTGGAGTCAGCAAGTTCACCGGCGAATCCAAGCCAGACACTTGGCTTGAGGATTACTGAGTGGCTGTGTAGATTGGTGGTGGCAATGATGATGTAGCCATGAAGCACCTCCCTTTGATGTTGGAGGGCTCTGCCAGAGCGTGGTCTAATCAGTTGGCTCCTGGCAGCATATACAGTTGGGAAGAACTTGCTCGAGTGTTTGTTAGGACCTTTGAAGGCACTTGCAAAAGGCTAGCAGGGTTGACAGAATTGCAGTGTTGTGTACAAAAACCGAATGAAACTTTGAGAGATTATATCCAGAGATGGATCACGTTGCACCATACAGTGGAGAATGTGTGAGATCACCAAGCAATTTGTGCCTTCAAGGAAGGCGTTAAGTATCGGGAGTTGAACCTAAAATTAGGTCGGATAGGTGATATGACTCTGACTCGGATGATGGAGATTACCACCAAATATGCCAATAGTGAAGAGGAAGACCGACTCCGGAGTGGCAAACACAAAACAGTGGCCCAAGAAACCGGAGGGGGGAATTCCAGTCGGAAACAGAAGCGAAAGGCCGAACCAGTTGCTCCTGGTGAAGCTTTAGCTGTTGCCCAAGGAAAGCTCAAAGGAAAACCCAAAGGGGCCTGGGCTCCCAAAAGAGTTAAGGATAAAGATGGAAATGATGTGTTGGATTTACCGTGCCATATTCATACCAAGAAAGATGAAGAGGGGAACATCATTTACCCTAAACACACCACTCGACAGTGTCGTTTCCTGATCCAGCAGTTCCGAGAGAAACAACCCAAGGAAAAGGAAAAGGAGTCGGACGGAGGTGAGGATAGGGGAGAAGATGATGACGGCTTTCCCAATGTCAATTCCACACTGATGATTTTTGCTGATGTTGAAAGCAAAAGTCGATTGAAGGTTATTGACAGGGAAGTGAACATGGTTGCTCCGGCAACACCCAGTTATCTGAAGTGGTCCCAGGCTGCCATCACATTCGACCAGTCAGGCCACCCAGTGCATATAGCCACCCCTGGGAGGCAAGCACTGGTGGTCGACCCAGTAGTCGAAGGCACTTGACTGACTAAAGTGATGATGGATGGTGGAAGTGGCCTGAATATCCTTTATGTTGTAACCTTGAAGGGAATGGGAATTCCGATGTCCAAGCTTAGTGAAAGCAACATGAGTTTCCACGGTGTTATACCCGGCAAGAAGGCTCAGTCACTCAGCCAGATCGCACTTGATGTGGTTTTCGGTGATTCCAAGAATTACCGCAAGGAAAAGTTGATGTTTGAGGTAGTGAATTTCAAGAGTCCTTATCATGCCATTCTGGGGAGACCCGCTTATGCACGTTTTATGGCTCGACCATGTTACGTGTATCTCAAATTGAAGATGCTTGGTCCCAAAGGAGTAATCACTGTCACCGGCAATCGGCAAAAGGCAGAAGAGTGTTTCCAGAAGGGCTCAAAAATTGCCGATGCATAGATGGCAGTAGTGGAACTGCAAGAGTACCAGAAAAATGCAGATTCGAGTGATTTGCTACGAGCCAAGAAGCCTGCCACAAAGTCCGCATTTTAGTCATCGGGAGAAACGAAGCCGATTCATATCCACCCGATCGATCCCAATGCTGCTCCGACCCATATCTCGTCAACACTCGACATCAAATAGGAAGAAGCACTCATCCAGTTCCTCCATGAGAACTGGGACATCTTTGCATGGAAACCTTCTGACATGCCGGGTGTACCCAGGGGACTGGCTGAGCATCGTTTGCGAGTCGACTCGAAAGTAAAACCAGTCAAGGAACATCTCCGATGGTCCGCCGTCTAGAAGATAAAAACAATTGGCAAGGAAGTGGCTCGGCTCCTGGCAGCTGAGTTCATTCGAGAGATTTACCACTCTGAGTGGCTCTCCAATGTTGTCATGGTTCCCAAGAAGGATGATTCACTTCGCATGTGCATTGACTTCAAGCATATCAATCGGGCCTGCCCGAAAGATCATTTTCCTCTTCCCCACATCGACCAAATTGTCGACTCAACTATGGGGTGTGACCGCTTGTCCTTCTTGGACGCCTATTCCGGGTACCATCAGATCCGACTGTATGGACCCGATGAGATAAAAATGGCTTTCATCACTCCATTCGGATGTTTCTGTTACGTCACTATGCCATTCGGCCTAAAGAATGCCGGAGCCACATTCATGAGGATGATTCAGAAGTGTCTGCTCACTCAAATCAGTTGGAATATGGAAGCATACATGGATGACATTGTAGTCAAGTCACGTAAAGGTTCCGACCTGCTGGCTGACCTTGCTGAAACCTTAGCCAACCTCAGAAGGTATGATATCAAGCTTAATCCATCAAATTGCACATTCGGAGTTCCTGGCAGAAAGTTACTCGGTTTCCTCGTTTCCGAACGAGGGATCGACGCTAACCCAGAGAAAGTTGGTGCCATTCTTCGGATGAAACGCCCTATGCGTGTGCACGATGTCCAAAAGCTTACTGGTTGTTTGGCCGCTCTGAGTCGATTCATTTCTCATCTCGGTGAAAAGGCGCTGCCTCTTTACCGACTGATGAAGAAGTATGATAATTTTGAGTGGACTCCCAAAGCTGATGCAGCGTTTGTAGAGCTCAAAGCCCTGCTTTCCACCCAGCCGGTGCTTGCTGCACCAATCAGCAAAGAGCCTTTACTGCTTTACATTGCAGCCACTTGACAAGTTGTTAGTATAGTACTCACGGTCGAGCAGGAAGAAGAAGGAAAAACTTATAAAGTTCAGTGCCTAGTTTATTACGTTTCTGAAGTCCTGACTCCATCAAAGCAAAGATATCCCCATTATCAGAAGCTTGTTTATGGAATCAACATGACCACAAAGAAGGTTGCACACTATTTCTTTGATCATTCTATTACAGTCGTTAGCGACGCTCCATTATCGGAGATTCTGAACAACAGAGATGCAACTGGTCGAGTGGCAAAGTGGGCGATTGAACTCCTTCCCCTGGATATCAAGTCTGAAGCAAAGAAGGCTATTAAGTCCCAAGCAATAGCTGATTTCCTCGTCGAGTGGGTCAAACAGTAACTTCTAGCCCAAATTCACTCGGAGCATTGGACCATGTTCTTCGATGGGTCCAAGATGTTGAATGGTTCCGGTGATGGAGTGGTATTGGTCCCCCCCCCTATGGTGACAAACTCAGTTATGTTCTCCAGATTCATTTTGACTCCTCCAATAATGAGGCTGAATATGAGGCACTTCTGTATGGGTTGCGTATGGACATTTCACTCGGCGTCCGTCGCCTTATGGTCTATGGCGACTCGGATTTAGTGGTTAATCAGGTGATGAAGGAGTGGGACGTCAGAAGCCCAGCTATGACTGGTTATTGCAATGCAGTAAGTTAGAAAAGAGGTTCGAGGGGTTAGAGCTCCATCACATCCCCCGACTAAAAAATCAAGCAGCCGATGATGTCGGATTTCGGGTTCCGGCTGACCCTTGAGTTTTGAACACTGGGGTGCATGCGGAGATTTCGCCTCCTACCTACTTGCACCCCTCCGCCATGCTAGGATCTAAACTACGTAAAGAACAACACAAGAGACACAGGGTTTATACTGGTTCAGGCCACCGTTGTGGTGTAATACCCTACTCCAGTGTGTGGTGGATTGCCTCTTGGGCTGATGATGAAGAACAATACAAGGAAGAACAGCCTCACGAGGGCCTGTTCTTTGCTCGGGGATGAACTGCTGGGAGGAGTTCAGTCACCTTTCTCTCTCTCTCTCTCTCAACCGGCCGACCCTTTGCTCTGTGGGTGGCTGGTCCTATTTATAGTGGCCCTGGTCCTCTTCCCAAATATCGAGCGGGAAGGGAGCCAACAATGGCAGGCTAATTTGAAGGGGGACAGCAAGTATTAGCTATCCTGACAAAAGTGGTCTTCATCTGTGCAAAGCTCTGGTGATGACGCCGCCTTGGGCTCCACGGTGACCTCCATCTCGTAGTCCTCCTGGTCTTGGTCTCGTTGCACCGAAATGGCAACCTTTGCTTGATGCCTCGGTACTCCGCGGCTGCGCTTGTCCCCTTTGCACCAAAGAGGAAAGGAGGACGCTGCGCGGGCTGGCACCCGCCTGGCGCCCTGAGTCGTCATGGCTTGCGTCACGGCACCTCATGAGGTACCCCGCCTTGATCTCTCCGCCTCCTCGTGAGCCAGCCTAACAAGGCTGCGCCTGAGGAAGCTCCGCATCGTCCGCCCCGCGAGGCTTGGCCCCTCGCGAGGGTCTTGGGTTTGTGTTGGTGAAGATGGGCCGTGCTGGGCCCCCCTTTGAGCCACACCGCAGGCCGCAGGCAGGCAAGTCTGGGGACCCCCGTTCCCAGAACGCCGACAATAGCCCCCGGGCCCAAGGCGCGCCCGGACTTGGCCGTGCTGGGAGGCGAAAGGGAAAGAGCGAAGCGCCGCGTGCCCAAACAGCCTGCGGCCTTGGGCGCCGCGTGGTGGTTGATTGGACATGGGCGTCTCCACTTCCCCATGGTGCCTCAGCAACTGCACGCATTGGACAAGTCCCTGCATGCAAAGCGGGTCATGATTACCTGCGATCGTGGGGGCCGTCGGTTGGCCCTCGCCAGCTATAAGTACTGATCAACGCGCGCCCTTCCAGTTCATCTCCCCTTGCTTCTCCTTCTTATTCATGGCCCCGTCGAGGAGGTTCTCGACCGCGGAGAAGGGGAACGCTTGCCAGGCTGAGCATGCCTCTCCTCTGCCCAAGCGCGGCCGAGGGCGCCCCCGCAAACACCCTGTGGCCACCATGGCAGCTCCCCACGGCCGGGGAGACGCTTTCCAGCACGGTGGCGGGCGGATTGCTGCGACCGGGGGGTGCGCTCCGGCTGCGCGTCTCCCCATGCCGCGCTTCCGCGCTGCTGAGGTGCTGCCGGAGTTCATCGTGTGGTCGGCGAAGCTGACTAGCACCCGGCTTCCACTTCCTCGTTTCCTCCTTGGCGAGCTCCCGGCCGGCGCCCCGGGCGGCCTCTAGCTTCAGGCCAACGGCTGCTGCAGCCGGGACTCATGGGTTTCACTGAAGGTCTCCGCAGCCGGGAGCCTGGCCCTGGCCCGCAGTTGGCAGTCGTTTGCCCGCGCGCGTGGCCTGGGCCATCGGTGCACCCTACACTTCAAGTTCGACGGTGATGCCACCCTCAACGTGAGGGTGTTTGGGGAAGATGGTTGCCGCGCAGGGTGTTGCCCCGAGGGTGATGACCGCGGCTGGGAACCCGGCTTCGCCGCTGATGGAGAGGGCGGCGCTCGCGCGGCTGGCGGCGCTCAGGATTCCTCAAGCTTCTCCGATTCTTCTTTAGGCGGCGACTCTTCTAGCGGTGGCCGTGGTCAGCCCCCATGCCATCATATCTGCTTGGGAGGTGGTAGAGTGTCCGCCCACCGTCGCGCCCTGGTGAAGCGCGAGAGGGAGTCTGCCTGAGCTCCGGAGGCAGCTCGGGCTTCCCTGTGGGCCGGTGTGAGGTGAGCTGCACCAGATTTGTTCTTTCTTTTCCTTTTTCCTACGTAAAAAGGGCAGTAGTGTGGAGCCCCGCGGGGGCGTGTATGGGTTATTGCTGTTAATCATCGTTTTGCTTTCTTTATCGTACCTTCCGGCTACGCGCCCGCATGTGGATGGTTCCCGGCCCCAGCCGTGGGGGCGACCGACCCAGGCCCTGTGTGTGTGTCGCGGTGCCCGACGGGCACGGACTGGAGGGGTGCTCCTGCAAGGGGCCCAGGTCACGAACCCTTTGAATGACTAGGATAGGGACACTCGCGAGGGCGCTCGGCTGCCCCCCTCGCGAGGCCTTGCACAAGAGAAATCGAGGCAGGAGAATGAAAAGTCGAAGAACCGCAAGCCAAAGACATCAACAACTTCAATAAAACTTCGAATGAGAAGAAACAAGCCAACTGCGGAAAGCAAATGAAAAGCCGCGTCCGGCACCTAATCTACTCTTCGACGTCTTCTCACCATTGCGGAGCTAAGTGCTGCCACTTGGCGTGGGAAGGAGCCCCAGAGCCTGAGGCTGGCGCTCCTGAGACTCCGGGGCGTGTACAGCCCCAACTCATTATTACGTGAGAGTGTCACCAGCGGCGAGCTTCATAGGCATTGGCCTTCTTCACAGGCTCCGGGCCTTTTCCAAAACGCGTTAGCTTCACAGGCATTCGCCTTCTTCACTGGCTCCGGGCCTTTTCCAAAATGCGATAGCTTCACAGGCATTCGCCTTCTTCACAGGCTCTGGGGCTTTTCCAAAATGCGATAGCTTCTTAGGCATTCGCCTTCTTCACAGGCTCTGGGCCTTTTCCAAAACGCGATAGCTTCACAGGTATTCGCCTTCTTCACAGGCTCTGGGCCTTTTCCAAAACGCGATAGCTTCACAGGTATTCGCCTTCTTCACAAGCTTTGGGCCTTTTTAGGGGTAGAACCTCCGGAGGTGCTGGATGTTCCATGCGTTCTGGACTGGCACCCCCTCCTGAGTCTCCAAGTGCACGGAGCCGGGCCTGGAAACATGAACAACTTTGAATGGGCCCTCCCACATGGGAGAGAGCTTGTGCAGCCCCTCCCTGGAGAGGACCTGCCTGAGCACGAGGTCTCCTACCTCGAGAGTTCTGGGGCGGATGTTGCGGCAGTGATATCGCCGCAGTGCTTGTTGGTACCTCGCCACTTGTAGCGCGGCTTCTCGACGACGTTCCTCCCCCAACACAAGGTCCATCCCCCGCATGGCGTCCTATTGTGCCTCGTCGAACGCCAGGACCCGCGCGGAGCGACGTCAGACCTCGTGAGGGAGGACCGCTTCGGCTCCGTAGACCAGGAAGAACGGGGTCTCCCCGGTCAGCTTGGTCGCGGTTGTGCGGATGGACGACAACACGGACTGAAGCTCATCTTACCAACCTCTGCCGCAGGCCTCCAGCTTCTTCTTGAACGTCCTGGTCTTGAGGCCCCTCAGGACCTCCGCATTGGCTCGCTCGGCCTGGCCGTTGCTTCGGGGGTGCACCAATGAAGCATAGCATATCTGCGTTCCAAGGTTAGCACAATATGTTTTGAAGAGGTTACTAGTGATCTGCGAACCGTTGTCCGTGATGATGTGATTCGGCACCCCGAACCGGCTCACGATGCCCTTGATGAACTTGACCGCGGAACCCGCGGGAATGGTGCGGACAGCTTCTACTTCTGCCCACTTGGTGAACTTGTCCACGGCAACGTAAAGGTAGCGGTAGCCCCCTGGCGCTTGAGGAAACGGGCCCAAGATATCCAGCCCCCAGACTGCGAATGGCCAAGAAAGGGGGATAGTCTGCAAGCCCCCTGCCGGATGATGGATCTGCTTAGCGTGGAACTGGCAGGCCTCACAAGCTTTCACTAGTTCAATGGCGTCATTGAGCGCGGTGGGCCAATAAAACCCACTGCGGAACGCCTTGCCGACGAGGGTCCGTGATGATGAATGATGTCCGCAGTCTCCGCCGTGTATATCTTCCAATAGTTCCTTCCCTTGCTCCCTGGAGATGCAGCGCAGGGATACATCATTTGGTCGCTTCCCGTAGAGCTCTCCATCTTTGATGCAGTATGCTGTGGCCTGGCGTGCCACTCGCTCTGCTTCCTCCTCCTTCTCCAGCAGGGTCCCTTGCGTTAAGTAGCTCCGGAGCTCCGCGATCCAACATCCCTCCTGAGGTTCCATCGCTAGGAGCAGGCGTGCTCCCGAGGCCGGGCCACAGGCCGGAGCTCCTGAGGCAGGTGGCTGGGGGAGCTCCTCCCGGGGTTGAGCCATGTTTGATAATGATGGCAGGGCTGAAGGCTTGAAGAGTCGCTCCTCGAAAATGCCAGGCTCCTGAGGTAACCGCCTGGACGCGCGTTTGGCGATGTCATCGGCTTCTGATTGGTGCCACGGGGCACATGCTGCAACTCCAACCCCCAGAACTGCTTCTCCATCCTGCGGACCTCCGCAAGGTAGGCTTCCATGTGCTCATCCTTCGGCTCGTACACCTTGTTGGAGAAATTGACAAGGAGCTGCAAATCGCCCTTGATGGTGAGGCATTTCACCCCTAGGGAAGCTGCGGCCTTCAAGCCTGCTATTAAACCTTCATACTCCGCTATGTTGTTGGAGACCTTTTCACCTTGCTGGAAACAAAGCTGCACGGTGTAATAGAGCTTGTCCTGAGTGGGCGATATAAGCACCGCCCCAGCCCTAGCACCGTGCCTGGAGAACGCCCCATCGAAGTACATGACCCAGCCTTCTGGCGCCTCGCTTCCCAGGGACAGGGACCGATCCTCGTCAGCCTTGAGGCCTGGCACCTCCATCCATTCTGCCACAAAATCCGCCAACGCTGCTCCCTTGATGACTCTGGTCATGCTGAATTCGAGCTGAAACACTTGCATCTCTATGTTCCACTCAGCGACCCTCCCAGCTGAATTGGAGCTCCTGAGCACTCTCTCTAGGGGGTATGACGAGACGACCTTGATGGGGTGACCCTGAAAATAGTGCCGCAGCTTGTGTGAGGCCACCAGTAGCGCGAGGAGGAGTTTCTGAGGCATGGGGTACCGTGCCCTTGCATCCCGCAACACCATGCTGACAAAGTACATTGGGTGCTCAACGAGGTGGAGTGCGTCAGTGCTGGTGGCTCCCTTCGGAGACCTTGGCACCTCTTGAGGCAATGAGGCCTCCTGAGTCTGGCCATCTGGGAGTGGGGCCTCTTCCGCCTCCGGTGCGCCCCTCTACGGTGGCTGATCCTCCTCAGCCGCTGTGGTGGTTTCTGTGGGCCTTCCCCGTTCCTATTCCGCCTTGTCCCAGGCCGCTACCGCGGTTTTGATTCGACGCTCCTCTCTGACTGCCATAAAGGCTGCGCTGGCGGAGTAGGCAGTGGCGGCAAGGTAAAGCACCAGGGGCTCTTGAGGGTGCGGAGCCACCATGACCGGTGGACTGGTCAGGTATCTCTTGAGATCCTGGAACACCTTGCCAGCCTATTTAGTCCACTCGAAGGGCCCCTTTTTCTTGATTAGCTGGAAGAAGGGTAGCGCTCGCTCCCCCAACTTGGAGATGAAGTGCCCTAGCGCGGTCACGCGCCCCGTGAGCTTCTGCATTTCTCCGAGGGTCTTTGGCAGGCTCATGTCTTCCACTGCCTTGACCTTTTCCTGGTTAGCCTCGATGCCTCGGTGGGACATGAGGAAACCCAAGAGCTTGCCCGAGGGGACTCCGAACACACACTTCTCTGGGTTGAGCCGTAAGTTCACTGCGTTGAGGCTCGCGAAGGTTTCCTCCAAGTCTTGTATCAAGGTCCTGGCCTCCCAAGATTTTACCACGATGTCATCGACGTAAGCTTCAACATTCTTCCCGAGCTGCGGGCCCAAGGTGATGTGCATCAGCCGCTGAAAGGTCGCCCCTGCATTACGCAGCCTGAACGACATGCATGTGTAGCAGTACACCCCACACAGGGTTAGGAAGGCTGTCTTCTCGACGTCTTCTACCGCCATCTTGATCTGGTGATACCCAGAGAAGGCATCCAGGAAGCATAACAGGTCCCATTTCGAAGTGGAATCGACGATCTGGTCACTGCGGGGGAGCGGGAACGGATCTTGCGGGCACGCTTTGTTGAGGTTGGTGAAGTCGACACACATGCGTTCCTTCCCTCCCTTCTTTGGCACAACGACAGGGTTGGCCAACCAATCTGGGTATCGGACCTCGCGAATGACCCCAGCGGCCTCTAATTTGCGGGTCTCTTGGACGATGAAGGCCTGTTTTCTGTGGACTGCCGCCTAGCCTTCTGCTTCACAAGGCGCACGTTGGGGCACACATTGAGGTGATGCTCGATTACACTCCTGGGGATCCCTGCCAACTGTTCTGGCTCCCAAGCGAATACCTTCTTGTTCACGCGCAGGAACCCGACCAGGGCCTCCTCCTGCTCGGGTTTGAGGTGGGCGCCTATCGTGAAAGTGGCATTGGTGGACCCATCCTCATCGACGGGTATCTTCTTGGTTTCTGCCTTGTCTTGTGTGAACAACTGTTTCTTCTTAGTGGGCGCAGCTCCCTTGGGCTCGGGGGCCTCCAAGTCGGCGGGCTGCACCGACGCCGCTGTCTTGAAGACGAGCTTGAGCACCCGCAGAGCGTCCCCGGTGTCCCCGTGCATGGTGAGGACACCGCTGCTCCCGGGCATCTTCATGAGGTTGTACTCCGGGTGCGTCGCAGCCAAGAACTGGGCCAGCGCTGGGTAGCCGAGGGTGGCATTGTAGGGGAGGCCGATGGGGGCGATGTCGAAGTCGACCAGCTCCGTGCGGAAGTTGTCGTAGGTGCCGAAGGTTACTGGGAGCCGGATCTGTCCCAAGGAGCTGGACGACTCGCCCCCAACGGCTGAGAAGGGCCGGCTGGGTTGCAGCCGTTCTAGGGGTATGCATAGGAGGTTGAAGGCCTCGACCGAGAGCATGCAGAGGCCCGCACCGCCATCAATGAGGGTTCTGGTGATGGCCACCTGGCAGATGGTGGGGGTGCACAACATGGGGAGCGCACCCGAGCAGGCCGAGTTGGAGGGGTGGTCCTTCGAGCTGAAGGTCAGGCTGGTGTCGGGCACCGCCCGGTCCAGGGGAGCCCCCTGCCGCGTGGAGGCGGCGCTGACCCGGCGGATGAACGGCTTGACGTGGTGCCTTGTAGACGGCGCCTGCAAGCCGCCCAATAGGGCCGCGACGACCGGGGGTGTTGATGCAGCGCGATAGGCGTGGGAGAGGTTGCGAGGCTCCATGGGCGCGCGGAGCGCGTGGGGCGAAGAACCAGCTGGGGTGAGCGAGGGAGTTGCGGTGCGGCCGTCTTGCCGCACGGACAGATGCTGGGACGCTGCTTGCTGCTCGTCCCCCGCCGGGCCAGTGGCAGCGTTGACGGCAGGTGACAGGGAACGGTGAGGACGCCCACCGACAGGGGCCGTCTAGGCGACGCGGGAAGCAGGTGCGGCCAGGCGCTCGGCGCGGGCCCGACGAGCGTCAGACATGGGCGTGATGGTCGGAAGAGAACGGGGTGGTGGAAGAAGAATCCTGGCGCACCCCTACCTGGCGCGCCAAATGTCGGATTTTGGGTTCCGGCTGACCCTTGAGGTTCGAACACTGGGGTGCGTGCGGAGATTTCACCTCCTACCTACCTGCACCCCTCCGCCATGCTAGGATCTAAACTACGTAAAGAACAACACAAGAGACACAGGGTTTATACTGGTTCGGGCCACCATTGTGGTGTAATACCCTACTCCAGTGTGTGGTGGATTGCCTCTTGGGCTGATGATGAAGAACAATACAAGGAAGAACAGCCTCGCGAGGGCCTGTTCTTTGCTGGGGGGATGAACTGCTGGGAGGAGTTCAGTCACCTTTCTCTCTCTCTCTCCCTCTCTCTCTCAACCGGCCGACCCTCCGCTCTATGGGTGGCTGGTCCTATTTATAGTGGCCCTGGTCCTCTTCCCAAATATCGAGCGGGAAGGGAGCCAACAATGGCGGGCTAATTTGAAGGGGGACAACAAGTATCAGCTATCTTGACAAAAGTGGTCTTCGTCTGCGCAAAGTTCTGGTGATGACGCCGCCTTGGGCTCCACGGTGACCTCCGTCTCGTAGTCCTCCTGGTCTTGGTCTCGTTGCACCGAAATGGCAACCTTTGCCTGATGCCTCGGTACTCCGCGGCTGCGCTTGTCCCCTTTGCACCAAAGAGGAAAGGAGGACGCTGCGCGGGCTGGCACCCGTCTGGCGCCCTGAGTCGTCATGGCTTGTGTCACGGGAACCTCGTGAGGTACCCCGCCTTGATCTCTCAGCCTCCTCGTGAGCCAGCCTGACGAGGCCGCGCCTGAGGAAGCTCCGCGTCGTCTGCCCCGCGAGGCTTGGCCCCTCGCAAGGGTCTTGGGTTTGTGTTGGTGAAGATGGGCCGTGCTGGGCCCCCCTTTGAGCCACGCCGCAGGCCGCAGGCAGGCAAGTCTGGGGACCCCCGTTCCCAGAACGCCGACAGATGATCTGGTAAAGATAGGCTCCAAGAGAGAAGCCATTCCCAGTAATGTGTTCCTGGAGCATATTCATGCACCTTCAGTTCAAGAAGATCCCTTCACTGAAGAGCCCCCACAGCCGAACAGTGCCACCGATCCGACTGAAATCGAGATTCCAGCCGTGGTCAACTTGATCATGGAAGTTTTGGTCATCACCCCCGATTGGACAGTACCATATATCGCATACATTCTTAGAAGAGAACTCCCAAAAGATGGAGAAGAGGCTCGACAGATCGTCCGTCGATCTAAGGGCTTCACCATGATAAGAGGACAGTTGTTCAGAGAAAGTGTGACTGGAGTTTGCCAGAAATGCATAACACCTGAAGAAGGTCGAGTGATCCTCAATGATATCCACTCAGGGACCTGTGGTCACCATGCGTCCTCTCGGACCATTGTAGCCAAAGCATACCGAGCGGGATTTTACTGGCCTCGAGCAAATGAGATGGCACAAGAAATAGTCGACAAATGTGAAGGTTGCCAGTTCTACTCCAACATGTCTCACAAGCCTGCGTCAGCCCTGAAAACCATTCCGCTTGTATGGCATTTTGCTGTTTGGGGATTGGATATGGTTGGACCTTTGAGGACTGGCAGGAGTGGATTCACTCATGTGCTTGTAGCAGTCGACAAGTTTACCAAGTGGATTGAAGCCAAGCCTATCAAGAACCTTGATGCCAGTACTGCTGTCAGCTTCATCAGAGAGATAACATTTAGATATGGTGTTCCCCACAGCATCATCACTAACAACGGATCAAACTTTGATTCTGATGAGTTCACGACTTTTTGTGCTTCACAAGGTACTCGAGTCGACTATGCCTCGGTCGCTCACCCCCAGTCGAATGGACAGGCTGAAAGGGCAAATGGATTGATTCTCAAAGGACTGAAACCTCGACTGATGCGTGACCTCAAACACGCAGCAGGAGCCTGGGTCAACAAACTTCCATCAGTATTATGGGGATTGAGGACAACTCCCAATCGGGCGACTGGCAGAACCCCGTTTTTCTTGGTTTATGGAGCGAAAGTTGTACTTCTGAGTGACTTGCTCCACAACAGAGGAAGAAGCAGAACAAGCGCGACAAGATGCAGTTGACCTCCTTGAAGAATAAAAAGAGATGGCCTTGATCCAATCAACCATTTATCAGCAAGATCTGCGTCAATTCCATGCCAGAAATGTGAGGGGTCGAGCATTTCAAGAGGGAGACTTAGTTCTCCGAGTGGATCAGCAGAATCCACACAAGCTTGCTACCTCTTGGGAAGGCCCCTTCGTGGTCACCAGAGTGTTCCGCAATGGAGCGTACCACCTTTACGATGTCGAGCACAAGAAAGACGAGCCGCGTGCCTGGAATGCGGAGCTGCTCCGCCCCTTTTATACTTAAACACTCAGTCTGCTGAGATGTAATAAAAAACACCTTTGTATTTTGTTTATAAAAGACAAGAGTTTTACAGTCTTCTAAAAAGATTGTCGATTGTTTACATATGTTTCCGAAATCCCCCAGTGTGTGGCTTAGATGCAGTCTAGTACTCGCCTAAGTTTCAAAATATCCTACCGAGTGATGAGCAAGTCTCTCACTCGGGGGCTTAGCTGCAGTCCAGTACTCACCTAAGTTGAAAAAATGCTACCGAGTGATGAGCAAGCCTCTCACTCGGGGGCATAGTTGTAGTCCAGTAATCGCCTAAGTTTCAAAAAATCCTACCGAGTGATGAGCAAGTCTCTCACTCGGGGGCTTAGCTGCAGTCCAGTACTTGCCTAAGTTTCAAAAAATCCTACCGAGTGATGAGCAAGCCTCTCACTCGGGGGGCTTAGCTGCAGTCCAGTACTCGCCTAAGTTTCAAAAAATCCTACTGAGTGATGAGCAAGTCTCTCACTCGGGGGCTTAGCTGTAGTCCAGTACTTTCCTAAGTTTCAACAAATCCTACCAAGTGATGAGAAAGTCTCTCACTCGGGGGCTTAGCTGCACTCCAGTACTCACCTAAGTTGAAAAAATCCTACCGAGTGATGAGCAGGCCTCTCACTCGGGGGCTTAGCTGCAGTCCAGTACTCGCCCAAGTTCAAAAATCCTACCGAGTGATGAGCAAACCTCACACTCGGGGGCTTAGCTGCAGTCCAGTACTCGCCTAAGTTCCAAAAATCCTACCGAGTGATGAGCAAACCTCACACTCTGAGGCTTAGCTGCAGTCCAGTACTCGCCTAAGTTTCAAAAATCCTACCGAGTGATGACCAAACCTCACACTTGGGGGCTTAACTGCAGTCCAGTACTCGCCTAAGTTTCAAAAATCCTACCGAGTGATGAGAAAACCTCACACTGGGAGGCTTAGCTGCAGTCTAGTACTCGCCTAAGTTTCAAAAATCCTACCGAGTGATGAGCAAACCTCACACTCGGAGGCTTAGCTGCAGTCCAGTACTCGCCTAAGTTCCAAAACCATCCCTATCCTCAAGGATGACGAGGTGCAGGTCGACTGCAATCCTCTCACGGAGCTACGCTACAAGTACAACGTCTGCTCCATCCCTATCCGCAAGGATGACGAGGTGCAGGTCGACTGCAATCCTCTCACAGAGCTGCGCTACAAGTACAATGCCCGCTCCATCCCTATCCACAAGGATGACGAGGTGCAGGTCGACTGCAATCCTCTCACGGAGCTATGCTACAAGTACAATGTCCGCTCCATCCCTATGCAAAAGGATGACGAAGTGCAGGTCGACTGCAATCCCCTCACGGAGCTATGCTACAAGTACAATATTTGCTCCATCCCTATCTGCAAGGACGACGAGGTGCAGGTCGACCGCAACCCTCTCGTCGGAGCTGCGCCACAAATACAATGTGCGCTCCATCCTTATCTGCAAGGACGACGAGGTGCAGGTCGACTGGGATATCCCCTTCAGAGTTGCATTTCGAAGGAGAGTCTGAGCGAAGAACAAGTTCTACTCGAACATGAACGCAAGCATATGCAGAAGATAAACCAAGATCGGATAAAATCTCAAGAGTTTCAAAACAAAGATAAAAGTACTCGGGCATCAGGCCCGAAGGAGTTTAACAATTACAGAAACCCCTCGGCATTCCGAGGCAAATTTAAGGCAAGTTTAAATCTCAAGTTCGGCAGGAGGAGGGCTCGCAGGCTCGACGAATTCATCCAAGTCAATTCCATCAGTGATCCGAGTGGCAGCAGCAATGAAAGTCTCCATGAAGGACTGGAAGTCATGCCTTTTGGTGTTGGCGACCTTGATCGCCGCCAGCTTATCTTCGCGGGCCACCTTGCAATGGACTCTTACCAGCGACAAAGCCACGTCAGCACCGCATCGGTCAGAGGACTTCTTCCATTCCTGCACTCGACCGGGGACCTCGTTGAGTCTAGCCATCAGAGACTCGAGATCATTTTGAAGCATCGCCCTTGGCCAGGGCGATGAGTCGATGTGTGAAACTGCCACCTTCAGACGAGCAAGATAACTTGTAACACTTGCGACGCGGGATTCTAGTCGAAGCACATTCATGGCAGCCTCGTCGCCGACTGGAGAAACGATAGGGTCCAAACCCGTCTCGATCCGTCCAGTCTCCTCGTCAAAGTTTTGGCAGAATTCTGCAGTCAAGGAGTTAGTGAGTCGACTGGACAGGACTAACTTGCAAGCAGTAAAGGAGTCGGATTAAAAGGAGTACCTTCGAGCATAAGGAAGAGCTTCTTGGCGAGGGTTCTCAGATAAGCTTCCAAGTCATTTCTCTTATGAGCCATGGATTACAGCTTCTCATTCAGAGCCACCTTATCCTTCTTCAGACGAGTCGCCTCTCAGTTGGATTCAGTGAGAGAGGACTTCAACTTGCTTACTTCCTCTTCCAGCACTCCGACTGAAGCCAACTTCTTGTCAGCAAGGGTAGTCTTCTCTTGAGCCTCCTTCTACGCAACTGCAAGGTCCAAGTCCTTCTTCTCCAGAGCCAACCTCATTTTCTCTGAAAAATAAGCATTTAGATCAAACAAAAGATCGAAGGGATAATTTTAAAATACGATCGACATGAGCAGTCAACATGCAGTTACCTTCCATACCGGCAACTTCATCTTGAGCCTTCTTCAAGTTTTGTTGGGCCAGCTCCAGGTCAAGGTTGAGCTGGCTCTGCTTCTCCTCAAATTCGGCGACCTTGGAAATGGGAGTACAAGATTTCTGCAGACAGTAAAAGACATATCAATCGACAAGATCAAAGATTATTTACTTCTGAGTGAATAAAACTTCAAAGTTTACTCAGACCCCAACCGACTGCCAGCAGTCGACTGCGGTCTCGGGGACTACACCCAGTGGGTGCACTTGGTGTGCCCCCACTGGTTCAGATTCCACTCGGCCGGTCCGCCCAGGTCGAGTAAAAAAACAAAGTACTCAGACCCGGCCGACTGCTAGCAGCCACCCGTGGTCTCGGGGACTACACCTAGTGGGTGCACTTGGCGTGCCCCCACTGGTTCAAATCCCACTTGGCATGCTCCGCCCGGTCGAGTGGAAGAAAGGAAGAGAAAGAAGCGCTCAGACCCCAGCCCACTGCCCGCAATCGACTGCGGTCTCGAGGACTACACCCAGTGGGTGCCCTTAGCGTGCCCCCACTGGTTCAGATCCCATTCAACCAGACCGAGTGGAAGAGTGTGAATACTAAAGACAACAAAACACCCAGTGGGTGTATAGATTCGAAGCAGACAACAAGAGATTGTACGAAGGAACATATTCAGGTAGCATATCCTAATAGAACAAGTTCAGTCGGAAGTCAACTTACCTGGACATTGGCTCGGAGAGCCGCGCTAGCATCGTAAGCAGCCTGGCTATTGTCATGCACCGCCTTCATCCACTCCATCATTACACCAGCCTGACGGATAGCCTCTGTAGCGGCGTCTGGTTGGCTTTCCGAAACATGATAGGTGGTGAAGAAGGGTACAGACAGTCCAGATGCAGCAGATTGGGGCTCCGAGGTATGAGGTTGGATGACTGAAGAAAACACGGGTACAGTCGATGGTGCGGGGCATTCACTCGACACTGGGACAGCAAAAGTTACAGAGGCTCTACCTGCATCTTCAGGCTGCTGGACTGTTGGTTCTGTCGCCAGTTCCGACTAGGATATCTTGCCAGCTGCTGCTTTCTTGCTCCTTCTGGGCCTCAGTATCACGTCTTCATCGTCATCCAGAAGCTCGATAACATTGAGTGGGACTGCAAAGAAATCAGTCGACCCCAAGTGAATCACCAGAATTTAATCGACCAAATAATCAAGAACAAGATCACGAGAATTGTACATGGGTTGGAGGTAACCGCGTCTTCCATCTCCTCGTCTCGGTACTGGTGGGTGGAAGTTCCAGAAGTGGCAACACTAAAAATATCAACATTCTGTCGGTTATGTTCTGTTACCCAAGTCAACCAAGGGATCAGGCCAGATTGTTACCTAGAGACTGTGGGAATGACCACTTTGATTTTGGGCAAAGCCTTCGGAGGTTTCGAAGATGTGGCCTTCAGTGGTTTCGGCACCGGAGGCGCCGCAGTCTTGGGCTGTTTCGATACCTTCTTGGTCGACACTAGAGAAGACGTTTGAGGGTGCTTTGAAGACTGCCCAGTTGGTGCGGCCACCAGGTCAGGGGTGCTTGCCGGGTCGTGAGCGTGCTTGGACCTCCTTTCTCTACGAGGAGGCGAGTCGACCTCTTCTTCATCACTCGGGTCGTAGCTCTCCTCGTCCTCCTCTGCATCCGAGTGCCACTCGCCACTCTCGCCCCCGCTCGCCTCACTGTCGGATTTCGGGTTCCGGCAGACCCTTGAGGTTCGAACACTGGGGTGCGCGCGGAGATTTCGCCTTCTACCTACATGCGCCCCACCGCCATGCTAAGATCTAGGCTATGGAAAGAACAGCACAAGAGACACGGAGTTTATACTGGTTTGGGCCACCGTTGTGGTGTAATACCCTACTCTAGTGTGTGGTGTGGTGGATTGCCTCTTGGGCTGATGATGATGAGCAATACAAGGAAGAACAGCCTCGCGAGGGTCTGTTCTTGGCTGGGGCGATGAACTGCTGGGAGGAGTTCAATCACTCTTCTCTCTCTCTCTCTCTCTCTCTCTCTCTGTGTGTGATGCTACTCGATCCGATCCCAGCTTGTTTCTGGGTTGGCCGATTCTAGATCCCCCTACCATGGGGGTGGCTAGTCCTATTTATAGGTAAAGGCCCTGTGCCTCTTCCCAAATATTGAGCGGGAAGGGCGCCAACAATTGGCCATTTTGAAGGGGAACATCTGGTACACTTATCCTGACTAAAGTTGGTCCTCGCCTGCCAAAGGCTCTGGCGGTGACGCTGGCTTGGGCTCCACAATGACTTCCTCCCTGCCGTTGGGCTGGCCTTGGTCTCGTTGCACCGAAACGGGTGCCTTTGCTTGATGCTCTCGCCTGCGCTTGCTCCCTTTGCACCAAAGAGGAAAGGAGGACACTGCGCGGGCTGGCGCCCGCCTAGCACCCTTGGTTGTCATGGCTTGCGTCACTGGCACCTCGTGAGGTACCCCGCCTTGATCTCTCCGCCTCCTCGCGAGCCAGTCTGATGAGGCCGTGCCTGAGGAAGCTCCGTGTCGTCCGCCCCGCGAGGCTTGACCCCTCGCGAGGGTCTTGGGTCTGTGTTGATGAAGATGGGCCGTGCTGGGCCCCTCCTCGAGCCACGCCGTAGGCCGCAAGAAGGCAAGTCTGGGGACCCCCGTTCCCAGAACGCCGATAGTAGCCCCGGGGCCCAAGGCGTGCCCGGACTTGTCCGTGCAGGGAGGCGAAAGGGCAAGAGCGAAGCGCTGCGGGCCCTAACAGCCTGCGGCCTTGGGCGCCGCATGGCGGTTGGTTGGACGTGGGCGTCTCCACTTCCCCACGGCGCCTCGACAACTGCACGGATTGGACAAGTCCCTGCATGCAAAGCGGGTCATGATTACCTGCGATCATGGGGGCCGACGGTTGGCCCTCGCCGGCTATAAGTACGGATCGGCGCGCGCCCTTCCAGTTCATCCCCCCTTGCTTGTCCTTCTTCTTCATGGCCCCGTCGAGGAGGTTCTCGGCCGCAGAGAAGTGGAAGGTTCACCAGGTTGAGCCTGCCTCTCCCCCGCCCAAGCGCGGCCGAGGGCACCCTCGCAAACATCCTGTGGCCACCACGGCAGCTCCCCGCGGCCGTGGAGACGATTTCCAGCATGGTGACGGGCGGACTGCTGCGGCCGGGGGCGTGCTTCAGTCGCGTGTTCCCCTAGGCCGCGCTTTCGCGCTGCAGAGGTGCTGCCGGAGTTCGTTGTGTGGTCGGCGGAGCCGACTAGCACCCGGCTTCAACTTCCTCGCTTCCTCCTCGGCGAGCTCCCAGGCGGCGCCCCGGGCGGCGTCTGGCTTCAGGCAGACGGCTGCTGCAGCCGGGCCTCATGGGCTTCACTGGAGGTCTCCGCAGCCGGGAGCCTGGCCTTGACCCGCGGTTGGCAGACGTTTACCCGCGCACGTGGCCTGAGCCGTCGGTGCACCCTGCACTTCAAGTTTGACGGCGATGCCACCCTCTACGTGAGGGTGTTTGGGGAAGATGGTCGCTGCGCAGGGTGTTGCCCTGAGGATGATGACCGCGGCCGGGAACCCAGCCCCGGCGATGATGGAGAGGACAGTGCTCGCATGATTGGCTGCGCTCAGGGTTGCCCAAGCTTCACCGGTTCTTCTTCAGGCGGCGACTCTTCTAGCGGTGGCCGCGGTCAGCCTCCATGCCGTCGTACCTGCTTGGGAGGTGGTAGCGTGTCTGCCCGCTGTCGCGCCTCGGTGAAGCGCGAGAGGGAGTCTGCCTGAGCCCCGGAGGTAGCTCGAGTCTTCCCTGCAGGCCAGTGTGAGGCGAGCTGCGCCTGATTTGTTCTTTCTTTTCCTTTTTCCTACATAAAAAGACAGTAGCGTGGAGCCCCGCGGGGGCGTGTTTGGGTTATTGCTGTTAATCATTGCTTTGCTTCCGTTAACGTGCCTTCCGGCTACCTGCCTTCCGGCTACGTTCCCGGCCCCAGCCGTGGGGGGGCGACCGACCCAGGCCCTGTGTTCGTGTCGCGGTGCCCGTGGGGCACGGACTGGAGGGGTGCTCCTGTAATGTACCCAGGTCGCGAAACCTTTGAACGACTAGGACAGGAACACTTGCGAGGGCGCTCGGCTGCCCCCCTCGCGAGGCCTTGCATAAGAGAAATCAAGGCAGGAGAGTGAAAAGCCAAAGAACCACAAGTCAAAGACGGCAACAGCTTCAATAAAACTCCGAATGAGAATAAACAAGCCAACTGCGGAAAGCAAATGAAAAAGCCGCATTCGGCACCTAATCTAGTCTTCGACGTCTTCTCACCAGCGCGGAGCTAAGTGCTGCCACTGGGCGTGGGAGGGAGCCCCAGGGCCTAAGGCCGGCGCTCCTGAGACTCCGGGGCGTGTACAGCCCCAACTCATTATTACGTGAGAGTGTCACGGGCGGCGACCTTCACAGGCGTTGGCCTTCTTCACAGGGTCCGGGCCTTTCTTGGGGGAAGTAGGCTTCATGGGCATTTGCCCTCTCCACATGCTCCGGGCCCTTTCCAAAACGCGACAGCTTCACAGGCATTCGCCTTCTTCACAGGCTCTGGGCCTTTTCCAAAACGCGACAGCTTCACAGGCATTCGCCTTCTTCACAGGCTCTGGGCCTTTTCCAAAACGCGACAGCTTCACAGGCATTCGCCTTCTTCACAGGCTCTGGGCCTTTTCCAAAACGCGACAGCTTCACAGGCATTCGCCTTCTTCACAGGCTCTGGGCCTTTTCCAAAACGCGACAGCTTCACAGGCATTCGCCTTCTTCACAGGCTCTAGGCCTTTTCCAAAACGCGACAGCTTCACAGGCATTCGCCTTCTTCACAGGCTCTGGGCCTTTTTAGGGGTAGAACCTCCGGAGGTGCTGGATGTTCCATGCGTTCTGGACCGGCACCCCCTCCTGAGTCTCCAAGCGCGCGGAGCCGGGCCTGGAAACATGAACAACCTTGAACGGACCCTCCCACATGGGAGAGAGCTTGTGCAGCCCTCCCTGGAGAGAACCCGCCTGAGCACGAGGTCTCCTACCTCGAGAGTTCTAGGGCGGATTTTGCGGCAGTGATATCGTCGCAGTGCTTGTTGTTACCTCGCCGCTCACAGCGCAGCTTCTCGGCGACGTTCCTCCCCTAGCACGAGGTCCATCCCCCGCATGGCGTCCTGCTACGCCTCGTCAAACGCCAGGACCCGCGCGGAGCGACGTCTGACCTTGTGAGGGAGGATCGCTTCGGCTCCGTAGACCAGGAAGAACAGGGTCCCTCCAGTCGGCTTGGTAGCGGTTGTGCGGATGGACCACAACACGGACTGAAGCTCGTCGTACCAACCTCTGCCGCAGGCCTCCAGCTTCTTCTTGAACGTCCTAGTCTTGTGGCCCCTCAGGACCTCTGCGTTGGCTCGCTCGGCCTGGCCGTCGCTTCGGGGGTGCGCCACCGAAGCCTAGCATATCTGCGTTCCAAGGTTAGCACGGTATGTTTTGAAGAGGTTACTAGTGAACTGCGAACCGTTGGCCGCCTTTCATGACTCTTGACTCCTGTAGCTCCTGAATGGCCTTGCTGACGAACTCTTGAGGGTCTGGCTCTCCTTGCCTTACTCCTTCTTGAGGGAAACGTGCTTCGAAACACGCCTCCATGCGGTGCCCAAGCGCCTCCCTCGTGACCTTAGCGAGGTCGGTGGCCCTCCAGGGGAGAGCCCCCGAGCCCTGCCTGAGGAGGGCGCCGGGCGCGCTTTCCTATGCGATGGAAGGAGGTTCCCCCTGGGCAGGCGTGGGCCCTGAGGGGCCTGCCTCCTGAGGGGCCGGGCCGAACGATGTCTTCTTCTTCTTGGGGGCGGTCTCGGGAAGCCTCCTGCTTCTGCGATCCAGGTCTTCCTGTGATGCTGCCTGAAAGGCTCGTTCCAGGGAACACACTGCGTCCTTCTCTTCACAGGGCACCGTGATGACTCCGCCACTTCCTGGCATCTTGAGGACGTTGTAGCCGTGGTGAGTTACGGCCATGAACTTGGCCAGCGCTGGGTACCCAAGGATGGCATTGTACGGCAGGCGAATGTGAGCGACGTCGAAGTCGATGAGCTCGGTGCGGTAGTTGTCGCGTGCCCCGAAGGTGATAGGGAGGCGGACCTGCCCAATCGGGACTGTGGAGCCGTCGGTGACTCCGGGGAAAGGCTTGGTTGGTTGAAGTTGGTTGTAGGGCACTTGGAGATTGTTGAATGTTTACACGGACAGGGCGTTGAGCCCTGCCCTACCATCGATGAGGGTCCTGGTGACCACCATGTTGCTAATGATTGGGGAACAAAGCATCGGGAGGACTCCGGCTGTGGCCACACACTTGAGCTGATCTGCTGAGCTAAACGCGATGGCGCACGCCGACCACCTGAGAGGGCGCGTCGCTTCGAGCTTGGGGAGGACTGCATTCACTTCACGGGCGAACTTCTTGAAGATGCGTTGAGAGGCTGGGGCTTGAGCCCTTCCCAGGATGTAGGCGATCGCGCGCGGCTCCTGGAAGCCCCCAGCCCCCTCGTCCTGATTGGAGGCCCTTGCTGCCGATAGAACTTGCCGCGGTGTAAGAGTTGCTGAAGTCTGTCCGTGTCGCCCGCGGCCCGCAGTGCCCCGCGGACTGCGAGCTGCCTGGGGCGCAGGGTGGCCCGAGGCGATCGGTTCCGCGCGTTTGGGCCACGCAGCCCACGGGTCGGGGTGATGAAGACGCGACGGGGCACGGAGTGGTGGAAGACGAACTCCGGCGCACCCCTACCTGGCGCGCCAAATGTCGGATTTCGGGTTCCGGCAGACCCTTAAGGTTCGAACACTAGGGTGCGCGCGGAGATCATGTCCTCAACCTCCCCGCCTCACAAAGATCTAAACTACTAAAAGAATCACACAAGAGACACAAGATTTCTACTGGTTTGGGCCACCATTGTGGTGTAATACCCTACTCCAGTGTGTGGTGGATGGATTGCCTCCTGGGGCTGGTGATGAAGAACAATACAAGGAAGAACAGCCTCGCGAGGGTCTGTTCTTGGCTAGGGTGATGAACTGCTGGGAGGAGTTCGGTCATCTCTCTCTCTCTCTCTCTCTCTCTCTCTCTCTCTCTACTCTGTGTGCCTTCTCATCAAAACCGGACCCTCTGCTACGTGGGTGGCCGGTCCCTATTTATAGAGGCCCTGGTCCTCTTCCCAAATATTGAGCGGGAAGGGAGCCAACAATGGCGGGCTAATTTGAAGGGGGACAGCGAGTACATCTATCCTGACAAAAGGTGGTCTTCGCCTGCGAAAGGCTCTGGTGATGACGCCGTGCTGGGCTCCATGGTGACCTCCGTCTCGTAGTCCGCTTGGTCCTAGTCTTGTTGCACCGAAACGGCAACCTTTGCCTGATGCCTCGGTACTCCGTGGCTGCGCTTGCCCCCTTTGCACCAAAGAGGAAAGAAGGACGCTGCGCGCGCTGGCGCCCGCCTGGCACCCTCGATCGTCATGGCTTGCGTCACTGGCACCTCACGAGGCACCCCGCCTTGACATCTCTGTCTCCTCACGAGCCAGCATAAGGAGGCTGCGCCCGAGGATGCGCCGTGTCGTCCACCTCGCGAGGCTTGGCCCCTAGCGAGGGTCTTGAGTCTTGTGTTGATGAAGATGGTCCATGTTGGGCTCCCATTTGAGCCACGCCGCAGGCCGCAGGCAGGCAAGTCTGGGGACCCCCGTTCCCAGAACGCCGACAGTAGCCCCCGGGCCCGTGGCGCGCATGGGCTTGGCCGTGCCGAGAGGCGAAAGGGAAAGGGCAAAGCGCCGCGGGCCCTAACAGCCTGCGGCCTTGGGCGCCGCGTGGCGGTTGATGGGACATGGGCAGCACTATCCCCCCCCCCCCACGCCCCCTTATTCTGTGCCTTGTCAGGCGGACTTGTGGTTGCACACAGCCGCTCCCCTTCTTGTTGCTCGGGCGTCTTCTGCTCTTCCTTCCTTCGCACGCCGGCTCCCGCCTCCAATCCAATCTCAAATCTCCCCCCTCCTTCCCATCGCCATGACTTCGACGAGGAAGGAGAAAGGGGAGAAATCCACGCCTCCATCTTGTGTGCCGCCATCGGTGGCCCCCGCTGCCGGCCAGTCGACCATACTCAACCAAGAGTGCCTGGGCAGGGACAGCTTGGCCCTGGCCTCCGTCTTCAGCGAGTGCGGGAGGACGACGGCTTGGCCCGCATCCCACTTCTCCATCAACAGGATAGCAACCGAGGTTCCATGTTTCACCGACACCTTGTGGGCGGGTCTGGTTCCCCCCTTCTCCGATTTCTTCAATGCCGTGCTCTCCCATTATCAGATCCACTTGATGCATCTAAGCCCTGAGTCCATCACCCTTCTTTCGGTCTTCGCCTTCGTTTGCGAAGCCATGGTGGGCATCCCTCCTTCGGTGGCCTTGCTGCGCCACTTCTTCTCATTGTGTCTTGTCGACCCCTCCCAACGCTGGGCATGCGTGAGCTTTGCTGCCGAGCCTGCGACCGAGGCCTCTGGGATTGACTTCAAACTCCCCCAGCCCGCGGTTGGGTTCCGCGAGTGGTGGTTGTACATGGACGCAGGGGTGCCCAGCCCCCTGCTATTGGAGCCGACCTCGCCTGCTGTCCCCAATTCAGGTTGGGGCCAGGAGACGCTCAAGAGCCCCCGGCTCGTCTTCGTCTGGAGCAACTTCATGCTCCTGAGGAAGCTCGGCGTGACAGCGCCCAAAGTGGTGAAGGAGTTTCTGTTGTGCCGCGTCGCTCCCCTGCAGCGCCACTTTTGCCGGATGTGGGCTTTCCGTGGAAGCAAGGATAACATGAGGCTCCAGGAGGAGGACCTGGCTCCGGCGGTGTTGAAGTCGATGCTCTTGACCTTAGCCGGTGACCTGAACCCCGGCAATATCCGGCAGGGAGGGGCCCTGCTGTACCTCTACCAGAGCAGGGCCGACTTCGTGAAGCAGATGCCTGTCTTTGATGAATGGGGGCTGCGCCCGGCCGGCCTCCAGGGACCTCGCGAGAACCCGGTGGTGGTGACTGTCCTTCCAACCGGCCATGGCGGCTCCTCCTCAAGTGGCAGAGCAGGGAGGCAGGAGGCGCCTGAGGCGAAGGGCGCCCCTGATGAGGTGGCAGCACCGGGTGGCGCTCGCGAGGGGACAGCTCCTGAGGCCCGCGCCGCTGCAGCTGAAGGTGGCAAGCAGCCGCTCCCGGCGCCTAGGGCTGAGGCCTCGGAGGCCCCAGTCGTGTCTTCTGGCGAGGCAATGGAAGGCAGGCGCCAGGCAGGCGCCCCTGACGCGGACCGCTCTGATGCCCCGCCCCGCGGCGGGATGACCTTTGCGCTCTTTGCTTGGGCCGCTTCTGCGTGGACTTTGAGGCCCTTCGGAGGAAGAGGGAGGCCCTAGGTGATGACTTCCCTTGTCGCGCGCTGAAGCGCAGGAAGTACTTCGCTACTGACGAGTAAGTCCTCTTTCTCTCTGGCTCCTGATCCCCTTGTTTCTTTCGCTGATCCTTGCTCTGCAGGCCCCTTCCGACTGAGATCACGGAAGTCGCCGAGGTACCACCTCCCTCGGTCTTGCCTTCCCCGCCATCCTCAAGTGCTCTGAGTAGCTCTGCCCTCGTGGTGAGGGCGTCTGATGGGGTGGATCATCCCGAGGTGCGCCTCGGCCCTTCATTCCCCGCGCTTCTCCTTCGTGGGCCTTCTCAGGGGATAGCCAGTCTGTCGGGTGCCTCCCGTCTGGTCTCGGACTGCGACTGGTTGAGCCGCCTCCTCGCTCCTCATCTGGAGGCGGGCTGGCCCTTGGTCGGGCTTCTGGTGTGGCGCGTCCGGCCATCGCGAGGGCACCAGCCCCCAGCCCCTTGCCCGGAGGAGGGACGACGACTCACAGCCCCCGGCGCTTGCTTGGGGCGGATGATGGCGTGGAAGATGTGCTTGAGCGCGCCCGGGAGCGCCGCACTCGCCGCCAAGGGTTCCTTCGGAGAGCGGCCGATGCGGTGAACTTGCTTAGGGAGGAGCTCGCTGATGAAGACGAGCGCCTGGAGGCCGAGGGCCTGCACCTGGCTGCGGGGAGGCGCGAGCTGGAGGCCGCCGTCACCCTCGCGCGTCGCCAACGTGACCTTGATGATGAAGAGGCGAAGGCGTCGCAGGAGGCCTCTCGAGTGTCCCGCTCCCAGGCCATCGAGGAGGCCCGGAGAGCTGACGGGTGGCGAGAGGCAGCAGAGTAGCGGGCTCACGAGCTCCTGGCCCGATGCCACTCGCTGGAGGAGCAGGCGGAACTGCGCGAGGCGGCCCTTGCATATATGGAGGTGGCCTCCGGTGACCCAGCCGAGCTCCAGAGGCGCGAAGAAGCATTAATGCTGGAAGCCGATGAACGCACTCACGAGTACGAGCGGCTGGAGACGAGGGAGCGCCTAGTGACGCAGGCGGAAGACGATGTCGCTGCACGGGAAGCGCGTGTCCTGGAGGAGGTTTGCCATCGGGTGGCGGCGGCGCGCCAAGGCCTCGAACGAGAGTTCGAGGGGAAGCTGGGGATGATCCGGGTCGAAGCCGAGGGCAGAACCGCAGCCCTGAGGGTCCAACATGATGAGGCGACGTGGCTGGCCGACGCCTCCCGAGCCGCCCTTGAGGTAGCGTAAAAGGAGTTGGCTGCCTCCCAGGCCGAGGTGCTCCATCTTCGTCAGCGGATGGAAGAGGCCGAGGCCGTTGAGCGCCAGAACACCGACGAAATACGCCAGCGGCGACTCCTGGAGCACGTGCATGGCCCCATGCTCACCACGCTCAGGGAGAGGGATAACGTGGCCTTAGGCAACATCTGCGAGGCGTCCGTCGGCGAACCACACATGATCAATTATGCCGGTAACTTGCAGTTCTTCACCGCCGTGGTGACGCAGCTGGAGGCACGGTCGGTCAGGGCCGACAGGTTGGTGGAGGAGAGGAGCCGCGCCCTACTCAAGCGCGCCTTTTCCCGTGTCTTCAGCCATCTCTAGAAACATGAATCCCCGCTTCGATTTTGACGCTGTCATCACCCTAGTCTCCCAGGCCATCCGAGATGACTTGGCACGCTGGGTGGAGGATAACGTGGACGCCCTCGTCAGGGCCTTCACTTCGGATGACAGCGATGTGGTCGTGCGCGCTGACGAGGATGGCGCGGCGAGCGGTCCTGACGCCGCCGGCTGCGACGCAGGCGGCGATGGCGAGCTCGGCGACTCCGGCGAAGGCTCGGGAGGTGCCTTCGGGGACGCATTGGGGGATTGGTCCGACTGAGTGCGTATCGCTCCTGTCTTTTTCACCCTGCATGAATAGAACTCAGGCTTTCGACCTGGTGGCTTGTGAGAGCATTTTGGGAGGGGAAGCCCCTCATGTAAAAACTTGTGTCCATCATATCAGTTGTAATCAAATTGCGTTCGTGCCTGACAGTGGGCTGGTTTACCTTTGCCTCATGCTGGTTCAGAGGCGGCCTGCAGGAGGGCGCGACGCCTTGGGCGCTTTCTAGTTGGGTCCTCAGGATGTGAGATCGTCGCTGATGAGAAGCTTCTCATGCGTTGGCCTTCTCCCGAGCGCAATGACTTCACAGGCACTCGCCCTGCTTCACAGGCTCTGGGCCTTTTCCTTAGCGCCAGAGCTTCACAGGCACTCACCTTGCTTCACAGGCTCTGGGCCTTTTCCTTAGCGTGAGTGCTTCACAGGCACTCGCCTTGCTTCACAGGCTCTGGGCCTTTTCCTTAGCGTGGGAGCTTCACAGGCACTCGCCTTGCTTCATAGGCTCTGGGCCTTTTTAAACAGGACAACCTCCGCAGGCACCCGAAAATCCTCCCGAGGGGAAGTAACAGCGGCAGTCTGGGTTGCGCACGAGCCAGGCCTGACCCGACTCATGAGGGGCTCGCGAGGGGAGGCAGCTGTGATGGAGCGGTAACCAGAACGCGAGAAATGGCTCGAGCGAGAATAAGCACCCCTTCCCCGAACACACGCAAATCTCAAATTCGAATCCAACTTAAATCTAGCGGGGGAAAGCAACAGCCAAAGGGAAAGGCAACAAAAAGCAGAGAAAAAGCCGCGTTCGGCACCTAATCTAGTCTTCGACGTCTTCTCACCAGCGCGGAGCTAAGTGTTGTCCACTGGGCGTGGGAGGGAGCCCCAGGGCCTGAGGCCGACACCCCTGAGACTCCGGGGTGTGTACAGCCCCACTCATTATTACGTGAGAGTGTCACGGGGCGGCGAGCTTCACAGGCACTGGGCCTTCTTCACAGGTACTGGCCTTGCTTCATATCGCCAGACGAGGGCCCCGCCTTGCGCCACACTCTAGTGCCATCAGCAATGACCGGAACCCAGAACGCCGCCTCATGGGGTAGAGCGGTCGCCAGCGGTTCCCCCGACGACCACGGGTCCTCTGCCAGGGGCAGGCCCTGAGGCACCTCCCCAGCAGAGGGCCTACCTCCTGAGAACGCCTTTCTCCGAACGCCGCGGTGGTGATGACGGATCCCGGCCCCTCCCCTGCAGCCCCCTGCACCCTCCTCCCGAGGGGTGGGAGACTGTAGGAGCGGGGCAGCCGCTCGCCGCGGCGACCTGCACCTCCTGTGATCCATGGTTAGCGTATACCTGCCCCTGAAGAGTTAGCGGCGCCCGGTGAGCGCTGCCTCCAGCGTGGCCAGCAGGCTCGTCCCGGAGCTCCTGGAAGGGCTCGGCTTCCGTTGCCTCGTCCCCCCAGCTTGGGCCGAGGGGCGAGCATTGCCTACTCTCGCGAGGGTGTCCTTGGTCCAGCATGAGGGGCACGTATTCCTCCGTCGTTGTCATCCCGAATGCCATGCCATGATGCCCCGCACGCCACGCGGTCCCACCGGCCATGCCTACCGCGGGGTGGTAGCGCGGCAGCCCTCCAGGGCCGCGGGTCGCGTCAAGTCCCTCTCCATCGCGGGCCAGGGGCGGGGGTAGCGCCGCCACCGGTCCGGTGCTGACAGCTTCACTGGCGTCGGAGTAGCCTTGGAGCCCGCGGGCGCGCGCGGAGCCCCTGTGCGGGTCGCTCCGAGCTTGAGATGGGAGCTGGGTGGAGAAGGGGTGAGCCCCCGAGGCGGCGAAGCCCAGGAGCTCCGCCACTCGCTCCAGCAGTACGTCGCGGCCACCCTCCAGCAGCCTGCACCGCAGCAGCTCCCGGGCCATCGTGAGCGCCGCCCTCGAGTTCGCCTGCTCCTGGCGGGTGTACGGTGTCGTCGTCGCGGCGTGATTGGAGGCCCTTGCTGCCGATCGAGCCTGCCGCGGTGTAAGAGTTGCCAAAGTCTGTACGCATTGACCGCGGCCCGCAGCGCCCCGCGGACCACGAGCTTCCTGGGGCACGGGGTCACCTGAGGCGAGCGGTTCCGCGCGTTTGGGCCACGCAGCCCACGGGTCGGGGTTGCCCTCTTGGTCGCCGGGCATGGTGATGAAGACGCGACGGGGCACGGAGTGGTGGAAGACGAACTCCGGCGCACCCCTACCTGGCGCGCCAAATGTCGGATTTCGGGTTCCGGCAGACCCTTAAGGTTCGAACACTGGGGTGCATGCGGAGATCACGTCCTCAACCTCCCCGCCTCACAAAGATCTAAACTACTAAAAGAATCACACAAGAGACACAAGATTTATACTGGTTCGGGCCACCATTGTGGTGTAATACCCTACTCCAGTGTGTGGTGGATGGATTGCCTCCTGGGGCTGGTGATGAAGAACAATACAAGGAAGAACAGCCTCGCGAGGGTCTGTTCTTGGCTAGGGTGATGAACTGCTGGGAGGAGTTCGGTCACCTCTCTCTCTCTCTCGCTTTCTCTACTCTGTGTGCCTTCTCATAAAACCGGACCCTCTGCTACGTGGGTGGCCGGTCCCTATTTATAGAGGCCCTGGTCCTCTTCCCAAATATTGAGTGGGAAGGGAGCCAACAATGGCGGGCTAATTTGAAGGGGGACAGCGAGTACATCTATCCTGACAAAAGGTGGTCTTCGCCTGCGAAAGGCTCTGGTGATGACGCCGTGCTTGGCTCCATGGTGACCTCCGTCTCGTGCTCCGCTTGGTCCTGGTCTTGTTGCACCGAAATGGCAACCTTTGCCTGATGCCTCGGTACTCCGCGGCTGCGCTTGCCCCCTTTGCACCAAAGAGGAAAGAAGGACGCTGCCCGCGCTGGCGCCCGCCTGGCACCCTCGATCGTCATGGCTTGCGTCACTGGCACCTCACGAGGCACCCCGCCTTGATATCTCCATCTCCTCCCGAGCCAGCCTGAGGAGGCTGCGCTCGAGGATGCGCCGTGTCGTCCGCCTCGCGAGGCTTGGCCCCTCGCGAGGGTCTTGAGTCTTGTGTCGATGAAGATTGGCCATGTTGGGCCCCCATTCAAGCCACGCCGCGGGCCGCAGGCAGGCATGTCTGGGGACCCCCGTTCCCAGTACGTCGACAAGCGCAGCTCGAGCCTCCATGGGTGCGCGGAGCGCACGGGACGAAGAACCAACTAGGGTGAGCGAGGGAGTAGCGGTGCGGCCGTCTTGCCGCACGGACGGATGCTGAGACGACGCTTGCTGCTCGTTCCCCGCTGGGCCGGTGGCGGCGTTGACGGCAGGTGACGGGGAACGGTGAGGACACCCGCCGACAGGAGCCATCTGGGCGACGCGGGAAGCGAGAGCGGCCCGGCGCTCAGCGCGGGCCCGACGAGCGTCAGACATGGAAGCGATGGTCGGAGGAGAACGGGGTGGTGGAAGACGAATTTCGGCGCACCCCTACCTGGCGCGCCAAATGTCGGACTTCGGGTTCCGGCAAACCCTTGAGGTTCGAACACTGGGGTGCGCGTGGAGATTTCGCCTTCTACCTACTTGCGCCCCACCGCCACGCTAAGATCTAAGCTATGGAAAGAATAGCACAAGAGACACGGAGTTTATACTGGTTCGGGTCACCGTTGTGGTGTAATACCCTACTCCAGTGTGTGGTGTGGTGGATTGCCTCTTGGGCTGATGATGATGAGGAATACAAGGAAGAACAGCCTCGCGAGGGTCTGTTCTTGGCTGGGGCGATGAACTGCTGGGAGGAGTTCAATCACCCTTCTCTCTTTGTGTGTGTGTGTGTGATGCTACTCCATCCGATCCCAGCTTGTTTCTGGGTTGGCCGATTCTAGATACCCCCTACCCTGGGGGTGGCTAGTCCTATTTATAGGCAAAGGCCCTGGGCCTCTTCCCAAATATTGAGCGGGAAGGGCGCCAACAATTGGCCATTTTGAAGGGGAACATCTGGTACACTTATCCTGACTAAAGTTGGTCCTCGCCTGCCAAAGGCTCTGGCGGTGACGCTGGCTTGGGCTCCACAATGACTTCCTCCCTGCCGTTGGGCTGGTCTTGTTCTCGTTGCACTGAAACGGGTGCCTGTGCTTGATGCTCTCGCCTGTGCTTGCTCCCTTTGCACCAAAGAGGAAAGGAAGACACTGCGCGGGCTGGCGCCCGCCTGGCACCCTTGGTCGTCATGGCTTGCGTCACGGGCACCTCATGAGGTACCCCGCCTTGATCTCTCCGCTTCCTCGTGAGCCAGCCTGATGAGGCCGTGCCTGAGGAAGCTCCGTGTCATCCGCCCCGCGAGGCTTGACCCCTCGCGAGGGTCTTGGGTCTGTGTTGATGAAGATGGGCCGTGCTGGGCCCCTCCTCGAGCCACGCCGCATGCCGCAAGCAGGCAAGTCTGGGGACCCCCGTTCCCAGAACGCCGACACTCTCCCTTGACATTTTGCTTCTGCACTCCATTGGGCATTGAGTACATATCAACAAGAGCCTAAAAGACAACGAACAAAAGGAAGACAGTCGTCCGTCAACAAGATGTTACATGGTAAATTGATACGTCTCTATTGTATCTACTTTTCCAAACACTTTTGCCCTTGTTTTGGACTCTAACTTGTATGATTTGAATGGAACTAACCCGGTCTGATGCTGTTTTCAGCAGAATTTCCATGGTGTTGTTTTATGTGCAGAAAACAAATATTCTTGAAATGACCTGAAACTCCACGGAACATCCTAGAAAAAACAATAAAAAATCCTCGCCAAAGATGAAGACCAAGGGGCCCACACCCTTCTCACAAGGGTGCCCCCCTAGGGCGCGCCCCCTACCTCGTGGGCCCCCTGGATTCCCTCCGACGCCAACTCCAACTCTATATATTTGCTTTCGGAGAAAAAAAATCAAAGAGAAGAAATCATCGCGTTTTACGATACGGAGCCGCCGCCAAGCCCTAAAACCTCTCGGGAGGGCTGATCTGGAGTCCGTTCGGGGCTCCGGAGAGGGGGATTCGTCGCCGTTGTCATCATCAACCATCCTCCATCACCAATTTCATGATGCTCACCGCCGTGCTTGAGTAATTCCATCGTAGGCTTGCTAGACGATGATGGGTTGGATGAGATTTATCATGTAATCGAGTTAGTTTTGTTAGGGTTTGATCCCTAGTATCCACTATGTTCTGAGATTGATGTTGCTATGACTTTGCTATGCTTAATGCTTGTCACTAGGGCCCGAGTGCCGTGATTTTAGATCTGAACCTATTATGTCTTCATGAATATATGTGAGTTCTTGATCCTATCTTGCAAGTCTATATTCACCTACTATGTGTTATGATCCGGCAACCCCGACAATAATCGGGACCACTCCTGGTGATGACCATAGTTTGAGGAGTTCATGTATTCACGATGTGCTAATGCTTTGTTCCGGTTCTCTATTAAAAGGAGGCCTTAATATCCCTTAGTTTCCAATAGGACCCCGCTGCCACGGGAGGGTAGGACAAAAGATGTCATGCAAGTTCTTTTCCATAAGCATGTATGACTATATTCGGAATACATTCCTACATTACATTGATGAATTGGAGCTAGTTCTGTGTCACCCTATGTTATGACTATTACATGATGAACCGCATCCGGCATAATTATCCATCACTGATCCGGTGCCTACGAGTTTTCGATATACTGGTTTACGCTTATTTACTTTTCCGCTGGTACTGTTACAATCACTACAAAATACCAAAAACATTACTTTTGCTGTCTTTACTTTTGTTGCCGCTACCACCACTATCATATTACTTTGCTACTAAACACTTTGCTGTAGATATTAAGTTTCCAGGTGTGGTTGAATTGACAACTCAGCTGCTAATACTTGAGAATATTCTTTGGCTCCCCTTGTGTCGAATCAATAAATTTGGGTTGAATACTCTACCCTCGAAAGCTGTTGCGATCCCCTATACTTGTGGGTTATCAAGACTAATTTCTGGCGCCGTTGTCGGGGAGCATAGCTCTATTCTTTGAGTCACTTGGGATTTATATCTGCTGGACACTATGAAGAACTTGAGAGATCCAAAAACCAAGATCTATCCCTCAACTATGAGGGGAGGTAAGGAACTGTCATCTAGCTCTGCACTTGATTCACCTTCTGTTATGAGTAAGTTTGCGACACCTACATGTGCTTCTGCTATTCGTTCTGATATGTCGCATGTTGTTGATGATGCCACTTCTGCTATGCATGATACTTATGATGAAACTGCTTCTATGCCTGATACTATTGTGCCCCTTGGTAAATTTCTTGATGAACAAATTGCTAGGGCTAGAGAAATAGAAGTTATTGAATCTGAATACGATGATGATAGTGATGATGAAAATATGCCTGCTATTCCTGAGGGTTATCTTTTTGATATGGAATCTGTTGCTGCTATTTTAGCTTGCAAAGATAGATATGAGCTTAAGAGGTTATTAATTAAATGGAACAAAGAATCACTTAGAGATAAAATGAAACCCGACCCTGCTTTTGTTACTTCACCTATTTGTGTTCCTGATAAGGATTATGAATTCTCTGTTGATCCTGATATAATTACTTTGGTTGAATCTGATCCGTTTTATGGCTATGAATCTGAAACTATTGTGGCACATCTTACTAAGTTAAATGATATAGCTGCCCTGTTCACTAATGATGAGAGATCGCGTTACTTCTATATACTCAAAATATTTCCGTTCTCATTAAAGGGTGATGCTAAGATATGGTTTAATTCTCTTGATCCTGGTTGTGTGCGTAGTCCCCAGGATATGATTTATTACTTCTCTGCTAAATATTTCCCTGCTCATAACAAACAAGCTGCTTTGAGGGAAATATACAACTTCGTGCAAATTAAAGAAGAGAGTCTCCCACAAGCTTGGGGGAGGCTTCTCAAGTTACTTAATGCTTTGCCTGATCATCCTCTTAAGAAACCTGGAATACTTGATATCTTTTATACTGGACTAACCGATGCTTCCAGAGATTACCTGGATAGTTGTGTTCGTTCTCTTTTCAGGGAAAGAACACCGGATGAAGCTGAAATTCTATTGAATAATATGTTGAAAAATGAAAAAAAAATTGGGCACCTCTTGAGCCAGCTCCTGAGCCATCTCCTGCTCCAATTACTGAACCTATTCTTAAACCAACTCCGAAGAAGAGAGGTGTTTTATTACTCAGTCCCGAAGATATGCAAGAGGCAAAGAAATCTATGAAAGAAAAAGGTATTAAAGCTGAAGATGTTAAGAATTTACCTCCTATTGAAGAAATACATGGTCTTAATTCACCGCCTGTTGAAGAAACATATGATCTTAATTCTTTATTTACTGAAGAACCTCCTGATCCCGATATCCCGATACAGGTAGTAAAGGTAAATTCTCTCTATAGATATGATAAAGCTGAAGTCCCTCCTACTAAAATTGCTAGTCAGTGCTTGGATGAGTTTGATAACTTTATGTTTAAGCAAGAAGACTTCAATGCTTATTTTGGTAGACAATTAAAAGAAAATGCTTATATGATTAGACGCTTGGGTGATTATATGGCTAATATTAAAGGTGAACTTAAACTTGTTAGCAAACATGCTTCTATGGTTACCACTCAAGTAGAACAAGTACTTAAGGCTCAAAAAGAAGTGCTTAATGAATTGAATAGTAAGAAAAATGATTATGCTATTAGAGTGGCTACTAGAACTGGTAGAATGACTCAGGAACCTTTGTATGCTGAAGGCCACCCTAAGAGAATTGAGCAAGATTCTCAAAGAAATAATATTGATGTTCCTAGTTCTTCTAAAAAGAATAAGAAGAAAAATGATAGAACTGAGCAAACTTCTAGTGAACCTATTGCTGACCCACCTGATAATCCCAATGATATTTCTATGTCTGATGCTGAAACACAATCTGGTAATGAACATGAACCAAGTAAAAATATTAATGATGATGTTCATGATGATGCTCAACCTAGTAATGATAATGATGTAGAAATTGAACCTGCTGTTGATCTTGATAACCCACAATCAAAGAGTCAACGTTATGATAAAAGAGACTTTGTTGCTAGGAAACATGGTAAAGAAAGGGAACCTTGGGTTTAGAAACCCATGCCTTTTCCTCCGAAACCATCCAAGAAAAAGGATGATGAGGATTTTGAGCGCTTTGCTGAAATGATTAGGCCTATCTTTTTGCGTATGAGATTAACTGATGTGCCCAAAACAAATCCTTATGCTAAATATATGAAGGATATCATTACTAATAAAAGAAAGATACTGGAAGCTGAAATTTCCACCATGCTTGCTAATTATACTTTTAAGGGTGGAATACCAAAGAAACTTGGAGACCCCGGAGTACCTACTATACCTTGCTCCATTAAAAGAAATTATATTAAAACTGCTTTATGTGATCTTGGAGCCGGTGTTAGTGTTATGCCTCTCTCTTTATATCGTAGACTTGACTTGAATAAGCTGACACCTACTGAAATATCTTTGCAAATGGCTGATAAATCAACTGCTATACCTGTCGGTATTTGTGAGGATGTGCCTGTTGTGGTTGCAAACGTTACTATTTTAACAGACTTTGTTATACTTGATATTCCCGAGGATGATAGTATGTCTATTATTCTTGGAAGACCTTTTCTTAATACTGCAGGGGCTGTTATTGATTGCAACAAAGGCAATGTCACTTTTCATGTTAATGGTAATGAGCATACAATACACTTTCCGAGGAAACAACCTCAAGTTCATAGTATCAACTCTATTGGAAAAATTCCATCGATTATATTTGGAGGTTTTGAATTTCCTCTACCAACTGTCAAGAAGAAATATGATATACTTATTATTGGGGATGTGCATATCCCCGTTGAGGTAACTTAGTGCTATTCGAAATTTCTCCGGTTTCATGATTATCGGAATGAGTTTGTTAACAAGACTTGATCAACCTTGTTAGTGGATTCTTTTTTATGAGCATGAGTGGATGAAACTAGAAGCACAAACTTATGTACCCTCTCTATACTTTCTGTTATTTATATTAAATAAAGTAAAAAATAGTATTTTTCTGTGTGTTTCCTGACTTATCCGTGCAAACATAAAAATATCTCGAAAATAAAAGTCCTGTTGACAGTTTGCCTGCATGATGTCTGACCAAAGTGATAGCCAAAACAAGTTTGAACAGCAGGTCCAGATGAGTGAGGGCACTAGTCCCTCCAGCTCTTCTGATGATGGAAGCATGAGCACACCAAGCAACTTGCCAAAGGCAGCTACCAGGACAAGGAAGAAGAAAACTTCTAATTCAGAGGATGAAGATTATGTGGCTGTTCAGGATGAGGCCACTTCAACGAAAAAGGTGCTGAAGAAGGATTATGGCTCAGTTGCTACAGTTAAGCCAGGGATGCATAAGAAGGCACCAGCAAAGAGAGTTCCTATGTCTAAGGCCAGAGCATCCACTACTGAAACCTCGAAGCCAACTAAAGAGGCAGTTGGAGAAGGGAAGGAAAGGAAGGAAAGGGTCAAGAAGACCACTACCAGAGTGCTTGGCAGATCATCAATAATGAGAGGCTCAGATGAAGAGGAAGAGGATGCTGAACCAGCACCCAAAGCACAAAAGCTCATGGGAGATGCAATCAGATCAGGGGCTGCTCCATCTAAGCCCAAAGCTACTCCCAAGGCTACTGCTCCAGCTCAGAAGCCTAAACCCAAGAGAAGCACTAGAAAAATTCCTGCTGAGAAGAAAAACAAGGCCCTAGTGCCTGAAGCTGTTGAAGAAGAGGATGATGAATCCCATGATTTGCGGAAGTTGAAGCCCAAAATTCCTGACCATAATGATGCTCATCCAGTCGCTGAGGACATGCACATCAGGAAGGATGCATGACTGAGGTTATGGAGACAGTCTGATCCATATGCTGTTAGGAGGAGGACTGCTGTGGACTACGGGTTTCACACCAAGGAACAACAAGACTTTTCTGAGACAATCCTGCTTGACAAGAAGCCCATTGTGTGTGACATGAGATGGGTTGACTGGGAGTACATCAAGGAGAATGAGGATCACTATCCAGGTGTCTATGACAGCTTCAGGGCAGGTGGAGTTGATACCTTTGTGGCCCAGAAGCTCACCAAGTGGAATGATGAATTGATCATGCAATTCTACTCCACTGCCCATTTCTATCTAGATGGGAAGATCGTTTGGATGTCTGAGGGTACCAGGTACCAATCTTCTGTTGATGAATGGGCTCAGTTGATCAATGCCCCTGAAGAGCATGAAGATGACTTGGATGTATATGCTGAGAAGAAGAAAGACCACAACACAATGGACAACATGTACAAAGAAATCCCAGATGCTGCTTTGGATACTCACAAGTTTGGATCTGTCCACTACTTGTTGTCTGGTCTGCCTACTATAAATTGGATCCTCAGACACACATTGCTACCCAAGTCAGGTGATCACAAGATGATCAGAGGACATGCCATCAACTTGCTACATTTATTTGATGTGCCTCAAAAATTCAAATTCATGAGTCTGATTGTGGAGACTATCAAAAGGACAGCAGCTGATCAGAAGAGGAGTTGTGGGTATGCCCCACAAATTCAGGAGCTCATCAACTCAAAGATGGGCACAGGAAAGTATCATTTGGATAAGGAGCACTTGCCCATCTACCCTGATTTTCAAGACAATATTGTTGTAATGACCGAGGAAGACCCATCATCTGTGCAAGCACATGAGAAGAGAGAGAAGGCAAGGGTAGAGAAAGCTGCATGGATGCCAACTGTTGAAGAGGCATCTCAGGTTTTCCTAAAGAGCAAGCAATATCAGCTTGGATATCTGATTCAAGCTACACTGAGGATTGAGAAGGGCTTGTCCACCCTGACTCAGAATCAGGAGAGCCTGGAGAGGATTGTGGAAACAAAATTCTATGATCTTGATATGAAGGTGACTGAGATTCAGACTGTAGTTGAGCAGCTTCAGGAGGAAGCAGAGGAGAAGAAGGGCAAATCAACTACTGATGCTTTCAAGTGTGTGCCATGAGGTCAAAGGTCTGCTGCAGTGCCAGTCTCAGATGCTCGAGCTTCAGTGTCAGCACCAGCCGCCATAGCTCCAGTGCCACCTCCAGCAGCCACTCCATCAGCTCCAACTACTTCATCGGAAGCATTCGTCCTTGGATTTCTCTCTACACCACCTCCCGAAGATCAAGCCTGAGAGTCGTTTAGCACTATGCATTTTTGAACTTTTTGGTAACTTGTTGCCAAAGTAGGAGAAAAATGTATAGATCATAGGCTTCGAGAGAGAGTGTCATTCTTTTTATCTCTCTTGCTATTTTGGTTGAACTTCTTTATTGAGTGCTTGTGTGAGATACTTTATGTCCTTGTAAGATACTTGTTGATCATGTGTTTGATCATATGCTACCCTTAATGCTTGTTGGATGATATCATCTCTTATATCCTATATGATCATTCACTAGCTTGGTGATGAGTGCATGCTTTTAATCTCTATCATTTTGAGCGCTCCACCAAGATGTATGTGACATGGAAGAGTAACCCATGATCCTAATCGATTGTGCATTTGTATTCAAAAGAAAATTTTAAATAATGCACAAATTTAGGGGGAGCTCTTGCTTATCACATACTTCTCAAAGCAACGATGTTCTTTCAATCTTATTTATCATTTGTCGAAGATTTGATCTATATGTTGTCATCAATTACCAAAAAGGGGGAGATTGAAAGTGCAACTATCCCTGGGTGGTTTTGGTAATTCCTAACAACATATAACTCATTGAGCTAATGCTACTTAAACATAAACATTTCAGGAAAGCTCAATGATTGGCATGGCATGGATGAGAAAAATGGATCCCTCAAAATTCTATGGACAAAGAATTGGCTCAAGCTCAAAGCTCAGGACTCTACATCTTTTCATTTTAAGTGATCCAAGATCACATTGAGTCCATAGGAAAAGCCAATACTATTAAGAGGGGATGAGGTGTTGCCTAATGGTTTTCTTGCTCAAAATTCTTAGTGATATGCTCCAAAAGCCCTCAACTACTTTATCACATCCACATATGTACCAAACCAAAAGTCAAACTAGGCCCCACCGAAACTTTCTATCCGGCGCCACCGAGTTCAGTTGACATAGCCACTGCCAGAAACCCTAGTCTTTTTGGTCTCACCGATAGGGATCTCAGTCTCACCGAGATGGGATTGTAATCTATTTGTTTCCCCTCGTAATGTTTCGGTCAAACCAAGATGAGAGATCGGTCCCACCGAGATTACAATGCAAACTCTCTGTTTCCCTTTCATAACGTTTCGGTCCAACCGAGATGAGCGAATCGGTCCCACCGAGTTTGCCTGACCAACTCTCTGTTAGTCCATTACCAAAATCGGTCTCACCGAGTTTGTGTAATCGGTCTCACCGAGATTACGTTATGTCGTAACCCTAACAAAATCGGTCCCACGAGTAGACATGTCGGCCCCACCGAAAATCCTAACGTTCACATTTTGAACTAAATCGGTCTGACCGAGTTTGATGATTCGGTCCCACCGAGTTTGGTAATTTGTGTGTAATGGTTAGATTTTGTGTGGAGGCTATTTATACCCCTCCACCCACTCTTCATTTATGGAGAGAGCCATCAGAACATGCCTACACTTCCAACATACATTTTTTGAGAGAGAACCACCTACACTTGTGTTGAGGTCAAGATATTCCACTCCAACCACATAAATCTTGATCTCTAGCCTTCCCCAAGTTGCTTTCCACTCAAATCTTCTTTCTACCAAATCCAAATCCTGTGAGAGAGAGTTGAGTGTTGGGGAGACTATCATTTGAAGCACAAGAGCAAGGAGTTCATCATCAACACACCATTTGTTACCTCTTGGAAAGTGGTGTCTCCTAGATTGGTTAGGTGTCACTTGGGAACCTCCGTCAAGATTGTGGAGTTGAACCAAGGAGTTTGTAAGGGCAAGGAGATTGCCTACTTCGTGAAGATCTACCCGAGTGAGGCAAGTCATTCGTGGGCGACGGCCATGGTGGGATAGACAAGGTTGCTTCTTCATGGACCCTTCATGGGTGGAGCCCTCCGTGGACTCGCGCAACCGTTACCCTTCGTGGGTTGAAGTCTCCATCAACGTGGATGTATGATAGCACCACCTATCGGAACCACGCCAAAAATCTCCGCGTCTCCAATTGCGTTTGCACACTCCAAACTCCTCCCTTTACCTTCATATGCAATTTTTTTACTTTCCGCTGCTATACTCTTAGAATTGCATGTGTAGCTTGATTGCTTGACTTGTGCGAAGTTGCTAAAATCTGCCTAGAACTAAAATTGGGAAAAGGCTAGATTTTTATTTGGTCAAGTAGTCTAATCACCCCCCTCCAGACATACTTTCGATCCTACAGATAGGTTTGCAAGAATATAAAGAGCACACAAATAAAAACTAGGGGCTGTTTTAGGTAAATAAGCAATAAAGTTAGTATAGAGAGTGTGGAAAGGTGGTGGTAGGAGTTGCGAAATTGTCCCTAAGCAATTGACTACTTTACTAGACCGATAGCAAGTTTTATGTGGGAGAGGCCACTACTAGCATGTCATCCCTAACTTGGAATTCTATGCACTTATGATTGGAACTATTAGCAAGTATCCGCAACTACTAACGTTCATCAAGGTAAAACCCAACCATAGCATTAAGATATATTGGCCCCCCTTCAATCTTGTATGCATCAATTTCTATGCTAGGTTGAAGCTTCTGTCACTCTTGCCCTCAAATACATAGTCCTATTAACATACAACTAACCCTATGGTGTGATCCACGCATGCGCTCATATGATGGGCACCAAAGGACAGCAACATAACCACAAGCAAATTAAACCAATCATAGCAATTCACCAATTACCGATAGGACAACGAAAATCTACTCAGACATCATAGGATGGCAACACATCATTGGATAATAATATGAAGCATAAAGCGCCATGTTCAAGTAGAGGGTACAGCGGGATGCGTTAGAGTGGACCGTTGTAGATAGATGGGGGAAGGTGATGAAGATGTTGGTGAAGATGACGGAGGTGTTGGTGTAGATTGCTGTCACACGATGATGGCCCCGGCGGCGTTCCGGCGCCACCGGGAGAGAGGGGGAGAGGGCCCCCTTCTTCTTCTTCTTCCTTGACCTTCTCCCTTGATGGGAGAAGGGTTTACCCCCTGGTCCATGGCTTCCATGGCGGCGGAGGGGCGAGAGCCCCTCCGAGATTGGATATGTCTCTCTGTTTCTGCATTCTAGATTCTGGCCTTTCACCATTTCTTATATTCCCGGAGATCCGTAACTCCAATTGGGCTGAAATTTTAACACGATTTGTATCCGGATATTGTATTTCTTGCAGCGAAAGAAGGGCACTAACCGCCTTATGGGGTGGCCACGAGGGTCAGGGGCGCGCCCCCCTGCGTCGTGGCCTCCTCGGGCATCGTCTCGCGTTGATTCTTCTTCCCAAAAATCACATATATTTCGAAAAAATCTACGTAGGTTTTTATCCCGTTTGGACTCTGTTTGATATGGATTTTCTGCGAAACAAAAAACATGCAACAAACAGGAAGTGGCACTAGGCACTAGATCAATATGTTAGTCCCAAAAATAGTATAAAAAGTTGCCAAAAGTATATGAAAGTTGTATAATATTGGCATGGAACAATCAAAAATTATATATACGATGGAGATGTATCAGAATACTTGGCATAAAGTTGATGTTCTCTAAGCTTCTCTAGAACAAGTCAAAGATGTTCAGCATGTTATTCTTTGTTCTTTGAATATACCAGGATATCATCCAAATAGACTACGACGAACTTGTCGAGGTAATCCATGAATATGTAGTTCCTCAGACAGGAGAATGTGGCTGGAGCGTTGGTCAAGCCAAAAGACATGACGGTGTACTCGTAAGAACCATAACGAGTGACGAATGAGGCCTTTGGAATATCGTCTTCACGAACACAGATCTGGTGGTAACCCAACCTCAAGTCGAGTTTAGAGAATATTGATGAACCAGCTAGTTGATCATATAGATCATTGATCTGAGGAAGGGGATATTTGTTTTGAATTGTAGCTTGGTTGATAGGACGGTTGTCTTGGACCAAACAGTTCGTTCCGTCCTTCTTCTTGACGAAGAGAGAAGGTGCTCCCCAAGCGGAGCAACTTGGACGAATGAAACCCTTGTGAAGAGATTTGTCGATTTCCTCCTTAAGTTCAAGGAGCTCATGAGGTGGCATCTTGTAGGGTCGTTTGGCAATAGGAAAAGTGCCTGGTTTCAAGTCGATGACAAACTCGACAGCCCGAGCAGGGGGTATTCCTGGAAGTTCTTCTGGAAAGACGTCTAGGAAGTCATGAACAACTGGAATCTTTTCAATTCCCTCAAGAGGTGTTTTGTCCAACGCATTCAAGACATAAAGTCGTGCTTCGACATTTTGAACAATCTGAGCATGGTAGCTTACTATCTCATCGGAAGGATGTAGGAGATGAACGACTTTGGTGGCGCAAACGATAGAGGCAGTATGTGCTTTCAACCATTCCATTCCCAAAATGAGGTCAATGTTGGAAGACTCCAGAATAATGGGAGGAACATGAAATTCCAACCCTTCGATTTCAACGGGGACGTCGCGACCAATCATGGTAGTTCGACACTGACCTGTAGGGGTGCGTACCACAATTGGAGTGTTCATGGGCTCGCATAGAATGTCGTGTGCGTTTGCAAAATTTTCTAACATGAATGAATGCGATGCTCCTGAATCAAATAAAACAGATGATGGTACTGAATTAACAAGGAGAGTACCCATCACAGTGGCAGGCTGGTCTTGAGCTTCATTCAGATCAACATGATTAGCCTGACCATGACCATAAGGTCTGGCATTGTTGTTGTGGGGTTCATTGATACCACAAGCATTAGAAGACAGAGCCAGCTGATTCTGATTCTGAGGGAAGTTCCTGGAACGGTGACCTGGAAGGCCACACTTGAAGTAGAGACCATAATTGGGATTGGGAGCAGGAGCTTGGGGTGGTGCAGTCCGAAGAGGCTGCCTCGTTTATGGAGGAGGCAGACGCGGAGCAGCATAGGACTGTCTTGGTGTAGGTGCAGTTGGACGATACATGATGTGGGGAATCCATATCCGATGCTTCTACACTGACGGGCCCGAAGATGAGCCAGCATCACGTCTGCGCCTCAGGGATCCCTGGTGTTCCTGAAGACCAGTCTCAACCTGAATAGCCTTGTTCACCAAGGTGGCAAAGTCGGCAAAGTCATGAATGAGCAGTGCTAGCTTGATATTAGGGTGAAGTCCATCACGGAACTTTTCTTGCCTACGAGCATCAGTTGCAATGTCTTCTTCAGCATAGCGAGACAATTCCCAAAATTCCCGCTGATAAGCATCTACATTCGTGTTGCCTTGGGTGAGGTTACGAAACTTGTGCTTCTTCTTGTCCATGATTCCCTAAGGAATGAAGCAGGCACGGAAAGTAGCTTGGAAATCCAGCCAAGTGATGATTGTTCCAGCCGGCAGAGTACGTCTGTGGATGTCCCACCATTGAGCAGCGGGACCCTTGAAGAAGAAGGATGCGAAGGTGACATAGCTTGCAGGGGCTACATGAGCAGACTCCATTTCATATGTGATGTAGCGGAGCGAGTCATCAGCATCAAGAGGTTGAGTTGAGCTACGGTAAATAGTTGGGTTGAGGTGCATGAAGTCCTGCAGAGTTATTGGGGTTGGCTGTTGATTCATGATCGGACGAGGAAACTAAGTCATCATTCCTTCCATGAACTGGCGATTCAGCTCAAACTGTTGCATAATTCCGGCCATGAATTCAGGCGGTGGTGGAGCATGGCCACCACAGCCGCGACCAGCAGGTCTAACCATCCTGCTAACATGTAACAGGGGGTAGTTCAGCATTGAGCATTTGCAAAGACAAGGATCATTCATGATGAAACATGCATAATGAGAGAGGTACGTTGGATACCACATAGTAGTCAACACGATAGTGTGTGTACTATTCAAAATACTATTCTAAGGGATAACTATGATTTATCCAACTTTGGGGTGAATGTGGTCATGGGATCCTAATGTTAGTGTTAGTAAATTCGTTTAACCCGAATGGAAGAGAGATCAGAATCCCAGAGTATAGAAGAGGAGTAAAAGATCCTAATACCACCCAATGGCGACGTGGGACCGTAAGACACACATCCATGTTAGTAAAAGTTTTTCAGTGACTAGACTCAACTTCGGCCAAGGAGTTGGAAAGGGGTCTACATACAGGCAGTCGGCTCTAATACCAACTTGTGACGCCCCCGATTCAATCGTACACTAATCATACACGCAAATGTGTACGATCAAGATCAGGGACTCGCGGGAAGATATCATAGCACAACTCTAGACACAAATTAAAATAACACAAGCTTTATATTACAAGCCATGGGCCTCGAGGGCTCAAATACATAAGCTCGAAAACAAACTAGTCAGCGGAAGCAACAATATCAGAGTGCGGACATAAATTAGACAAGTCTGCCTTAATAAGGCTAGCACAAAAGTAACAACGATCGAAAAGGCAAGGCCTCCTGCCTAGGAGCCTCCTAACTACTCCAGGTCGTCAGTGGCCGTCATGTAGTAGTAGGCACCCTCGGGGTAGTAGTAATCATAAGTGGTGTCGTCTGGCTCCTGGGATCCGTCATCTGGTCGCAACAATCGGGTATGGGGGGAAAGAGGTAGCAAAGCAGCCGTGAGTACTGATCCAAAGTACTCGCAAGACTTACATCCGATCTAAACTAAATATGCATCTATATCAAAGGAATGGGCTGTATTGGTGGACTAAACTACAGAATGCTAGAAGAGAAGGGGAAAGCATGTCCTATCAAAGACTAGCATCTTCAAGCAGCTCCAAGCATCTTGCAGCATCAGAAGAGACAAGAGTGGCATATTATAATATTAGTAGGTTTGTTGTAACATTGCCCATAGATCACTTCCTTGACTCCCTGCGCAGAAACAATCCCGGAGCATCATATCTGTTACATGCCTCAACATCCAGTATCCAGTTCTAGTTGTATCGATCGGGATACAACTCCGAGCGTCCGTTACCATAGGACATGCTATTGATAGATGTTTTCTTCCCTACAGGGGTGCACCAACTTACCCACCACGCTCGCTTAACTCCGGCTGGACACACTTTACTGGGTCATGCTCGGCCTCGGCCAAACAATACGCCGCAACCCGACCTAGGCTTAATAGAGAGGTCAGCATGCCAGACTAAACCTATGCCCCCAGGGGTCTTGGGCCATCGCCCCGGGAACTCCTGCACGTTGCGTGGGTGGGCAGTGAGCAGACCTAGCTACCTCCTTAAAAAGGCAGGTGCTTACGCGGTCCAACCCAGCGCACGCTGCTTAGTCGCATGATGTCTATTAAGCTTCAGCTGATGCATACGATGCAGAATGCCCATACTATGCCCACGTGATGGTTAGTGCTATCAGGCCAGAGGCCCCTCGGATCAAATATCCAAACCATTAGTGTGTTGGTGTTGTGGTCACGAGCATAGACTCACGAAAGATGTGACCCCGTTGCCCTGTCTCGAGGACTTGCGGCAAGGGCTAAGAGTGCCCGACCACGCCTCGTATTCAACTCTTGGGTACCCTCCACGTCAACCCGTCTCCACATCACTCGCGGGTACCCCTCAGGGTCGACCCGCCTTTCCAAGTAACAGTTGTAAAGTCCAAGTATCCGTGTGTCCAAACATCAAGGGGAGAACCCAAGGAATCACCCTTGGTGAATTCCACTTGATGTAACAATCAAGGTGAACGTAAGAGGAACCACCCTCGAGGTTAACACTTGAGGGGTTGCATGACAGAGTCGTATCGGGAGTGGTTAAGAAGGAATCACCCTCGGTGACCACGAGCAAATAGCTACACTACAGGGTTAACATCAGAAGTGCTGTCGAGGTACCACCCTCGGCACTCGATAGTAACTCTGCAGAGTCTTACAACTAAGGGGGTGATGTGCGGTGTCGGGGCCTAGACGTCGATCACGTTGATCAAGTCATCGAACATAAAGCGGGGCAACTGGGACACGGTGGGGGTCACTGATGGATCTCTAACCAACCTATACTAAGCAGTTCTAATGCAAGCATGAGAGGGAAATAAATGGGCGATATCGGAATGCTCAAGGGGGCTTTGCTTGCCTAGAAGCTCTGCTGAAAAGGAAGAAGTGTCATCGACATAGTCGATCACCGGGGCATCATCGGCCTCAGGGTCTATCGGAGAGAAGAGGGGGAAGAAACAGTAAATATAAGCAAACAGATGCAACACTAAGCATGACATGATGATATGCAGAACTAGGGGGTGTTCAAACGCAGTACTACACGTTGCAGACGGAGGGGAAAACATCCGAGGATGAATTCCCGGCGTTAGACGGATTCCAGACAGGTGGAAGAGAGGGTACGGTTCCATGTTCAGCATGCTAGGCACATGTGACAGGTGAACGGACCGCGTATTCGGATTTGTTGGATTTTTCTGAGCAACTTTCATATATAAAACTTTTTCGTCCGAGTTACGTATTAATTTATATGAATTTTTAAAGATTAAAGTACTTACTAAAATTGATTAAATTAACAGAAAGGAATTACTACGTCAGCATGACATCATTGCAACGTCAGTAGTCAACGGGATGGTTGACCAGGTCAAACTGACCAGTGGGTCCCACCTGTCATAGACAAAGGGGCTAACAGAGTTTCATTTTAACTAAGCAGCGTTCACTACTTCAGGATGCAATAATCGCAATAATCGCAAATGGTGGTGTAAAAACCGTTAGAAAAGGTGCAAAACATTTGCGATGACGGATGCATCAAACACGGTTCGGATTTTAGTTGCGTGTGCGATTCAGGGCATACGGTTCAGTTCAATTAACCGTTTTCGATGAGGAGGAACAAAAGAAATGGGCAGCGAGATGAAGGTGTGTGCGATGTACAACATACGGTTCACTCGGATGAACTGTTTGTGATTAGGCAACACAAAAGAAGTGGTTAGCCAGATCAAGGTGTGTGCGATGTACAGCATACAGTTCACTCGGATGAAATGTTTGTGATTAGGAAACACAAAAGAAACGGTCAGCCAGATCAAGGTGTGTGCGATGTACGACATGCGGTTCACCCGGATGAAGTGTTTGTGTTAAGAGAAGAGAACAAAAACGGTTCAATATAACAAATACCATAAATATTGTAAGGTTCAAATTCAAAGATTACATCCCCCAAATTCAAGCATTGCAAGCCGGGTCATTTCTGAAAAGGGATTAGCCGCTGACAAGTCATGTATGGGTTTGACACAATAACTTCCAATTGCTTTGCCATATGCTCTTCCAATACGAAGTTTGGCATTTTTGGAGGCACTTCCATTCCGGAGTACCTGCCGGATCTAATAATCATACCATTGATCTTTCCTAATTAAATGCGTGTTCAACCTCAGTACCCTCGGCACCTTTGCTCTGGCAAGAAAGAACCTGGCGAGTGTAATCTCCGGTGGGGTCCCTCGGTAGGAGTTCAAAGTAATATTTGAGAGATGCAGATCCAGGCATTCGATGTGATTGTCGTTATAAACATCTTCCACCGGGCCTAATATGCACTGCAAAAGAAGAGAATGTGTTAGTGGCTACATGTAGTTTTGAACACTGCTACACACCCATTTGGTTTGCAGGATTTGTAAAATGCACCAATGTGCCATCTTCGATTTGGCATGATTTACATGGGCATTTGATTACAATCTAGAAACATGTATCCTTCTTCACAAGAGGTTGGATTGGATGAAAATTCCCTAAGAAAACTAGTACAGATGAATCCAAAGGAGAAATGCTTATGGACGATTGTAACCATATGAATGAAGCAACCAATATGGGGTGGGGTGTATGTCCTAAAATCCTCCAAAATTCCTTCAGAAATCGTAGTACATTGTCATTGTAAACTTGGGAAAAGGTGCAAAAAATTGAACTCCCTTATGGTTAACATTTAACAGGAAAGGAACATCACCTCGATATACAGCTTCTTCAGGCATGGAAAGCATCTCAGGCAACTGAAAACTTGGTCCAGGTTGGGGACGACGAATTCTAGTGCCAAGACCTTCAATGTGCCCAGAGTCTAGGTGAAGCTTCGCTGGATGACAGACGAACATACATCTTCAAAACTAGAAATAACGTTGATATCAAGAAGGAGAGGTATATAAGGCGAGTGTTGTACCTGAAAGTTGTAGTATTTGACACACGAGTAGCCCACCACTTTCAATTTCGGCGCAGAAATGACATTGATTCTTGTTGGACCTTGTTGATCAACTACAAGTAATCTCTCAAGTGAAGGTGTGTCCATGATGACCATATTGTGGTCCACCTTTTGTGATCTCTTGTTGCAGCACCAGCAACACACATCAATAGTCCGAAGAGTCCTGGAGGTGATGCGCAAGGCACTCGACCAATTCATCGCCTGAAGACGAAGGAACTCGAGTGCAGTACATCTACGGAGCAGGCGCTCCATGTCATCCTTCGGGATGCGGACGACAATGAGCTCGAGGTGCTTTGGTCGTGGTAGAAAAAGAGTGGGCGCATCATTAAGGGGGAGTGGCAGTTCATGAACTTGGCGAGGCGCAGCGTGGGCGCGAAGCGGAGCGCGGACATTGGCAGCAAGCGCATATGCCCATCATTATAACTTAGCTTCTCGAGCTGATATATGGCGCGGGATCGGAACCACTCGTCAAGCTTGGCTCGTTCCTTGCCATTGGAACGGAACTTGCCCGTGATAAGGCCTTTGATTGGGCCATCGTGACTGCCGAGGATCTGGGAGAACGCATCCAAGCTTTGGCGATAGCCAGGGCAGAGCTTGTGGGTGTCGAGGAGGTCGACAGGGGTGCGGAGCCATAGGGTGTGCCACCGCCAGGAAAGGGCGGCTGTCCTTGCCCGATATTTGATTGGGAGGAGGGATATGATGACTATCAACATATCATCGGGGAGGTTGTTGATGAAGTATAGGCCTGCTGGAGTCGCTTGCGGTTCTTTCTCGACCCGCCTCCACTTGTTGGCAGCCTCATTCTCCACCTCATCAGCAGGGACGGAAACCTCTGTCTCCATATTCACGTCGTGCTCTGGTGCTTCAGCAGCCCCGGCGTCGCCACTCCCTCCGATAGGGCGCTTCTGAGGCATCCTCGTACACTGACGGCTTTGAGGACTCAGAGCGGCGTCGAGGATGCGGGCGGGGAGAGAAGAATTGTGTGTGTGGCGAGGATGGGGGGTGCGGCCGCTCGGCGGCGCCATTAATATAGACCAGTGGGAGCGAGGCGGGCGGCGGTCCAAGGCTGTCTCGCTTCCCGCTGAGAACGACTACTTAATCTCTAGTATGAATGAAATCTATGCTTAATCTCGGTGAGACCTATTAATTTTTAGCTGCATATTTTGACAAATCGCAATATCTCTTGGCTTAGCGCCGAAGTCTGGCTTTAATTTGCATACCGTAATCTGAACTGTTTGCATTCAAGAGATGCACAGATCCTGCATTGAACAGCTTGTACGCTTTCCGATGAGCCTGCGAACTGGACTGCGCTCACACGCCTCCCGTCCAGTCAAGCAGATGTCCACACGGCACCTCCTATAGCCATTAAAACCAAGACACGTGGCGTCACGTGAATGGTTAACCAAACGCACACGGTTTGAATTATACAAACATTTGAGATATTAAAGTGGCAGTTATTTTTTCAAAACGCCTTTGTTGGCTGTCATTATTCGAGTGCGCCTTATCTAAAACTGGACACGAAAAATACCACAGCATGCCGGGTGCCCTTCCATGATAGCATTCCAAGTTTCATGAATTTCAGACGAGTTTTAGATTTACTAGAATTTAAAAACAAAGTATCTCAATGTTTTGTCGGTAATCAACGGTGCCCTGGTGTTTGAAATTCATTCCCATTTCTTGCGTGGGACCTAAGCATGCACCTAAGGACACAAATTTGATTTTTCAACAAATTTATATGCACTAGAGCATGCGCATGTAGCTCAAATTTGAATTATGCACATAAATGCATTGAAAACTTAGATAATGCATAAAAATGTCCAAAACGAACCCCGAAAAATCACACAACACTCATGTTGTTCTATGTTGACACAAGAAAAAAAATTGAAAGCAATAAGAGGCAATGGATATCGTTTCGTCCCCAAAGGTGGGGTGTTCCCTACCAAAAACCATCATGCTTGTTGTAAGAAGCTCCGGTTTGTGAGAAGCATATATCCAAACCTGCCCCAAATGGGACAAAAAATTTACGACGGCATGTTGATGCCGCTCCATGGTAGCATGCCAAGTTTCATGAATTTCAGACGAGTTTTGGATTTACTAGAAGTCAAAAACCAGGCATCTCAATGTTTCGCTGGCAATCAACGGTGCCCTGGTGTTTGAAATTCATTCCCATTTCTTGCATGGGACCTAAGCATGCACCCAAGGACACAGATTTGATTTTTCAACCAATTTATATGCACTGGAGCATGTGCATGTAGTTCAAATTTGAATTATTCACATAAATGTATTGAAAACTCAGATAATGCATAAAAATGTCCAAACGAACCCCGAAAAATCACAAAAATTCACACAACACTCCTGTTGTTCTATGTTGACACGAGAACAAATTTTGAAAGAAATAAGAGGCAATGGATATCCTTCTATCACCAAAGGTGGGGCGTTCCTACCAAAAACCATGATGCTTGTTGTGAGAAGCTCTGGTTTGTGAGAAGCATATACCCAAACCTGCCCCAAATGGGACAAAAAATTTACCACAGCATGTTGATACCGCTCCATGATAGCATGCCAAGTTTCATGACTTTCACACGAGTTTTGGATTTACTAGAATTTAAAAACCAGGCATCTCAATGTTTTGTCGGCAATCAATGGTGCCCTGGTGTTTGTAATTCATTCCCGTTTCTTGCACGGGACCTAAGCATGCACCCAAGGACACGGATTTGATTTTTCAACCAGTTTATATACACTTGAGCATGCGCATGTAGCACAAATTTGAATTATGCACATAAATGCATTGAAAACTCACATAATGCATAAAAATGTCCAAACGAACCCCGAAAAATGACACCAATTCACACAACACTCCTGTTGTTCTATGTTGACAGGAGAAAAAAATAGAAAGCAATAAGAGGCAATGGATATCGTTCCGTCCCCAAAGGTGGGGCGTTCCCAACCGAAAACCATCATGCTTGTTGTGAGAAGCCCTGGTTTGTGAGAAGCATATACCCAAACCTGCCCCAAATGGGACAAAAAAATTTACCACGGCATGTTGATGCCGCTCCATGATAGCATGCCAAGTTTCACGAATTTCACACGAGTTTTGGATTTACTAGAATTTAAAAACCAGGCATCTCAATGTTTTGCCGGCAATCAACGGTGCCTTGGTGTTTCAAATTCATTCCCATTTCTTGCATGGGACCTAAGCATGCACCCAAGGAAACATATTTGATTTTTCAACCAAATTATATGCACTAGAGCATGTGCATGTTGCTCAAATTTGAATTATGCACATGAAGGCATTGAAAACTCAGATAATGCATAAAAATGTCCAAACGAACCCTAAAAAATCAATAAAATTCAGACAACACTCATGTTGTTCTATGTTGACATGAGAAAAAAAATTAGAAGCAAAAAGAGGCAATGGATATCATTCCGTCCCCAAAGGTGGGGCGTCCCCTACCGAAAACCATCATGCTTGTTGTGAGAAGCTCCGGTTTCTGAGAAACATATACCCAAACCTGCCCCAAATGGGGAAAAATTACCACAGCATGTTGATGCCGCTCCATGATAGCATGGCAAGTTTAATGAATTTCAAACGACTTTTGGATTTAATAGAATTTAAAAATCAGGCATCTCAATGTTTTGCCGGCAATTAATGGTTCCCTGGTGTTTCAAATTCATTCCCATTTCTTGCATGGGACGTAAGCATGCACCCAAGGACGCATATTTGATTTTTCAACCAATTTATATGCACTGGAGCATGCACATGTAGCTGAAATTTGAATTATGCACATAAATGCATTGAAAACTCAGGTAATGCATAAAAATGTCCAAACGAACCCCGAAAAATCACAAAAATTCACACAACACTCCTGTTGTTCTATGTTGACACGAGAAAAAAAATTGAAAGCAATAAGAGGCAATGGATATCATTCTGTCACCAAAGGTGGGGCGTTCCCTACCGAAAACCATCATGCTTGTTATGAGAAGCTCCGGTTTGTGAGAGGCATATACCCAAACCTGCCCCAAATGGGACAAAAAGTTTACCACGGCATGTTGATGCCGCTCCATGATAGCATGCCAAGTTTCATGAATTTCAGACAAGTTTTGGGTTAATTAGAATTTAAAAAACCAGGCATTTCAATGTTTTGCTGGCAATCAAGGGTGCCCTGGTGTTTGAAATTCATTCCCATTTCTTGCATGGGACCGAAGCATGCACCCAAGGACACAGATTTGATTTTTCAACCAATTTATATGCACTGGAGCATGCACATGTAGCTCAAATTCGAATTATGCACATAAATGCATTGAAAACTGAGATAATGCATAAATATGTCCAAACGAACCGCGAAAAATCACAAAAATTCACAAAACACTCCTGTTGTTCTATGTTGACACGAGAACAAAATTTGAAAGCAATAAGAGGCAATGGATATCGTTCCGTCCCCAAAGGTGGGGCGTTCCCTACCGAAAACCATCATGCTTGTTGTGAGAAGCTCCGGTTTGTGAGAAGCATATACCCAAACCTGCCTCAAATGGGACAAAAGTTTTACCACGGCATGTTGATGCCGCTCCATGATAGCATGCCAAGTTTCATGAATTTCAGACGAGTTTTGGATTTACTAGAATTTAAAAATTAGGCATCTCAATGTTTTGCCGGCAATCAACGGTGCCCTGGTGTTTCAAATTCATTCCCATTTCCTGCATGGGACCTAACCATGCACCCAAGGACACGGATTTGATTTTTCAACAAATTTATATGATCTAGAGCATGCGCATGTAGCTCAAATTTGAATTATGCACATAAATGCGTTGAAAACTCAGATAATGCATAAAAATGTCCAAACGAACCCCGAAAAATCAATAAAATTCAGAGAACACTCATGTTGTTCTATGTTGACATGAGAAAAAAATTGAAAGCAAAAAGAGGCAATGCATATCGTTCTGTCCCCAAAGGTGGGGCGGCCCCTACCGAAAACCACCATGCTTGTTGTGAGAAGCTCCGGTTTCTGAGAAACATATACCCAAACCTGCCCCAAATGCGACAAAAATTTTACCACGGCATGTTAATGCCGCTCCATGAAAGCATGCCAAGTTTAATGAATTTCAGACGAGTTTTGGATTTAGTAGAATTTAAAAATCAGGCATCTCAATGTTTTGCCGGCAATCAACGGTGCCCTGGTGTTTCAAATTCGTTCCCATTTCTTGCATGGGACCTAAGCATGCACCCAAGGACACAGATTTGATTTTTCAACCAATTTATATGCACTGGATCATGCCCATGTAGCTCAAATTTGAATTATCCACATAAATGCATTGAAAACTAACATAATGCATAAAAATGTCCAAACGAACCCCGAAAAGTCACAAAAATTCACGCAACACTCCTGTTGTTCTATGTTGACACGAGAAAAAAATGAAAGCAATAAGATGCAATGGATATTGTTCCGTCCCCAAAGGTGGGGTGTTCCCTACCAAAAACCATCATGCTTGTTGTGAGAAGCTCTGGTTTGTGAGAAGCATATATCCAAACCTACCCCAAATCAGATAAATATTTTACGACGGCATATTGATGCCACTCCATGGTAGCATGCCAAGTTTCATGAATTTCAGACGAGTTTTGGATTTACTAGAAGTCAAAAACCAGGCATCTCAATGTTTTTTCGGCAATCAACGGTGCCCTAGTGTATGAAATTCATTCCCATTTCTTGCATGGGATCCCAAGCATGCACCCAAGGACACAGATTTGATTTTTCAACCAATTTATATGCACTGGAGCATGCACATGTAGTTGAAATTTGAATTATGCATATAAATGTATTGAAGACTTAGATAACGCATAAAAATGTCCAAACGAACCCCGAAATCAGAAAAATCACACAGCACAACTGTTGTTCTATGTTGACACGAGAAAAAAATGAAAGCAATAATAGGCAATGGATATCGTTCCGTCCCCAAAGGTGGGGCGTTCCCTACCGAAAACCATCATGCTTGTTGTGACAAGCTCCGGTTTGTAAGAAGCATATACCCAAACCTGCCCCAAATGGGACAAAAACTTTACCACAGCATATTGATACCGCTCCATGATAGCATGCCAAGTTTCATGACTTTCACACGAGTTTTGGATTTACTAGAATTGAAAAACCAGGGATCTCAATGTTTTACCAGCAATCAACGGTGCCCTGGTGTTTGAAATTCATTCCCATTTCTTGCACGGGACCTAAGCATGCACCCAAGGACACGGATTTGATTTTTTCAACCAATTTATATGCACTGGAGCATGCGCATGTAGCACAAATTTGAATTATGCACATAAATGCATTGAAAACTGACATAATGCATAAAATTGTCCAAACGAACCCCGGAAAATCACACAAATCCACACAACACTCATGTTGTTCTATGTTGATAGGAGAACAAAAATTGAAAGCAATAAGAGGCAATGGATATCGTTCCGTCCCCAAAGGTGGGGCGTTCCCTACGGAAAACCATCACGCTTGTTGTGAGAAGCCCCGGTTTGTGAGAAGCATATACCCAAACCTACCCCAAATGGGACAAAAAAATTTACCACGGCACGTTGATGCCGCTCCATGATAGCATGCCAAGTTTCATGAATTTCACACGAGTTTTGGATTTACTAGAATTTAAAAACCAGGCATCTCAATGTTTTGCCCGCAATCAACGGTGCCCTGGTGTTTCAAATTCATTCCCATTTCTTGCATGGGACGTAAGCATGCACCCAAGGAAACAGATTTGATTATCAACCAAATTATATGCCCTGGAGCATGTGCATGTAGCTCAAATTTCAATTATGCACATGAGTGCATTAAAAACTCAGATAATGCATAAAAATGTCCGAACGAACCCCGAAAAATCACAAAAATTCACACAACACTCATGTTGTTCTATGTTGACACGAGAAAAAAATGAAAGCAAGAATAGGCAATGGATATTGTTCCGTCCATAAAGGCGGGGCGTTCCCTACCAAAAAACATCATGCTTGTTGTGAGAAGCTCCGGTTTGTGAGAAACATATACCCAAACCTGCCCCAAATGGGACAAAAATTTTACCACTGCATGTTGATGCCGCTCCATGATAGTATGCCAAGTTTCATGAATTTCAGACGAGTTTTGGATTTACAAGAAATTAAAAATCAGGCATCTCAATGTTTTGCCGGCAATCAATGGTGCCCCGGTGATTCAAATTCATTCCCATTTCTTGCAAGGGACCTAAGCATGCACCCAAGGACATAGATTTGATTTTACCAATTCAGATGCACCAGAGCATGCGCATGTAGCTCAAATTTGAATTATGCAGATAAATGCATTGAAAACCCAGGTAATGCATAAAAATGTCCAAACGAACCCCGAAAAATCAAAAAAATTCACACAACACTCCTGTTGTTCTATATTGACACGAGAAAAAAATTGAAAGCAATAAGAGGCAATGGATATCATTCCGTCCCCAAAGGTGGGACGTTCCCTACCAAAAAACATCATGCTTGTTGTGAGAAGCTCTGGTTTGTGAGAAGCATATATCCGAACCAGCCCCAATAGGGACAAAAAGATTACCACAGCATGTTGATGCCGCTCCATGATAGCATGCCAAGTTTCATGAATTTCAGAAGAGTTTTGGATTTACTAGAATTCAAAAACCAGGCATCTCAATGTGTTGCTAACAATCAACGGTGCCCTCGTGATTGAAATTCATTCACATTTCTTGCTTGGGACCTATTCATGCACCCAAGGCCACATATTTGATTTTTCAACCAATTTATATGCACTAGAGCATGCGCATGTAGTTCAAATTTGAATTATGCACATAAATGTATTGAAAACTCCGATAATGCATAAAAATGTCCAAACAAACCCCGAAAAATCACAAAAATTCACACAACACTCCTGTTGTTCTATGTTGACACGAGAACAAAATTTGAAAGAAATAACAGGCAATGGATATTGTTCTGTCTCCAAAGGTGGGGCATTCCCTACCGAAAACCATCATGCTTGTTGTGAGAAGCTCCGGTTTCTGAGAAGCATATACCCAAACCTGCCCCAAATGGGACAAACATTTTACCGCAGCATGTTGATGCCGCTCCATGATAGCATACCAAGTTTCATGAATTTTAGACGAGTTTTGGATTTACTAGAATTTAAAAACCAGGCATCTCAATGTTTTCCCGGCAATCAACGGTGCCCTGGTGTTTGAAATTCATTCCCATTTCTTGGATGGGACCTAAGCATGCATCCAAGGACACATATTTGAATTTTTCAACCAATTTATATGCAATGGAGGATGCGCATGTAGCTCAAATTTGAATTATGCACATAAATGGATTGAAAACTCAGATAGTGCATAAAATGTCCAAATGAACCCCAAAAAATCACAAAAATTCACACAACACTTATGTTGTTCTATGTTGACATGAGAAAAAAAATTGAAAGTAATAAGAGGCAATGGACATCGTTCCGTCCCCAAAGGTGGGGCGTTCCCTACCGAATACCATCATGCATGTTGTGAGGAGCTCCGGTTCATGAGAAGCATATACCCAAATCTGCCCCAAATGGGACAAAAAAATTACGACGGCATGTTGATGACGCTCCATCATAGCATGCCAAGTTTCATGCATTTCAGACGAGTTTTGGATTTACTAGAACTTAAAAATCAGGTATCTCAATGTTTTGCCGGCAATCAACGGTGCCCTGGTGTTTCAAATTCATTCCCATTTCCTGCATGGGACCTAAGCATGCACAAAAGGACACGGATTTGATTTTCAACCAATTTATATGCTCTGGAGCATGCGCATCTAGTTCAAATTTGAATTATGCACACAAATGCATTGAAAACTCAGATAATGCATAAAAATGTCCAAACGAACCCCGAAAAATCAATAAAATTCACACAACACTCATGTTGTTCTATATTGACACGAGAACAAAATTTGAAAGAAATAAGAGGCAATGGATATCGTTTTGTCTCCAAAGGTGGTGCGTTCCCTACCGAAAACCATCATGCTTGTTGTGAGAAGCTCCGGTTTGTGAGAAGCATATACCCAAACCTGCCCCAAATGGGACAAACATTTTACCGCAGCATGTTGATGCCGCTCCATGATAGCATGCCAAGTTTCATGAATTTTAGACGAGTTTTGGATTTACTAGAATTTAAAAACCAGGCATCTCAATGTTTTCCCGGCAATCAACGGTGCCCTAGTGTTTGAAATTCATTCCCATTTCTTGCATGGGACCTAAGCATGCACCCAAGGACACAGATTTGATTTTCCAACCAATTTCTATGCAATGGAGGATGCACATGTAGCTCAAATTTGAATTATGCACATAAATGGATTGAAAACTCATATAATGCATAAAATGTCCAAACGAACCCCAAAAAATCACAAAAATTCACACAACACTCATGTTGTTCTATGTTGATATGAGAAAAAATTGAAAGGAATAAGAGGCAATGGACATCGTTCCGTCCCCAAAGGTGGGGCGTTCCCTACTGAATACCATCATGCATGTTGCGAGGAGCTCCGGTTTGTCAGAAGCATATACCCAAACCTGCCCCAAATGGGACAAAAAATTTACGACGGCATGTTGATGACGCTCCATCATAGCATGCCAAGTTTCATGAATTTCAGACGAGTTTTGGATTTACTAGAATTTAAAAATCAGGCATCTCAATGTTTTGCCGGCAATCAACGGTGCCCTGGTGTTTCAAATTCATTCCCATTTCCTACATGGGACCTAAGCATGCACCCAAGGACACGGATTTGATTTTTCAACCAATTTATATGCACTAGAGCATGCACATGTAGCTCAAATTTGAATTATGCACATAAATGCATTGAAAACTCAGATAATGCATAAAAATGTCCAAACGAACCCCGAAAAATCAATAAAATTCACACAACACTCATGTTGTTCTATGTTGACATGAGAAAAAATTTGAAAGCAATAAGAGGCAATGCATATCGTTCCGTCCCCAAAGGCGGGGCTTTCCCTACCGAAAACCATCATGCTTGTTGTGAGAACCTCCGGTTTCTGGGAAACATATACCCAAATCTCCCCCAAATGGGACAAAAAATTTACCACGGCATGTTGATGCCGCTACATGATAGCATGCTAAGTTTAATGAATTTCAGACGACTTTTGGATTTACTAGAATTTAAAAATTAGGCATCTCAATGTTTTGCCGGCAATCAACGGTGCCCTGGTGTTTCGTGTTCATTCTTATTTCTTGCATGGGACCTAAGCATGCACCCAAGAACTTAGATTTGATTTTCCAACCAATTTATATGCACTGGATCATGCGCATGTAGCTCAAATTTGAATTATGCACATAAATGCGTTAAAAACTAACATAATGCATAAAAATTTCCAAACCAACCCCGAAAAATCACAAAAATTCACACAACACTCCTGTTGTGCTACGTTGACACGAGAAAAAAATTGAAAGGTATAAGAGGCAATGGACATCGTTTCGTCCCCAAAGGTGGGGCGTTCCCTACCGAAAACCATCATGCTTTTTGTGAGAAGCTCCGGTTTGTGCGAAGCATATACCCAAACCTGCCCCAAATGGGACAAAACTTTTACCATGGCATGTTGATGCCGCTCCATCATAGCATGCCAAGTTTCATAAATTTTATACGAGTTTTGGATTTACTAGAATTTAAAAATCAGGCATGTCAATGTTTTGCTGGTAATCAATGGTGCCCTGGTGTTTCAAATTCATTCCCATTTCTTGCATGGGACCTGAGCATGCACCCAAGGACACAGATTTCATTTTTCAACCAATTTATATGCACTGGAGCATGCCCATGTAGCTCAAATTTGAATTATGCACATAAATGCATTGAAAACTCACATAATGCATAAAAATGTCCAAACGAACCCCAAAAAATCACAAAAATTCACACAACACTCCTGTTGTTCTATGTTGACACGAGAACAAAATTTGAAAGCAATAAGAGGCAATGGATATCGTTTCGTCCCCAAAGGTGGGGCGTTCCCTACCAAAAACCATCATGCTTGTTGTGAGAAGTTCCGGTTTGTGAGAAGCATATGTCCAAACCTGCCCCAGATGGAACAAAATTTTTACCACGGCATGTCGGTGCCGCTCCATGATAGCATGCCAAGTTTCATGAATTTCACACGAGTCTTGGATTTACTAGAATTTAAAAACCAGACATCTCAATGTTTTGCCGGCAATCAACGGTGCCCTCGTGTTTGAAATTCATTCCCATTTCTTGCATGAGACCTAAGGATGCACCCAAGGACACATATTTGATTTTTCAACCAATTTAAATGCACTGGAGCATGCGCAGGTAGCTCAAATTTGAATTATGCACATAAATGCATTGAAAACTCACATAATGCATAAAAATGTCCAAACGAACCCCGAAAAATCACAAAAATTCACACAACGCTCCTATTGTTATATGTTGACACGAGAACAAAATTGGAAAGCAATAAGGGGCAATGGATATAGTTCCGTCCGCTAAGGTGGGGCGTTCCCTACCGAAAACCATCATGCTTGTTGTGACAAGCTCCGGTTCCTAAGAAGCATATACCCAAAATTGCCCCAAATGAGATAAAAAATTTACCACATCATGTTGATGCCGCTCCAGGATAGCATGCCAAGTTTCATGAATATCAGACGAGTTTTGGATTTACTAGAATTTTAAAATCAGGCTCCTCAATGTTTTGCCGGCAATCAACGGAGCCCTGGTGTTTCAAATTCATTCTCATTTCCGGCATGGGACCTAAGCATGCACCCAATGAGATAGATTTGACTTTTCAACCAATTTATATGCACTAGAGCATGCGCATGTAGCTCAAATTTGAATTATGCACATAAATGCATTGAAAACTCAGATAATGCATAAAAATGTTTAAACGAACCCCGAAATATCACAAAAATTCACAAAACACTCATGTTGTTCTATCTTGACATGAGAAAAAAATGAATGCAATAAGAGGCAATGGATATCGTTCCGTCCCCAAAGGTGGGGCGTTCCTTACCGAAAACCATCATGCTTGTTGTGAGAAGCTCCGGTTTGTGAGAAGCATAGACCCAAACCTGCCCAAATGGGACAAATTTTTTTACCACGGCATGTTGATGCCGCTCCATGATAACATGTCAAGCTTCATGGATTTCAGACGAGTTTTCGATTTACTAGAATTTAAAAACCAGGCATCTCAATGTTTTGCCGGCAACGGTGCCCTGGTGTTTGATATTCATTCCCATTTCTTGCATGGGGCATAAGCATGCACCCAAGGACATGGATTTGGTTTTTCTCAACCAATTTACATGCACTCGAGCATGCGCATGTAGCTCAAATTTCAATTATGCACATAAATGCATTGAAAACTCAGATAATGTGTAAAAATGTCCAAATGAACCCCGAAAAATCTCAAAAATTCACACAACACTCCTGTTGTTCTATGTTGACACGAGAAAAAAATTGAAAGCAATAAGAGTTAATGGATATCGTTTCGTTCCCAAAGGTGGGGCGTTCCCTACCAAAAACCATCATGCTTGTTGTGAGAAGCTCCGCTTTGTGGGAAGCATATACCCAAACCTGCCCCAAATGGGACACAAATTTTACCACGGGATGTTGATGCCGCTCCATGATAGCATGCCAAGTTTAATAAATTTCACACGAGTTTTGGATTTACTAGAATTGAAAAACCAGGTATCTCAATGTTTTGCTGGCAATCAACGCTGCCTTGGTGTTTCAAATTCATTCCCATTTCTTGCATGGGACCTAAGCATGCACCCAAGGACACATATTTGATTTTCAACCAATTTATATGGACTTGAGCATGCGCATGTAGCTCAAATTTGAATTATGCACATAAATGCATTGAAAACTCAGGTAATGCATAAAAATGTCCAAACGAACCCCAAAAAATCACAAAAATTCACACAACACTCATGTTGTTCTATGTTGACATGAGAAAAAATTAAAAGCAATAAGAGGCAATGGATATCGTTCCGTCCCCAAAGATGGGGCGTTCCCTACAAAAAACCATCATGTTTGTTGTGAGAAGCTCCGGTTTGTGAGAAGCATATATCCAAACCTGCCCCAAATGGGACAAAAAATTTACCACATCATGTTGATGACGCTCCATGATAGCATGCCAAGTTTCATGAATTTCGGACGAGTTTTGGATTTACTAGAATTTAAAAATCAGGTATCTCAATGTTTTACCGGCAATCAACGGTGCCCTAGTGTTTCAAATTCATTCCTATTTCCTGCATGGGACCTAAGCATGCACAGAAGGACACGGATTTGATTTTTCAACCAATTTATATGCACTGGAGCATCCGCATCTAGTTCAAATTTGAATTATGCACATAAATGCATTGAAAACTCAGATAATGCATAGAAATGTCCAAACGAACCCCGAAAAATCAATAAAATTCACACAACACTCATGTTGTTCTATATTGACACGAGAACAAAATTTGAAAGAAATAAGAGGCAATGGATATCGTTTTGTCTCCAAAGGTGGGGCGTTCCCTACCGAAAACCATCATGCTTGTTGTGAGAAGCTCCGGTTTGTGAGAAGCATATACCCAAACCTGCCCCAAATGGGACAAACATTTTACCGCAGCATGGCGGTGCCGCTCCATGATAGCATGCCAAGTTTCACGAATTTCATACGTGTTTTGGATTTACTATAATTTAAAAACTAGGCATCTCAATGTTTTCCCGGCAATCAACGGTGCCCTGGTGTTTGAAATTCATTCCCATTTCTTGCATGGGACCTAAGCATGCACCCAAGGACACAGATTTGATTTTTTTTCAACCAATTCATATGCACTGGAGCATGTGCATGTAGCTCAAATTTGAATTATGCACATAAATTCATTGAAAACTCACATAATGCATAAAAGTGTCCAAACGAAACCCGAAAAATCACAAAAATTCACACAACACTGCTATTGTTCTATGTTGACACGCGAACAAAATTTGAAAGCAATAAGAGGCAATGGATATAGTTCCGTCCCCTAAGTGGGGCGTTCCCTACCGAAAACCATCATGCTTGTTATGACAAGCTTCGGTTTGTGAGAAGCATATACCCAAACCTGCCCCAAATGGGACAAAAATTTTACCACAGCATGTTGATGCCGCTCCATAATAGCATGCCAAGTTTCATGAATTTCAGAGAGTTTTGGATTTACTAGAATTTAAAACTTAGGCTTCTCAATGTTTTGCCGGCAATCAACGGTGCCCTAGTGTTTCAAATTCATTCCCATTTCCTGCATGGTACCTAAGCATGCACCCAAGGACATAGATTTGATTTTTCAACCAATTTATATGCACTAGAGCATGCGCATGTAGCTCAAATTTGAATTATGCCCATAAATGCATTGAAAACTCAGATAATGCATAAAAATATCCAAACGAACCCCAAAACATCACAAAAATTCACAAAACACTCCTGTTGTTCTATGGTGACACGAGAAAAAAAATGAAAGCAATAAGAGGCAATGGAAATCATTCCGTCCCCAAAGGTGGGGCATTCCCTACCGAAAACCATCATGCTTGTTGTGAGAAGCTTTGGTTTCTGACAAACATATACCCAAACCTGTCCCAAATGGGACAAAAATTTTACCACGACATGTTGATGCTGCTCCATGATAGCATGCCAAGTTTCATGAAATTCAGACAAGTTTCGGATTTACTAGAATTTAAAAATCTGGCATCTCAATGTTTTGCCGGCAATCAACGGTGCCCTGGTGTTTCAAATTCATTCCCCTTTCTTGCATGGGACCTAAGCATGCACCCAAGGACACAGATTTGATTTTTCAACCAATTTATATGCACTGGATCTTGGGCATGTAGCTCAAATTTGAATTATGCACATAAATGCATTGAAAACTCGCATAATGCCTAAAAATGTCCAAACGAACCCTGAAAATCACAAAAATTCACACCACACTCCTGTTGTTCTATGTTGACAAGAGAAAAAAATTTGAAAGCAATAAGAGGCAATGGAACTTGTTTCGTCCCCAAAGATGGAGCGTTCCCAACCAAAAACCATTATGCTTGTTGTGAGAAGTTCCGGTTTGTGAGAAGCATATATCCAAAGCTGTCCCAAATGGGACAAAAATTTTACCACGGCATGTTGGTACCCCTCCATGATAGCATGCCAAGTTTCATGACTTTCAGACGAGTTTTGGATTTACTAGAATTTAAACACCAGGCATCTCAATGTTTTGCCGGCAATCAACGGTGCCCTGGTGTTTGAAATTCATTCCCATTTCTTGCATGAGACCTAATCATGCACCCAAGGACACATATTTGATTTTTCAACCAATTTATATGCATTGGAGCATGTGCATGTAGCTCAAATTTGAATTATGCACATAAATGCATTGAAAACTCACATAATGCATAAAAATGTCCAAACGAACCCCGAAAAATCACAAAAATTCACACAACACTCCCATTTTTCTATGTTGACACAAGAACAAAAGTTGAAAGCAATAAGAGGCAATGGATATAGTTCCGTCCCCTAAGGTGGGGCGTTCCCTACCGAAGACCATCATGCTTGTTGTGACAAGCTCCGGTTTGTGAGAAGCATATACCCGAACCTGCCCCAAATGGGACAAAATTTTTGCCACAACATGTTGATGCCGCTCCATGATAGAATGCCAAGTTTCATGAATTTCAGACGTGTTTTGGATTTACTAGAATTTAAAAAATAGGCTTATCAATGTTTTGCCGGCAATCAACGTTGCCCTAGTGTTTCAAATTCATTCCCATTTCCTGCATGGGACCTAAGCATGAACCACGAAAATTCACAAAAACTCACACAACACTCATGTTGTTTTATGTTGACATGAGAAAAAAATTGAAAGCAATAAGAGGCAATCAATATCGTTCCGTCCCCAAAGGTGGGGCGTTCCCTACCGAAAACCATCATGCTTGCTGTGAGAAGCAACGGTTTCTGACAAACATATACCCAAACCTGCCCCAAATGGGACAAAAAATTTACCACGGCATGTTGGTGCCCCTCCATCATAGCATGCCAAGTTTCATGAATTTCAGATGAGTTTTGGATTTACTAGAATTTAAAAATCAGGCATGTCAATGTTTTGCCGGCAATCAACGGTGCCCTGATGTTTAAAATTCATTCACATTTCTTGCATGGGACCCAAGCATGCACCCAAGGACATAGATTTGATTTTTCAACCAATTTATATGCACTGGATCAGGCGCATGTAGCTCAAATTTGAATTATGCACATAAATTCATTGAAAACTCACATAATGCATAAAAATGTCCAAACGAACCCTGAAAATCACAAAAATTCACACAACACTCCTGTTGTTCTATGTTGAGACTAGAAAAAAAATTGAAAGCAATTAGAGGCAATGGACATTGTTTCGTCCCCAAAGATGGAGCGTTCCCTACCAAAAACCATTATGCTTGTTGTGAGAAGTTCCGGTTTGTGAGAAGCATATATCCAAACCCGTCCCAAATGGGACAAAAAATTTACCACGGCATGTTGGTGCCCCTCCATGATAGCATGCCAAGTTTCATGAATTTTATACGTGTTTTGGATTTACTAGAATTTAAAAACCAGGCATCTCAATGTTTTGCCGGCAATCAACGGTGCCCTGGTGTTTGAAATTCATTTCCATTTCTTGCATGAGACCTAAGCATGCACCCAAGGACACAGATTTGATTTTTTTTTCAACCAATTTATATGCACTGGAGCATGTGCATGTAGCTCAAATTTGAATTATGCACATAAATGCATTGAAAACTCACATAATGCATAAAAATGTCCAAACGAACCCCGAAAAATCACAAAAATTCACACAACTCTCCTATTGTTCTATGTTGACACGAGAACAAAAGTTGAAAGCAATAAGAGGCAATGGATATAGTTCCGTCCCCTAAGGTGGGGCGTTCCCTACCGAAAACCATCATGCTTGTTATGACAAGCTCCGGTTTGTGAGAAGCATATACCCAAACCTGCCCCAAATAGGACAACAATTTTACCACAGCATGTTGATGCCGCTCCATGATAGCATGCCAAGTTTCATGAATTTCAGAGAGTTTTGGATTTACTAGAATTTAAAACATAGACTTCTCAATATATTGCCGGCAATCATCGGTGCCCTAGTGTTTTACATTCATTCCCATTTCCTGCATGGGACCTAAGCATGCACCCAAGGACATAAATTTGATATTTCAACCAATTTATATGCACTAGAGCATGCGCATGTAGCTCAAATTTGAATTATGCACATAAATGCATTGAAAACTTAGATAATGCATAAAAATGTCCAAACGAACCCCGAAAAATCACAAAAATTCACAATACACTCCTGTTGTTCTATGCTGACATGAGAAAAAAAATGAAAGCAATAAGAGGTAATGGATATCGTTCCGTCCCCAAAGGTGGGGCGTTCCCCACCGAAAACCATCATGCTTGTTGTGAGAAGCTCTGGTTTCTGACAAACATATACCCAAACCTGCCCCAAATGGAACAAAAATTTTACCACGGCATGTTGATGCCGCTCCATGATAGCATGCCAAGTTTCATGAATTTCAGACGAGTTTCGGATTACTAGAATTTAAAAATCAGGCATCTCAATGTTTTGCCGGTAATCAACGGTGCCCTGGTGTTTCAAATTCATTCCCATTTCTTGCATGGGACCTAAGCATGCACCCAAGGACACAGATTTGATTTTTCAACCAATTTATATGCACTGGATCATGCACATGTAGCTCAAATTTGAATTATGCACATAAATGCATTGAAAACTCACATAATGCCTAAAAATGTCCAAACGAACCTCGAAAATCACAAAAATTCACACAACACTCCTGTTGTTCTATGTTGACACAAGAAAAAATTTTGAAAGCAATAAGAGGCAATGGATATTGTTTTGTCCCCAAAGGTGGAGTGTTCCCTACCAAAAACCATTATGCTTGTTGTGAGAAGTTCCGGTTTGTGAGAAGCATATATCCAAACCTGTCCCAAATAGGACAAAAATTTTACCACGTCATGTTGGTACCCCTCCATGATAGCATGCCTGGTTTCATGAATTTCAGACGAGTTTTGGATTTACTAGAATTTAAACACCAAGCATCTCAATGTTTTGCCGGCAATCAACGGTGCCCTGGTGTTTGAGATTCATTCCCATTTCTTGCATGAGACCTAAGCATGCACCCAAGGACACGTATTTGATTTTTCAACCAATTTATATGCATTGGAGCATGTGCATGTAGGTCAAATTTGAATTATGCACATAAATGCATTGAAAACTCACATAATGCATAAAAATGTCTAAACGAACCACGAAAAATCACAAAAATTCACACAACACTCCCATTGTTCTATGTTGACACGAGAACTAAATTTGAAAGCAATAAGAGGCAATGGATATAGTTCCGTCCCCTAAGGTGGGGCGTTCCCTACCGAAAACCATCATGCTTGCTGTGACAAGCTCCGATTTGTGAGAAGCATATACCCAAACCTACCCAAAATGGGACAAAAAAATTACCACGGCATGTTGATGCCGCTCCAGGATAGCATGCCAAGTTTCATAAATTTCAGACGAGTTTTGGATTTACTAGAATTTAAAAATTAGGCATCTCAATGTTTTGCCGGCAATCAACGGTGCCCTGGTGTTTCAAATTCATTCCCATTTCCTGCATGGGACCTAAGCATGCACCCAAGGACACGGATTTGATTTTTCAACCAATTTATATGAACTGGAGCATGCGCATGTAGCTCAAATTTGAATTATGCACATAAACTCATTGAAAACTCAGATAATGCATAAAAATGTCCAAACGAACCCCGAAAATTCACAAAAACTCACACAACACTCATGTTGTTTTATGTTGACATCAGAAAAAATTGAAAGCAATAAGGGGCAATGGATATCGTTCCGTCCCCAAAGGTGAGGCGTTCCCTAATGAAAACCATCATGCTAGTTGTGAGAAGCTCCGGTTTTTGACAAACATATACCCAAACCTGCCCCAAATGGGACAAAAAATTTACCACAACATGTTGATGCCGCTCCATGATAGCATGCCAAGTTTCATGAATTTCATACGAGTTTTGGATTTACTAGAATTTAAAAATCAGGCATCTCAATGTTTTGTCGGCACTCAATGGTACCCTGATGTTTCAAATTCATTCCCATTTCTTGCATGGGACATAAGCATGCACCCAAGGACACAGATTTGATTTTTCAACCAATTTATATGCACTGGATCATGCGCATGTAGCTCAAATTTGAATTATGCAAATAAATTCATTGAAAACTCACATAATGCATAAAAATGTCGAAATGAACCCTGAAAATCACAAAAATTCACACAACACTTCTGTTGTTCTATGTTGACACTAGAAAAAAAATTGAAACCAATAAGAAGCAATGGATATTGTTTCGTCCCCAAAGGTGGAGCGTTCCCTACCAAAAACCATTATGCTTGTTGTGAGAAGTTTCGGTTTGTGAGAAGCATATATCCAAACCTGTCCCAAATGGGACAAAAAATTTACCACGGCATGTTGGTGCCCCTCCATGATAGCATGCCAAGTTTCATGAATTTCATACGTGTTTTGGATTTACTAGAATTTAAAAACCAGGCATCTCAATGTTTTGCCGGCAATCAACGGTGCCCTGGTGTTTGAAATCCATTCCCATTTCTTGCATCAGACCTAAGCATGCACCCAAGGACACATATTTGATTTTTTTTCAACCAATTCATATGCACTGGAGCATGTGCATGTAGCTCAAATTTGAATTATGCACATAAATTCATTGAAAACTCACATAATGCATAAAAATGTCCAAACGAAACCCGAAAAATCACAAAAATTCACACAACACTCCTATGTTGACACGCGAACAAAATTTGAAAGCAATAAAAGGCAATGGATATAGTTCCGTCCCCTAAGGTGGGGCGTTCCCTACCGAAAACCATCATGCTTGTTATGACAAGCTTCGGTTTGTGAGAAGCATATACCCAAACCTGCCCCAAATGGGATAACAATTTTACCACAGCATGTTGATGCCGCTCCATAATAGCATGCCAAGTTTCATGAATTTCAGAGAGTTTTGGATTTACTAGAATTTAAAACTTAGGCTTCTCAATGTTTTGCTGGCAATCAACGGTGCCCTAGTGTTTCAAATTCATTCCCATTTCCTGCATGGGACCTAAGCATGCACCCAACGACATAGATTTGATTTTTCAACCAATTTATATGCACTAGAGCATGCGCATGTAGCTCAAATTTGAATTATGCACATAAATGCATTGAAAACTCAGATAATGCATAAAAATGTCCAAACGAACCCTGAAAAATCATGAATTTCACAAAACACTCCTGTTGTTCTATGTTGACACGAGAAAAAAAATGAAAGCAATAAGAGGCAATGGATATCGTTCCGTCCCCAAAGGTGGGGCATTCCCTACCGAAAACCATCATGCTTGTTGTGAGAAGCTCTGGTTTCTGACAAACATATACCCAAACCTGTCCCAAATGGGACAAAAATTTTACCACGGCATGTTGATGCCGCTCCATGATAGCATGCCAAGTTTCATGAAATTCAGACAAGTTTCGGATTTACTAGATTTTAAAAATCAGGCATCTCAATGTTTTGTCGGCAATCAACGGTGCCCTGGTGTTTCAAATTCATTCCCATTTCTTGCATGGGACCTAAGCATGCACCCAAGGACACAGATTTGATTTTTCAACCAATTTATATGCACTGGATCTTGTGCATGTAGCTCAAATTTGAATTATGCACATAAATGCATCGAAAACTCACATAATGCACAAAAATGTCCAAACGAACCCCGAAAAATCACAAAAATTCACACAACACTCCCATTGTTCTATGTTGACACGATAACAAAAGTTGAAAGCAATAAGAGGCAATGGATATAGTTCCGTCCCCTAAGGTGGGGCTTTCCCTACCGAAGACCATCATGATTGTTGTGACAAGCTCCGGTTTGTGAGAAGCATATACCCGAACCTGCCCAAATGGGACAAAAAATTTACCACAACATGTTGATGCCGCTCCATGATAGAATGCCAAGTTTCATGAATTTTAGATGAGTTTTGGATTTACTAGAATTTAAAAATAGGCTTATCAATGTTTTGCCGGCAATCAACGTTGCCCTAGTGTTTCAAATTCATTCCCATTTCCTGCATGGGACCTAAGCATGCACCCAAGGACACAAATTTGATTTTTCAACCAATTTATATGCACTAGAGCATGCGCATGTAGCTCAAATTTGAATTATGCACATAAATGCATTGAAAACTCAGATAATGCATAAAAAATGTGCAAACGAACCCTGAAAAATCACAAAAAATCACAAAACACTCCTGTTGTTCTATGTTGAAACGAGAAAAAAATAAAAGCAATAATAGGCAATGGATATCGTTACGTCCGCAAAGGTGGGGCGTTCCCTACCGAAAACCATAATGCTTGTTGTGACAAGCTCCTGTTTGTGAGAAGCATATACCCAAACCTGCCCCAAATTGGACAAAAAATTTACCACGACATGTTGATGCCGCTCCATGATAGCATGCCAAGTTTCATGAATTTCAAACGAGTTTTGGATTTACAAGAATTTAAAAACCAGGTATCTCAATGTGTTGCCGGCAATCAGCGGTGCTCTGGCGTTTCAAATTCATTCCCATTTCTTGTATGGGACCTAACCATGCACCCAACGACACAGATTTGATTTTTCAACCAATTTATATGCAATGGAGCATGCGCATGTAGCTCAAATTTGAATTATGCACTTAAATGCATTGAAAACTCAGATAATGCATAAAAATGTCCAAACGAACCCCAAAAAATCACAAAAATTCACACAACACTCCTGTTGTTGTAAGTTGACACAAGAAAAAAATTGAAAGCAATAAGATGCAATGGATATCGTTCCGTCCCCAAAGGTGGGGCGTTCCCTACAGAAAACCGTCATGTTTGTTGTGAGAAGCTCCGGTTTGTGAGAAGCATATATCCAAACCTGCCCCAAATTGGACAAAAATTTAACCACGGCATGTTGATGCCGCTCCATGATAGCATGCCATGTTCTATGAATTTCGGACGAGTTTTGGATTTACTAGAATTCAAAAACCAGGCATCTCAATGTTTTACTGGTAATCAACGGTGTCGTGGTGTTTCAAATTCATTCCCATTCCTTGCATGGGACCTAAGCATGCACCCAAGGACACAGACTTGATTTTTCAACCAATTTATATGCACTGGAGCATGCACATATAGTTCAAATTGAATTATGCACATAAATGCATTGAAAACTCAGATAATGCATAAAAATGTCCAAACAAACCCTGAAAAATCACAAAAATTCACACACCACTCATGTTGTTCTATGTTCACACGAGAAAAAAAATGAAAGCAATAAGAGGCAATAGATATCGTTCCGTCCCCAAAGGTGGGGCGTTCCCTACCGAAAACCATCATGCTTGTTGTGAGAAGCTCCGGTTTGTGAGAAGCATATACCCAAACCTGCCCCAAATGGGACAACAATTTTACCACAGCATGTTGATGCCGCTCCATAATAGCATGCCAAGTTTCATGAATTTCAGAGAGTTTTGGATTTACCAGAATTTAAAACTTAGGCTTCTCAATGTTTTGCCGGCAATCAACGGTGCCCTAGTGTTTCAAATTCATTCCCATTTCCTGCATAGAACCTAAGCATGCACCCAAGGACATAGATTTGATTTTTCAACCAATTTATATGCACTGGAGCATGCGCATGTAGCTCAAATTTGAATTATGCACATAAATGCATTGAAAATTCAGATAATGCATAAAAATGTCCAAATGAAACCCGAAAAATCACAAAAATTCACACAACACTCCTGTTGTTCTATGTTGACATGAGAAAAAAATTGAAAGCAATAAGAGGCAATGGATATCGTTTTGTCCCCAAAGGTGGGGCCTTTCCTGCCGAAAACCATCATGCTTGTTGTGAGAAGCTCCGGTTTTTGAGAAGTATATACCCAAACCTGCCCCAAATGGGACAAAAAATTTACCATGGCATGTTGATGCCCCTCCATGATAGCATGCCAAGCTTCATGAATTTCAGATGAGTTTTGGATTTACCAGAATTTAAAAATAAGGCATCTCAATGTTTTGCTGGTAATCAACGGTGCCCTGGTGTTTCAAATTCATTCCCATTTCTTGCATGGGACCAAAGCATGCATCCAAGAACACACATTTGATTTTCCAACCAATTTATATGCACTTGAGCATGCGCATGTAGTTCAAATTCAATTATGCACATAAATGCATTGAAAACTCATATAATGCATAAAAATGTCCAAACGAACCCCGAAAAATCACAAAATTCACACAACACTCCTGTTGTTCTATGTTGACACGAGAAAAAAAAATGAAAGCAATAAGAGGCAATAGATATCGTTCCGTCCCCAAAGGTGGGGCGTTCCCTACCAAAAACTATCTTGCTTGTTGTGAGAAGCTCCGGTTCGTGAGAAGCATATACCCAAACCTGACCCAAATGGGACAAAAAAATTACCATGGCATGTTGATGCCCCTCCATGATAGCATGCCAAGTTTCATAAATTTTAGACGAGTTTTGGATTAACTAGAATTTAAAAATCAGGCATCTCAATGTTTTGCCAGCAATCAACGGTGCCATGGTGTTTCAAATTCATTCCCATTTCCTGCATGGGACCTAAGCATGCACCCAAGGACACGGATTTGATTTTTCAACCAATTTATATGCACTGGAGCATGCACATGTAGCTCAAATTTGAATTATGCACATAAATGCATTGAAAACTCGGATAATGCATAAAAATTTCCAAACGAATGTCGAACAATCACAAAAAATCACACAACACTAATGTTGTTCTATGTTGACATGAGAAAAAAAATTGAAAGCAATAAGAGGCAATGCATATCGTTCCGTCCCCAAAGGTGGGGCGTTCCCTACCGAAAACCATCATGCTTTTTGTGAGAAGCTCCGGTTTCTGACAGACATATACCCAAACCTGCCCCAAATGGGATAAATTTTTTACCATGGCATGTTGATGCCGCTCCATGATAGCATGCCAAGTTTCATGAATTTCAGACGAGTTTAGGATTTACTAGAATTTAAAAATCAGGCATCTCAATGTTTTGCCGGCAAGCAACTGCGCCCTGGTGTTTCAAATTCATTCCCATTTCTTGCATGAGACCTAAGCATGCAGCCAAGGACACATATTTGATTTTTCAACCAATTTATATGCACTGGAGCATGTGCATGTAGCTCAAATTTGAATTATGCAAATAAATGCATTGAAAACTCACATAATGCATAAAAATGTCCAAACGAACCTCGAAAAATCACAAAAATTCACACAACACTCCTATTGTCCTATGTTGACATGAGAACAAAATTTGAAAGTAATAAGAGGCAATAGATATAGTTTCGTCCCCAAAGGTGGGGCGTTTCCTACCGAAAACCATCATGCTTGTTGTGACAAGCTCCAGTTTGTGAGAAGCATATACCCAAACCTGCCCCAAATGGGACAAAATTTTTACCACAGCATGTTGATGCTGCTCTATGATTGCATGCCAAGTTTCATGAATTTCAGACGAGTTTTGGATTTACTAGAATTTAAAAATCAGGCTTCTCAATGTTTTGCCGGCAATCAACGGTGCCCTAGTGTTTCAAATTCATTCCCATTTCCTGCATGGGACCTAAGCATGCACCCAAGGACACAGATTTGATTTGTCAACCAATTTATATGCACTGGAGAATGCGCATGTAGCTCAAATTTGAATTATGCACAAAAATGCATTGAAAACTTAGATAATGCATAAAAATGTCCAAACGAACCCCAAGAAATCACAAAAATTCACAAAACACTCATGTTGTTCTATGTTGACACAAGAAAAAAATGAAAGCAATAAGAGGCAATGGTTATCGTTCCGTCCCCAAAGGTGGGGCGTTCCCTACCGAAAACCATCATGCTTTTTGTGAGAAGCTCCAGTTTGTGAGAAGCATATACACAAACCTGCCCCAAATGGGACAAAATTTTTACCAAGGCATGTTGATGCTGTTCCATGATAGCATGCCAAGTTTCATGAATCTCAGACGAGTTTTGGATTTACTAGAATTTAAAAACCAGGCATCTCAATGTTTTGCCGGCAACCGTGCCCTGGTGTTTGATATTGATTCCCATTTCTTGCATGGGACATAAGCATGCACCCAAGGACACATATTTGATTTTTTCAACCAATTTATATGCACTAGAGCATGCGCATATAGTTCAAATTGAATTATGCACAAAAATGCATTGAAAACTCAGATAATGCATAAAAATGTCCAAATGAACCCCGAAAAATCACAAAAACTCACACAACACTCATGTTGTTCTATGTTGACATAGGAAAAAAAATTGAAAGCAGTAAGAGGCAATGGATATCGTTCCGTCCCCAAAGGTGGGGCATTCCCTACCGAAAACCATCATGCTTTTTGTGAGAAGCTCCAGTTTGTGAGAAGCATATACCCAAACCTGCTCCAAATGGGACAAAATTTTTACCACGGCATGTTGATGCCGCTCCATGATAGCATGCCAAGTTTCAAGAATTTCAGACGAGTTTTTGATTTACTAGAATTTAAAATTCAGGCATTTCAATGTTTTGCCGACAATCAATGGTGCCCTGGTGTTTCAAATTCATTCCCATTTCTTACATGCGACCTAAGCATGCACCCAAGGACACAGATTTGATTTTTCAACCAATTTATATGCACTGGAGCATGCGCATGTAGTTCAAATTGAATTATGCACAAAAATTTACACAACACTTGTAACGCCCCATATGTAACCTTCCCAAATTGTACTCCAACTCTTGTCGTTTCCGGCATTAAGTTATATTTAATTCTCGGGTTCGGGTCTTTGTCTCCGTGTGTTGTTTATGTTTTCGTGCATCTCATATCATGTCATCACGCGCATTGCATTTGCATACATGTTCATCTCATGCATTCGAGCATTTTCCCCGTTGTCCGTTTTGCATTCCGGTGCTTCGTTCTCCTCCGGTGGCCATTTCTTGCTTTCTTTCATGTGTGGGGATTAAACATTTCCGGATTGGGCCGAGACTTGCCATGTGGCCTTGGTTCACTACCGGTAGGCCGCCTGTCAAGTTTCGGGTCATTTGGACTTCGTTTGATACTCCAACGGTTAACCGAGGGACCGAAAAGGCCTCGTGTGTGTTGCAGCCCAACACCCCTCCATTTTGCCCCAAAACCCACCAAACTCTGCTCCACCGTCTCGGTCGTTCGATCACGATCGTGTGGGCGAAAACCGCACCTCATTTGGACTCTCCTAGCTCCCTCTATGCTTATTTAACCCCCCCCCCCTCCGTTTTGGATCGTCCCCTTCCTCAAAACCCTAAAAAAAAGGAGATCTCGGATCCCCGCGCCCGGCCGGACATGTCCGCCCTCAGCCGGACGCACCGCGCCGCCGCGCCCGGCCAGTGACGAGCCGCCACCTGTCCCGCGCGGGATCCCCGCCGCCGCGGCCCGCCCGGCCCGCAACCGGCCCCCGCGGCCCGACCTCGCCCGCGCCGCCACCCGAGAGCCTCGCCGCCGCCTCCTTCAACTCCGGCGGCCAGAGTTAGCCCGCGCCACAGCACGTGCCTCGCCGGAGTTCGCCGCGTCCCGGAGCCCTCGTCGCCGGCCTCGCCCGGCCCCGCCCGGGGCTCGCCGACCTTCCCCGCGCCGCCGCTCGCCGTCGCCGACCTTCCCCCACGCCGGTCCGCCTCCCCACGCCGCCGTCCGAGCTCGCCGTCGCCGGCAACCGCCGCCATCGCCGGATCGGACGAACTGCTACAGTGCTGCGCGAGGAGCTACAGTAGATCTGAGATCTGGGAAAAAAAACCCTAACCCCCGGTTGACTTTCTCCTCTAATTCTAGTTTTTTATGCTACCTTTGCCCTGCCATATATTTGCATCCGTAGCTCCGATTTGGGCATGTGATATATCAAAATCTTCGTCTCGACGAGTACATCATTTCATTCCATTGCATCATTTGCATTTGAGGTTATCTTGGTGCCAAAAATGCTGTTGGAAAGAGGCATCATGAGTTAAATTGCAGATCCGTTAGCCCTACATTGACTTTTGTCATTTTTGCCATGATTATTGTGTGGATGATATGCCTGTGCCCCTTTGGGATGAATTGTTAAGCATGTTGTCTTATTTCCAGAGGTGCCTCCCATGCATTTTTAGGATGTGTGTGTTGTCTTGTGCAAGCTTGCAAAGAGGGGTACCTGAGTTTACTGATTTCCGGATGGTATTATCCCGAGCAGCAATCAACGGGTAATGGTGAATGCAGCTCAGGCAGAGGATTCGTCAGATGTGATAATGGGTAACTTTCTAGTTAATTCTATTCCTGCAAGAGTTCTTTTTGACACGGGTGCATCGCATTGTTTCATGTCAAGATCTTTTGTTTCCAAGCATGACTTTGTTTCAAAGATGTTGGGTAAACCTATGGGAGTGGTTTCTCCGGCTAAGTCTATGAGGGCTACTTCAATAGTCCCGGATGTTTCTATCATGTTGGGTGATTTCAAGTTCCTCGCTTCTCCAATGGTTCTTGGCAATTCTGATATCGATCTTATTCTTGGGATGGACTGGCTCTCTAAACACAAGGCTCACCTTGATTGTGCAGCCAGGCAGATTCAACTGACTCATTCATCTGAGGAAGTCATTGTTTTTGCTGCTCGGGATAATACCATCCGGTTGTTCTCTCTCGACACGTGGGAGACATAGCCGCATCAAGGGCGTTTCAAGTTGGTAATCAGAGCCTTCCCCGACCTTAGGAGCCCCATTGCTTGATCGTTTTTAGCAGCCGAGTTGTGTCTAACAAAATGTTTTGAGTCCTTAGGAATTATATATCGGAGAGCTTAGGAATTCTTTTTACTTCCCAGTCTCCTCATCGCTCTGGTAAGGCATCCTGACGTAGAGTTTTGACTCTTCTCTTCTCAAATTTCACTAAAAAATATTAGGAGCACGCGAGTATCTTGGTTTTGTTCCGATGGCTTATGATGAGAATACTGTCTTGGTGCCTCCTGTCAGGGGTTTAGTGGAAGTGTCCCGGGGAGTTGAGCTCTGAGGTGTTGTCATCATAATTCTATCGTTGCAATTCTGGTATACTTGAGATATGTGCGCGACATCGAAAATCTCCTTTATGCAGTTCGTTGGTGAGATAACCTCGACGCCACCTAGTACTGGGGTGGGAGTTCGGGAGTATCGCCATAACTTGTATAACGGATGCTTTTTGAAGGTTGAGATAGATGGTTTCCGAAGGTTTCTTGGTTATGTGTTGAAGGATGGATGCAGCTGGATGTAGGATTTGCTAGCTTGGGTGAGATATTATGCTTCCCCTGTATCCCCAACACCGGATTGCATAACCGGAAAGTTTCGGGAGTTTCATAGGTGGGAATTCAAGTAGCCTTAGGATATCTTTCCAACAGATGTGTGATATGAAATTGGGGTTCGACGTCTAGTGGTTCGCCTATTCACGGTCGATTTTACAGTGGCCTCGTTGTGTCTTAAAGAGTCCTTGGCTATGCTGACTCGGGGACGCTTCGTATGTCATGTGCACTGCCTTGTACATGATGGTGCTGTACGGTCGAGCCCGTGTAGGTCCTACCACGAAAACTTCGGACGAAATTTCTATCATGTGTTTGTTCCGGCTTATTCCGCAAGCCAACCCTTGGTTTTATTTCGAGTTGTGGTATTCGTTCTCCTTCGACGTCATATGTTGATTCCATCCCTCGTTGATGTACCTCTTCTACCTGATTCTTCGTGGCTTCGCAATTTAGGAATATGTGACCACTTCAAGAGAAGTGCATTCGTTCATTTTGTTCGGATGTGAAGACTTTATGTTGCAATTTTCATTCTGTTGGATTCACCTTCATTATTTCTCTTTTTGTGTGCTAACGGTGGTCAACCTCTTCAGGATGGCTCCCGCTAAGAGCACCGGTCAGAACCAGAATCAAGATCCTCTGCCACCTCCGCCTCCTCCGGAAGCATGGCAAGCTGTGATGGCTGCTACTAATGCAAATACACAGCTGATCATGCAAATCATCCAAGAGCGGAATCAAAGCAGTCAAGCGAATCAAGGCAACAACCAGAACCATTTTGCAACTCTGAATCAGTTCCTCGCAAATGGTCCAAAGACGTTCAGCAACTGCGTTGAGGCTACCGATGCTGATGATTGGTTAGTCGATCTGGGCAAGCATTTTGAATGTAGCAACGTCAGACCTGAAGATTTCGTCAAGTTCACGTCTTTCCAGCTCAAGGATCAGGCCGCAGAGTGGTTTCAGCAGTACTGGGATTCCAGAGGTGGACGTTTGATCACTTGGGATGATTTCCGTCGTGATTTTCGAGCTCATCACATTCCTCAAAGTGTGACTGAAAGCAAACGTGAGGAATTCCGCAATCTGAAGCAAGGCTCTTTGTTTGTCTATGACTACAACAAGTTGTTCCAGAAGCTCGCCCGTTTTGCCAAGCAGGATGTTCCTGATGAGCAGAGCATGATCTATCAGTTCAGGGGTGGTCTCTGTGAAGAAATTCAGCTCGCTCTTGTCCTCTTCGAGCCGCTGAGATACGATGAGTTCTACAACATGGCACTGAAGCAAGAGGCTTCTCAGTTAAGGTGTGATGCTTCCAGGAAGCGAGTCAGAGACACTACGCCTTCTTCCTCTACTCAAGTGGCCAAGCAGCAGAAGTATTGGCTTCCTCCTCCTCCGTTCCGTCAGCCGTATCAGCAGAAGAGCAAAGGTGGCAGTGGTTCATCCCACCCACCCAACCCAGGCTTTCAGAACAAGACTTCGTCTCAAGCTTCAAGATCGAGTGCTCCGTACCACCGTCCGCTCTCAGAGGTCACGTGCAACAAGTGCCAATAGAAGGGTCACTACGCCAACAAGTGTTTCAACCAGAGGCGTCTTCCTCCTCCTCCTCCTGTCAGATTGGCAAGTACAGCTATGGTCAAGCATAATCCCAAGCACGCCAAGGTCAATATGGTGAATGCAGCTCAGGCAGAGGATTCGTCAGATGTGATAATGGGTAACTTTCTAGTTAATTCTATTCCTGCAAGAGTTCTTTTTGACACGGGTGCATCGCATTGTTTCATGTCAAGATCTTTTGTTTCCAAGCATGACTTTGTTTCAAAGATGTTGGGTAAACCTATGGGAGTGGTTTCTCCGGCTAAGTCTATGAGGGCTACTTCAATAGTCCCGGATGTTTCTATCATGTTGGGTGATTTCAAGTTCCTCGCTTCTCCAATGGTTCTTGGCAATTCTGATATCGATCTTATTCTTGGGATGGACTGGCTCTCTAAACACAAGGCTCACCTTGATTGTGCAGCCAGGCAGATTCAACTGACTCATTCATCTGAGGAAGTCATTCAACTGACTCATTCATCTTAATGAGCTGTTTGAACAACTCAAGGGTGCCCAAGTATTCTCCAAGCTTGACCTCCGTATGGGTTATCACCAAATTCGCATTCGTGAGCAAGATATTCCCAAGACGGCGTTCAGAACAAGCTATGGGTCATATGAATAAACTGTCATGTCTTTTGGCCTCGCCAATGCTCCTCCGACGTTCTCTCGCATGATGAACTTCATCTTCAACCCCTACACCAACGACTTCGTTTTGGTCTATCTCGACGACATTCTGGTTTTCTCGAAGAACAAGGAAGATCATGCCAAGCACTTGCGTTTGGTTCTTGACAAGCTAAGGGAACATCAGTTCTACGCCAAGTTCTCCAAGTGTGAATTTTGGCTCGATGAGGTTCTTTATCTTGGCCATATTATCTCTGCCAAGGGCATTGCCGTGGATCCTGAGAAGGTGTCTGCAATTGTTAATTGGGAACCTCCTCAGAATGTGAAGCAACTCCGTAGCTTCCTCGGTCTTGCAAGTTATTGCCGAAGATTCATTGAAAACTTCTCCAAGATCGTGAAGCCTCTCTCAAATCTTCTTCAGAAGCACGTCAAGTACGTTTGGTCTCCGGAGTGTGATATCGCTTTCAACTCTTTGAAAGAGAAATTGATCACTACTCCAGTTCTAACTCCGCCTGATGAAACCAAGCCGTACGAGGTCTTTTGTGATGCCTCTCTCCAAGGTCTCGGTGCTGTACTGATGCAAGAGAAGAAAGTTGTTGCTTATACCTCTCGCAAGTTGAAGCCTAATGAGAAGAACTACCCCACTCATGATCTCGAGTTGGCGGCAGTTGTGCACGCATTGTTGACTTGGAGACATCTTCTCTTGGGAAGGAAAGTGGACATTTTCACTGATCACAAGAGTCTCAAGTACATCTTCACTCAGCCTAATCTCAACCTCAGGCAGACTCGATGGGTCGAAATGATTCAAGAGTACAATCTGAGTATCGAGTATACTCCAGGCAAGGCTAATGTGATTGCTGACGCTTTGAGCAGAAAAGCATATTGCAACAGTCTGATTCTCAAGCCTCATCAACCCGAGCTTTGTGAAGCTTTCCGCAAACTTAATCTGCAAGTTGTTCCTCAGGGTTTCCTCGCCAACCTTCAAGTTTCTCCTACCTTGGAAGACCAGATTCGCCAAGCCCAGCTTCTTGATGCTATGGTGAAAAAGGTGAAGATTGGTATTGCAAAGAGTCAGTCCAAGTACAAGTGCTACCGACTTGATGACAAGGACACTCTCTTCTTCGAGGATCGAATTGTTGTGCCCAAAGGTGAACTTCGTAAAGTGATCATGAATGAGGCTCACAACTCTCTCCTCTCCATCCACCCTGGGAGCACGAAGATGTATCAAGATCTCAAGCAAACCTATTGGTGGACTCGAATGAACCGCGAGATTGCTCAATTCGTGAATGAATGTGATGTCTGCAGAAGAGTGAAGGCAGAACACCAAAGGCCAGCAGGTCTCCTCCAACCTCTTGCCATTCCAGAATGGAAGTTTGACCACATTGAAATGGACTTCGTGACTGGGTTTCCAAAGTCCAAGCGTGGCAATGATGCTATATTTGTTGTCATCGACAAGCTCACAAAAGTGGCTCATTTCCTGCCTATCAAAGAGTTGATCACTGCAACTCAATTGGTGGAGCTCTATACCTCTCGAATTGTCTCTCTGCACGGTATTCCTCAAGTGATATCTTCAGACCGTGGCAGCATCTTTACCTCCAAGTTTTGGGATTCTTTTCAGAAGGCCATGGGCACCAGCATTCGCTTCAGCACTACTTTCCATCCTCAAACAAGCGGTCAAGTCGAGCGTGTCAACCAGATTCTTGAAGATATGCTCAGAGCGTGTGTTATCTCCTTCGGCATGAAGTGGGAGGATTGTCTTCCTTATGCTGAATTCTCGTACAACAACAGTTTCCAAGCAAGTTCCGGCAAGGCCCCATTTGAAATTCTGTATGGTAGGAAGTGCCGTACACCTCTCAACTGGTCTGAAACCGGTGAACGTCAGCTGCTGGGTAATGACCTGATCACAGAGGCAGAAGAAATGTGCAAGTTCATTCGTGATAACCTCAAAGCAGCCCAATCCCGCCAGAAGAGCTACTATGATAGTAAGCACCGTGATTTGGCTTTCGAGATCGGAGATCATGTCTACCTCCGCTTCTCTCCTATGAAAGGGACTCGTCGCTTCGGTATCAAAGGGAAGCTTGCCCCCAGATACGTCGGGCCTTTCAAGATCGTCAGCAAGAGAGGCGACCTCGCCTATCAACTCGAGCTTCCTGCAAACTTTGCCAATGTTCATGATGTGTTCCATGTCTCGCAACTCCGAAATTGCTTCAAGACACCTGAGCGCACCGTCAACTTCAAGGACATTGAGCTCCAAGAAGATCTCTCCTACCGTGAGCACCCAGTTGCAATCCTTGAAGAGACTGAATGCAAAACTCGCAACAAGTCAATCAAATTTCTCAAAGTCAAGTGGTCACACCATTCCGACCGTGAAGCTACCTGGGAACGCGAGGATCACCTCCGTTCTGAGTACCCGGAGTTCTTTCAGTCCTAGATCTCGGGACGAGATCTTTTCGTAGTGGTGGAGTGTTGTAACGCCCCATATGTAACCTTCCCAAATTGTACTCCAACTCTTGCCGTTTCCGGCATTAAGTTATATTTAATTCTCGGGTTCGGGTCTTTGTCTCCATGTGTTGTTTATGTTTTCGTGCATCTCATATCATGTCATCACGCACATTGCATTTGCATACATGTTCATCTCATGCATTCGAGCATTTTCCCCGTTGTCCGTTTTGCATTCCGGCGCTTCGTTCTCCTCCGGTGGCCATTTCTAGCTTTCTTTCGTGTGTGGGGATTAGACATTTCCGGATTGGGCCGAGACTTGCCATGCGGCCTTGGTTTACTACCGGTAGGCCGCCTGTCAAGTTTCGGGTCATTTGGACTTTGTTTGATACTCCAACGGTTAACCGAGGGACCGAAAAGGCCTCATGTGTGTTGCAGCCCAACACCCCTCCATTTTGGCCCAAAAACCCACCAAACTCTGCTCCACCGTCTCGGTCGTTCGATCACGATCGTGTGGGCAAAAACCGCACCTCATTTGGACTCTCCTAGCTCCCTCTATGCCTATCTAAACCCCCCTCCGTTTTGGATCGTCCCCTTCCTCAAAACCCTAAAAAAAGGAGATCTCAGATCCCCGCGCCCGGCCGGACATGTCCGCCCTCAGCCGGACGCACCGCGCCGCCGCGCCCGGCTAGTGACGAGCGGCCACCTGTCCCGCGCGGGATCCCCGCCGCCGCGGCCCGCCCGGCCCGCAACCGGCCCCCGCGGCCCGACCTCGCCCGCGCCGCCGCCCGAGAGCCTCACCGTCGCCTCCTTCAACTCCGACGGCCGGAGTTAGCCCGCGCCACCGCGCGTGCCTCACCGGAGTTCGCCGCGTCCCGGAGCCCTCGTCGCCGGCCTCGCCCGGCCCCGCCCGGGCCTCGCCGACCTTCCCCGCGCCGCCGCTCGCCGTCGCCGACCTTCCCCCACGCCGGCCCGCCTCCCCGCGCCGCCGTCCGAGCTCGCCGTCGCCGGCAACCGCCGCCATCGCCGGATCGGACGAACTGCTACAGTGCCGCGCGAAGAGCTACAGTAGATCTGAGATCTGGGAAAAAAAACCCTAACCCCCGGTTGACTTTCTCCTCTAATTCTAGTTTTTTATGCTACCTTTGCCCTGCCATATATTTGCATCCGTAGCTCCGATTTGGGCATATGATATATCAAAATCTTCGTCTCGACGAGTACATCATTTCATTCCATTGCATCATTTGCATTTGAGGTCATCTTGGTGCCCAAAATGCTGTTGGAAGGAGGCATCATGAGTTAAATTGCAGATCCGTTAGCCCTACATTGACTTTTGTCTTTTTTGCCATGATTATTGTGTGCATGATATGCCTGTGCCCCTTTGGGATGAATTGTTAAGCATGTTGTCTTCTTTCCAGAGGTGCCTCCCATGCATTTTTAGGATGTGTGTGTTGTCTTGTGCAAGCTTGCAAAGAGGGGTACCTGAGTTTACTGATTTCCGGGACTTTGTGAAAATCACTAAGTCTGCGATGTTTTAGTTCACGATGCTATATGTCCAGCTTGTTTCCTAGTGATCCGTGCCTCTTTTGAGGATGATCAGTAAGAGTGATTTGTTATGCTTGTTGTGCTTAATCCATCCATGTCTTTACTTGTTATGTTGGAGCACCCTAGGTTGACTCAATCGAGCTCAACTTTTGCATAGTTGTTGTTTTGGGCAGATCGTGAACTCTTTTGCGATTTTGCCGGAGCTATTGCTAGTGATCCATGCATGCTATGCCATTGTTCTTGCCATATCTAGCTAGAATTTTGTGCCTTCTTAATGGATGTATGCTTGCCTTGCCATGACTTGCACCGTAGTGAGAGCATCGAGCTCGTTTACATGCCTCCGTGAGTTATTATTTCAGCATGTCCCAGTTTTCACTAAGTCTGAAAACTGATTGTGTTTCATCGATGTTCGTGTGCTCGGTAGAGTATTTTGTGAACCCTTTTGGCCCCAGGTCATTTTGGGTGTTTTGTTAAGCTTGTTGAGTAGCTCCATTCCATGCTCTTACTTGCCATGTTCAGGTTTTGCATCATGTTGTTTTGCTGCTCCAAAGAGAGCATCGTGGTCTGAAATTCCAGACTAGCGTTAATTTCGCTAAGTCTGAAATCTGTTTTGCTTATTCAGTTTTGCCATGCTTGTTTGAAGCCCGTAATGGATGAATTTGCCGATGCCTCAGTCCTGGTGATTTGTTAAGCTTCTTGAGTACATCACTGCCATGCAATTTGTTTTCATGTTTGGTGGCTGTAGCATGTTCATTTCGTTGCATTTAGGAGCCTACTTGCTGTAAATCGCAGATCGGTTCGTTTAGTAAATCGCTTGCCATTTCCAAACCGTAGCTCCGATTGCCATGATCTTTATATCGTTTTCAGGGGATTTCTTCCCCTCTATCCAGTGGCACACTTGGTTTTCCAAGTTGAGGCCAGGTTCATGCATTTCCTGTCACGTCTTGCATTTTTGCATCCCACATCGCATCCCGCATAGCATATCATCTTTGCATATTATTGATTGCCCTTGCACGTGGTTGATTGTATCCTTGTTGCTTGTTTGTGTTGTTGGGTAGAGCCGGGAGACGAGTTCGCTAACGAGGAGCCCGTTGAGTTTGCTTTTGAGGATCCAGTCAACTCTGACAACTGTGCAGGCAAGATGATCATACCCTCGAAATCACTACTATCTTTACTATGCTAGTTTGCTCGCTCTTTTGCTTTGCCAATGCTACAATGCCTACCACTTGCTTGTCAGCCTCCCAATTGCCATGATTGAGCCTCTAACCCACCTTTGTCCTAGCAAACCATTGATTGGCTATGTTACCGCTTTGCTCTAGCCCCTTCTTATAGCGTTGCTAGTTGCAGGTGAAGATTGGAGCCGTTCCTTGTTGGAACATTTATTTACTTGTTGGGATATCATTATATTGCTATGTTATCTTTATTCATCTATATACTTGGTAAAGGGTGGAAGGCTCGGCCTCTCGCCTAGTGTTTTGTTCCACTCCTGCCGCCCTAGTTTCCATCATATCGGTGTTATGTTCCCGGATTGTTGCGTCCCTTACGCGGTTGGGCTATATGGGAACCCCTTGATAGTTCGCCTTGATTAAAGCTTTTCCAGCAATGCCCAACTTTGGTTTTACCATTTGCCACCTAGCCTCTTTTGCCCTTGGGTTTCCGGAGCCCGAGGGTCATCTTATTTTAGCCCCCCCGGGCCAGTGCTCCTCTGAGTGTTGGTCCACCCTAGAGCACCGTGCGGGGCCGTCCCTTGGCAACTTGGGTTACGTTGGCTCCCGTACGCTTAGCTTATCCGGTGTGCCCTGAGAACGATATATGTGCAGCTCCTATCGGGATTTGTCAGCACAGCGGGTGGTGTTGCTGGACTAGTTTTGACCTGTCGAATCATCTTGTTGTACCGGGATACCGAGTCTGATCGGTGGGTCCTGGGTGGAGGAAGACCGTGAGAGCTTGTTATGGGCTAAGTTGGGACCCCCCTGCAGGGATTGATCTTTCGAAAGCCGTGCCCGTGGTTATGGGCAGATGGGAATTTGTTAATGTCCGGTTGTAGATAACTTGAACCTTAAATAATTAAAATGAATCAACTGAGTGTGTTGCCGTGATGGCCTCTTCTCGGCGGAGTCCGGGAAGTGGACACGGTGTTGGAGTTATGTTTGCGTAGGCTGCTTTATATAGTTTTCCGCTCATGCTTTGCCTCCTCTTCTCGCTCTCCTTTGCGAATAAGTTAGCCACCATATATGCTAGTCGCTTGTTGCAGCTCCACTTACATTACCCCTTTCCTACCTATTAAGCTTAAATAGTCTTGATCGCGAGGGTGCGAGATTGCTGAGTCCTTTGTGGCTCACAGATTACTATTACACCAGATGCAGGGACAGATGATACCTCTCCGGATGGCGCGCTCGAGCTGAAGTGGGAGTACGACGAGGACTCTTGGCGTTACTATGTGTCTTTTCCTGATGATCAGTAGGGATGCCTATTCGGGGTTAGATCCAGGACCTAGTCGCTTGTTGGGGGTCTTTTCCATTTTGGCGCCGTAGTCGGGCCATGAGTGATTGTACGATGGATGTTATTTATGTACCTTGATGTGACGTGGCGAGTGTAAGCCAACTATGCTATTATTTTTCCCCTTTATATTATATATGTACATGGGTTGTGTAATGATTCCCGACTTGCGACATTGCTTTCAATGCGCCTATGTCTCTAAGTCGTGCCTCTACACGTGGGAGACATAGCCGCATCGAGGGCGTTTCAACACTCCTGTTGTTCTATGTTGACACGAGAAAAAAAATTGAAAGCAATAAGAGGCAATGCATATCGATCTTCCCCAAAGGTGGGGCGTTTCCTGCCGAATACCATCATGCTTGTTGAGAGAAGCTCCGGTTTGTGAGAAGTATATACCCAAAGCTGCCCCAAATGGGACAAAAAAATTACCACGGCATGTTGATGCCGCTCCATGATAGCATGCCAAGTTTCATGAAATTCAGACGAGTTTTGGATTTACTAGAATTTAAAAATCAGGCATATCAATGTTTTGCTGGTAATCTACGGTGCCCTGGTGTTTCAAATTCATTCCCATTTCTTGCATGGGACCTAAGCATGCACCCAAGGACACAGATTTGATTTCTCAACCAATTTATATGCAATGGAGCATGCGCATGTATCTCAAATTTGAATATTGCACATAAACGCATTGAAAACTCAGATAATGCATAAAAATATCCAAACGAACCCCGAAAAATCACAAAAATTCACACAACACTCCTGTTGTTCTATGTTGACACGAGAAAAAAATTGAAAGGAATAAGAGGCAATGGACATCGTTCTGTCCCCAGAGGTGGGGCATTCTGTACCAAAAACCATCATGCTTCTTGTGAGAAGCTCCGGTTTGTGCGAAGCATATACCCAAAGCTGCCCCAAATGGGACAAAAAAATTCCCACGGCATGTTGATGCCGCTCCATGATAGCATGCCAAGTTACATAAATTTCAGACGAGTTTTGGATTAACTAGAATTTAAAAATCAGGCATCTCAATGTTTTGCTAGCAATCAACGGTGCCATGGTGTTTCAAATTCATTCCCATTTCCTGCATGGGACCTAAGCATGCACCCAAGGACACGGATTTGATTTTTCAACCAATTTATATGCACTGGAGCATGCACATGTAGCTCAAATTTGAATTATGCACATAAATGCATTGAAAACTCGGATAATGCATAAAAATTTCCAAACAAACCTCGAACAATCACAAAAAATCACACAACACTAATGTTGTTCTATGTTGACATGAGAAAAAAATTGAAAGCAATAAGAGGCAATGCATATCGTTCCGTCCCCAAAGGTGGTGCGTTCCCTATCGAAAACCATCACGCTTTTTGTGATAAGCTCCTGTTTCTGATAGACATATACCCAAACCTGCCCCAAATGGGATAAAAAATTTACCATGGCATGTTGATGCCGCTCCATGATAGCATGCCAAGTTTCAAGAATTTCAGACGAGTTTTGGATTTACTAGAATTTAAAAACCAGGTATCTCAATGTTTTGCCGGCAATCAGCGGTGCCCTGGTGTTTCAAATTCATTCCCATTTCTTGCATGGGACCTAAGCATGCACCCAAGGACACAAATTTGATTTTTCAACCAATTTATATGCACTGGAGCATGCGCATGTAGCTCAAATTTGACTTATGCACATAAATGCATTGAAAACTCAGATAATGCATAAAAATGTCCAAACGAACCCCGAAAAATCACAAAAATTCACACAACACTCCTGTTGTTCTATGTTGACACGAGAAAAAAATTGAAAGCAATAAGATGCAATGGATATCGTTCCGTCCCCAATGGTGGGGCGTTCCCTCCCGAAAACCATCATGCTTTTTGTGAGAAGCTCCGGTTTGTGAGAAGCATATACCCAAACCTGCTCCAAATGGGACAAAATTTTTACCATGGCATGTTGATGCCGCTCCATGAAAGCATGCCAAGTTTCATGAATTTCAGACAAGTTTTGATTTACTAGAATTTAAAATTCAGGCATTTCAATGTTTTGCCGACAATCAATGGTGCCCTGGTGTTTCAAATTCATTCCCATTTCTTGCATGCGACCTAAGCATGCACCCAAGGACACAGATTTGATTTCTCAACCAATTTACATGCACTGGAGCATGCGCATGTAGCTCAAATTGAATTATGCACATAAATACATTGAAAACTCAGATAGTGCATAAAAATGTCCAAACGAACCCCGAAAAATCACAAACATTTACACAACACTCCTGTTGTTCTATGTTGACACGAGAAAAAAATTGAAGGCAATAAGAGGCAATGGATATCGTTTTGTCCCCAAAGGTGGGGCGTTTCCTGCCGAAAACCATCATGCTTGTTGAGAGAAGCTCCGGTTTGTGAGAAGTATATACCCAAAGCTGCCCCAAATGGGACAAAAAATTTACCACGGCATGTTGATGCCGCTCCATGATAGCATGCCAAGTTTCATGAAATTCAGACGAGTTTTGGATTTACTAGAATTTAAAAATCAGGCATCTCAATGTTTTGCTGGTAATCAACGGTGCCCTGGTGTTTCAAATTCATTCCCATTTCTTGCATGGGACCTAAGCATGCACCCAAGGACACAAATTTGATTTCTCAACCAATTTATATGCAATGGAGCATGCGCATGTAGCTCAAATTTGAATATTGCACATAAATGCATTGAAAACTCAGATAATGCATAAAAATATCCAAACGAACCCCGAAAAATCACAAAAATTCACACAACACTCCTATTGTTCTATGTTGACACGAGAAAAAAATTGAAAGGAATAAGAGGCAATGGACATCGTTCTGTCCCCAGAGGTGGGGCGTTCCGTACCAAAAACCATCATGCTTCTTGGGAGAAGCTCCGGTTTGTGAGAAGCATATACCCAAACCTGCCCCAAATGGGACAAAAAAATTCCCACGGCATGTTGATGCCGCGCCATGATAGCATGCCAAGTTTCATAAATTTCAGACGAGTTTTGGATTAACTAGAATTTAAAAATCAGGCATCTCAATGTTTTGCCAGCAATCAACAGTGCCATGGTGTTTCAAATTCATTCCCATTTCCTGCATGGGACCTAAGCATGCACCCAAGGACACGGATTTGATTTTTCAACCAATTTATATGCACTGGAGCATGCACATGTAGCTCAAATTTGAATTATGCACATAAATGCATTGAAAACTCGGATAATGCATAAAAATTTCCAAACGAACCTCGAACAATCACAAAAAATCACACAACACTAATGTTGTTCTATGTTGACATGAGAAAAAATTGAAAGCAATAAGAGGCAATGCATATCGTTCCGTCCCCAAAGGTGGGGCGTTCCCTACCGAAAACCATCATGCTTTTTGTGAGAAGCTGCGGTTTCTGACAGACATATACCCAAACCTGCCCCAAATGGGATAAATTTTTTACCATGACATGTTGATGCCGCTCCATGATAGCATGCCAAGTTTCATGGATTTCAGACGAGTTTAAGATTTACTAGAATTTAAAAATCAGGCATCTCAATGTTTTGCCAGCAATCAACAGTGCCCTGGTGTTTCAAATTCATTCCCATTTCTTGCATGGGACCTAAGGATGCACCCAAGGTCACAGATTTGATTTTTCAACCAATTTATATGCACAGGATCGTGCGCATGTAGCTCAAATTTGAATTATGCACATAAATGCATTGAAAACTCACATAATGCATAAAAATGTCCAAACGAACCCCGAAAATCACAAAAATTCACACAACACTCCTGTTGTTCTATGTTGACACGAGAAAAAATTTGAAAGCAATAAGAGGCAATGGAAATCGTTTCGTCCCCAAAGGTGGGGCGTTCCCTACCAAAAACCATTATGCTTGTTGTGAGAAGTTTCGGTTTGTGAGAAGCATATACCCAAACCTGTCCCAAATGGGACAAAAAATTTACCATGGCATGTTGGTGCCCCTCCATGATAGCATGCCAAGTTTCGTGAATCTCACCCGAGTTTTGGATTTACTAGAATTTAAGAACCAGGATCTCAATGTTTTGCCGGTAACCAACGGTGCCCTGGTGTTTCAAATTCATTCCCATTTCTTGCATGCGACCTAAGCATGCAGCCACGAACACAGATTTGTTTTTTCAACCAATTTATATGCATTGGAGCATGCGCATGTAGCTCGAATTGAATTATGCACATAAATGCATTGAAAACTCAGATAGTGCATAAAAATGTCCAAACGAACTTCGAAAAATCACAAAAATTCACACAACACTCCTATTGTCCTATGTTGACACGAGAACAAAATTTGAAAGCAATAAGAGGCAATGGATATCGTTTTGTCCCCAAAGGTGGGGCGTTTCCTGCCGAAAACCATCATGCTTGTTGAGAGAAGCTCCGGTTTGTGAGAAGTATATACCCAAAGCTGCCCCAAATGGGACAAAAAATTTACCACAGCATGTTGATGCCGCTCCATGATAGCATGCCAAGTTTCGTGAAATTCATACGAGTTTTGGATTTACTAGAATTTAAAATTCAGGCATCTCAATGTTTTGCTGGTAATCAACGGTGCCCTGGTGTTTCAAATTCATTCCCAATTCTTGCATGGGACCTAAGCATGCACCCAAGGACACAGATTTGATTTCTCAACCAATTTATATGCAATGGAGCATGCGGATATAGCTCAAATTTGAATATTGCACATAAATGCATTGAAAACTCAGATAATGCATAAGAATATCCAAACGAACCCCGAAAAATCGCAAAAATTCACACAACACTCATGTTGTTCTATGTTGACACGAGAAAAAAATTGAAACGAATAAGAGGCAATGGACATCGTTCTGTCCCCAGAGGTGGGGCGTTCCCTACCAAGAACCATCATGCTTCTTGTGAGAAGCTCCAGTTTGTGAGAAGCATATACCCAAACCTGCCCCAAATGGGACAAAAAATTTCCCACGGCATGTTGAAGCCGCTCCATGATAGCATGCCAAGTTTCATGAATTTCAGACGAGTTTAGGATTTACTAGAATTTAAAAATCAGGCATCTCAATGTTTTGCCAGCAATCAACGGTGCCCTGGTGTTTCAAATTCATTCCCATTTCTTGCATGGGACCTAAGCATGCACCCAAGGTCACGAATTTGATTTTTCAACCAATTTATATGCACTGGATCATGCGCATGTAGCTCAAATTTGAATTATGCACATAAATGCATTGAAAACTCACATAATGCATAAAAATGTCCAAACGAACCCCCAAAATCACAAAAATTTACACAACACTCCTTTTGTTCTATGTTGACACGAGAAAAAATTTGAAAGCAATAAGAGGCAATGGAAATCGTTTCGTCCCCAAAGGTGGGGCGTTCCCTACCAAAAACCATTATGCTTGTTGTGAGCAGTTTCGGTTTGTGAGAAGCATATACCCAAACCTGTCCCAAATGGGACAAAAATTTTACCACGGCATGTTGGTGCCCCTCCATGATAGCATGCCAAGTTTCGTGAATTTCACCCGAGTTTTGGATTTACTAGAATTTAAGAACCAGGCATCTCAATGTTTTGCCGGCAACCAACGGTGCCCTGGTGTTTGAAATTCATTCCCATTTCTTGCAGGATACCTAAGCATGCAGCCAAGGACACATATTTGATTTTTCAACCAATTTATATGCACTGGAGCATGTGCATGTAGCTCAAATTTGAATTATGCACATAAATGCATTGAAAACTCACATAATCCATAAAAATGTCCAAACGAACCTCGAAAAATCACAAAAATTCACACAACACTCCTATTGTCCTATGTTGACACGAGAACAAAATTTGAAAGCAATAAGAGGCAATGGATATAGTTTCATCCCCAAAGGTGGGGCGTTTCCTACCGAAAACCATCATGCTTGTTGTGACAAGCTCCAGTTTGTGAGAAGCATATACCCAAACCTGCCCCAAATGGGACAAAAATTTTACCACAGCATGTTGATGCTGCTCTATGATAGCATGCCAAGTTTCATGAATTTCAGACGAGTTTTGGATTTACTAGAATTTAAAAATCAAGCTTCTCAATGTTTTGCCGGCAATCAACGGTGCCCTAGTGTTTCAAATACTTTCCCATTTCCTGCATGGGACCTAAGCATGCACCCAAGGACACAGATTTGATTTGTCAACCAATTTATATGCACTGGAGAATGCGCATGTAGCTCAAATTTGAATTATGCACAAAAATGCATTGAAAACTCAGATAATGCATAAAAATGTCCAAACGAACCCCAAGAAATCACAAAAATTCACACAACACTCATGTTGTTCTATGTTGACACAAGAAAAAAATGAAAGCAATAAGAGGCAATGGATATCGTTCCGTCCCCAAAGGTGGGGCGTTCCCTCCCGAAAGCCATCATGCTTTTTTTGAGAAGCTCCGGTTTGTGGGAAGCATGTATCCAAACCTGCCCCAAATGGGACAAAAAATTTACCACGGCACGTTGATGCCGCTCCATGGTAGCACGCCAAGTTTCATGAATCTCAGACGAGTTTTGGATTTACTAGAATTTAAAAACCAGGCATCTCAATGTTTTGCCGGCAACGGTGCCCTAGTGTTTGATATTTACTCCCATTTCTTGCATGGGACATAAGCATGCACCCAAGGACACAGATTTGAATTTTCAACCAATTTATATGCACTGGAGCATGCGCATATAGTTCAAATTGAATTATGCACAAAAATGCATTGAAAACTCAGATAATGCATAAAAATGTCCAAACGAACCCCGAAAAATCACAGAAACTCACACAACACTTATGTTGTTCTATGTTGACATGAGAAAAAAAATTGAAAGCAGTAAGAGGCAATGGATATCGTTCCGTCCCCAAAGGTCGGGCGTTCCTTACCGAAAACCATCATGCTTTTTGTGAGAAGCTCCGGTTTGTGAGAAGCATATACCCAAACCTGCTCCAAACGGGACAAAATTTTTACCACGGCATGTTGATGCCGCTCCATGATAGCATGCCAAGTTTCATGAATTTCAGACGAGTTTTTGATTTACTAGAATGTAAAATTCAGGCATTTCAATGTTTTGCCGACAATCAACGGTGCCCTGGTGTTTCAAATGTATTGCCATTTCTTGCATGCGACCTAAGCATGCACCCAAGGACACAGATTTGATTTTTCAACCAATTTATAGGCACTAGAGCATGCGCATGTAGTTCAAATTGAATTATGCACATAAATGCATTGAAAACTCAGATAGTGCATAAAAATGTCCAAACGAACCCCGAAAAATCACAAAAATTCACACAACACTCCTGTTGTTCTATGTTGACACGAGAAAAAAATTGAAAGCATTAAGAGGCAATGGATATCGTTTTGTCCCCAAAGGTGGGGCGTTTCCTGCCGAAAACCATCATGTTTGTTGTGAGAAGCTCTGGATTTTGAGAAGCATATACCCAAACCTGCCCCAAATAGTACAAAATTTTTACCATGGCACTTTGATGCTGCTCCATGATAGCATGCCAAGTTTCATGAATTTAAGACGAGTTTTGGATTTGCTAGAATTTAAAAACCAGGCATCTCAATGTTTTGCCGGCAACGGTGCCCTAGTGTTTGATATTCATTCCCATTTCTTGCATGGGACATAAGCTTGCACCGAAGGACATAGATTTGATTTTTTTTCAACCAATTTATATGCACCGGTGCATGCTCAAGTAGCACAAATTTGAATTATGCACATAAATGCAATGAAAACTCAGATAATGCATAAAAATGTCCAAACGAACCCCGAAAAATCACAAAAAATCACACAACACTCCTCTTGTTCTATGTCGACACGAGAAAAAAAATCAAAACAATAAGAGGCAATGGATATCGTTCCGTCCCCAAAGGTGGGGCGTTCCCTATCGAAAAAACCATCATGCTTGTTGTGAGAAGCTCCGGTTTATGAGAAGCATATACCCAAACATGCCCCAAATGGGACAAAAAATTTACCACAGCATGTTGATGCCGCTCTATGATAGCATGCCAAGTTTTATGAATTTCAGACGAGTTTTGGATTTACTAGAATTTAAAAATCAGGCTTCTCAATGTTTTGCCGGCAATCAACGGTGCCCTAGTGTTTCAAATTCATTCCCATTTCCTGCATGGGACCTAAGCATGCACCCAAGGACACAGATTTGATTTTTCAACCAATTTATATGCACTGGAGCATGCGCATGTAGCCTAAATTTGAATTATGCACAAAAATGCATTGAAAACTCAGATAATGCATAAAAATGTCCAAACGAACCCTGAGAAATCGCAAAAATTCACACAATACTCATGTTGTTCTATGTTGACACTAGAAAAAAATGAAAGCAATAAGAGGCAATGGATATCGTTCCGTCCCCAAAGGTGGGGCGTTCCCTACAGAAAACCATCATGCTTTTTGTGAGAAGCTCCGGTTTGTGAGAAGCATATACCCAAACCTGCCCAAAATGGGACAAAAAATTTACCACGGCATGTTGATGCCGCTCCATGATAGCATGCCAAGTTTCATGAAATTCAGACGAGTTTTGGATTTACTAGAATTTAAAAATCAGGCATCTCAATGTTTTGCTGGTAATCAACGGTGCCCTGGTGTTTCAAATTCATTCCCATTTCTTGCATGGGATATAAGCATGTACCCAAGGACACAGATTTGATTTCTCAACCAATTTATATGCAATGGAGCATGCGCATGTAGCTCAAATTTGAATATTGTACATAAATGCATTGAAAACTCAGATAATGCATAAAAATATCCAAACGAACCCCGAAAAATCACAAAAATTCACACAACACTCCTGTTGTTCTATGTTGACACGAGAAAAAAATTGAAAGGAATAAGAGGCAATGGACATCGCTCTGTCCCCAGAGGTGGGGCGTTCCGTACCGAAAACCATCATGCTTGTTGTGAGAAGCTCCGGTTTGTGCGAAGCATATACCCAAACCTGCCCCAAATGGGACAAAAATTTTACCACGGCATGTTTATGCCGCTCCATGATAGCATGCCAAGTTTCATGAATTTCAGACAAGTTTTTGATTTACTAGAATTTAAAAATCAGGCATTTCAATGTTTTGCCGGCAATCAACGGTGCCTTGGTGTTTCAAATTCATTCCCATTTCTTGCATGGGACCTAAGCATGCACCCAAGGACACAGATTTGATTTTTCAACCAATTTATATGCACTGGAGCATGCGCATGTAGTTCAAATTGAATTATGCACATAAATGCATTGAAAACTCAGATAATGCATAAAAATGTCCAAACGAACCCCAAAAATCACAAAAATTCACACATCACTCCAGTTGTTCTATGTTGACATGAGAAAAAAATTTGATAGAAATAACTGGCAATGTATATCTTTTTGTCCTCGAAGGTGGGGCGCTTCCTGCCGAAAACCATCATGCTTCTTGTGAGAAGCTCCGGTTTGTGAGAAGCATATACCCAAACCTACCACAAATGGGAAAAAAATTACCACGGCATGTTGATGCCGCTCCATGATAGCATGCCAAGTTTCATGAATTTCAGACGAGTTTTGGATTTACTAGAATTTAAAAATCAGGCATCTCAATGTTTTGCAGGTAATCAACGGTGCCATGGTGTTTCAAATTCATTTCCATTTCTTGCATGGGAGCTAAGCATGCACCCAAAGACACACATTTGATTTTTCAACCAATTTATATGCACTGGAGCATGCGCATATAGTTCAAATTGAATTATGCACATAACTGCATTGAAAACTCAGAGAATGCATAAAAATGTCCAAACGAACCCCGAAAAATCAAAAAAATTCACACAACACTCCTGTTGTTCTATGTTGACACGAGAAAAAAAATGAAAGCAATAAGTGGCAATAGATATCGTTCCGTCCCCAAAGGTGGGGCGTTCCCTACCGAAAACCATCATGCTTGTTGTGAGAAGCTCCGGTTTGTGAGAAGCATATACCCATACCTGCCCCAAATAGTACAAAATATTTACCACGGCACGTTGATGCTACTCCATGATAGCATGCCAAGTTTCATGCATTTAAGACGAGTTTTGGATTTACTAGAATTTAAAAGCCAGGCATCTCAATGTTTTGCCGGCAACGGTGCCCTGGTGTTTGGTATTCATTCCCGTTTCTTGCATGGGGCATAAGCATGCACCCAAGGACACAGATTTGATTTTTTTCAACCAATTTATATGCATGGGAGCATGCACATATAGCTCAAATTTGAATTATGCACATAAATGCATTGACAACTCAGATAATGCATAAAAATGTCCAAAGGAACCCCGAAAAATCACAAAAATTCACACAACACTCCTGTTGTTCTATGTTGACACGAGAGAAAAATTCAAAACAATAAGAGGCAATGGGTATCGTCCCGTCCCCAAAGGTGGGGCATTCCCTATCGAGAAACCATCATGCTTGTTGTGACAAGCTCTGGTTTGTGAGAAGCATATACCCAAACCTGCCCCAAATGGGACAAAAATTTACCACGGCATGTTGATGCCGCTCTATGATAGCATGCCAAGTTTCATGAATTTCAGACAAGTTTTGGATTTCCTAGAATTTAAAAACCAGGCATCTCAATGTTTTGCCGACAATCAACGGTGCCCTGGTGTTTGAAATTCATTCCCATTTCTCGCATGGGACCTAAGCATGCACCCAAGGACACAAAAGTGATTTTTCAACCAATTTATATGCACTGGAGCATGCACATATAGTTCAAATTTGAATTATGCACATAAATGCAGTGAAAACTCAGATAAAGCATAAAAATGTCCAAACGAACCCTGAAAAATCACAAGACTTCACACAACACTCCTGTTGTTCTATGTTGACATGAGAACAAAATTTGAAAGCAATAAGAGGCAATGGATATCGTTCCGTCCCCAAAGGTGGGGCCTTCCCTACCGAAAACCATCATGCTTCTTTTGAGAAGCTCCGGTTTGTCAGAAGCATATACCCAAACCTGCCCCAAATGGGACAAAAAATTTACCACGGCATGCTGATGCTGCTCCATGAAAGCATGCCAAGTTCCATGAATTTCAGACGAGTTTTCTATTTACTTGAATTTAAAAACCAGGCATCTCAATGTTTTGCCGGCGACGGTGCCTTGGTGTTTGATATTCATTCCCATTTCTTGCATGGGACATAAGCATGCACCCAAGGACACAGATTTGATTTTTTCAACCAATTTATATGCACGGGAGCATGCACATGTAGATCAATTTTGAATTATGCACATAAATGCATTGAAAACTCAGATATGCATAAAAATGTCCAAACGAACCCCGAAAAATCACAAAAACTCACAGAACACTCATGTTGTTCTATGTTGACATTAGAAAAAAATTTGAAAGCAATAAGTGGCAATGGATATCGTTCCGTCCCCAAAGCTAGGGCGTTCCCTACAGAAAACCATCATGCTTTTTGTGAGAAGCTCCGGTTTGTGAGAAGCATATACCCAAACCTGCCCCAAATGGGACAAAAATTTTATCACAGCATGTTGATGCCGCTCCATGATAACGAGTTTTTGATAATTACTAGAATTTAAAAATCAGGAATTTCAATGTTTTGCCGGCAATCAACGGTGCCCTGGTATTTCAAATTCATTCCCATTTCTTGGATGGGACATAAGCATGCACCCAAGGACACAGATTTATTTTTCAACCAATTTATATGCACTGGAGCATGCGCATGTAGTTCGAATTGAATTATGCACATAAATGCATTGAAAACTCAGATAATGCATAAAAATGTCCAAACGAACCCCGAAAAATCACAAAAATTCACACAGCACTCGTGTTGTACTATGTTGACACGAGAAAAAAAATGAAAGCAATAAGAGGCAATAGATCTCGTTCCGTTCCCAAAGCTGGGGCGTTCCCTACCGAAAACCATCATGCTTGTTGTGAGATGCTCTAGTATGTGAGAAGCATATACCCAAACATGCCCCAAATGGGACAAAAAATTACGACGGCATGCTTGTTGTGAGATGCTCTAGTATAAGAGGCAATGGATTTACTTGAATTTAAAAATCAGGCATCTCAATGTTTTGCCGGCAATCAACGGTGCCCTGGTGTTTCAATTTCATTCCCATTTCCTGCATGGGACCAAAGCATGCACCCAAGGACACGGATTTGATTTTTCAACCAATTTATATGCACTGGAGCATCACATGTAGCTCAAATTTGAATTAAGAACATAAATGCATTGAAAACTCAGATAATGCATAAAAATGTCCAAACGAACCCCGAAAAATCACAAAAACTCACACAACACTCATGGTGTTCTATGTTGACATGAGAAAAAAATTTGAACGCAATAAGAGGCAATGGATATCGTTCTGTCACTAAAGGTGGGGCGTTCCCTACCGAAAACCATCATGCTTGTTGTGAGAAGCTCTAGTTCTTGAGAAACATATACCCAAACCTGCCCCAAATAGGACAAAAATTTTACCACGGCATGTTGATGCCGCTCCATGATAGCATGCCAAGTTTCTTGAATTTCAAACGAGTTTTGGATTTACTAGAATTTAAAAAGCGGGCATCTCAATGTTTTGTCGGCAATCAACGGTGCTCCGGTGTATCAAATTCATTCCCATTTCTTGCATGGGGCCTAAGCATGCACCCAAGAACACAGATTTGGTTTTCAACCAATTTATATGCACTGGATCATGCGCATGTAGCTCAAATTTGAATTATGCACATATATACAATGAAAACTCACATAAGGCATAAAAATGTCCAAACGAACCCTGAAAAATCACAAAAATTCACACAACACTCCTGTTGTTCTATGTTGACACGAGAAAAACAATTGAAAGCAATAAGAGGCAATGGATATCGTTTCATCCCCAAAGGTGGGGCATTCCCTACCAAAAACCATTATGCTTGTTGTGAGAAGTTCTGGTTTGTGAGAAACATATATCCAAACGTGCCCCAAATGGGACAAAAGTTTTACCACGGCATGTTGGTGCCGCTCCATGATAGCATGCCAAGTTTCATGAATTTCAGATGAGTTTTGGATTTACTAGAATTTAAAAACCAGGCATCTCAATGTTTTGCCTTCAATCAACGGTGCCCTGGTGTTTGAAATTCATTCCGATTTCTTGCATGAGACCTAAGCATGCACCCAAGGACACATATTTTATTTTCAACCAATTTATATGCACTGGAGCATGCGCATGTAGCTCAAATTTGAATTATGCACATAAATGCATTGAAAACTCACATAATGCATAAAAATGTTCAAACAAACCCTGAAAAATCACAAAAATTCACACAACACTCCTATTGTTCTCTGTTGACACGAGAACAAAATTTGAAAGCAATAAGAGGCAATGGATATAGTTCCGTCCCAAAAGGTGGGGCGTTCCCTACCGAAAACCATCATGCTTGTTGTGACAAGCTTCGGTTTGTGAGAAGCATATACCCAAACCTGCCCCAAATGGGACAAAAACTTTACCACAGCATGTTGATGCCGCTCCATGATAGCATGCCAAGTTTCATGAATTTCAGACGAGTTTTGGATTTAATAAAATTTAAAAATCAGGCTTCTCAATGTTTTGCCGGCAATCAACGGTGCCCTGGTGTTTCAAATTCATTCCCATTTCCTGCATGGGACCTAAGCATGCACCCAAGGATACACATTTGATTTTCAACCAATTTATATGCACTAGAGCATGCACATGTAGCTCAAATTTGAATTATGCACATAAATGCATTGAAAACACAAATAATGCATAAAAATGTCCAAACGAACACCGAAAAATCACAAAAATTCACAAAACACTCCTGTTGTTCTATGTTGACACGAGAAAAAATGAAAGCAATAAGAGGCAATCGATATCGTTCCGTCCCCAAAGGTGGGGCGTTCCCTACCGAAAACCATCATGCTTGTTGTGAGAAGCTCCAGTTTGTGAGAAGCATATACCCAAACCTGCCCCAAATGGGACAAAAATTTTACCACAGCATGTTGATGTCGCTCCATGATAGCATGCCAAGTTTCACGAATTTCAGACGAGTTTTGGATTTACTAGAACTTAAAAACCACGCTTCTCAATGTTTTGCCGGCAATCAACGGTGCCCTGGTGTTTGATATTCATTCCCATTTCTTGCACGGGACATAAGCTTGCACCCAAGGACACGAATTTGATTTTTTCAACCAATTTATCTGCACTAGACCATGCGCATGTAGCTCAAATTGTAATTATGCACATAAATGCATTGAAAACTCAGATAATGCGTAAAAATGTCCAAACGAACCCCGAAAAATCACAAAAATTCACACAACACTCCTGTTGTTCTATGTTGACACGAGAAAAAAAATTGAAAGCAATAAGAGGCAATGGATATTGTTTCGTCCCCAAAGGTGGGGCGTTCGCTACCGAGAAACCATCATGCTTGTTGTGAAAAGCTCTGGTTTGTGAGAAGCATATACCCAAACCTGCCCCAAATGGGATAAAAAATTTACCACAGCATGTTGATGCTGCTCCATGATACCATGCCAAGTTTCATGAATTTCAGACGAGTTTTGGATTTACTAGAATTTAAAAACCAGGTATCTCAATGTTTTGCCGGCAATCAACGGTGCCCTCGTGCTTCAAATTCATTCCCATTTCTTGCATGGGACCTAAGCATGCACCCAAGGACACAGATTTGATTTTTCAACCAATTTATATGCACTGGAGCATGCGCATGTATCTCAAATTTGAATTATGCACATAAATGCATTGAAAACTCAGATAATGCATAAAAATGTCCAAACGAACCCCGAAAAATCACAAAAATTCACACAACCTCCTGTTGTTCTATGTTGACACGAGAAAAAAATTGAAAGCAATAAGAGGCAATGGATATCGTTCCGTCCCCAAAGGTAGGGCGTTCCCTACCAAAAACCATCATGTTTGTTGTGAGAATCTCCCGTTTGTGAGAAGCATATATCCAGACCTACCCCAAATGGGACAAACATTTTACCACAGCATGTTGATGCCGCTCCATGATAACATGCCAAGTTTCATGAATTTCAGACAAGCTTTGGATTTACTAGAATTCAAATACCAGGCATCTCAATGTTTTGCCGACAATCAACGGTGCCCTGGTGTTTGAAATTCATTCCCATTTCTTGCATGGGACCTAAGCATGCACTAAAGGACACAAATTTGATTTTTCAGCCAATTTATATGCAATGGAGCATGCGCATGTAGCTCATTGAATTATGCACATAAATGCATAGAAAACTTAGATGATGCATAAAAATGTCCAAACGAACCCCGAAAAATCACAAAAATTCACACAACACTCCTGTTGTATTATGTTGACACGAGAAAAAAATTGAAAGGAATAAGAGGCAATGGACATCGTTCCATCCCCAAAGGTGGGGCATTCCCTACCGAAAATCATCATGCTTGTTGTGAAAAGCTCCGGTTTGTGAGAAGCATATACCCAAACCTGCCCCAGATGGGACAAAAAATTTACCACGACATGTTGATGCCGCTCCATGATAGCATGCCAAGTTTCATGAATTTCAGACGAGTTTTTGATTTACTAGAATTTAAAAATAAGGCATTTCAATGTTTTGCCGGCAATCAATGGTGCCCTGGTGTTTCAAATTCATTCCCATTTCTTGCATGGGACCAAAGCATGCACCCAAGGCCACAGATTTGATTTTTCAACCAATTTATATGCACTGGAGCATGCATATGTAGTTAAAATTGAATTATGCACATAAATGCATTGAAAACCCAGATAATGCATAAAAATGTCCAAACGAACCCTGAAAAATCACAAAAATTCACACAACACTCCTGTTGTTCTATGTTGACACGAGAAAAAAATTGAAAGCAATAAGAGGCAATGGATATCGTTTTGTCCCCAAAGGTGGGGCGTTTCCTGCCAAAAAGCATCATGCTTGTTGTGAGAAGCTCTGGTTTGTGAGAAGCATATACCCAAACCTGCCCCAAATGGGACAAAAAATTTACCACGGCATGTTGATGCGTCTCCATGATAGCATGCCAAGTTTCATTAATTTCAGACGAGTTTTGGATTCATTAGAATTTAAAAATCAGGCATCTCAATGTTTTGTTGGTAATCAACGGTGCCCTGGTGTTTCAAATTCATTCCCATTTCTTGCATGGGACCTAAGCATGCACCCAAGGACACAGATTTGATTTTTCAACCAATTTATATGCACTGGAGCATGCGCATGTAGTTCAAATTGAATTAGGCACATAAATGCATTAAAAACTCAGATAATGCATTAAAATGTCCAAACGAACCCCAAAAAATCACAAAAATTCACACAAAACTCCTGTTGTTCTATGTTGACACAAGAAAAGAAATTCAAAACAATATGAGGCAATGGATATCGTTCCGTCCCCAAAGGTGGGGCGTTCCCTACCGAGAAACCATCATGCTTGTTGTGAGAAGCTCCGGTTTGTGAGAAGCATATACCCAAACCTACCCCAAATGGGACAAAAAATTTACCACGGGATGTTGATGCCGATCCATGATAGCATGCCAAGTTTCATGAATTTCAGACGAGTTTCGTATTTACTAGAGTTTAAAAATCAGGCATTTCAATGTTTTGCCGGCAATCAACGGTGCCCTGGTGTTTCAAATTCATTCCCATTTCTTGCATGGGACATAAGCATGCACCCAATGACATAGATTTGATTTTTCAATCAATTTATATGGATTGGAGCATGCGCATGTAGTTAAAATTGAATTATGCACATAAATGCATTGAAAACTCGGATGATGCATACAAATGTCCAAACGAACCCTGAAAAATCACAAAAATTCACACAACACTCTTGTTGTTCTATGTTGACATGAGAAAAAAAATTGAAAGCAATAAGAGGCTATGAATATCGTTTTGTCCCCAAAGGTGGGGCGTTTCCTGCCGAAAACCTTCATGTGTGTTCTGAGAAGCTCCGGTTTGTGAGAAGCATATACCCAAACCTGCCCCAAATGGGACAAAAAATTTACCACGGCGTGTTGATGCCGCTCCATAATAGCATGCCAAGTTTCATGAATTTTAGACGAGTTTTGGATTTACTGGAATTTAAAAACCAGGCACCTCAATGTTTGCGGCCGAGTGATGCTGACAGGGTGTTTGACATTCATTCCCATTTCTTGCATGAGACCTAAGCATGCACCCAAGGACAAAGATTTGATTTTTCAACCAATTTATATGCACTGGAGCATGTGCATGTTGTTCAAATTTGAATTATGCATATAAATGCATTGAAAACTCACTTAATGCATAAAAATGTCCAAACAAACCTTGAATAATTCCAATTTTTTTGACGACACACCTATAGTTGCATGTTCACTGCAGATAAAAGTTCTAGCAATTGAAACACCGTCCATGGCCGCTGTGACCCCATTATGTAATTCAAATTAAGTCAAAAATCAAGTAGATCCCACATAGTTTATTATAACTAACCGTGTGAGATGCAGCACAAAATATCTTCGGACCGTGTCTGAATAAGGGACCATGTCTGATGACACTTTGCGCGCCAGTTTTTTGGCTGAAGCAATTCCAAATTTTCGGCTTTCGCGGAAATATCTACCTCCCCGCCCCCTCCCCCTTACCAATAGCCACATTTCCCCTATTTCCGCCTTCTTTTCCAAGTCGAAACCTTCACTCCTTTCTTGCAGCACCGCCGCCTCCTCGCCAGCGATCCTCCTTCATGCTGCTCGGCCTTGCCTATCCAGGTAGGTAATCCACACCCGACCCCCATCCTCCTCCTCCTTCCACATCCCACATGCCCCGACCGCCGGCGCGAGCGCGACACCTTCCACCCAAATAACCGACCCCTCCACCAAATAAGCGCCGGCCTAAGCCATGGTGCATGAAGTATAGCCAGGACCTCAAGGAGCATCTGGCAGCAGTGAAGCAAATTGCGGCCGCATGCACGGATGAGGTCGCGATGGCTGCCATTCGTGCCGACCCCCAAATCTTGGAGGAGCACCTTGCCGTCGAGGCCACCATTGACGCCTCACGCACCGACGCCGCGACAAGGCTGGCTGCTTTAAACGACACATCATGGCATTTTCTCGAGACCACCGTCGGTGCCTTCGAAAAAGACTACGAGGTGTTTTCTCAGCGTGCACGTGCTTACCTCATCTCGAGAGCCAGCAGGTTGGTGCCCGGAGTGGCTCAGGCAACTCACCACTACAATGAGGGCACCCACGATGCGGAGGCCTCTGTAACACCCCGGATGTAACTTACCCAATTTGTACTCCAACTCTTGCCGTTTCCGGTGTTAAGTTATTTTATTTTCTCGGGTTTGGGTCTTTTTCTCCGTGTGTTGTTTTTGTGGTCATGCATCTCATATCATGTCATCATGTGCATTGCATTTGCATACGTGTTCATCTCATGCATTCGAGCATTTTCCCCGTAGTCCGTTTTGCATTCCGGCGCTTCGTTCTCCTCCGGTGGTCATTTCTACCTTTCTTTCGTGTGTGGGGATTAAACAATTCCGGATTGGACCGAGTCTTGCCAAGCGGCCTTGGTTCACTACCGGTAGACCGCCTGTCAAGTTTCGTACCATTTGGACTTCGTTTGATACTCCAACGGTTAACCGAGGGACCGAAAAGGCCTCGTGTGTGTTGCAGCCCAACACCCCTCCAATTTGGCCCAAACCCCACCTAAACCTTCTCCATCATCTAGAGTGTTCGATCACGATCGCGTGGCCAAAAACCGCACCTCATTTGGACTCTCCTAGCTCCTCTTATGCCTATTTAAAGACCCCTCCGTTTTCTTCTTCTCCCCCTCCCCAAACCCTAGATCTGTCACCTCGCGCGCCGCCGAACACTTTCCCCGCCGACGGACACGTCCGACCTGTCTCCGCCGCCAGCACGTGGCATCACGCCATTGGTCCGCGCCGCCGCCCCACTTCATCGCCGCCGCCGGCCCGGGAGGCCCAGATCGGGCCCCCGAGGCCCGTTCGTCGTCCCGCCTCCACTCACCCGAGGACGCCGCCACCCTCCTCGCAGCCGGCCACCCGAGGCCATCGGCGCCGCCGCTCGCCATCGATGCCGGCCGGCGCCTCGCGCCGCGACCCCGCCGTCCCCGGTGCTTGCCGCCCCGCCGCCCGGTGCTCGCCGCCGAGCGCCGCCACCGTCGTCCGCCGCCTCCTCGATGTCCGGCCACTCCGGCGACCTCCTCCGACGTCATCCCCGCCGTCAGTGAACAGTGCACCGGCGATGATCCTCGTTTTGTGTGCCCGGGTCAAACCCTAGATCCGGAGGTTAAAATTCGTGTAAGTCCCAAAATCCCAGATCCATGTGCTCCCGTTCTTCGTGCCGACTTTGCATCCGTGGCTCCGATTCATGCATATAGCATATCAAATTGTTCGTCTCAGAGAGTACATCATTTCATTCCATTGCATCAGTTTCATTTGAGTTCATCTTGATGCCCGAAATGCTGTTAGAAGGAGGCTACTTGAGATAATTGTCAGATCTGCTACTCCATTTAGACTTTTGTCATTTTTGCCATGATTATTGTGTGCATGATATGCCCTGATGCTCTACACATGTTTTGTTAAGGGTTTTGTCATCTTTCCAGCGGTGCAACACATGTATTTTTGTGATGTGTGTGGTGACTAGCACAAGCTTGCAAAGTGAGGCACTTGGTAATTCTGTTTTCAGGGACTTAGCATTTCCACTAAGTCCGTGAGCTGTTTAGTTCATGATGCCATATGTTCATGTTGTTTCCTAGTGATCCGAGCCTCTTTTGAGGATGATCAGTAAGGATGTTTTGTTAATCTTGTAGTGCTCTATCCATCCATGTCTTTTTTTGCAATTATGGAGCACCCTAGCTTGAGTCAATCGAGCTCTACTTTCTTCGTGAATCCGGGCAGATTGTCAACTTGTTTGCAATTTTGCCGATGATGTTATAGTTGATCTGTGCATGCCATGTTATTGTTCTTGCCATGTCTAGCTTGCTTTTTGTGTATTCTTGATGGGTGTATGCTTAGATTATCATGACATGCTCCGTAGTGAGTGCATCGAGCTCGTAAACATGCCTACTTGAGTTATGTTTCAGCATGTGCCAGTTTTCACCAAGTCTGAAAACTGATTATGTTTTTGCTATGTTCACATGCTTGCAAATGTATTTTCTGATCCCTTTTGGCTCAAGGTCACTACGGGACTTTTGTTAAGCTATTTGAGTAGCTCCATGCAATGTCTTACTTTTTCATGTTCAGGTCCTGTAGCATATAGTTTTGTTGCTCCGAAGAGGGCTACCTGATCTGAAATTCCAGACAAGTGTTAATTTCACTAAGTCTGAGATCTGTTTGCCATATGCTTTTGTGCCATGCTTGTTTGAACCTGTTAATGGATGAATTGGCCGTAGATCAGTGCTAGACTTTTGTTAAGCATCTTGAATGCATCCCTGCCATGTATTTTGTTGCCATGTTTGGGTGTTGTAGCATGTTCATCTCATTGCATTTAGATGACTACTTGATGTAAATCGCAGATCATGGTCATATTTGAATTGCTTGCCATTTCCAAACCGTAACTCCGATTCCGGTGATCTTTATATCGTTTTCAAGCGATTTCAACTCATCTTTCCAGTGGCACACTTGGTTTTCCAAGTTGAGGCCAGGTTCATGCGTTCTTTGTCAAATCTTGCATATGCATCCTGCATCGCATCCCGCATAGCATACCATGTTTGCATCATATTGCTTGATCCTTGCACGTGGTTGATTGTGTTCCGTTTGTTTGTTGTCTTGTTTGGGTAGAGCCGGGAGACGAGTTCGCTAATGAGGAGCCCGTTGAGTTTTCTTTCGAGGATCCAGTCAACTCTGATAACTTTGCAGGCAAGATGATCATACCCTCGAAATCACTACTATCTTGTGTTTGCTAGATGCTCGCTCTTTTGCTATGCCAATGCTACGATGCCTACCACTTGCTTTCAGGCCTCCCAAATTGCCATGTTCAGCCTCTAACCCACCATTGTCCTAACAAACCGTTGATTGGCTATGTTACCGCTTTGCTTAGCCCCTCTTATAGCGTTGCTAGTTGCAGGTGAAGATTGGAGACCGTTCCTTGTTGGAACATTTATTTACTTGTTGGGATATCATTATATTGCCATGTTATCTTAACGCATCTATATACTTGGTAAAGGGTGGAAGGCTTGGCCTCTCGCCTAGTGTTTTGTTCCACTCTTGCCACCCTAGTTTCCGTCATATCGGTGTTATGTTCCCGGATTTTGCGTTCCTTATGCGGTTGGGTTATAATGGGAACCCCTTGATAGTTCGTCTTGATTAAAGCTTTTCCAGCAATGCCCAACCTTGGTTTTACCATTCGCCACCTAGCCTCTTTTCCCTTGGGTTTCCAGAGCCCGAGGGTCATCTTATTTTAAACCCCCTCGGGCCAGTGCTCCTCTGAGTGTTGGTCCAAACAGAGCCACTTGTAGTGCCACCTCGGGGCAACTCGAGGGTTGGTTTTAGTTGTACGTAGTGTTCATCTGAGTGTGCCCTGAGAACGAGATATGTGCAGCTCCGATCGGGATTTGTCAGCACATTCGGGCGGTGTTGCTGGTCTAGTTTTAACCTGTCGAAGTGTCTTGAAGAACCGAGATATCGAGTCTGATCGGAACGTCTCGGGAGGAGGTCTATTCCTTCGTTGATAGTGAGAGCTTGTCATGGGCTAAGTTGGGACTCCCCTGCAGGGATTTGAACTTTTGAAAGCCGTGCCCGCGGTTATGGGCAGATGGGAATTTGTTAATGTCCGGTTGTAGATAACTCAAACCTTAACTTAATTAAAACGAATCAACAGTGTGCGTTACCGTGATGGCCTCTTCTCGGCGGAGTCCGGGAAGTGGACACGGTGTTGGAGTAATGTTTGCCGTAGGATTGCCCTCTTTAGTTATGCGTTCGCGCTTTGCCTTTCTCTTCTTGCTCTCTTTTGCGAATAGGTTAGCCACCATATATGCTAGTCGCTTGCTGCAGCTCCACATGTATTTACCTTGCCTTACCTATTAAGCTTAAATAGTCTTGATCGCGAGGGTGCGAGATTGCTGAGTCCCTGTGGCTCACAGATTACTATTACACCACATGTAGGGCCTGATGATACAGCTCCAGATGGCGCGCTTGAGCTCAAGTGGGAGTTCGACAAGGACTCTCAGCGATACTATGTTTCTTTTCCTGATGATCAGTAGTGATGCCTAGTTGGGGTGATCGGGACCGTGTCGCATGTTGGGTTGTCTTTTATTTTGGCGCCGTAGTCGGGCCATGAGTGTTTGAATGATGTAATTCTATTTATGTACTTGATTGACATGGCGAGTATAAGCCAACTATGTTATCTCCCCTTTTATTAATTATATTACATGGGATGTTTGTGAAGATTGCCTAACTTGCGACATATGCCTTCAATGCGATTATGCCTCTAAGTCGTGCCTCGACACGTGGGAGATATAGTCGCATCGAGGGTGTTATAAGTTGGTAATCAGAGCCTTCCCCGACCTTAGGAGCCCCCACTGATTGATCGTTTTTAGCTGTCGAGTTGTGTCTAGAAAAATGTTTTGAGTCATCTAGGAATTATATATCAGAGAGCTTAGGAATTCTTTTTATTTCCCAGTCTCCTCATCGCTCTGGTAAGGCATCCTGACATAGAGTTTTGACTCTTCTCTTCTCAAATTTCACTAAAAAAAATTTAGGATCGCGCGAGTATCTTGGAATCGTTCCGATGGTTTTATGACGAGAACATTGTCTTGGTGCCTCCTGTCAGGGGTTTTGTGGAAGTGTCCCAGGGAGTTGAGCTTTGAGGTGTTGTCGTCATAATTTTATCGTTGCAGTTCTGGAATACCTGAGTTTAGTACGCCGACATAAAAAATCTCTTTTATGCAGTTCGTTGGTGAGATAACCTCGACGCCACCCAGTACTGGGGCGAGAGTTTGGGAGTATTGCCATAACTTGTATAACGGATGCTTTTCGAAGGTTGGGGTAGATGGTTTCCAAAGTTTTTCTTGGTTATGTGTTGAAGGATGGATACAGCTGGATGTAGGATTTGCTAGAATTGGGTGAGATATTATGCTTCCCCTGTATCCCCAACACTTGATTGCATAACCAGAAAGGTTCGGGAGTTTCATAGGTGGGAATTCTTGTAGCTCTAGTTCTTCTTCCACGGATATTGGTTTGAGATTGGGATTTCTTACCAATTATTCATTCTTGATCCGTACCTTGTTGATTTATTTCTCTACCTTAATTCTATGTAGCTTCTCAATTTATGGATATGTGACCATTTCAAGAGGAATGCATTCATTTATTTTGTTCGGATGTGAAGACTTTATGTTGCAATTTTCATTCCGTTGGTTTCAGCTTCATTTTATCTGTCTATGTGCTAACGGTGGTCAACCTCTTCAGGATGGCTCCCGCTAAGAGCACCAGTCAGAATCAGAATCAAGATCCGCCACCACCTCCACCTCCTCCGGAGGCATGGCAAGTTGTGATGGCCGCAACCAATGCAAACACGCAGTTGATCACTGCTCCAGTTCTGACTCCGCCTGATGAATCCAAGCCGTATGAGGTCTTTTGTGATGCCTCTCTCCAAGGTCTCGGTGCAGTATTGATGCAAGAGAAGAAAGTTGTTGCTTATACCTCTCGCCAGTTGAAGCCCAATGAGAAGAACTACCCCACTCATGATCTCGAGTTGGCGGCAGTTGTGCATGCTCTTTTGACTTGGAGACATCTCTTATTGGGAAGAAAAGTTGACATTTTCACTGATCACAAGAGTCTCAAGTACATCTTCACTCAGCCTAATCTCAACCTCAAGCAGACTCGATGGGTCGAAATGATTCAAGAGTATAATCCGAGTATCGAGTATACTCCAGGCAAGGCCAATGTGATTGTTGACGCATTGAGCAGAAAGGCTTATTGCAACAGTCTGATTCTCAAGCCTTATCAACCCGAGCTTTGTGAAGCTTTCCGCAAACTTAATCTGCAAGTTGTTCCTCAAGGTTTCCTCGCCAACCTTCAAGTCTCTCCTACATTAGAAGACCAGATTCGCCAAGCCCAGCTTCTTGATGCTATGGTGAAAAAGGTGAAGATTGGGATTGCCAAGAGTCAACCCAAGTACAAGTGCTACCGCCTTGATGACAAGGATACTCTCTTCTTCGAGGATTGTATTGTTGTGCCCAAAGGTGAACTTCGTAAAGTGATCATGAACGAGGCTCACAATTCTCTCCTCTCCATCCACCCTGGGAGCACGAAGATGTATCAGGACCTCAAGCAGGCTTATTGGTGGACTCGAATGAAGCGCGAGATTGCTCAATTCGTGAATGAATGTGATGTCTGCAGAAGAGTGAAGGCAGAACACCAAAGGCCAGCGGGTCTCCTCCAACCTCTTGCCATTCTAGAATGGAAGTTTGACCACATTGAGATGGACTTCGTGACTGGGTTTCCAAAGTCCAAACGTGGCAATGATGCTATATTCGTTGTCATCGACAAACTCACTAAAGTGGCTCACTTTCTGCCTATCAAAGAGTCGATCACTGCAGCTCAATTGGCGGAACTCTATACCTCTCGGATTGTCTCTCTGCACGGTATTCCTCAAGTGATCTCTTCAGACCATGGCAGCATCTTTACCTCCAAGTTTTGGGATTCTTTTCAGAAGGCCATGGGCACCAGCATTCGCTTCAGTACAGCTTTCCATCCTCAAACTAGCGGTCAAGTCGAGCGTGTCAACCAGATTCTTGAAGATATGCTCAGGGCTTGTGTGATCTCCTTCGGCATGAAGTGAGAGGATTGTCTTCCTTATGCTGAATTCTCCTACAACAACAGTTTTCAAGCAAGTTCGGGCAAGGCCCCATTTGAAATTCTGTATGGCAGGAAGTGCCGTACCGCTCTCAACTGGTCTGAAACCGGTGAACATCAGCTTTTGGGAAATGACTTAATCACAGAGGCAGAAGAAATGTGCAAAGTCATCCGAGATAACCTCAAAGCAGCCCAATCCCGTCAGAAGACCTACTATGATAGTAAGCACCATGATTTGGCTTTCGAGATCAGAGATCATGTTTACCTTCGCGTCTCTCCTATGAAAGGTACTCGTCGCTTCGGTATCAAAGGGAAGCTTGCCCCCAGATATGTGGGACCTTTCAAGATTGCCAGCAAGAGAGGCGACCTCGCCTATCAACTCGAGCTTCCTTCAAACTTTGCAAATGTTCATGATTTGTTCCATGTCTCTCAGCTCTGAAAGTGCTTCAAGACTCCTGATCGCACCGTCAACTTCGAGGACATTGAGCTCCAAGAAGATCTCTCCTATCGTGAGCACCCCATTGCTATCCTTGAAGAGACTGAACGCAAGACTCACAACAAGTCGATCAAGTTCCTCAAAGTCAAGTGGTCACACCATTCCGACCGTGAAGCTACCTGGGAACGCGAGGATCACCTCCGTTCTGAGTACCCGGTGTTCTTTCAGTCCTAGATCTTGGGACGAGATCCTTTCGTAGTGGTGGAGTGTTGTAACACCCCGGATGTAACTTACCCAATTTGTACTCCAACTCTTGCCGTTTCCGGCATTAAGTTATTTTATTTTCTCGGGTTCGGGTCTTTTTCTCCGTGTGTTGTTTTCGTGGTCATGCATCTCATATCATGTCATCATGTGCATTGCATTTGCATACGTGTTCATCTCATGCATTCGAGCATTTTCCCCATTGTCCGTTTTGCATTCCGGCGCTTCGTTCTCCTCCGGTGATCATTTCTACCTTTCTTTCGTGTGTGGGGATTAAATATTTCCGGATTGGACCGAGTCTTGCCAAGCAGCCTTGGTTTACTACCAGTAGACCGCCTGTCAAGTTTCGTACCATTTGGACTTCGTTTGATACTCCAACGGTTAACCGAGGGACCGAAAAGGCCTCGTGTGTGTTGCAGCCCAACACCCCTCCAATTTGGCCCAAAACCCACCTAAACTTGCTCCATCACCTAGAGCGTTCGATCACGATCGCGTGGCCGAAAACCGCACCTCATTTGGACTCTCCTAGCTCCTCCTATGCCTATTTAAAGACCCCTCCGTTTTCTTCTTCTGCCCCCCCCCCCCCCGAAACCCTAGATCAGTCACCTCGCGCGCCGCCGGACACTTTCCCCGCTGACGGACACGTCCGACCTGTCTCCGCCGCCGCCACGTAGGATCACGCCATTGGTCCGCGCCGCCGCCCCACTTCGTCGCCGCCGCCGGCCCGGGAGGCCCAGATCGGGCCCCCGAGGCTCGTTCGTCGCCCCGCTTCCACTCGCCCAAGGGCGCCGCCACCCTCCTCGCAGCCGGCCACCCGAGGCCATCGGCGCCGCCGCTAGCCATCGACGCCGGCCGACGCCTCGCGCCGTGACCCTGCCGTCCCCGGTGCTCGCCGCCCCGCCGCCGAGCGCCGCCACCGTCGTCCGCCGCCTCCTCGACGTCCGGCCATTCCGGCGACCTCCTCCGGCGTCATCCCCACCATCGGTGAACAGTACCCCAGCGACGATCCTCGTTTTGCGTGCCCGGGTCAAACCCTAGATCCGGAGGTTAAAATTCGTCTAAGTTGCAAAATCCCAGATCCATGTGCTCGCGTTCTTCGTGCCGTAACTTTGGATCCGTGGCTCCGATTCATGCATATAGCATATCAATTTGTTCGTCTCGGAGAGTACATCATTTCATTCCATTGCATCATTTTCATTTGCGTTCATCTTGATGCCCGAAATGCTGTTAGAAGGAGGCTACTTGAGATAATTGTCACATCTGCTACTCCATTTAGACTTTTGTCATTTTTGCCATGATTATTGTGTGCATGATATGCCCTGATGCTCTACACATGTTTTTTTAAGGGTTTTGTCATCTTTCCAGAGGTGCAACCCATGTATTTTTGTGATGTGTGTGGTGACTAGCACAAGCTTGCGAAGTGAGGCACTTGGTAATTCTGTTTTCAGGGACTTAGCATTTCCACTAAGTCCTTGAGCTGTTTAGTTCATGATGCCATATGTTCATGTTGTTTCCTAGTGATCCGTGCCTCTTTTGAGGATGATTAGTAAGGATGTTTTGTTAATCTTGTAGTGCTCTATCCATCCATGTCTTTGTTTGCAATTATGGAGCACCCTAGCTTGAGTCAATCGAGCTCTACTTTTGCTACTTCGTGAATCCGGGCAGATTGTCAACTTGTTTGCAATTTTGCCGATGATGTTATAGTTGATCCGTGCATGACATGTTATTGTTCTTGCCATGTCTAGCTTGCTTTTTGCGTATTCTTGATGGGTGTATGCTTAGCTTATCATGACATGCTCCGTAGTGAGTGCATCGAGCTCGTAAACATGCCTACTTGAGTTATGTTTCAGCATGTGCCAGTTTTCACCAAGTCTGAAAACTGATTATGTTTTTGCTATGTTCACATGCTTGCAAATGTATTTTCTGATCCCTTTTGGCTCAAGGTCACTAAGGGACTTTTGTTAAGCTATTTGAGTAGCTCCATGCCATGTCTTACTTTGTCATGTTCGGGTCCTGTAGCATATAGTTTTGTTGCTCCGAAGAGGGCTACCTGATCTGAAATTCCAGACAAGTGTTAATTTCACTAAGTCTGAGATCTGTTTGCCATATGCTTTTTTGCCATGCTTGTTTGAACCTGTTAATGGATGAATTGGCCGTAGCTCAGTGCTAGACTTTTGTTAAGCATCTTGAATGCATCCCTGCCATGTATTTTGTTGCCATGTTTGGGTGCTGTAGCTTGTTCATCTCATTGCATTTAGATGACTACTTGCTGTAAATCGCAGATCGTGGTCATATTTGAATTGCTTGCCATTTCCAAACCGTAACTCCGATTCCGGTGATCTTTATATCGTTTTCAAGCGATTTCAATTCATCTTTCTAGTGGAACACTTGGTTTTCCAAGTTGAGGCCAGGTTCATGCATTCTTTATCAAATCTTGCATATGCATCCCGCATCGCATCCCGCATAGCATACCATGTTTGCATCATATTGCTTGATCCTTGCACGTGCTTGATTGTGTTCCGTTTGTTTGTTGTCTTGTTTGGGTAGAGCCGGGAGAGGAGTTCACTAACGAGGAGCCCGTTGATTTTGCTTTCGAGGATCCAGTCAACTTTGACAACTTTGCAGGCAAGATGATCATACCCTCGAAATCACTACTATCTTTGCTTTGCTAGATGCTCGCTCTTTTGCTATGCCAATGCTACGATGCCTATCACTTGCTTTCAAGCCTCCCAAATTTCCATGTTCAGCCTCTAACCCACCATTGTACTAACAAACCGTTGATTGGCTATGTTACCGCTTTGCTCAGCCCCTCTTATAGCGTTGCTAGTTGCAGGTGAAGATTGGAGACCGTTCCTTGTTGGAACATTTATTTACTTGTTGGGATATCATTATATTGACATGTTATCTTAATGCATCTATATACTTGGTAAAGGGTGGAAGGCTCGGCCTCTCTCCTAGTGTTTTGTTCCACTCTTGCCGCCCTAGTTTCCGTCATATCGGTGTTATGTTCCCGGATTTTGCGTTCCTTATGCAGTTGGGTTATAATGGGAACCCCTTGATAGTTCGTCTTGATTAAAGCTTTTCCAGCAATGCCCAACCTTGGTTTTACCATTTGCCACCTAGCCTCTTTTCCCTTGGGTTTTCGGAGCCCGAGGGTCATCTTATTTTAACCCCCCCCCCGGGCCAGTGCTCCTCTGAGTGTTGGTCCAAACAGAGCCACTTGCTGCGCCACCTCGGGGCAACTCGAGGGTTGGTTTTAGTTGTACGTAGTGTTCATCTGAGTGTGCCCTGAGAACAAGATATGTGCAGCTCCTATCGGGATTTGTCGGCACATTCGGGCGGTGTTGCTGGTTTAGTTTTAACCTGTCGAAGTGTCTTGAAGAACCGAGATACCGAGTCTGATCAGAACGTCTCGGGAGGAGGTCTATTCCTTCGTTGACCGTGAGAGCTTGTCATGGGCTAAGTTGGGACTCCCCTGCAGGGATTTGAACTTTCGAAAGCCGTGCCCGCGGTTATGGGCAGATGGGAATTTGTTAATGTCCAGTTGTAGATAACTCAAACCTTAACTTAATTAAAATGAATCAACAGTGTGCGTTACCGTGATGGCCTCTTCTCGACGGAGTCCGGGAAGTGGGCACGGTGTTGGAGTAATGTTTGCCGCAGGATTGCCCTCTTTAGTTATGCGTTCGCACTTTGCCTTTCTCTTCTCGCTCTCTTTTGGGAATAGGTTAGCCACCATATATGCTAGTCGCTTGCTGCAGCTCCACATGTATTTACCTTGCCTTACCTATTAAGCTTAAATAGTCTTGATCGCGAGGGTGCAAGATTGCTGAGTCCCTGTGGCTCACAGATTACTATTACACCAGATGTAGGGCCTGATGATACAGCTCCAGATGGCGCGCTTGAGCTCAAGTGGGAGTTCGACGAGGACTCTCAGCGATACTATGTTTCTTTTCCTGATGATCAGTAGTGGTGCCCAGTTGGGGTGATCGGGACCCTGTCGCATGTTGGGTTGTCCTTTATTTTGGCGCCGTACTCGGGTCATGAGTGTTTGAATGATGTAATGCTATTTATGTACTTGATTGACGTGGCGAGTGTAAGCCAACTATGTTATCTCCCCTTTTATTAATTATATTACATGGGATGTTTGTGAAGATTGCCTAACTTGCGACATATGCCTTCAATGTGATTATGCCTCTAAGTCATGCCTCGACACGTGGGAGATATAGTCGCATCGAGGGTGTTATAAGTTGGTAATCAGAGCCTTCCCTGACCTTAGGAGCCCCCACTGATTGATCGTTTTTAGCGGCCGAGTTGTGTCTAGAAAAATGTTTTGAGTCATCTAGGAATTATATATCGGAGAGCTTAGGAATTCTTTTTATTTCCCAGTCTCCTCATCGCTCTGGTAAGGCATCCTGACGTAGAGTTTTGACTCTTCTCTTCTCAAATTTCACTAAAAAAAATTTAGGATCACACGGGTATCTTCGAATCGTTCCGATGGTTTTATGACGAGAACATTGTTTTGGTGCCTCCTGTCAGGGGTTTTGTGGAAGTGTCCCAGGGAGTTGAGTTCTGAGGTGTTGTCGTCATAATTTTATCGTTGCAGTTCTGGAATACCTGAGTTTAGTACGCCGACATCGAAAATCTCTTTTATGCAGTTCGTTGGTGAGATAACCTCGACGCCACCCAGTACTGGGGCGGGAGTTCGGGAGTATTGCCATAACTTGTATAATGGATGCTTTTCGAAGGTTGAGGTATATGGTTTCCAAAGTTTTTCTTGGTTATGTGTTGAAGGATGGATACAGCTGGATGTAGGATTTGCTAGAATTGGGTGAGATATTATGCTTCCCCTGTATCCCCAACACTTGATTGCATAACCGGAAAGGTTCGGCAGTTTCATAGGTGGGAATTCTTGTAGCTCTAGTTCTTCTTCCACGGATATTGGTTTGAGATTGGGATTTCTTACCGATTATTCGTTCTTGATCCGTACCTTGTTGATTTATTTCTCTACCTTTTATTACTCTTCTATTCTAGCGAGATGCTAGACGAATAAAGAGCACTTGCTGCTCCACCCGTAGCGCTTCCTGCCTCTCCTCCAAACCCTCTATGCGCTCTCTGGTAGCGCGAATGCGCGCTTCTTTCTTTGCAGGATCCATTGTTCTAACACTTCTCAACTGGTTGTTTAGCACTCTACGGTGCCCTTCAATCTCATTTTTCAGTTGCTCCGTTTCGGTAGCAATTGCAGAAAGCCTGTTTGCGGTTGCAGCATCCATAGAAATGCGTGCTAGTACTCAATTTCTTTGTGATGAAGTGAAGATATCTATATACCATTTATAGAGTGGTAGAGTAATATCGCCATGCAGTACGAATTGCATGGCTGCATGCAGCCTTTATGAACAAACAAACTTTGCAGAGCCGTTTCACCTAATCAATTCCGTTGGCGGATCATCCACGTCACGAATTGAATGGCAGGCACAATTCTTACTAGTTCTCCGCCCTACTTTTTTCAGTTGAAGACTATCAGGCCTGGAAATGGAAACTTTGGACCCGGGAGACGGTTTGATGTCTCGTACATAGCCAGCCCAGGGCGCTGCCCATAAGGGTCACTGTATGTAGGTTTTCAGCTCTAAGGTCCCCACTCATCACAATCGTTGGCCCTCATCCCGCATTGGAGCATAGCGTTAGTATCTTTCGGTGTATCAACAACATAGGCACCTGATCTATTTGAACTTTAAACCACAAGGGAAGTTTTCACATAAGCTGCCTTTCTCCCGTTAAAAGGTGGGTACCTTTCCCTAAATCCTTCTCCCGTGCATGCTATTCTCATGTTCCCCGAAGGGCGGTATCAATACGGCAACCCGAAAGCTCGTTATCAAAGTGGTCTCTTCTCAAAAGCTTATCTGCCAGATGAAAACAAGTTCGTAGTAACAGGTGGCCGTTGAGCTCCTAGTTTGACTGTTGGTGCCAGACTAGAATGGAAGAATGCCCATAATACTGAAATGAAGAAGAATACCTCACTAATAAGAAATAGAGCAACACCCATTGATAAAAACCATAATCTGATTCAAGATCAAGTCTTACTGAAACTGGATTTCCTTTTCGTGCCATATGTCGCTTATACTTTACTTTTTCCCCTTTCCGCCCTTTCCTCTATTTGTTCGATAGGGTCTTCGTTTTATTCAAATTCTAAACCCATTGTCGTCCACAGTTTCCTTGTCGACGCGAAGGGGCCAGCAGCCCCCAAACCAAAGTCTGAGATCAGAACTCATACCGCGGTTGTGGCTTGAAGGCCGCATGCAAGTTCTTCAATATTTAGAGAGTATGTGTTAGTACGAGATCACGCTATCAACTTATTTCATCGTTCTCGATGATTAGGACAAAATTGTATCCCTTAGGAACCGTACATGCACCTTTGTTTGGATGCCGATCGAACATTGTTACAATACGAAATACTTGAAGGCCACACGCAATTGACTCACCTACATTTTATGCTCCCACCCTTTTGTAGAAAAAGCCATCCTGGGAAGATATGGCTTAAACTATCTTTTTCATTTTGTTTTCTTTTTATATGCAATTTATAGTTAACTCAGAATTGGTTCGTTCCATAGAGATAATACTTGGAAAAGGAAGCTCTGCTAAAAGCAAAATCGCGAATAAGTTCAAACATCAAAGGTACCTGTCTACATCTACCTACCTGAAGCTACTAAAACATCATCAAGACTTGAAAGCGAGGAGATACCAAGCAATGTGACATGTCGATACACACAAGAAAGCGCCATCCATCCCTCGAACTGAGTGAGGTGACACCTTTTTTACTATTTCGATGTAGTGAGATTGCGATTGAACAAACAAGAGGGCCTGGGAAAGTCTGATGTGGCTTGTTCGAATAGCAACCTATACTATCATTCTGTTCTTAAAATAAAGTAAACATCGACGCCCCAATGTCTATCGAAGCCTTGAATAACCCGAAGCATTGGCAAGATTCACCCTAAGAATAAATAAGAAGATTCCTCGTATCTTCGGTGGATAGACAGGGCGCAAACCACCCCTATTGCTGTTGACTTCTCCGCTCGAGGTAACATAATGTAATGCCCGAGAACCCACCTGTCCGCCTTAAGCTCAGAATAATGCAGAAGCAAAGGACGAGCCTATCGATGAGGATGAACACCATACTTGTTTCCTCTGGCTGACTGGCACTTGAGCCTTCTTCTTCTATTAGCTTTTTTTATCGAAAGAAGCCTCTAATGGCGCTTAGCCTATGTTGAGACTGGCCTGCCTGCGTGGAATCTAAAAAAACAATGAAATCCATTCACACAAGCTGGACCATTGCCTTCGGCAACGCCCTAATTCCTTTCCTATCTTTCTTCTTTTTCTCAAGGACCTGTAAGAAGAAGCAAATCCCTTTCTTGAATGGCCGAGGAAGAGGCGGCACTGAACAGAACAAGATCCCCCTCTACCTATCCTTGGGGTTGTGCGCATTCTTAAACTTGAGCTGGGTAGGACTCAGGAGAAGGGTGCCTCGGGAGATAAGTAGTTCCTCACCTAAAGCCCTCGTAGAGTCTAAGTAGTGGACCAGAAATATGACATCCTTCCCGCTGTACTAGATTTTATCTGGTTAAAGCCAGGTGTGCACATTATATTCATTATAGAAGATATAGAAGATACTGCCATGCCAGTTGTTTCTTATTGATAAGCTTGCTTTTCGTCGAATGTCTCTAAAGAGTGATGGTGAGTCGAGTAGCATGAATTGTCTATCCAAGGGGTCGCTAATGCGTTATTTGTATAGGATCTCAGTTATTATTGTCAGCTAGATATACATAATATGCTTCACGCGGAGCCCTTACTTGGTTCGATTGGCATTTTTCTTATCATCCATCCACATAGGGAGAAAGGCCAAGGGCCTAGTGGAGTAATAAAATGAACTATCCAAATTAAGCTAATCCTGTGTCCAAGTTCAAACCCCACATAGCCACTCTTCTTGATCCCCCACCATCACTTGAACCGAAGAATCAACCCGTTTCTTTGCCAATGGGTTTCTGCACAGAGAGCTAGATTAGGGATCGGATGTGCACCTTTCACTATATTAAGGTACAAAATCCCTTACTAGGTTTGGTAAGTATGTTATGAAGGTGAGAAGTCATCAAACTTCTCGGTAGTGCAATGGATTAAGGTAAATGTGCTAGCTTTCCTCCTGCTGGTTGATGAAAACGGACCTATCCCATATCTCAAAATGGCCCCGTACACTCCAATGGGAAGTAGAGAAAAGGGGAAGTGCAGAAAAGAAGGATCCCCAAATCAGAGGGTATATAAACTTTGTTTGATTATGGGAATTAGAGAATAGAGACCAATGGGATAGGAAAAGCTCACGGGAATGCAGGTATCGTTTCCCAGGGAAAAGAAAAGGGAACTTCACCTCTTCCTATTAATAAGATAAGGCAATCCAATCCTGATTCAAGATCATGTTGTCTCAACATAGCAATGCGTGTTATGGCAACCTGATTGTGATAACAACATCAAAGCCAAGAAATCAAGGTCGAAGCAGTGGAATGCAAAGTGTTCTCCAAGATTTGATCGAAGAAACTCTTTTGTTTTCTCATTCCCCTTAACAAACTACAAAAAAACATGGAATTGGAACGAAAAAGTGTGTCTGTCTCCCTTTTATTACTCGAATGCCGTTGCACTAGGAATTGGGATCTCTACTTAAGCTATCTATAGAATTTCAGACGAGTTTTGGATTTACTAGAATTTAACAACCAGGTATCTCAATGTTTTGCTGGCAATCAGCGGTGCCCTGGTGTTTCGAATTCATTCCCATTTCTTGCATGGGACCTAAGCATGCACCCAAGGACACAGATTTGATTTTCCAACCAATTTATATGCACTGGAGCATGCGCATGTAGCTCAAATTTGAATTATGCACATAAATGCATTGAAAACTCAGATAATGCATAAAACTGTCCAAACGAACCCCGAAAAATCACAAAAATTCACACAACACTCCCGTTGTTCTATGTTGACATGAGAAAAAAAATGAAAGCAATAAGAGGCAATAGATATTGTTCCATCCCCAAAGGTGGGGCGTTCCCTATCGAAAACCATCATGATTGTTGTGAGAAGCTCCGGTTTATGAGAAGCATATACCCAAACCTGCCCCAAATAGTACAAAATTTTTACCATGGCACATTGATGCTGCTCCATGATAGCATGCCAAGTTTCATGAATTTAAGACGAGTTTTGGATTTACTAGAATTTAAAAACCAGGCATCTCAATGTTTTGCCGGCAACGGTGCCCTTGTGTTTGATATTCATTCCCATTTCTTGCATGGGACATAAGCATGCACCCGAGGACATAGATTTGATTTTTTTTCAAACAATTTATATGCACTGGAGAATGCACATGTAGCTCAAATTAGAATTATGCACATAAATGCATTGAAAACTCAGATAATGCATAAAAACGTCCAAACGAACCCCGAAAAATCACAAAAATTCACACAACACTCCTGTTGTTCTATGTTGACACGAGAAAAAAATTTGAAAGCAATAAGAGGCAATGGATATCATTTTGTCCCCAAAGGTGGGGCGTTTCCTACCGAAAACCATCATGCTTTTTGTGAGAAGCTCCGGTTTGTGAGAAGCATATACCCAAACCTGCCCCAAATGGGACAACAATTTTACCACAGCATGTTGATGCCGCTCCATGACAGCATGCCGAGTTTCATGAATTTCAGAGAGTTTTGGATTTACTAGAATTTAAAACTTAGGCTTCTCAATGTTTTGCCGGCAATCAACGGTGCCCTAGTGTTTCAAATTCATTCCCATTTCCTGCATGGGACCTAAGCATGCACCCAAGGACATAAATTTGATTTTTCAACCAATTTATATGCACTAGAGCATGCGCATGTAGCTCAAATTTGAATTATGCACATAAATGCATTGAAAACTCAGATAATGCATAAAAATGTCCAAACGAACCCCGAAAAATCACAAAAATTCACAAAACACTCCTGTTGTTCTATGCTGACACGAGAAAAAAATGAAAGCAATATGAGGCAATGGATATCGTTCCGTCCCCAAAGGTGGGGCGTTCCCTACCGAAAACCATCATGCTTGTTGTGAGAAGCTCTGGTTTCTGACAAACATATACCCAAACCTGCCCCAAATGGGGCAAAAATTTTACCACGGCATGTTGATGCCGCTCCATGATAGCATGCCAAGTTTCATGAATTTCACACGAGTTTCGGATTTACTAGAATTTAAAAATCAGGCATCTCAATGTTTTGCCGGCAATCAACGATGTCCTGGTGTTTCAAATTCATTCCCATTTCTTGCATGGGACCCAAGCATGCACCCAAGTACAGAGATTTGATTTTTCAACCAATTTATATGCACTGGATCATGTGCGTCTAGCTCAAATTTGAATTATGCACATAAATGCATTGAAAACTCACATAATGCCTAAAAATGTCCAAACGAACCCCGAAAATCACGAAAATTCACACAACACTCCTGTTGTTCTATGTTGACACAAGAAAAAAATTTGAAAGCAATAAGAGGCAATGGATATTGTTTCGTCCCCAAAGGTGGAGCGTTCCCTACCAAAAACCATTATGCTTGTTGTGAGAAGTTCCGTTTTGTGAGAAGCATATATCCAAACCTGTGCCAAATGGGACAAAATTTTTACCACGGCATGTTGGTACCCCTCCATGATAGCATGCCAAGTTTCACGAATTTCAGACAAGTTTTGGATTTACTAGAATTTAAACACCAAGCATCTCAATGTTTTGCCGGCAATCAACGGTGCCCTGGTGTTTGAAATTCATTCCCATTTCTTGCATGAGACCTAAGCATGCACCCAAGGACACATATTTGATTTTTCAACCAATTTATATGCATTGGAGAATGTGCATGTAGGTCAAATTTGAATTATGCACATAAATGCATTGAAAACTCACATAATGCATAAAAATGTCCAAACGAACCCCGAAAAATCACAAAAATTCACACAACACTCCCATTGTTCTATGTTGACACGAGAACAAAATTTGAAAGCAATAAGAGGCAATGGATTATTGTCGGTGTACTAAAGTAGGGGTACCTTAGTATCCCGAACTTGTGCACGGGCAGTTGCAACACCCCGCGGCAAGGCTTGCCGGGTGACCGCCAAGACCCTCCATGGTTCCTTCAGGAGCCATTCAAGAACAAAGTATCCAAGGCCCCGGCAAGAGGAGCTTGCCGGGAAGGCTACTCGAAGCACAGAGACCCCGGCAAGAGGAGCCTGCCGGGAAGGAGACAAGACCCCGGCAAGAGGAGCTTGCCGGCAAGGAGACGAGACCCCGGCAAGAGGAGCTTGCCAGGAAGACCAACCAAAGCATCTCAAGAAGCTCGTTGCGGCGCACTGCGCGCCCCGACAAGGCCCGGTGAGCGACAAGCTCCCGGACGCGACAAGGCAACATCCGCGGCAAGGCGCTTGCCGCGGCAAGCTACTACCCCGCAGCCCGCGCTCCAGCTCACCCACCAACGTGTCGCTATGGGACCGCTCCTGGCATACGTGGTGGGAGGCTGGGCAGCCGGGGGCATGCGGTGGCGAGCAGGCGCTGACAAGATAGCCATCGTGGCAAACGGTGGCGTTCCTAGCGGTCCCTCTCTGTACCGTCGAGGCGATGTAGACAGGCATTTAATGCCCTTGTCCCCTGCCATTAGGGTTAGGTATGATACAACTGTAGCAAGGGGTGGCGCCAACTACCACCTCTTTTACCCTTTTACCCCCGCCTCTGTGGCCACCTGTCGGTGACCCCTTAGACATATAAAAGGAGGCCCATGCGCAACAGAGAGGGGGGGGACAGCCATTCTCACGCTCGGTCTCGCCAGCTGCTTGAGTGTACTGTAGCACTCATCGCTCCCGAGCAAGAACTCAATACAACCACCAAAGCAGGAGTAGGGTTTTACGCATCCGTGCGGCCCGAACCTGGGTAAATCGATCGTCTCACTCGTGCGTTTGCCTCGATCTGCTCTTTGTGCATCCACCGTCCCCTGCCGAACCGAAAGGGGCTCGGTCCGCCGATCCCCATAGGTGTGTGAGGGATCAGCAACCCCCGACATCTTTGGCGCGCCAGGTAGGGGAGCGTCGAGGTTGTGCGAACCTGATCCAGCGCTCGCACGAGCCAAATCTTCATCCTCTTCATCAACATGCCGCCGAAGAAGATGGCTTCGGAAGCAGCTGCTCCGTCTGCGCCGAACCCACCATCACCGGAGCGCACGGCTGGTGTGGTAGACGCCGGCGGAAGAGTGGGCGCCGATGAAGGGGCCCATGGTGCTGCCAGGTTCAAGGACAAGACTGCGCCGCGCATCAGCGGTGCGGTCGGCTCCCACAACGACCGCGCGCACTCCAAGACCTCGGCGTTCGTACACGCACCGTGCCCGTCCCAGGAGGCGCGGGACCAGCAGCGTCATGGTACCCACGGTACCATACGTCTGCTGGGCCAAGATCAAGCTGGCGGATCCCAGAGTGCTCAGGACCAGCATGCACGCCAGCATGCTGGCGCGAGCGTGGCGCGGTCGCTTGGACGAGATGCTGCTCCTTCTAATGCAGTTAGAAGTCCGAGCATATCTCGCTCCTCGCACCGTTCGCTGCCGCCGGCCACCACTCCGGCGGAAGCGTTGGCACGTGCCCAGCTGCTCCTAGACTACCCTCCAGCACCAGAGAAGATCGATGACTGGAGGGCCACTATCCAGAGCCTCATCGGCTTCGCCAACGGTGACAACCCACGGCAGCCGAGCGCATCGCTGCCACGGCAAGTCAGCCAGGCGCGAGCCGGTGGCGACAAGACCGGCGAGGGTGCAACCACTGTGCACTCTCCGCCCCGAAGGCCAAGATCGCCGACCCACCGGATCCACCTCGACAGCTACTCCACCGTGTCGCCAGATCGGCGAGCTCGTCGCGATCAACGCCAAGTTCTTCATGAGAGCAGCAAGAAGACGCTCGAACACGCATCGAGCGCCGAAGAGAAACGCGGCGTCAATCAGACCTGCGCGCTGGGCCCTCTGTTGACATGCATGCACCCAGAGAGCCAGGTAACTTGCCGTACGCGGCAGGTTGTCCTGCGTTTACCCGTGAGCTGTGGCAAGTCCAGTGGCCCAACCAGAAGCATTTCAAGCCAGACGTGCCGGAGAAGTACGATGGCAAGTCGCACCTGTCTGAGTTCCTCAGCATCTACACCATAGCGGTGCAAGCTGCCGGGGGGCGAGACGACAAGGTCCTTGCCAACTACTTCCCGCTTGTGCTCAAGGCCGAAGTCAGATCCTGGCTCATGCACTTGCCGGACAACTCCATATCCTCTTGGGCGGATTTCTGCCATCAGTTTGTCGGCGCCTTTATGGGCGGCCACAAACCACATGGCCAAGAGAGTGACCTCCACCTGCTTGCCCAGAAGGAAGGAGAACCCCTGCGCAAGTATATCCAGAGATTCAGCCGCGTGCAGTGCAACATCCCAGACATCCACCCTGCCGCGGTTATCAGCGCGTTCCATCAGAACGTGCGTAATCGCAGGATGTGGGAGGAGATGGCGATGAGCAAGATCAGAGACGTCAGCGAGCTATACGCCCTGGCCGACAAGTGTGCACGCGCTGAAGAAGGGAGGAAACTCCCCGGAGAAGATCCTGGAGCAGGGGGATCTGACAGCGAGGATGCCGCCCCGGCAAGGAAAAACCGAAGGCGCAACAGGAAGAAGAGCGGCAAAGAGGTACTAGTCGTTGAGCAGTCCGGTGATGACGGCCCCGCCAAGCAAGCCAAAGTTGGCAGCTCCGGCAAGGAGGTTGCCGCATGCACCAACTGCCAGGCTGTGGCGGCCGCCGACAAGCAGGACGGCTCCAGCAAGCAGTACTGCAAGATTCACCGCACCAAGGGCCATGATCTCCAGAACTGCAAGAGGGTCGAGCAGCTTGTCCAGCAACAAAAGGCTGAGTACGAGTGGCGCGACAAGGAGAGAGCCCAAGGAGGCGGTGGAGAAGCCGGCAAGAAGCACGCTGGCCAGGGAGGAAGCCGCGGCAAGGCCAAGCAGCGGCAAGGAGACAGACCTCCCCGCGACCGCGACAAGGACGAAGACGACGATGACGACGAAGACATGGATGATGTTGAGAACAGCGAGCAGGAGTTTCAGAAGTCTACAGAAGTCTTGTGTGTTGACGGTGGCGCTTCTCTGCATACTTCCCACCGCCAACTCAAATAGTGGCTCCGGGAAGCTAATGCGGCAGAGCCACCTGTCGAATCATGCAAGCTTCTGAAGTGGTCCAGCACGCCTATCGTCTTTGACATTGAGGACCACCCTGATCGCACAACTGCGGTCGGGTGCCTGCCGTTGTTGGTTTCGCCAACAATCCGCAACCTCAAAGTCACTAAGATGCTAGTTGACGGCGGGGCCGGCCTAAATCTGATCTCCTCCGCTGTGCTCCAGAAACTCCAGATCCCGGACAGCGAGCTCGAAGAAACCGGTACATTCCAAGGAATTAACCCGGGAAGGAGCAAGCCGAAAGGGAAGGTTACATTGCCGGTGACATTCCGCAGCGAGCTGAAGTTCAGAACGGAGAGGGTCACTTTTGACGTTGCTGATTTCCCATTGCCTTACAATGGGATACTTGGCCGTCCCGCACTCGCCAAGTTCATGGCGGCCTCTCACTATGCATACAACATACTCAAGATGCCAGGCCCGATAAGCGTCATCTCCGTCCCTGGCGACAAGAAGGATGCCCTTATCTGCGCCAACAAGATCTACCGGGAAGTTGCTACTGCGACAGACCGCGAGACACTTGCCGCTGAAGCTCCCGGGGGGAAGAAGACCAAGTCCGGCAAGAGCTCTGGTGCCCACTCCGGCAAGCGCGCCTCTTTGGAGTGCCGTGCTGCCATCGAGGACGCACCATCGAGCTCCACCGGCAAGAAGACCAAGTCCGACAAGAGCTCTGATGCCTACTCCGGCAAGCGCGCCTCTTCGGAGTGCTGCGCTGCCGTCGAGGACGCACCATCGAGCTCCACCGGCAAGAGTAAGAAGACGATGGCAGCTCCACCACTCACCAAGAAGGTGTCCGCCAAGGAGGACAACACTGGTGGTACCTTCACCATCAGTGCCACGCTTGACCCTAAATAGGAAAGCGCGCTCGTTACTTTCCTGCGGGTGGATATCGACGTGTTTGCATGGCAACCGTCTGACATCCCCGGTGTTCCCAGGAAGGTAATTGAGCACCACCTTGCCGTTTGTCCTCATGCGCGGCCCGTCAAGCAGAAGGTCAGGAAACAGGTGGTGGAGCGCCAAGAATTCATAGCAAAAGAAATCAAGAAATTGGAAGCAGCACGCCTTGTCAGAGGGGTGCTTCATCCCACGTGGTTGGCCAATCCGGTTGTAGTGCGCAAGGCGAATGGGAAATGGAGGCTTTGTATTGACTTTACTGATGTTAATAAAGCTTGTCCCAAAGATCCATTTCCCTTGCCGCGCATTGACCAGATTGTTGACTCCACAGCCGGATGTGAGTTGCTTTCATTTCTTGACGCATATTCAGGATACCATCAGATATTCATGGCAGAAGAAGATGAGGACAAAACCGCATTCATTACTCCATGTGGCACGTACTGTTTCGTACGGATGCCTTTCGGATTAAAGAATGTTGGTTCAACATTTGCCAGAGTAGTCCATATCGCTTTGAAGCCACAGATACACAGAAATGTAGAAGCTTACATGGATGATATAGTGGTCAAAAGCAAAGACAGGGCAACTCTGATCCAAGACTTAGAAGAGACTTTTGCAAATCTGCGCAAGGTCAACCTCAAGCTCAACCCCAAGAAGTGTGTGTTTGGAGTCCCTTCCGGCAAACTTCTCGGGTTCTTTGTGTCTCAGCGGGGAATCGAAGCTAATCCCGACAAGATCAAGGCCATTGAGCAGATCGAAGCACCAAGGCGCATCAAGGATGTACGGAAGCTTGCCGGCTGCTTGGCAGCTCTTAGCAGGTTTATCTCTCGGTCTGCTGAGCGCGCTCTGCCGTTTTTCAAAATTTTGAAAAGGGCAGGTCCAATGAAATGGACTCCGGAAGCGAAGGCTGCGCTGCAAGACTTGAAGAGATACCTGTCCTCCACTCCAACACTTGTCGCACCTAAACCACAAGAGAAGTTGTTGCTGTACATAGCGGCAACCAATCAAGTGGTTAGTGCTGCATTAGTAGCGGAGAGGGAGGCAGATGACGAGCCAGCGACCGCGGCAAGCACATCCGGCGACAAGCAGGGGGCTTCCCCGACAAGCTCTGGTCCCGACAAGCAAGGGTCTGCGCAGATGCAAGAGGAGATACAGAAGAAAATGGTGCAGCGCCCAGTTTACTTTGTCAGCTCCCTTTTACAAGGGGCTAGGTCAAGGTACTCTGGTGTGCAGAAGCTGCTTTTAGGCCTTCTCATGGCCTCGAGGAAGCTGCGCCATTACTTCCAAGCACACGAGATCACAGTTGTCACTCGCTTTCCACTGAAGAGGATATTGCAAAATCCAAAAGCACCAGGCAGGATTGTCGAGTGGGCACTGGAACTGTCAAGCTTTGGCCTCAAGTTTGAGAGTACATCAACAATCCAGAGCAGAGCATTGGCAGAGTTCATAGCAGAGTGGATGCCAACTCCAGATGAAGAAATTCCGGAGACGAGCATCCCCGCCAAGGAGGCAAGCAAAGAGTGGCTCATGTACTTTGATGGTGCTTTCCGCTGCAAGGCGTCGGTGCTGGTGTACTGCTTGTCGCACCCACCGAAGAGCACCTCAAGTACATAGTCCAGATGCACTTTCCCAAGGAGCAAGCGACAAACAATACTGCAGAGTATGAAGGCTTGCTTGCCGGTCTCAGGATCGCGGCAGAACTTGGGATTAAGAAGCTCATTATCAGGGGTGACTCGCAGCTTGTCGTCCACCAAGTGAACAAGGTTTACTAGAGTCCGTTGATGGAAGCTTACGTTGATGAAGTGAGGAAGCTAGAAGAGCTCTTTGACGGCCTGCAAATGGAACATGTTCCGAGAGCTGAGAACGACATTGCCGATGGCCTGTCAAAGTGCACAACACTTAAGTTACCTGTGGAACCAGGGATCTTTGTGCTCAAGCTGACTCAGCCATCCGTAACACCATCAACTGGACAGAGCAAGAAGAGGAAGTCGATTTCTGGTGACTATCTTCCGGCAGAGCTTCCCGAAGCCGCCACCAAGAAGGTCCCCAAGATCGACGCCAAGAGTGCTGAGGAGCAGTCTACTCCGGCAAACCCCAGGGTTTGTTCCGTTGTAGCAGACACTCCCGGCAAGCTCTGCTCTGGCGAGCTTGTCGGGGAACGTCAAGCTCCGGCAGGGTCACAGGCTCTTGCCATAGAAGTGGATGTTCCCGCAGCAGCAGATGTGCCTTTAGTCCTTGTTGTCGAGCCACAGGCTCCAACATGGGCGCAGCAGATTGTCCGTTTCCTCCAGACAGGAGAGCTTCCCGAGGAACCAGAAGAAGCGGAAAGAGTAGCCCGGCAGTCTAGTATATACCAGTTTGTCGACAACACACTGTGCAGAAGAAGACTCAACGGTGTGAAATTGAAGTGTATTCCTCGGGAAGATGGACAGAAGCTGTTGGCAGAGATACATGGAGGCATATCTGGTCACCACATTGGCGCGAGAGCTCTTGTTGGAAAAGCATTCCGGCAAGGCTTCTTCTGGCCGACAGCCCTCCAGGATGCAACTGCACAAGTAACCAAGTGTGAAGCGTGCCAGTTCCATTCCAAGCAGATACACCAGCCAACTCAAGCTCTCCAGACGATCCCTTTATCCTGGCCATTTTTGGTCTGGGGGCTCGACATCCTCGGCCCCTTCCCCCGAGCCGTTGGGGGCTTTGAGTACTTGTACGTTGCAATCGACAAGTTCACAAAGTGGCCGGAAGTGGAACCAGTGAGGAAGGTGACGGCACAGTCCGCGGTCAAGTTCTTCAGGTCGATTGTTTGCCGTTTCGGAAGCCCTAACAGGATAATCACCGACAACGGTACACAATTTACGAGCCGCACCTTCATGCAGTACGTCCAAGATCTTGGCGCCAAGGTCTGCTTCGCATCTGTTGCTCACCCGAGAAGCAACGGCCAAGCGGAGAGGGAAAATGCTGAAGTGCTGCGCGGGCTCAAGACCAGGACTTTCGACAGGCTGCACAAGCGCGGACGCAACTGGATCGAGGAGCTGCCGGTGGTTCTTTGGTCGATCAGGACGACGCCAAATCGAGCCACTGGACAGACACCCTTCGCTCTAGTCTATGGAGCGGAGGCAGTTATCCCCACGGAACTCGTATACGGGTCACCTCGAGTGCTCGCTTATGATGAGCTTGAGCAAGAGCGGCTGCGGCAAGATGACGCGCTGCTCCTTGAGGAAGTTCGTCTTCAGGCTGCTGTGCGAGTCGCTCGCTACTAGCAAGCTTTGCGCCGCTATCATAGCCGCAAGGTTAACGCCAGAAGTCTCGAGGAAGGCGACCTTGTTCTTCGGCGCGTTCAGTCCGCCAAGAATTCCAACAAGTTGACGCCGAAGTGGGAAGGCCCTTACCGGGTGAAACGAGTCACCAGGCCTGGCGCTGTCCGCTTGGAGAGCGAAGATGGCGTACCAGTGAGCAACTCCTGGAATATCGAGCATCTTTCCCCGTAAGGCGCGGTTGTCGGACCCTGTCCAGCAACCACCCTTCTGTACAAGTCTTGGCGCTGTTGCATGTAATCCTTTGTACAAAGCCAGGCGCAGACCCTGAGCACACGTAAATGAAGCGCTGGCGCCCAGAGTTATAGCATGCATGCTAGGTCGAGTCGGGTCCTTGGTTAGGGTTGATAGTGCTTAACAGCGGCTAACCCCTAACTTAGAGGTCGAGTGTGCGTCCCTTTGCCTTTCTTTCGTTTCCTTTGGTTCGCAGGGCTCGCATATCCTTGCCGGACCGCCTGGGGACGAAAAGGAGAAGAAGGACATGCCGGCATCTAGGCCCCGGCAAGCCACTGTTGCCGGGGGCTGCAAGTACCAAGGTTCACCCACGACAAGCCAGAGTTGCCGGGGGCTGCAATCTCAGATAAGTTTTCCATCCCTCTTCATGCATTCTCTTATGGACTGGGGAATACGAAACCTCGTTTCTTCCTAAAAACTACCGTGCTCCCTTAGCTCTAGGCCCTGGGGCTCGTTCCTGGGGCCAAGTTTTGGTCGTAGTCGCGGCAGCAAAGGGGTGAAACGAGGGGCCGCACCCGCCTCGTCCCTGCCTCCGTCAAAAGCGTGAGAAAGGTCGAGCGACGTGGGAAGACGGCAGGGCCTGTTGCCGGGGAAGGAGTGTCTATGTGAAAGATACCAAGGATTTTCTCCTTGGCGTGGGTTCTACCCGCGAGACAAATGACCCGGCAAACATCCCCTTTTCATTAAAAAACATTCCACGCGAGTACAGTCCATAGAGGATGAAAAACATGAAAGAGAGGATTACAAGTTTTAAATGCAACTAAGGCCCGAGGGCTTACAAATTAAAAAGATAAGATGCCCGTAATCCTTTTCTTGTCCCTCTCTTCAGGAGGTAGGTCAAGGAGGCGAGAAGGGCAAAAGGGGCGCCTAGGCGAGCTACGGGTGCCAGAAGACACCAAGAGAACATCCCGGGGGCCGTCAAGGCTGGACGGTGATGGCGGCGCCGGAAGCGGGGCTCGAAGACGAGGCGGCGGGACGTCAGCATGCTGTCGAGGGCACCACGCCCTCATACTCCGGCTTGACGGCCTTGCCGCCAGCCCTCTTCCTCTTCCGCAGCCTCCCTACGCCAGCCGCCCAAGGAGACGACCCCGGGGAGTTCAAGGAGCCGGCGACACGGATGATGGGGTTGCCGGTGCCGCACGGAGCAGCGCCCGACACCTAGTCGGACCCGCCATCCTGCCGCCCGCTCCCCTCGTCGTCGTTGTCGCTCCCCTCCTCGTCACTCTCGCTCGAGGAGGAGCCTTCGCTATCGGAGGAGCTGTCCACGCAACATCGTGCCCGGATGCCGAAGCACCCGAAGACCTTGGTGGAGAGAAGATCGCCCTCCACCAACTTAAAATGGAGGGTGAGCCCCGCCGTCAAGCTGTGGATGCGGGCGAACGTCTTCCACCCTCGGCCAAGATACATCACACCAGGGGCTGGGAATTCGGCGCGGACTCGCGCGCTGCTGATCCCACAGCCCCTCATGTGCAGTCTCAGCGTCTCGGGCGGGTCCAACCCCACCACGTCCGCAAACGGAGCTGGGAGTCGGAGGCGGCGACGAGGCGCCCGGCGCAGCCTGACGAAGAACTCGCAAGGGTCGTCCCCAGCATGGACTGCCGCGGGAAGAAGGGCCGCCGGCAGAGGCGAAGCCGACGCGCCGCCTCGTCCACCTCTTCCCCGAGCGCCACGGCCTCATCCTCGACCTCGTCCACGATCTCGCACCCTCCCTCTTCCCCTTACGGCTGGCTCCGCCACCACGGGTGTGGGAGAGGGAGGGATGCGCTGTCTGGCAGCAACCCTCGCCGCCACCGATGAAGGACCGGGGTTCCCTTTCTCCATGGCGAATGAGAGAAAGGGGAGCAGGAGCTGAAGGAAGGAGAAGATGAGAGAATGCGGGCTTCCGTCCTCGCCTCCCGCTCCTTATAAAGGAGCGAGGTGGGGGCTCGGCCGCCCTGCTCAGCGAATCAAGACGCGGGAAGGCAGGGAGTTGGGGCCGACCCGCTGCCTCGACCCACGACGACCCCGTTTCCCGCCTCCGCCGTCCGCGATCCCAAGTGCATGGGAGCCGCGTGGCAGGTGTACAGAACTGAGGCGACGGATGGGGCGGCCTCTCCCCACCCCGTGATCATGGGGAGTGGGAACCTCGAAAACCGCCCACGATCTCTCCCACGATGCCGTGTTTGACGCGTGCCATGCGGGGAGGGCGCGGTGGATGCGGAGTGAGTTATGGCGTGACCTAGGCCACGCGTGCCCGTGCACTGTTTTGGGCCTGGCCCAACAGCGCTCGGCACCGTGTATGGCCCAGGCCCGGGGGCTCTTGTCGGTGTACTAAAGTAGGGGTACCTTAGTATCCCGAACTTGTGCACGGGAAGTTGCAGCACCCCGCCGCAAGGCTTGCCGGGTGACCGCCAAGACCCTCCATGGTTCCTTTAGGAGCCATTCAAGAACAAAGTATCCAAGGCCCCGGCAAGAGGAGCTTGCCGGGAAGGCTACTCGAAGCACAGAGACCACGGCAAGAGGAGCCTGCCGGGAAGGAGACAAGACCCCGGCAAGAGGAGCTTGCCAGCAAGGAGACGAGACCCCGGCAAGAGGAGCTTGCCGGGAAGACCAACCAAAGCATCTCAAGAAGCTCGCTGCGGCGCACTGCGCGCCCCGACAAGGCCCGGTGAGCGACAAGCTCCCGGACGCAACAAGGCAACATCCGCGGCAAGGCGCTTGCCGCGGCAAGCTACTACCCCGCAGCCCGCGCTCTAGCTCACCCACCAACGTGTCGCTATGGGACCGCTCCTGGCATACGTGGCGGGAGGCTGGGCAGCCGGGGGCATGCGGTGGCGAGCAGGCGCTGACAAGATAGCCATCGTGGCAAACGGTGGCGTTCCTAGCGGTCCCTCTCTGTACCGTCGAGGTGACGTAGACAGGCATTTAATGCCCTTGTCCCCTGCCATCAGGGTTAGGTATGATACAACTGTAGCAAGGGGTGGTGCCAACTACCACCTCTTTTACCCTTTTACCCCCGCCTCTGTTGCCACCTGTCGGTGACCCCTTAGACATATAAAAGGAGGCCCATGCACAACAGAGAGGGGGGGACAACCATTCTCACGCTCGGTCTCGCCAGCTGCTTGAGTGTACTATAGCACTCATCGCTCCCGAGCAAGAACTCAATACAACCACCAAAGCAGGAGTAGGGTTTTACGCATCCGTGCGGCCCGAACCTGGGTAAATCGATCGTCTCGCTCATGCGTTTGCCTCGGTCTGCTCTTTGTACATCCACCGCCCCCTGCCGAACCGAAAGGGGCTCGGTCCACCGATCCCCATAGGTGTACGAGGGATCAGCAACCCCCGACAGATATAGTTCCGTCCCCTAAGGTGGGGCGTTGCCTACCGAAAACCATCATGCTTGTTGTGACAAGCTCCGGTTTGTGAGAAGCATATACCCAAACCTGCCCCAAACGGGACAAAAATTTTACCACAACATGTTGATGCCGCTCCATAATAGAATGCCAAGTTTCATGAATTTCAGATGAGTTTTGGATTTACTAGAATTTAAAAATTAGGCTTCTCAATGTTTGGCCGGCAATCAACGGTGCCCTAGTGTTTCAAATTCATTCCCATTTCCTGCATGGGACCTAAGCATGCACCCAAGGACACAGATTTGATTTTTCAACCAATTTATATGCACTAGAGCATGCGAATGTAGCTCAAATTTGAATTATGCACATAAATGCATTGAAAGCTCAGATAATGCATAAAAATGTCCAAACGAACCCCAAAAAATCACAAAAATTCACGAAACTCTCCTGTTGTTCTATGTTGACACGAGAAAAAAATGAAAGCAATATTAGGCAATGGATATCGTTACGTCCCCAAAGGTGGGGCGTTCCCTACCGAAAACCATCATGCTTGTTGTGACAAGCTCCTGTTTGTGAGAAGCATATACACAAACCTGCCCCAAATGGGACAAAACATTTACCACGGCATGTTGATGCCGCTCCATGATAGCATGCCAAGTTTCATGAATTTTAGACGAGTTTTGGATTTACTAGAATTTAAAAACTAGGTATCTCAATGTTTTGCCGGCAATCAGCGGTGCCCTAGTGTTTCAAATTCATTCCCATTTCTTGCATGGGACCTAAGCATGCACCCAAGGACACAGATTTGATTTTTCAACCAATTTATATGCACTGGAGCATGCGCATGTAGCTCAAATTTGAATTATGCACATAAATGCATTGAAAACTCAGATAGTGCATAAAAATGTCCAAACGAACCCCGAAAAATCACAAAAAACCACACAACACTCATGTTGTTCTATGTTGACACGAGAAAAAAATTGAAAAATATAAGATGCAATGGATATCGTTCCGTCCCCAAAGGTGGGGTGTTCCCTACAGAAAACCGTCATGTTTGTTGTGAGAAGCTCCGGTTTGTGAGAAGCATATATCCAAACCTGCCCCAAATGGGACAAAAATTTAACCACGGCATGTTGATGCCGCTCCATGATAGCATGCCATGTTCCATGAATTTCGGACGAGTTTTGGATTTACTAGAATTCAAAAACCAGGCATCTCAATGTTTTGCGGGTAATCAACGGTGCCCTGGTGTTTCAAATTCATTCCCATTTCTTGCATGGGACCTAAGCATGCACCCAAAGACACAGATTTGATTTTTCAACCAATTTATATGCACTGGAGCATGCGCATATAGTTCAAATTGAATTATGCACATAAATGCATTGAAAACTCAGATGATGCATAAAAATGTTCAAACGAACCCCGAAAATCACAAAAATTCACACAACACTCATGTTGTTCTATGTTGACATGAGAAAAAAATGAAAGCAATAAGAGGCAATAGATATTGTTCCGTCCCCAAAGGTGGGGCGTTCCCTACCGAAAACCATCATGCTTGTTGTGAGAAGCTCCGGTTTGAGAGAAGCATATACCCAAACTTGCCCCAAGTAGTACAAAATTTTTACCAAGGCACGTTGATGCTGCTCCAAGATAGCATGCCAAGTTTCATGAATTTAAGACGAGTTTTGGATTTACTAGAATTTAAAAACCAGGCATCTCAATGTTTTGCCAGCAACGGTGCCCTGGTGTTTGATATTCATTCCCATTTCTTGCATGGGACATAAGCATGCACCCGAGGACACAGATTTGATTTTTTTTTCAACCAATTTATATGCACTGGAGCATGCGCATGTAGCTCAAATTTGAATTATGCACATAAATGCATTGAAAACTCACATAATGTCTAAAAATGTCCAAACGAACCCCGAAAAATCACAAAAATTCACACAACACTCCTGTTGTTCTATGTTGACACGGGAAAAAATTTTGAAAGCAATAAGAGGCAATGGATATCGTTTTGTCCCCAAAGGTGGGGCGTTTCCTTCCGAAAACCATCATGCTTGTTGTGAGAAGCTCCGATTTTTGAGAAGTATATACCCAAACAGGCCCCAAATGGGACAAAAAATTTACCACGGCATGTTGATGCCACTCCATGATAGCATGCCAAGTTTCATGAATTTCAGACGAGTTTTGGATTTACTAGAATTTAAAAACCAGGCATCTCAATGTTTTGCCAGCAACGGTGCCCTGGTGTTTGATATTCATTCCCATTTCTTGCATGGGACATAAGCATGCACCCGAGGACACATATTTGATTTTTTTTCAACCAATTTATATGCACTGGAGCATGCGCATGTAGCTCAAATTTGAATTATGCACATAAATGCATTGAAAACTCACATAATGCCTAAAAATGTCCAAACGAACCCCGAAAAATCACAAAAATTCACACAACACTCCTGTTGTTCTATGTTGACACGAGAAAAAAATTTGAAAGCAATAAGATGCAATGGATATCGTTTTGTCCCCAAAGGTGGGGCGTTTCCTGCCGAAAACCATCATGCTTGTTGTGAGAAGCTCTGGTTTTTGAGAAGTATATACCCAAACCTGCCCCAAATGGGACAAAAAATTTACCACGGCATGTTGATGCCACTCCATGATAGCATGCCAAGTTTCATGAATTTCAGACAAGTTTTGGATTTACTAGAATTTAAAACTAAGGCATCTCAATGTTTTGCTGGTAATCAACGGTGCCCTGGTGTTTCAAATTCATTCCCATTTCTTGCATGGGACCAAAGCATGCACCCAAGGACACAGATTTGATTTTTCAACCAATTTATATGCAATTGAGCATGCGCATGTAGTTCAAATTCAATTATGCACACAAATGCATTGAAAACTCAGATAATGCATAAAAATGTCCAAACGAACCCCAAAAAATCACAAAAATTCACACAACACTCCTGTTGTTCTATGTTGACACAAGAAAAAAATTGAAAGCAATAAGATGCAATGGATATCGTTCCGTCCCCAAAGGTGGGGCGTTCCCTACAGAAAACCGTCATGTTTGTTGTGAGAAGCTCCGGTTTGTGAGAAGCATATATCCAAACCTGCCCCAAATGGGACAAAAATTTAACCACGGCATGTTGATGCCGCTCCATGATAGCATGCCATGTTCTATGAATTTCGGACGAGTTTTGGATTTACTAGAATTCAAAAACCAGGCATCTCAATGTTTTACTGGTAATCAACGGTGCCCTGGTGTTTCAAATTCATTCCCATTTCTTGCATGGGACCTAAGCATGCACCCAAGGACACAGATTTGATTTTTCAACCAATTTATATGCAATTGAGCATGCGCATGTAGTTCAAATTCAATTATGCACACAAATGCATTGAAAACTCAGATAATGCATAAAAATGTCCAAACGAACCCCGAAAAATCACAAAAATTCACACAACACTCCTGTTGTTCTATGTTGACACGAGAAAAAAATGAAAGCAATAGGAGGCAATAGATATCATTCCATCCCCAAAGGTGGGGCGTTCCCTACCGAAAACCATCATGCTTGTTGTGAGAAGCTCCGGTTTGTGAGAACCAAATACCCAAACCTGCCCCAAATGGGACAAAAAAATTACCACGACATGTTGATGCCGCTCCATGATAGCATGCCAAGTTTCATAAATTTCAGACGAGTTTTGGATTAACTAGAATTTAGAAATTAGGCATCTCAATGTTTTGCCAGCAATCAACGGTGCCATGGCGTTTCAAATTCATTCCCATTTCCTGCATGGGACCTAAGCATGCACCCAAGGACATGGATTTGATCTTCCAACCAATTTATATGCACTAGAGCATGCACAAGTAGCTCAAATTTGAATTATGCACATAAATGCATTGAAAACTCGAATAATGCATAAAAATTTCCAAACGAACCTCGAACAATCGCAAAAAATCACACAACACTCATGTTGTTCTATGTTGACATGAGAAAAAAAATTGAAAGCAATAAGAGGCAATGCATATAGTTCCGTCACCAAAGGTGGGGCGTTCCCTACCGAAAACCATCATGCTTTTTGTGAGAAGCTCCGGTTTCTGACAAACATATACCCAAACCTGCCCCAAATAGGATAAAAAATTTACCATGGCATGTTGATGCCGCTCCATGATAGCATGCCAAGTTTCATGAAATTCAGACGAGTTTAGGATTTACTAGAATTTAAAAATCAGGCATATCAATGTTTTACCGGCAATCAACGGTGCCCTGGTGTTTCAAATTCATTCCCATTTCTTGCATGGGACCTAAGCATGCACCCAAGGACACAGATTTGATTTTTCAACCAATTTATATGCACTGGATCATGCGCATGTAGCTCAAATTTGAATTAGGAACATAAATGCATTGGAAACTCACATAATGCATAAAAATGTCCAAACGAACCCGAAAATCACTAAAATTCACACAACACTCCTATTGTTCTATGTTGACACGAGAAAAAATTTGAAAGCAATAAGAGGCAATGGAAATCGTTTCGTCCCCAAAGGTGGGGCGTTCCCTACCAAAAACCATTATGTTTGTTGTGAGAAGTTTCGGTTTGTGAGAAGCATATACCCAAACCTGTCCCAAATGGGACAAAAACTTAACCATGGCATGTTGGTGCCCCTCCATGATAGCATGCCAAGTTTCATGAATTTCAGACGAGTTTTGGATTTACTAGAATTTAAAAATCAGGCTTCTCAATGTTTTGCCGTCAATCAACGGTGCCCTAGTGTTTCAAATTCATTCCCATTTCCTGCATGGGACCTAAGCATGCACCCAAGGACACAGATTTGATTTGTCAACCAATTTATATGCACTGGAGCATGCGCATGTAGCTCAAATTTGAATTCTGCACAAAAATAAATTGAAAACTCAGATAATGCATAAAAATGTCCAAACGAACCCCGAAAAATCACAAAAATTCACACAACACTCCTATTGTTCTATGTTGACACGAGAACAAAATTTGAAGCAATAAGAGGCAATGGATATCGTTCTGACCCTAAAGGTGGGGCGTTCCCTACCGAAAACCATCATGCTTATTGTGCCGAGCTCGGGTTTGTGAAAAGCATATACCCAAACCTGCCCCAAATGAGACAAAAATTTTACCACAGCATGTTGATGCCGCTCTATGATAGCATGCCAAGTTCCATGAATTTCAGACGAGTTTTGGATTTACTAGAATTTAAAAATTAGGCTTCTCAATGTTTTGCCGGCAATCAACGGTGCCCTAGTGTTTCAAATTCATTGACATTTCCTGTATGGGACCTAAGCATGCACCCAAGGACACAGATTTGACTTTTCAACCAATTTATATGCAGTAGAGCATGTGCATGTAGCTCAAATTTGAATTATGCACATAAATGCATTGAAAACTCAGATAATGCAGAAAAATGTCCAAACAAACCCCGAAAAATCACAAAAATTCACAAAACACTCCTGTTGTTCTATGTTGACACGAGAAAAAAAATGAAAGCAATAAGAGGCAATGGATATCGTTCCGTCCCCAAAGGTGGGGCGTTCCCTACCAAAAACCATCATGCTTGTTGTGAGAAGCTCTGGTTTCTGACAAACATATACCCAAACCCACCCCAAATGGGACAAAAATTTTACCACGGCATGTTGATGCCGCTCCATGATAGCATGCCAAGTATCATGAATTTCAGACGAGTTTTGGATTTACTAGAATTTAAAAATCAGGCATCTCAATATTTTGCCGGCAATCAACGGTGCCCTGGTGTTTCAAATTCATTCCCATTTCTTGCATGGGGCCTAAGCATGCACCCAAGGACACAGATTTTATTTTTCAACCAATTTATATGCACTGGATCATGCGCATGTAGCTCAAATTTGAATTATGCACATTAATGCATTGAAAACTCACATAATGCCTAAAAATGTCCAAACGAACCCCGAAAATCACAAAAATTCACACAACACTCCTGTTGTTCTATGTTGACACGAGAAAAAAAATTGAAAGCAATAAGAGGCAATGGATATTGTTTCGTCCCCAAAGGTGGAGCGTTCCCTACCAAAAACAATTATGCTTGTCGTGAGAAGTTCCCGTTTGTGAGAAGCATATATCCAAACTTGTCCCAAATGGGAGAAAAATTTTACCACGGCATGTTGGTACCCCTCCATGATAGCATGCCAAGTTTCATGAATTTCAGACGAGTTTTGGATTTACTAGAATTTAAAAACTAGGCATCTCAATGTTTTGCCGGCAATCAACGATGCCTTGGTGTTCGAAATTCATTCCCATTTCTTGCACGAGACCTAAGCATGCACCCAAGGACACATATTTGATTTTCCAACCAATTTATATGCATTGGAGCATGTGCATGTAGCTCAAATTTAAATTATGCACATAAATGCATTGAAAACTCACATAATGCATAAAAATGTCCAAACGAACCCCGAAAAATCACAAAAACTCACACAACACTCATGGTGTTCTATGTTGACACGAGAACAAAATTGGAAAGCAATAAGAGGCAATGGATATAGTTCCGTCCCCTAAGGTGGGGCGTTCCCTACCGAAAACCATCATGCTTGTTGTGACAAGCTCCAGTTTGTGAGAACCATATACCCAAACCTGCCCCAAATGGGACAAAAAATTTACCACAACATGTTGATGCTGCTCCATGATAGAATTTCAAGTTTCATGAATTTCAGACGAGTTTTGGATTTACTAGAATTTAAAAATTAGGCTTCTCAACGTTTTGCCTGCAATCAACGGTGCCCTAGTGTTTCAAATTCATTCCCATTTCCTGCATGGGACCTAAGCATGCACCCAAGGACACAGATTTGATTTTTCAACCAATTTATATGCACTAGAGCATACGCATGTAGGTCAAATTTGAATTATGCACATAAATGCATTGAAAACTCAGATAATGCATAAAAATGTCCAAACGAACCGCGAAAAATCACAAAAATTCACAAAACACTACTGTTGTTCTATGTTGACACAAGCAAAAAAATAAAAGCAATAATAGGCAATGGATATCGTTCCGTCCCAAAGGTGGGGCGTTCCCTACCGAAAACCTTCATGCTTGTTGTGACAAGATCCTGTTTGTGAGAAGCATATACCAAACCTGCCCCAAATGGGACAAAACATTTACCACGGCATGTTGATGCCGCTCCATGATAGCATGCCAAGATTCACGAATTTTGGACGAGTTTTGGATTTACTAGAATTTGAAAACCAGTTCATATGCACTAGAGCATGCGCATGTAGCTCAAATTTGAATTATGCACATAAATGCATTGAAAACTCAAATAATGCATAAAAATGTCCAAACGAACCCTGAAAAATCACAAAAATTCACACAGCACTCGTGTTGTTCTATGTTGACACGAGAAAAAAAATGAAAGCAATAAGAGGCAATAGATATCGTTCCGTCCCCAAAGCCGGGGCGTTCCCTACCGAAAACCATCATGCTTGTTGTGAGATGCTGTGGTTTGTGAGAAGCATATACCCAAACCTGCCCCAAATGGGACAAAAAATTACGACGGCATGTTGATGCCGCTCCATGAGAGCATACCAAGTTTCATAAATTTCAGACGAGTTTTGGATTTACTAGAATTTAAAAATCAGGCATCTCAACGTTTTGCCGGCAATCAACGGTGCTCTGGTGTTTCAATTTCATTCCCATTTCCTGCATGGGACCAAAGCATGCACCCAAGGAAACGGATTTGATTTTTCAACCAATTTATATGCACTGGAGCATCACATGTAGCTCAAATTTGAATTATGCACATAAATGCATTGAAAACTCAGATAATGCATAAAAATGTCCAAATGAACCCCGAAAAATCACAAAAACTCACACAACACTCATGTTGTTCTATGTTGACATGAGAAAAAAAATTGAAAGCAATAAGAGGCAATGGATATCGTTCTGACCCTAAAGGTGGGGCGTTCCCTACCGAAAACCATCATGCTTGTTGTGAGAAGCTCTAGTTTTTGAGAAACATATACCCAAACCTACCCCAAATGGGACAAAAAATTTACCATGGCATGTTGATGCTCCTCCATGATAGCATGCCAAGTTTCTTGAATTTCAAACGAGTTTTGGATTTACTAGAATTTAAAAATCAGGCATCTCAATGTTTTGTCGGCAATCAACGGTGCCCTGGTGTATCAAATTCATTCCCATTTCTTGCATGGGACCTAAGCATGCACCCTAGAACACAGATTTGGTTTTCAACCAATTTATATGCACTGGATCATGCGCATGTAGCTCAAATTTGAATTATGCACATAAATGCATTGAAAACTCACATAATGCACAAAAATGTCCAAACGAACCCCGAAAAATCACAAAAATTCACACAACACTCCTATTGTTCTATGTTGACACGAGAACAAAATTTGAAAGCAATAAGAGGTAATGGATATAGTTTCGTCCCCCAAGGTGGGGCGTTCCCTACCGAAAACCACCATGCTTGTTGTGACAAGCTTCGGTTTGTGAGAAGCATATACCCAAACCTTCCCCAAATGGGACAAAAACTTTACCACAGCATGTTGATGCCGCTCCATGATAGCATGCCAAGTTTCATGAATTTCAGACGAGGTTTGGATTTAATAAAATTTAAAAATCAGTCTTCTCAATGTTTTGCCGGCAATCAACGGCGCCCTGGTGTTTCGAATTCATTCCCATTTCCTGCATGGGACCTAAGCATGCACCCAAGGATACACATTTGATTTTCAACCAATTTATATGCACTAGAGCATGCGCATGTAGCTCAAATTTGAATTATGCACACAAATGCATTGGAAAGTCAAATAATGCATAAAAATGTCCAAACGAACCCCGAAAAATCACAAAAATTCACACAGCACTCGTGTTGTTCTATGTTGACACGAGAAAAAAAATGAAAGCAAAAAGAGGCAATAGATATCGTTCCGTCCCCAAAGCCGGGGCGTTCCCTACCGAAAACCATCATGATTGTTGTGAGATGCTGTGGTTTGTGAGAAGCATATACCCAAACCTGCCCCAAATGCGACAAAAAATTACGACGGCATGTTGATGCCGCTCCATGAGAGCATACCAAGTTTCATAAATTTCAGACGAGTTTTAGATTTACTAGAATTTAAAAATCAGGCATCTCAATGTTTTGCCGGCAATCAACGGTGCCCTGGTGTTTCAATTTCATTCCCATTTCCTGCATGGGACCAAAGCATGCACCCAAGGAAACGGATTTGATTTTTCAACCAATTTATATGCACTGGAGCATCACATGTAGCTCAAATTTGAATTATGCACATAAATGCATTGAAAACTCAGATAATGCATAAAAATATCCAAACGAACCCCGAAAAATCACAAAAACTCACACAACACTCATGTTGTTCTATGTTGACATGAGAAAAAATTTGAAAGCAATAAGAGGCAATGGATATCGTTCTGACCCTAAAGGTGGGGCGTTCCCTACCGAAAACCACCATGCTTGTTGTGAGAAGCTCTAGTTTTTGAGAAACATATACCCATACCTGCCCCAAATGGGACAAAAAATTTACCACGGCATGTTGATGCTCCTCCATGATAGCATGCCAAGTTTCTTGAATTTCAAACGAGTTTTGGATTTACTAGAATTTAAAAATCAGGCATCTCAATGTTTTGTCGGCAATCAACGGTGCCCTGGTGTATCAAATTCATTCCCATTTCTTGCATGGGACCTAAGCATGCACCCAAGAACACAGATTTGGTTTTCAACCAATTTATATGCACTGGATCATGCGCATGTAGCTCAAATTTGAATTATGCACATAAATGCATTGAAAACTCACATAATGCATAAAAATGTCCAAACGAACCCCGAAAAATCACAAAAATTCACACAACACTCCTGTTGTTCTATGTTGACACGAGAAAAAAAATTGAAAGCAATAAGAGGCAATGGATATCGTTTCGTCCGCAAAGGTGGGGCGTTCCCTACCAAAAACCATTATGCTTTTTGTGAGAAGTTCCGGCTTGTGAGAAGCATATATCCAAACGTGCCCCAAATGGGACAAAAATTTTACCACGACATGTTGGTGCCGCTCCATGATAGCATGCCAAGTTTCGTGAATTTCAGACGAGTTTTGGATTTACTAGAATTTAAAAACCAGGCATCTCAATGTTTTGCCTTCAATCAACGGTGCCCTAGTGTTTGAAATTCATTCCCATTTGTCGGTGTACTAAAGTAGGGGTACCTTAGTATCCCGAACTTGTGCACGGGCAGTCGCAGCGACCCGTGGCAAGGCTTGCTGGGCGACCGCCAAGACCCTCCGTGTTTCCTTTGGAGCCATTCAAGAACAAAGTATCCAAGAGAAAAACAAGGCCTCGGCAAGAGGAGCTTGCCGGGAAGGAGACAAGGCCTCGGCAAGAGGAGCTTGCCGGGAAGGAAACAAGGCCCCGGCAAGAGGAGCTTGCCGGGAAGGAGACGAGACCCCGGCAAGAGGAGCTTGCCGGGAAGACCAACCCAAGCATCTCAAGAAGCTCGCTGCGGCGCACTACACGCCCCGACGAGGCCCGGTGAGCGACAAGCTCCCGGACGCGACAAGACAACATCCGCGGCAAGGCGCTTGCCGCGGCAAGCTACTACCCCGCAGCCCGCGCTCCAGCTCACCCACCAACGTGTCACCCTGGGACCATTCCTGGCGCACGTGGCGGGAGGCTGTGCAGCCGGGGGCATGCGGTGGCAAGCAGGCGCTGACAAGGAGCCATCGTGGCAAACGGTGGCGCCCCTAACGGTCCCTTTCCGCCCCGTCTAAGCGACACAGACATGCATTTAATGCCTTTGTCCCCTGCCGTCAGGGTTAGGTAGGATGTAGCAGGCGGTGGCGCCAACTACCACCCCTTTTACATTTTTACCCTCACCTCTGTTGCCACATGTTTGTAACCCCTTAGACATATAAAAGGAGGCCCATGCGCAACAGTGGGAGAGGGGGGGGACAGCCATTCTCATGCTTGGTCTCGCCAGCTGCTTGAGTGTACTGTAGCACTCATCGCTCCCGAGCAAGAACTCAATACAACCACCAAAGCAGCAGTAGGGTTTTACGCATCCGTGCGGCCCGAACCTGGGTAAATCGATTGTCTCGCTCGTGCGTTTCGCCTCGATCTGCTCTTTGTGCATCCACCGCCCCCTGCCGAACCAAAAGGGGCTCGGTCCGCCGATCCCCATAGGTGTGCGAGGGACCAGCAACCCTCGACATCTTTGGCGCGCCAGGTAGGGGCTGCGTCGAGGTTGTGCGAACCTGATCCGGCGTTAGCGCGAGCCGAATCTTCATCATCTTCATCAACATGCCGCCGAAGAAGAAGGCTTCGGAGGTAGCCGCTCCGTCTGCGCTGAACCCGCCATCGCCGGAGCAGACGACTGGTGGAGTAGGCGCCAGCGGAAGAGCGGGCGCCGACAGGGAGACTCGTGGCGCTGCCAGGTCCAAGGACCATGCTGCGCCGCGCCTCGGCGGCGCGGTCGCCTCCCACAACGACCGCGTGCACTCCAAGACCTCAGCGTCCGTACGCGCACCGCGCCCATCCCAGGAGGCGCGGCACCAGCGGCGTCATGGTACCCACGGTACCATACGTCTGCTGGGCCAAGATCAAGCTGGCGGGTCCCGGAGCGCTCGAGGCCGGCATGCATGCCAACATGCCGACACGAGCGTGGCACGGTCGCTTGGATGAGGTACTGCTCCTTCTAACGCAGTTATAAGTCCGAGCATACCTCGCTCCTTGCACCGTTCGCCGCCGCCGCCCGCCACACCCTTCGCTCCAATCCATGCAGCGGAGGCAGCTATCCCCACGGAACTCGTATACGGGTCACCTCGAGTGCTCACTTATGATGAGCTTGAGCAAGAGCAGCTGCGGCAAGATGACGCGCTGCTCCTTGAGGAGGACCGTCTTCAGGCTGCTGTGCGAGCCGCTCGCTACCAGCAAGCTTTGCGCCGCTACCATAGCCGCAAAGTTAACGCCCGAAGTTTCGAGGAAGGCGACCTTGTTTCCTTGGCGCGATCAGTCCGCCAAGATTTCCGACAAGTTGACGCCAAAGTGGGAAGGCCCTTACCGGGTGAAGCGAGTCACTAGGCTTGGCGCTGTCCGCCTTGGGACCGAAGATGGCGTACCAATGAGCAACTCCTGGAATATTGCGCATCTTCGCAAGCTTTGCCCGTGAGGCGCGGTTGTCGGACCCCGTCCGGCAACCACCCATTTGTACAAGTCTTGCCGATGTTGCATGTAATCCTTTGTACAAAGCCGGGCGCAGACCCCGTGCATGAATATTATGTGCTCAGCACATACCCCCGGGAAAGCAAACAACAGAGAAAGATAAGTGCCAAAGTTTGAGCAATCAGATTCCCTTTAAGATTTTAAGTTATTTTCCTCGAACGCCCGTGCTTTGTATGGGAAACCTGGGCGCAGAGGAGCCGACTCGTAGCTAGTTGCGCCCTTACTGTTGTTTCGAGCCCCGCTCAACAACTTAAGTGAGCTGCAACTAGCTCCGCGACAAGGTTTCTTGTCGGCCGTAGCACCGCCCGCAGATCGCTGACGTTCCGCACTCAGCACTCGCGGCAAGCGTGCCCGCGCCGGCAAGTTCCCTATATGCGCAGGGTAACAACATACAAAGGAAGGAGCCAAGTAAAGGAAATAACATAGCAATTAAATTTATAGAGTTATCTTCCTTCTTGTGATCGTCCCTTGTATGGAAAACCTGTGCGCGGAGGAACCAACTCGTATCTAGTCGCCCCCTGACTGTTGTTTCGAGTCCGCTCAACAACTTAAGGGAGCTGCGACTAGCTCTGCGACAAGGTTTCTTGTCGGTTGCGGCACCGCCGGCAGGGAACCAACTCGTAGCTAGTTGCCTTACTGTCGTTTCGAGTCCGCTCAACGACTTAAGTAAGCTGCGACTAGCTCCGCGATGAGGTTTCTTGTCGGTTACAGCACCGCCGGCAGGCTGCTGGAGTTCCGCTGCTGATGTTCCGCACTCAGCGCTCGCGGCAAAGGTGCCCGCACCGGCAAGTTCCCTAAAAGCGTAGGGTAAAAGCATACAAGGGGAGGGAGCAAGTAAAGGAAGTAACATAGCGGTTATTAACCAAGGATAGAGTATATTAAAGAATAACTTATCGCAGCTCTAATAGACTGTTTTTCATAACATGATTGACAGCGACAAGGGAAGAAGATAAATAGTCTAGTATACACGGTCACCTTCGACCCTCCTGATTCCGCTCACCTTGTCCACGATAGGTGCGACAAGGGCCTTGAGCTCCTCCTGATCAGCATCTGGCGGCAGGCTTCAGAGGACGTTGTTGAGGCGGAGGCCTGGGTTGCGGAAGGCCACCTTCATCAGCACCTTCTGGAGAGCTCCCGCGCAGATCTTGCGCGACTCGTCGAGAAGCTGCTTTGGGAACTGCTCCCGGATTCGCTGGAGCACCGTCGCCACGCCTTTGAAGAACAAGGTAAGCTTGGCGCTGGGTTGGAGGTTCTCGTTGGAGGAGTACGCGAGATCCACCATCCCCAACTGCGCCAGCTCCATGTCGACGTCGGCGGCGACATCCACCAGACCCTCCATCCAGCGCTCCATATCCTCCGACAAGGTCTTCCGGGCGGCGGCGGCCTTCGCCAGCAGCACCTTGCCGGCCTTGACCTCCTCCTTCGGGGCCGCCTCCTGCTGTTTGGCGCCGTCTAGAGATTCGGTCAGAGCCGCCAGCTTCACTTCAAGATCATCATTTGAAGCCTTAGCGGCGTCCAGCTCCTTGCCTCTCTCAACGAGGAGGGCCTGCAGCTCCGAATAGCTGTTGGCGTCCCTCTCACGCTCAAGCTTGAGCGCAACAAGCTCGTCGCCGCTCGCCTTGAGGTCCGCCTCCAGCTGCGTCACCTTCAGCTCCAGCTCAGCGTTGGCGGCCTCGACAGCTACGGCGGAGTCTTCGGCCTGCTTGACGGCTCCGCCAACTGCCCGCTCGCGCACGGCAAGTTCCTCCTCATGGCCGTCGAGGTTGACCTTCGGCTGCGCCAACTCGCCCTCCTATGAAGACAACTTCTCCGCGACAAGCCGTTGGCGCTCTTTGACGTCGACCTTCTCAAGGAGGAAGGCCTGCTGCGCCTTGGCGAGTTGCTCCCGCTCCTTTGCCAGGGAGCGGGGAGCATCCTGATGGGCGCCTTGGAGCTCTTCTGCGCGCTTCTCGATGTCGGCGCCAGCCTTCGCCACGAGTGCTTCGCGGGACTCCAGCTTGGCCTGCCGGGTGCGGTAGAGCACCACTAGCTTCCGCAGCAGGCGCTCCTCTTCAGGATCGCCGCTGCTGCTGCTTGGCGCGTCAACCAGCTTCAGCCCGGCAGAGGCAAGCACCTCTCCGTCCAGCATCTCCCCCTCGATCGGCGCCCTGGAGCTTGACGCCCGGGGGAGGCTGATGAAGATGTTCTCGCCGGCCTTCAGGTAGATGCCAGGCTGGGGCTCTTCGGAGCCCGCCGCAGCGGCAGCGGCGGAGGAGTCGGTGGTCGGAGCAGTGCCTGGCGCTCCTGTGGCCTCCGGGCCGACAGTACGACCGCCAGACTCCCCGCCCGCCTCCGCGGCGACAGCCCTGGAAGCCTCCTCGCTGGCGCCGGCTGCTTCCTCAGCGGCGACCACCGTCTACATCGTCTCTGCAGCAGATGGATCTGATGGCCGGCAGAGGGGAGAAGATTCAAGCAAAATTTGAGCAAAATCCAAGGTGAAGATCAAGAAGCCGAAGAAGCCAAGGGGAGTTTGGAAGCAAGGAGGTTACTAGTGCCAGGGCCTGCCGCTGTGGTCTCCGTTGCCGGAGGATCGCTGGTGCCGTCCCTTGCCGAAGATCCTTGCCGGGCCGGACGCTCCTCCCTTGCCGGAGTCTCCTCCCTCGCCCGGGGCTCCTCCCTTGCCGGAGACCTCTCCCCCGCCGGAGGACTCTCCCTTGGCACTTCGGGAGCGGTCTCCAGGCTCTCCTGGTGAGGCTGCTCTGCTCCTGCACGAGTCAACAAACAAGCATCAGCACAGCAAGGATCTTCGTGCGCGCCCAACAGCGGGAAGTAAACAAGACGCTTACGCTGGGGGCTGCTCTGAAGATCAGCCGCCGGGTCCGACGGGTTCGTCTCGGGCATGTCCCCCGTTGACGCAGTGGGTTCGTCCTCGATGACGATCACCGGCACCTTGGCTCTCTTTGCCACTCTCTGGGCCAGAGTCCTGAAAAGGAATGGATTCAGGGAAAGACAAGTGAGATACAAGACAAAGCAGCAAGGATTGAAGAATTGCAAGTACAATAAAAAGAACTTACTCCTCCTCTTCTTCCTCGTCGGAGCTAAACGCGGAGAAGTCGAAGTCCGTCCCGCGGCCGGCGCGGGAAGGAGGAGGGGTAGGCTCCCTTGGTCGCTTGGCGGGAGCAGAGGCGGCAGCCCGGGAAGACCCTGCTCCAGTCGAAGCAGCGGCATGGGGCGCTCCCGCGGCAACAGTGCTTGCCGCGGTGGAGCGCGTCGTGCGGCGCGGCGATTGCTGGGCATCCTGCCGCCTTGCTACATTCGCGGCCTTGTGGAGACGCCTTCTTGGTGGAGACGGGGGCGCAGCCGGCGGCGGGCTGTCGGAAGATGAAGTGGAGGAAGAATCGATCTCCAGCGAGTCGCTCGCATCCCCGGCAGGCTCGCTCGGCTCGGCGCTGCCCCCGGCAAGATCTTCCTTGCCGGCAAGTTCATCTTGCCGGACGAGCTCTTTCTTGCCGAGGAACTCCTCTCGCTCGGCACGGGTTTTTGACTCTTCTGCCGCCGCTTCCTCCAGAGTAAACCCAAATTCACCTGCCGCTGCGGCTGCCGCTGCCTCTTCCAACCTGGAGGCTATGCGCGCCAGCTCCGCCTCGGTGGTGTCGCGAATGAGGCCGTCCCTCTTGTCAGCGCGGATTGGCACTTCCACCAGGTCGTCGAAGAACTGCTGCACGACCTCGTCTGCGGGCTCTTGCCAAGTTGGCTCGGTTCCGTGCGAGTCGCACAACGGCATCATCGCCCAGATGCGGTCGAGCGCAGAGTTGTTGCACAAAGGGACGACGCCCTGCGGCAGCCTGAAGACTTCGGGGTGATCCGAATCATATTTGAAGAGCTCCTGCAGCATGCTAGTGTGCTCGAGGACAGTGAAATTATAGCGTCATGATGTCCGCCGCGTTCTTGAACTCCCAGGCAGGTCTTCCCCGTTCCTGCAGGGGGGCAATGCAGCGGCGAAGAAAGTCTGCGCCGACAGCGCCTACGGTGAGTCCGGCGAGCCTAAGGCGCCGGATCCTGGTGACGGCAATCGTCAGCTTGCTGTCTTCCGGGGCCAAGTCACTCCAGTCATTGTCGCGCACTGCTGCTGCTTGGCGCCGGACGGTGAATGACTACGGGCTCTCCTCGATAATCCAGCACCAGTCCGCTCTCCACTCCTCCCACTTGCCGCGGAACTCCCCCTCTAGATAAGATTCCTTCTTGGCGGCTCTAGAGATCCAGGCGATTCCGCCGGATAGGGTCTCCCCTCTCTCTACCCGAGGGATGAAGAAATGGCGGAAGAGAGCTACACTAGGGTGGACTCCGACAAAGTTTTCGCAAAGATGTGCGAAAACTGCCATGGTGAGGACGGCGTTGGGGGTGAAGTCGAGGAGGTAGAAGCCATATGTGTTCATAATATCGCAGAAGAACTCGGAAAAGGGCGGGCAGAGCCCGCAGTAGAAGAACACAGCAAAGAAAGGGTACCCGTCCGGAGCCTTCGTGTGGGCTTCAGCCGGGAGCACCCTGGTCCGCGGGTGAGCTCGCGTCTCCGCCGACCAGAACAGGTAATACCGCTCCCACAACGCCTTCGCGCCGAGCTTGGGAGGGAAGATGGCTCGCTCCTTCCGCATTGTCGCGAGCCGCTGCGCCTCGGTCGACTTCACCGCTTTCCCCTTGTCGCCCTTCGGAGCCATGGCGAAGGTCGTGGAGGAGGCCGACGGTGGTGGTGGTGCTGGTGACAATGGGGGGAGTAGGGCGCTGCTCTCTCGTCGCTCTGAGAAGACAGGGAGCGGCGGAGGATTTGAGATTGGAAACAGCAACGGGCAAATGGCGCCGCACCCCTGTTCCTCTGCTTATAAGGAGGGGAAGGGGGAGGCGGACGTTTCGCCGTCACAAATAAACAACTGCCCACGATTCCGCCCACCACGCCTCCACGCCTCCCCCTGTTTATGGGGAGGGGCGCGCCAACCGTCCCCTTTTACCGTGATGTGACGCATGCGCGTGGGGGTGCAGCCCCGCGCACGCCGCCCACGTCACGCACGGCGCCGCATTCGACGCGTGCCGTTTGGGGAGGGTGCAGTGGGTGCGGAGTGGGTTATGGCGTGCCTTAGGCCACGCGTGCCCGTGCACTGTTTTGGGCCTGGCCCAACAGTGCTCGGCACCGTGTATGGCCCAGGCCCGGGGGCTCCTGTCGGTGTACTAAAGTAGGGGTACCTTAGTATCCTGAACTTGTGCACGGGCAGTCGCAGCGACCCGCGGCAAGGCTTGCCGGGTGACCGCCAAGACCCTCCGTGGTTCCTTTGGAGTCATTCAAGAACAAAGTATCCAAGAGCAAAACAAGGCCTCGGCAAGAGGAGCTTGCCGGGAAGGAGACAAGGCCCCGGCAAGAGGAGCTTGCCGGGAAGGAAACAAGGCCCCGGCAAGAGGAGCTTGCCGGGAAGGAGACGAGACCCCGGCAAGAGGAGCTTGCCGGGAAGACCAACCCAAGCATCTCAAGAAGCTCGCTGCGGCGCACTACGCGCCCCGACGAGGCCCGGTGAGCGACAAGCTCCCGGACGTGACAAGACAACATCCGCGGCAAGGCGCTTGCCGCGGCAAGCTACTACCCCGCAGCCCGCGCTCCAGCTCACCCACCAACGTGTCGCCCTGGGACCATTCCTGGCGCACGTGGCGGGAGGCTGTGCAGCCGGGGGCATGCGGTGGCAAGCAGGCGCTGACAAGGAGCCATCGTGGCAAACGGTGGCGCCCCTGACGGTCCCTTTCCGCCCCGTCTAAGCGACACAGACAGGCATTTAATGCCTTTGTCCCCTGCAGTCAGGGTTAGGTAGGATGTAGCAGGCGGTGGCGCCAACTACCACCCCTTTTATATTTTTACCCTCACCTCTGTTGCCACATGTTGGTAACCCCTTAGACATATAAAAGGAGGCCCGTGCGCAACAGTGGGAGAGGGGGGGACAGCCATTCTCACGCTCGGTCTCGCCAGCTGCTTGAGTGTACTGTAGCACTCATCGCTCCCGAGCAAGAACTCAATACAACCACCAAAGCAGGAGTAGGGTTTTACGCATCCGTGCGGCCCGAACCTGGGTAAATCGATCGTCTCGCTCGTGTGTTTCGCCTCGATCTACTCTTTGTGCATCCACCGCCCCCTGCCGAACCAAAAGGGGCTCGGTCCGCCGATCCCCATAGGTGTGCAAGGGACCAGCAACCCCCGACACCATTTCTTGCATGAGACCTAAGCATGCACCCAAGGACACATATTTTATTTTTCAACCAATTTATATGCACTGGAGCATGCGCATGTAGCTCAAATTTGAATTATGCACATAAATGCATTGAAAACTCACATAATGCATAAAAATGTTCAAACAAACCCCGAAAAATCACAAAAATTCACAACACTCCTATTGTTCTATGTTGACACGAGAACAAAATTTGAAAGCAATAAGAGGCAATGGATATAGTTCCGTCCCCAAAGGTGGGGCGTTCCCTACCGAAAACCATCATGCTTGTTGTGACAAGCTTCGGTTTGTGAGAAGCATATACCCAAACCTGCCACAAATGGGACAAAAACTTTACCACAGCATGTTGATGCAGCTCCATGATAGCATGCCAAGTTTCATGAATTTCAGACGAGTTTTGGATTTAATAAAATTTAAAAATCAGGCTTCTCAATGTTTTGCCGGCAATCAACGGTGCCCTGGTGTTTCAAATTCATTCCCATTTCCTGCATGGGACCTAAGCATGCACCCAAGGATACACATTTGGTTTTCAACCAATTTATATGCACTAGAGCATGCGCATGTAGCTCAAATTTGAATTATGCACATAAATGCATTGAAAACTCAAATAATGCATAAAAATGTCCAAACAAACACCGAAAAATCACAAAATTCACAAAACACTCCTGTTGTTCTATGTTGACACGAGAAAAAATGAAAGCAATAAGAGGCAATGGATATCGTTCCGTCCCCAAAGGTGGGGCGTTCCCTACCGAAAACCATCATGCTTGTTGTGAGAAGCTCCGGTTTGTGAGAAGCATATACCCAAACCTGCCCCTAATGGGATAAAAAATTTACCACGGCATGTTGATGCCGCTCCATGATAGCATGCCAAGTTTCATGAATTTCAGACGAGTTTTGGATTTACTAGAACTTAAAAACCAGGCATCTCAATGTTTTGCCGGCAATCAACGGTGCCCTGGTGTTTGATATTTATTCCCATTTCTTGCACGGGACATAAGCATGCACCCAAGGACACGGATTTGATTTTTCTCAACCAATTTATCTGCACTGGAGCATGCGCATGTAGCTCAAATTTGAATTATGCACATAAATGCATTGAAAACTCAGATAATGCGTAAAAATATCCAAACGAACCCCGAAAAATCACAAAACTTCACACAGCACTCCTGTTGTTCTATGTTGACATGAGAAAAAAAATTCAAAGCAATAAGAGGCAATGGATATTGTTTCGTCCCCAAAGGTGGGGCGTTCCCTACCGAGAAACCATCATGCTTGTTGTGAGAAGCTCTGGTTTGTGAGAAGCATATACCCAAACCTGCCCCAAATGGGACAAAAAATTTACCACGGCAGGTTGTTGCCGCTCCATGATAGCATGCCAAGTTTCATGAATTACAGACGAGTTTTGGATTTACTAGAATTTAAAAACCAGGTATCTCAATGTTTTACCGGCAATCAACGGTGCCCTGGTGTTTCAAATTCATTCACATTTCTTGCATGGGACCTAAGCATGCACCCAAGGACACAGATTTGATTTTTCGACCAATTTATATGCACGGGAGCATGCGCATGTAGCTCAAATTTGAATTATGCACATAAATGCATTGAAAACTCAGATAATGCATAAAAATGTCCAAACGAACCCCGAAAAATCACAAAAATTCACACAACCTCCTGTTGTTCTATGTTGACACGAGAAAAAAATTGAAAGCAATAAGAGGCAATGGATATTGTTCTGTCCCCAAAGGTAGGGCGTTCCCTACCAAAAACCATCATGTTTGTTGTGAGAATCTCCCGTTTGTGAGAAACATATATCCAGACCTGCCCCAAATGGGACAAAAAATTTACCACGGCATATGATGCCGCTCCATGATAGCATGCCAAGTTTAATGAATTTCGCACAAGCTTTGGATTTACTAGAATTCAAAAACCAGGCATCTCAATGTTTTGCCGACAATGAACGGTGCCCTGGTGTTTGAAACTCATTCCCATTTCTTGCATGGGACCAAAGCATGCACTAAAGGACACGGATTTGATTTTTGAACCAATTTATATGCAATGGAGCATGCGCATGTAGCTCGTTGAATTATGCACATAAATGCATAGAAAACTCAGATAATGTATAAAAATGTCCAAACGAACCCCGGAAAATCACAAAAATTCACACAACACTCCTGTTGTTCTACGTTGACATGAGAAAAAAAATTGAAAGGAATAAGAGGCAATGGACATCGTTCCGTCCCCAAAGGTGGGGCATTCCCTACCGAAAATCATCATGCTTGTTGTGAAAAGCTCCGGTTTGTGAGAAGCATATACCCAAACCTGCCCCAGATGGGACAAAAAATTTACCACGGCATGTTGATGCCGCTCCATGATAGCATGCCAAGTTTCATGAATTTCAGACGAGTTCTTGATTTACTAGAATTTAAATATAAGGCATTTCAATGTTTTGCCGGCAATCAATGGTGCCCTGGTGTTTCAAATTCATTAACATTTCTTGCATGGGACCGAAGCATGCACCCAAGGACACAGATTTGATTTTTCAACCAATTTATGTGCACTGGAGCATGCACATGTAGTTAAAATTGAATTATGCACATAAATGCATTGAAACCCCAGATAATGCATAAAAATGTCCAAACGAACCCTGAAAAATCACAAAAATTCACACAACACTCCTGTTGTTCTATGTTGACACGAGAAAAAAATTGAAAGCAATAAGAGGCAATGGATATCGTTTTTGTCCCCATAGGTGGGGCGTTTCCTGCCAAAAAGCATCATGCTTGTTGTGAGAAGCTATGGTTTGTGAGAAGCATATACCCAAACCTGCCCCAAATGGGACAAAAAAATTACCACGGCATGTTGATGCTTCTCCATGACAGCATGCCAAGTTTCATGAATTTCAGACGAGTTTTGGATTCATTAGAATTTAAAAATCAGGCATCTCAATGTTTTGCTGGTAATCAACGGTGCCCTGGTGTTTCAAATTCATTCCCATTTCTTGGATGGGACCTAAGCATGCACCCAAGGACACAGATTTGATTTTTCAACCAATTTATATGCACTGGAGCATGCGCATGTAGCTCAAATTTGAATTATGCACATAAATGCATTGAAAACTCAGATAATGCATAAAAATGTCCAAACGAACCCCGAAAATTCACTAAAATTCACACAACCTCCTGTTATTCTATGTTGACACGAGAAAAAAATTGAAAGCAATAAGAGGCAATGGATATCGTTCCGTCCCCAAAGGTAGGGCGTTCCCTACCAAAAACCATCATGTTTGTTGTGAGAATCTCCCGTTTGTGAGAAGCATATATCCAGACCTGCCCCAAATGGGACAAAAAATTTACCACGGCATGTTGATGCCGCTCCATGATAGCATGCCAAGTTTCATGAATTTCGGACAAGCTTTGGATTTACTAGAATTCAAAAACCAGGCATCTCAATGTTTTGCCGACAATCAACGGTGCCCTGGTGTTTGAAATACATTCCCATTTCTTGCATGGGACCTAAGCATGCACTAAAGGACACAGATTTGATTTTTCAATCAATTTATATGCAATGGAGCATGCGCATGTAGCTCATTGAATTATGCACATAAATGCATAGAAAACTCAGATAATGCATAAAAATGTCCAAACGAACCCCGAAAAATCTCAAAAATTCACACAACACTCCTGTTGTTCTATGTTGACACGAGAAAAAAAATTGAAAGGAATAAGAGGCAATGGACATCGTTCCATCCCCAAAGGTGGGGCATTCCCTACCGAAAATCATCATGCTCGTTCTGCAAAGCTCCGGTTTGTGAGAAGCATATACCCAAACCTGCCCCAGATGGGACAAAAAATTTACCACGGCATGTTGATGCCGCTCCACGATAGCATGCCAAGTTTCATGAATTTCAGACGAGTTCTTGATTTACTAGAATTTAAAAATAAGGCATTTCAATGTTTTGCCGGCAATCAATGGTGCCCTGGTGTTTCAAATTCATTAACACTTCTTGCATGGGACCGAAGCATGCACCCAAGGACACAGATTTGATTTTTCAACCAATTTATGTGCACTGGAGCATGCACATGTAGTTAAAATTGAATTATGCACATAAATGCATTGAAACCCCAGATAATGCATAAAAATGTCCAAACGAACCCTGAAAAATCACAAAAATTCACACAACACTCCTGTTGTTCTATGTTGACACGAGAAAAAAATTGAAAGCAATAAGAGGCAATGGATATCGTTTTTGTCCCCATAGGTGGGGTGTTTCCTGCCAAAAAGCATCATGCTTGTTGTGAGAAGCTATGGTTTGTGAGAAGCATATACCCAAACCTGCCCCAAATGGGACAAAAAATTTACCACGGCATGTTGATGCTTCTCCATGACAGCATGCCAAGTTTCATGAATTTCAGACGAGTTTTGGATTCATTAGAATTTAAAAATCAGGCATCTCAATGTTTTGCTGGTAATCAACGGTGCCCTGGTGTTTCAAATTCATTCCCATTTCTTGGATGGGACCTAAGCATGCACCCAAGGACACAGATTTGATTTTTCAACCAATTTATATGCACTGGAGCATGCGCATGTAGCTCAAATTTGAATTATGCACATAAATGCATTGAAAACTCAGATGATGCATAAAAATGTCCAAACGAACCCCGAAAAATCACAAAAATTCACACAACCTCCTGTTATTCCATGTTGACACGAGAAAAAAATTGAAAGCAATAAGAGGCAATGGATATCGTTCCGTCCCCAAAGGTAGGGCGTTCCCTACCAAAAACCATCATGTTTGTTGTGAGAATCTCCCGTTTGTGAGAAGCATATATCCAGACCTGCCCCAAATGGGACAAAAAATTTACCACGGCATGTTGATGCCGCTCCATGATAGCATGCCAAGTTTCATGAATTTCAGACAAGCTTTGGATTTACTAGAATTCAAAAACCAGGCATCTCAATGTTTTGCCGACAATCAATGGTGCCCTGGTGTTTGAAATACATTCCCATTTCTTGCATGGGACCTAAGCATGCACTAAAGGACACAGATTTGATTTTTCAATCAATTTATATGCAATGGAGCATGCGCATGTAGCTCATTGAATTATGCACATAAATGCATAGAAAACTCATATAATGCATAAAAATGTCCAAACGAACCCCGAAAAATCTCAAAAATTCACACAACACTCCTGTTGTTCTATGTTGACACGAGAAAAAAAAATTGAAGGGAATAAGAGGCAATGGACATCGTTCCGTCCCCAAAGGTGGGGCATTCCCTACCGAAAATCATCATGCTCGTTGTGCAAAGCTCCGGTTTGTGAGAAGCATATACCCAAACCCGCCCCAGATGGGACAAAAAATTTACCACGGCATGTTGATGCCGCTCCATGATAGCATGCCAAGTTTCATGAATTTTAGACGAGTTCTTGATTTACTAGAATTTAAAAATAAGGCATTTCAATGTTTCGCCGGCAATCAATGGTGCCCTGGTGTTTCAAATTCATTAACATTTCTTGCATGGGACCGAAGCATGCACCCAAGGACACAGATTTGATTTTTCAACCAATTTATATGCACTGGAGGATGCACATGTAGTTAAAATTGAATTATGCACATAAATGCATTGAAAACCCAGATAATGCATAAAAATTTCCAAACGAACCCTGAAAAATCACAAAAATTCACACAACACTCCTGTTGTTCTATGTTGACACGAGAAAAAAATTGAAAGCAATAAGAGGCAATGGATATCGTTTTGTCCCCAAAGGTGGGGTGTTTCCTGCCAAAAAGCATCATGCTTGTTGTGAGAAGCTCTGGTTTGTGAGAAGCATATACCCAAACCTGCCCCAAATGGGACAAAAAATTTACCACGGCATGTTGATGCTTCTCCATGACAGCATGCCAAGTTTCATGAATTTCAGACGAGTTTTGGATTCATTAGAATTTAAAAATCAGGCATCTCAATGTTTTGCTGGTAATCAACGGTGCCCTGGTGTTTCAAATTCATTCCCATTTCTTGCATGGGACCTAAGCATGCACCCAAGGACGCAGATTTGATTTTTCAACCAATTTATATGCACTGGAGCATGCGGATGTAGTTCAAATTGAATTAGGCACATAAATGCATTGAAAACTCAGATAATGCATTAAAATGTCCAAACGAACCCCAAAAAATCACAAAAATTCACACAAAACTCCTGTTGTTCTATGTTGACACGAGAAAATAAATTCAAAACAATATGTGGCAATGGATATCGTTCTGTCCCCAAAGGTGGGGCGTTCCCTACCGAGAAACCATCATGCTTGTTGTGAGAAGCATATACCCAAACCTGCCCCAAATGGGAGAAAAAATTTACCACGGCATGTTTATGCCGCTCCATGAAAGCATGCCAAGTTTCATGAATTTCAGACGAGTTTTGGATTTCCTAGAATTTAAAAACCAGGAATCTCAATGTTTTACCGGCAATCAACGGTGCCCTGGTGTTTCAACTTCATTCCCATTTCTTGCATGGGACCTAAGCATGCACCCAAGGACACATAATTGATTTTTCAACCAATTTATATGCACGGGAGCATGCATATGTAGTTCAAATTTGAATTATGCACAATAATGCAGTGAAAACTCAGATAATGCAAAAGAATGTCCAAACGAACCCTTAAAATCACAACAATTCACACAACACTCCTGTTGTTCTATGTTGACACGAGAACAAAATTTGAAAGCAATAAGAGGCAATGGACATTGTTCCATCCCCAAAGGTGGGGCCTTCCCTACCAAAAACCATCATGCTTGTTTTCAGAAGCTCCGGTTTGTGAGAAGCATATACCCAAACCTGCCCAAATGGGACAAAAAATTTACCACGGGATGTTGATGCCGCTCCATGATAGCATGCCAAGTTTCATGAATTTCAGACGAGTTTCGGATTTACTAGAATTTAAAAATCAGGCATTTCAATGTTTTGCCGACAATCAACGGTGCCCTGGTGTTTCAAATTCATTCCCATTTCTTGCATGGGACCTAAGCATGCACCCAACGACACAGATTTGATTTTTCAACCAATTTATATGCACTGGAGCATGCGCATGTAGTTCAAATTGAATTATGCAAATAAATGCATTGAAAACTCGGATGATGCATAAAAATGTCCAAACGAACCCTAAAAAATCACAAAAATTCACACCACACTCTTGTTGTTCTATGTTGACATGAGAAAAAAATTGGAAGCAATAAGAGGCAATGGATATCGTTTTGTTCCCAAAGGTGGGGCGTTTCCTGCCGAAAACCATCATGTGTGTTGTGAGAAGCTCCGGTTTGTGAGAAGCATATACCCAAACCTGCCCCAAATGGGACAAAAAAATTACCACGGCGTGTTGATGCCGCTCCATAATAGCATGCCAAGTTTCATGAATTTTAGATGAGTTTTGGATTTACTGGAATTTAAAAACCAGGCACCTCAATGTTTGCGGCCGAGTGACGCTGGCAGGGTGTTTGACATTCATTCCCATTTCTTGCATGAGACCTAAGCATGCACCCAAGGACAAAGATTTGATTTTTCAACCAATTTATATGCACTGGAGCATGTGCATGTTGTTCAAATTTGAATTATGCATATAAATGCATTGAAAACTCACTTAATGCATAAAAATGTCCAAACAAACCTTGAATAATTCCAATTTTTTTGACGACACACCTATAGTTGCATGTTCACTGCAGATAAAAGTTCTAGCAATTGAAACAACGTCCATGGCCGCTGTGACCCCATTATGTAATTCAAATTAAGTCAAAAATCAAGTAGATCCCACACAGTTTATTATAACTAACCGTGTGAGATGCAGCACAAAATATCTTCGGACCGTGTCTGAATAAGGGACCGTGTCTGATGACACTTTGCGCGCCAGTTTTTTGGCTGAAGCGATTCCAAATTTTCGGCTTCCGCGGAAATATATACCTCCCCACCCCCTCCCCCTTACCAATAGCCACATTTCACCTATTTCCGCCTTCTTTTCCAAGTTGAAACCTTCTCTCCTTGCTTGCAGCACCGCCGCCTCCTCGCCAGCGATCCTCCTTCATGCTGCTCGGCCTTGCCTATCCAGGCAGGTAATCCACACCCGACCCCCTTCCTCCTCCTCCTTCCACATCCCACATGCCCCGACCGCCGGCGCGAGCGCGACACCTTCCACCCAAATCACCGACCCCTCCACCAAATAAGCGCCGGCCTAAGCCATGGTGCATGAAGTATAGCCAGGACCTCAAGGAGCATCTGGCGGCAGTGAAGCAAATTGCGGCCGCATGCACGGATGAGGTCGCGATGGCTGCCATTCGTGCCGACCCCCAGATCTTGGAGGAGCACCTTGCCATCGAGGCCACCATTGACGCCTCACACACCGACGCCGCGACAAGGTTGGTTGCTTTAAACGACAGATCATGGCATTTTCTCGAGACCACCGTCGGTGCCTTCGACAAAGACTACGAGGTGTTTTCTCAGCGTGCACGTGCTTACTCATCTCGAGAGCCAGCAGGTTGGTGCCCGGAGTGCCTCGGGCAACTCACCACTACAACGAGGGCACCCACGATGCGGAGGCCTCTATAACACCCCGGATGTAACTTACCCAATTTGTACTGCAACTCTTGCCATTTCCGGTGTTAAGTTATTTTATTTTCTCGGGTTCGGGTCTTTTTCTCCGTGTGTTGTTTTCGTGGTCATGCATCTCATATCATGTCATCATGTGCATTGCATTTGCATATGTGTTCATCTCATGCATTCGAGCATTTTCCCCGTTGTCCGTTTTGCATTCCGGCGCTTCGTTCTCCTCCGGTGGTCATTTCTACCTTTCTTTCGTGTGTGGGGATTAGACATTTCCGGATTGGGCCGAGTCTTGCCAAGCGGCCTTGGTTTACTACCGGTAGACCGCCTGTCAAGTTTCGTACCATTTGGACTTCGTTTGATACTCCAACGGTTAACCGAGGGACCGAAAAGGCCTCGTCTGTGTTGCAGCCCAACACCCCTCCAATTTCGCCCAAAATCCACCTAAACCTTCTCCATCATCTAGAGTGTTCGATCACGATCGCGTGGCCGAAAACCGCACCTCATTTGGACTCTTCTAGCTCCTCCTATGCCTATTTAAAGACCCCTCTGTTTTCTTCTTCTCCCCCCCCCCCCGAAACCCTAGATCCGTCACCTCGCGCGCCGCCGGACACTTTCCCCGCCGACGGACACGTCCGACCTGTCTCCGCCGTCGCCACGTGGCATCACACCATTGGTCCATGCCGCCGCCCCACTTCGTCGCCGCCGCCGGCCCGGGAGGCCCGGATCGGGCCCCCGAGGCCCGTTCGTCGCCCCACCTCCACTCGCCCGAGGGCGCCGCCACCCTCCTCGCAGCCGGCCACCCAAGGCCATCGGCGCCGCCGCTCGCCATCGATGCTGGCCGGCGCCTCGCGCCGCGACCCCGCCGTCCCCGGTGCTCGCCGCCGAGCGCCGCCACCGTCGTCCGCCGCCTCCTCGACGTCCGGCCACTCCGGCGACCTCCTCCGGCGTCATCCCCGTCGTCGGTGAACAAAGCCCCGGCGATGATCCTCGTTTTGCGTGCCCGGGTCAAACGCTAGATCCGGAGGTTAAAATTCATCGAAGTCCCAAAATCCCAGATCCATGTGCTCCCGTTCTTCGTGCCGACTTTGCATCCGTGGCTTCGATTCATGCATATAGCATATCAAATTGTTCGTTTGAGAGAGTACATCATTTCATTCCATTGCATCATTTTCATTTGAGTTCATCTTGATGCCCGAAATGCTATTAGAAGGAGGCTACTTGAGATAATTGTCAGATTTGCTACTCCATTTAGACTTTTGTCATTTTTGCCATGATTATTGTCTGCATGATATGCCCTGATACTCTACACATGTTTTGTGAAGGGTTTTATCATCTTTCCAGAGGTGCAACCCATGTATTTTTGCGATGTGTGTGGTGACTAGCACAAGCTTGCAAAGTGAGGCACTTGGTAATTCTGTTTTCAGGGACTTCGCATTTCCACTAAGTCCTTGAGCTGTTTAGTTCATGATGCCATATGTTCATGTTGTTTCCTAGTGATCCGTGCCTCTTTTGAGGATGATTAGTAAGGATGTTTTGTTAATCTTGTAGTGCTCTATCCATCCATGTCTTTGTTTGCAATTATGGAGCACCCTAGCTTGAGTCAATCGAGCTCTACTTTTGCTACTTCGTGAATCCGGGCAGATTGTCAACATGTTTGCAATTTTGCCGATGATGTTATAGTTGATCCGTGCATGCCATGTTATTGTTCTTGCCATGTCTAGCTTGCTTTTTGTGTATTCTTGATGGGTGTATGCTTAGATTATCATGACATGCTCCATAGTGAGTGCATCAAGCTCGTAAACATGCCTACTTGAGTTATGTTTCAGCATGTGCCAGTTTTCACCAAGTCTGAAAACTGATTATGTTTTTGCTATGTTCACATGCTTGCAAATGTATTTTCTGATCCCTTTTGGCTCAAGGTCACTAAGGGACTTTTGTTAAGCTATTTGAGTAGCTCCATGCCATGTATTACTTTGTCATGTTCAGGTCCTGTAGCATATAGTTTTGTTGCTCCGAAGAGGGCTACCTGATCTGAAATTTCAGACAAGTGTTAATTTCACTAAGTTTGAGATCTGTTTGCCATATGCTTTTTTGTCATGCTTGTTTGAACCTGTTAATGGATGCATTGGCCGTAGCTCAGTGCTAGACTTTTGTTAGGCATCTTGAATGCATCCCTGCCATGTATTTTGTTGCCATGTTTGGGTGCTATAGCATGTTCATCTCATTGCATTTAGATGACTACTTGCTGTAAATCGCAGATCGTGGTCATATTTGAATTGCTTGCCATTTCCAAACCGTAACTCCGATTCCGGTGATCTTTATATCGTTTTCAAGCGATTTCAACTCATCTTTCCAGTGGCACACTTGGTTTTCCAAGTTGAGGCCAGGTTCATGCATTCTTTGTCAAATCTTGCATATGCATCCTGCATCGCATCCCGCATAGCATACCATGTTTGCATCATATTGCTTGATCCTTGCACGTGGTTGATTGCGTTCCGTTTGTTTGTTGTCTTGTTTGGGTAGAGCCGGGAGACGAGTTCGCTAACGAGGAGCCCGTTGAGTTTGCTTTCGAGGATCCAGTCAACTCTGACAACTTTGCAGGCAAGATGATCATACCCTCGAAATCACTACTATCTTTGCTTTGCTAGATGCTCGCTCTTTTGCTATGCCAATGCTATGATGCCTACCAGTTGCTTTCAAGCCTCCCAAATTGCCATGTTCAACCTCTAACCCACCATTGTCCTAACAAACCGTTGATTGGCTATGTTACCGCTTTGCTCGGCCCCTCTTATAGCGTTGCTAGTTGCAGGTGAAGATTGGAGACCGTTCCTTGTTGGAACATTTATTTACTTGTTGGGATATCATCATATTGCCATGTTATCTTAATGCATCTATATACTTGGTAAAGGGTGGAAGGCTCGGCCTCTCGCCTAGTGTTTTGTTCGACTCTTGCCGCCCTAGTTTCCGTCATATCGGTGTTATGTTCCCGGATTTTGCGTTCCTTACGAGGTTGGGTTATAATGGGAACCCCTTGATAGTTCGTCTTGATTAAAGCTTTTCCAGCAATGCCCAACCTTGGTTTTACCATTTGCCACCTAGCCTCTTTTCCCTTGGGTTTCCGGAGCCCGAGGGTCATCTTATTTTAAACCCCCCCCCCCCCCCCGGGTCAGTGCTCCTCTGAGTGTTGGTCCAAACAGAGCCACTTGCAGCTCCACCTCAGGGAAACTCGAGGGTTGGTTTTAGTTGTACGTAGTGTTCATCTGAGTGTGCCCTGAGAACGAGATATGTGCAGCTCCTATCGGGATTTGTCGGCACATTCGAGCGGTGTTGCTGGTCTAGTTTTAACCGGTCGAAGTGTCTTGAAGAACCGAGATACCGAGTCTGATCGGAATGTCTCGGGAGGAGGTCTATTCCTTCGTTGACCGTGAGAGCTTGTCATGGGCTAAGTTGGGACTCCCCTGCAGGGATTTGAACTTTCGAAAGTCGTGCCCGCGGTTATGGGTAGATGGGAATTTGTTAATGTCCAGTTGTAGATAACTCAAACCTTAACTTAATTAAAATGAATCAACAGTGTGCGTTGCCGTGATGGCCTCTTCTCGGCGGAGTCCGGGAAGTGGACACGGTGTTGGAGTAATGTTTGCCGCAGGATTGCCCTCTTTAGTTATGCATTCGCGCTTTGCCTTTCTCTTCTCGCTCTCTTTTGCGAATAGGTTAACCACCATATATGCTAGTCGCTTGCTGCAGCTCCACATGTATTTACCTTGCCTTACCTATTAAGCTTAAATAGTCTTGATCGCGAGGGTGCGAGATTGCTGAGTCCCTGTGGCTCACAGATTACTATTACACCAGATGCAGGGCCTGATGATACAGCTCCAGATGGCGCGCTTGAGCTCAAGTGGGAGTTCGACGAGGACTCTCAGCGATACTATGTTTCTTTTCCTGATGATCAGTAGTGGTGCCCAGTTGGGGTGATCGGGACCATGTTGCATGTTGGGTTGTCTTTTATTTTGGCGCCGTAGTCGGGCCATGAGTGTTTGAATGATGTAATGCTATTTATGTACTTGATTGACGTGGCGAGTGTAAGCCAACTATGTTATCTCCCCTTTTATTAATTATATTACATGGGATGTTTGTGAAGATTGCCTAACTTGCGACATATGCCTTCAATGCGATTATGCTTCTAAGTCGTGCCTCGACACGTGGGAGATATAGTCGCATCGAGGGTGTTATAGCCTCACCCTCTTCCATGTCCAAGGAGCCAATCGTCATCGATATCTCCGACAATGAGGAGTAGATTGTCTTATTAGCTCACTATAAGGACCCATGTTCAGTTTGCTAGCTACTGCATCCCTTAACAAATTCTAGTGGATTATGCTATCTACTTTTACCATGCAATCTTCTGCTATAGTGTATATGTTCTATATGTCGTGCAATGTGGTGTTCAATTAACTGCTTGGTTCAATTCTGCAAATGTGATATTCAATTCTTCAGGGTGCAATATTTCCATGTTGTTAAGCATGGTTGGTTTGGTTAACTGTCTGATCTTCTATTAGGGGTATTTTATATTGTTCAATTGGTGTTTAGTTAACTGCTTGCTTCATTTGTTGTGACTTGGTTCACTTGTTGTGGTGTTTATGTAACTGCTTGGTTCAATTCTGCAATGCGGTGTTCAATTGTTGTGGCTGGATTCTTTTATTGTATACCATGTGAGGAATAAATCGAATTTGGTTGTACTAAATACATGAGAAACAAATACAATTGCTATATTTCCAAGTTGTTAAGCATGCTTGGTTTGGTTAACTGTATGATCTTCTATTAGGAGTATGTTATATTGTGCAATGTGGTGCTCAGTTAACGTTTGGTTCATTTGTTGTGGTGTTTAGTTAACTGCTTGGTTCAATTGTGCAATGCGATGTTCAATTGTTGTGGCTGCATTCTCTTATTGTATACCATGTGTGGAATAAATCGAATTTGGCTGTACTAAATACATGAGAAACAAATACAATTGCTATATTTCCAAGTTATTAAGCATGCTTGGTTTGGTTAACTGGCTGATCTTCTATTAGGAGTATGTTATATTGTGCAATGTGGTGCTCAGTTAACGTTTGGTTCATTTGTTGTGGTGTTTAGTTAATTGCTTGGTTCAATTCTGCAATGTGATGTTCAATTGTTGTGGCTGCATTCTGTTATTGTATACCATGTGAGGAATAAATCGAATTGGGGTGCACTTAATTGTGATACGTCTCCAACGTGTCTATAATTTTTGATTGCTCAATGCTATTATATTATCTATTTTGGATGTTAATGGGCTTATTTTTACACTTATATTATATTTTTGGGACTAACCTATTAACCGGAGGCCCAGCTCAAATTGCTGTTTTTTTGCCTATTTTAGAGTTTCTTCAAAAAGGAATATCAAACGGAGTCCAAACGGAATGAAACCTTTGGGGGCGTTATTTTTGGAACAAACGTGATCCAGGAGACTTGGAGTGGACGTCAAGCAATCAACGAGGCGGCCATGAGGCAGGGGCGCACCCACCCCGTGGGCACGCCCTCCACCCTCGTGGGCCCCTCGTTGCTCCACCGACGTACTTCTTCCTCCTATATATCCATATACCCCGCAAACATCTAGGAGCACCACGAAACCCTATTTCCACCACCGCAACCTTCTGTACCCAAGAGATCCCATCTTGGGGCCTTTTCGGAGGTCCGCCGGAGGGTGCATTGATCACGGAGGGCCTCTACATCAACTCCATGGCCCCTCCGATGATGTGTGAGTAGTTTACTTCAGACCTTCGGGTGCATAGCTAGTAGCTAGATGGCTTCTTCTCTCTCTTTGCATCTCAATACAAAGTTCTCCTCGATTCTCTTGGAGATCTATTCGATGTAATCTTCTTTTGTGGTGTGTTTGTCGAGATCTGATGAATTGTGGGTTTATGATCAAGTCTATCTATGAACAATATTTGAATCTTCTCTGAATTCTTTTATGTATGATTGGTTTATCTTTACAAGTCTCTTCGAATTATCAGTTTGGTTTGGCCTACTAGATTGATCTTTCTTGCAATGGGAGAAGTGCTTAGCTTTGGGTTCAATCTTGTGGTGCTCGATCCCAGTGACAGAAAGGGAACCGACAAGTATTGTATTATTGGCATCGAGGATAAAAAGATGGGGTTCACATCATATTGCATGAGTTTATCCCTCTACATCATGTCATCTTGCTTAAGGCATTACTTTGTTCTTATGAACTTAGTACTCTATATGCATGCTAGATAGCGGTCAATGTGTGGAGTAATAGTAGTAGATGCCTATATACATGATCATGCCTAGATATTCTCATAATTATTCGCTTTTCTATCAATTGCTCGACAGTAATTTGTTCACCCACCGTAATACTTATGCTATCTTGAGAGAAGCCACTAGTGAAACCTATGGCCCCTGGGTCGATTATCCATCATACAAGTTTCGCATCTACTTTATTTTGCAATCTTTACTTTCAATCTATATCATAAAAATACAAAAATATTTATCTTATTATTATTATCTCTATCAGATCTCACTCTTGCAAGTGGCCGTGAAGGGATTGACAGCCCCTTTATCACGTTGGTTGCGAGGTTCTTATTTGTTTGTGTAGGTACGAGGTGACTCGCACGTGGTCTCCTACTGGATTGATACCTTGGTTCTCAAAAACTAAGGGAAATACTTATGGTGCTTTACTGCATCACCCTTTCCTCTTCAAGGGAAAACTAACGCAGTGCTCAGAGGTAGCAAGAAGGATTTTTTGCGCCGTTGCCGGGGAGATCTACGCCAAGTCAAGACATACCAAGTACCCATCACAACTCTTATCCTTCACATTACAGTATTTGCCATTTGCCTCTCGTTTTCCTCTCCCCCACTTCACCTTTGCCTTTGCCTTTTCTTCGCCCTCTTCCCGTATGTCTTTTTGTTTGTGTTTCCATGTGCCTTCTATTTTCTTGCATCTTTGCTTGCTAAAAATCTATTGATATGGATCCACTTAAAGTGTTCTACTTGGATCATCTTTGATCCTTATGCGTTCGTGCTGAAACCCCAACTAGCCTAGTTGATGGGAAATCTTTAGATGAGCATGCTCATTTTGTGTGTCACAGTTTGTCTGAAAAAGGGAGACTCTTATGGGATGAAATAAATAGATTGCTATGTTATGCTTGAAATCTTTGTGAAATTTGTGATCTTACTTGTTGCTCTAAGAACCCTAAAAAACACCTCCCCTACCTATGTGAGTTTAATGATAATGAAATCTTATCTTCTTATGCAAAGGGTGTTTATAGTTACTACGATATTGAACAAATTGAAGAATTTGTTGCTTTTAAGGGTGCTTATGAAGTTGCTTCTTTGATTGAAAAGTATGATATTACTCTCTACGAATCTGAAAATTTTGACATGCTTAAATATTGCTATGAAAACTATGCTCATAATGTCTATGTCAAAGGATTTATTGAAAGAATGACCATTGCTTCAGAAGAAAATAATTATATGCATGAATGTATAGATAATTATGATTCCGATGATTTGATTGAAATATCCCTTGATGAACATGATGCTTGCTATTCTTGTGGCCATGATGCCAATATTTATGAAAATGAATTTGCCATAGTTCCTTATGTTAAACATGATATCGTTGATATTGCACCCATACTTGATAGTTCCTTCGATGAAAAGCATGATTGCAATGATGTTATTATAAATTCTCTTAATGTAAATTGTGTTAATGATATGCAAAACCTCAAGCTTGGGGATGCTAGTTTTGCTATGACTACTATTTGTTGCAATGATCATGATTGGGGTGATTCTTCTTTTGATCTTGAAATTTTATTTAAGCCCCATGATGAATATGAGATTGATAATAGTGTTTGCAATATTATTGAAAGTGGGTTTGGAAGAGTGTCAACTTTAGATCCCACATATTTGGAGCATGTTCAATCTTATGATAAAAGTGGGTTTGGAGAGGTCATGACTTTAGTTAATTTTAATCCCACTATTTTGGAAGAGTGTCAACTTTGCATACATGTGGACCGTGTTAAGAATATGCTTTGTGATAGCTATATTGTTGAATTTGCTTAGGATCCTACATGTAATTATTATGAGAGAACTAGGTTCCTTCCCCACATGGGCGCTCCCACCCCCACCCCAGCGACCTCCACCCCCTTCCGGCGATCTCCTCCACTAGCCACTAAATTCTAGTTCCCTTCCAGTGGATCTCTTCGGCGCTCCGAGATCTACACGTTCATACCCATCTTCAATGGGCTCCATGGAGGGCTCCACCCTTGGCTTGGACTTCTCCAAGGGTTTGGCTTTTGCGGAGAAGGTTTTCCAATCTACGGGCTTTTCGGTACACCCCATGGAGGACTCCTACATTTTCACCATGGTTGTTTCGTTTGGACGTCACAATTTTCATTTGAACGAAGATTCTGTGGCTGCGGCTCTGGAAGCAGCTATTGGTGGTTCAGGCATTGATTTCATGGTGTTTTTGATAAAGGATAAGGTATTTGGATTTCAAGTCTCTTGCAAGGTTGTTGCCATGATTATTCTTCGCCTTCGGTCTTTTTCTTGCGATCAATTCAAATGTTACTTTCATCTGTGGAGTAACGGTGGTCCTAATTGGAGTCGTGAGTTCAAGATCTGGAATTTGGAGTGTGATGCTGAGTGGATCCTAGTGAGTCCCTCAAAGAGACGTGCTGCTCTTGGGGTTTTAGCCCTGTGTTCTAAGCCATCTAAGTCTTCTTTCAAATCTGCTCATTCAATTGGCAAGAAGCTTTCATTTGCAGTTTTTCAGAACTATGGTGCTTGCTAGGATTATCGTTATCCAGCTACGGAAAGTTGCATTCTTGATGTTGAACAGGCGGGTTACTCAATTTCTTCTCATGAGCGGGTTATTATTCGTTCAACATTACCGGCGACTCTCCGGTGGACGTCGGCGAAACCATCTATCTCATTTGGTAAGGTGCATGATCTTAGGCCCCATGCTGATCGCACGCCACCAATCTCGGGCGGGAATTCTGTTCCTTTGAATGAGGACGTGTCGTGCCATGTTGGGCCTGCTTCCGTGGCCCCGGTGGGCCTTGATCAGCCATCATCCTCCTCTGAGGTGGGTCGGGCTTCGCCGGTTTCCTTTGGGGAGCAGCTGGATATCCCCTCGTCTCAACAAGCAAGGGAAGATTTTGATAACTTAATTTCTGGTATGGTCGATGAAATTTCTACATGTCAGAAGTGCCTTGAGAAGGGTCATTTTGCCTCTGCGTGTACATCTACGCTTTGGTGTATCTCTTGCCTCCGGTCTAGTCACGTCAAAAAAGATTGCAACAAATTTGCTAGAATCTTGGGGGTCGTATGGCAAGCCAAACCCGTTAACGCTCCATCTTCCGAGGTGCGCTGCGGGAATATCTCTCTGACAAATCTTTTACCAAACTTGGACCTCCCTTGCACTTCCGCATTTACACCGTCGTCCAGTTCCATCAGCCCCGGCCCCAAGACACCATCGGCCTCGCCGCCTGCAACCCCTCCCCCACCCCTTCACTCGCCGTCTTTGGAGGCGGAGCTCCCGACTCCGATGGCCAACTTCCATTTAGATCCCCTGCGGTACGTGCCTGCTGGTCACCACATCGTCGATGGTGGAGAAGATCGTCTGCCGCGAACCTTTGTGACGCCACATATCCCAATTGTGCGCCGCCATGAGGAGTTCATGCTTGCGGAGGTAATGCCTATTCCTCAACCAGATGAGATTGGTGCTGCTAGAGAGGAAGTAGTGCAGTGGTTGCAAGGGCATGGTGTTCATGTTCGGTCAGCTCAGCCTTGGATCCGGTCTGTTGGGCTCTTTGAGCTTCGGGACGCTGCCGTCAGATTTTCTTTGCTGCAACTTCCGCCTCAGCCGCTGGGAAATGACCGTTTTGTGCGATTTATGAAGCATGACGAGGGTGAACCTTTTCGTGGCGTTCAGGGTTTTCGTCAGGGACTTCTTATGTTTCTTGGTATTCCGTTGGACCTTCGCAACACTGAATGCATTAGGGCAGCCGTGAATACTTTTGGCAAATTTCACCATTGGATCAGTGAGGACCCATATATGGTTCGCTCTTTGGTTTTTGCTTCATTCCCAGAGGATATCCTTGTGCCACGTGATGTGGTCTTCATGGGCTATGCAGCCTATGGTGGTGCTCGGGTTTCTTGGACTGCGCCTCTATACATTTTGGGAGAGAACTTTGCTGAGCAGATGCCCCAGGATGAAGATTGGATGCCTCTCAATGGAAATCCGCATCTAGTTCCGGGTGTTCCTTTCCCCTAGTTTCCCCCGTTTAATCTTCCTGCCTACCCCGCCTTGGGGTGGAACGCAGTCCCTCCTCCGCCGCCAGAGCCTGTGATCAATGAAGTGGCTGAGGACAATTGGGGGAATGGGCAAGACAATGTTGAGCCTGAACCTGTTCAAGATCAAGAATCAATGGTGGTGGATCTCTCCGCCCAGCCAAGCTCTGCTACTATCTAGGATCCACCCATCATTGTGGTGGAGGATGATCTGTCTGAAGCACCTCTGTTGCCTGTGATCAACGAAGATGCAGCGAACAATTGGGCCATTGTTGTCTATCAGCCTCCTGCTGTCACGGTGGAGATTGCTCTGCCTGTGATTCCTTTTGGGCCTCCTTTGCCCCCAGATATGATTTGGAGAAGGTCTTTTGAGAACCTTCTGCAAGCTCCTGTAGCTTTCTCTGTACCCGGGCCAGTGCTGCTGCAACCTTTGTCGCCGGTTGTTCTGTCTAAGAGGAGCTGGGATTTGGCTTTCAGCGATTCAGAACTGCCGCGCCTTACATGGAGGGAAGAGGAGCCAGCTCGGCTAGTTGCCATGGCGCTTTTTCTGATCCTGTTGATGTGCAACCTGTGCAGGTTCCCCCCTCTGCTGCGGTTAAAGCTCGCAGGCCGCAGAAGACTTTGGCGTCAACTCCAATTGTTGACACCGCAGTTCGACGCTGCACCAGAAGCTCGGCTCAGCGTGATGGATTCAAGCCCACATTCCAGGAGCTCGCACTACAGCCCAAGAGGAAGAAGCCCAAGGCCAAGCCTTTCACGGCCCAGATGTATGAAGAGCCTGCTTCTAATGGAATCCCTCCTGCAACCCCTATCAGTCGACTCCAAGAAGTTGGGTGTGAGCTCCAGATTGATGCTACTCTGCTCTCTGTGGATGCACTTATGGTGGACCCACCTGCTGTTGCTTCGCCTAAACATGATGATTAGAGTGTCCCTGCCATGTTGGGTTTCGCAAGCCCTTAACTTTGCTTTATCTTTATTTTTAGGCAATTTTCTGCTTCTGGAACTTTGGTGCATGTTAATGTTGGGTCAGACTACACTATGCTCTTTTGGACATGTGGTATTGTGTGCCATGTGGTTTCTGGTCTTTATCTTTTGCTATAATGAGTAATATCTTTAGAAACCGGAATGTTCTTTGTTGGAATGTAAGAGGCCTGAATTCTGAAGCTAGACAAAGACCTGTTAGGCAGAAAATTGAGGAAAGCCAATGCTCAATAGCTTGTCTGTAAGAAACAAAATGTACTTCTTTTGACTCTAGGACAATCAAATCTTTCTGCCCTAAAAGGTTTGACTCTTTTGTCTGTTCTCCTTCAATTGGAGTTTCTGGAGGAATTATTGTTGTCTGGAATTCTTTTGTTTTTAGTGGCATTGTAATTGAAGTGCAGCAGTTTGCTGTGGTTGTTCAGTTTACTTCCAGGCAGAATAATGAATCTTGGACTCTTGTGGCTGTTTATGGCCCTTGTCAGGGTGAAGCCAGGGACAACTTTGTTAATTGGTTATACAACCTGGTTATACCTATCAATTAGCACTGGTTGTTACTTGGAGATTTTAATTTCCTTCGATCTGTGGATAAAAGAAACTTACCTGGTGGGGACATAAATGACATGTTCATTTTTAATGAGATTATTGGTCACTTGGGCCTCCTTGAGCTTCCAATCAAAGGCAGATCCTACACATGGTCCAATATGCAGGATACCCCACTTCTTGAGCAGCTAGACTGGTTTTTTACTTCTGTGGATTGGATTTTTGATTACCCCATGACTGAAGTTCTGCCCCTGGCTAGGACTGCATCGAATCATGTGCCTTGTTTAGTGTCCATCAAGACTTCCATTCCAAAATCAAATATCTTAAGGTTCGAAAACTATTGGCTTGAACTTGAGGGTTTCATGAACTGTGTTGAATCCTCTTGGAAGCAGCCCTCTCGGAAAACACACATAACTGCTAAAATTGCAGATAAATTTAAATGTTTGAGAATGTGTCTTAAAAGGTGGCAAATGAATATTTCCAAATTGAGGCTATTGATTAGCAAATGCAATCATGTCATTTTCCTTCTGGACGAATTAGAGGAGTGGAGGCCTCTTTTTATTCAGGAGAACAACTTCAGAAGAATTGTCAAAACCCATTTGGAAAAGCTCCTGCACTTACAGTTTCTGTACTGGAAGAAGTGATGCTCTATCCGGTACTTTAAGGTGGGAGAGAAAACACCAAATTCTTCCATGTTATGGCCACTGAGAGGCATAGGAGGAACTCTATAGCTAGTTTAAGACTGCCTGATGGAACTGTAGTCTCTGATCACTCCCAAATGGCTGGAATTATCTGGAGTTGTTTTAAGAATAGAATGGGCACCTCTAGAGGGATTGTGATGGGTTTTGATTTGTCTTCACTTATCTCACCTGTGTCTGGCCTTGAGGTCCTCACTAGGCCTTTTGAAAAGGAGGAAATGGACAATGTGGTCAAGCATATGCCTGTGGATAAAGCACCTGGTCCTGATGGATTTAATGGCTTGTTTTTTAAGAAATGATGGCACCTAATTTCTGGGGAATTTTATGAGCTAGCACAGGCTTTTTATAAGGGAGCTGCTGTCTTGGAAAACATCAATAGTTCTTTTATTACTCTTGTGCCCAAAAAACTTTCTCCTGAGGAAGTGGGAGACTACAGGCCTATCTCTCTCACTGGTATGGGGCTTAAATTTTTGTCCAAAATGGCTGCAAATAGATTCCAAGCAATGATTATGCAGTGCATCCATAAGAACCAATATGGTTTCGTTAAGACCAGAACAATACAGGACTGTCTGGGTTGGACATTTGAATACTTGCACCAATGTCACCAGTCAAAGAGACCAATAGTAATCCTCAAATTGGATTTTGAAAAGGCCTTTGACTCTATTGAGCATGAAGCTATCTTTCAAATTCTCAGATATAAGGGCTTTAATGATAAGTGGATTCTTTGGATGAAACAGCTTCTTACCACTGGTACTTCTTCTGTTCTGCTCAATGGGGTCCCTGGGAGGAAGTTTGTTTGTAAGAAAGGAGTTAGACAGGGTGACCATGTATCTCCCCTGCTATTTGTCATAGCTGCTGACCTGCTACAAACAGTGATTAATGATATGTACAGGAAGGGAATTCTGCATTTACCCATACCTTGCCATGATACAGACTACCCTGTGATCCAGTATGCTGATGATACTTTGATCATCCTCCCTCAGACAAGGTTCAACTTCTGGCTCTGAAGGATATGCTACAGGTGTTCTCTCAGTCCACTGGTCTGGATGTCAACTACCATAAGTCCTTCATTATTCCAATCAATGTTGACTCTGCTGTAATGAAAGATTTGGCAACTGCTTTTGGTTGCAAAATTGGTACAATGCCATTCACTTATCTGGGATTACCTATGGGGACCACAAGACCCAAAATGGTAGACTTCATGCCACTGGTTGACTGTATGGAGAGAAGAATGGCTGCCAGTTCTTCTTTCCTTAACCAAGGAGAAAGGCTGCAGTTCCTTAACTCTGCTCTATCCTCATTACCAATATTCTTTATGGGTAGTCTTGCTCTCCCAGCTAGTATTCTCAAGCAGTTGGAAAGAATTCAAAGACAGTGCTTGTGGAGAAAGCATAGAGATGAGCCTGCTCCTTCTCTGGCTGCTTGGGAACTCATTTGTAGGCCAAAAAACAAAGGAGGTCTTGGTATTCTTAATCTGGGGGTTCAGAATGTGGCTCTCCTTCTCAAGCATGCCAATAACTTCTTGAACAAACGAGAAATTCCCTGGGTATCCCTAGTTTGGGATTCATATTATTTTGAGAGAATGCCCCAGGGAACAAATGATTGTGGCTCCTTCTGGTGGAGGGATATTTGTAAAGTCATGCAGCATTTTAGGGACTGCTCCTGGGTGCAGATCAATGAAGGGGACACTGCTCTCTTTTGGTCTGATAACTGGAACCTTGGCTCTGAAACATCTAGTTTGTAGGCAAGATTCCCAAGGCATTTCTCTTTTGCCAAGGATCCCTGGGTCTCAATTAAGGAAATTTTCAATACCCAGGATATGCACCAACTTTTTCACCTTCCCTTATCGGCCCAGGCTTTTGATGAGTTAAATCTGATAAAGGATTTAATGGACTCACACAGCAGAGACCCCGGCTCGAAGGACTGTTGGTTCTGGCAGGGCTCTTCCAAGTCTTTCAAGCCCAAGATGTTCTACTCACACTCCTTGCAGTCTGAGTCCTTCATTCCTTTGCTCTGTTGGATTTGGAAATCCTCCTGTACTCTCAAGATCAAGGTCTTTGCTTGGATGCTTATTATGGACAGGTTGAACACCAAGGATATGGTGGAGAGAAGGCACTGGCACATGGAGGATGGAGTCCACTGTAGGCTCTGCCCTTTGCAGGCTAGAGAAACCAGAGATCACTTGTTCTTCAACTGCAATTTCAGTGTAAGGGTCTGGAATTATCTACAGATTGATTGGTCTGCTGGCACCTCCATGATTGAGCTGGTTACTCAGGCAAGGAGAAGTTTTGATAGGCCTTTCTTCTCTGAAGTGGTATTCATTGCTTGCTGGCATATTTGGATCATCAGAAATGCCAAAGTGTTCAGAAATGAGAGGGCCAGTTTCAATAAATGGAGGTTTGCTTTTAGGCAGGATATTAGCCTCATGCAGCATAGAATCAGATCTGCTTACAAGGATGACCTGCTCAAATGGATCTCTTACCTCCCCCCTTAAGCTAGTTTTGTAGGGCTTTCTTTTTTCTTTTACCTTTCAACCTGGTTACTCCTTGTAATCAACTTGTTGTATCTGTTATTTATTTCAATAAAGTTTTGATCTGCTATGGGGGTTTTGCCCCACAGTTCACAGTCAAAAAAAATTATTATGAGAGAGGAAAATATGGTTGTGGAAATTTTCATGTTACTAAATTACCTTTCGTTATGTTGAGATTGCTATTGTTTCTTTCCGCTTCCTTGCATATGCTAGTTTTTGCTTGCCTTGATAATTTGTTTGCCTATAAGATGCCTCTGCATAGGAAGTATGTTAGACTTAGATGTGTTTGTCACGTGTTTTATGATGCTCCCTGTGGCACCGCGGCTCAGCGAAACCGGAATGCCCCGTATTCCAACCCAGAGATCGAGGAGAAGTCTCTAGAATACGGCACTGCTTGACATAGAACAAATCAGCTCTTATTACAAGAATAATAATACAAGGGTATGATGTTACAAAGAAGCACATCAGCACGGCGACACTACGCCTGCGATACTACACTTGCTCTATGCTGGCAGCGAAACAACTCGTAGCAGCGGAACAACGACGAAGGTGGTGAACTCCACTCTGCAGGGACTCTGGCTGGGACACGATCTAGCTCGCACGCACGGCAACCATCGACAAGCAAACAAGCAATCATGGCATCACCTACAATCTGGCATGACACACCAGGTCAGTACATTGAATGTACTTGCAAGCTCACAACAACCATAAACATCAAGGCAAGACAATAAAATAGCATTTAACAGGTTAATTAAATTAACAACTATTATGATGAAACCACTACTAAGCATGGTATGAAACTGATACAATACTAATGAATCACCATCTCAGATCTCCATAACCATATCACTCTTGGCTAACCGGCCAAGTAATATACCATATCGATCACCTCGTGATCCAAACCAAGCGATGATCATTCCGGCGATCACTACCACGACCAACACTTGGTCTCAAACGTGATCCTTCCAGCGGTTACTACCACGACCAACACTTGGTCTCAAACGTGATCTTTCCGGCGATCACTACCATGACCAACACTTGGTGTCCAACATCATCATCAACATCCTGCCAATCTATACTGCTCAACATATCAACATATAAATCACATATAAGTCATTTCGTCATGTGAGTGTTGATCGAACGGTGTGACCTAGTATGAACCCTTGCCCATGACCGAGGACGCGGCTATCAATAGATTTAAATACACTCTCTGCAGAGGTAGCGCACTTTACCCACACCACGGAACCCATGGCCTCGCACTCCCATTCGGGTGGACCAATGGCGTTCCGACAAAACCGATCTACTGCCATGACACTCTCCCGGCCACTCCGACTCACTCCCCACTGGGCTAGTCCTGGGTGGCCCCGTGTCTACCAAAGACATAACGACCATCGTCGTGGCCAAAATGTCCCTCACGAGGACTGTCCCTCATGGGGACCGGATCCATAATAACAACAACGGGCACACAAGGTTATGTCTGCTTACTGGGCCAAGGTACCGCACGCCCATAACCTTCCCTCGTTAGAGGCACCGGCGAGAGGCACGACAATAGACCGCATTAGGGCCTTCCCATAAAGGCAAATGTGGTTGCACTGGAAAAGCCCGGTTCGGTGGCACCTGACCAACTTAATGACGGAATTTTATCCCCAAAATATACTAGTAATGACTGATACTCTGATATCATCTATCAACCTATATTCCAAGTCATGGCACTATCCAACAATTAATCCAAAGCTTAATATCGCCATATCAACATACTCCGAGGACATTCTAACATTACTATCCTGATGAATCCAAGAATGATAAGACTACTACTCAAATATCAAAAACTAACTATCCAACTATGATCCACATGCAAGCATCATTTCCATCATCATACTCCAAAACATAATATCATCTAGCATCATGATGAAACTAATACTAGTCACTAATAATCCAAAGGCAACATGATATCCAAAGTAATACTCCAAAATAATACCAGATATCATCATGAAACTAATCATAATTGCCACTAAGAATCCAAAAGCAACATGATATCCAAAGTAATACTCCAAAGCATAATACCATCATGGACATAATCATAATAGCCACTAAGAATATAAAGGCACATGATATCCACATAATCATCAAAACATAAGTCCTAGAACTCCAGGCAATATCATGGCAATATCAAGATCAAAACAATACTCCAAGAAATGCCATGAACACATCATACATAGCTAATGCAATATTTTAAACAAGTTCAAATAACTTAAACCATGTCACTGCATTGCAATCATGCAAATGGAGGGTGTGGCTTGCCTGGATGAAGAATACTCCGGGAAGAAATGCGGTGAAGCCACGGAAAGAATCGCCGGAAAACGTTCTCTCTCGAAAGGGGCTGATTTAGTGCAAGGGCAAAATGGTCATTTTCAGAATGTCAAAACATGGTGAAAATGATTCCATTGGAACGGGCTCGACGAAACGAAGAAGTGGGCTTTGGATTCACCTCATTTGGAGTTGTGGTTGAAAAGTTATAAAGTGTTTTCTGCTAGGGACCTATCTATGAAAAGTTTTCTGCAAACAAGCCCTTGATTGAGAAAACCGAAAACGTATTCGGGCAGAGTACACTTTCTGCAAAAGGAAATGAACTTTCAGCCGTAGTTCAACGGGAATGCGCTTTCTGACCAGGAAAACGAACTTCAGGCAGTATGTTTCCACTTACCACGTCATCCGGGCCGGGTCAATGCACGGAGAGGCTAACGGGAGGGATTGCGCACGGAGGTGGGGCCTGTCTGGCCAGATGGGGGCGGCTTCATCTTCCTCGCGCCCGCCCGCGAGGCAGGGAGGCCGCCGGAGTCGGGCGACGCTAGCAGGTGCCACAGAGGGCCTCCAACGACGCTCCGCCTACCAACGAGCTCAGTGCGGAGAGCTGCGTCGGCCTGAGCCAGTGGCGCACGCCGAAGAGGATGGGGTCGGGCAGGGTTTGCGCGGTAGCGGACAAAGGCGTCGGGCGCCGGCGGGGCTCGCGGCCAAAAGCCACCGGAGGAGTAGGAGAAGGGCGGAGGGGCTTGGGTGGACTGCGGGAGTTGCTCTGGTGGAGGGAGGGAGTGGAGTGGGGCTCGGCTTCGAGCCAATTTAGGAGGAGACCCGAGGTGGCCATGGCGGCCATGGAGGTCGAGGAGGGGCTCTGGTGCTCAGGGAAGGGGCTCGGGGGAACTAGGGGAGAGGAGTGAGGCTGCTGGTGAAGAGAAACGCGCTTGGGGTGGGCTTATATAGCTGCGGGGAGGGGGGCCGTGCTCGCATCACCGCGGACGCGTGTCCGGCGCCGCGGACGCGTGTGCATGCACATGAGCTCGCGGGTAGACGATGGGGGAGGATCAGTGGAGGTTCTCACGGGGTAGAGGAGCCAAGGGAGCACAGGGAGGAAGGCGACGGCGACGAACCGAGCCAAGACGCCACTATACGTCCGTGGGCACGCGGCAGCTTGCGTCGGTAAGGAACCGGACAGAGGGGGAGAGGGGTCCAGGGGAACGGCGACGACGAGATGCAGCCACTGGACATGCTCACGAGCTCTAAGACGATGAGAGCGGAGCAGACGAAGCAGAAACGACACCCTGGACGCGGCCACTGCGCACAGAGCGCGTGCACAGGCTTGCCATCGTCATAGTCACCATGTGAACCGGGGCATTCAATGCTCTACAGCACCCAAAACGTTGTCTAGCTACTAGTTCATCCAGGGGAGGTTGCAACTGCGGTGGTAGATTAGTGAAAAGAGGTCTGGTTAAAAGGTAATCGTTGTCTAAAGTTTACTGCAGTAAACTTGACTGAGCACTGCTGATCCATAGAGATTTGATTGGGTCAAATGGAGTTGTCTATGATGATTAACTAAGGAAGGACTATGATCCTGGAGGTTTTGGGGCATAATGGAGCACAAACTAATATAGTTGCTTTGTAACTCACATTATGGGTCCAGAATCAAGATCAAGATGGTTCACTCACATAGAGTAACCACTTGAGGTAAAAGTTGGCAGGGCTTAGTGATTTGGCCAGATAAAGGTGCTGTAAAAATTTCATACCAATTGGTTTTACCAAAATGGTACTTTCTTCACAGCTATTCCCTCTGTCCAGAATCTTGCAAAACAAATAGAGAAATATTGGCTAGGTGAAATGGTGCCAAATTTGGTGGAGAGAAGTTATTTGGGTAGGAGAATGCTCTGGTAAATTTTCAGGCAAAATGAAGCAATATAAAATATACTTGCTTCACAACCTGAAAATATTGACAGAATCAAAGATTTGATGTTGTTCTCACATAGATCAAGGGATGGAGCTGAAATTTGTAGTAGTGAGATAATATGAGCACAAGAAGAGGCATGAAAATTTTCAACTCATTTGGATAACCCTAGCTAGCACTTCCTTCACAAAGCTTCCCTCAGACATGAACTTTGAAAAATCACTGAGGAAGTTTGGCTAGGCAAATAAAGTTGAATTTTGGCACAGGTCAATTATTTGGATGATATATAATTCCCAAAAAGTTTGGGGGCATATGGGCAAAGATAAATAGCACTTTCTTCACAATGTGCCATTTAGAACAGAATAGGAAATGAATTTATTGACCATGATGGGAAATGTGGCCAAAGAAATATTTTGCCATATTTGAGGAAGATATAACCCAAACAATTTATAAGAATTATTTGGGGATTTTTGGATGGACAGAAATATAGGTTGCTTCACAACCGAGAGCGGACATGGTTATTCCTTTAATAGAAAAAGGAATATTTCATAGAAAAAGAAATTAGGGTTTGGCCAAGCAGTGGAGTGACATGGTCTTGGCAAGGTTTTCAGGATGGTGAGCCACTTGGGAGAGGAAATGAAGATGATTTCCCAGGTGACAAGGCCACAGAACCACTCCAAAAAGAAAAATAGAGCAAAACCCAATAAATCAAAAAGAAAAAGAAAAGGGCCAAAATCCATGGTGTTACACTCCCTTTGTGATTCAATTCTTGTCTTTCATGTGAGCATCATTGAAATCTTTATGCCTAGCTAGGGGCGTCAAACGATAGCGCTTGTTGGGAGGCAACCCGATTTTATTTTTGTTTCTTGCTTTTTGGTTCTGTTTAGTAATAAATAATTCATCTAGCCTATGTTTAGATGTGGTTTTATGCTTTTAATTAGTGTTTGTGCCAAGTAGAACCATTGGGAAGACTTGGGGAAGTCTTTTTGATCTTGCTGTAAAAAACAGAAACTTCAGCGCTCACGAGAATTACTGCCATTTTTTATTGGAGAGTTCTATTTACTTAATTCTTTTTTAATATGATTAATAGATAAATTTCTCACATCCAGAAATTTATTTTAGAATTTTTGGGGTTCCAGAAGTTTGCGTTAGTTACAGATTACTACAGACTTTTCTGTTTTTGACAGATTCTGTTTTTCGTGTGTTGTTTGCTTATTTTGATGAATCTATGGATAGTAAAAGAGTTTATAAACCATATAGAAGTTGTAATACAGTAGGTATAACACCAATATAAATAAAGAATGAGTTCATTACAGTACCTTGAAGTGGTGTTTTGTTTTCTTTCGCTAACGGAGCTCACGAGATTTTTCTGTTAAGTTTTGTGTTGTGAAGTTTTCAAGTTTTGGGTAAAGATTTGATGGATTATGGAACAAGGAGTGGCAAGAGCCTAAGCTTGGGGATGCCCAAGGCACCCCAAGGTAAATCCAAGTACACCAAAAAGCCTAAGCTTGGGGATGCCCCGGAAGGCATCCCCTCTTTTGTCTTTGTTCATCGGTAACTTTACTTGGAGCTATATTTTTATTCGCCACATGATATGTGTTTTGCTTGGAGCATCTTGTATGATTTGAGTCTTTGATTTTTAGTTTACCACAATCATCCTTGCTGTACACCTTTTGAGAGAGAGACACATGAATCGGAATTTATTAGAATACTCTATGTACTTCACTTATATCTTTTGAGCTATATAGTTGTTGCTCTAGTGCTTCACTTATATATTTTAGAGCATGGTGGTGGTTCTATTTTATAGAAATAATTGATCTCTCATGCTTCACTTATATTATTTTGAGAGTCCTTTAGAACAACATGGCAATTTGCTTTTAGGCATAATAAGAACTTTCATATAAGTGCATTGAATACTAAGAGAAGTTTGATACTTGATGATTGTTTTGAGATATGAAGATGGTGATATTAGAGTCATGCTAGTTAAGTAGTTGTGAATTTGAGAAATACTTGTGTTGAAGTTTGTGATTCCTGTAACATGCACGTATGGTGAACCGTTATGTGATGAAGTCGGAGCATGACTTATTTATTTATTGCCTTCCTTATGAGTGGCGGTCGGGGACGAGCGATGGTCTTTTCCTACCAATCTATCACCCTAGGAGCATGCGCGTAGTACTTTGTTTTGATAACTAATAGATTTTTGCAATAAGTATGTGAGTTCTTTATGACTAATGTTGAGTCCATGGATTATACGCACCCTCACCCTTCCACATTTGCTAGCCTCTCTAGTACCGCGCAACTTTCGCCGGTACCACAAACCCACCATATACCTTCCTCAAAACAGCAACCATACCTACCTATTATGGCATTTACATAGCCATTCCGAGATATATTGCCATGCAACTTTCCACTGTTCCGTTGTTATGACACGCTTCATCATTGTCATATTGCTTTGCATGATCATGTAGTTGACGTCGTATTTGTGGCAAAGCCACCATTCATAATTCTTTCATACATGTCACTCTTGATTCATTGCATATCCAGGTACACCGTCGGAGGCATTCACAAAGAGTCATATTTTTTTCTAAGTATTGAGTTGTAATTCTTGAGTTGTAAGTAAAAAGAAGTGTGATGGTCATCATTATTATAGCATTATCCCAGTGAGGAAAGGATGATGGAGACTATGATTCCCCCCATAAGTCGGGATGAGACTCCGAATGAAAAAAAGAGAAAAGAGGCCAAAAGAAAAAAAAGGCCCAAATAAAAAAATGAGAGAAAAAGAGAGAAGGGACAATGTTACTATCCTTTTTTCACACTTGTGCTTCAAAGTGGCACCATGATCTTCATGATAGAGAGTCTCCTATGTTGTCACTTTCATAAACTAGTGGGAATTTTACATTATAGAACTTGGCTTGCATATTACAATGATGGGCTTCCTCAAATTGCCCTAGATCTTCGTGAGCAAGCAAGTTGGATGCACACCCACTTAGTTTCTTTCGTTGAGGTTTTATACGCTTATAGCTCTAGTGCATCCGTTGCATGGCAATCCCTACTCACTCATATTGATATCTATTAATGGGCATCTCCATAGCCCGTTGATACGCCTAGTTGATATGAGACTATCTTCTCCTTTTTGTCTTCTCCACACCACCATTCTATTCCACCATAGTGCTATATCCATGGCTCACACTCATATATTGCGTGAAGATTGAAAAAGTTTGAGAACATCAAAAGTATGAAACAATTGCTTGGCTTTCCGTCGGGGTTGTGCATGATTTAATATTTTGTGTGATGAAGATAGAGCATAGCCAGACTATATGATTTTGTAGGGATAACTTTCTTTGCCCATGTTATTTTGAGAAGACATAATTGCTTAGTTAGTATGCTTGAAGTATTATTATTTCTATGTCAATATTAAACTTTTATCTTGAATCTTTCAGATCTGAACATTCATGCCACACTAAAGAAAAATTACATTGAGAAATATGTTAGGAAGCATTCCACATCAAAAAAATTATCATTTACCTACTCGAGGATGAGCAGGAATTAAGCTTGGGGATGCTTGATACGTCTCCAGCGTATCTATAATTTTTGATTGCTCTGTGCTATTATATTATCTATTTGGATGTTAATGGGCTTATTTTTACACTTTTACCGTATTTTTGGGACTAACCTATTAACCGGAGGCCCATCCCAAATTGATGTTTTTTGCCTATTTTAAAGTTTCGCCGAAAAGGAATATCAAACGAAGTCCAAACGGAACGAAACCTTCGGGAGCATTATTTTTGGAACAAACGTGATCCAAGAGACTTGGAGTGGATGTCAAGAAATCAACGAGGCAGCCACGAGGCAGGGGGCACGCCCACCTCCCCTCGGTGCGCCCTCCACCCTCGTGGGCCCCTTGTTGCTCCACCGACGTACTTCTTCCTCCTATATATATCCATATACCCCGCAAACATCTAGGAGCACCACGAAACCCTATTTCCACCGCCGCAACCTTCTGTACCCAAGAGAACCCATCTTGGGGCCTTTTCCGGAGCTCCGCCGAAGGGGGCATTGATCACGGAGGGCCTCTACATCAACTCCATGGCCCCTCCGATGATGTGTAGTAGTTTACTTCAGACCTTCGGGTCCATAGCTAGTAGCTAGATGGCTTATTCTCTCTCTTTGGATCTCAATACAAAGTTCCCCTCGATTCTCTTGGAGATCTATTCGATGTAATCTTCTTTTGCGGTGTGTTTGTCGAGATCCGATGAATTGTGGGTTTATAATCAAGTCTATCTATGAACAATATTTGAATCTTCTCTGAATTCTTTTATGTATGATTGGTTTATCTTTGCAAGTCTCTTCGAATTATCGGTTTGGTTTGGCCTACTAGATTGATCTTTCTTGCAATGGGAGAAGTGCTTAGCTTTGGGTTCAATCTTGAGGTGCTCGATCCCAGTGACAGAAAGGGAACCGACATGTATTGTATTGTTGCCATCGAGGATAAAAAGATGGGGTTTACATCATATTGCATGAGTTTATCCCTCTACATCATGTCATCTTGCTTAAGGTACTCTAGATGCATGCTGGATAGCGGTCGATGTGTGGAGTAATAGTAGTCGATGCAGAATCGCTTTGGTCTACTTGTCACAGACGTGATGCCTATATACATGATCATGCCTAGATATTCTCATAATTATTCGCTTTTCTATCAATTGCTCGACGGTAATTTGTTCACCCACCGTAATACTTATGCTATCTTGAGAGAAGCCACTAGTGAAACCTATGGCCCCCGGGTCTATTCTCCATCATACAAGTTTCCCATCTACTTTATTTTGCAATCTTTACTTTCAATCTATATCATAAAAATACAAAAATATTTATCTTACTATTATTATCTCTATCAGATCTCACTCTTGCAAGTGGCCGTGAAGGGATTGACAACCCCTTTATCGCGTTGGTTGCGAGGTTCTTATTTGTTTGTGTAGGTACGAGGTGACTCACGCATCGTCTCCTACTGGATTGATACCTTGGTTCTCAAAAACTGAGGGAAATACTTACGCTGCTTTACTGCATCACCCTTTCCTCTTCAAGGGAAAACCAACACAGTGCTCAAGAGGTAGCAACGTGGAGGACGATGGCGGATGCCTATGGCATGTCGGCAATGCAGGGCGATGACGGTGGTCGCGGGAACGATGGAGAACGGTGGCGATGGCGCTCGAAGGTGGATGGGGAATGAGGGGGAGAGGCGAGGAGCGGGCGGAGAGGACGAGGGGAAGCTGGAAGGTGAGTGGGGGAGGCGAGGGGGAGCCTGAGGCGTCGTGGCCTTATACCCTCGTCGGGCGTCCCCGGCGAGGTGGCTGGACGGCGACGGGCGCATGCTGTCTCGCCCGATTGGAGGAACGGGAAGCGACCGGGGAGGGAGAGTGGGCCAGCCTGCCGGGATTGGCCAAGGCCCATGGGCAGGCCAGGGGCTCCCTCATCCCTCTGCTTTTCCTTTTCTTTTTTCCTTTCTTTTTCAGCAGCTTTTGCTTTTTTCTTTTAGCCACAATTTGACTTTGGAAAAATATGCCACTGGCCAAAACAATTTCAAAGAATTATTGTGCTGCCACAAAAAGATTATGAGGCTTTTGAAAAAGGTTACAATTTTTATAAATTAAAAAGGCATTTAATCTATTGTTTTAGCCACTGCTCTAATTGGTTTAGGCCATTTAAACACCTTGCAAAAATGTTGGTTCACCACCAATATTAATTATGGATTATTTGGCACATGATGAACATTTTAGTTTTCATGTTTGAGCATTTTTGAATTTCACTCATAATTTGAAATTGAATTCAACTAGAATTTGAAATGAGAGAGATCCAAGGATGATCAAACATTTGTTTAGCAAAATGATTAACTTAACCCCATGGGTTACTGTAGCATCATTACACAGGGGTGTTACATTACGCTAGGGGAATCGTACTGTGGCGCATTACGTGGATGAGTTCAGCAAGTTAGCACACTACGCCCCAGATGATGTGGCCACAGATGCTGCAAAGTAGGAGAAGTTTCTTGAGGGACTGAATGATGAGCTGAGTATGCAGTTGATGGTGGAAACATTCACCAACTACCAGGAGTTGGTAGACAGGGCCCTCATGATTGAAGGCAAGCAACAGCAGATAGAGAACCGCAAACGGAAGTATGGACAGGGGAAGTACAACTCTGGAGTTCAGCAGAAGCCTCGCTTTACCCCGTACTCGGGAGGACACACCCATCATAACCATGGAGGCCATTCTCACAATGGAGGAAGTTCACACAACTAGAGTGGCCCTAGGAATGGTAATGGGAATGGAGGGAACAACAGTCAGAGCCGTTCCAACCCTGTTACACCCACCAAGAAGGATCTGAGTCACATTACTTGTTTCAAGTGCGGGAAGACTGGACACTACGCTACCGAGTTTCCTGGAGCAAAGAATGGTAATGGCAATGGAAGCTCAGGGAAGAAGCCGAACCCCTTCACCAGAGGTCAGGTGAACCACATCAACGTGGAGGAAGTTGAAGAGCATCCTGACACAGTGATTGGTAAGTTTTTGATTAAGTCATTTACCGCCCTTGTTCTTTTTGACACTGGTGCATCGCATTCATACATATCAAGGGTATTTGTGGATAAGTTTGAATTGCCAACCTTAGCCCTTAGGTCACCCATGTTAGTGAGCTCACCAGGAGCGGAATATATGGCTAGCCGATGGTGTGATCGGTTGCCATTGACCATTGGTAATCATGTTTTCCCCTCAAACCTCATTATTTTGGAATCACAAGGATTGGATATAATACTAGGCATGTATTGGCTATCGAAGTATGGAGGAAACACCGATTGTGCTAGTAGGTCAATTCTTCCCCAGAAGGTAAACGGATCAAGTATGGAGTCTAGGCATGCGCGGAGGAGGACTCAAGTAAATTCACTCTCAGGAGTTGTGCAAGGGGAAGTGCCAGTTGTGAAGGATTATCCAGATGTGTTCCCGGAGGAATTACCAAACATGCCACCAGACCGAGACATAGAGTTTTTGATCAAGTTGTTGCCATGCACCGGACCAATATCTAAGAGACCGTATCGGATGCACGCAAATGATCTGGAGGAAATAAAGAAGCAGATTAAGGAGTTATTGGAGAAAGGCTATATTCGACCAAGTTCATCACCTTGGGGAGCCCCGGTGCTCTTAGTTGAGAAGAAGGATGGATCCTTGAGAATGGTTGTTGATTATTGTGCGTTGAATGAGGTGACGATCAAGAACAAATACCCTCTACCGATGATCAATTATTTGTTTGACCAGCTGTAGAGAGCTAAAGTATTCTCCAAGATCGATCTTCGATCAAGATATCACCAGCTGAAGATCCGAGAATAGGATATACCCAAGACAACTTTTACCACAAGGTATGGGCTATATGAGTACACGATCATGTCTTTTGGTTTGACTAACGCCCCTGCCTACTTTATGAGTATGATGAATAAGGTGTTCATGGAGTTCTTGGATAAGTTTGTTGTGGTGTTCATTGATGATATATTGGTGTACTCAAAGAATGAAGAAGAACACAAGAAACATTTGCGCTTGGTTCTCGAGAAGCACAGGGAACATCAGCTATATGCCAAGTTTACCAAATGTGAGTTTTGGTTGAAGGAAGTTGGATTTCTAGGACATGTTATATCTGGAGAAGGTATAGCAGTGGACCCTTCAAAGGTTCAGTCTATCACCGAGTGGTTGGCACCAACCTCAGTTGGAGAGATACGCAGTTTCCTTGGACTCGCACGATATTATCGGAGATTCATTGAGAATTTTTCCAAGATTGAGAAGCCCATGGCGGATTTATTGAAGAAGAACACCAAGTTCAAATGGACCGAGGAGTGTGAGGCCAGTTTTCAGGAATTGAAGAAACGTTTGGTTACAGCCCCAGTGCTAATCCTTCCGAATATACGCAAGGATTTCCAAGTCTATTGCGACGCTTTAGGACAGGTACTTGGAGGTGTTCTTATGAAAGAAGGAAGAGTTGTTTAATATGCCTCACAACAGCTTCGACCTCATGAGTTGAATTATGCCACGCATGAATTGGAGTTAGCAGTTGTAGTGCATGCGCTCAAGACCTGGAGACATTTTCTTATTGGAAATCGTTGTGATGTTTACACGGATCACAATAGTTTGAAGTATATCTTCACGCAGCAGGAGTTGAACCTCACGCAGAGGAGATGGTTGGAGCTCATAAAGGATTATGACATGAAACTGCATTATCACCCAGGAAAGGCCAATGTTGTAGCAGACGCGTTGAGCCGCAAGAGTTATGTCAACACCCTCATAACTCGAGGATTACCTCAGGAGTTAGCCCACGATCTCAGAGAACTTCGAATGGAGATAGTTCCGAGAGGTTTTGTTGCAGCGTTGGAAGTCCATGTTGTTGGCCAAGATTCGTGAAGCTCGGAAGACTGATAAGGAGATTGTGGAGATAAAGGAAAATATGAGTAAAGGAAAGGCCAAAGGTTTTCGTGAGGATGAACATGAAACTTTATGGTTTGAGGATCGTATCTATGTGCCAAATGACCCAGAGATCAGGAAGTTAATTCTTTAGGCCATACTCAATTCACCCAGGGAACACCAAGATGTATTTGGATTTGAAGGAACATTTCTGGTGGATAGATATGAAGAAGGATATTGCTGAGTACGTAGTAGTATGTGATGTATGTTAGAGAGTTAAGGTAGAGCATTAGAAGCCAGCGGGATTACTTCAGCCTTTGCCGATACCCGATTGGAAGTGGGATAAGCTTGGCATGGATTTCATCACCGGATTACCCAGGACACGGTCAGGATATGACACCATCTGGGTAGTAGTTGATCGCTTGACCAAAGTGGCTCACTTTATCCTCGCGAAAACCACTTATACGAGCGCAAAGTTGGCCAAGATATATATGACAAGGATCGTATGTCTGAATGGAGTTCTGAGGACCATCGTATTAGATAGAGGAACATAGTTTACCTCAAAGTTTTGGAATCAATTACACCAGACTTTGGGTACCAGGCTAGAGTTCAGTACGGCCTTTCATCTGCAGACAGATGGACAGATCGAGAGAGTCAACCAAATTCTGGAGGACATGTTGAGAGCTTGTGCGCTAGATTATGGATCTAGTTGGGATGATAATTTTCCTTACGCAGAGCTCTCGTACAACAACAGCTACCAAACCAGTTTGAAGATGGCCCCTTTTGAAGCCTTGTATGGATGGAGGTGCAGGACACCGTTGATGTGGGATGAAGTTGGACACTGACAATTGTTTGGGCCATATTTAATCATAGAGTCTGAAGATAAGGTCAAGTTGATTCGTGATAGACTCAAGGGAGCTCAGTCTAGGCAGAAGAGTTACGCCGATGCTAAACACAAGGAGGTAGCCTATGAAATCGGAGACAGAGCATATCTTCGTGTGTCACCACTTCGAGGAGTTAAACGATTTGGAGTCAAAGGAAAGTTAGCGCCACAATTTGTAGGACCATACCAAGTTTTGGAACGTATGGGTGAAGTTGCCTACAAGTTGGAGTTACCCTAAGGTTTGTCAAGAGTTCATGATGTGTTTTACATTTCCCAGTTGAAGAAGTGCCATGCAGAGATTGCTGATATTCCTTTGAGAGATACAGTGCTCCTGGAAGCAATTCAGTTGGAGAGTGACCTAACTTACGAGGAGAAACCCGTCAAGATTCTCGAGTTCGCCAACCGAGTTACGCGCAACAAGGTCATCAAGTTCTGCAAAGTTCAGTGGGGCCACCATACCGAGGAAGAAGCCACCTGGGAGCGAGAAGAAGATCTCCGGAAAGACCACCCACACCTTTTTGCTAGCTAACCCAAATATCGGGGGCGAGATTCATCTTAAGGGGGGTAGGTTTGTAACATCCCAATTTTCAATTTGGATGTTATTCATTAGGTCATCATATGCATCCATAATTTGTGCATTTCTGAATTTGTTTTATTTGGAATTTTGATCCTAGAAACCTTAAGCAACTCAAGGACCAATTGAGAGAGTTGGAGGTTTTCACAAAAATCCATTTTTGAATTTTTCAAAATTGGTAAAATGGATCAAAGAGATTTTATTCGAAATTATTTTTCCAATTATTTCAATTAAATAAAATAATGAGAGAAGATAATATGACTTCTTCAAAACAGCTAGGAAATATTGGAAATTTAATTTTGAATAAAAATATATTTATTTGAATTTTTATTCGGTTGAATTTTGTTAAATTGGGGAAAAGTTGCATTTTTAAAACTTGCATTTAGCCCAAAAAATGTTCACGTTGTCCCAAATATTAGGAGGGGATGGTGAAAATTGTTTCTCGTATTTTACGATTTTTATTTTATTTTATTCTGGATTTTATTCGCGGCGTTATTTTAAAAAAATCTTTCCAGACCGACTAGGCCGAAGCCCAGCCGGCCCAGCGCCGCGCCTTCCCCGCGACCGACTCCCGTCGGAGTCCGGCCGCCACACGCCTACGTCGCTGCCCAAGTCCGGCTAGGACTCCACCCCGACGCCTTTGCCCTCCTCCAAGCACCCCGCCCCCGGGCCTTTATAAGGAGCCGGCCCGACCCCCTCCTCCTCATCAATCGCCGCCGCTGCAAGCCGCGCCTCCCGCCGCCAAGCCGAGCCGCCGCTGCGCCGCCATACTCCGCTGCTGCCATTGCCGCCGCTGCCCCGCGTCGCCGTAGCCCGCCCGCCGCCCATGCCGCATCGCCCCGCCGCCGACACGCCGTCGCTGGAGCCCGCCCCACCGCCCCGGTTTTCTCCGCCCGAACCGGTATAAACCGAACTGCCCGACCCGGTTTATTCTTTTGGTTAGTTTAGTTAGCGAACGTTCGTTCGCTTAGATCTGTCAACGAACGTTTCCGTTCGTTAGTCTCTATTAGCGGACATTCGTCTGATAGATTTTTCTTTTTCTATTTATTTTTGGCCAGGGACCTGTCCGTAATTATTTTTCATCACATATTAGTCCCTGATCTTTAAGTCCTCACTACTTTTTGCTCGTTTATCCAAATCCAACGAAACCAACGCCAATTTCTTTGTTACGGTCCCCTCTGTTCAGATAATCAACTTGAACATGTTTTTGAAAGTTTAAAATTTGTTTTCAAACAGATTTGAATTTGAACTTCTTTTGATTGTAACTTGACTTTCGTATCTCCGATTTGAATGATTCTTTTGCAAATCGAAGCTCTTCACTTGAACTTTCTGTTTAGATCTTTTTATTTGGTTTTACCTTTGCATGTTATGCTGGAGTGCTTATGTATGCTATTGTTTATTTACGATAGAGTATTCGGAGTGCGAAGAATGCTACTACGAATCTCTAGGGTTTTCCGATCGTCAGCAAGGCAAGTTACACTTTGATCATGTCCCTTTATTACCCAGTTTTTATGCATTAGTATCAACCCTCAAACATTGCATGAGTAGGATTGTGAACATGTGGTTTTGGTTAAGTAGTTGATGAGGTAGGAACCTATTGTCTTTTTATCAACCCCGGGAATATACGTTTGTTACATATTGCTTAGCCATGCTCGTAGACGGGATTGGTATGTGAGATTCGTGCAAGTTGTGAGAGTTTATAATTAAGGCAAACTTAAGGTGACTACTTTAATACACATCTGGGTGGATTGGTTGCGGGCACCTGGAGCAATCCAGTGTTGTCCTAGGATATCCCGGAGTACCCGTGTGATTATCCTATGGAATGCCACCCAGGCTCAATGGGATCACAATATTATTCATGCTCAGAAACTTCCGTGTCCAGCCACAAGCCATTATGGGCTCTGGCATAGTTGAGTAAGTTGTGTGACCTCTTTCAGTGGTAGGCTAGCAAATGTAGGGGAAAGTAGGATGGTACTGTCTACCCAGGGTAAAGAGTTAATGCTTTAGAAAGACTATGTCTCGATCATCCAATCATGGATGTGGTCGAGTCTTGTGGGGGAAAGTGCGCAAACCTCTGCAAAGTGTATAAACTAATCATGGTTAGTTGTGTCCCCGGTTATGGACATCTTGAGTATCTGGTATTTGAATTATTGATTGATCTCATCGCTTTACTTAATGAATTTTGTCGAGTTATTAATATTATTTTGGGATTGAGTTGGAGGAACCTTCTCAATAATGACATAAACTTGGTAGTTAAATAAAATCTATTCCTTTTGTTGTAGGAAAAAATTTGCTTTATGCAAATGTTAACCTAGAGCCTCCACCAGCCAAATATGTTGGGAAACGTAGTAGAAATTCAAAATTTTCCTACGTGTCACCAAGATCTATCTATGGAGAGACCAGCAACGAGGGGAAGAAGAGTGCATCTACATACCCTTGTAGATCGCTAAGCGGAAGCGTTCAAGAGAACGGGGTTGAAGGAGTCGTACTCGTCGTGATCCAAATCACCAGAGATCCTAGTGCCGAATGGACGGCACCTCCGCGTTCAACACACGTACAGCCCGGTGACGTCTCCCATGCCTTGATCCAGCAAGGGGAGAGGGAGAGCTTGAGGAAGACTCCATCCAGCAGCAGCACGACGGCGTGGTGGTGGTGGAGGAGCGTGGTACTGCAGCAGGGCTTCGCCAAGCACCGCAAGAGACGAGGAGGGAGATGTGTCACGGGAGGGAGAGGGAGGCGCCAGGGCTTTGGTGCGGCTGCCCTCCCTTCTCCCCACTATATATAGGGCCAAGGGAGAGGGGGCGCAGCCTTGGCCCTTCCTCCAAGGAAGGGTGCGGCCAGGGAGGAGTCCTTCCTCCCCAAGGCACCTAGGAGGTGCCTTCCCCCTTTAGGACTCTTCCTTTCCCTTATCTCTTGGCGCATGGGCCTCTTGGGGCTGGTGCCCTTGGCCCATATAGGCCAAGGCGCACACCCCTACAGCCCATGTGGACCCCGGGGCTGGTGGCCCCACTTGGTGGACCCCCGGGACCCTCCCGGTGGTCCCGGTACATTACTGATAAACCCCGAAACTTTTCCGGTGACCAAAACAGGACTTCCCATATATAAATCTTTACCTCCAGACCATTCTGGAACTCCTCGGGACGTCCGGGATCTCATCCGGGACTCCGAACAACATTCGGTAACCACATACAAACTTCCTTTATAACCCTACCATCATCGAACCTTAAGTGTGTAGACCCTACGGGTTCGGGAGACATGCAGACATGACCGAGACGTTCTCTGGTCAATAACCAATAGCGGGATCTAGATACCCATGTTGGCTCCCACATGTTCCACGATGATCTCATCGAATGAACCACGATGTCAAGGACAAAATCAATCCTGTATACAATTCCCTTTGTCTATCGGTACGATACTTGCCCGAGATTCGATCGTCGGTATCTCGATACCTTGTTCAATCTCGTTGCCGGCAAGTCTCTTTACTCGTTCCGTAACACATCATCCCATGATCAACTCCTTGATCACATTGTGCACATTATGATGATGTCCTACCGAGTGGGCCCAGAGATACCTCTCCGTCACACGGAGTGACAAATCCCAGTTTCGATTCGTGTCAACCCAACAGACACTTTCGGAGATACCCGTAGTGCACCTTTATAGCCACCCAGTTACGTTGTGACGTTTGGCACACCCAAAGTATTCCTACGGTATACGGGAGTTACACGATCTCATGGTCTAAGGAAAAGATACTTGACATTAGAAAAGCTTTAGCGAACGAACCACACGATCTTTGTGCTAGGCTTAGGATTGGGTCTTGTCCATCACATCATTCTCCTAATGATGTGATCCCGTTATCAACGACATCCAATGTCCATGGTCAGGAAACCGTGACCATCTATTGATCAACGAGCTAGTCAACTAGAGGCTTACTAGGGACATGGTGTTGTCTATGTATCCACACATGTATCTGAGTTTCCTATCAATACAATTCTAGCATGGATAATAAACGATTATCATGAACAAGGAAATATAATAATAGTCAATTTATTATTGCCTCTAGGGCATATTTCCAACAGTCTCCCACTTGCACTAGAGTCAATAATCCAGTTCACATCGATATGTGATTAACACTTAAGGTCACATCCCCATGTGACTAACACCCAAAGAGTTCTAGGTTTGATCATGTTATGCTTGTGAGAGAGGTTTCAGTCAACGGGTCTGAAACATTCAGATCCATATGTACTTCGCAAATTTCTATGTTATCTTCTAGATACAACTACTATGCTACATTTGGAGCTATTCCAAATAACTGTTCTACTATATGAATCCAGTTTACTACTCAGAATAATCTGGATTAGTGTCAAAGTTTGCATCGGCGTAACCCTTTACGACGAACTCTTTTACCACCTCCATAATCGAGAAAATTCCTTAGTCCACTAGTTACTAAGGATAACTTTGACCGCTGTCCTGTGATCCATTCTTGGATCACTCTTGTACCCCTTGACTGACTCATGGCAAGGCACATTTCAGGTGCGGTACACAGCATAGCATACTGTAGAGCCTATGTCTTAAGCATAGGGGACGACCTTCGTCCTTTCTCTCTATTCTGCCGTGGTCGAGCTTTAAGTCTTAACTTCATACCTTACAACTCAGGCAAGAACTCCTTCTTTGACTGATCCATCTTTGAACACCTTCAAGATCATGTCAAGGTATGTGCTCATTTGAAAGTACCATTAAGCGTTTTGATCTATTCTTATAGATCTTGATGCTCAATGTTCAAGTAGCTTAATCCAGGCTTTCCATTGAAAAAAACACTTTCCAAATAACCCTATATGCTTTCCAGAAATTCTACGTCATTTCTGATCAACAATATGTAACCAACATATATTCATCAGAAATTCTGTAGTGCTCCCACTCACTTCTTTGGAAATACAAGTTTCTCATAAACTTTGTATACACCCAAAATCTTTGATCATCTCATCAAAGCATACATTCCAACTCCGAGATGCTTACTCCAGTCCTCAGAAGGATTGCTGGAGCTTTGCATACTAATTAGCATCTTTCAGGATTGACAAAACCTTCTGGTTGTATCACATACAACCTTTCCTCAAAAATCGTCGAGGAAACAATGTTTTGACATCCTATCTGCAAGATTTCATAAATAATGCAGTAATTGCTAATATAATTCCAACAGAATCTTAGCATCGCTACGAGTGAGAAAGTCTCATCGTAGTCAACTCCTTGAACTTGTCGGAAAACATCTTAACGACAAGTCGAGCTTTCTTAATGGTGATACTTACCATCATTGCCTGTCTTCCTTTTAAAATCCATATGTACCTAACAGCCTTACGACCATCAAGTAGTTCTTCCAAAGTCTACACTTTGTTTTCATACATGGATCCTCTCTCGGATTATATGGCCTCGAGCCATTTTGGAATCCAGGCCCACCATCGCTTCTCCATAGCTCATAGGTTCATTGTTGTCTAGCAACATGACTTCCAAGACAGGATTACGTACCACTCTAAGTAGTATGCATCCTTGTCATCCTACGAGGTTTGGTAGTGACTTGATCTAAAGTTTCATGATCACTATCATAAGCTTCCACTTCAATTGGTGTAGGTGCCACAGGAACAACTTCCTGTGCCCTGCCACACACTAGTTGAAGACACGGTTCAATAACCTCATCAAGTATCCACCATCCTCCCACTCAATTCTTTCAAGAGAAACTTTTCCTCAAGAAAGGACCCGATTCTAGAAACAATCCCTTATTGCTTTTGGATCTGAGATAGGAGGTATGCCCAACTGTTTTGGGTGTCCTATGAAGATGCATTTATCCGCTTTGGGTTCGAGCTTATCAGCCTAAAACTTTTCCACATAAGCGTCGCAGCCCCAAATTTTTAAGAAATGACAGCTTAGGTTTCTCTAAACCATAGTTCATATGGTGTCATCTCATCGGAATTACGTGGTGCCCCTTTTAAAGTGAATGTGGTTGTCTCTAATGCCTAACCCATAAACTATCGTGGTAATTCGATAAGAGACATCATGGTATGCATCATATCCAATAGGGTGCAGTTATGATATATGGACACACCATCACACTATGGTGTTCCAGGCTGTATTAGTTGTGAAACAATTTCCACAATGTCTTAATTCTGTGCCAAACTCCTAATTCAGATATTCATCTCTATGATCATATTATAGATATTTTATCCTCTTGTCACGATGATCTTTCAACTTCATCCTGAAATTACTTGAACCTTTCAATAATTCAGACTCGTGATTCATCAAGCAAATATACTCAACATCTACTCAAATCATCTGTGAAGTAAGAACATAACAATATCCACTACATGCCTCAGCACTCATTGGACTGCACACATCAAAATGTATTACTTCCAACAAGTTGCTTTCTAGTTCCATTTTACTGAAAACGAGGCTTTCAGTCATCTTGCCCATGTGGTATGATTTGCATGTCTCAAGTGATTCAAAATCAAATAAGTCCAAACGGTCCATTTGCATGGAGTTTCATATACACCAATAGACATGGTTCGCATGTCTCAAACTTTTCAAAAATGAGTGAGTCCAAAGATCCATCAACATGGAGCTTCTTCATGCGTTTTATACCAATATGACTTAAGTGGCAGTGCCACAAGTAGGTGGTACTATCATTACTATCTTATATCTTTTGGCATGAACATGTGTATCACTACGATCGAGATTTAATAAACCATTCATTTTAGGTGCAAGACCATTGAAGGTATTATTCAAATAAACAGAGTAACCGTTATTCTCCTTAAATGAATAACCGTATTGCGATAGACGTAATCCAATCATGTCTATGCTCAACGCAAACACCAATCTCGATGGTAGAGGGAGCGTGCGATGCTTGATCACATCAAGCTTGGAAACACTTCCAACACATATCGTCATCTCACCTTTAGCTAGTCTCCGTTTATTCCGTAGCTTTTATTTCGAGTTACTAACACTTAGCAACCAAACCGGTATCTAATACCCTGGTGCTACTAGGAGTACTAGTAAAGTACACATTAACATAATGTATATCCAATATACTTCTATCGACCTTGCCAGCCTTCTCATCTACCAAGTATCTAGGGTAATTCTGCTCCAGTGGCTGTTCCCCTTATTACAGAAGCACTCAGTCTCGGGTTTGGGTTCAACCTTGGGTTTCTTCACTAGAGCAGCAGCTGAATTGCCGTTTCATGAAGTATCCCTTCTTGCCCTTGCCCCTCTTGAAACTAGTGGTTTCACTAACCATCAACAATTGATGCTCCTTCTTGATTTCTACTTTTGTGGTGTCAAACATCGCGAATATCTCAAGGGTCATCATATATGTCCCTGATATATTATAGTTCATCACAAAGCTCTAGCAACTTGGTGGTAATGACTTCATAGAAACATCAATGTCTCAACTGGAAGATCAACTCCCACTTGATTCAAATGATTGTTGCACTCAGACAATCTGAGCACAAGCTCAACAATTGAGCCTTTCTCCCTTAGTTTGCAGGCTAAGAAAATCGTCGGAGGTCTTATACCTCTTGACGTGGGCACGAGCCTGAAATCCCAATTTCAGCCCTCGAAACATCTCATATGTTTCGCGATGTTTCAAAACGTCTTCGGTGCCTCAACTCTAAACTGTTTAACTGAACTATCACGTAGTTATCAAAATGTGTATGTCAGATGTTCGCAACATCCACAGACGACATTCGAGGTTCAGCACACTGAGCAGTGCATTAAGGACATAAGCCTTCTACGAAGCAACGAGGACAATCCTCGGTTTACGGACCTAGTCCGCATAATTGCTACTATTAACTTTCAACTAAATTTTCTCTAGGAACATAACTAAACAGTAGAACTGAAGCGCGAGCTACGACATAATTTGCGAAAACCTTTTGACTATGTTCAGGATAATTAAGTTCATCTTATGAACTCCCACTCAGATAGACATCCCTCTAGTCATCTAAGTGATTACATGATCCGAGTCAACTAGGCCGTGTCTGATCATCACGTGAGACGGACTAGTCAACATCGGTGAACATCTTCATGTTGATCGTATCTACCATACGACTCATGCTCGACCTTTCGGTCTCTTGTGTTCCGAGGCCATGTCTGTACATGCTAGGCTCGTCAAGTAAACCTAAGTGTTTCGCGTGTGTAAATCTGGCTTACACCCGTTGTATGTGAACGTAAGAATCTATCACACCCGATCATTACGTGGTGCTTCGAAACGACGAACTTTCGCAACGGTGCACAGTTAGGGGGAACACTTTCTTGAAATTTTAATGAGGGACCATCTTATTTACTACCGTCGTTCTAAGCAAATAAGATGTATAAACATGATAAACATCACATGCAATCAAATAGTGACATGATATGGCCATCATCACTTTGCTCCTTTTGATCTCCATCTTCGGGGCTCCATGATCATCATCGTCACCGGCATGACACCATGATCTCCATCATCATGATCTCCATCATCGTGTCTTCATGAAGTTGTCTCACCAACTATTACTTCTACTACTACAGCTAACGGTTAGCAATAAAGTAAAGTAATTACATGACATTTATGTTGACACGCATGTCATAAATAAATTAAGACAACTCCTATGGCTCCTGCCGGTTGTCATACTCATCGACATGCAAGTCGTGATTCCTATTACAAGAACATGATCAATCTCATACATCACATATCATTCATCACATTCTTCTTGGCCATATCACATCACATAGCATACCCTGCAAAAACAAGTTAGACGTCCTCTAATTGTCGTTTGCATGTTTTACATGGCTGCTATGGGTTTCTAGCAACAACGTTTCTTACCTACGCAAAAACCACAACGTGATATGCCAATTGCTATTTACCCTTCATAAGGACCCTTTTCATCGAATCCGATCCGACTAAAGTGAGAGAGACAGACACCCGCCAGCCACCTTATGCAACTAGTGTTGGGGAACATTGCAGAAAACAAAAAAAATTCCTACTCGTTTCACCAAGATCCATCTATGAGTTCATCTAGCAACGAGTCATCGGATGCATCTACATACCTTTGTAGATCGCGAGCGGAAGCGTTCAAAGAATGGGGATGATGTAGTCGAACACGACGTGATCCAAATCACCGATGACCAAGTGCCGAACGGACGGCACCTCTGCGTTCAACACACGTACGGGACGGGAGACGTCTCCTCCTTCTTGATCCAGCAAGGGGGGAGGAGAGGTTGATGATGATCCAGCAGCACGACGGCGTGGTGGTGGATGTAGGGCGTCACAGTAGCAGGGCTTCGCCTATACTACGAGAGAGAGAGACGTAACAGGGAGAGAGGGATGCACCAAAGGCCGTATGTCAAGTCCCTCCTCTACCCCACTATATATAGGGGTGCTAGGGGAGCGCCGGCCCTAGGATATGGGATCTCCTAGGGGGGCGGCGGCCAAGGGGTGGGGGGCTTGCCCCCCAAGCAAGGGGGCGCCCCCCTTTAAGGTTTCCCCTAAACCCTAGGCGCATGGGCCCTTACGGGGTGGCACCCCAGCCCACTATGGGCTGGGTCCCTTCCCACTTCAGCCCATGGGGCCCTCCAGGATAGGTGGCCCCACCCGGTGGACCCCCGGGACCCTTCCGGTGGTCCCGGTACAATACCGGTAACCCCGAAACTTGTCCCGATGGCCGAAACAGCACTTCCTATATATAATTCTTTACCTCCGGACCATTACGGAACTCCTCGTGAAGTCCGGGATCTCATCCGGGACTCCAAACAACATTCGGGTTACTGCATATACATATCTTCACAACCCTAGCGTCACCGAACCTTAAGTGTGTAGACCCTACGGGTTCGGGAGACATGTAGACACGACCGAGACGACTCTCCGGTCAATAACCAACAGCGGGATCTGGATACCCATGTTGGCTCCCACATGCTCCACGATGATCTCATCGGATGAACCACGATGTCGAGGATTCAATCAACCCCGTATGCAATTCCCTTTGTCAATCGATATATTACTTGCCCGAGATTCGATCGTCGGTGTCCCAATACCTCGTTCAATCTCGTTACCGGCAAGTCACTTTACTCGTACCGTAATGCATGATCCCGTGACCAGACACTTGGTCACTTTGAGCTCATTATGATGATGCATTACCGAGTGGGCCCAGTGATACCTCTCCGTCATACGGAGTGACAAATCCCAGTCTTGATGTGTGTCAACCCAACAGACACTTTCGGAGATACCCGTAGTCTACCTTTATAGTCACCCAGTTACGTTGTGACGTTTGGTATACCCAAAGCACTCCTACAGTATCCGGGAGTTACACGATCTCATGGTCTAAGGAAAAGATACTTGACATTGGAAAAACTCTAGCAAACGAACTATACGATCTTTATGCTATGTTTAGGATTGGGTCTTGTCCATCACATCATTCTCCTAATGATGTGATCTCGTTATCAATGACATTCTATGTCCATAGCCAGGAAACCATGACTATCTGTTGATTAACGAGCTAGTCAACTAGAGGCTTACTAGGGACATGTTGGTGTCTGTTATTCACACATGTATTACGATTTCCGGATAACACAATTATAGCATGAATAAAGACAATTATCATGAACAAGGAAATATAATAATAATGCTTTTATTATTGCCTCTAGGGCATATTTCCAACAGTCTCCCACTTGCTCTAGAGTCAATAATCTAGTTACATTGTGATGAATCGAACACCCATGGAATTCTGGTGTTGATCATGTTTTGCCCTAGGGAGAGGTTTAGTCAACGGATCTGCTACATTCAAGTCCGTATGTACTTTACAAATATCTATGTCTCCATCTTGAACATTTTCACGAATGGAGTTGAAGCGACGCTTGATGTGCCTTGTCTTCTTGTGAAACCTGGGCTCCTTGGCAAGTGCAATAGCTCCAGTGTTGTCACAGAAGAGCTTGATCGGCCCCGACACATTGGGTATGACTCCGAGGTCGGTGATGAACGCCTTCACCCAAATTGCTTCATGTGCTGCCTCCGAGGCTGCCATGTACTCCGCTTCACATGTAGATCCCGCCACGACGCTCTGCTTGCAACTGCACCAGCTTACTGCCCCACCATTCAAAATATACACGTATCCGGTTTGTGACTTTGAGTCATCCAGATCTGTGTCGAAGCTAGCGTCGACGTAACCCTTTACGACGAGCTCTTCGTCACCTCCATAAACGAGAAACATTTCCTTAGTCCTTTTCAGGTACTTCAGGATATTCTTGACCGTTGTCCAGTGTTCCTTGCCGGGATTACTTTGGTACCTTCCTACCAAACTCACGGCAAGGTTTACATCAGGTCTGGTACACAGCATGGCATACATAATAGAACCTATGGCTGAGGCATAGGGGATGACACTCATCTCTTCTATTTCTTCTGCCGTGGTCGGACTTTGAGCCGAGCTCAATTTCATACCTTGTAACACAGGCAAGAACCCCTTCTTAGATTGATCCATATTGAACTTCTTCAATATCTTATCAAGGTATGTGCTTTGTGAAAGACCTATGAGGCATCTCGATCTATCTCTATAGATTTTGATGCCTAATATATAAGCAGCTTCTCCAAGGTCCTTCATTGAAAAACTCTTATTCAAGTAGGCCTTGATGCTGTCCAAGAGTTCTATATCATTTCCCATCAAAAGTATGTCATCTACATATAATATGAGAAATGCTACAGAGCTCCCACTCACTTTCTTGTAAACGCAGGCTTCTCCATAAGTCTGCGTAAACCCAAACGCTTTGATCATCTCATCAAAGCGAATGTTCCAACTCCGAGATGCTTGCACCAGCCCATAAATCGAGCGTTGGAGCTTGCACACCTTGTCAGCATTCTTAGGATCGACAAAACCTTCCGGCTGCATCATATACAATTCTTCCTTACGGAAACCATTAAGGAATGCCGTTTTGACGTCCATTTGCCATATTTCATAATTGTAAAACGCGGCAATTGCTAACATGATTCGGACGGACTTTAGCTTCGCTACCGGTGAGAAAGTCTCATCGTAGTCAACCCCTTGAACTTGTCGATAACCCTTAGCGACAAGCCGAGCTTTATAGATGGTCACATTACCATCCGCGTCTGTCTTCTTCTTAAAGATCCATTTATTCTCTATGGCTCGCCGTTCAACGGGCAAGTCAGTCAAAGTCCATACTTCGTTTTCATACATGGATCCTATCTCGGATTTCATGGCTTCTAGCCATTTGTCGGAATCCGGGCCCGCCATCGCTTCTTCATAGTTCGAAGGTTCACCGTTGTCTAACAACATGATTTCCAAGACAGGGTTGCCGTACCACTCTGGTGCGGAACGTGTCCTTGTGGACCTACGAATTTCAGTAGGAGCTTGATCAGAAGTATCTTGATCATCATCATTAACTTCCTCTCTAGTCGATGCAGGCACCTCAGGAACATTTTCTTGAGTTGTGTCCTTTTCCGGTTCAAGAGGTAATACTTCATCAAGTTCTACTTTCCTCCCACTTACTTCTTTCGAGAGAAACTCTTTCTCTAGAAAGGATCCATTCTTGGCAACAAAGATCTTGCCTTCGGATCTGAGGTAGAAGGTATACCCAATAGTTTCTTTTGGGTATCCTATGAAGACGCATTTTTCCGACTTGGATTCGAGCTTTTCAGGTTGAAGTTTCTTGACATAAGCATCGCATCCCCAAACTTTTAGAAACGACAGCTTAGGTTTCTTTCCAAACCATAATTCATACGGTGTCGTCTCAACGGATTTCGACGGAGCCCTATTTAAAGTGAATGCGGCAGTCTCTAAAGCATAGCCCCAAAAAAATAGCGGTAAATCAGTAAGAGACATCATAGATCGCACCATATCTAATAGAGTGCGATTACGACGTTCGGACACACCGTTACGCTGAGGTGTTCCAGGCGGCGTGAGTTGTGAAACTATTCCACATTTTCTTAAGTCTGTGCCAAATTCGTGACTCAAGTATTCTCCTCCACGATCTGATCATAGAAACTTGATTTTCCTGTCACGTTGATTCTCAACCTCACTCTGAAATTCCTTGAACCTTTCAAAGGTTTCAGACTTGTGTTTCATTAAGTAAATATATCCATATCTACTCAAATCATCAGTGAGGGTGAGAACATAACGATAGCCACCGCGAGCCTCAACACTCACTGGACCGCACACATCAGTATGTATGATTTCCAATAAGTTGGTTGCTCGCTCCATTGTTCCTGAGAACGGAGTCTTGGTCATTTTACCCATAAGGCATGGTTCGCACGTGTCAAATGATTCATAATCAAGGGACTCTAAAAGTCCATCTGCATGGAGCTTCTTCATGCGTTTGACACCTATGTGACCAAGGCGGCAGTGCCACAAGTATGTGGGACTATCATTATCAACCTTGCATCTTTTGGCACTCACATTATGAACATGTGTAGTATTACGTTCGAGATTCATAAAGAATAAACCATTCACCATAGGAGCATGACCATAAAACATATCTCTCATATAAATAGAACAACCATTATTCTCGGATTTAAATGAGTAGCCATCTCGAATTAAACGAGATCCCGATACAATGTTCATGCTCAAAGCTGGTACTAAATAACAATTATTAAGGTTTAAAACTAATCCCGAAGGTAAATGTAGAGGCAGCGTGCCGACGGCGATCACATTGACCTTGGAACCATTCCCGACGCGCATCGTCACCTCGTCCTTTGCCAGTTTCCGCTTATTCCGCAGCCCCTGCTTTGAGTTACAAATGTGAGCAACTGCACCGGTATCAAATACCCAGGAGCTACTACGGACACTAGTAAGGTACACATCAATTACATGTATATCACATATACCTTTTGTTTTGCCGGCCTTCTTGTCTGCTAAGTATTTGGGGCAGTTCCGCTTCCAGTGACCGCTTCCCTTGCAATAAAAGCACTCAGTCTCGGGCTTGGGTCCATTCTTTGGCTTCTTCCCGGCAGCTTGCTTGTCGGGCGCGGCAACTTCCTTGCCGTCCTTCTTGAAGTTCTTTTTACCCTTGCCTTTCTTGAATTTAGTGGTTTTATTGACCATCAACACTTGATGTTCCTTCTTGACTTCTACCTCCGCTGATTTCAGCATTGAAAACAACTCAGGAATGGTCTTTTGCATCCCCTGCATGTTGAAGTTCATCACAAAGCTCTTGTAGCTTGGTGGAAGCGACTGGAGGATTCTGTCAATGACCGCATCATCCGGGAGATTAACTCCCAGCTGAGTCAAGCGGTTATGTAACCCAGACATAGTGAGTATGTGCTCACTGACAGAACTATTTTCCTCCATCTTACAGCTGAAGAACTTGTCGGAGACCTCATATCTCTCGACCCGGGCATGAGCTTGGAAAATCATTTTCAGCTCTTCGAACATCTCATATGCTCCATGTCTCTCAAAACGCTTTTGGAGCCCTGGCTCTAAACTGTAAAGCATGCCGCACTGAACGAGGGAGTAGTCGTCAACACGTGTCTGCCAAGCGTTCATAACATCTTGGTTCTGTGGGACGGGAGCTTCACCTAGCGGTGCTTGTAGGACGTAATCTTTCTTGGCAGCTATGAGGATGATCCTCAGGTTCCCGACCCAGTCCGTATAGTTGCTGCCATCGTCTTTCAGCTTGGTTTTCTCTAGGAACGCGTTGAAGTTGAGGACTACGTGGGCCATTTGATCTACAAGACATATTGTAAAATATTTTAGACTAAGTTCATGATAATAAAGTTCATCTAATCAAATTATATAATGAACTCCCACTTAGATTAGACATCCCTCTAGTCATCTAAGTATTACATGATCCGAGTTAACTAGGCCGTGTCCGATCATCACGTGAGACGGACTAGTCAACGTCGGTGAACATCTTCATGCTGATCGTATCTTCTATATGACTCATGCTCGACCTTTCGGTCTTCTGTGTTCCGAGGCCATGTCTGTACATGCTAGGCTCGTCAAGTCAACCTAAGCGTTTGCATGTGTAAATCTGTCTTACACCCGTTGTATGTGAACGTCTGAATAAAACACCCGATCATCACGTGGTGTTTTGAAACAGCGAACTGTCGCAACGGTGCACAGTTAGGGGGAACACTTCTTGAAATTAATATGAGGGATCATCTTATTTACTACCGTCGTTCTAAGTAAACAAGATGCAAAACATGATAAACATCACATGCAATCAAATAATAAACGTGACATGATATGGCCAATATCACATAGCTCCTTTGATCTCCATCTTGGGGCTCCATGATCATCTTGTCACCGGCTTGACACCATGATCTCCATCATCATGATCTCCATCATCGTGTCTCCATGAAGTTGCTCGCCAACTATTACTTCTACTACTATGGCTAACGCGTTTAGCAATAAAGTAAAGTAATTTACATGGCGTTTCTCAATGACACGCAGGTCATACAAAAAATAAAGACAACTCCTATGGCTCCTACCGGTTGTCATACTCATCGACATGCAAGTCGTGATTCCTATTACAATAGCATGAACATCTCATACATCACATATAGATCATTCATCATTCATCACAACTTTGGCCATATCATATCACAAACCACTTGCTGCAAAAACAAGTTAGACGTCCTCTAATTGTTGTTGCAAGTTTTACGTGGCTGAATTAGGGTTCTAGCAAGAACGTTTTCTTACCTACGTGAAAGCCACAACGTGATTTGTCAACTTCTATTTACCCTTCATAAGGACCTTGTTCATCGAATCCGCTCCAACTAAAGTAGGAGAGACAGACACCCGCCAGCCACCTTATGCAACTAGTGCATGTTAGTCGGTGGAACCAGTCTCACGTAAGCGTACGTGTAAGCTTGATCCGGGCCGCTTCATCCCACAATACCGCTGAAGCAAGAAAAGACTAGTAGCGGCAAGAAAGTTGACAAATCTACGCCCACAACAAATTGTGTTCTACTCGCGCAAGAAGAACTACGCATAGACCTAGCTCATGATGCCACTGTTGGGGAACGTTGCAGAAAACAAAAAAAAATTCCTACTCGTTTCACCAAGATCCATCTATGAGTTCATCTAGCAACGAGTCATCGGATGCATCTACATACCTTTGTAGATCGCGAGCGGAAGCGTTCAAAGAACGGGGATGATGTAGTCGAAGACGACGTGATCCAAATCACCGATGACCAAGTGCCGAACGGACGGCACCTCCGCGTTCGACACACGTACGGGACGGGAGACGTCTCCTCCTTCTTGATCCAGCAAGGGGGGAGGAGAGGTTGACGATGATCCAGCAGCATGACGGCGTGGTGGTGGATGCAGGGCGTCACAGTAGCAGGGCTTCGCCTATACTACGAGAGAGAGAGACGTAACAGGGAGAGAGGGATGCACCAAAGGCCGTATGTCAAGTCCCTCCTCTCCCCCACTATATATACGGGTGCTAGGGGGCGCCGGCCCTAGGAGATGGGATCTCCTAGGGGGGCGGCGGCCAAGGGGTGGGGGCTTGCCCCCCAAGCAAGGGGGCGCCCCCCTTTAGGGTTTCCCCTAAACCCTAGGCGCATGGGCCCTTATGGGGTGGCGCCCCAGCCCACTATGGGCTGGGTCCCTTCCCACTTCAGCCCATGGGGCCCTCCGGGATAGGTGGCCCCACCCGGTGGACCCCCGGGACCCTTCTGGTGGTCCCGGTACAATACCGGTAACCCCGAAACTTGTCCCGATGGCCGAAACAGCACTTCCTATATATAATTCTTTACCTCCGGACCATTCCGGAACTCCTCGTGACGTCCGGGATCTCATCCGGGACTCCGAACAACATTCGGGTTACTGCATATACATATCTTCACAACCCTAGCGTCACCGAACCTTAAGTGTGTAGACCCTACGGGTTCGGGAGACATGTAGACATGACCGAGACGACTCTCCGGTCAATAACCAACAGCGGGATCTGGATACCCATGTTGGCTCCCACATGCTCCACGATGATCTCATCGGATGAACCACGATGTCGAGGATTCAATCAACCCCGTATGCAATTCCCTTTGTCAATCGATATATTACTTGCCCGAGATTCGATCGTCGGTGTCCCAATACCTCGTTCAATCTTGTTACCGGCAAGTCACTTTACTCGAACCGTAATGCATGATCCCCTGACCAGACACTTGGTCACTTTGAGCTCATTATGATGATGCATTACCGAGTGGGCCCAGTGATACCTCTCCATCATACGGAGTGACAAATCCCAGTCTTGATCTGTGTCAACCCAACAGACACTTTCGGAGATACCCGTAGTCTACCTTTATAGTCACCCAATTACGTTGTGACGTTTGGTATACCCAAAGCACTCCTACGGTATCCGGGAGTTACACGATCTCATGGTCTAAGGAAAAGATACTTGACATTGGAAAAACTCTAGCAAACGAACTATACGATCTTTATGCTATGTTTAGGATTGGGTCTTGTCCATCACATCATTCTCCTAATGATGTGATCTCGTTATCAATGACATTCTATGTCCATAGCCAGGAAACCATGACTATCTATTGATTAACGAGCTAGTCAACTAGAGGCTTACTAGGGACATGTTGGTGTCTGTTATTCACACATGTATTACGATTTCCGGATAACACAATTATAGCATGAATAAAGACAATTATCATGAACAAGGAAATATAATAATAATGATTTTATTATTGCCTCTAGGGCATATTTCCAACAACTAGTGCATGTCAGTCGGTGGAACCGGTCTCACGTAAGCGTACGTGTAAGGTTGGTCCGGGCCGCTTCATCCCACGATGCCGCCGAATAAAGATAAGACTAGTAACGGCAAGCAAATTGACAATATCGACGCCCACAACTACTTTGTGTTCTACTCGTGCATAGAATCTACGCAATAGACCTAGCTCTGATACCACTGTTGGGGAACGTAGCAGAAATTCAAAATTTTCCTACGTGTCACAAAGATCTATCTATGGAGAGACCAGCAACAAGGGGAAGAAGAGTGCATCTACATACCCTTGTAGATCGCTAAGCAGAAGCGTTCAAGAGAACGGGGTTGAAGGAGTCGTGCTCGTCGTGATCCAAATCACCGGAGATCCTAGTGCCGAACGGACGGCACCTCCGCGTTCAACACACGTACAGCCCGGTGACGTCTCCCATGCCTTGATCCAGCAAGGGGAGAGGGAGAGGTTGAGGAAGACTCCATCCAGCAGCAGCACGATGGCGTGGTGGTGGTGGAGGAGCATGGTACTCCAGCAGGGCTTCACCAAGCACCGCAAGAGACGAGGAGGGACATATGTCACGGGAGGGAGAGGGAGGCGCGAGGGCTTTGGTGCAGCTGCCCTCCCTTCTCCCCACTATATATAGGGCCAAGGGAGAGGGGGCGCAGCCTTGGCCCTTCCTCCAAGGAAGGGTGCGGCCAGGGAGGAGTCCATCCTCCCCAAGGCACCTAGGAGGTGCCTTCCCCCTTTAGGACTCTTCCTTTCCCTTATCTCTTGGCGCATGGGCCTCTTGGGGCTGGTGCCCTTGGCCCATATAGGCCAAGGCGCACACCCCTACAGCCCATGTGGCCCCCGGGGCTGGTGGCCCCACTTGGTGGACCCCCGGGACCCTCCCGGTGGTCCCAGTACATTACCGATAAACCCCGAAACTTTTCCGGTGACCAAAACAGGACTTCCCATATATAAATCTTTACCTCCGGACCATTCCAGAACTCCTCGTGACGTCCGGGATCACATCCGGGACTCCGAACAACATTCGGTAACCACATACAAACTACCTTTATAACCCTAGCGTCATCGAACCTTAAGTGTGTAGACCCTACGGGTTTGGGAGACATGCAGACATGACCGAGACGTTCTCTGGTCAATAACCAACAGCGGGATCTGGATACCCATGTTGGCTCCCACATGTTCCACGATGATCTCATCGGATGAACCACGATGTCAAGGACTTAATCAATCCCGTATACAATTCCCTTTGTCTATCGGTACGATACTTGCCCAAGATTTGATCATCGGTATCTCGATACCTTGTTCAATCTCGTTGTCGGCAAGTCTCTTTACTCATTCCGTAACACATCATCCCGTGATCAACTCCTTGATCACATTGTGCACATTATGATGATGTCCTACCGAGTGGGCCCAGAGATACCTCTCCGTCACACGGAGTGACAAATCCCAGTCTCGATTCGTGTCAACCCAACAGACACTTTTGGAGATACCCGTAGTGCACCTTTATAGCCACCCAGTTACATTGTGACGTTTGGCACACCCAAAGTATTCCTACGGTATCTGGGAGTTACACGATCTCATGGTCTAAGGAAAAGATACTTGACATTAGAAAAGCTTTAGCGAACGAACCACATGATCTTTGTGCTAGGCTTAGGATTGGGTCTTGTCCATCACATCATTCTCCTAATGATGTGATCCCGTTATCAACGACATCCAATGTCCATGGTCAGGAAACCGTGACCATCTATTGATCAACGAGCTAGTCAACTAGAGGCTTACTAGGGACATGGTGTTGTCTATGTATCCACACATGTATCTGAGTTTCCTATCAATACAATTCTAGCATGGATAATAAACGATTATCATGAACAAGGAAATATAATAATAATCAATTTATTATTGCCTCTAGGGCATATTTCCAACAAAATTTGCATATAGTGATAGTTATTATTGCATCATTTTCTCTATAGTGTGATCTTGCTAGTATATTCCATGTGCTAACCTACACGACTGCAACGTATCATCTTGCAGAATTTTCAGACGAAGAGTAAGGTGCGATAGGTCATTGTCATGCACTCAATTTTGTCGTGGAGTTGGATGGGTTAATTTATCTTCGATGCTTCCACAAGTTATTTAGATGGCCTTCAGCCATATTATTGTAATAAGTACTCTTTTGAGACACTCGATGTAATAAGTGTGTGATTGAACTCTGTTATAAATCCTCGACTACTTTGTGTGTCAGCAATACTGATCCAGGGATGACACTTAAGCACAGAGACTATGGTCCATTGGGATCGGGTCGCTACAAGATGGTATTAGAGCACTCGCTGACTGTAGGACGCGACCACTAGGAAAAGCCACAGGATACTCTTCTATACTCATTTCTAACTCTTCTCTATTTCTACATTATAGATGTCGGACCCAAGGAACAAGTTCACTCAACTGGATGACGAGACCCCTTTCGGACGACACTTGAAGGAAGTCACTAGGTACCTGAACATCGGCATACCAAGCTTCACTAGAACCTTCACCGCCACTTTACCAGAAGAGGAGCGCTGGACGATTCAAGTTCGTGTTCCAGGAAGGACTTTTGCACCAATTACCGAGCCCATCGAGTTTTCCTTTGATGCACCAACTTGGAATTTAGGAAAGAGCATGGCTGTCCACATCGTCATTGGACGCATAGGAGAGGTGTCCAACAAGGATCTTAAAGGCACCACCTACCAGATATGTGGACGCCGAGATGAGCAATGAGAGATGATTCGCACCAGGAAGGATAAATCTATTGCAGCCTACATACAGGAGTTGAACCAGCACATTCATCGTTATGAGAACCAGATGTGTGCTAACATGATAGATACGAAGAAGGTGACGACCTGGAACATGGAGCTAGAAGAGAAACTCAAGGCTACACATGATGGATATGAAGAAGAAATTGTTGTGCTACTGGAGCAGAATGAAGACATGAGGAAGAAGCTAGGAATACCCGTGTTGAAGCCCGAGCCTAGAGTAGCATCTTCCTTGTAGGAGATTTTGGAGATTTTGGAAGAACATGTCAAAACCATCATGATCTATGTTTTGGAGACTTCCCCCATAGGATCTTCACAAGAAATATGTCAAAATCTCCAACATAGCATGCTTCTCGTCTTGTAGGCATATGTTGGAGATTTTGACATATTTCTTGTGAAGCATGCTTGTCTTACCTCTTTGCACCATATACCTAGTGCCATGACTATAGCCATTGTTGCATCATATTATTCATGCACTTGTGCTTCTAATGGTTATGTGCAAGAGAAGAGAACCATCATGATGGATGATGTGTTTATCTACCATGCACATACATTCTTTGCTTTGTTTTGTGCCTGTGTAGGGTACTTGGACTTTGTGTCGACTTCCAGTTCACGTGACTTGACCATTCGAGCTCTTGAGAGCGAGCCTCATACATTCCACCATGACTCGCTTCTACACCGCTTTTTCTTGTGTTTCGGCATTGTGAAGGATGCACAAGGACATGCTTTCAAGGTGATATCCTTCTCTTTTGAGAACCCACAAACCATGAGCATGGATACTATGGATCATACTACTTGTGTTGCTTGCCCCATGAGACTTATTGTTCATCTTGGACCACTTGATTGCACACATGTTAGAGATCTTGCTTCGACTTGTCATTTTCACTTTCCATGCATCATGATATATATGCCTTGTGTGTTGCATCTGACTTGTGGATTACTTGCTCCTATCATATGTTTGGTTACACCAATATCATTTCTTCACATATGCCATGTCCCATTGCTTGTCACATGATTGACTTGATTGCCTCACACATGATGCACAATTGCTCTTTCTATTGTGTTGAGTGCCACACTATTTTCGCTACACTCTATGCACGTTATGCTTGGATTGTCTTACACTTGACCCATGTGTTTAGACATCTCATCTTATTTGGTGTTGTGAATGCTTCTTATGCCTACCATTGACCATTTATCGATTGCTTTATGCATGATTGCTACGAACTTGAGGTAGATGCTTATTCTCTTCTCACACATATTTGCATCACTACCTCCTAATTGCATACTTGTCCCCATGATAGATTTTCTTGTGCTCGATTGATATGCTTACATGCCATGTCACAATTCTTTGTCACACCATATGCTTTGCATGATGACGACACTTGTTTGGTGAATCACCTCTTGAATGCTTGGTTTTGCACTAACGCTAACCACATTTGTTTTTCCAAGTGTTTGTTGTCCTTACTCCTTTTGAAGGAATCACTAGACGGTGTGACATTGGAGAGTGCCCATTTCGAGTTTCAAGATGACGAGTACTTGGTGAATGTCCACTTCTACATGGCGAAGCAATCTCTTTCCCATGGTGATTTGGTTTTTGATCCGAGGTCAGATCTTTCCCAAGGGAGGGACATGATGCGGAGCATCCTATGGACATCACCATGTCAAGAGTCCGTTTGGCGAGTGACACGTGCGACATCTACTTCACATACCCAAAGGTGAATCATCTCCTTTACACGTGCTCACTTGACCCCTTCGAGGATGGTATACTACTTGACACTTCTCCTATGTGCATGCATAGGTATTGTCGGAGCTTCACGGATGTTGAGGAGGAGTGCAAGCGCCAAGGAACAACTACACCACCTGCGAGGGAAGCGTGGAAGCGACGACGGAAGAAGACGGAGCTACTGAAGCTACAACGGCCGGACATCCGGCGCCTGGGCAGTCGCGCAGGAGCTGCCCCAACAGACGGCCAACAGCATCAGCGGCCACACATCCGGCGCCAGCCCCGGACATCCAGTGCCTCAGCAACGCCCGGACATCCGGCACCCATCCTAGAAATCCAGCAAAGGCGTATCTAGAGAAGACTGTAATGGACTGTTTCAGGCTGGACATCCGACCCGTGCCCCGGACATCTGGCCTCGCGCGAACGACTGGACATCCGGCCCCCAGCCCGGACATCCGACGCCTGCCTGTGTGCATGGACAGGGCCCAAGGCCCATGTATCCTCCCTCTCAGTTACCCCTTCGTGGACTTGCCTATATATACTCCGTCCCCTTCCTCTAGCTAGGGTTAGCAAATATGATAGCTCATTTTGTATGTGAGCTTTGCTCCTACCTACCTCTACTCTTGAGAGATATAGATAGATAGATAGATAGATAGATAGATAGATAGATAGAGAGAGAGAGAGAGAGAGAGACTACCACTCCCATGGAGTTCAAGACCTCCATGTGAGAAGATCCTGCAGGATATCGTCAAGCCCCCTCACGGGAAGATCCGTCTAGGATATCATCAAGACCTCCTCATGGAGATGAACTTTACCTTGTATCTTTCCTTTTGTTGTTCATGTACCTTGTGGATCTTGTGTGTTTGATTGTCTAGTGGATGTGTGATTGTACTTGTTCTTGAGTGTTTCCCCTTGTGATTTATCTCTGTTCTTCCCCGTGTTCATCATGTTCTTCGTGTTCTCTGAGGGAATCCACTCCAATCGTGAAAGATCGGCCTACACCGGGTTAGCCCCGTATCAAGTTTGCTTTCGATGCATTCCATTCGTGTAATTTACTTCGATGCTTGCTCTAGTTTCCCTTCGGCTCTCTCTCTCTCTGTTGTAGTTCATCTTAGCTTGTTTATCGTCTATTCCACTGCTGGGTTCTGAGAGATTTAAGTTTTCCAAAGAAAATTTAAAACTCCCATTTACCCCCCCCCCTCTGGTAGACATACTTCGTCCCTACTGGAGGCCTGATAAATGTTTCTATTATTAACTAGAGATATCAATTTATGTTCTCTTGGATATTTTTCTGAGCATCTATATTGTTATAAAACATGTCATATGGTTCGCCTTAGGCAGATACTAACTCTTCTCTTTTTTGGCTTATATAATTTAGAAACTATTAGTTAATCATACAAACTCTTTGGATCAAGTAACAATAGTGACTAGGACAAGAGAGAGGCAGCAAATATAGTTTGTCTTAGATACATGTTGGTCCTTCTCTTCTTTTGCTCTTTTTGATAGAGGGACTACTGAAGGAAATTATCTTGCGGAAAATAATAGATATTCTGAATTTCAAAAGATAACATTGTATTTTAAAATGCATGGTTACATGTCTTCATATCCTTTCCACAATATTTCTCTTAGTTTTGTTTTCTTACTCTTAAGTTTCTAAAACTGTAATGCAAATCTTTGAGTTTTCATGTACATTAACTGATCATGTTTCGTGCTTTGTTTATACACTACATCAACGTAAATGACCAATGAGTATAAGAACTTCTATGCGACCAGCTTGACCTCAAACACACTATCATCCCTTCTTTTATTTTAAAATAAATAATAATAATAATACCAATCACATAATGAAAAACTCCACTAGTCGCATTAGGCTTACGAGCCGCCGCCTCCTCCTCAAAAAAAAGGCTAGGGTTCCTACCTCTCGCCGGCGCCGCTGCAGGTCCACCTTGTCTCTGGTGGCCCTAGGGCCATGGGGCATGGTGGGTCCTGGCAAGGGCAGGCGGGAGGGCTTTGATTTTTGTCGTTTCTTTCCGTTTTGTTAGAGTATGTGTGCTGCCCGGGAAGACAAGACGGTGACGGCTCCCTAAAGATGGAATAAAGGTCTCGCCGCCTAGTCCCCATTCCGGCGGTGCGTCTAGCATCGTTGGCGGGTGTGTGGAGGTGTGTCTCCGGTGGATCTATCTTTGGTGGATTTGCTCGGATCTCATCGTTGTTCGTCTACGTTCGTGTTTCTTTGGGTTGGATCCTTCCGGTCTACTATATTCTTCATCGGTGGCGGTTGTTATGCTGGTGCGCTAGTCCTATGAGGCCTTAGCACGACAACTTTCCGACTGTCTAGTACAACAAGTTGTGCCCGACTCCGGCGATGGAGGGGCGATGGCGGCGGCACGCCTTCGGCTCGCTTCAGTCCTTATAGTCGTCGCTATGTGGTCTATGAATCTGGATGTAATTTTTATTATTTTCGATGTGTATTGTACTATCATTTTTTTAAACACATTCAATGTACTATTATGATTGAAGATGAATAGATTGGAAGTTTTCTCCAAAAAAAGCACGCACAAGCTCTACCACGGGCGCGGGGTGCCACGGTGCCTCCGCCTGCTAGTCACCTAATATTCAAACCTGCTAAGTACATAGAGCAACAACAATCCAAATAAGGTAGACCCCTCTTGTTAGGGTTTCGCTCTCCTCTGGCGGCGGCGCCGTCGAGAGTCTATTCCTACCGTCCACTGTCGCTAATCCCCACCCGATCTTCACCTCTTCCCGGTCTTGATCCTTGGGAAGTTTACGTGGAGGTGTGCGGTGGGTTTCGCCCTTCTGATCCTGGCCTGACTCAAGGCTAGGGTTTAGCACTTGTAGTCGCCATGGTGACACAGGATGAACGAAGTAGGACACGTCGGGGCAAGGAACCGGTGGAAGATCTCTTGAGCCGCTTGGAACTCCAAGAGGATGAGGAGGAACAGTTTGTCTGGGAAGAAGAATTTAAGGAAGAGAAGATCGAAGCCAAGTGGCCGGCGATAGCGAAGGTGCACACCAACAAGGGGTTCAGCCCCTCTGCTCTCTATGCTGATATGAGATCGACGTGGAACCCAGCCAGGGAGGTCCGTTGGCGCAGAGTAGATGAGAACCTGTTTACGGTGCAGTTCAGATGTTTGGGTGATTGGAACACTGCGATTAACAAGGTGCCTTGGTTGTTTAGGGACCAATGAGTTTTGATAGAGGAATATGAAGGATTCAAAAACCCAGAATCGCTGGTTTTGGACAAATTGGTGGTATGGGCAAGGATTCTTAAACTCCCGGATAACTATATGTTTCCAGCAGCGATAAAGGGCATGTGCCGTAAGATGGGTAAGGTGTTGGAGGTCCAAACAACCCTACCGGCCGGCTTTGTAGGTGAATTTGTAAGGGTCAGAGTTTAGCTTACTGTCTCAAAGAAACTTATCAGATTTGTTTCAATCACAAAGAATAATGAGACAGACTGGTACCAAGTCCAGTATGAAAAGCTACCGGATTTCTGTGACAATTGTGGTCTTTTGTGGCACTGGTATGAGGAGTGTGGCACTGGAGAGGATGATGTACCAAGCTGGAGTGGGGTGATTTCCTCCTGGTTGATGGAGGTAGAAGTAATGGCAGAGGCCGTGGAGCGAAGAGGAACCCTGGACGAGGAAGAGGTGAGAATGTAAGGGAAGATCCACCTTTTGGCCCATGTCGTGGTCGAGGAAATCCTCCCCATGGCTCTATTGGAAGGGGGCAGTGCAAAGCTAGCGCCACAATGCACTGTATAATCCAGGGGATACTGAGATGGAAACAGGCCAAGGGTCAGAACAGGAGATGAGTAATCAGGATGTTCGTCAGACCAATGTCCTTGGTAAGAGAACTGCAACGGATACACAACAAGCTTTGCCAGGGGGATCTAACATGTTGGCGATCATTCCCAATATGTCCACAACATCAAAAGTGGCAGCGATTGTGGATCAGCTCAAAGGAGAGACTTTGCCAGGGATCACCTCGGAGGCAGCTAGCACGCCTCAGAAAAGTGCTAATAGAAAGAAGTACAAAGGAGTGGATGGTGAGGCTGTGGACAGCTCGGAAGGCCAGCAAACAAATGAGATATCGGCGTCCTCCCGTGAGGAGGATGGCCGGACGCAATGAAAATACTAGCCTGGAGCTGTCGGGGCCTTGGGAACGCACCGGTAGTACATGCTTTGTTGGATGTCCAATGAAGCTGCAACCCCGAGGTGATGTTTTTGTCGGAGACGCACCTCGATAGTTATCCGGCAGAATGTCTGCGTAAGAGATTGAAGATGGATCAAAAACTAGTTTGTTCGAGCAATGGTAGAAGTGGAGGCTTAGTTCTTTTCTGGAATAATAATGTTAATGTTCGGAGATTATCTCTAGATCCCATGTTCATTGATGTAAAGATAGTGGATAACAATAATAATAATTCTGGTTGGCGTTTGACTGAGATCTATGGAGAGTTCAGGTGGGAAAACAAACACTTAACTTGGTCACGTATGAGGCAACTGCATCAAACGCATGCTTTACCCTGGCTCCTGGTGGGAGATCTCAATGAGATCATGTACTTGCATGAGAAGGAGGGTGGCAATCCACGACCACCCCAATATATGCAAGCGTTTCAGGATATTGTAGAAGAATGTGCCTTGCACGACCTTGGATACATTGGTGACCAGTACACTTGGCGTCGAGGAAGAATACGTGAAAGACTTGATAGAGGCCTTGTAAATTATTTGTGGACCTCCCAATTCCCTCATGCGGCATTGCGGAATTTGGAGTTTAATCATTCAGATCACAGACCTCTTCTGGTGGACACTGACTTCTATGTATAGCCACCAAGCGGCATGAATACACATGTCAAAAGATTTGAAGCTAGATGGCTGAGAGAGAAGTTATTCAATGAGAAAGTGATGGAAGCATGGACGGAGGCTGCAGCCGACCCAAACGTAACAAGCAAACATGAGAAACTCAATAAAATGCATGCTAGCTTCCATGATTGGGATCAGAGGGTTCTCAAAAAAACAAAAAAAACGGTTACGTAAAGCTCGAAGGGAGCTGGAGAGAGTCATGGATGGCCCTATGTCAGATGAGAATGATGAAAAGAGGAAAGAGTTGACAGAACTGATTGAATATCTGTTAGAGCTGGAGGAGATCCAAGTTATGCAGCGATCTCGAGCGACTTGGCTGACGAGCGGAGACCGCAATACGGGGTTATTCCAAGCATATGCATTAGCGAGGAGAAAGAGAAATTTTGTGAAGAGATTAAAGGATGATGGAGGTAATTGGCTTGAAGGTATGCCAGAACTGAATTCACATGTTTTGAACTACTTTACGCAACTTTTCTCGTCTGAGGTGCAACACACAAATCTAGAAATCTTACAGAAGGTTCAGCATAAGGTAACTGACCAAATGAATAGCTTCTTGATGGCACCTTATTCAGCCGAAGATGTCAGGAAGGCAGTGTTCAGTATTGGAGATATAAAGGCCCGGGGACCTGATGGCCTTCATGCCATATTTTTTTTAAATACTGGCATATTCTGGGAGATGAGATCACAAAGGAGGTTCTTCATGCAATTAATTCTAGGGTAATCCCAGCTGATTGGAATGAAACCACGATTGTCATGATACCAAAAACTGATGGTCCTAAACTGGTAACACAATTCCGCCCTATAAGTCTTTGCAATGTTTTATATAAGATTATTTCTAAAATGTTAGCCTTCCGGCTAAAGAGTATTTTGCCGAAGATCATTTCCCCTATGCAAAGTGCCTTTGTCCCAGGAAGAACGATCAGTGACAATATCTTGATAGCATATGAGTGTGTGCATAAAATCAAGAACAAAAGGGCTGGTCAGACAGGATTATGCGCTGTAAAATTGGACATGCATAAAGAATACGATAGGGTGGAATGGTCCTTCCTCCATGATATGATGATGGCATTGGGTTTTAATGAGCAGTGGATTGAGCTTATGATGGCGTGTGTAAGCTCTGTTTCTTATAAAGTCAGATTCAATTCTCAGGAGACGGACAACTTTAGTCCAACAAGGGGTATAAGGCAAGGGGATCCCCTCTCCCCATATCTTTTCCTTCTCTGTGCAGAAGGCCTTTCCAATTTACTGCAGTATGAAGAAGAAGCTGGTGGCATAGAAGGAGTTAGAGTGTGCAGAAATGCACCGTCAGTATCACACCTACTTTTTGCTGACGATTCTCTAATTCTAATGACAGCGGACGTTTTAAATGCAGCTTCCTTACAGCATGTTCTGGAAACCTACTGCCAAAGTTCGGGACAGTTGGTGAGTTTATCAAAATCTAGTGTGTTTTTTAGTCCAAATACTCCTGCAGCTTCAAGAGCTGAAATTTGCCAAGAACTGGATATTGATATGGAAGCACTCTCTGATAAATATCTTGGGTTGCCTGCTATGGTGGGCGCAGACAGGAGTGATTGTTTTAAACACTTTGTTGAAAGAATCGAAGAGAGGCTCAAAGGGTGGATGGAAAAGATCCTCTCAATTGGTGGCAAGGAAATCCTTATTAAGGCAGTGGCACAAGCCATCCCAGTATTTGCCATGTCTGTGTTCAGTATACCTAAGGGCATTTGCAAAGAGATCACAGACTTAATATCCCAATATTGGTGGGGAGATGATGAGGAACACAAAAGAATGCACTGGTTTTCTTGGTGTAAATTATGTTGCCCTAAAAGTGATGGAGGGATGGGCTTTAGAGACCTATACTCCTTCAACTTGGCAATGTTATCAAAACAATATTGGAGACTGATCACTCAACCGGACTCACTGTGTGCTAGAATTCTAAAAGCAAAATACTATCCAAATTGTACCCTTCTACAAGCCACTTTAAAAAATGGTTCATCTTTTACTTGGCAAAGTATCATGAAGGGCCTACAGACCTTCAAAATGGTTCATCTTTTACTTGGCAAAGTGTCATGAAGGGCCTAGAGACCTTCAAATTGGGATACATTTGGAGAATTGGCACGGGTGAAAATGTAAACATTTGGCCTGACCCATGGATCCCTGCCAGTCCGGATAGAAAAGTGATCTCTATACAAGGTCACTCTATCCTTACTTCTGTTGCGGAGCTCATCGATCCAATTTCTGGCACTTGGGATGAAGATATCCTCCGTTCAAATCTTAGTCCGGTTGATGTCAATAGGATTCTGCAAATACCGTTGAACACCAGCTCCTTTGAGGATTTTATAGCATGGCACCCAGATCGGCGAGGAAGTTTTTCTGTCCGTACAACATACAAAGTTCAATGGACTCGATCTTTTGGGCCCCATGCAACTGCCCTGGCACAGCCGGGCAGGCCGTGCTCCCCGGCAATATGGAGTATCTTATGGGATCTACTTATCCTACGTAAAATTCAGATCTTTTGTTGGAGAACTCTTCATGGAATCCTGCCGCTAAAGTCTATACTCACTAATAGACATATCGGTTCAGTGGGAGCATGTCCTATCTGCCATAGAGAAGCTGGGGATATTAAGCATCTAATTTTCGATTGCTTTCATGCAAGAGAACTCTGGAATCAATTGGGCATCATGGAAATTGTTGAGGAGGCAATGGTGCTAGACCGGTCCGGTTCGGTCGTCCTTGAAAATCTTTTCTTAGCTGACCCGAGACCACTGCCATTAAAACCGAACCTGGACATCAAGCAAGTTTTAGCGGTGGGAAGCTGGTATCTATGGTGGATCCATCGGCAATATACCCATAATGGTACACCTCCCTCGGTCTTTAAATGGCCTCCATCGGTTCTTGCTATTACTAATAATTTTCACCAGGCTAATGAGAAGAGAAGGAGTACTCCTGAGGAGAGATGGGCCAGACCAGATATCAAATTCATTAAGTTGAATGTGGACGCAGCCTACTATATAGATGAAGATGTGGGCGCGACGGCTGAAGTGATTAGGGATGAGAAGGGCATTTTCTTGGCGGCACAATGCATCTTCATTCCCCATGCAGCTAGCGCAATCTCCACCGGGGCAAGGGCAATGAGAGATGGCCTGGCGTTTGCAAATTCCTTGGGCTTTCCTCGGGTTGAAGCAGAATCGGATTCCTCAACTGTGATTGAATCATGTACGGGTCAAACGACATGGTGGGATGAAGCAGCAGCAACTTTCGCCGAGTGTGTGGATCTATCTTCGTTGATCGGGAAGGTCAATTTTAAACATTGTTCACGCTCTTGTAACCAAGCAGCGCATGTGCTAACTAAGTTTAGTTATTGTATAATAAGTTTTCTTTTAGTTGGACGGACGAGTCCCTGGACTATCTTGTTTCCGTATTTGTGAATGATGTTATTCCTTCTTTTAATCAATAAAGCTAGCCGCCTAGCCATGATAGCCTTCCCTAAAAAAATATTCACGCCTGCTAGTCACCTAATATTCACGCTGGTTGCCTGGAGCAGACCGGTTTTGGTTGGGCTGGCAGCAACACAAACTGAACACAGAGAGAGAGCGCGCGCCAGATAGGAAAAAGATCGACTGGCAGATAGCGTACGCGCAAAAAAAAAGTTCGAACCTGCAGCTGGTGGCGTTGCTTCCCCTTTGCCGCCGTAGCGCCGGCCATGCTCACGGTGTCTCTCCTAGACGCGCAACTCGCTCGGTGCTCCTCCGCGCGCCATCTCCTCCAGATTCACGGCCAGTTCATCGCCTCCGGCCTCCTCGCCGATGCCTTCGCCGCCAGCCGCCTCCTCCTCTTCACCTCCGCCACCCGCCTCCTCCCGCTCCCCATCCACCATTCGTTCCGCCTCCTCCGACTCGTCCGCTGCCCCAACGCCTTCTCCTGCAACACGCTCCTCAAGGCGGCCCTGCTCGCCGGGACGCCGCACCTCTGCCTACCACTCTACACCTCCCTGCCAGCGTCCCCCGACGCCTACACCCACCCCATCATCGCCGCCGCCTGCGCCGCCAGGAGGGACGTGAATGAAGGCAGGCAGGTGCACTTACACGCTATCAAGCACGGGTTCGGTGATGATTTGTACCTCAGGAACGGCCTGATGCATATGTACTCTGTTTGCGGCTGCCTCTGGGACGCACGCAGGGTGTTTGACGCAGGTCCCGTGTGGGACGCTGTTTCGTGGAACACCATCCTGGTTGCGTACATGCATGCTGGGGATGTCGATCAGGCGGTTGGGGTGTTCGCACGGATGCCAAAGCGGAATGCCACAGCGGTGAGCTCCATGGTGTCATTGTTTGGGAGGAGGGGTATGGTGGACGAGGCAAGAGGGGTGTTTGACGAGGCCGATTGCAGGGATATTTTCACGTGGACTGCCATGATTTCTTGCTTTGAGCGGAACAGCATGTTTGCAGAGGCGTTGCACATGTTCTCCTGCATGCGTCAAGAGATGTGGCCTGTGGACGAGGCGCTGATGGTCAGCGTGGTGTCCGCTTGTGCACAGTCGGAGGTGATTCGAAATGGGGAACTATGCCATGGACTGGTTATCAGGGCTGGCCTTTGTTCGCTGCTAAATATTCAGAATGTGCTGATCCACATGTACTCATGTTGCCTGGATGTTGTTGCAGCACGGAGGTTGTTTGACAGCGGTGACTGCTTGGACCAGTTCTCCTGGAACTCGATGATAGCAGGCTATCTAAAGAATGGTCATGTCGAAAATGCAATGACATTGTTCAATGCAATGCCTGACAAGGACAATGTTTCTTGGAGTACAATGATTTCTGGTTGTGTGCAGAATAACCAATCGTCAGATGCACTCGCTATCTTTGATAACATGCGAGCCCAGGGAGTCAAGCCGGATGAGGTTACTGTTGTTAGTGTTATATCTGCATGCACTAATCTGTCTGCTCTGGAGAAAGGAAAGTCGGTGCATGATTATGTAAGGCAAAACAAATGTTACATCAGTCTTGTACTTGGGACTAGCCTCATTGACATGTACATGAAGTGTGGATACTTGGAAGCTGCAATGGATGTCTTCAACATAATGGAAGAAAAAGGAGCACCTTGCTGGAATGCTGTCATTGTGGGGTTGGCGATGAACGGCCTTGTGACAAAATCCCTTGAGATGTTCTCAGAGATGGAAGCATCCGGCACTGCCATCCCGAATAAGATAACTTTCATCGGAGTTTTGAGTGCTTGCAGACATGCTGGCCTAGTTGAGGAGGGCCGCCACTTCTTCAAGTTGATGCAGCACAAGTACCGAATTGTGCCAAACATCAGACACTATGGATGCATGGTTGATCTTCTTGGACGTGCTGGATATGTTAAGGAGGCTAAGGATCTGATTGAGAGCATGCCCATGTTACCTGATGTTCCAGCATGGGGTGCATTGCTTAGTGCCTGCTGGAAGCATGGTGAAAATGAGGTTGGAGAAAGGGTGGGCAGGAAGCTTGTCAATCTGGATCCTCACCATGACGGATTTCACACTATGTTATCTAACATATATGCTAAAGAGGGGATGTGGCAATCAGTAAATGACCTAAGGGACTCCATGAAGCAACGACATGTCTCAAAAGTTTCAGGATATAGTGTCGTTGAAATGTCTCATTCTTGAGATTCTAGCAGTTGATCGCACCTCAAATGAAAATCTTAGATAGGTCCAAGTTGAAGCCTTACAAGGTCATGCATGGATCTTTACTTATCTGCGGTTGTTTAGGAACCAATGAGTTTTGATAGAGGAATATGAAGGATTCAAAAACCCAGAATCGCTGGTTTTGGACAAATTGGTGGTATGGGCAAGGATTCTGAAACTCCCGGATAACTATCTGTTTCCAGCAGCGATAAAGGGCATGTGCCGTAAGATGGGTAAGGTGTTGGAGGTCCAAACAACCCTACCGGCCGGCTTTGTAGGTGAATTTGTAAGGGTCAGAGTTTAGCTTACTGTCTCAAAGAAACTTATCAGATTTGTTTCAATCACAAAGAATAATGAGACAGACTGGTACCAAGTCCAGTATGAAAAGCTACCGGATTTCTATGACAATTGTGGTCTTTTGTGGCACTGGTATGAGGAGTGTGGCACTGGAGAGCATGATGTACCAAGCTGGAGTGGGGTGATTTCCTCCTGGTTGATGGAGGTAGAAGTAATGGCAGAGGCCGTGGAGCGAAGAGGAACCCTGGACGAGGAAGAGGTGAGAATGTAAGGGAAGATCCACCTTTTGGCCCATGTCGTGGTCGAGGAAATCCTCCCCATGGCTCTATTAGAAGGGGGTAGTGCAAAGCTAGCGCCACAATGCACTGTATAATCCAGGGGATACAGAGATGGAAACAGGCCAAGGGTCAGAACAGGAGATGAGTAATCAGGATGTTCGTCAGACCAATGTCCTTGGTAAGAGAACTGCAACGGATACACAACAAGCTTTGCCAGGGGGATCTAACATGTTGGCGATCATTCCCAATATGTCCACAACATCAAAAGTGGCAGCGATTGTGGATCAGCTCAAAGGAGAGACTTTGCCAGGGATCACCTCGGAGGCAGCTAGCACGCCTCAGAAAAGTGCTAATAGAAAGAAGTACAAAGGAGTGGATGGTGAGGCTGTGGACAGCTCGGAAGGCCAGCAAACAAATGAGATATCGGCGTCCTCCCGTGAGGAGGATGGCCGGACGCAATGAAAATACTAGCCTGGAGCTGTCGGGGCCTTGGGAACGCACCGGTAGTACATGCTTTGTTGGATGTCCAATGAAGCTGCAACCCCGAGGTGATGTTTTTGTCGGAGACGCACCTCGATAGTTATCCGGCAGAATGTCTGCGTAAGAGATTGAAGATGGATCAAAAACTAGTTTGTTCGAGCAATGGTAGAAGTGGAGGCTTAGTTCTTTTCTGGAATAATAATGTTAATGTTCAGAGATTATCTCTAGATCCCATGTTCATTGATGTAAAGATAGTGGATAACAATAATAATAATTCTGGTTGGCGTTTGACTGAGATCTATGGAGAGTTCAGGTGGGAAAACAAACACTTAACTTGGTCACGTATGAGGCAACTGCATCAAACGCATACTTTACCCTGGCTCCTGGTGGGAGATCTCAATGAGATCATGTACTTGCATGAGAAGGAGGGTGGCAATCCACGACCACCCCAATATATGCAAGCGTTTCAGGATATTGTAGAAGAATGTGCCTTGCACGACCTTGGATACATTGGTGACCAGTACACTTGGCGTCGAGGAAGAATACGGGAAAGACTTGATAGAGGCCTTGTAAATTATTTGTGGACCTCCCAATTCCCTCATGCGGCATTGCGGAATTTGGAGTTTAATCATTCAGATCACAGACCTCTTCTGGTGGACACTGACTTCTATGTATAGCCACCAAGCGGCACGAATACACATGTCAAAAGATTTGAAGCTAGATGGCTGAGAGAGAAGTTATTCAATGAGAAAGTGATGGAAGCATGGACGGAGGCTGCAGCCGACCCAAACGTAACAAGCATACATGAGAAACTCAATAAGATGCATGCTAGCTTCCATGATTGGGATCAGAGGGTTCTCAAAAAAACAAAAAAATGGTTACGTAAAGCTCGAAGGGAGCTAGAGAGAGTCATGGATGGCCCTATGTCAGATGAGAATGATGAAAATAGGAAAGAGTTGACAGAACTGATTGAATATCTGTTAGAGCTGGAGGAGATCCAAGTTATGTAGCGATCTCGAGCGACTTGGCTGACGAGCGGAGACCGCAATACGGGGTTATTCCAAGCATATGCATCAGCGAGGAGAAAGAGAAATTTTGTGAAGAGATTAAAGGATGATGGAGGTAATTGGCTTGAAGGTATGCCAGAACTGAATTCACATGTTTTGAACTACTTTACGCAACTTTTCTCGTCTGAGGTGCAACACACAAATCTAGAAATCTTACAGAAGGTTCAGCATAAGGTAACTGACCAAATGAATAGCTTCTTGATGGCACCTTATTCAGCCGAAGATGTCAGGAAGGCAGTGTTCGATATTGGAGATATAAAGGCCCGGGGACCTGATGGCCTTCATGCCATATTTTTTTTAAATACTGGCATATTCTGGGAGATGAGATCACAAAGGAGGTTCTTCATGCAATTAATTCTAGGGTAATCCCAGCTGATTGGAATGAAACCACGATTGTCATGATACCAAAAACTGATGGTCCTAAACTGGTAACACAATTCCGCCCTATAAGTCTTTGCAATGTTTTATATAAGATTATTTCTAAAATGTTAGCCTTCCGGCTAAAGAGTATTTTGCCGAAGATCATTTCCCCTATGCAAAGTGCCTTTGTCCCAGGAAGAATAATCACTGACAATATCTTGATAGCATATGAGTGTGTGCATAAAATCAAGAACAAAAGGGCTGGTCAGACAGGATTATGCGTTGTAAAATTGGACATGCATAAAGAATACGATAGGGTGGAATGGTCCTTCCTCCATGATATGATGATGGCATTGGGTTTTAATGAGCAGTGGATTGAGCTTATGATGGCGTGTGTAAGCTCTGTTTCTTATAAAGTCAGATTCAATTCTCAGGAGACGGGCAACTTTAGTCCAACAAGGGGTATAAGGCAAGGGGATCCCCTCTCCCCATATCTTTTCCTTCTCTGTGCAGAAGGCCTTTCCAATTTACTGCAGTATGAAGAAGAAGCTGGTGGCATAGAAGGAGTTAGAGTGTGCAGAAATGCACCGTCAGTATCACACCTACTTTTTGCTGACGATCCTCTAATTCTAATGACAGCGGACGTTTTAAATGCAGCTTCCTTACAGCATGTTCTGGAAACCTACTGCCAAAGTTCGGGACAGTTGATGAGTTTATCAAAATCTAGTGTGTTTTTTAGTCCAAATACTCCTGCAGCTTCAAGAGCTGAAATTTGCCAAGAACTGGATATTGATACGGAAGCACTCCCTGATAAATATCTTGGGTTGCCTGCTATGGTGGGCGCAGACAGGAGTGATTGTTTTAAACACTTTGTTGAAAGAATCGAAGAGAGGCTCAAAGAGTGGATGGAAAAGATCCTCTCAATTGGTGGCAAGGAAATCCTTATTAAGGCAGTGACACAAGCCATCCCAGTATTTGCCATGTCTGTGTTCAGTATACCTAAGGGCATTTGCAAAGAGATCACAAACTTAATATCCCAATATTGGTGGGGAGATGATGAGGAACACAAAAGAATGCACTGGTTTTCTTGGTGTAAATTATGTTGCCCTAAAAGTGATGGAGGGATGGGCTTTAGAGACCTATACTCCTTCAACTTGGCAATGTTATCAAAACAATATTGGAGACTGATCACTCAACCGGACTCACTGTGTGCTAGAATTCTGAAAGCAAAATACTATCCAAATTGTACCCTTCTACAAGCCACTTTAAAAAATGGTTCATCTTTTACTTGGCAAAGTATCATGAAGGGCCTACAGACCTTCAAAATGGTTCATCTTTTACTTGGCAAAGTGTCATGAAGGGCCTAGAGACCTTCAAATTGGGATACATTTGGAGAATTGGCACGGGTGAAAATGTAAACATTTGGTCTGACCCATGGATCCCTGCCAGTCCGGATAGAAAAGTGATCTCTATACAAGGTCACTCTATCCTTACTTCTGTTGCGGAGCTCATCGATCCAATTTCTGGCACTTGGGATGAAGATATCCTCCGTTCAAATCTTAGTCCGGTTGATGTCAATAGGATTCTGCAAATACCGTTGAACACCAGCTCCTTTGAGGATTTTATAGCATGGCACCCAGATCGGCGAGGAAGTTTTTCTGTCCGTACAACATACAAAGTTCAATGGACTCGATCTTTTGGGCCCCATGCAACTGCCCTGGCACAGCCGGGCAGGCCGTGCTCCCCGGCAATATGGAGTATCTTATGGGAGCTACTTATCCCACGTAAAATTCAGATCTTTTGTTGGAGAACTCTTCATGGAATCCTGCCGCTAAAGTCTATACTCACTAATAGACATATCGGTTCAGTGGGAGCATGTCCTATCTGCCATAGAGAAGCTGGGGATATTAAGCATCTAATTTTCGATTGCTTTCATGCAAGAGAACTCTGGAATCAATTGGGCATCATGGAAATTGTTGAGGAGGCAATGGTGCTAGACCGGTCCGGTTCGGTCGTCCTTGAAAATCTTTTCTTAGCTGACCCGAGACCACTGCCATTAAAACCGAACCTGGACATCAAGCAAGTTTTAGCGGTGGGAAGCTGGTATCTATGGTGGATTCATCGGCAATATACCCATAATGGTACACCTCCCTCGGTCTTTAAATGGCCTCCATCGGTTCTTGCTATTACTAATAATTTTCACCAGGCTAATGAGAAGAGAAGGAGTACTCCTGAGGAGAGATGGGCCAGACCAGATATCAAATTCATTAAGTTGAATGTGGACGCAGCCTACTATATAGATGAAGATGTGGGCGCGACGGCTGAAGTGATTAGGGATGAGAAGGGCATTTTCTTGGCGGCACAATGCATCTTCATTCCCCATGCAGCTAGCGCAATCTCCACCGGGGCAAGGGCAATGAGAGATGGTCTGGCGTTTGCAAATTCCTTGGGCTTTCCTCGGGTTGAAGCAGAATCGGATTCCTCAACTGTGATTGAATCATGTACAGGTCAAACGACATGGTGGGATGAAGCAGCAGCAACTTTCGCCGAGTGTGTGGATCTATCTTCGTTGATCGGGAAGGTCAATTTTAAACATTGTTCACGCTTTTGTAACCAAGCAGCGCATGTGCTAACTAAGTTTAGTTATTGTATAATAAGTTTTCTTTTAGTTGGACGGACGAGTCCCTGGACTGTCTTGTTTCTGTATTTGTGAATGATGTTATTCCTTCTTTTAATCAATAAAGCTAGCCGCCTGGCCATGATAGCCTTCCCTAAAAAAATATTCACGCCTGCTAGTCACCTAATATTCACGCTGGTTGCCTGGAGCAGACCGGTTTTGGTTGGGCTGGCAGCAACACAAACTGAACACAGAGAGAGAGCGCGCGCGCGCCAGATAGGAAAAAGATCGACTGACAGATAGCGTACGCGCAAAAAAAAAAGTTCGAACCTGCAGCTGGTGGCGTTGCTTCCCCTTTGCCGCCGTAGCGCCGGCCATGCTCACGGTGTCTCTCCTAGACGCGCAACTCGCTCGGTGCTCCTCCGCGCGCCATCTCCTCCAGATTCACGGCCAGTTCATCGCCTCCGGCCTCCTCGCCGATGCCTTCGCCGCCAGCCGCCTCCTCCTCTTCACCTCCGCCACCCGCCTCCTCCCGCTCCCCATCCACCATTCGTTCCGCCTCCTCCGACTCGTCCGCTGCCCCAACGCCTTCTCCTGCAACACGCTCCTCAAGGCGGCCCTGCTCGCCGGGACGCCGCACCTCTGCCTACCACTCTACACCTCCCTGCCAGCGTCCCCCGACGCCTACACCCACCCCATCATCGCCGCCGCCTGCGCCGCCAGGAGGGACGTGAATGAAGGCAGGCAGGTGCACTTACACGCTATCAAGCACGGGTTCGGTGATGATTTGTACCTCAGGAACGGCCTGATGCATATGTACTCTGTTTGCGGCTGCCTCTGGGACGCACGCAGGGTGTTTGACGCAGGTCCCGTGTGGGACGCTGTTTCGTGGAACACCATCCTGGCTGCGTACATGCATGCTGGGGATGTCGATCAGGCGGTTGGGGTGTTCGCACGGATGCCAAAGCGGAATGCCACAGCGGTGAGCTCCATGGTGTCATTGTTTGGGAGGAGGGGTATGGTGGACGAGGCAAGAGGGGTGTTTGACGAGGCCGATTGCAGGGATATTTTCACGTGGACTGCCATGATTTCTTGCTTTGAGCGGAACAGCATGTTTGCAGAGGCGTTGCACATGTTCTCCTGCATGCGTCAAGAGATGTGGCCTGTGGACGAGGCGCTGATGGTCAGCGTGGTGTCCGCTTGTGCACAGTCGGAGGTGATTCGAAATGGGGAACTATGCCATGGACTGGTTATCAGGGCTGGCCTTTGTTCGCTGCTAAATATTCAGAATGTGCTGATCCACATGTACTCATGTTGCCTGGATGTTGTTGCAGCACGGAGGTTGTTTGACAGCGGTGACTGCTTGGACCAGTTCTCCTGGAACTCGATGATAGCAGGCTATCTAAAGAATGGTCATGTCGAAAATGCAATGACATTGTTCAATGCAATGCCTGACAAGGACAATGTTTCTTGGAGTACAATGATTTCTGGTTGTGTGCAGAATAACCAATCGTCAGATGCACTCGCTATCTTTGATAACATGCGAGCCCAGGGAGTCAAGCCGGATGAGGTTACTGTTGTTAGTGTTATATCTGCATGCACTAATCTGTCTGCTCTGGAGAAAGGAAAGTCGGTGCATGATTATGTAAGGCAAAACAAATGTTACATCAGTCTTGTACTTGGGACTAGCCTCATTGACATGTACATGAAGTGTGGATACTTGGAAGCTGCAATGGATGTCTTCAACATAATGGAAGAAAAAGGAGCACCTTGCTGGAATGCTGTCATTGTGGGGTTGGCGATGAACGGCCTTGTGACAAAATCCCTTGAGATGTTCTCAGAGATGGAAGCATCCGGCACTGCCATCCCGAATGAGATAACTTTCATCGGAGTTTTGAGTGCTTGCAGACATGCTGGCCTAGTTGAGGAGGGCCGCCACTTCTTCAAGTTGATGCAGCACAAGTACCGAATTGTGCCAAACATCAGACACTATGGATGCATGGTTGATCTTCTTGGACGTGCTGGATATGTTAAGGAGGCTGAGGATCTGATTGAGAGCATGCCCATGTTACCTGATGTTCCAGCATGGGGTGCATTGCTTAGTGCCTGCTGGAAGCATGGTGAAAATGAGGTTGGAGAAAGGGTGGGCAGGAAGCTTGTCAATCTGGATCCTCACCATGACGGATTTCACACTATGTTATCTAACATATATGCTAAAGAGGGGATGTGGCAATCAGTAAATGACCTAAGGGACTCCATGAAGCAACGACATGTCTCAAAAGTTTCAGGATATAGTGTCGTTGAAATGTCTCATTCTTGAGATTCTAGCAGTTGATCGCACCTCAAATGAAAATCTTAGATAGGTCCAAGTTGAAGCCTTACAAGGTCATGCATGGATCTTTACTTATCTGCGATTTGTGCTTCTGACTTTCTATCATCGTGTGTATTTTGATAAGCCTGTTGTTCGCTTCATGTTTCCTCTATCTATGCTTGCAGATTCAAATAAAAAATTCACATGGCATCAGCGACCAAATTATTTATCTTTTAAACTTTTACCAGAGGTCAGGCAGAACTTCCTTTCTTTCCTTATTTCTTTCCATGATATCCATCCATCTGGAATACTGAACAGGGAACAACACACGCCATGGTCAGGGTTTCCTTATTTTTTATTTTTTGTTAGTCGTGAACCATGGTGCAAGCAAATGAATATCTTTCTCAAATGTCAAATGCAATGCTAAACTTACCAGGGTAAGTATAAAAAGAAGATATAACTGGGATCATGATGATGGAAAAAGAAAGGAAGAGCAAGGGTAAATTAACTATGGGGTGGAAAGGTGATACAGAAAAAAGGCTTGTAATTCTTTTATCGTCTGAACAACATGTATTGGAAATGCTCAGAAAAAGATTTGTGGGTTTTTTTTTCTTCATATAAAGGCCATATCTAGGCTAATTCCTTTCCAAGCTACACATATGTTTATTAGGAAAATATGTTTTCTTCACCATGTTCAGAATTGTTACGAAAATGTGATACCATACTGAACATATCTTATTTGTGTTAGAAGAATACAATTCCATTTGGTACCAAGAAATATTTGATTAGGAAGGGAGGCAGAATAAAAGTTATTGGGTATGCAGGTTCTAGTGGTTCTAGTTGAGGTTTACTAATTTCACATAGCTATGGTTACTAATTTCACAGAACTATGGTTAATTTAATAAAGTAATTTCTTAGAACCTTGTAGTTGTAAAGGGAAATGAATTAGAGTCTTATTGACTGATAAAACAAATGTGAGAAGACAATTCACATGTATTGACTTAAAAAATTCTCATATGCTTGTTGCGAGATCATGTGAGTTGCGAGATCCACCTAGACAGAGTCACATTGGACCTACTAAATTATAATTGTAAGACTTGAGGGGACATCAATAAATGGACTAAGTGACCGATCTTTTTACTGTTGGGGGTTTCCCTACAGTTTTCTGGTGAAAAAGTGGACTGACTGGTCTGCTTTTAAACCAACTGAAAATATTGCTGGATACCCACTGTGAGTTCCTGGCACATTACTAGAAAATACGGAACAATTCTGTTTTTTCATATGAGAAGAGATATTATGAAGTAAGCATCACAGTCAAGCATGGTTTTTCTTTACTTTGATCAAGTCCTAGGCTCCCAGGTAGTTAGTTACCGTCAATCTATACTAAAGGGAAAAGAATAAGTCTCTTTGACCGATAAACAAATGGGGATAGTACTATTCATGTTTGTTGGCTTCACAAAAATATCACATGCTTGTTACAAGAACTAACATGAACCATGGAAATTGTGAGATCCACACTCACAGTAGACCTGTCTCGAGGGGATATCTGTGGATGACTAAGTATTTTTGTTTATGAAAAGGAGGGCAGGACCCCAGCCTCTCCGTCGATCGATGCAATCTGTACATGACCAGCTGACCGGTCAAATTTAACCGGAAGTGCCGCTGGATATCGACTGACGGTTCCTTTTACGTGGCTAGCTTTTTAAGATGAGAAGAGAAAATATGAAACAAGCTTCACATTTCAGCATTTTTTTTGTTTGCTTTGTTGAAGTTCTGGCTAATCAAGGTAATATATGCTAATGGGAAAAATAGTTTCATTGAACAATAACAGAACAAATGTTTGAAGATGAGGATCGTTTGAGTGGGAGAAATTGCATTATGATGACAGATCTATTTACACGGCCAAAATAATATCATTATGATGCTGATCCACATGTATGGTGCAAGTCAACTCTGCCTGCCAGACGTAGAGATCTAAGCCGAAAAATTGGACGATATTCAGTGCCTTAGAAATACATATAAAAAATCTCCAACTTGGAGAAACAGAAAACAAGGTCTTAGTTGATGCGATGCATGGATATGCTGGCAATGGCATCAAAGAATCTTGAAAGGGTGTCACAAAACAGGACACTATATCATGGCATGCAATCCATCGCTTTCGGCCAGCCACACGGCTTTGAAGCCACAACTGCTCACAAAGGGAAAATTCAATGATGTGTTGCCCTCCACAATCCAGACGGTAAGAAATTACCACTGCAGTCTTATTTCAATTATTTCATGAGTCCTCTAGTCCATTGAATGTGAATATTGTTTCTCTTGACATGATGATTTTTTTTGTATACCTCTGAACATGACAATTATATATTTACATTCGTACAGGGACAGAACTTTTTTTCTGATCAACAAGAGATGGAGGAGACAACAAATACAAGAATCTATACATAATGGACGCAGAAGCCGGGGAGAACGCTGGTGAAGCGGAACGGATAACAGATGGCGATTGGACTGGCACACACACACTGCCAATGATCTCGGAACAGAGACTGGATCGTGTGTTCTCATCAAACCATGACAGGCCTGCAGATGCGCCGGAGCGCGACCATGGCCTAGACCCAGGGTACTTCGTTGTTACTTGGTAAACACAATCGACCGCTCTGTGGTGAGGGTAATCCAGAGTGGGTATGATTTCTCCAGGCACGTGAACCATCCAGTCTTCAGTCCAGATGGGCAGAGCATCGCGGTGACATCGGACCTTGCTGCGGTGTCCACTAACCCAATGTCGCCTCCAATCTTCTTGCACTCGGTGAGGCCCTATTGTGACATCTTCACTGTTGATATCGACCCTGACGACATGGAGGAGAACCAGGATGTGGAGAAGTTTGCCCGTGTCACGCATAACAGATACGAGAACTCCACTCCTGCCTGGTCCGTGTTCTCGACTCATGACCCGCATGCACAGTGGAACCTCCTTGTCATGGAGGAAAGTTACACCCCGTCGTGCCCGTATGCAAATTGACGGAGGTGAAAGTTGGCACATGACAGGCCAGATAGCGTCCTGAAAAAGTTATGTTTCTTGCTCGTTTGGGATTCATTGTTTGAGATGTATCTGGAATTTCTGTTTGGATTGCTGTTGAACATTTGCATTTTACACATTTCATCTTGCTGTAATGAGACTTCAGAGTTTTATACGAGGATTCTGAATTGAGTACTCAGACAAGTTTCAGAGAAGTGTTCGTTTTCATCACACAAGTACAAGTGGCCGTAATGATTTATTTACATAGAAAGGGGTTCAGGTTTTCGCGGGGGTGATTTTCTGGGGTTTGATGTAATGTCGCGAGAGTGATTATTGTAATTCGGCCACGGGCCTTAAACCTCTAAAACTTCTCTCTTAATCAATGAAAATGGCAAATCTTTTGCCTCGTTTCAAATTTTCTGGGGTTTGTGGCTCTGGTAGGAGCCAGCAATCATGGATTCTCCCCTTCCTAGGACGTAAGATTATCTGGACGTCAAAGAAGCGGGAGGGATGCTTGGTTTTCAGTACACATTTTGTCTTGTTTTCCGTTCTGGTTAGTGTGGTAACAGCGATCTGAGGAAGTACCTGATCTGAGAAAGAAGTTGCCTGCTCTGGAAGCAGGATCCAGTTTGGCTGGGGTTCAAGGATTATTTTTGTTTGTTTGTTTGCATAAGGGGCTACCGATAATTTAATTGTCATTTTACAACATTTAATTTTCAGAAATTTAAGCAAAGGCCAACAAAACCAGTAGAGAAATACAAAATGTAGTAATCCCTCCGATCATATTACTTGTTGCGGCTTTAATGCAACTTTCGTACAAACTTGTACTAAAGCTGCGATAATTAATTTGGATTGGAGAAAGTACAATTTTACCGCTATCGGTCGACCTCAGTTAAGTTACAGAGCTAAGAATTGCATGCAGAAAGTATACACTAAGAATACAATGAGTCCTTCCTTACCAGAACTACGACAGGTGACAGGTACACTAGCAGGTAGTATGGGGCGGCACGCCGCGCCTCACTGGCTCGTCTGGGAATTCTCGAGTACAGCATCGCGTGATTTTTTGTTGAACACAACAAATATTGAGTAAGTTTGGCAATACAAAGCACAAGAGAGAAAAGGGAGTGAAATATAGAAACTATTGATAAAAGCTAGATTTCAAGGAAACCCATGGGAATTTGGTTTACTTGACTATATGAAATCCAAACAACTATCAGTAAAAGCAATATTTTAGAGATAACATATGAGAATTCGTTGTACTCAATTGAAGCAAAAACTTGCAAGAGGAAATTTGATGTAAGCAACAACAATTGTAACACATGGTAACATAGTCACCAAAGTATTTAGAATACAAAATCGGAAGTCATGAATAGAAATAAAAACTAATTACAGATACATCTGGTGCGACATGTAGTTTCCAATTTATGAAGACACAAGTCAAGTTTTATGTGCTCTAACATGTACTCCCTCCGTTCCAAAATAGATGACTCAACTTTGTACTAAGTAGTACAAAGTTGAGTCATCTATTTTGGAACGGAGGGAGTACAACGTAAACTTGTAGATGAACAGATCCTATGATAGAGATAAATTGGCCCAATTATTATGTGAAATACAAACTGAAATTTTTGAAATTTGGAGAGTAATATGAAACATGAAAGTTTAAGTTGTACAAAGGACAAATATCTAACGCAAAATGCTTGTTAATATCTATTGCTAATTATTACCATCACTGCCGGAGTATATGGCAGGGTAACAGGATACCATACTGGAAAGGAATTGAGGATGATTTTTTTTTATGATTTTGAAGATCATTCATAGAGCAATCTTTGGAATCAACAACAGGGCATGCCAGCCCACTTTTGATCATAGTCTGGAAATAATATCATGCCTATATTGTGCAAAACTGCTTATAGATGGATCTAGATCATATAACCTTCTCTAGTACCTATATCAACAATGACACCCTTCTCATCTGATATGCTTCGTTAGGTATTATCTATAGTCTTGTAACAAAATAAACAGCTATGTCTCAACAAATTGAATGAGTAGTCAAACCAAGTGAACTATTTTGGCCAGTTAAAAAAATAGCAAGCCAACAAAAGATATGTTGAATTTCTTTCAGGATTTTTTTCATATTCTGAGAGCAACAAAGAATGAATAGAGAAGACCTCAGAATGAACATGAAATTCAAATCCCAATTGTGAATCTGCCAGGGCTGGCTTGATCTGGCCATCTTTGCTTGAGTCAACTTGGAGTCCAGCCGCTTGCCATTGTGGATCATGGAGGTTCTGACGCTTGGGTCACCCAGTCACAGGTGACGCTTCGGTGACGCTTCGGCCATCTTAATTGCAAAAATATATGTTAATGCCAATGAGTGCACTGGACACTTAGGGAGGAAAATATGTAAAGTAATAACCAGTATTAAAAATAATAATGCAACATCAGAGTCCAAGTATTTGATCCAAATTTACAGGCAACAACCTAAATGAAGACAATCCAACCGCAACGATAAATGATTTTTGTACACTCCCAGTACAGGCACAACTTGTGTTGCGATGAAAGGAGCTACTCAATGGCACACTTTGCTGCTAACTGGAAAAAATAATAATATTTATTGGTCAACCTTATAACATCCTTTCAATCATCAGCAGTTGAAGAGAAGCTCTATTGGAGTATCTATTAATACTTCACATTTGACAGTAGTATATTGTCTTCACAAAACTGTTATACCAATACACTGCAGAAGGACTAATGCATGGAGAAAGAAAGAAACCAAGCTAAACTGAAAGGATAAACACAGCGAAATCATTTATCATGTGGAGACCCAATCGCTTTGGGCATGCGGATCAGATTCTCTAGTAATCCTTATAATAGAAAAAAGACGAGCAAATTGGTGAGATACATCACACTGCATATGTATACTTACTCCTCAATTCATATTATTTCTTATGATTAATCCCTATACTTTTTCCTGATAAGCCTGCATTTGAGAATTCTCAATAGCTATTCTTGGCGAGTGGCCTTCCAAGATTTAAATTGCCTACATTCATGCCAAAAAAATTCCCAATGTTGAATCTGTCATATTATGAGAAGATCTTTTTTTAATACATTGGAGAAGACCAAAAAAACTAGTCAGCATCTTAGTTTAAGATAAGGGGGCACAATTTTTTTATTATCAAAGATATGATGAACTTTTTTCCCTCCCCTCAAAAAAGAAGAAGAAAATGAACTTGTCCCTAATTCAGGCGATCCTTTCTTTCTCTGTGGAACTGATTGTTCCACAAAATTATAAAGCCTGTACTGATGCACACACAACCTAAGGAGGTCTATAATGAAGTTGAAATAACATGCTCGGAAATTTCATCAATCACAACGTGAGATCTTTAATTAAAATGCTAGGTCTACTAAGACATAGGGAACTCCCTACAAAAATGCCAATCTTTGTTCAGGCACCATATGGCCATACAGGTTGGGTATCAAAGTGTTTCATCATCTGCAACCATGATGTATTGAAACATGGTGGTGCTCTCTTCAGTGTCCAGTCCAGCGTAGTCACTGCTGCATCCTTCCAGGTAAACACCAGCAGTCTGCAGAAGCCACGGCACCGAGGCGATCAAGGCAGCAGAGGGAGAGAAGAACCAGGATCAGGAGTACCGTCATGAGGTGTAGTTTTCGCACTCTCCTCATCCGTCCTGGTCACCTCACGAATGTACGCCCACGACGTCAACCTTCCTCTCCGTCCTGCTGGCCTTCCCACCTTCCCGGATTGATCTGTTGGCTCCATCGGACCACTGCCGGGTGGCCACCTTGGCATGAATGCCGAGGCGCAAAGGACCCTGTGGTGTCAACGCCAGTGGCAGTGCCCTAGGAGTATATATCTACATTGCTGCGTTTCAAACAACGCATAGAAAATGTGATCTGAATACTCTGAAAAAAAAGAGCAAAGCACAACATAGACGTAGTAATTCCTATTTACCAGTATTAAGTTATGTTGTTAAAGCTAGATGACATATGTAGCAATAATCTACTTTTGAAAGGGAAATACAGAGCACGTGGGATTAAAATATAAGGTTCAGTTTCACATGTATCCCAAGAAAAAATCCCCGATATTTTACAGTGAGCATAAAAGGTAAACTGAACCAAGTAGTCCCCAATATTCTGCAGTAACTAATAAGTAATAACCCATGATTTGCAAACACAGTATTACTACTTCAGATGGGCACTAAACTCACCATAGCAATAGTATTTATGTTTTTAGGATAAAAAGAGAATGCTTGTCAGTTAACAACCAAATAACCAAACAGGCAAAACACATACTCCGGCATAGTCTAAAAAGGCATGTGTTTGGAGTCATTACATATGACTGAATAACCAATTTGCGATGTTGCAATTGTGCCGGTCAAGGAAAATGGTGAGATGGAATGGAACATGACATTGACAAACTATACTGCAGCCAGCAACACATTTACAATTATATCCAAAAGTACTGCAACCCACAAACTTATTTCAGTAGCACTTAATCTAAGGAAAAAAGTATATAGTGCCTTATCAGCGGGCTTGACCATGCAGAAGCAGCTGACCACAATTTATCATATTATCCATGGATAAGTATGAGTAGATTGTCCATGCAAGAGTCAAAAATAACCAGTTATATTGATATTTGTAGTGGAAGTCAAATGATGACAGTAAAAATCCTTCTTAGAATAGCATATGTATCTCAGAAATAAATTGGTACTGCAGAACATCATTGTGTTCATGTGCATCCTAAAATGAGGAGAATTGGGAGAAAGAACAAACTGGATGAGTACTCTTTTTTTGAGAGCACGACAACACTTTCATTCAAACAGAAGCAACAGTACAAATATTTCTCCCAAATACAGTCTGGGATTACACATGATAAACCTGATTAACAGAGTGTTCACAGCTACAAGCTGGATTGTGCACTGAAACATTGAGCAAACGACCAACATGAATAACAGAACAAGAGTAAATAAAGGGTCTGGTGTCTTCGTGCCGAACTTGAGCATAGACCATCGGGTGATGCAACTTGACGATGCTTGTCATTTATAAAGGGGTCTGCTTTTTCGGTAAAAAAAACTTTTTCTGTAAAGGGTCTGTGATAAACCATATGACAAGATGACCTTGATTCGCAACCAAGATATCAGTAACTCTATGCATCGCCAATCAGGCCCCTTAATTGGTCAAGGCAGTCATTAAGTGATTTATACTCCTCCGTACCTGAGAAGTCCGTTGCCTGTTTCAAGGAGCTTTTAAGATGCATCTCAGCTGACAATAATTCTCGTCTGCTTCCAGTCGTGGAGGAAATCTCGATATAGACCTTGCAAAGTTGCAGAGAAGCTTGAGCATACTGAGTGAACTTCTTCTGATCATGCCATAATCCAGAACCCTGGAGGGATCGAACCTGCTTCAACAAAGCTTCCGAGCATGCCATGAGGTTGCCCTTGCTTTTATGCCATCTTGCATATAATCCCCAAAACTCTGCATTGCTAGCCCCACTCCGTACAATCTGCTGAAGGATATCACCAATTATATCTAGTAATTGATTTGGTAGCCTGGTCTCTATGTTTGCATCATCTGAAGCGTTGCTTATGGATTTAGCTTCTTGAGTAAGTTGTGTACCTTGTTCTTCGACAGAGGCCATCACCTTATCCAATAAATCAACATTGAAGCGCTTGTTCTTGGACAGATTTAATACCATTTTGACAGCTTCAAGTGTCAGTCGCATGTTGCATGTGTCCAAAGCAACCTTACTGTAATTTTCCCAAACTTCCCAGCTGTTCCTCTTGAACTTTACAGCTTCCTTGAATGCCTGGACTGCCGCCTGGCTCTTTCCTCTAATCATGTGCAGACAGGCTATGTTGTTCCACGCTTCTCCGTTTTCAGGATCTATCTGCACAGCACGACTAAAAGCATCCACTGCCTTCTCAAGATCTTTATCCTTCCATGCAGCTGTACCATAGGCAAACCAGCCATCTGGATACAAAGAATTCAATGCCAATGCAGATCCCCAAAGAATTTTGGATGTATGGAAATCATTCTTGTTGTATGCACTACGAGCCAGAGAGCGCAGAGCTCGAGCAGATTTGTTATTTGAGACTTCCAGTGCTTTCTTATAATGGTCGTCATTATTAGTAGCATCGCCAAGTGAACACCATAGCCTTGGGTCATTTGGTGTAACAGAGAGCCGGGTATTTATTAGACTAACAGCATCAGCGACTTTACCCGATAATCGATAGCAATAGATTAGATTATCCCACAATTCGAGTTCTTTGAAGACACTAAGAGCTTCACCAAGTAAACCACAACTTATCAAAAGTTCACCATACTCTTTCCTTAATGCAGGGATAGATGGCATATGAACTCCAAAAACCAGTTTGGCTCTTTGTGAAACTACAGGAAACTCTTTGGCAATATCTTCAACCAAATTCTCCATCATTAACAGTGCCCGCTGTTTTGTCCGACTGCGGGTGGACTCCCACCTAATACGCAGAACATCACACAAGCTCCTGACCACAAAGTATGACTTGTCTTGAGAATCAATTGACTCTATGTATGGTGCCATCTCCCACCCAGACATTTCATCACTCCGACTCCTCCGACTCACATGTAAACATTGTGCAAGTACAGTGGCCTGCTGGATAGCAGATAGCGATATCTGTGTGTTTGCAGATGTCATACTCTCACTGCTCGAGTCATTCCCATTTTCATCCAGTCTTGGTGTTCTTAGTATATCACAAAATTCATCACTTTCATCTGGAACAGAGCTCGTCGCTTTTCTGGAAGCCACACCATCATTCTGAGGTCCTGCTAGCTCTGTTGATTGGCCATCGTCAGCTGCTGGTTTAGAAGTCTTCGCAACTAGAACCATTTGGGACTTGGCGTCCACCTGGTGTATTGTTCGAAAACCAAGAATCCCTGTGAGAGAGAGATGAATCCCACATGCCTCTTGAGCACTATCCAGATGCAGCCTTGAAGCATCAACTCGACCATATTTATACTCCACGATTCCAGCTTCCAGAAAAGCAGCCGAGACAAAAGAACAGCCTTCTCCATCACATAACAAAGAACCCCAGTAGCTAGAGACCTTTTCAAGTTCACCAAAGTGGGTCAGCATTTGTTTCTTGTACACTTGTACTTGATCAAACAAAGAGGACGATAGCTCATCTAAAATATTTTGCTGGGACAAGGATGTTCTGCACAACCACCATGACACACTGCAACAATCAGAGGAGTCCAGACCCTTTATGCTTGTGAAGAGTAGTTCTGCAAAGACAATGAAGGGCAAGAGAGCGAATTTCCCATGAACATGGGAACCAAAAGAAGCTAACTGATCCGAAGCCCAATCAACCCATTTGCTTCCAGGATCACTATGCCCCCCTTCATCCAAAGGTGAAGTCTGGAAAGGGAAGGGTGAACACTTTCCCGACGGTCCCGTCACGTTCTGCTGTGTGAATGCGAGCAGCGCGGCCGCCGCCGCGGAGAGAACAAGCGCGCACCTGCACTGGAACCCCTCGCCCGCGGCCCCTCCGCCATCCCCCCGGAGGAACGCCTCGGCAGCGGCAGTGAGGTCGGCGTAAACTTGCGCTGGGGAGCCATGGGCAACCTCGGCAAAGGCGGAAGAGTGGAAGATGTGGGGGACGGCGGAGGCGATAGCAGCCGCGTAGTCCCCGGCCTCGACGGCGGCGAGGGCGGAGGCCGCGACAGGACCGAGCGGGTGAGCTGGGGGAGGTGAGGGGGGAGCTGGTTGGGAGATAGGGGAGGGGAGGGTGCAGCGAAGGAGGCGGAGCTCGGTCGCACGGAGGAAGGCGGGGGTAGCGGTCGTGGCCGCCATGGCCGTGGCCGGTGGCGAGGTTTAGGGTTTTCGCCTATTCCTTTCTCTGGTCCCTGTGTATGCCCGGCTGCGCGAGCGCTCAGGCTATCACGGGTTCTCTGGTCGGTTCGGTTCGAGGCCGCTGCCTTTTGAGCCCACATGGCGTTTCTTGCATTTGCCTGGGCTCGTGCTCTTTTCTTGGGCTGGGTGGTGGTCCTGTCTACGTTCGGGCCTCTGGCTAGTGGTTATTCGCCTATCCCTTTTATTTGGTGCATGTTACGATATTTGGCGCATGTTCGTTGTTGCTGCCTTTGCCCCCCTGATTGCGGCTGCCTCTTCTGTACTGTTCTATTCCGGTGGAAGGAATTTTAAGAAATGAGCAATGGAGTTGTCCTACTCGAGAATGTAACCATCATGCACAGCATTGGATCGACTCTTACTCAAATTAGCTTGATAAGGCTGTGTTTGATAGCAAAGGATGAAATAAACTGAAGTATTCAAAAACTGCAGTAATTTTGGCTGTAGGTATGAGATGCCATAGTTTTATCAAAACACAATATTTTTAAAGTATTCACAATACATAGAATCTGTTTGATTGTTGCCACACATCGCTGTAAATTTTGTTGTCTAGTTGTTGGGTTCAAACACTCCAGCAGCTACCTAGCGGTTGCGTTAGCAGTGCAAGCACGCGCAGCTAGCTGGCCGTTTGAATTATGTTGCGTTTTTGTAGCTAGCTAGCTGGCTATCCTTTACCATCTTGCGTTCATAACAACCGAAGCTGATGAACGGCGGGTGATGAGCATCAGATAATTTGTAATTGTAGACATGGGTGCCTACTACTTAAGATGTGTCCCTAGTCAATTCCTCAGCAGCAGCAGCAACTCACCATATTGATGACTAAAGCTAGCACCATCTATGGCTCGCTCCCACCCACCCCTCCCACCCACGACCTAGGTTTTCCGGCGATCTCCACCTCTAGCCTGTGAATTGTGGATCCTCTCCGCTCATCTTCTCCGGCGGGCTTGGATCTACACGGTTGTACCCATCTCCGATGGGTTCCTCTGGTGGATCAACCTTGGGTTTGGATTTCTCGCCGGGCTCCATCTTTGCGGATAAGGTCTTCATTTCTTGTGGGCGATTTGTTCATCCTTCGGACAACACGAGCCATTTCATTATGGTAGTGTCCTTTAGCCGACATGTTTTTCGTCTTAATGAGGATTCTGTTGCGGCTGCACTGGAATCTTCAATTGGTGGATCGGCCATTGATTTGTCGGTCCAACTCATCAAGGGCAAGGTATTTTCATTTAATGTCTCCTGCAAGCAGGTTGGCCTTTGTATCCTCAAGTTGAGATCGTATGCATGCTCGCATTTCAAATGTTATTTTCATCTCTGGGGAAATGGTGGTCCAAAATGGAGGCGTGAATTAACCCTCTGGAGAAAGGAATGTGACGCAGAGTGGATTCTGGTTAGTCCATCTAAAAAGCGTGCAACTTTTGGATTAATTGCTATGCATAAACCCCCATCAAAGTCTTCTTTCCGATCAGGTTCTTCGGCAAGGAAGAAACTTTCCTTTGCTACGTTTCATCAGTACCCTATTTGTAAGGGCTATAGATACCCAGCTGATCAGATCTTGGTTGACACAATGGTTGAGGCTGGCTATGAAGTTAACCCTACCGAGAAAGTGATCTTGCTATCTCCGCCGGCGAGCAATCTTCAGTGGACGGTGGCGACGCCACCCATCTCTTTCGGAACGATCAACGTCCCTGCCAAGACTACTGCCGTCATCCACCGCTGCCCTATCTCTCCTCCAGCACCGCCGCGGCCCACGGAGCCCATCCGGGGCCCGCGTGGGCCCGAAGCCGCGCCGCCGCCCAAGTGCGCCACCGCCCGCGCGTGTCTCGCCGGAGTGCCCCGCCGCCGTCCACCGGAGCCTCTGCTCCCCCCACCTCCTCGCGCCGGCCGGCGACCCAACATCGCCGCGGAGGACCGCGTCCGGCCAGGCCAGACCCGCGCCTCGCCCCTGCTCCCTCCTGCTACCTTTTGTCCCTCACCGGAGCTCTCTCTCTCTCTCGTAACAGGATCCGCCGCCGGCCTCATCGTCCTCAAATCTCGCCGGATCCGGAGCCCTCAGGCTTGGATCTACCCGTTCCCGCCGATCCCTGCCGTGCCCGCTTCGCCGGAGACCCTCACCGGCCGCCGTTGACCGCGCCACGACCTCCTGCCTCGTGCAGTCGGACGAAGGAGACGACGAGGAGCGTCGCCCCTGGGCCCGACCTCGTCCAAGGCCCATCCGCCTCGGCCTGCCTCTCCCCCGACCTGGGCCATGGTCCGTGGGTGAGCAACCCCTCCCCCAGTCTCCTGTGCATCTGGCCCAACAGTTTCGGCCCATATCATGTTTTTTTCAGCGCCTGGGATTTTTCATATTTATCCAGAGATTGCCAGTTTTGCAGAATAGTCCCCCTAGTTCATGCATTTAATAACTCACTAACCGAGCATCGGATTAAAATGTTTTATATATGAAACTTGCTCAGAATTTTATGTAGATTAATAATATGCAACTTTCATCCACGTTAAAAATGTTCAAAATGTTGTTTGCATCAATTTGCTCCTATGCCATGTTAAAATGATTTAATTCATAACTAATTAACCGTAGCTCCGAATCTAACAAACTTTATATGTAAATGGGGTAGAATTTTGCCTAGTTTAACATGGTGCACTCATCTTGCATGTTTAACAACTCTAAAATAATGTTTAGGGCAGAACAATACCAAACCTTAAATTATGCATATGAGGATTTTCCGGAATTGTTGGTCGTTGTTTCCGGCCTCATTTAAACTTGCCTAGATAGGTAGTTTTGTTGTGCTTCACCTCTTGCCATGTTAATCAACATTTAATATTGTTGGGGTACATAAACGAGAGAGAACTAAATAATTGATGTGGTGTTTTGTCAATATGCATCCCGATGCATATTGAGCTCCACTTAATTTGTAGGATTGCTTGTGCACTTTGCCATGCCATGCTTCATTAAACCGGACATGCATCATACTCGATTGTGCATCATGCCATGATTATGTGATGGTTGTTTACCATGATTGTTTGCTTCTTTCCGGTGTTGCTTCTTCGGGTTGGTTTCGTTAACGTCGAGTTTGTGAGGACCCATTCGTCTACGTCCGTTTGTCTTCTTCGTGGACTCGTTCTTCTTCCTTGCGGGATTTCAGGCAAGATGATTATACCCTCGAAATCACTACTATCTTTGCTTTGCTAGATGCTCGCTCTTTGCTATGCCAATGCTACGATGCCTACCATTTGCTTGTCAGCCTCCCAAATTGCCATGTCAAACCTCTAACCCACCATGTCCTAGCAAACCGTTGATTGGCTATGTTACCGCTTTGCTCAGCCCCTCTTATAGCGTTGCTAGTTGCAGGTGAAGATTGAAGTTTGTTCCTTATTGGAACATGGAGATGTTGTTCCTTTTTGGAACATGTTTACTTGTTGGGATATCACTATATATCTTATTTAATTAATGCATCTATATACTTGGTAAAGGGTGGAAGGCTCGGCCTTATGCCTAGTGTTTTGTTCCACTCTTGCCGCCCTAGTTTCCGTCATATCGGTGTTATGTTCCCGGATTTTTGCGTTCCTTATGCGGTTGGGCTATAATGGGAACCCCTTGACAGTTTGCCTTAAGTAAAGCTCTTCCAGCAATGCCCAACATTGGTTTTACCATTCACCACCTAGCCTTTTCTTTCTCTTGGGTAGGCCTGCCCAAGGGTCATCTTTATTTTAACCCCCCCGGGCCAGTGCTCCTCTGAGTGTTGGTCCGATCGAGTAGACTGCGGGGCCACCTCGGGGCAACTTGAGGGTTGGTTTTACTTGTAGGATGTCTCATCTGAGTGTGCCCTGAGAAAGAGATATGTGCAGCTCCTATCGGGATTTGTCGGCACATTCGGGCGGTGTTGCTGGTTTAGTTTTACTCTGTCGAAATGTCTTATTGTACCGGGATACCGAGTCTGATCAGAATGTCTTGGGTGGAGGTCTATTCCTTTGTTGACCATGAGAGCTTGTCATGGGCTAAGCTGGAACACCCTGTAGGGATTTGAACTTTCGAAAGCCGTGCCCGCGATTATGGGCAGATGGGAATTTGTTAACGTCCGGTTGTAGAAAACCTGAAGTCGACCTTAATTAAAATGAATCAACCGCGTGTGTAACCGTGATGGTCTCTTTCCGGCGGTGTCCGGGAAGTGAACACGGTTGTTGGAGTTATGCTTGATGTAGGTAGTCCAGGATCACTTCTTGATCATACTTTTATCGACCGTGCTTTGCCTTCTCTTCTCGCTCTCATTTGCGTATGTTAGCCACCATATATGCTAGTCGCTTGCTGCAGCTCCACCTCATACCTTTTACCTTACCCATAAGCTTAAATAGTCTTGATCGCGAGGGTGCGAGATTGCTGAGTTCTCGTGGCTCACAGATACTTCCAAAACCAGTTTGCAGGTGCCGATGAGTCCGTGCATATGACGCAACCCAGCTCAGGAGGAGCTTGTTGAAGACCTTGTTCATTTGTGTTGTTTCGTTCTAGTTGATCAGTAGTGGAGCCCAGTTGGGGTCGATCGGGGACCTTTGTCGCTTTTGGGGTTCTTCTTTTATTTTGGTTCCGTAGTCGGACCATGAGTGTATTTGGATGATGTAATGCTTTATTCGAGTATTTGTGTGAAGTGGCGATTGTAAGCCAACTATGTATCTTTTTCCCCTATTGTATTACATGGGTTGTGTGAAGATTACCTCACTTGCGACATATGCCTTCAATGCGATTATGCCTCTAAGTCGTGCCTCAACACGTGGGAGATATAGTCGCATCGAGGGTGTTACAATAGTGCCCTGGTCTATTCCATCACCGGCGGTGATGAGCTACATGCTAAGAGGGAAAAGGCACGACGTGCAGAGCAAGGGGCCAGCGCTCAGCGTGAGATGCGAGAGGAGCGAATGAGGGAGGACGAAGGATAGTGTACCCAACTTTGGTTTCTTTGGTCTCGCCATCGCCATCTTTTTTGTTTCCCCATGGCCGCCGAGGGAGATATCTCCAAGGCGACAAGGCGGCGCAGCGACAAGGCGGCGTGGTAGCGATGCCTTTTTTAGATCGAAGGAATTGTTGAGAATAGCTAGTTGGGTGAACAGAGGAGGTAGGTTGTCTTTTTTTTAAACATCAGTACAGACACAAGCGCTCATATACACGCGCATACACTCATCCTATGAACACACACACGTACACCATATCCTTATGAGCACCTCCGAAAGACTGAGTCGGCATATCATCTTGAGATTTATGAAGTCATCATAGGCACCTTGTTGTCGACGGAAACGTCTCCTTCCACTAAATGCGCATCACCGAAAATTCTGAAATAAATCCAGGAATAAATGTGAACACCGGAATTTGAACCCTGATGGGTTGGGATACCATAGTTCCTCTAACCATTCAAGCACAGGTTGGTTCACAGGCTGTCTTCCTTGGAAGATAGGGTGAACAAACAGGCTGTTTTACCGCTGAACGGGTTGTTACATGGATTTGGACCACTCAAAGTGGCCGGGGCATTAGACCGGATACAAATTTGATGATAAAACCTAATGGTAGAAGAAGATCAAAGTAATTTTGGACCGCAAAACGCAACCTGTCAGCCGGTTTGGAGGGAATTTGAGAAAAGTTCATGAAATTCAAAAGAGTTCACGAATTGAGAAAAAAATTCATATATTAAAAAATCATGAATTCGAAATCGTTCATGAATTTCAAGTTTTTATGACTATGAAAACATTAATTTGAAAAAAGTTCATGAATAAAAAGGTTCGCAAATTTGGAAAAATGTTCACACATTTGAAAAGTTGACGAATTAAAAAATGCATTTGAAAAGAGGTCCATGATTTGAAAAATCTCATGAATTTAAAAAACTTAACAAATTTGAAAAAAGATTGCGTATTTGAAAAAGTTTACACCTTTGGAAAAAGTTCGTCCATTAGAAAAAAGGTTTGCTAATTTTAAAACTTTCATCAACTTAAAAATAATAAATTTTTAAAAAGTTCAGCGATTTGTAGAAAAATCATGAATTTGACGAAAGAAGTTCATGGATTTAAAAAATGATAAAAATGAAAACAAAACACAAGAGAAGAACAGAACGGAAAAAATAAAAATGGAAAAAACCCGAAAAGAAAAATAAAAACCAAATTGGGAAGCATCTGGAAGCTTCCAAAATCGGAATAGCACTGACGGCTTGTGCGCGCTGCGTCGAGTAAAATGCTAATAAGAAGAGAAAAGAGTTAAATGGGCTGAGCACAGGACGGAGAGACTATGTGCCAACTAACAAAAACAGTACAGTAAGAAGCATCATGTAGCTAATCTGCACCCGGGCTCAAATAAACCCGGGAATAAACAACAAAATCGCAAAAAATAGTTGAAAAACTGTTTTTTAGTGCAAGATGCTCCTGTTAATGATGCCCGTGCAAAAATGTAACACCCACAGTGCCATGCTACAGTAACCTCACACTAATGGTGTCATGTCATCATGTTTGACCAAGTCAAATTGCCCTTGATAAAGATCCAAGTCAAATCCAAAAATTCAAATTTAAAGTTTCACAAACATGTCTGAAAAATAGTTCATGTTTTAGTGAAAACCACCACACTTGTTTACTCATTTGGGAGCTATCATCCAAAACAGTACCACTTTCAGCCTCATTTATTCCTTTTCAATTAAACAAAAATCAAATGAATTCCTTTAACTCTCAAACTTTTTGTAGCAGTGCCAAATACTATAGAGAATTTAAGCATCCTAGTATCACTTTTTTCAAAGTCTTTTGGTAGCCCAAACTTCTCCTTAGTTGTCTCTGTTTTAAATAAAATGGGAAAACAGAAAAAAGCAGAAAGGGAAAGGACCTACCTGGCCTCTGTTGGGTAACATAGTAATTTCAAAAAAATTCCTACGCATATGCAAGATCATGATGATGCATAGCAATGCGAGGAAGAGTGTCGTCCACTGTAACACCCACGATGCGGCTATGTCTCCCACGTGTCGGAGCACGACTTAGAGGCATAACCGCATAGTAGGCATGTCGCAAGAGGGGTAATCTTTACACATCCCATGTACTGAATAAGAGAGAGAATAAAGAGTTGGCTTACAATCGCCACTTCACACAATACATAAATATAGCATTACATCATCCAGAATACAATCAAGGTCCGACTACGGAACCAATATAAAGACAACCCCAAATGCATAAGATCCCCGATCGCTCTAACTGGGCTCCACTACTGATCGTCTGGAAAGGAAACATAGTAACGTCCTGAATCCTCGTCGGACTCCCACTTGAGTTCGATCGCATCCCCTGCACTGGCATCATCGGCACCTGCATCTGGTTTTGGAAGTAATCTATGACTCACGGGGACTCAGCAATCTCACACCCTCGCGATCAAGACTATTTAAGCTTATGGGTAGGAAAGGTAGTGAGGTGGAGCTGCATCAAGCACTAGCATATATGGTGGCTAACTTACGCAAATGAGAGCGAGAAGAGAAGCAAAGCACATTCGAGAAGCTATAAAGATCAAGAAGTGATCCTAAAACTACTTACGTTCGAGCAAAATACGAGACCGTGTTCTCTTCCCGGACTCCGCCGAAAAGAGACCATCACGGCTACACACGCTGTTGATTCATTTTAATTAATTTAAGTGTCAGGTTTTCTACAACCGGATATTAACAAATTCCCATCTGCCCATAACCGCGGGCACGACTTTCAAAAGTTCAAAACCCTGCAGGGGTGTCCCAAGTTAGCCCATCACAAGCTCTCACGGTCAACAAAGGATATTCCTTCTCCCAGGACGACCCGATCAGACTCAGAATCCCGGTTACAAGACATTTCGACAATGGTAAAACAAGACCAGCAAAGCCACCCGAATGTGCCGACAAGTCCCAATAGGAGCTGCACATATCTCGTTCTCAGGGCACACCGGATTGTCCAAACTTCCGGTAGGCCAACCCAGAGTTGCCCCTGGTGGCCACCGACGGCTGACAAGTTGGACCAACACTCAAAGGAGTACTGGCCCGGGGGTTTAAAATAAAGATGGCCCTTGAGTCCGCAGAACCCAAGGGAAAAAGGCTTAGGTGTCAAATGGTAAAACCAAGGTTGGGCCTTGCTGGAGGAGTTTTATTCAAGGCGAACTGTCAAGGGGTTCCCATTATTACCCAACCGCGTAAGGAACGCAAAATCAAGGAAGATAACACCGGTATGACGAAAACTAGGGCGGCAAGAGTGGAACAAAACACCAGGCATAAGGCCGAGCCTTCCACCCTTTACCAAGTATATAGGTGTTAAAGTAAACAAGATATAATAGTAATGATATCCCAACAATAATCATGTTCCAACAAGGAACAAACTTCATCTCCACCTGCAACTAGCAACGCTATAAGAGGGGTTGAGCAAAGCGGTAACATAGCCAAACAACGGTTTGCTAGGACAAGGTGGGTTAGAGGCTTGACATGGCAATATGGGAGGCGGGATATAGCAAGTGGTAGGTATCGCGGCATAGCAATAGAGCGAGCAACTAGCAAGCAAAGATAGAAGTGATTTCGAGGGTATGGTCATCTTGCCTGCAAAGTTCTCCAAGTTGACGTAAGCTTGATCCTCGTAAACGTACTCAACGGGTTCCTCGATCACGAACTCATCTCTTGGCTCTACCCAAGGCAAGAACACAAGCAAAGGAAACCACAATCAACCACGGTGCAATGCGCAAGCAACATGATGCAAAACATGGCATGATATGCGGGATGTGATATGCAATGCATATGCGTGCTCCGGAAGAAAATGATTGAATTAGGCCTCAACTTGGCGAACCAAGTGTGCAGCTGGAAAGATGAGTCGATTTTGGTCGAAATCGATATAAAGATCACTGGAATCGGATGCACGGTTTGCAAATGGCAAGCAAAACAAAGAATGGCACAACTCTGCGATTAACAACATGATGCCATCTAGAATGCAACAAGAAACTAAGCTACTGCACTCCAACATAGCAACAAAGCACATGGCAGTGATCTACTCAAGATGCTTGACAAAAGATGAACACTGAGCTATGGCTAAATCACACAAGAGCAGGTTCAAACAAGCATGACAAAAGTGCAAAAGATATCAGCTTCACAGACTTAGTGAAAATACTAACATGCCAGGAATTAATATCAGGAAGCAATGTTTAGAGCAAGTTAACAACATGCTACAGGAATAGAACATAGAAAACAAAGGCATGGCATGAATCTACTCAAAGCATATAACAAAAGTCCCTTACTGACAATAAGCCAAAAAGGATCAGAAAATATGATGGCACCCATGTAAACATAGCAAGTAAGCAAGGGGCCAGCGCTCAGCGTGAGATGCGAGAGGAGCGAATGAGGGAGGACGAAGGATAGTGTACCCAACTTTGGTTTCTTTGGTCTCGCCATCGCCATCTTTTTTGTTTCCCCATGGCCGCCGAGGGAGATATCTCCAAGGCGAGAAGGCGGCGCAGCGACAAGGCGGCGTGGTAGCGATGCCTTTTTTAGATCGAAGGAATTGTTGAGAATAGCTAGTTGGGTGAACAGAGGAGGTAGGTTGTCTTTTTTTTAAACATCAGTACAGACACAAGCGCTCATATACACATGCATACACTCATCCTATGAACACACACACGTACACCATATCCTTATGAGCACCTCCGAAAGACTGAGTCGGCATATCATCTTGAGATTTATGAAGTCATCATAGGCGCCTTGTTGTCGACGGAAACGTCTCCTCCCACTAAATGCGCATCACCGAAAATTCTGAAATAAATCCAGGAATAAATGTGAACACCGGAATTTGAACCCTGGTGGGTTGGGATACCATAGTTCCTCTAACCATTCAAGCACAGGTTGGTTCACAGGCTGTCTTCCTTGGAAGATAGGGTGAACAAACAGGCTGTTTTACCGCTGAACGGGTTGTTACATGGATTTGGACCACTCAAAGTGGCCGGGGCAGTAGACCGGATACAAATTTGATGATAAAACCTAATGGTAGAAGAAGATCAAAGTAATTTTGGACCGCAAAAGCAACCTGTCAGCCGGTTTGGAGGGAATTTGAGAAAAGTTCATGAAATTCAAAAGAATTCACGAATTGAGAAAAAAATTCATATATTAAAAAATCATGAATTCGAAATCGTTCATGAATTTCAAGTTTTTATGACTATGAAAACATTAATTTGAAAAAAGTTCATGAATAAAAAGGTTCGCAAATTTGGAAAAATGTTCACACATTTGAAAAGTTGACGAATTAAAAAATGCATTTGAAAAGAGGTCCATGATTTGAAAAATCTCATGAATTTAAAAAACTTAACAAATTCGAAAAAAGATTGCGTATTTGAAAAAGTTTACACCTTTGGAAAAAGTTCGTCCATTAGAAAAAAGGTTTGCTAATTTTAAAACTTTCATCAACTTAAAAATAATAAATTTTTAAAAAGTTCAGCGATTTGTAGAAAAATCATGAATTTGACGAAAGAAGTTCATGGATTTAAAAAATGATAAAAATGAAAACAAAACACAAGAGAAGAACAGAACGGAAAAAATAAAAATGGAAAAAAACCCGAAAAGAAAAATAAAAACCAAATTGGGAAGCATCTGGAAGCTTCCAAAATCGGAATAGCACTGACGGCTTGTGCGCGCTGCGTCGAGTAAAATGCTAATAAGAAAAGAAAAGAGTTAAATGGGCTGAGCACAGGACGGAGAGACTATGTGCCAACTAACAAAAACAGTACAGTAAGAAGCATCATGTAGCTAATCTGCACCCGGGCTCAAATAAACCCGGGAATAAACAACAAAATCGCAAAAAATAGTTGAAAAACTGTTTTTTAGTGCAAGATGCTCCTGTTAATGATGCCCGTGCAAAAATGTAACACCCACAGTGCCATGCTACAGTAACCTCACACTAATGGTGTCATGTCATCATGTTTGACCAAGTCAAATTGCCCTTGATAAAGATCCAAGTCAAATCCAAAAATTCAAATTTAAAGTTTCACAAACATGTCTGAAAAATAGTTCATGTTTTAGTGAAAACCACCACACTTGTTTACTCATTTGGGAGCTATCATCCAAAACAGTACCACTTTCAGCCTCATTTATTCCTTTTCAATTAAACAAAAATCAAATGAATTCCTTTAACTCTCAAACTTTTTGTAGCAGTGCCAAATACTATAGAGAATTTAAGCATCCTAGTATCACTTTTTTCAAAGTCTTTTGGTAGCCCAAACTTCTCCTTAGTTGTCTCTGTTTTAAATAAAATGGGAAAACAGAAAAAAGCAGAAAGAGAAAGGACCTACCTGGCCTCTGTTGGGTAACATAGTAATTTCAAAAAAATTCCTACGCATATGCAAGATCATGGTGATGCATAGCAATGCGAGGAAGAGTGTCGTCCACTGTAACACCCACGATGCGGCTATGTCTCCCACGTGTCGGAGCACGACTTAGAGGCATAACCGCATAGTAGGCATGTCGCAAGAGGGGTAATCTTTACACATCCCATGTACTGAATAAGAGAGAGAATAAAGAGTTGGCTTACAATCGCCACTTCACACAATACATAAATATAGCATTACATCATCCAGAATACAATCAAGGTCCGACTACGGAACCAATATAAAGACAACCCCAAATGCATAAGATCCCCGATCGCTCTAACTGGGCTCCACTACTGATCGTCTGGAAAGGAAACATAGTAACGTCCTGAATCCTCGTCGAACTCCCACTTGAGTTCGATCGCATCCCCTGCACTGGCATCATCGGCACCTGCATCTGGTTTTGGAAGTAATCTATGACTCACGGGGACTCAGCAATCTCACACCCTCGCGATCAAGACTATTTAAGCTTATGGGTAGGAAAGGTAGTGAGGTGGAGCTGCATCAAGCACTAGCATATATGGTGGCTAACTTACGCAAATGAGAGCGAGAAGAGAAGCAAAGCACATTCGAGAAGCTATAAAGATCAAGAAGTGATCCTAAAACTACTTACGTTCGAGCAAAACACGAGACCGTGTTCTCTTCCCGGACTCCGCCGAAAAGAGACCATCACGGCTACACACGCTGTTGATTCATTTTAATTAATTTAAGTGTCAGGTTTTCTACAACCGGATATTAACAAATTCCCATCTGCCCATAACCGCGGGCACGACTTTCAAAAGTTCAAAACCCTGCAGGGGTGTCCCAAGTTAGCCCATCACAAGCTCTCACGGTCAACAAAGGATATTCCTTCTCCCAGGACGACCCGATCAGACTCAGAATCCCGGTTACAAGACATTTCGACAATGGTAAAACAAGACCAGCAAAGCCACCCGAATGTGCCGACAAGTCCCGATAGGAGCTGCACATATCTCGTTCTCAGGGCACACCGGATTGTCCAAACTTCCGGTAGGCCAACCCAGAGTTGCCCCTGGTGGCCACCGACTGCTGACAAGTTGGACCAACACTCAAAGGAGTACTGGCCCGGGGGTTTAAAATAAAGATGGCCCTTGAGTCCGCAGAACCCAAGGGAAAAAGGCTTAGGTGTCAAATGGTAAAACCAAGGTTGGGCCTTGCTGGAGGAGTTTTATTCAAGGCGAACTGTCAAGGGGTTCCCATTATTACCCAACCGCGTAAGGAACGCAAAATCAAGGAAGATAACACCGGTATGACGAAAACTAGGGCGGCAAGAGTGGAACAAAACACCAGGCATAAGGCCGAGCCTTCCACCCTTTACCAAGTATATAGGTGTTAAAGTAAACAAGATATAATAGTAATGATATCCCAACAATAATCATGTTCCAACAAGGAACAAACTTCATCTCCACCTGCAACTAGCAACGCTATAAGAGGGGTTGAGCAAAGCGGTAACATAGCCAAACAACGGTTTGCTAGGACAAGGTGGGTTAGAGGCTTGACATGGCAATATGGGAGGCGGGATATAGCAAGTGGTAGGTATCGCGGCATAGCAATAGAGCGAGCAACTAGCAAGCAAAGATAGAAGTGATTTCGAGGGTATGGTCATCTTGCCTGCAAAGTTCTCCAAGTTGACGTAAGCTTGATCCTCGTAAACGTACTCAACGGGTTCCTCGATCACGAACTCATCTCTTGGCTCTACCCAAGGCAAGAACACAAGCAAAGGAAACCACAATCAACCACGGTGCAATGCGCAAGCAACATGATGCAAAACATGGCATGATATGCGGGATGTGATATGCAATGCATATGCGTGCTCCGGAAGAAAATGATTGAATTAGGCCTCAACTTGGCGAACCAAGTGTGCAGCTGGAAAGATGAGTCGATTTTGGTCGAAATCGATATAAAGATCACTGGAATCGGATGCACGGTTTGCAAATGGCAAGCAAAACAAAGAATGGCACAACTCTGCGATTAACAACATGATGCCATCTAGAATGCAACAAGAAACTAAGCTACTGCACTCCAACATAGCAACAAAGCACATGGCAGTGATCTACTCAAGATGCTTGACAAAAGATGAACACTGAGCTATGGCTAAATCACACAAGAGCAGGTTCAAACAAGCATGACAAAAGTGCAAAAGATATCAGCTTCACAGACTTAGTGAAAATACTAACATGCCAGGAATTAATATCAGGAAGCAATGTTTAGAGCAAGTTAACAACATGCTACAGGAATAGAACATAGAAAACAAAGGCATGGCATGAATCTACTCAAAGCATATAACAAAAGTCCCTTACTGACAATAAGCCAAAAAGGATCAGAAAATATGATGGCACCCATGTAAACATAGCAAGTAAGCAAGGGGCCAGCGCTCAGCGTGATATGCGAGATGAGCGAATGAGGGAGGACGAAGGATAGTGTACCCAACTTTGGTTTCTTTGGTCTCGCCATCGCCATCTTTTTTGTTTCCCCATGGCCGCCGAGGGAGATATCTCCAAGGCGACAAGGCGGCGCAGCGACGGCGGCGGCGTGGTAGCGATGCCTTTTTTAGATCGAAGGAATTGTTGAGAATAGCTAGTTGGGTGAACAGAGGAGGTAGGTTGTCTTTTTTTTAAACATCAGTACAGACACAAGCGCTCATATACACGTGCATACACTCATCCTATGAACACACACACGTACACCATATCCTTATGAGCACCTCCGAAAGACTGAGTCGGCATATCATCTTGAGATTTATGAAGTCATCATAGGCGCCTTGTTGTCGACGGAAACGTCTCCTCCCACTAAATGCGCATCACCGAAAATTCTGAAATAAATCCAGGAATAAATGTGAACACCGGAATTTGAACCCTGGTGGGTTGGGATACCATAGTTCCTCTAACCATTCAAGCACAGGTTGGTTCACAGGCTGTCTTCCTTGGAAGATAGGGTGAACAAACAGGCTGTTTTACCGCTGAACGGGTTGTTACATGGATTTGGACCACTCAAAGTGGCCGGGGCATTAGACCGGATACAAATTTGATGATAAAACCTAATGGTAGAAGAAGATCAAAGTAATTTTGGACCGCAAAACGCAACCTGTCAGCCGGTTTGGAGGGAATTTGAGAAAAGTTCATGAAATTCAAAAGAGTTCACGAATTGAGAAAAAAATTCATATATTAAAAAATCATGAATTCGAAATCGTTCATGAATTTCAAGTTTTTATGACTATGAAAACATTAATTTGAAAAAAGTTCATGAATAAAAAGGTTCGCAAATTTGGAAAAATGTTCACACATTTGAAAAGTTGACGAATTAAAAAATGCATTTGAAAAGAGGTCCATGATTTGAAAAATCTCATGAATTTAAAAAACTTAACAAATTTGAAAAAAGATTGCGTATTTGAAAAAGTTTACACCTTTGGAAAAAGTTTGTCCATTAGAAAAAAGGTTTGCTAATTTTAAAACTTTCATCAACTTAAAAATAATAAATTTTTAAAAAGTTCAGCGATTTGTAGAAAAATCATGAATTTGACGAAAGAAGTTCATGGATTTAAAAAATGATAAAAATGAAAACAAAACACAAGAGAAGAACAGAACGAAAAAAATAAAAATGGAAAAAACCCGAAAAGAAAAATAAAAACCAAATTGGGAAGCATCTGGAAGCTTCCAAAATCGGAATAGCACTGACGGCTTGTGCGCGCTGCGTCGAGTAAAATGCTAATAAGAAGAGAAAAGAGTTAAATGGGCTGAGCACAGGACGGAGAGACTATGTGCCAACTAACAAAAACAGTACAGTAAGAAGCATCATGTAGCTAATCTGCACCCGGGCTCAAATAAACCCGGGAATAAACAACAAAATCGCAAAAAATAGTTGAAAAACTGTTTTTTAGTGCAAGATGCTCCTGTTAATGATGCCCGTGCAAAAATGTAACACCCACAGTGCCATGCTACAGTAACCTCACACTAATGGTGTCATGTCATCATGTTTGACCAAGTCAAATTGCCCTTGATAAAGATCCAAGTCAAATCCAAAAATTCAAATTTAAAGTTTCACAAACATGTCTGAAAAATAGTTCATGTTTTAGTGAAAACCACCACACTTGTTTACTCATTTGGGAGCTATCATCCAAAACAGTACCACTTTCAGCCTCATTTATTCCTTTTCAATTAAACAAAAATCAAATGAATTCCTTTAACTCTCAAACTTTTTGTAGCAGTGCCAAATACTATAGAGAATTTAAGCATCCTAGTATCACTTTTTTCAAAGTCTTTTGGTAGCCCAAACTTCTCCTTAGTTGTCTCTGTTTTAAATAAAATGGGAAAACAGAAAAAAGCAGAAAGAGAAAGGACCTACCTGGCCTCTGTTGGGTAACATAGTAATTTCAAAAAAATTCCTACGCATATGCAAGATCATGGTGATGCATAGCAATGCGAGGAAGAGTGTCGTCCACTGTAACACCCACGATGCGGCTATGTCTCCCACGTGTCGGAGCACGACTTAGAGGCATAACCGCATAGTAGGCATGTCGCAAGAGGGGTAATCTTTACACATCCCATGTACTGAATAAGAGAGAGAATAAAGAGTTGGCTTACAATCGCCACTTCACACAATACATAAATATAGCATTACATCATCCAGAATACAATCAAGGTCCGACTACGGAACCAATATAAAGACAACCCCAAATGCATAAGATCCCCGATCGCTCTAACTGGGCTCCACTACTGATCGTCTGGAAAGGAAACATAGTAACGTCCTGAATCCTCGTCGAACTCCCACTTGAGTTCGATCGCATCCCCTGCACTGGCATCATCGGCACCTGCATCTGGTTTTGGAAGTAATCTATGACTCACGGGGACTCAGCAATCTCACACCCTCGCGATCAAGACTATTTAAGCTTATGGGTAGGAAAGGTAGTGAGGTGGAGCTGCATCAAGCACTAGCATATATGGTGGCTAACTTACGCAAATGAGAGCGAGAAGAGAAGCAAAGCACATTCGAGAAGCTATAAAGATCAAGAAGTGATCCTAAAACTACTTACGTTCGAGCAAAACACGAGACCGTGTTCTCTTCCCGGACTCCGCCGAAAAGAGACCATCACGGCTACACACGCTGTTGATTCATTTTAATTAATTTAAGTGTCAGGTTTTCTACAACCGGATATTAACAAATTCCCATCTGCCCATAACCGCGGGCACGACTTTCAAAAGTTCAAAACCCTGCAGGGGTGTCCCAAGTTAGCCCATCACAAGCTCTCACGGTCAACAAAGGATATTCCTTCTCCCAGGACGACCCGATCAGACTCAGAATCCCGGTTACAAGACATTTCGACAATGGTAAAACAAGACCAGCAAAGCCACCCGAATGTGCCGACAAGTCCCGATAGGAGCTGCACATATCTCGTTCTCAGGGCACACCGGATTGTCCAAACTTCCGGTAGGCCAACCCAGAGTTGCCCCTGGTGGCCACCGACTGCTGACAAGTTGGACCAACACTCAAAGGAGTACTGGCCCGGGGGTTTAAAATAAAGATGGCCCTTGAGTCCGCAGAACCCAAGGGAAAAAGGCTTAGGTGTCAAATGGTAAAACCAAGGTTGGGCCTTGCTGGAGGAGTTTTATTCAAGGCGAACTGTCAAGGGGTTCCCATTATTACCCAACCGCGTAAGGAACGCAAAATCAAGGAAGATAACACCGGTATGACGAAAATTAGGGCGGCAAGAGTGGAACAAAACACCAGGCATAAGGCCGAGCCTTCCACCCTTTACCAAGTATATAGGTGTTAAAGTAAACAAGATATAATAGTAATGATATCCCAACAATAATCATGTTCCAACAAGGAACAAACTTCATCTCCACCTGCAACTAGCAACGCTATAAGAGGGGTTGAGCAAAGCGGTAACATAGCCAAACAACGGTTTGCTAGGACAAGGTGGGTTAGAGGCTTGACATGGCAATATGGGAGGCGGGATATAGCAAGTGGTATGTATCGCGGCATAGCAATAGAGCGAGCAACTAGCAAGCAAAGATAGAAGTGATTTCGAGGGTATGGTCATCTTGCCTGCAAAGTTCTCCGAGTTGACGTAAGCTTGATCCTCGTAAACGTACTCAACGGGTTCCTCGATCACGAACTCATCTCTTGGCTCTACCCAAGGCAAGAACACAAGCAAAGGAAACCACAATCAACCACGGTGCAATGCGCAAGCAACATGATGCAAAACATGGCATGATATGCGGGATGTGATATGCAATGCATATGCGTGCTCCGGAAGAAAATGATTGAATTAGGCCTCAACTTGGCGAACCAAGTGTGCAGCTGGAAAGATGAGTCGATTTTGGTCGAAATCGATATAAAGATCACTGGAATCGGATGCACGGTTTGCAAATGGCAAGCAAAACAAAGAATGGCACAACTCTGCGATTAACAACATGATGCCATCTAGAATGCAACAAGAAACTAAGCTACTGCACTCCAACATAGCAACAAAGCACATGGCAGTGATCTACTCAAGATGCTTGACAAAAGATGAACACTGAGCTATGGCTAAATCACACAAGAGCAGGTTCAAACAAGCATGACAAAAGTGCAAAAGATATCAGCTTCACAGACTTAGTGAAAATACTAACATGCCAGGAATTAATATCAGGAAGCAATGTTTAGAGCAAGTTAACAACATGCTACAGGAATAGAACATAGAAAACAAAGGCATGGCATGAATCTACTCAAAGCATATAACAAAAGTCCCTTACTGACAATAAGCCAAAAAGGATCAGAAAATATGATGGCACCCATGTAAACATAGCAAGTATCGTTAATAGATTCAGACTTACCAGAAAACTGGACATGGCAAAAACAGAGTTATGAAGGCATGTTTGCGAGCTCGATGCACTCAACACAAGGCATTGCATGACAAACTAAGCATACTCCCAGTAAGAAGACATGATCAAGAAGCTAACCATGGCAAGAACAACCTAATAGCATGCATGGATCAACTACAACAACCTTGGCAAAATTGATTAACACGTAAACAACCTTCCAGAAACATTTTATAGCAAAAGTAGAGCAAGATTGAGTCATGCAAGGGTACTCCATAAATGCAAACAAGGACATGGATGGATAGAGCACAACCATATGCCCAAATCATCCTTACTGAACATACTCAAAAGAAGCATGGATCACTCTGTAGCAACATGAAAACATGGCATACAAATAACAACAGGGAAATGACTTAGTGAAATTCTAAGTCCCTGAAATCAGCAACATCACGAGAGCTACTTTGCATGCTTGTGCTAGTCACCACATTGATCAAAAAAAATACAAGGCATACACCCCTGTAAAGATGGCATGGCATATTCCAAAACACATGTAGAGCTCATGCCCATATGTAGCACACAATAATCATGGCAAAAAAGACAAATGCTCATAAACTGATAAGAATCAGGGACTAACATTTTATAGCACTCTTGCAACAGTCATTAGGGCATCAAGATGGACTCAAACAAGCATGGTGCAATGGAACAAAATGAAGAGGACATCATGATAAACATTTTGATATATGGCACGCCCAAAACGGACCTACGGATGTAGAGTTATGACATGATGAAAAGTGCTTGAAAAAGATACAGGAAAAAGACTCAGAGAGAATTTGAAGTCAACCCTAGGGTTCTCTGGATCTGGATCTGAGCGGTGCGGTGCCCAAGGTTCGCCGGAGTTTGACACCGCGGTGGCCGAAGTTGCGCCGGAGGAGAGGAAGAAGCCGGGGCGACGAGGTGGCCGGATCCGGTGGTGGACGGCGGCCTTGGGCGGCGGAGGCGGCGGGGCGGAGATCGGTGGTCGGCGGCGGTGGAAGAGCTCGGCGGCGGCCGGAGGGCGAGGCGGCGGCAAGCGGCGAGGGCTCGGGCGGCGGGGTCGGGCGCAAGCGGCGGAAGACGACGCGGGGGCGGCGGGCCTAATCTGGGCCCCCTCGGGCCGCGGCGGCAGGGAGGAGAGAGGAGGTCCTGTGGGACACGTGGCGAGGTGGGATTGGCTGGTGGCGGTGGCGCAGATGCGTCCGACGGCGGCCGGACGTGTCCGGTGGCGGCGGGAGGAGGTTAGCGTAGGTTTTGACCGCGAATTTCGGCGGGGGAGGTCTATTTATAGGTAGAGGGAGTTAGGAGAGTCCAAATGGAATGCGGTTTTCGGCCACGCGATTGTGATCAAACGACCGAGAGGATGGAGGGGTTTTTGGATGGGTTTTGGGCCACTTTGGAGGGGTGTTGGGCTGCAACACACACGAGGCCTTTATGGTTCCTCGGTTAACCGTTGGGGTATCAAACGGACTCCAAATGGCACGAAACTTGACAGGCGGTCTACCGGTGGCGTACCAAGGCCGCTTGGCAAATCTTGGTCCATTTCGAGAATGTTTAACACCCGCACACGAAAAGAGCCAAAAGAGGGCGCCGGATTGCAAAGCGGACAACGGGGAAAATGCTCGGATGCATGAGACGAACACGTATGCAAATGCGATACACATGATGACATGATATGCAATGCATGACATGGACAAAATGCAAAACGAAGACAAAACCCAACCACGAGGGAATATCATAACTTAGAGCCGAAAATGGCAAGAGTTGGAATACAAATATGGCAAGTTACATACAAGGCGTTACAATACTCCACCACTACGAAAGGATCTCGTCCTGAGATCTAGGACTGAAAGAACTCTGGATATTCGGAACAGAGGTGGTCCTCGCATTCCCAGGTGGCTTCTCGGTCGGAATGATGTGACCACTTCACTTTCAGAAATTTGATAGACTTGTTGCGAGTCTTGTGCTCAGTTTCTTCAAGAATAGCAACGGGATGCTCATGATAAGACAGGTCTTCTTGGAGATCAATCTCTTCGAAGTAGATGGTGCGGTCAGGAGTCTTGAAACACTTGCGAAGCTATGACACGTGAAACACGTCGTGCACATTTGCAAAGTTGGACGGAAGCTCAAGTTGATAGGCGAGATCGCCTCTTTTGCCAATGATCTTGAAAGGACCCACGTATCTAGGGGCAAGCTTCCCTTTGATACCGAAGCGACGAGTACCTTTCATTGGGGAGACGCGGAGGTAGACATGGTCTCCGATCTCGAAAGCCCAGTCACGATGCTTGCTATCATAGTAACTCTTCTGGCGCGATTGCGCGGCTTTGAGATTTTCATGAATGACTTTGCACATTTCTTCAGCCTCTGTGATCAAGTCATTGCCAAGAAGTTGGTGTTCACTAGTCTCTGGCCAGTTAAGAGGAGTACGACACTTTCTGCCATAGAGAATCTTGAATGGGGCCTTGCCCGAACTCGCTTGGAAGCTGTTGTTGTAGGAGAACTCGGCATATGAAAGACAATCTTCCAACTTCATACCGAAGGAAATGACACAAGCCCTGAGCATATCTTCAAGAATTTGATTTACTCGCTTGACTTGTCCACTAGTTTGAGGATGAAAGGCTGTGCTGAAGCGAATGTTGGTGCCCATGGCCTTCTGGAAGGAGTCCCAGAATTTAGAAGTAAAGATGCTTCCATGATCTGAAGATATCAACTGCGGAATGTGTTGGGGAACGTAGTAATTTCAAAAAATTTCCTACGCACACGCAAGATCATGATGATGCATAGCAACGAGAGGGGAGAGTGTTGTCTACGTACCCTCGTAGACCGTTCGCGGAAGCGTTATATCAACGCGGTTGATGTAGTCGTACGTCTTCACGATCCGACCAATCCAAGTACCGAAAGCACGGCACCTCCGAGTTCTGCACACGTTCGGCTCGGTGACGTCCTCTCCTTCTCGATCCAGCAAGAGGGGCGAAGTAGTAGATGAGTTCCGGCGGCACGACGGCGTGGTGACGGTGTTGGTGAAGAACAATCTCCGCAGGGCTTCGCCTAAGCACTACAAAAACTATGACGAAGGATAAACTAGAGGGGACAGGTTGCCGGCACACGGCTTGGTGTTTCTTGATGTGTCTTTGGTGCTAGCCCTGCCCCTCTATTTATATGTTGAGCCCTGGGGTCGAAACTTGGACTAAAAGCCTCCACAAAGTCGGTTTCACCCGAAAGGCAAGAGTCCTTCTCGGACTCCACGGCCAGACGCCAGGGTTCCCGGCGTCTGGACCCAGACGCCAGGGACCCTAGCGTCTGGCCCCTGGACTCCGCAAAACTTCCTTTTGCACTTTCCCCTTTGGCCCAAATAAAGTGTTCTCGTACCCAAACATTTCGGGAAACATCCGGAACCCCTTCCGGTGATTTCCGGAACCCTTCCGGTGACCAAACACTATTATCCCATATATCAAACTTTGTCTCCGGACCATTCCAGAGTTCCTCGTCATGTCCGTGATCTCATCCCGGACTCCGAACAACATTCGGTCACCAACATACATAACTCACATAGTACTATATCATCAACGAACGTTAAGCGTGCGGACCCTACGGGTTCGAGAACTATGTAGACATGACCGAGACACCTCTTTGGTCAATAACCAATAGCGGGACCTGGATGCCCATATTGGCTCCTACATATTCTACGAAGATCTTTATCGGTCAGACCGCATAACAACATACGTTGTTCCCTTTGTCATCGGTATGTTACTTGCCCGAGATTCGATCGTCGGTATCTCAATACCTAGTTCAATCTCGTTACCGGCAAGTCTCTTTACTCGTTCCGTAATACATCATCTCACAACTAACTCATTAGTTGCAATGCTTGCAAGGCTTATGTGATGTGCATTACCGAGAGGGCCCAGAGATACCTCTCCGACAATTGGAGTGACAAATCCTAATCTCGAAATACGCCAACCCAACATGTACCTTTGGAGACACCTGTAGAGCACCTTTATAATCACCCAGTTACGTTGTGACATTTGGTAGCACACAAAGTGTTCCTCCGGCAAACAGGAGTTGCATAATCTCATAGTCATAGGAACATGTATAAGTCATGAAGAAAGCAATAGCAACATACTAAACGATCGGGTGCTAAGCTAATGGAATGGGTCATGTCAATCAGATCATTCAACTAATGATGTGATCCCGTTAATCAAATAACAACTCTTTGTTCATGGTTAGGAAACATAACCATCTTTGATTAATGAGCTAGTCAAGTAGAGGCATACTAGTGACACTCTGTTTGTCTATGTATTCACACATTTATTATGTTTTCGTTTAATACAATTCTAGCATGAATAATAAACATTTATCATGATATAAGGAAATAAATAATAACTTTATTATTGCCTCTAGGGCATATTTCCTTCAGTCTCCCACTTGCACTAGAGTCAATAATCTAGATCACATCACCATGTGATTAACATCGATAGTTCACATCATCATGTGATTAACACCCATAGTTCACATCACCATGTGACCAACACCCAAAGGGTTTACTAGATTCAGTAATCTAGTTCACATCGCTTATGTGATTAACACCCAAAGAGTACTAAGGTGTGATCATGTTTTGCTTGTGAGAGAAGTTTAGTCAACGGGTCTGCCATATTCAGATCCGTATGTATTTTGCAAATTTCTATGTCAACGATGCTCTACACGGAGCTACTCTTAGCTAATTGCTCCCACTTTCAATATGTATCCAGATTGAGACTTAGAGTCATCTAGATCAGTGTCAAAATCTGCATCGACGTAACCCTTTACGACGAACCCTTTTTGTCACGTCCATAATTGAGAAACATATCCTTATTCCACTAAGGATAATTTTGACCACTGTCCAGTGATCTACTCCTAGATCACTATTGTACTCCCTTGCCAAAATCAGTGTAGGGTATACAATAGATCTGGTACACAGCATGGCATACTTTATAGAACCTATGGCCAAGGCATAGGGAATGACTTTCATTCTCTTTCTATCTTCTGTCGTGGTCGTGTTTTGAGTCTTACTCAATTTCACACCTTGTAACACAGTCAAGAACTCTTTCTTTGACTGTTCCATTTTGAACTACTTCAAAATCTTGTCAAGGTATGTACTCATTGAAAAAAACTTATCAAGCGTTTTGATCTATCTCTATAGATCTTGATGCTCAATATGTAAGTAGCTTCACCGAGGTCTTTCTTTGAAAAACTCCTTTCAAATACTCCTTTATGCTTTGCAGAATAATTCTACATTATTTCCGATCAACAATATGTCATTCACATATACTTATCAGAAATGCTGTAGTGCTCCCACTCACTTTCTTGTAAATACAGGCTTCACCGCAAGTCTGTATAAAACTATATGCTTTTATCAACTTATCAAAGCGTGTATTCCAACTCCGAGATGCTTGCACCAGTCCATAGATGAATCGTTGGAGCTTGCATATTTTGTTAGCACCTTTAGGATTGACAAAACCTTCTGGTTGCATCATATACAACTCTTCTTTAATAAATCCATTAAGGAATGCAGTTTTGTTTATCCATTTTCCAGATTTCATAAAATGCGGCAATTGCTAACATGATTCGGACAGACTTAAGCATAGATATGAGTGAGAAACTCTCATCATAGTCAACACCTTTAAACTTGTCGAATTTTTTTTGCGACAATTATAGCTTTGTAGATAATAACACTACTATCAGCGTCCGTCTTCCTCTTGAAGATCCATTTATTCTCAATTGCTTGCCGATCATTGGGCAAGTTAACCAAAGTCCATACTTTGTTCTCATACATGGATCCCATCTCGGATTTCATAGCTTCAAGCCATTTTGCGGAATCTGGGCTCATCATCGCTTCCTCATAGTTCGCAAGTTTGTCATGGTGTAGTAACATGACTTCCAGAACAGGATTACCGTACCACTCTGGTGCGGATCTCACTCTGGTTTACCTACGAGATTCAGTAGTAACTTGATCTGAAGTTACATGATCATCATCATTAGCTTCTTCACTAATTGGTGTAGGTGTCACAGAAACTGGTTTTTGTGATGTACTACTTTCCAATAAGGGGGTAGGTACAGTTACCTCATCAAGTTCTACTTTCCTCGCACTCACTTCTTTCGAGAGAAGCTCCTTCTCTAGAAAGGATCCATTCTTAGCAACGAATGTCTTGCCTTCGGATCTGTGATAGAAGGTGTACCCAACAGTCTCCTTTGGGTATCCTATGAAGACATATTTCTCCGATTTGGGTTTGAGCTTATCAGGATGAAACTTTTTCTCATAAGCATCACAACCCAAAACTTTAAGAAATGACAACTTTGGTTTCTTGCCAAACCACAGTTCAGATTGTGTCGTCTTAACGGACTTAGATGGTGCCCCTTTTTTAACGTGAATGCAGCTGTCTCTAATGCATGATCCCAAAACAATATTGGTAAATCGGTAAGAAACATCATAGATTGTACTATATCCAATAAAGTGCGGTTATGACGTTCGGACACACCATTACACTGTGGTGTTCCAGGTGGCGTAAGTAGTGAAACTATTTCACATTGTTTTAACTGAAGGCCAAACTCGCAACTCAAATATTTACCTCTGCGATCATATTGTAGAAACTTTTATTTCTTGTTATGATGATTCTCCACTTCTCTCTGAAATTCTTTGAACTTTTCAAATGTTTCAGACTTGTGTTTCATCAAGTAGATATACCTATATCTGCTCAAATCACCTGTGAAGGTCAGAAAATAACGATACCCGTCGTGAGCCTCAACACTCATCGGATCACATACATCAGTATGTATTATTTCCAATAAGTCAGTTGCTCGCTCCATTGTTCCGGAGAATGGAGTCTTAGTCATCTTGCCCATAAGGCATGATTCGCAAGCATCAAGTGATTCCAAAATCCCATCAGCATGGAGTTTCTTCATGCGCTTTACACCAATATGACCTAAACGGCAGTGCCACAAATAAGTTGCACTATCATTATTAACTTTGCATCTTTTGTCTTCAATATTATGAATATGTATATCCCTACGATCGAGATCCAATGAACCATTTTCATTGGGTGTGTAACCATATAAGGTTTTATTCATGTAAACAGAACAACAATTATTCTCTAACTTAAATGAATAACCGTATTGCAATAAACATGATCAAATCATATTCATGCTCAAAGCAAACACCAAATAACACTTATTTAGGTTCAACATTAATCCCGAAAGTATAGGGAGTGTGCGATGATGATCATATCAATCTTGGAACCACTTCCAATACACATCGTCACTTCACCCTTAACTAGTCTCTGTTTATTCTGCAACTCCCGTTTCGAGTTACTAATCTTAGCAACTGAACTAGTACCAAATACTGAGGGGTTGCTATGAACACTAGTAAAGTACACATCAATAACATGTATATCAAATATACCTTTGTTTACTTTGCCATCCTTTCTTATCCACCAAATACTTGGGGTAGTTCCGCTTCCAGTGACCAATCCCTTTGCAGTAGAAGCACTTTGTCTCAGGCTTAGGTCCAGACTTGGGCTTCTTCACTTGAGCAGCAACTCGCTTGCCGTTCTTCTTGAAGTTCCCTTTCTTCCCTTTACCCTTTTCTTGAAACTAGTGGTCTTGTCAACCATCAACACTTGATGTTTTTCTTGATTTCTACCTTCGTCGATTTCAGCATTATGAAGAGCTTGGGAATCGTTTCCGTTATCCCTTGCATATCATAGTTCATCACGAAGTTCTACTAACTTGGTGATGGTGACTAGAGAATTCTGTCAATCACTATTTTATCTGGAAGATTAACTCCCACTTGATTCAAGTGATTGTAGTACCCAGACAATCTGAGCACATGCTCACTAGTTGAGCGATTCTCCTCCATCTTTTAGCTATAGAACTTGTTGGAGACTTCATATCTCTCAACTCGGGTATTTGCTTGAAATATTAACTTCAACTCCTAGAACATCTCATATGGTCCATGACGTTCAAAACGTCTTTGAAGTACCGATTCTAAGCCGTTAAGCATGGTGCACTAAACTATCAAGTAGTCATCATATTGAGCTAGCCAAACATTCATAACGTCTGCATCTGCTCCTGCAATAGGTCTGTCACCTAGCGGTGCATCAAGGACATAATTTTTCTGTGCAGCAATGAGGATAAACCTCATATCACGGATCCAATCCGCATCATTGCTACTAACATCTTTCAACATAGTTTTTCTCTAGGAACATATCAAAACAAACATAGGGAAGCAACAACGCGAGCTATTGATCTACAACATAGATATGCTAATACTACCAGGACTAAGTTCATGATAAATTTAAGTTCAATTAATCATACTACTTAAGAACTCCCACTTAGATAGACATCCCTCTAATCATCTAAGTGATCACGTGATCCAAATCAACTAAACCATGTCCGATCATCACGTGAGATGGAGTAGTTTTCAATGGTGAACATCACTATGTTGATCATATCTACTATATGATTCACGCTCGACCTTTCGGTCTCCAGTGTTCCGAGGCCATATCTGCATATGCTAGGCTCGTCAAGTTTAACCTGAGTATTCCGCGTGTGCAGAACTGTCTTGCACCCGTTGTAGATGGACGTAGAGCTTATCACACCCGATCATCACGTGGTGTCTGGGCACGACGAACTTTGGCAACGGTGCATACTCAGGGAGAACACTTTTATCTTGAAATTTAGTGAGAGATCATCTTATAAAGCTACCGTCGAAATAAGCAATATAAGATGTATACAAGATAAACATCACATGCAATCAAAATATGTGACATGATATGGCCATGATCATCTTGTGCCTTTGATCTCCATCTCCAAAGTACCGTCATGATCTCTATCGTCACCGGCATGACACCATGATCTCCATCATCTTGATCTATATCAATGTGTCGTCACGTGGACGTCTCGCCAACTATTGCTCTTGCAACTATTGCTATCGCATAGCGATAAAGTAAAGCAATTGTTTGGCACTTGCATCTTATGCAATAGAGAGACGACCATAAGGCGTTTGCCAGTTGCCGATAACTTCCACAAAACATGATCATCTCATACAACAACTTATATCTCATCACGTCTTGACCATATCACATCACAACATGCCCTGCAAAAACAAGTTAGACGTCCTCTACTTTGTTTGTTGCAAGTTTTATGTGGCTGCTACGGGCTTAAGCAAGAACCAATCTTATCTACGCATCAAAACCACAACGATAGTTTGTCAAGTTGGTGTTGTTTTAACCTTCGCAAGGACCGGGCGTAGCCACACTCGGTTCAACTAAAGTTGGAGAAACTGACACCCGCTAGTCACCTGTGTGCATAGCACGACGGTAAAACCAGTCTCGCATAAGCGTACGCGTAATGTCGGTCCGGGCCGCTTCATCCAACAATACCGCCGAACCAAAGTATGACATGCTGGTAAGCAGTATGACTTATATTGCCCACAACTCACTTGTGTTCTACTCATGCATATAACATCAACACATAAAACCTAGGCTCGGATGCCACTGTTGGGGAACGTAGTAATTTCAAAAAAAACCTACGCACACGCAAGATCATCATGATGCATAGCAATGAGAGGGGAGAGTGTTGTCTACGTACCCTCGTAGACCGTTCGCGGAAGCGTTATATCAACGCAGTTGATGTAGTCGCACGTCTTCACGATCCGACCGATCCAAGTACCGAAAGCACGGCACCTCTGAGTTCTGCACACGTTCGGCTTGGTGACGTCCTCGCCTTCTCGATCCAGAAAGAGGGGCGAAGTAGTAGATGAGTTCCGGCAGCACGACGGCGTGGTGACGGTGTTGGTGAAGAACAATCTCCGCAGGGCTTCGCCTAAGCACTACAAAAACTATTACGGAGGATAAACTAGAGGGGACGGGGTTGCCAGCACACGGCTTGGTGTTTCTTGATGTGTCTTTGGTGCTAGCCCTGCCCCTCTATTTATAGGTTGAGCCCTGGGGTCAAAACTTGGAGTAAAATCCTCCACAAAGTCGGTTTCACCCGAAAGGCAAGAGTCCTTCTTGGACTCCAGGGCCAGACGCCAGGGTTCCCGGCGTCTGGACCCAGACGCCAGGGACCCTAGCGTCTGGCCCGTGGACTCCGCAAAACTTCCTTTTGCGCTTTCCCCTTTGGCCCAAATAAAGTGTTCTCGTACCCAAACATTTCGGGAAACATCCGGAACCCCTTCCAGTGATTTCCGGAACCCTTCTGGTGACCAAACACTATTATCCCATATATCAAACTTTGTCTCCGGACCATTCCGGAGTTCCTCGTCATGTCCGTGATCTCATCCCGGACTCCGAACAACATTCGTTCACCAACATACATAACTCACATAGTACTATATCGTCAACGAACGTTAAGCATGCGGACCCTACGGGTTCGAGAACTATGTAGACATGACCGAGACACCTCTTTGGTCAATAACCAATAGCGGGACCTGGATGCCCATATTGGCTCCTACACATTCTACGAAGATCTTTATCGGGCAGACCGCATAACAACATACGTTGTTCCCTTTGTCATCGGTATGTTACTTGCCCGAGATTCGATCGTCGGTATCTCAATACCTAGTTCAATCTCGTTACCGGCAAGTCTCTTTACTCGTTCCGTAATACATCATCTCACAACTAACTCATTAGTTGCAATGCTTGCAAGGCTTATGTGATGTGCATTACCGAGAGGGCCCAGAGATACCTCTCCGACAATAGGAGTGACAAATCCTAATCTTGAAATACGCCAACCCAACATGTACCTTTGGAGACACCTGTAGAGCACCTTTATAATCACCCAGTTACGTTGTGACGTTTGGTAGCACACAAAGTGTTCCTCCGGCAAACGGGAGTTGCATAATCTCATAGTCATAGGAACATGTATAAGTCATGAAGAAAGCAATATCAACATACTAAACGATCGGGTGCTAAGCTAATGGAATGGGTCATGTCAATCAGATCATTCAACTAATGATGTGATCCCGTTAATCAAATAACAACTCTTTGTTCATGGTTAGGAAACATAACCATCTTTGATTAACGAGCTAGTCAAGTAGAGGCATACTAGTGACATCTATTTGTCTATGTATTCACACATGTATTATGTTTCCATTTAATACAATTCTAGCATGAATAATAAACATTTATCATGATATAAGGAAATAAATAATAACTTTATTATTGCCTCTAGGGCATATTTCCTTCAGAATGCCGTCCAAGGAGACAATCCTGGAGGTATATAGCTCTGCCAACTGAGCTACTGTGATAGACTCTTTGATAGGAAGAAAATGAGCCACCTTAGTAAGCTTGTCGATGATAACAAAGATAGCATCATTTCCGCGCTTGGACTTGGGAAATCCAGTCACGAAGTCCATCTCAATATGATCAAACTTCCATTCCGAAATAGCAAGAGGTTGAAGGAGACCAGCTGGTCGTTGGTGTTCTGCCTTCACCCTTCTGCAGACATCACATTCATTCATGAACTGAGCAATCTCGCGCTTCATTCGAGTCCACCAATACGACTGCTTGAGGTCATGGTACATCTTTGTACTTCCAGGGTGAATAGAAATGAGTGAATTGTGAGCCTCATTCATAATGACTTTACGAAGGTTGCCTTTAGGAACAACAATTCGATCCTCGAAGAATAGAGTATCTTTCTCATCAAGGCGATAGCACTTGTACTTGGGTTGGCTCTTGGCAATCCCACTCTTCACCTTCTTCACCATTGCATCAAGAAGTTGTGCCTCATGAATCTGATCTTCCAAAGTAGGAGAGACTTGGAGGTTGGCAAGGAATCCTCGAGGAACAACTTGGAGATTAAGTTTGCGGAAAGCTTCACAAAGATCCGGTTGGAAGGGCTTGAGAATTAAACTGTTGCAGTAAGCCTTCCTACTCAAAGCGTCAGCAATGACATTGGCCTTGCCTGGAGTATATTCAATACTTAGATTATACTCTTGAATCATCTCGACTCAATGAGTCTGCCTGAGGTTGAGGTTGGACTGAGTGAAGATGTACTTGAGACTCTTATGATCAGTGAAGATGTCCACTTTCCTTCCCAACAAGAGATGTCTCCATGTTAAAAGAGCATGGACAACTGCCGCCAACTCGAGGTCATGAGTGGGGTAGTTCTTTTGTTGGGCTTCAACTGGCGGGAGGTATAGGCCACAACTTTCTTCTCTTGCATTAACACAGCACCGAGACCTTGAAGGGAAGCATCATAGAAAACCTCGAATGGTTTAGATTCATCAGGAGGAGTCAGAACTGGAGCTGTGACTAACTTCTCTTTGAGGGTGTTGAAGGCAATATCACATTCAGGCGTCCAGACATACTTCACATGCTTCCGGAGGAGGTTGGAAAGAGGCTTCACGATCTTAGAGAAATTCTTAACGAATCTTTGACAATAGCTTGCAAGCCCAAGGAAACTGCGGAGTTGCTTCACATTATGAGGCGGTTCCCAATTCACAATTGCAGACACCTTCTCAGGATTAACAGCTATGCCCTTGGCGGAGATGATATGGCCAAGGTAGAGAACCTCATCGAGCCAAAACTCGCACTTTGAAAACTCCGCATAGAATTTATGTTCTCTGAGTTTGTCTAGCACCAATCTCAAATGCTTGGCATGATCCTCTTTGTTCTTGGAAAAGACCAAAATGTCATCGAGATATACCAAGACGAAGTCATGTCTGTAAGGGTTGAAGATGAAGTTCATCATGCGAGAGAACGTTGGAGGAGCATTGACAAGGCCGAAAGACATCACAATGTATTCATATGAACCATAGCTTGTTCTGAATGTTGTCTTGGGGATATCTTGTTCACGAATGCGAATCTGATGATAGCCCATACGGAGGTCAAGCTTGGAGAAAACTTGAGCACCTTTGAGTTGTTCGAAAAGCTCATTGATGTTGGGAAGTGGGTACTTATTCTTTATGGTCTTCTTGTTCAATGGGCGGTAGTCGACACAAAGTAGGTCCGTGCCATCTTTCTTCTTGAAAAAAAGAACACCACAACCCCAAGGAGAAGAACTCGGTCAGATCAGACCCATACGCTCTTGTATATCGAGTTGTTTCTTCAGCTCCTTCAACTCTTCTGGTCCAAGCTTGTAAGGACGTTTGCAAACAGGTTCCATGCCAGGCTCAAGATCAATGACGAATTCAACTGGCCGATGAGGAGGCATTCCTGGAAGCTCTTCTGGAAAGACGTCTTGATATTCACAAATGACTGGAATCTGAGAGATGGCATTCAACTCGCCCTTCTCATTGAGAGAAAACAGTCGAATGGTATCATCACGAGTGGCATAGATGATCACATCCTCAGACGAGTGTGTCAATTGAATCTGCCTGGCAGCAAAATCAAGCTGAGCCTTATGCTTAGAAAGCCATTCCATGCCGAGAATGAGATCAATATCCGAGTCACCAAGAACAATAGGAGAAGACAGAAACTTATAGTTGCCCATCTTGATGGAAACATCCGGAACCATGTAGCTTGCATACAAGCATTTACCCGGTGAGACAACTGCTAACAGACTAGGCAAATCTTGGAAAACCCACTCATGCTTAGATGCAAATGGTCTTGAGATGAAACTAAGTGATGCACCAGTATCAAAAAGAACTTTTGTAGGAATATCATTAACATGAAGGTTACCCATGATCACTTCTGAAGAGTCCTCTGCTTGAGCTGCGTTCATCATGTTGACCTTTGCAAAATTGAAATTATGCTTGACCACTGCATTGCTGGCAGATCTCACAGGAGGAGGAGGCGGAAGGCGCCTCTGGTTGAAGCATTTGTTTGCATAGTGGCCCTTCTACTGACACTTGTTGCACGTAACCTCTAAGAGTGGACGGTGATAAGGAGCACTTGACCTTGGAGCATGAGACAGAGCTTTGTTCTGAAAGCCTGGGTTGGGTGGGTGGGAAGATCCATTGCCACCTTTGCTCTTCTGCTGATAAGGCTGACGGAACGGAGGAGGAGGAGGCAACCAGAACTTTTGCTGCTTAGCTGCCACTTGAGTTGAAGAAGAAGAAGGAGTTGTATCCCTGACTCTCTTCTTAGAAGCATCACACTTGAGCTGAGCAGCCTCTTGCTTTAGTGCCACATTGTAGAACTCACCATACTGTTTCGGCTCAAAAAGCACGAGAGCTAGTTGCAGATCTTCTTTGAGGCCACCTCTGAATTGATAAATCATGCTCTTCTCGTCAGGGACGTCTTGTTTGGCGAAGCAAGCGAGCCTCAGGAACAGGATGTTGTATTGGTAAACAGACAAGCCGACTTGCTTCAGATTGCAGAACTCCTCACACTTACTCTCAACAACACTTTGAGGAATGTGGTGAGCTTTGAAGTCTCAGCGGAAATCATCCCAGGTAATCACACAACCTCCTCTGGAATCTTTGTATTGTTGATACCACTCAGCAGCTTGGTCTTTGAGTTGGAACAAAGCAAACTTGACAGAATCCTCAGGCCTGACGTTGCTACACTCAAAATGTTTGCAGATATCCACGAGCCAATCGTCAGCATCTGTGGCCTCGACACAGTTACTGAAGGACTTCGGCTGGTTTGCGAGGAACTGGTTGAGGGTAGCAAACTGAGCTTGATTGTTGCCATGGCCTTGATTTCCTTGGTTGTGCTCTTGCAAGAGTTGCATAAGCTTCTGCGTGTTGGCGTTAGTAGTGGCCATGACAGCTTGACATGCCTCCATAGGTGGAGGTGGTGGCGGAGGTTCCGAATTCTGACGCGTTGGAGGAGCCATCCTGAAGAGGTTGACATCCGTTAGCATCTTGATAGACATATATTCAAGCTGAATCAATGGATTGAAATTGCAACATATAGCCTTAACATTCGAACAAGAATGAATGAATTCCAAAGTAAATCATCACACCTCCATAAGTTGAGAAGCCACTTAGATAAAGGTAGAAGAATAAAATCAACAAGGTACGAATATGAACAAATACTTGGTAAGGATTACCCAATCACAAACCAAATATCTGCGGAAAGAAATACTAGAGCTACATGAATTCCCACCTATGAAACTTCCGAAATTTTCTGGTTATGCAATCAGGTGTTGGGGATACAGGGGAAGCATAATATCTCACCCAAAACTAGCAAATCCTACATCCAGTTGTATCCATCCTTCAACACATAACCAAGAAACCTTCGGAAATCATTTACCTCAACCTTCGAAAAGCATCCGTTATATGAGTTATGGCAATACTCCCGAACTCCTGCCCCAGTAGTGGGTGGCGTCGAGGTTATCTCACCAACAACTGCATAAACGAGATTTTCGATGTTGGCGAAACTCAGGTATTCCAGAACTGCAACGATAAAATTGTGACGACAACACCTCGGAGCTCAACTCCCCGGGACACTGCCACAACCCCTAAATGTCAGGAGGCACCAAGAACAATGTTCTCGTCACAAAACCATCAGAACGTGTTGGAGATATTACTATCAGTTGAGACCCGCCCAGGAGGGACCCGGTCAGCTTCAATGGCGGGTTACGCAAGAAGTTCAGTAAACATCCAAGTTTGTAATTTATTAAGTCTTATAGAAGGCCTAAAGGCCTGGGGCCGGCTTAAGGCCCGATATTGTAAACCGCCACATGTAAGGAAAATACTTGTACAGAAAGACATGTAAAGAAAGTCACCGAGCCGGACACGATTATGAGCCGGCCGGGACTTTGTAGACCACCTGGCGTCAACCCGTGTATATAAGGGGATGACCCGGTGGCGGATTGGGGGCAGGAAACAACCAAGTCGATAACCAAGCTGGCGAATTGAGCCTCTTGGAAGTCGAAACCTCAGCAATACCAATCCCAACTAGACGTAGGCTTTTACCTTCATCGTAAGGGGCCGAACTAGTATAAAACTCTCTTGTGTCATTTGTCCCGATTAACCCCTTTAAGCTTCCTAGTGTGATGGCCCTACAACTAAGTCCTTGCTCTAGGACATCTGCTGTGTCAACTCCACGACAGTTGGCACCCACCATGGGGCTACGTGCGTGTGGATTCAGATTTCGATGGGTCAAATCTTCATCAACGATGCTGGCTTCATCAGCATCAAGGTTAACCGACAATGTTCTGTGTGCGGACGGTTTGGAAATTCATCGACCGTAGCAGAAGTTGTTTTCATCTACGTTGTTAGCAATCCTATCAGAACAACAAGTACAAGAAGTTCAAATTCCAAGATAAGAAGTGCCGAGGACCAGCTTCAGACCTCCCGCACCTCGCTCCCCGTCGCCTCCTCGGCGACGGCGTGCGTCCCCATGGGCCATACCGCCTCCCCGTCCTCCGCCTCTCCCCATGCCACTGCGCGCGTGGACCCGGCGTCCTACCGGGAGGCACTGCTGTCCCCTGCGTCCTCCTCCATGGCATTGATGGCGGTGGGTGGGCGTTGCTCCAACGAGGCTGCCGAGATCTCTCTGCGCCCCTGCCTGAAGTCCATCATTACAGTGCCTGAGCAGGACCGGGACATTGATGGCGGGGAGTGGGTCGCCGTTGGCGTCCCATCCGTGACTCACTACCGCGTCCTCCTCCTCAAGAGCGTGACGAGCGCTTCCGGGCTCTCCTCTTTAAGAAGGCTCGAGGGTGTTGCTTCAGGTGTTTCTCCCCTGGGCACCGCATCGCAGACTGCAGGAACAAGGCCCGGTGCTTGTTATGCGGCGAGGTCGGCCACAAGGCATGGTGGTGCGGGGGTCGGGGCGTCGGCGTGTCTAGGGCGGAGGCTCGAGCAGCTCCACTGTCGTTCCGTGGAGCGGTCTCTCCGGTTCCGGTTGCGGGGCGCAGTTCGTCTAGGATGGAGGCTCCTGGTCTGGCGAGGCATGGTTTGGTGCGGGCGGCGGTGCCGCGTCTGGCGGCAGTTGCGGAGACTGAGCGCGCCCTCTCGGCTCGGGCGGTGGTGGCGGTGGTCGTGGGCTACGGCGGCCAGATCGCGCTCTCTGAGGTGCAGCGCGCTTTCGCGGGTCGCTTTGGGGTGCCGGACGAGCGCATTCACGCGTCGCTGTTCAACCAGGGGGAGTTCCTTCTCTACTTCGACAACCTGGAGGCGACGAACAAGGCGGTGGCGGTCACGGGCCTGCTCACCTTGGGCGCGGTCTCCTTCCGGATCGCTCCGTGGACGAGGTTCCGGAACGCGACGGCGACTACCATGCGATTCAAGGTGCGGGTCTGTTTGGAGCGGGTGCCGCGCAGCGCCTGGAGTCTGGAGGCGGTGGCGCCTCTCTTCGACCGGTCCATGATCCTGGACGCGCAGGATTTCACCTTCACCTCCGAAGAAGAGACGACGTGCATGAGGCTTTGGGTGTGGATGGACGACGTTAACTTGCTGGTGACCCGTGGTGTTCTGCAGCTGGAAGAGCCGTTCGAGCAGGGCGCGACCCTCTCCCATTCCTCTGGGCTTGGCATCTTCGCTGAGCCGACGCCGAGGTCGGGGCCTCTGCGTCTGCTGGAGTACGACGTGCTCATCCACCTAGACCGCATGATCGACTACCGCAGCTCCCCGGCTTCCTGTGATGGTGGCAGTGGACGGAGTGACCAAGTTGGCATCAGAGGCATGCTGCCGGAGAGCTCTGCTGGAGGCTCCGGACATCAAGAATGGCGGTACAAGTGGCAGCTGAGGAGTGAAGATGGAACCCTACCGCCGTCATCTCGCGGTCCGGTCCACTCTCGGCTGGTTTTTCCGCCCGGGAACGACGACGACAGTGCTTCTGGCGGTGGTGGCTTGGCTGGCGAGGGCCAGATGGATGGCCGCGCTAGCTCTAGTGGCAGGCGCAGGACGACGAGCCGGAATGGTGGGCTGCCGGCTACGGCGCCGTTCGGGCAGGACGGATCGGGCGGGCGGCACAGGCGTGACGCCGCGGGCGAGGCATCCGTTTGCCCCCATGTGTCGGGCGGCAGGGCGCCAGTGCTGACTGGCTCCAACGGGAACCCCCGTACCCCTGCAGACAAGGTTGTCTCAGCAGCTGCTTGCCTCCCCAATGTTTATTTGGGGACGGCTGCGCTATCTCTGGACGGGGGGGGGGGGGGGGAGGACCTGGCTATGGCTGCTGTGCTGCTCGGTCAGTTCGCTGGCAGCAGGCCACTGCAGGGCGGGTCCATGGGACCGTCTCTGGTCCCATGTGGTGCTCCTGCTCCGCAAGATGACCACGACGCGTGCGTTGACCGCTCCCTAGAAGAAGGCCTCGACATCGACGCAGTCCTGTAGGATCGAAAGTATGTCTAGAGGGGGGGTGATTAGACTACTTGACCAATTAAAAACTTAGCCTTTTCCCAATTTTAGTTCTTGGCAGATTTTAGCTATCTTAGAGCAAGTCAAGCAATCATCACACAATTCAAGCAAGCATGCAAAGAGTTTATTGGCAGCGGAAAGTAAAGCATGCAACTTGCAAGAATGTAAAGGTAAGGGTTTGGAGGATTCAAACGCAATTGGAGACACAGATGTTTTCCCGTGGTTTGGATAGGTGGTGCTATCCTACATCCACGTTGATGGAGACTTCAACCCACGAAGGGTAACGGTTGCGCGAGTCCACAGAGGGCTCCACCCATGAAGGGTAACGGTTGCGTGAGTCCACGGAGGGCTCCACCCACGAAGGGTCCACGAAGAAGCAACCACCCACGAAGGGTCCACGAAGAAGCAACCTTGTCTATTCCACCATGGCCATCGCCCACGAAAGACTTGCCTCACTAGCGGTAGATCTTCACGAAGTAGGCGATCTCCTTGCCCTTACAAACTCCTTGGTTCAACTCCACAATCTTGTCGGAGGCTCCCAAGTGACACCTAGCCAATCTAGGAGACACCACTCTCCAAGAAGTAACAAATGGTGTGTTGATGATGAACTCCTTGCTCTTGTGCTTCAAATGATAGTCTCCCCAACACTCAACTCTCTCTCATAGGATTTGGATCTGGTGGAAAGAAGATTTGAGTGGAAAGCAACTTGGGGAAGGCTAGAGATCAAGATTCATATGGTAGGAATGGAATATCTTGGTCTCAACACATGAGTAGGTGGTTCTTTCTCAGAACATATGAGTAGGAATGATGTATGTGTTCTGATGGCTCTCTCTTCCAATGAAGAGGTGGTGGAGGGGTATATATAGCCTCCACACAAAATCCAACCGTTACACACAGTTTTCCAATCTCGGTGGGACCGAATTATCAAACTCGGTCTGACCGAAATAGTAAACCTAGTGACTGTTAGGAATTTCGGTGGGACTGAGATGCAACTCGGTAGGACCGATTCGGTTAGGGTTTGGGCATAACGTAATCTTGGTGAGACCGATCGCACAAACTCGGTGAGACCGAGTTCGGCAATTAGCTAACCAGAGAGTTGGTCAGGCAAACTCGGTGGGACCGACTTGCTCTTTCGGTGAGACCGAAAAGTTACAAGAAGGAAACATAGAGTTTACCTTGCATTCTCGGTGGGACCGATTCGCTCTTTCGGTGAGACCGAAAAGTTACGAAAGGGAAATAGAGAGTTTGCAAGCCCATCTCGGTGGGACCGAGAACCTTATCGGTAGGGCCGAATTGCTAGGGTTTGGCAGTGGCAAATGACAAGTGAAACTCGGTGGCGCCGGATTGACAGAATTGGTATGACCGAGTTTGGCTTAGGGTTTAGGTCATTTGTGGATATGGAAAGATGGTTGAGGATTTTGGAGCATATCACCAAGCACATAAAGCAAGAGGCTCATTAAGCAACACCTCATCCCTCCTTAATAGTATTGGCTTTTCCTAAAGACTCAATGTGATCTTGGATCACTAAAATATAAAATGAAGAGTCTTGAACTTTTGAGCTTGAGCCAATTCTTGTCCTTAGCATTTTGAGGGTTCCACTTTCACATCCATGCCATGCCAATCATTGAGCTTTCCTGAAATAATCATCTTGAAATGGCATTAGCTCAATGAGCTATATGTTGTTGTGAATTACCAAAACCACCTAGGGATAGTTGCACTTTCAAGTCCCAACCGGCGGCCCGGCTCAGGTGCTTAGGCAAGACTGTCTGGATCTTGGGCTGTGGTCTGTGATTGCATTGGATGGGGTTGGCCATGCTACCACCGCGATTGGGCTGGCAGAGGCCCTATCCAACTTCCTGCTAGCCGCTTCGCTGCCTTCCTCCCCTGCTCTACTGCCGCTGCCGCTGCCAGATCCCCAGCTCGCCCCTACACCTCCCCAAACCGGTGCGGTGGCTGCACTGCTCCCTCGCACCGATGCCATGTCCATGGAAGTGAGGGGCCCTCGCTGCAGTGGCAGGCTGGCCGCCAAGCCCAACCGCAGTCTCTCTGCCGAGGAGAGGGCGAGGCTCGTGCTTCTCAAGAGGGGCGGCATTGTGCTCCATGACGAGCCACCAGAGGCCGAGGAGCTGCAACGCTACAGGATGATGTACTCCAAGCAGTTGCCGGGTTCCTTTATTCAGGCGGTCACGGAGCTGGTTGCCGCTACTTCTTCTTTGTCCAAGAACATGATGACTAGGGATCAGGTGGCCTGCACCTGATGATTGTTCTATTATGAAGTGTATCTGGGTCAATTTGTTCCATATTTTAGTACAACTTTTGAATTGGCTAGGTGTGTGCTCTTACTGGGAGATGGTTGCTCAAGGCTGCTGCTGCTATGATGTTGTGCCGATTTTGTTGTCTGAAGAATCTGAATTCTTGGATGTTCTGCTGTTCGGGCCTATTGGATGTCTGTTCTACTATTTCTCCATGAGGAAGGGTGTGCCTGGGTTATCCCTAGTTTCCTAATGGATTTAAACCTTGTGAATTGGAATGTCAGGGGCCTGAATAACCCGGCACGGCGTTGTGCCGTTCAGAATTTGTGCAATGGCTGGAACTGTAACTTTGTGTGTATACAAGAGACCAAGGTCGCTGATCTCTCGAGGAACTTGGTGGTGGAAACTTTGGGACCCAGATTTGCTGATAATTATCTATTTAAGGGGGCTAATGGCACGCGTGGCGGCATCCTGATTGCGTGCACTGCTGATTTCGCACTTACCCCATTGCCACCCGCGTCGAATTCCTTCTCTCTGTCTGCCATTGTGACAGATAGATCGGATGGCTCATCGTGGATGCTGACTATTGTGTATGGACCACAAGACGATCAAGACAAGATTGTTTTTCTTCAAGAGATTTGTGATATCAAGTGCTTAGTGCAAAATGGATGGCTTATTGCTGGTGATTTCAATCTTATTGCAAGTGCAAGCGAGAAGAGCAACTCCAACGTAAACATTCGTATGATGGGCCGGTTTAGAAGCATCATCGAGGATCTTGAGCTTAGAGAGTTCCATTTGACTAGAAGGCTTTTCACTTGGGCCAATGACAATAGCCATCGCACCTGCTCCAAACTAGATCGTATTTTCATGACCCAGGATTGGGAAATGCGGTTCCCCCAATACAATCTGATGCCTGCCTCCACGGCCATTTCAGATCACAGTCCCCTGCTGCTCAAGAAGATGAAACTGAAGCTCTACTCTGGTTTCAGATTTGGAACTTTTTGGGTCTCTTTGCCTAGTTTTAGGGAAATTGTTCAGGAGGCCTGGAACAGGGATGTGCGTTCCCTAGATGCTTTCAGAGTTCTACACACAAAGTTTTGTCGCACGGCTGCTGCCCTCAAGAAGTGGAGCAAAGCTCGCATGTCCGAGTTGAGGCTACAGGAGGCCATCGCCAACGACGTCATTTTCCATTTGGATGTGGCACAAGATGAAAGGATTTTGTCCAATGATGAACTAAATTTGAGGCGTCTTTTAAAGGCTAGACTGCTGGGGTTGGCGGCCATTGAACGAGCGAGATGGAGGCAAAAATCCAGATTGACTACAATCAGAGTTAGTGATGCCAACACAAGGCTATTCCACCTGCGTGCCAATGGTAGACGTTGTAAGAATCGCATTCCTACCCTCAAAAAGCAATGTGGATCAGAGACCAATATCCACAAGGAGAAGGCAGATATCCTACTGCAACATTTTAAGGGCCTTCTGGGTGTGCCTTTCAAGGCCAACCACAATTTGAATTGGGATTTCCTACAGTTGCCACGCCATGACCTGCGACATCTCGATGCTGACTTCACCATAGATGAGCTAAAGAGGTGATTGATTCAATGCAGTCTGAGAAGGCGCCAGGCCCTGATGGCTTCCCTGGGCTTTTCTTCAAGAGTTGTTGGGATGTCCTGAAGGTCGATCTCATGAGAGCTATTGATCTAGTTCACTCTCTCAGAACAGACCATTTGCACTTGTTGAACTCGGCTCATATTGTGCTACTCCCTAAGAAAGATGCCCCCAACAGCCCTTTGGACTACTGGCCGATCAGCTTGATGCACAACATTGCCAAGATCATTTGCAAGCTGCTTGCCAACAGATTGGCCCCGGAGCTCGATTCTCTGGTTTCTCACTCCAAAGTGCCTTTATTAAAAAGAGATGCATTCAAGATAACTTCCTTTACGTGTGCAATGTTATCAGAGAGGCCTACACCAAAAAGAAGCCTCTAATCTTCCTGAAGCTAGAAATTGCAAAAGCATTTGATTCAGTTGGTTGGGGTTTTTTGCTGGAGACTTTATCTGCTTTTGGCTTCGGACAACGTTGGAGAAATATTGTTTCTGCCATTCTGAGCTCCACCTCATCGAGGATTTTGCTAAATGGCACCCCCGGCATGCCTTTCAAGTACATGTGCGGCCTACAACAGGGAGACCCCCTATCCCCAATGCTATTCATTCTTGTCATGGAGCCACTTCGAAAGATGTTAGATCTTGCAACAGAGAGGGGGGGTTTTATCTCAGCTTCGGACCAAGACTGCTAGACTACGTACTAGCATGTATGCTGATGACGTGGCTCTGTTTATTAACCCTGTTAAGGAGGAGGTGCAGGCGGTCAGAGCAATTTTGGACAGATTTGGGGAGGCCTCTGGACTAAGGATCAACTCCCTGAAATGTGTTGCTTACCCGGTTAGATGTGAGGGTTTTGACTTCCACGATATCATTCAGGACTTTGGTGGCACGATGGGATCTCTTCCGTGTCGCTACCTTGGTCTCCCGCTTAGCTTCCGCAAGCTTAGGAGAATTGAGGTCCTCCCACTCATTGAGGGCATGGCTGGTAGGCTTAAGGGATGGAAAGGCAAATTGATGGAAAAACCTGGCAGGCTCACGCTAATAAATTCTATGCTTACGTCCATGGCCACTTATTTCCTTACTAGTTTTGTGATTGACAAATGGGCAGTAAAGAGAATGGAGAAGATTATGCGCAACTTCCTTTGGAATGGGGATGACGAGTGTAGCGGAGCCAAATGTTTAGTAAACTGGAAGAGGGTGTGCTCCCCTAAGGATCTGGGTGGCCTCGGAATCAAAGATATTTTTTGTTTTGGTAGGGCACTACGGCTGCGACGGGCTTGGCTTGAATGGAGCCCCACCCCTATGCCTTGGCTGGGCACTCCCATCCCTTGTGACCGCACTGATAGGTTGCTATTCTCGGCTTGCACTGACATCTCTCTGGGAAATGGGAAGAGCACACATTTCTGGCATGATCGTTGGTTGGATGGTATGGCTCCGGTCAATATTACTCCTGGCCTGTTTGGTTTGGCGCGGAGGAAAACTTTGACTGTGCAGGAGGCTTTGGACCGTGGCCGCTGGATGAAGGGCCTGGAGAGGATTTCCCCTGAGGAGCTTCTCGACCAGTTTGTCAGGCTGTGGGAGATTGTCGGTGTCAAAACCGGCGGATCTCGGGTAGGGGGTCCCGAACTGTGCGTCTAGGCCGGATGGTAACAGGAGGCAGGGAACACGATGTTTTACCCAGGTTCGGGCCCTCTCGATGGAGGTAAAACCCTACGTCCTGCTTGATTAATATTGATGATATGGGTAGTACAAGAGTAGATCTACCACGATATCAAACAGGCTAAACCCTAGAAGCTAGCCTATGGTATGATTGTTGTCTATGGAGTTGATTTCCTACGGACTACAACCCTCTGGTTTATATAGACACCGAATAGGGTTAGGGTTACATAGAGTCGGTTACAATGGTAGGAGATCTTGAATATCCGCATCGCCAAGCTTGCCTCCCACGCCAAGGAAAGTCCCATCCGGACACGGGACGAAGTCTTCAATCTTGTATCTTCATAGTCCTGGAGTCTGGCTGGAGGTATAGTCCGGCTACCCGAACACCCCCTAATCCAGGACTCCCTCAGTAGCCCCTGAACCAGGATTCAATGACGACGAGTCCGGTGCGCAAATTGTCTTCGGCATTGCAAGGCGGGTTCCTCCTCCAAGTCCTTCATAGAGGATTGTAAACACCAAGAGTAGTGTCCGGCTCTGCAAAATAAGCTTCCACATATTGCCATAGAGAGAATAATATTAACACAAATCAAATCTGCTGACGTATTCCGCGGTGCGTTATCACACTACGGCCAAGTCCTTTACTCGAATCGTTTTCACTTTTCCACCTCAGCGTGTTTTGCGAGGCGGTTTCCTTGGCACGTCTTGTCCAAGCAGAGATCGTGTACCCCCCTTTCACGGGATTCTCATCAATACGGATGTGGGTAACCCAATCATGCCCGTTAGCATGTTTTCTCGATTAAAGGCGAGTCCCAAACGGTTACGGGGAGGGCTCCTGGTATTCAACCTCTTATAAAGAGACCAGGGCCTTACTCCTTTTCTCCAATCCCAAAACAGGTTCGCCCGTCGCCTCGAGTTCCAACACCCTAGGCTCCAGATTCCAGGCGCCTCAGACCTTCGACAATGTCCGGTTCTGACCTTCAAGGTCGATGGATGCCCTCCTCCGTAACGGAGGAGGACGTGCTAAAGTTGAGAGAGGCTAAGTTCTTGACCGCCAAAATTTCGCATAGGTTGCCTGCTCAAAGGCAGGCTATCCCCAGTCCCCAGCCCGGTGAGAGGGTAGTGTTCATGTCTCACTTCCTTTGGGGGTTAGGCTTTCCGATGGATCCCTTTGTGAGGGGACTGCTGTTTTATTACGGGCTAGAATTCCACGACTTAGCTCTGGAGTCCATCCTCCATATCTCCTTGTTTATCGTTGTATGCGAAGCGTTCCTCTGTGTTACCCCTCACTTCGGATTATGGCTCAAGACCTTCAAAGTGGAGCCGAAGATGATCACGGGACGGCACGCAGAGTGCGGAGGCACTGTTATAAGCAAAAATGCCGATGCTCCATGGCCCGAGGGCTCTTTTCAAGAGGAGCTAGGTTTGTGGCAAAGAGAGTGGTTTTATATCACCGCTCCCCGGAGCACCAAGTGGGTGGCGCCTCCTGCCTTTCGCTCGGGTCCCCCACCACGGCTAGCGTCATGGGTCAACAGAGGGTTAGATTGGGGTTTGCCCAAAGACGTGCCCTTGTTATAGGGCCGAATTAAGGATCTCTTGGAAGGAGACCTCAGCTTGGTCAAGGTGACGCAGGTCATGCTGATTCGCCGAATATTGCCCGGCAAACGTCGCCCCCTTCGCCTGTGGGAGTTTAATCCAGAGGGACCGCGAGCTCTCCAGAACTTTATGGGCGCAACGCCCTCGGAGATGTATAAACTGTTCTTCGGATCACAAGAGATGTGTCCGGATTTAACTGAGGACGCAGGCCTAATTCGCAATCACCCGGATACTCAAGTAAGCAACCTTGTGCCCAGACCTTCTATCCGTATAATTGTCATAAACTTGCCCCTAAAAGAGCCATCCTTTTAAACAGGAGTGGATAGCGAAAGCAAAGCTGATCAGGTGTCCGGCTCCCCTTCCTGAAACCAGGCCGGATCCCGTGCTAGTCAGGATGCTGGAGATAATGCCTTTGGAGGGGGAGGACAAGGAAGCTATGGCCTCCTCGAAGGAGGCTGCTCCGAAGGGAGGAACCAACAATTCTTCTCCTAAGGGGAAGAAGAGAGCCGCCTCTGATGACCCGGAAACCATGGCCTCGAAGCAGGGGAGAAAATCCTCGTCAGAGGGTCCGACACCGGGGAGTTCCTCGGCCGGACTACGCCCTCAAGGGGATCAGCCCTCCAGCGAGCCGTAAGTGGAGAAAGATTTTCCTTTTGAGGGATGAGGGAAATCCTTGATTTATATCTGAGAAGATTAACCAAACCTTTACCTTGTAGCTCAGACCTCAGCCCTTCTCAGCAGAGCTCGTCTTCGGCGGATCTCCTTCCGGAGATGATGGAGAGCGGGACGCCTCCCCCTGCTGTGCCGCCTAGCGAGGCAGGTGACCCTGAGGTGTCGTCGCGGAGGGTTTTTCCGAATCCGGCAGGGGCGGAAGGTAGCTATGCGGCCCCCCGAGGTTCTCCGTGTCCGGCCTTTGAAAGAGGTCATGGGACGAGCCCAGCACCGTCTGGTGCTTGGCCGGAAGAGCTAAAGATTCTGCTGGGGCGAGCTTCTATCATAGAGGAGCACCGTGCATTGATGGGCACGGTGATTGAAAGGATTTCATCCGCTGAGAGCGGATTGCATGAGGCCGTCAAAAGTTTACTGACGGGTTTCGAGGTACATTAGATAATGTACACTTTTGTCAGTTGCGCATGAATAAGATGCGCCCTGTGTAGATAGTAGCCCCTGAGACTCTGCGCGTCGTCAAGAAATGACGGCACGCGGAGGATCATAATCCCAGGTCTAAGATGTCGCCTTTGAATGTAGGCGGCAGGGTGTTCGGAATCGAGCCGAACTGACGATTTTGCCGAACTAAAGCGGCAACTGGACGTGGCAGATGACGACATCACGCTTGTCAACAAGCGGCTTAATGAGGCTCAAGGTATGTAATTCCTCGGGTGGCATCAGGTAAGAATAGTTTTATGCCTGTGTCTTACAATGTGTGTGCTTGACGCAGATGGTGCGGCCATCGTGGAGAGTCTTAGGGCAGAACTTGCCCGAGCGAAAGATCAAGCCAGAGAAAGTGATGCGGCCACCAAGAAAGCCCTTGAAGAGCTGAGAGACGAACAGGCTGCTCATTGCCGAAGCAAGGAAGAGATGGCCGAGATGGCCGAAAAGTTAAAAAGCGCTACAGACCGTTGCAGACTTCTTGAAAAAGAAGACCAGGCGAAACAAACGGACTTAGAGAAGGCCGTTGCCAATGCCAAGGACGCACGCTCTGCGATGAGAGCTGCGAAGGAGGAGCTGCGTCAGGCCGAACAGATTGCGGCTGGAATGCCCTTTATGCCGCGAAGGAAATTTTGTGATCCGAAGTTTGCTCCGTTGGACCGGATGTGGAGTGTGGAGGATACCTATCTGGACTTGGCAGCGAGTGCTGCTGATGCGACCGAACACTTTCAAGATCAGAAAGATCGCGAAGTGGAAAAGCTTTTCTGGTTGCAGTTTCACAATCCAGAGCATCCACTGGTAGTGGACGATCGTTTGGCTCAATGGCCGAACTGAATAGGTTGTCCGGACTCGCCATGAAGTATGTCATGGGTCACCTGTGGCCGAGGAGATCGGAGCCGAAGAGTTATTTCAGCTTGGTGCATCAATTCCTTGACGCGGTGCCGCGTATAAATGCAATGAAGAGGTCAGCATGCATAGAGGGTGCTAGGATGGCTCTTGCCCGTGTTAAGACATACTGGGCAGAGATGGAGACCACCGTTGTTGCGTCCCGAGATTCGGACAAAAGCCGAGTACCCTCCGAGCACTATTTTCAGGAAGTTCTTGAAGGCGCTCGTGTAATAGAGATGCAGTGCTCGAAAGATGCTATGTTATGATAGCATATGTAATTATAAAGTAATATTTTGATAAACTGTAGTGGTCTTTTTTATACTTGTGCCTTCAAGTATTGGGAACACCTCCTGTGCGGCCGTTTTAAGATATATATATATATATATACAAAATGTAAAAGATGGCAGTCGTTGGCTTCAGCCCCCACGCACATAGTGCGGGGGTGCTCGCAGAAGGCGCATTTTCACACTTAACCCAACGTCTTGGTCCTACAAAGGAGGTGATAGCGCAGCGGGCCAGGCAACCAGACTATAATGCTTTAACACTTTCACTTAGCCATAGGAGTTTGACAGTGAGACTATTTAGGTAGCCCCTTAGTGGCGACTGCGCTCGTCCGAGTTCGGGGCGCGTATGTGCCTGACCGGGAAGCGGTCCTTCGTTAAGGCGGAGGAATCCGATAGATTCCGATAGGTCATCGAGTGGCTGACCAGTCTCACACTACATCATGATAGTCAGTTTTCGGCTTTCTCTACTGAGGTGCTCGCCTAGCCGAACCGGGGCAGAATCGCAGTAGTTCTCCTGGTGCTACCTTAGCCGATAGAGCGGAACGTAAGGTAGCCGAACTCAGGAGCCGGGCAACCCAACATTTGACCAAAGACATGATTCGGAGCTGATGCATATAATGCCAAAACTTGCGACGCCGAACACTCCCTAAGGTGTTCGGTCTTTATGAGTGCGGGCGAAACAACACTCTTTATTAAAAAAGCCCCTAGTGTCCAGGTACGTGCAAAAATTCTGACGTGGCCACATGCCAAGACGCCAGCCTCCTCCTTGGTTATATCAGAAAAAACCAGGGGATGTGTAGCAACAAGAGACAGTAAAAAAGGTTTACGCAGGGTCTTAATCTAAAAAGAATCCTTTAGGACGGGTCCCTACTGCACGTCTGCACCTGTGTCTCCGTTGTGCCGTATCCTGGACGGGCGCCGCACGACGTTCATCTGTAAAAGAGAGGAACTGAGTTGAAAACGGGTCGTGCCGAAAAAGTTTCGAATAAACAAAGTATAAAGTAAAATATATAAGATTGAGCTTTATTGTCTCTTATTGTATATGCATGGAGCCCCTAGTGCGGGGGTATGTGGCCACTAAGCCTGCATCAATGATGATTTTGCACCGAACTCGTCTATCCGCATTCGTGGTCTTTAATGACCTATTTCGAAGTTTTTTTTGGCCGGTGAGGCCATTTTGCTGCGGGGCTGTCGAAGCGGCCGCACAGTCCTCCGCTTGGGGAGGCGCACTTTAGTGCTTCCCCTTCAAAGAGATGATGCCTCGTGGACCGGGCATCTTAAGCGTAAGAGATGCATAACGTGGTATTGCGTTAAAGTGAGCGAAAGCTTCGCGTCCCAGTAGTGCTTGATAGCGACTTGAGAACGGGACGATATGGAAGGTCAGCTTTTCGTGGCGGAAGTTATCGGCAGAGCCGAATATGACTTCGAGCCGGAGAAAACCCATACAATAGGTGTCCGGACCAGGTATTACCCCTTGAAAGGAGGTTTTGCTGCGGCGGATTCTTGCTGGGTTTATCCCCATGTGCTGGATTGTATCCTGATATATCAGGTTTAGTCCACTGCCGCCGTCCATAAGGACATTTGAAAACTGGAGTCCGCCAATTATTGGGTTGAGTATCAAGGCAGTCCAGCCTGCATTCTTGATATTTCTAGAATAATCTAGCTGATCGAAAATGATCGGTTTTGACAACCAGTGGCAGGACCCTTTGGGGATGGGCTGTGTGGTGCGTACCTTTACGGGCGCTGCACGTTTTGTCATGTGAAGTAAGTTCACTGTTTTTACTTCTTGTGGGAAGTTCTTTTGTTTCCTGGTGCTCTGCTTTTGGGGTTCGTCCTCGTCTTCGCTTGGTGTGTCGAGCCCCTTGTGTTCGGCATTGAGTCTGCCGGATTGTTTGAAAACCCAACAGTCTCTGTGGGTATGGTTAGCAAGCTTCCGGGAGTACTGTGTATCTGACATATCCTATCCAGGATTTTATTTAGGTTGGATGGATCGTCCCTGTTATCCTTGGGGGGGGGGGGTGTTGGGGAACGTAGTAATTTCGAAAATTTTCCTACGCACACGCAAGATCATGGTGATGCATAGCAACGAGAGGGGAGAGTGTTGTCTACGTACCAACGCAGACCGACTGTGGAAGCGATCACACAACGTAGAGGAAGTAGTCGTACGTCTTCTTCCCGATCCGACCGATCCAAGCACCGTTACTCCGGCACCTCCGAGTTCTTAGCACACGTTCAGCTCGATGACGATCCTCGGGCTCCGATCCAACAAAGCGTCGAGGAAGAGTTCCGTCAGCACAACGGCGTGGTGACGATCTTGATGTACTACCGACGCAGGGCTTCGCCTAAGCACTACAACGGTATGATCGAGGTGGAATTTGGTGGCAGGGGGCACCGCACACGGCTAAGGAACGATCTCAAGGATCAACTTGTGTGTCTTGGGGTGTCCCCTGCCCCCGTATATAAAGGTTGGAGGGAGGGGGGCTGGCCGGCCAAAGAGAGGGAGGCGCAGGAGGAGTCCTACTCCTACCGGGAGTAGGACTCCCCCCTCCAATCCTAGTCCAACTAGAAATCCTTTAAAGGGGAGAGAGAGAGAGGTGGCCGGCCCCTCTCCTAGTCCTAATAGGACTAGGGAGAGGGGGGGAGGCGCAGCCCTATGTGGGCTGCCCTCTCACCTTTCCACTAAGGCCCATGTTGGCCCATTTGGCTCCCGGGGGGTTCCGGTAACCCTCCCGGTAATCCGGTAAAATCCCGATTTCACCCGGAACACTTCCGATGTCCAAACATAGGCTTCCAATATATCAATCTTTACGTCTCGACCATTTCGAGACTCCTCGTCATGTCCGTGATCTCATCCGGGACTCCGAACAACCTTCGGTACATCAAAATGCATAAACTCATAATAACTGTCATCGTAACGTTAAGCGTGCGGACCCTACGGTTCGAGAACAATGTAGACATGACCGAGACACGTCTCCGGTCAATAACCAATAGCGGGACCTGGATGCCCATATTGGCTCCTACATATTCTACGAAGATCTTTATCGGTCAGACCGCATAACAACATACGTTGTTCCCTTTGTCATCGGTATGTTACTTGCCCGAGATTCGATCGTTGGTATCCAATACCTAGTTCAATCTCGTTACTGGCAAGTCTCTTTACTCGTTCCGTAATACATCATCTCATAACTAACATCTTAGTTATTATGCTTGCAAGGCTTATGTGATGTATATTACCGAGAGGGCCCAGAGATACCTCTCCGACAATCGGAGTGACAAACCCTAATCTTGAAATATGCCAACCCAACATCTACCATTGGAGACACCTGTAGTACTCCTTTATAATCACCCAGTTACGTTGTGACGTTTGGTAGTACCCAAAGTGTTCCTCCGGTAAACGGGAGTTGCATAATCTCATAGTTATAGGAACATGTATAAGTCATGAAGAAAGCAATAGCAACATACTAAACGATCGGGTGCTAAGCTAATGGAATGGGTCATGTCAATCAGATCATTCAACTAATGATGTGACCTCGTTAATCAAATAACAACTCTTTGTTCATGGTTAGGAAACATAACCATCTTTGATTAACGAGCTAGTCAAGTAGAGGCATACTAGTGACACTCTGTTGGTCTATGTATTCACACATGTATTATATTTCCGGTTAATACAATTCTAGCATGAATAATAAACATTTATCATGATATAAGGAAATAAATAATAACTTTATTATTGCCTCTAGGGCATATTTCCTTCAGGGGGGGGCGATTTTGCTTGATTTTGTCGTGAGCCCTTGAATCCGGCATTGACTGGCGTGCTCTTCGGACTTTTGTCCTTAGTCCGGCGACGGTCCTTGTTGCATCGCGGTTTTCCGTTTCCATCCCTAGTTTCGGATGTACTTGGGTCGCTGGGGCTGCACCTTGCCAACCAGCTGTCCTCCCCTGCACAAAAGCGGGTCATGAGGTTTGTTAGTGCGGCCATTGTTCTTGGCTTTTCTTGGCCGAGGTGTCTGGCGAGCCATTCGTCTCGGACGTTATGCCTGAAAGCTGCTAAGGCTTCGGCGTCCGGACAGTCGACTATCTAATTCTTTTTAGTGAGGAATCTATTCCAGAACTGCCGAGCTGATTCTCCGGGTTGTTGAGTTATGTGACTAAGATCGTCTGCATCCGAAGGGCGGACATAGGTCCCTTGAAAGTTTGCTCGGAAAGCATCCTCGAGCTCTTCCCAGCTTCCAATTGTGTTTTCGGGAAGGCTTTTAAGCCAATGCCGGGCTGGCCCTTTAAGCTTAAGGGGTAAATATTTTATGGCGTGGAGATCATCTCCTCTAGCCATGTGTATGTGGAGGATATAATCCTCAATCCAAACTCCAGGGTCTGTTGTTCCATCATATGCCTCTATGTTTACGGGTTTGAATCCCTCTGGAAATTCATAGTCCAGGACCTCATCGGTGAAACATAGAGGGTGTGCGGCGCCCCTGTATTTGGGTGTGCCGGATTCTGATGATGGCTTAATAGCATTGCTTACGAGAGCTTGCTTTCTTGGCCCATAAATGGACCTGACAGGGCCATGATGTGAATCCTTAAGTGGGTCGCATGCCGATTTAAGTGCGGCGCCGCTTGCCGCTTTATGGGGTCGTCTATTCGACCGTGTGGCTTTCTCATTTTTTGAATGCGAGGGCTCTAGGGCCTCTTCGTCGAATTCAGGCAGTAGCTTTCTTTTCGGATAGCTTTTAGTGCAGCGACTGTCGCCGTATTTATCTGCGGTATTGATTACTTTGCTCCATCTAATCCGGAGTGCATCTTCTGCTGTTTTTAGCTTCCGCTTCTGCTTTTTTAGGCTGCGTGCAGTTGCAACGAGCCTCTCGTGGAGATTCTTCTGCTCCGTCGGTTTATCTGGCGTGAGGTCGTCCGGAATGCCGTTTTCGCCGGAGAAGGGATGTTCGGTTTCTCTATCCGTGTTGCCTTGTCCGGACGGTTGCTCTAAGGCCTGCTCGTCGTCTACCAGCTCGTCCTGCTCTATGGCTGGGTTTTTATCGAGGCGGGGCTTGGGTTGGCATTTACGCCGACACTTTGATTGCTTTTCGGGGGGTCGATCTCCCGTTCCATCCTCTTTTTCCTCGTTGTCGCTTCCTTTAGGGGTATCCACCATGTACACATCGTGAGATGAGGTGGCTGTCCAATGCCTTATGGGCGTTGGTTCGTCGGTATCTCCTGCATCGTCATCCATGCTGTCGATGTCTCCGGAGTCGAAGTTGAGCACGTCGTTTAATTTGTCGACAGTGGCTACAAAGTGGGTGGTGGGTGGGCTTTGAATTTCTTCATCGTCCGTATCCCATCCTCGCTGACCGTAATTCGGCCAGGGCTCTCCTGATAAAGAGAGAGACTTAAGAGAATTCAGGATGACGCCAAAAGGCGAGTGCTGAAAGATGTCTGCGGCGGTGAACTCCATTATCGGCGCCCAATCGGATTCGATTGGCAGGGGCGCAGGGGGTTCGGAGTCTGGGGAGGAGTCCGGATCCTCGGAGTCACGGGTCATGCAGAGTGCGGGGCTAGCGTTCGGCTCGATCGCTTTTGAGATCGCAGCCCCCGAGGTGATGTCCAACCGCTCGTCCTCGATTGGCGCAATAGGCTCAGAGTTAGGGGTCGGAACCAATGCGTGTGCGGCCTCCAGGGCATTGTCCGGAGGCAGAGCTAGATCATGCCCCTCGAGATAGTGCGATGCGCTTGGCCGTGGCTCGAACCCGTCGAAAATCAAGTCTCCGCGGATGTGAGCCGTGTAGTTTAAGCTTCCAAACCTGACTTGATGGCCAGGGGCATAGCTTTCGATCTGCTCCAGGTGGCCAAGCGAATTGGCCCGCAGAGCGAAGCCGCCGAAGACGAAGATCTGTCCGGGGAGTAAAGTCTCACCCTGGACCACATCGTTGTTGATGATCAAAGGAGCCATCGGGCCTAAAGGCGACGACACAGAGGAACTCTCAATGAAAGCACCAATGTCGGTGTCAAAACCGGCGGATCTCGGGTAGGGGGTCCCGAACTGTGCGTCTAGGCCGGATGGTAACAGGAGGCAGGGAACACGATGTTTTACCCAAGTTCGGGCCCTCTCGATGGAGGTAAAACCCTACGTCCCGCTTGATTAATATTGATGATATGGGTAGTACAAGAGTAGATCTACCACGAGATCAAAGAGGCTAAACCCTAGAAGCTAGCCTATGGTATGATTGTTGTCTATGCAGTTGATTTCCTACGGACTACAACCCTCCGGTTTATATAGACACCGGATAGGGTTATGGTTACATAGAGTCGGTTACAATGGTAGGAGATCTTGAATATCCGCATCGCCAAGCTTGCCTCCCACGCCAAGGAAAGTCCCATCCGGACACGGGACGAAGTCTTCAATCTTGTATCTTCATAGTCCTGGAGTTCGGCTGGAGGTATAGTCCGGCTACCCGAACACCCCCTAATCCAGGACTCCCTCAGAGATGCTCCAACCCATTGTGCTCTCGGATATCCCAGATTCTATTTGGTGGAAGTTCTCTGCTGACGGCTGCTACTCCGCTGCCTCCGCCTACAAGGCTCAGTTCTTGGGCCGCATTGCGGAACCGCAACTACACGCTGTTTGGAAGAGCAAGGCCGAGCCGAAGATCAAATTTCACCTTTGGTTACTACTCCAAAACAAAATCTGGACAGCGGATTGGCTTGCGACGAGGGGATGGCCACACAACGAGAAGTGCACGTTCTGCGATCAGATCATCGAGTCGGCTGGTCATCTTACTTTGACTTGCCCTTTTGCCCGGGAGGTTTGGTTTTCCTTCCCGCAAAGTGACCCTGAGGCCTCTACTGTTGCTTCAACCTCAATGACGATCAAGGGCTGGTGGAGGAAGGTTTGGAAGCTGCGCAGCAATCCAACTAGGCGCATGCAGATCACCTCGGCTGTATACGTCGCTTGGAATCTTTGGAAAGAGAGAAATAGGCGGACTTTTGAAGGGAAGAGATGCTCCCCCAAGACTGTTGCTGCTATGGCTAGAGATGAAATAGCAATGTTCAAGGAGGCTACTGTTTAGCACCTTTATTTCCTTTCCATTTGGTTTCCAGAGTTGTGTTTTTCTTTAAGAGTGTGTGTGGGCTTTGGCCGCTCTGTACAACACCTGAAACCTTGGTTCCTTTCCCTCTTCTAATATGAAAAGGCAGAACTACTGCCATGTTCATTCAAAAAATTGCAAGATAGCCTGAGCCGGAAAGCAGTCTGGATCCGTATAGCACACCAGCGGATTACTCCATCTAAATACCCTGCAGCATCACGTGTCTGACTCTGGATCGGTGTAGTTACGCTGCTGCTGAGTTTGAATCACATAAGGTCCTAGCTGGCTATCACGTGATGTTATCTCATGCCCTGAAGAAATAAAAAGAAGAGGCGAACCATGCATGAGGAGAGACAGAACAGAAGTTCTGATCGGACCAGCAGCTGACCACTGCTACCAATGCAGAAAAGGAAGTAAAAGGCTAAGTGCCTTGTGTGCGTTGCGCGCAGCGGCTCAAAGGAAAAGGCAAAAAATTGGACAAACCGAGTAGTACTGTGCTTTCAAGCATCGATTAGTCCGTACTCACACGTGGATCGAGGAAGAATAATAAAGGAAGCAACAAGGAATCTACAGCTTGTGCATGTGCAGACCTCACAGAAAAAAAACACGCAAGCAGTTTGCATTGCTAGCTTACCACAACGTTGCAACTGGCAAGTGGATATTACGTGATCAACAAAAGAAAAAAAATGGATCGATCCGGCTGCTAGCTTAGATGCTACCTTGCAAATACAAAGAGAATACGTACCACATCAAGCTGCTTGGATGTCTTCTTCTACATACATATCCGTTAGATGGAGCACGCAAGGGCAAGCCGGATTCCGGGCCAGGAGGACCTCATGTTATCATCTCGAGCTTCGCCAACCCGACTTGTACAGCGGCGTTTCCGGTTCCACGGTTTTGGATTGCGGCGATTTCAAAATTCCGACTTCCGCTGCCAGGTCGTGCCGTCAGCCGGCTTATCGACCTGCATGCAAATGTGCCAAGGGCAAATCAGCGAGACAGCAGCCAGTTCATGAGGACTCGGCCGACCTCGCCTCTACCACGGCCGGCTTCAACAACAACTTCGACATCCAGTGTTGACAAATTTCGGATTCCATCACACCCGGCTTCACCAACATCGTGACCTTCTCTGACTCGAGCTAAGCCGGCTCGGATCATGCCACCTCCGGTTCGGCAATCTCGCGCTGCGACGTCTTGAAAATTCCGGCTCTCGCCGCTGCCTCGAGCCGTCAATCGGGTTACCTACTTACGATTCTCGCTGGACCATCTCCGACTTCGCCGTCTTATGCCACATCATAAAAACAAGTAAGTCACTTTTATATTTAATTTCATTTTTTTCCAGTCAATTAAATATATCCGACATCTTTGAGTTAATCTCGGGGCTATCGTTTCTTCTCATAAAGTTGAGTCGTAAGGTTACCAAAAAAGACTATTTGCCACGATGCACAGTTCAAACATGGATGCCCTACAAATCAGCGAAATAATTTTACGTTCGTTCTTTACTAAGTCAGATGCAACTCGTAACCGATCAAGTAGTGGGTATGGTATTGTCAATCGACTCTGATGCCTATCATAGTGTCGGAGTAATGGGCCATGGGTAGGCTAACCCAGACCCAGAACCTTTCAAGACATTGAGGCAGGCTACGCCCCTCGAGACCCCAGGACGAAGAGCCGCCCTCTGAGAGTCGGCGGCGGGGCGGCCGACTGCCCACTCGCGGCCGAGTCCCAGAGGCGACTTCATGATAAGCCGACTCGTGACTGGCGACTTCCAGAGAAGCCGGCCTTAGGGAGTCGGCCTGCGACGCCAACAACCCCCATGCCCTCATAAAGAGGGACGGGACGGGGAGTGGCCATAGTAAGGTCCACTCCCACCCCTTTTCCAAGGGCAGGCGTGACTACAGTACGCCGTACCCGCAGAGATCTTCACGCGGCGCGGCACTATTGCCATGCCGGCCCTGACGTCAGCCCCAGAGGGCGGAGTCCTGTGCCCACGACGGCCTGCCGGTACGACCCAGGGATGATGGGTCCCACCAGTCGGCGGGCGTACGAAAGACGATGAGAGCGCCACCAGTCGGCCCGGATGGGAGTCAGCCACCAGGACTCGGCCGGCCCCTCCCACGGGCCCCACGCGCCATTAATCAGACGCGATAGGTAGTGGCCATAGTGATCGCCCGCCAGACGGCGGAGCCGTCGCCACGACCTCATGACCGAGCCTGCGTCATTAGAGTCACGGCTACAGTAATCTACAGCCGGCAAGACCCGCCCGCGGCGGACACGACCTGTCGGCTCCGTACCGAGCCAGTCGGCGGGCCCCGGGAGTCGGCGGATAAGACGGCGGCCAGAGAGACTGACGGCTGGGCCCGCGCCTAGCCGGATTACCATTGTACCCCTGGGAGTAGGCCTATATAAACCCCCCAGGGCATTCATGCAAATGGTTGGAATCCATTAGCACTAGACCAGGTCATATAGGAAGGAGAGAGCTAGGCTTGCCTTCTCCTACCTCCAGGAAACAGCTCGAGGAGCAACCGTGTAAACACTTTGCCATAGTGATCATGCGGAGACCCCGCAGAGCAGCAGTAGGGGTATTATCTTCCCGGAGAGCCCCGAAGCTCGGTAAGATTCGCCGGCGTGCATGCCTTCGCCTTATCCCGTTTCCAGGCACCGGCGACGTTCTACTCGCCCCCACCATGATAAGCCATCCTTTGGCATCTGTCGCACCCAACCCCCGACATTTGGCGCCCACCGTGGGGCATGGTGCACCGTCGTCCGGAGACCTGCTCTGGACGTGAACCCTTTTCCTCCCTGGCGAGCGCAGCCAGCCCGGCACGCCAGATGGAGTTTGCGCTGACACGCTGCACGACACTAAGATCGCCTGCCCAGCTAGCTGCCTCGCCGATCTTGTCGGCGAGGTTCGCCTCTCCGACGAACCTGCATCCAACGCAGGCACAGGCGGCCCCGAGAGCCTCCTCACGGGCCTCCTCGACCAACTCCACGTCGCCGGCGAGCCTGCCGTGGACTTGGAGTCTGTAGGCTCCATCGACCCGATGCTGGTCGACTCCGACACCGCGTCGCTCGACGCGTTCCCCACCAACGTGGTGGTCTACGACGAGCCGCTTCCTCGCGCGGAGAGCGATGAAAGGACCGTCACCGAGGTGCTCGTCATCGGTCATGACGAGCCTCCGGCGAAGGAGCGCATGACCCACTTGGCGCGGCACTGCAAGACCTGACTGCGCCCATTCCGGAAGACGCTGACATGGAGACGTTGGAGGCGCGCCGCCTTCAGCTCGTCGAAGGCGCGAAGAAACTGGCTAGCATGAGACGCTTGTCAGAAGCCTACGAGCGTGAGATGGATCGCGCTGTGGGTGGCTCGCCAGCCCTAGCTGGGCCCAGCCGCCTTGGCGCGGTCCAGCAGTGCGGCATGGCCATCGCCAACCTGTTCGGGGCAAATCGCCCTGTGTACGCCACGCCTGCGGAGAACATTTGAGCCGCATAGGCGGCGGCGGACGAGCTGGACAACTTCGAGGGCGAAGAGCGCCGCCTGATGACGGAGCGAGTCCAGCGGCTCCTCGACGCGGCTGCCGCGCAGAACGAGGCCGGCTGCCGCACGGAGGCGCCGCAGCGACAAAATGACGACCCGCCTCCACGCCGAGATCAAGGTGTGACGTCTCGGACGCCGACTGGCAGCGCCCAAGGAAGGAAAGACAAGGATCCGGCTGTCAGCCACAGTTGGACTCACATTACCATAGAGCGTGACCAAGACGGCCGCCCGAGAGCAGTGGAACGACGGGACGACTGTCCGCCTCCTCCTCCTCGCAAGGAAAGGCGAGTCTCCCCGCCGCCTATTGACCATCCGACTCTCGTCGACCGCCTTGGCCGCCGAGAGGGAGTCGGAGAAAACGATGCCCGCCACCGGATCGACCGACTTCACCGATCCCTGGCGCTGGAAGAAGAAGACGAGTTGGGTCCGCCTTGTTTCGGGCCCCGCATTCGAGACGAGCCCTTTCCCAAAGGGTCCATGCTCCCAAGAGACACGCCCAAGTACACCGGCTCCGTGAAGCCGGAGGACTGGCTGGTTGACTACTCCACGGCCGTCAACATAGCGAACGGCAACAAGCGTGTCGCCGTAAAATACGTTCCGCTCATGCTCCAGGGCACGACCCGGACATGGCTGAACAGCCTGAAGCCCTGCAGCATCAACAGCTGGGTCGACTTCACCGATGCATTCGTCCGCAACTTCATAAGCACGTACAAGTGTCCTCCCAAGCCTCGTCAGCTTTCCTTGTGCATGCAAGGCCCCAACGAGTCGACTCGCGACTACCTCACGCGTTGGGCCGAGCTTTGGAACTCCTACGAGGGCTTGCACGAGGTGCAGGCTATCGAGTACTTCACCGCCGGGTGCAGAGAAGGCACCCTCCTCAAGCACAAGCTCCTCTGCGACGAGCCAGAAACCCTCGACAAGCTGCTAATCATAGCAGACAAGTATGCCACGGCCGACTCCTCCATGAAGGCGGAGATTCAAGTTAGCGCGACTGGCAAAGTGGCCCCTCAGGCTCCTAGAACTCCGGCCGGAGACACCAGTCGGCGGCAACAGCAGAACGACCACAAGCGCAAGGCCCTGCAGCCGGCTTCTAGCAGCCGGCAGGTGGCAACAGTTGAAGACCAGCAGCCGGATGGGCAGCCTCCACCCAAGCGACAGAAAGGTGGCAAGCCCAACTGGTTGCCGGCTTTCTCATACGAGCAGACTCTGGATGGTCCTTGCAAGTTCCATAGCGGCGCGAAGCCGTCGAATCACACCACCCGGAAGTGCCACTGGCTCACCTGGATCGCCAAAGGAGACGGCCTCCTACCTCCCCCGCCTGCTGGGCAGTAGCCTCCGCCTCCGCCCCAGCAGCCGGCTGTCAGGCCAGTCGACGCAGTACAAGACGAGTACCTCAAAGAGCACGGAGCCTACGTGATATTTACCAGCGTGGCTGATGATCGGCGCAACAGGCGGCTGCAGCAACAAGAGGTGAATGCAGTAGCATCAGAGACACCAGAGTTCATGCACTGGTCCGAGAGGCCTATCAGCTGGAGCAGAGCTGATCACCCAGAGGTGATGCCGAGTCCGGGCTCTTATGCCTTGGTCTTGGATGCCACCTTTGCCACGGATAGACGAGCTGTTCGTTTCTCGCGAGTTCTGATAGACGGAGGCAGCAGCATCAACATCTTGTACAAGGACACCATGGAGAAGTTAGGAATCAAGCAAAGACAGCTTCAGAACAGCCGGACTGTGTTCCACGGCATTGTTCCTGGTCTTTCCCGCTCACCAATCGGCAAGATCCTGATGGACGTCCTCTTTGGAGACAAAGATCACTTCCGCCGAGAGTCAGTTTGGTTTGAGGTGGTGGATCTCAAGAGCCCATACCATGCATTACTTGGCCGACCCGCCCTGGCCAAGTTCATGGTGGTCCCCCACTACGCCTACCTCAAAATGAAGATGCCCAGTTCCAAGGGGATTCTGACCGTAGCCGGCGACTACCGGAAGTCGTCTACCTGTGTGGCTGAGAGTAGTCGGCTGGCCGAGTCCCTGGTGATCGCGGCCGAGAAGCGGCTCCTTGACCGGGTTGTGGCGATGGCCGGCAAACAGCTAGAGGTGTTGCCTAACCCCAAGGCGTCGGAGGCTGAGGGTTTGTTCAGGCCGGCCAAAGAGACAAAGAAGATACCCTTGGATCCGGGGCACCCAGAGAGGCACGCTGTCATAGGCGCAAACCTCGACAGCAAATAGGAAGGCGAGCTCGTTGATTTCCTCCGTGAGAATCGGGACATCTTTGCATGGTCCCCCAAAGACATGCCAGGTGTACCGACGGAATTCGTCGAGCACAAGTTACATGTCCGATCTGATGCAAAGCCGGTCAGGCAGCCCTTGCGCCACCTATCAGAAGAAAAGAGAAGAGTTGTCGGAGAAGAGATATCCCGACTCCTAGCAGCCGGCTTCATTATGGAAGTATTCTTTCCAGAGTGGCTAGCCAACCCGGTCCTGGTACTGAAGAAGAACAAGCAGTGGCGAATGTGTATTGACTACACAAGCCTCAACAAGGCTTGCCCCAAGGACCCATTTGCTTTGCCAAGAATTGATCAGGTGCTAGACTCCACAGCCGGATGCAAGCTGTTGAGCTTTTTGGATGCATATTCAGGATATCACCAGATCAAGCTGAACCCGGCTGACAGACTGAAGACCGCCTTCATCACACCGTTTGGAGCCTTCTGCTACCTCACCATGACGTTCGGCTTGAGGAATGCCGGCGCCACCTTTCAGCGTTGCATGCAGAAGTGCCTCCTCAAGCAACTCGGCAGAAATGCCCACATCTACGTGGACGATGTGGTGGTGAAGACGGAGAAGCATGGAACACTGCTGGAAGACCTCAAGGAGACCTTTGAGAACCTGCGCCGATTCCAGATCAAGCTCAACCCTGAGAAGTGCGTCTTCGGAGTACCAGCTGGCCAACTCCTTGGCTTCCTGGTCTCTGAACGCGGCATAGAGTGCAACCCTGTAAAGATCAAGGCCATTGAGAGGATGGAGGTACCCAGCCGACTGCTGGACGTGCAAAAGTTCACCGGCTGCTTGGCGTCCATCAGCCGATTCATCAATCGGTGGGCGAGAAAGCTCTCCCCTTATACCAGCTCATGAAGATGACCACTTTTTTCGAGTGGAACCACAAGGCGGATGAAGCTTTTCTCCAGTTGAATAAGATGTTGACTACTCCACCCGTTCTGGCGGCTCCGACTCCTAAGGAGCCTATGCTCCTGTACATCACCGCCACCAGCCGGGTAGTCAGCACCGTCATTGTAGTGGAACGCAAGGAGGAAGGCAAGGCACTACATGTCCAGAGACCGGTATATTAACTGAGCGAAGTGCTGTCGACCTCCAAGCAGAACTACCCCCACTACCAGAAGATGTGCTATGGCGTGCACTTTGCCTCCAAGAAATTGAAGCCTTACTTTCAAGAGCATCCAATCACTGTGGTCTGCACGGCCCCACTTGCCGAGATCATCGGAAGCCGAGATGCTTCTGGCCGAGTGGCCAAATGGGCCATAGAGCCGGCTCCCTACACCATCCACTACCAGCCCCGCACTGCCATCAAGTTACAAGCACTGGCAGACTTCCTTGTCGACTGGGCCGAGACCCAGTACCTACCTCCAGCGCCCGACTCCACCCATTGGCGGATGCATTTCGAAGGCTCCAAGATGCGCACCGGCTTGGGAGCCGGCGTTGTCCTCACTTCTCCTAAAGGCGACAAGCTCAAATACGCACAACAAATCCACTTTGCCACCTCCAACAACGTCGCCGAGTACGAGGCGCTCATTCACGGGCTCCGGCTTGCCAAAGAACTTGGCATTCGCCGGATCCTGTGTTATGGTGACTCGGACTTAGTGGTCCAGTAGTCGTCTGGCGACTGGGACGCCAAAAATGCAAACATGTCGAGTTACCGTTTCCTCGTGCAGCAACTCAGTGGATATTTCGAGGGGTGCGAGTTCCTCCATGTGCCAAGAAACGACAACGACCAAGCAGACGCCTTGGCACGAATCGGCTCTACCCGCCAAGCAATAGCATCCGACGTCGCCCTTCAACGCCTCCTCAAGCCGTCTGTCAAGCCTTCACCAGAATCAGACTCCATCTTTGTGCTGGCTCCTCCCGAAGAAGTCGGATCCGACTCCAGAGCCCCGGCAGACGGTACGGGGATTTTGGCAGATGGCTCCAAAGCCGCCACAGTCGAGGCCGGCCCAGGGACTGCAGAACCTGGCCCGGGGACTGCGGCGGCCGGCCCGAAGACTCCAGAACTCATCCCAAGGGCTGCGCCAGTCGGCCCGGGGACTTCATTAATCCAGCAAGCGGTTGCTGACTCCAGGCCGCCGCCTCCCAGCCCAGTCGCCCTCGTCCAAGTCGCAGTTCTGGCAGTCGAAGAAATATCAGCACCCTCATGGGCCCAGCCCATCCTCAAATTCCTGGTGAGCAAAGAGCTGCCGACTGATGAGACCTTAGCTCGGCAAGTACAACGCCGAGCGGCAGCCTACACCATAGTCAACAGAGAGCTGGTCAGGCGCAGCGTCACTGGTGTCTACCAGCGCTGCGTAGAGCCAGAGCAAGGCCAAGCAATTCTCAAAGACATCCATCAAGGTGAGTGCGACCACCATGCGGCTTCAAGAGCACTCGTCGCCAAAGCTTTCCGACACGGTTTCTTTTGGCCAACGGCCCTAGAAGAGGCCAAGGAATTGGTCCAAAAATGCAAAGGGTGCCAGAAGTTCCGCTCCAAGCCGCATCAGCCGGCTTCTGCATTCAAGACCATCCCCATTGCCTGGCCTTTCGCAGTTTGGGGCCTAGACATGGTGGGACCATTCAAGATGACACGAGGTGGCTTAACTCACTTACTTGTCGCGGTGGACAAGTTCACCAAGTGGATAGAAGCGAAGCCAATCAAGAAACTGAATGGTCCGACTGCCATGACTTTCATCTCCGACATCACAATTCGGTACGGCATACCACACAACATCATCACCGACAATGGCATGAATTTTGCCAAAGGCGCCTTGGCCCGTTTTTGTGTGACACATGGCATCCGACTGGACCTAGCGTCCGTCGCCCATCCACAGTCAAACGGCCAGGTGGAGCGAGCAAACGGCCTCATCCTGTCCGGCATCAAGCCCCGACTGGTTGAGCCTCTGGAGCGCTCGGCTGGCTACTGGCTCGACGAGTTGCCAGCCGTCCTCTGGAGTCTGCGCATGACTCCAAATAAGTCAACCGGCTTCACGCCTTTCTTCCTCGTCTACGGTGCTGAAGCCGTCATCCCAACGGACATAGAGTTCGATTCCCTGCGAGTCACCATGTACACCAAGGAAGAAGCAGAAGAAGCACGACAAGACGGCGTCAACCTGCTGGAAGAGGGCCGGCTGTTGGCACTCAGCCGGTCCAGCATCTACCAGCAGAGCCTGTGCAGATACTACAACAGGAAAGTCAGGCCGAGGTATTTCCAGGAGGGCGACCTCGTGCTCCGACTAATCCAGCGAACAGCCGGCCAGCACAAGCTGTTGGCGCCTTGGGAAGGCCCCTTCATCATCAGCAAAGTGCTGGGCAACGACTCCTACTACCTGATCGACGCTCAGAAGCCCCGAGCACGCAAGAGGGACGACTCCGGCAAAGAGACAGAGCGGCCATGGAATGCAAATCTCCTCCGAAAATTTTACAGTTAAACACAGTATGTATCACGCTACCTTTTGTATTAAAAGTGCCAGGACTTTGGGCCCCCCGAGAAGAGCTCGGGGACTGCCCTCTTTTATCTATATGATAAGAAATATGCCTTCGAGTGTATTACTCTTTGTTATGCCGCTTGGCACCGGGTTCGACTAGTCGGCCCGGGGACTTGCCGTCCTGCGCTATGAAATGCTTCCTGCAGCCGGACAAGTAGTGTGTGGCGTCTAAGCCGTCTCCTGCCAGAAGCCGCAGCTCGCAGAGCGACTGTCTGGTGGGTAGGAGTAAGGAAGAATGGGCGTCCACATGAAAAATGTCTAAGGACTCAAAGCATAAACATAGCTTAAGGCCGGCTTCCAGCCTTTTTTCGCAAACCGACTCTTGAATAGTCGTCTTGCCGCCTTCTATCTGACTTGTTAAACAACTCTAAAAACGACTAAGTACTAGCCTTCCCAAAGTGACCAAGAATTTGATCCAGCAGTAGTCCGCAGAGTGGCTGTCCGACTGACAAAGACGGCAACTGAGGGAAGACGGCAAAGGAAAAAGCCAAAAGAGCAATGAGCAAGAAAAGATAGAAGTCGGATGAATATTTACATAACAAAGGCCCTTGGCCGAATCTTCGAGCAGAATTTCAAAATACACCCCGCGGGTGGAATTGTGCGAATTAACAAGTTCTTCAAAGACTATTAGAACAGATAAAACAAAGACAAGGTGGCAGCCTAGGGGGTGGCAGACGAGTTTGGAGGATCGGAGGAGATGGCGGTGTTGGATGTTGGGGCGGCCCGCTGGGCGGTCTCGGCTTGATCACCTCCGGCGGCAGTCGGCTCGGGCGGGCATGGCTCGTTGCTGGAGGCGCGGTCGAGCTGAGGCTGGCCGTCCGCTCCGTCTTCCGGTGCCTCCGTCTCGCTTCCGTCCTCCACCTCGTCTTCCTCCTCGACACTGGAGCCGATCACCTCTGTTGAGTCCTCGTCGTAGTCGGGGTTCAGCCCAAACCACTCCGGCGGTACCTCCCCGCTGTCTTTAGCCCGCTCGGGGACAAAGATGCTGGTGTCGGTGTACTCGGCGATGGCCGCCGCACGCTTGACAAGGGCGTCTTCCGCGGCTGCCAGCTTTGGCTGGGCCTATGACCGGAGTGTGGCCAGCCGGTCTAGGTCCAGCCCCGGATACCACGCCTTGACGAATTCCAAGGCTCGGCGCGCTTCGGCCCAGGCCGAGGAACCCTTCCAGGCCTCAAGATGGCCAGCCACAACCTCCAGCCAGTCGGCAGTCCGACTGGGGGTGCGCGGAGCCTACACGTCTGGCCACAGGGCGGCGATCGCTTGGGCGCCGACACGTTGAAGCCGGCACAACATCTGGTGGGCCGACCGCACGCGAGCCCCAATGCTCAGAATATGCTCGTCAAGGGTCCGAGGGGCATCAACGGCGATCTCCGCGCCATCCGCCCTCCGCTCCTCGCGGTCGGCCTCGATAGCTTGAATGGCGGCCTGCGAGTGGTCGGGGAAGAAGTCTGCCAAGACGGAAAGCATGAAGAAGAAGTCAAAAAACCAGGAGTCGGCTCGACCTATAGTCGGCGGCTCGAAGAAGGAAAGCAAAGAAGCTCACCGTCGACGAGGTCCTCGATCTCGTGGAAGCCGGAGGCCAGCATTGCCTCCTTGTCAGTCCAGGAGGAGCGCTCGCTCGCGAACTCGGCCAGGAGGGCGGCCTCCGCCTCTTCCGCCTCCTTCTGCGTCTTCTTAAGCAGCTCCTTCTGCTCTACCAGTTGTGCGGCCAGCAGATCGCGCTCTGCGGCGAGCTTGCTGCACTCCTCCCCCTTGGCGCACAACATGGAGTTGGCTTCGCTTAGCTGCTGTTGAAGAGTGGCGTTGGCCTCTGAAGAGAAATAAGAAAGAAGGTGTTAAGTCACCAATGAAGAAGGTCGCCGGTGAGATCCGGCCCGACTGCTCAGCAGTCGGCCCGAATCTCGGGGACTACAGCCCACGGGTGCGCCAGCGCGCCCCTGCAAAGAAGAAAAAGGACTCACTCCGGCTCTCCGATAAGTCGGTGGTCCGCTTGCCCAGCTCTTCAACGTTGCGGTTGAAGGTGGTGACACGAAGGTTGTGATAGTCCTGCAACATGTATTTCAGACAAAGGTTAGTACCCGGAACTCACCAATTGGACTTCCGGGCTGCCTGCTCAGCAGCCGGCCCAAAACTCGGGGACTACACCCAATGGGTGCGCTGGCGCGCCCCCATAGAGAGGAACAAGAAAACAGGGACAAAGGAGAAAGCATACCCGGATGGCTGCCCGCGACGCCAGGTGCGCCTTGGTGCAGTTTTGGATGGCGTCGCTCTCAGCTTGCAGCTTCGTCTAGACATCCAAAAGCGCCCGGTTCAGCGGGCCTGTGCCGCCTCCTCACACCCACCCAATGGGCGCGGCGCTCGTCGCTTCGGCGTCTGGAATCGTCGAGCTGGCGGTGCCAGTCTCCAAGGGGCGTGGCGCCGAAGTCGCCTTCTCAAGATGGCGGCGCGATGGCGAGCCGACTTGAAGGAGTAGCCTCGCCACGGCCTCGTCTTCAGTCGGCGGCAAGGGCGGATCCGTCGGCTGTTTGCCTTGCACGCTCCTAGACGGCGGCGGGGGCGGCAGTGGCGGCGCGACCACGTCCGGCATGGGGGCGTCGCCGCCACCTCTCTCCACGATCGGGAACTCGCCGCCGGCTTCCCCTGACTGCCCTGTGAACTCCGGGGGCGGCGGCGCAGAGTTCAGAGGGGTGACGAACACCGCCGACCGCTGGGGCGTGACTTCCTTAGCCGGCCGCTTTGCCGCAGCGGCGGCCTCGGCCGCCTCCAGCTTCTTCAGGGCGGAGGCCTCCGCTTTCTCCCGGCAGGCGGCCTCGTCCTCCTCGCGCTTCTCCTGTGCGTTCTGCTCCGTCGCCTCCTGAAGGTCGGCGGCGCGGTCAATCCGCTGAGTGGTGGCAGGCGTCTCCACCGACCCCATAACGGAGGCGGCGGCAACCCTTTCAAGAGTGAGGGGAGCCCTGAGGCGAGAAAAGCATATAAAAAACTCAGACAAGATCAACAAAGAGAAAATAAAGATAAGGGATGGAGGCGCTTATGCAGAGACCAACGACTGCTTCTTCACTTCCTTGCGGAAGCGGTTGGCTTTCGCGGCTGCCTTTTCCCGCTTGGTCGTGGCGTCCGCTCCCTTGAACTTCTTCGACCGGCCACCAAGCATACTCGGACCGGCCCGACGCTTCTTCGCGCCGCCTTGAGCGTCCAAGCCGGTGGAGGAACTCGCGCTTGGCTGGCCAGCCTTTGGCTGGTGGTGCGGGGCGACTTCTCCCTCGGCCTCGTCGTCAGGCCAGTCGGCGAAAGTGGCCGAAGGCCTGGAGCCGCCTGCTTCTCCTCCTCCTCCCTCGGCGTCGGCCTCCATGGCCGCCGCCCCCAAGTCAGGATCGTCAACGTCGCTCTCCGCCCGATCGGGGACAAACTGACGAGCCGGACCCGCGGTGCCGGCTGAAGGAGAGATGAGAGGGTTCTGATTCAAAACAAAAATGGCCAGACTTGACAAGTCGGACTCGGCAACAAAAGAAACAGAAGAAGAAGGAAGACGACTTACAATAGGAGGGGGGTTGGCGCGCGAATACGGCTCCTTGCCGAACCGCCAGTCCATTGAGAGACCGCAGTTCGCGATGTAGTTCACCGTGTTCGCCACCTCCGCGTGAGGCATGTCCTTGGAGCACATACGACTCGGGTCCCGATGACCGCTCATCTGGCAGATCAGGTGAGGTCGGCCTAAGAGTGGGAGGACTCGGCGCGCCACGAAGGCGGCCAGCAAGTCGGCCACGGTCAAGCCCTCCGACTGTGTCAGCACTCGGAGTCGCGCGACGGTGGCGACACCAGCGGGAGACACTGTCTTGGCTCGGTGTGACCAGCTGGGGAGCCTTCCAGCCAGTGCGCCGGCTTTGTAAGCCGGCAGGTTAACCCAGTCGCCTTCTGGGGCGACGTTCTTCACATCAAATAGGACCGCTGCCACATCTTCACCGACTTAATCAGTGCGATGGTGGGAAACGGATTGTCGGCCACTGATCTCCGCATCGCGATAAATGCACCGCACTGGGCCGGCACGCCGGTGACGTGTGTGCCGAGCTTGGACTGGAAGAACTCACCCCAGAGCTCGATGGTGGGGAGAACGCCGAGGAAGCCTTCGCACAGGGTGGCGAAGGCAGCCAGCAGCACCACCGTGTTCGGAGTAAGGTGGTGCGGCTGGAGCCCGTGGAACTCCAAGAAAGAGCGGAAGAAGCCGCTCTCCGGCGGCCCCAGGCCGCACATAAGGTGCGAGCGGAATATGACCCGCTGGCCCTCCCCCGGCGCCGGCGATATTCCCCCTCCGGCGCGAGGCGGACCCGCACTAAGTCCCTGCCGGGAAGCCATCGTGTCTGGCGGAGGATCTCGATGTCGTCGCCATCAACCTCGGAGCCATCCCACACTCTGGAGCGTACAGCAGGAGGTGCGACAGCGAAGGAAGAGCTCATCGCTGCGGGCGTGGCGTGGTTCGGAGCAGCAGCGGCGAGAGGAAGAAGCTAGAAGGAGCGAAAGGTAGTGGGGAGAATGGGTGCGCGTGCTTCGCCGCCCCCCTGCCCCCGCCTACTTGTAGGCTCGTGGGCTGAGAAGCCGAGGGGGCGGTCGTGGGATTAACTACGCCCGGGACCCCATGACCCCCACGATTTACCACACGAAGTTACCACGTGCAATAAACGCGCGGGAACCCCAACAGTCCGCACGGCCACAACAGATCCGTTCGCATACCGAGGCACGGTAGTGGCAGGTTCCGCCTGTAGGCCTGTCCCGTCGCACCCATGGGTGAGCAGACTAGCTCAGCCACGTGGCGCCTCGCGATGGGTCCACCACGGGCGGCAACCCGGAAGCTTATCAGGCACGCCGCCTGAACTCCGCCGCGACGTTCAAACTTTTTTAGGGGCAAGTCGGCCTTGAGCAAGTCCGACTCCAACTAGTCGGCTTGACAGAAGACGGCTAGCGAGGCCCAGATCCAACCACCGGAGAGAAGAAACTGTTGAGGCTCCTCGACATGTCGCCCTCGGAGCCTCACCAGCTTCGGGGACTACTGTCGTAGTAATGGGCCACGGATAGGCTTACCCAAGCCCAGAACCTTTCAAGACATTGAGGCAGACTGCGCCCCTCGAGACCCCAGGACGAAGAGCCGCCCTCTAAGAGTCGGCGGCGAGGCGGCCGACTGCCCACTCGCGGCCGAGTCCCAGGGACGACTTCAGGATAAGTCGACTCCTGACTGGCGACTTCCAGAGAAGCCGGCCTTGGGGAGTCGGCCCGCGACGCCAACAACCCCCATGCCCTCATAAAGAGGTACAGGACGGGGAGTGGCCATAGTAAGGTCCACTCCCACCCCTTTTCCAAGGGCAGGCGTGGCTACAGTACGCCGTACCCGCAGAGATCTCCGCGCGGCGTGACACTATTGCCATGTCGGCCCTGACGTCAGCCCCAGAGGGCGGAGTCCTATGCCCATGACGGCCTGCTGGTACGACCCAGGGATGATGGGTCCCACCAGTCGGCGGGCGTACGAAAGATGGCGAGAGCGCCACCAGTCGGCCCGGATGGGAGTCGGCTGGCCCCTCCCACGGGCCCCACGCGCCATTAATCAGACGCGGCAGGTAGTGGCCACAGTGATCGCCCGCCAGACGGCGGAGCTATCGCCACGACCTCATGACCGAGCCTGCGTCATTAGAGGCATGGCTACAGTAATCTACAGCCGGCAAGACCCGCCCGCGGAGGACGCGACCCGTCGGCTCCGTACCGAGCCAGTTGGCAGGGCCCACCAGTCGGCGGGCCCCAAGAGTCGGCGGATAAGACGGCAGCGAGAGAGACTGACGGCTGGCCCCGCGCCCAGCCGGATTACCATTGTACCCCTGGGGGGTAGGCCTATATAAACCCCCCAGGGCATCCATGCAAAGGGTTGGAATCCATTAGCACTAGACCAGGTCATATAGGAAGGAGAGAGCTAGCCTTGCCTCCTCCTACCTCCAGGAAACAGCTCGAGGAGCAACCGTGTAAACACTTTGCCATAGTGATCATGCGGAGACCCCGCAGAGCAGCAGTAGGGGTATTATCTCCCCGGAGAGCCCCGAAGCTACGTAAGATTTGCCGATGTGCATGCCTTCGCCTTATCCCGTTTCCAGGCGACGTTCTACTCACCCCCACCATGATAAGCCATCCTTTGGCATATGCCGCACCCAACCCCCGACACATGGACTTTGTCAACCCTGAACATATCATATTCCATGAAAAATGTCCACGCGAAAGCCTACTTAGTCGAGTCGAACGATTAACAACTTGAACACAAGTTGACAAAGTCATCCAAATTATTATTTAATTTTGTATTACACATCATGAAAAGTGTAATGCATTCATGTGTTTTATTTCAGGAAGAAAGAGCCTCAAGGCGACTCCTCGAGTCGCCTTGAGCCTTGGGGGCTATCAAGCCAGAATTTGTGAAAAACAGATTTTCTTCATTACCAAAACACAAGTTCACAATCCCCTAGGTTGTTAAAGGCCTAAACAAACCCGACACTCGGGGGCTATAGATGATATACATGCTATTGGAGTTGGAAATTTTTTGGAAAGACCTGGCTTGGGAAGACCCGGCTTGGAGACAGGGCCTGGGAGGACAACCCGGCAGCATCAACGTCGTCGCTTCATGACCCGGCAATCTGTTCATCCACATTTCGGCATCCATTACGTCAATGACACGGCAAAAAGCTCTGCGTTTAAGGAAGACAAAAGCATGAAAAAAATCAAGACCTTCTGCCCGACTCTTTGAGTCACCCGAAAGCTCGGGGGCTACTGTCGTTGATATGGGACACGGGTATTCTCATGGAGGTAGGCCGCGGCCCATCATGGGAGGTGGCCCAGCAGGCCGACTTAAACAGTTTGTGTCAGATTTCGGGTTCTGGCAGACCCTTAAGGTTCGAACACTGGGGTGCGCGCGGAAATCTCGCCTTCAACCTCTCCGTCTCGATGGGATCTAAACTACTAAAAGAACTGCACGAAAGACACAAGATTTATACTGGTTCGGGCCACCGATGTGGTGTAATACCCTACTCCAGTGTGTGGTGGATGGATTGCCTCCTGGGGCTGGTGAGGACGAACAATACAAGGAAGAACAGCCTCGCGAGGGTCTGTTCTTGGCTATGGTGATGAACTGTTGTGAAGAGTTCAGTCACCCTCTCTCTCTATGCTTTTTCTCTCACCCGTCGTCCAGGACCGAACGACCAGGAATCGAACCACCGAAAACCAAACCAAAAACCGACCCCCTGCTATGTGGGTGGCTAGCCCTATTTATAGAGGCCCTGGTCCTCTCCCCAAATATTGAGCGGGAAGGGATCCAACAATGGCGGGCTAATTTGAAGGGGGACAACGAGTACATCTATCCTGACAAAATCAGTCTTCGCCTGCCAAAGGCTCTGGTGATGACGCCGCGCTGGGCTCCATGGTGACCTCCGTCTCGTAGTCCTCCTGGCCTTGGTCTCGTTGCACCGAAGTGGCAACCTTTGCCTGATGCCTCGGTACTCCGCTGATACGCTTGCTCCCTTTGCACCAAAGAGGAAAGAGGGATGCTGCACGCACTGGCACCCGCCTGGTGCCCGTGTCGTCATGGCTTGCGTCATAGGTACCTCGCGAGGTACCCCGCCTTGAACTCTCCGCCTCCTCGCGAGCCAGCCTGACGAGGCTGTGCCTGAGAATGCGCTATGTCGTCCGCCTCGCGAGGCTTGGCCCCTCGCAAGGGTCTTGAGCCTCGTGTTGATGAAGATGGGCCGCGCTGGGCCCCCACTTGAGCCACGCCATAGGCCGCAGGCAGGCAAGTCTGGGGACCCCCGTTCCCAGAACGCCGACAGTAGCCCCCGGGCCCAAGGCGCGCATGGACTTGGCCGTGCCGAGAGGCGAAAGGGCAAGGGCGAAGCGCCGCGGGCCCTAACAGCCTGCGGCCTCGGACGCCGCGTGGCGGTTGATTGGACGTGGCGCCTCCACTTCCCCATGACGCCTTGGTGATCGTGCGAGTTGGACAAGTCCTTGCATGCAGAACGTGTTATGATTACCTATGATCGTGGAGACCGGCGGTTGGCCTTCGCCGGCTATAAGTATGGCACCGCTCGTGCCCGTTAAGTCCATGTCCTCTTGCTCTCTCCTTCGCCTCAGTTCTTGCTCCGTCTTGGTGTGATGGCTCCGATTCGCCGATTCTCTGCAGCGGAGAAGGGAAAGGTTCCTCGAGAAGGGCCAGACCCTCTCCCGCTGAAGAAGCGACTCGCCCATTGCAGCCGGGACGATGAGGACGACCTGGTGGTGGCGAGGCCCCGGGGCGAGCGGGCTCCGCCGGGGTTCCCGCTGCCCTTGTACGCCCACGTCGAGGGCCCCGGAGGTGCCGATGCTGATCCCCGCGGTCAGCGCCGTCGTCGGCGCCGTCGGGTTGTGAAGGCGTGGGTGGTTCCTCCTGGAGTCCATGCCGAGGGCTCCTCCCATGAGTTCATGCTCCACGTCGTCACTCCTCTTCAGTCCTGGATCCGCCTTCCTCCCTTCTTCGCCTCCGTGGTTCTTCCAGGGGGCCTATGGAGCTCGAGCTGCAGCACGCCGACTGCAGCGCCCCTGCGACCGAGGCCGAGGTCGTCGTTGCTGCCCCGGGCGCGGTCTACATGTCCCGCGGCTGGAGGGAGATCGCCGGGGTCTGCAGGGAAAGAGGCGTCTTCACGGTCCACCTAGAGTATGACGGCGCGGCGGTGATGTTCCTCAAGGTCTTCGATGCGATCGGGCGCCGGCTGGAGTGCTGCCGCGGGAGAGGCGACCAGGACCTCGCCCTGGTGAGGGCTAGGCCTGTCGACCGCCCCCTTGGCAGTGGCGCCCGAGGGTCCAGCGGCTCCAGCGGGGGCTACGTGACTCCGGAGACGAGCGACAACAACGACGAGCCCCCGAGCCGTCGTCGCTCCAGGAGCAGGGCGGACGCGTCAGGCCGTCGCCAACCCTGATCTGGATGGAGTTGGCACCGGTGCCTGACGGCCCACTGTTGATGATGGCATCTTCTGCAGGAGCCCATATAGTTAGCACTCCTTAGGATCCGTTCCCTGCGAGGAATCGAAATGCGCCCCCTGGGGCTTGTAAGGTGTCTGTAGTCCCGTTTGTTAATATATGACCTTTGCTATGGATTCGTGTGAGTCGCTGATTCCGTCATAGCTGAGTTCTCCCTTTCGAACCTCGCGAGGGCTTGGTGCTCTACGCTGATAGATCCCAGTCCCAAGGCGGCGTCAGCCGTCGCTGGTATGCCAGGTCGCGATGCCGTGGTCAAGGCCAGGAGGTGAGCGACCCGAGGTCCGGTAAGAGCCCCTGAGTCGCGATGCTCAGGAGGTCCCCTTTGGCGCCCAAGCAGCCATCACTTAGTGAGAAAGGGAAGCAACGTCGCTAGTATGGAGTCGCTTTAGGTGCGGGGGTAGTGCTGCAGTAGCCAGTGCCATGGGTGGTAACTTATCTTGAGGATCAGGGGCCGTTCCAGGTGCGCCGTTGGGTTCGTGTGTGGATAGGAGCGGAAACGCTCGGCAAGGTCCTCGCGAGACCCCTTCTTCCCCGCCTCTGCTCCCCTTTCTGCTCTACGTCCTCGGGTCCCGGCCCTCGAGCTTGTCTCAGCCGTCGCTGGTATGCCAGGTCGCGATGCCATGGACAAGGCCAGAGGGTGAGCGCTGGAGAGCCAGTAAGAGCCCTGAGTCGCGATGCTTAGGCACCTCCCTTTAACGTGCAAGCGGTTCGCGCGGGCGAGGGCGAAGGAAACCTCATGAGGGCCTCGGCTTGCGCGGTTCCCTCCAGGGATCCTGCAGGGTCATCACAGAAGGAAGATGGTGTTGCCACGGCGGCCATTAGTTGATCGTTAGTCACTCTAGAGCTTGCTGGTTGAGGTAGGCGAGGCATATCTGGGCACCCGTGAGCCAGCGCGGGACTCCCGAGGCCCTACCTTTGGGCAGGTTGCGCCCGGCACTGGGCCGTATCTTGAGATGTGTCCCTGCAAAATTTGGTTAGATGTCGGTACTCTACGTCCTCGGGTCCCGGCCCTCGAGCTTGTCTTAGCCGTCGCTGGTATGCCAAGTCGCGATGCCATGGACAAGGCCAGAGGGTGAGGGCTGGAGAGCCAGTAAGAGCCCTGAGTCGCGATGCTTAGGCACCCCCCTTTAACGTGCAAGTGGCCGACATGGGAAGAGAAGATGCCGCGGACGGGCACCATGCAGCTAAGCGTGATAGGCAATGCATAGTTGGAAATAAACGCTAGGGGGATACACGCCGCTGGGTCTGGCCCGAACGGCTTGGGGGTGAAGCAGCCCGAGGGGCGTCCCCAACAAGGCAAACCAACGACGGAAAGGTAAATGCAGATACATGTCGCGGGGACGGACCCACGCGGCCTAGGAGTGATGCAACCCTGGGAGGGTGCTCCCAGCTAAGAACGGAACTTGAAAGATGTCACCTAAGGATGTCGTCGGCGTAATGGCGTTGGTGCGGCAGACTTGGCGGGCTGCAGAAGCCGATCCTCACGAGCCCCCAGGAGCAGGGCGGACATACCAAGCATTTCACTCATACACACAATATGCTCGATATGTCTAAATACAACATGGTATCAGAACATAACTCTACAACTCAAGTATTTATTAATTAGGCTCCGAGGAGCGAGATATTACAAACATGGGTCTCATGACCCCACATTCAGAGCATACAAGTCAAAACACAAGCGGAAGCTTAACATGTCTGAGTACAGACATCTACAAATGAAAAAGGCTGAGAAGCCTGACTATCTACCAGATCCTGCCGAGGGCACAAGATCGTAGCTGAGGTATCAAGCTAACGTCGAAGTCCACGCATAACTACAGGCGAGACTGAAGTCTCTCTGCAAAACATAAATTAAGCAAACGTGAGTACAAAGGTACTCAGTAAGACTTACATCAGAACTAGCTACATATGCATCGGTATCAACAAGGGGGGGGGGGTGGTGGAGTTTAACTGCAGCAAGCCAGCTTTGACTCAGTGGCTAATCTGAACTACGACTGCAAGCAACTCTTTGAGGTGGCGCACACGAGTCCACATATTCACCATTCAATACACCACTATGGATCCGCTCCCGTCTCCCTACGAGAAGGCCATCCATAGCACTCACACTTATCTTGCGAGTTTTAGAGTATCCACTTTCACTTGTCTAGGAACTATGCAAGGGGTCCAAGTTTCCATATCCGAGGAATCCGGCTATTCGAATAGATAATGATAACCCTGCAGGGGTGTACTTCTTCACACACGCTCCCACCACTTACCACCATATACACGTCATGTATCTCGGCAACCTTCAAGCGGAAGCCTGACGAGGGTGTCGGCCACGGCCTACCTAAACACTTAAGTCTCTAGTCCAGGTTTATCGCCTATCCAGGTTCCATCCGCAGGGAGTCCGGCCGAGGTTTCCACATACGGCCCCGAACAATGTGAACAGGGTTCCCGAGGCACCAAACGGGCGCCCGGTACACCGTGCCACGGTGTATCTACCGCAACATAGCCCACCCCTAGGGTCAGCGCTACGCACGGCCGCCAACACATAACCTACAAACACCAGAAACTAGTTGCAGCTCCTGGACAGAGTACTAGGGTGATTAAGAAGCCGAGAGGGTCAATTAAGGATCCCAATGAGTGGTAGTAGCTGGTCATGGATCACAGACACAGAACTCAGTTCCTGAGGACGGCTGCAATGAGACAACCCACCATGTACTCCTACATGGCCTCTCACCGCTACCTTTACCAAATCATGTTCACACACAGTAGGACATGTTCACAAGTTTCCAATTCATCCCTGATGAATCAGACCTGACACAACTCTAAGCAATAGCAGGCATGACAAGCAAACATGAATGAGTAGGCACATCAGGGCTCAAACAACTCCTACTCATGCTAGTGGGTTTCGTCTATTTACTGTGGCAATGACAGGTCATGCAAAGGAAAGGGGTTCAATTACCACAACGGGTAATAGATGATCGTTGTTGTCCTAATGCAGTAAAAGAGAGCAGGAGCGAGAGAGGGGGATTGTATCGGAATGAACAAGGGGGTTTTGCTTGCCTGGCACTTCTGAAGATATCATTGGGTCTTCATCAGTGTCAACGATCACAGTGTCGGTACAACGTCTATCGAGAGGGGACAACCACCGGCAACAGAGAAAGAGCACAATCAATGCAATGCACAAAATGATGCATGATCATGACACGTCAATATGCTGTGTTTTGAGCTAATGCAACTAGCAACACAATTAAATGAAGTTGGTTTGAATACAAGATTCAAATTCAAACTCCATATATGATTATTTAAATGCCCTTTATTTGTTTTGTCCAAAACAGAGGACAAACATTGCTCAAACATGCATGAAAATGCCATAAACAGATTCCTTGAATTTTTCTGATAATTTTTCATATATAATTTATTTCATTTGGAGTTACGGTTTGATTTCTATGATTTTTAGAAGTTTTGGGCATTTTCTGGAATTTCCTGATTTAAATTAAATCCAGAAAATGTATTACTGCGTCAGCATGAGGTCATGATGGCGTCAGCAAGTCAACAGGCACCGTCCAGGTCAAACCTGACTAGTGGGGTCCACTGGTCAGTGACACAGTGATGTTTAGGGTCACAGACAGGTGGGCCTGGTCAACAACCACGTCAGCATGGTCAAAACTGACATGTGGGCCCAGTCGGATTAGATTATCCCTAACTAATTCCGTTAGCTGCTTAACTAAACTGGTGGGGCACGTCTGTCAGTGGCTCAGGGCTGGTTAGTTAGCTGGTCATTAGTGGCTAATGACAGCGCCACGTCAGCTCACCGGAGGCTAACCGGCGACGACCACGGCCGACGGCGGAGGTGCTCCGTGCGCTCACTACGAAGCACCATTCGATGCGCGGTTTTCTCCTACGGGTTCCTGGGAGTGAGGCGCATCCAGAGAGACAAGCGGCAGCAGCTAGGGTGGCCGGAGCTGACGGCGGCGAGCTCTTTTGCGGCCGCCGGAGTTCGGTTGCACGCGGGATCGTGTTTTAGTGCGTAGAAGAGCGGGGCAAGGGGGCTAGGAGGGCGCTACGCATCGCGGGGAGTAGGTTCGACACTCCAGGATGACCATTTGGTCACCGGAGCATCGTCGACGGCGAGCTCAGGCGGCGGTGCATTTCGGTCATCAAGGGGGCGACGGCTACGGCAATCAAACGGAGAGGAGAAGAGGGGGAAACAGTGGCGGAGCTCACAGCGGTGCCGTAGAGATGGTTAGTGGGCTCGGGGACGTCCTGCGTGCGGTGGATCGACGATGATGGTGGCCGGAGCCCGAGGTGGAAGACGACGGTGATGGCGATGTTGCTGGCCTCCCGGGGTCGCGTGCCTTGGCGTGCGGCTCTACGGCGTCGAGGCGAAGCTCATGGGGGCGCTAGCCGGCGTGGGGGTGCTGGTGGCCACGGTAACGATGAGCGGCGGCGACGACGACTCTCGGATGAGCTTGGGGGAGAGAGTCAGGGGAGGGAGAGAGGGTGCAGCGAGTGAGGGAGAGGAGCGAGGGGACACGGGGCATCGTTGTGGCGTCGCTAGGAGGACCGGGGAAGCAGGAGGTGGCGCGCGTGTGCTGTCGTGCGTCGGGCACACGCCCTGTCCTACTGTCCCGAGGAGGAAGACGACAGGAAGGCTGGTGGTGGGCTGGGCCGCAGGTGGGCCAGCACAGGAGCTGGGCCGGTTGCTGGCGCCAGGTAAGTGCTCTGCCTTTCCTATTTTCTGTTTGTTTTCTGTTTTCTATTTTTTTTAAGTTTGTTTTGAGTTTGGTTTTTGAACAAACCAATTTTTATGCTTCTGAAAATTATTATGTGGACTTAGGAAACTAGTTCAGAGCCACCTGCAAATTTTCAAAATTATTGGGCTTATATCTATTTTATAGTAAATATAAACCCAAATCAAATAGCTAGTGATTTAATTCAAAGGCCCCAGAATAATTATTTCTGTAATTTCCAAAAATATTGTTTTAAGTTTTACCTCTTGCCAATATTTTCAGAGACTAAGAGGAACATTTTCTTGGACTTCTTTGAAAATATTTTAATGTTGATTATTTTCGAAGTGATTTATGAGGGTTTCAACTAACCTCAATTCAACTTTTAGAATTTAGACATGATGCATGATGCTCACTCAGGTAAATAGCTACAAGCAAATTCTAGGGCTGTGACATATTTTCTTTTAAGTTCCTTGGATTTTATGCTTTTCTTCCCTACTTGCTTGTGTTCTACGCCGGCAGGGCCCGGCCCCGCGCATGCCTCACCCAGCATCAGCCCCGACAGGAAACCAGGACGGGACCAAAGGAGTGAGGGGCCACGTGACAAGTTAGGCTCCTGAGTCGCGATGCTCAGGAGTCCCCTTTGGCGCTCGAACAACAAGTAGGGGAGCGTGATGTAGGCGTGTCTTCCGTTCTACGTCTGCAGAGCCCGACTCCGCGCATACCTCACCCAGCATAGCCTTTCGGAACTAAGGAGTGAGGGGCTACGGAGCCAGTTAGGCCCCTGAGTCGCGATGCTCAGGAGTCCCCCTTGACGCGCGAACAACGGGTGATGAGGCGAGATGTAAGCGTGGCTACCGTTCCACGTCTGCAGAGCCCGACCCCGCGCGTACCTCACCCAGCATAGCCTTTCAGAACTAAGGAGTGAGGGGCTACGGGACCAGTTAGGCCCCTGGGTCGTGATGCCCAGGGGTCCCCCTTGACGCGCAAACGGCCTTCATACCTTGGCTTCGCTCGGGGAGAGACGCGCGGCGAACCAGGCCCGAGGGGCCTGGCTGGGCGGCGTACGTCTGGGCGTGACCCAGCCGTAGCCCCCGTGCCCAGCCCCCTCGCGCGGCGCTCCCGAGGGGAGGCGTTGCGATGAGGCCAGCCACTGAGCTCTGGGCTCCCTGAGGTTAACGCGGCCCGGAGGCCACCCTCAGTTGTTTATCACCAGCGCGGAGCATAGCGCTTTCGTATGTGTACGGGCATAGCCGCTCCTCGGCAGTGTCGTCAGCCAGCGCGGAGCATGGTGCTTCCACTGGTACGTGGGAGGGGGCTCCCCTTCGGGAGGAGCCCCCGGGGCGTATACAGCCCCGCCCTAACATGTGACCGGCACGGTAGAGCTGGGTGAGGCGTATCTGGGCACCCGTGAGCCAGCGCGGGACTCACGAGGCCCTACCTCTGGGCGGGTTGCGCCCGGCACTAGGCCATATCTTGAGATGTGTCCTTGCAAAATTTGGTTAGATGCCGGTACTCTACGTCCTCGGGTCCCGGCCCTCGAGCTTGTCTCAGCCGTCGCTGGTATGCCAGGTCGCGATGCCATGGACAAGGCCAGAGGGTGAGGGCTGAAGAGCCAGTAAGAGCCCTGAGTCGCGATGCTCAGGCACCCCCCCTTTAAAGTGCAAGTGGCCGACATGGGAAGAGAAGATGCCGCGGACGGGCACCATGCAGCTAAGCGTGATAGGCAATGCATAGTTGGAAATAAACGCTAGGGGGATACACGCCGCTGGGTCTAGCCCGAACAGCTTGGGGATGATGCAGCCCGAGGGGCGCCCCCAACAAGGAAAACTAATCGACATAAAGGTAAATGCAGATACATGCCGCGGGGACGGACCCACGCGGCCTGGGAGTGATGCAACCCTGGGAGGGTGCTCCCAGCTGAGAACGGAACTTGAAAGATGTCACCTGAGGATGTCGTCGGCGTAGTGGCGTTGGTGCAGCAGACTTGACGGGCTGCAGAAGCCGATCCTCACGAGCCGCCAGGCCCCGGGGCCTCGGGAGGCTCCGGAGGCGCTGGTGACTCCTCGCGAGCTGCCTCCATCTCCACCAAGGCCGCGGAACGCCTGTCTTCCTGAGCCTCCACGATGCCCCTCATGAGGCGCTGGTACACCGCAGCCATGCTCGGTAGGCCGTAAGGCATGCGAACATAGCTGTGGGGTGGAGCTCCGCAGCGCCCCACTTGCGAGGGCCAGAGGCGCTCCGTTGTGGCGATCTGATTGAGCCCAGGTACATCGACGCAGACGCGTAGCCCACCATCCTCGCCTGGATGTGGGGCTACGGCTGGCAAGCGGCGGCAACCTCTCATGATCCTTGTCTCCTGTAGCTCTTGAATGGCCTCGTCAACGAACTCTTGCTGGTCTGATCTTCCTCGCCTGGCTCCCTCCTGAGGGAAACGTGCTGCGAAGCACGCCTCGACATGGTGCCCAAGCGCCTCCCTCGCGACCCTGGCTAGGTCGGTGGCCCTCTAGGTGAGAGCCCCCGAGCCCTGCCCGAGGAGGGCGCCGGGCGCACTTTCCTATGCGATGGATGGAGGGCCCTCCTGAGGGGGCACGGGCCCTGAGGGGCCTGCCTCCTGAGGGGCTGAGCCTGACGACGTCTTCTTCTTCTTGGGGGTGGTCTCAGGAAGCCTCCTGCTTCCGCGATCTGGGTCTTCTAGCGACGCGGCCTGAAAGGCTCGCTCCAGGGAACACACTGCATCTCTCTCTTCATAGGGCACCGTGATGACGCTGCCACTTCCTGGCGTCTTGAGGATGTTGTAGCCATGGTGGGTCACGGCCATGAACTTGGCCAGCGCTGGGTACCCGAGGATGGTGTTATACGGCAGGCGGATGTGGGCGACGTCGAAGTCGATGAGCTCGGTGCGGTAGTTGCTGCGGGCTCCGAAGGTCACAGGGAGGCGGACCTGCCCGATCGGGACTGTGGAACCGTCGGTGATCCCGGAGAAAGGCCTGTTCAGCTGGAGCTGATCATATGGCACTTGGAGGTTGTTGAATGTTTCCATGGACAGGACGTTGAGCCCTGCCCCGCCATCTATGAGGGTCTTGGTGGCCTGCACGTTGCTGATGACCGGGGAGCAGAGCATCGGGAGGAATCCTGCAGTGGCCGCGCACTTGAGCTGGTCTACCAAGCTGAACGTGATGGGGCACGCCGACCACCTGAGGGGGCGCGTTGCTTCGAGCTTGGGGAGGGCTGCATTCACCTCGCGGGCAAACTGCTTGAAGATGCGTTGGCAGGCTGGGGCTTGAGCTGCGCCCAGGATGCAGGCGATCACGTGCGGCTCCTGGAAGCCCCCAGCCCCCTCGTCTTGATGGCGGTCTTCGTTCCTTCTTGGTGGAGGCGGCAGCGGAGGTAGGCCTGCGTTGCCATGAGGTCGGTCCTCACGGGGCTGGTCTCTCCAGTCCCCTCACGAGGCAGGTCCCGCTAGCGGTCCTCGCGAGGCTGGTCGCGCCACCCCTGGAGCGGGCCGCGGTCTTCCCAGCGCCCTGGGTTTCTTCCTCCTCCTCGGCCATAGCCCCGGTCAGCACGGTCAGGGCGACGACCGATCCTTCCTTCTCGTACGGCGCGGAGCTCTTGACATTCATTGGTGTTGTGGGTGTGGAGGTCATGGTACACACAGTACCGGCTGCCTCTGGAGGGTTCGGGCAGATCCTTGCCCCGCTTGGTGTCTGGTTCTGCCGCGAGTATAGCAGCCCCCTTGCGCTTCGCGTCCTTGGCTTTGGGCTTCTTCTCTTCTGGGTCCGCGGCAGGCAGCTCGAGGAGGGAGAGACGTCCCTCCTCAGCCCTGGCGCACTTGTTCGCCAAGTTGAACAGCTCCAGGGAGGTGCAGAGGTCTTCGTGCATCGCCAGCTCCTCCTTCATCTTGACGTCACGCACGCCATCAGAGAAGGCGGAGATGATGGCCTCCTCTGACACCCTGGGGATCTTGAGGCGCGCGCTGTTGAAGCGCTGGATGTACTTTTGCAGGGTCTCTCCAGGTTGTTGCTTGATGCAGCGCATGTCGCTCACGGCGGGCGGCCGATCGCGAGTACCTTGGAAGTTGGCGATGAAGCGGGCGCGCATCTGGTCCCAGGAGGAGATCGTGCCTGGAGCCAGATTCAGGAGCCAGGTTCGAGCTCCTTCCTTGAGCGCCATGGGGAACCAGTTCACCATGACCTTTTCATCCCCGCCGGCAGCCTCAATGCCCAGCTCATAGAGCTGGAGGAACTCTGCAGGGTCGGTCGTGCCGTCGTAGCGAGGAGGCAGGTCGGGCTTGAACTTGCTGGGCCACGCGACGCTGTGCAGCTTAGTGGTGTAGGCGTGGCAGCCCGCGGTGGCCACGAAAGGCCTCGGTTGGTGGAGAGCTTGGTCTTGAGGGTCCCCACGTGCTGCAGCTAGGAGCAGGGCGCGGTCTTGACGTGCTGGAGCTGGAGCAGGGTCACGGCATGCCGGAGCAGGGAGCGCCCTGGCAGCCCCCTGCGGGCAAGGGATTTCTTGGCAGCTTCGCTCTTGTTGCGATGGCGCCTGGCGGACCGGGTTCCGCCCAGGGGCGAGTCGCCTTGGAGCCACAACATCTTCTTGGAGGGGAGGCAGCTGGTGCGCCTCTGGAGCTTCGTTGCCCGCGCGGGGCAGAGTGCGGCGCAGAGGGGCGGACGGCGCGGAAGAGCCCCCTGCGGCGCGGACAAGCTCGGCGACGTGGTCGAGCCATTCTTCGTAGACGTCGTTGACAGGACGGTAGCGCAGGAGCTCGTTTTCCGCGAGGAGCGCAGCTCGAGCCTCCAAGGGTGCGCGGAGCGCGCGGGACGAAGAGCCAGCTGGTGCGAGTGACGGAGTGGCGGTGCGGCCATCTTGCCGCACGGACGGGTGCTGAGACGATGCCTGCTGCTCGCCCCCCGCCGGGCCGGTGGCAGCGTTAACGGTGGCGACGGGGAACGATGAGGACGCCCACTGATGGGGGCCATCTGGGCGATGCGGGAAGCGATGGCGGCCCGGCGCTCGGTGCGGGCCCGACGAGCGTCAGACATGGATGCGACGGTCGGAGGAGAGCGGAGCGGTGGAAGACGAATTCCGGCGCACCCCTACCTGGCGCGCCAAATGTCGGATTTCGGGTTCCGGCAGACCCTTAAGGTTCGAACACTGGGGTGCATGCGGAAACCTCGCCTTCAACATCTCCGTCTCGATGGGATCTAAACTACTAAAAGAGCTGCACGAAAGACATAAGATTTATACTGGTTCGGGCCACCGATGTGGTGTAATACCCTACTCCAGTGTGTGGTGGATGGATTGCCTCCTGGGGCTGGTGTGGATGAACAATACAAGGAAGAACAGCCTCGCGAGGGTCTGTTCTTGGCTATGGTGATGAACTGCTATGAAGAGTTCAGTCACCTTTCTCTCTCTTTCTCTCTCAGATCCCGGACCGAAGCACCAGGAATCGAGCCCCCAGCCCTCGAACCGAACCCCTTGCTATGTGGGTGGCTAGTCCTATTTATAGAGGCCCTGGTCCTCTCCCCAAATATTGAGCAGGAAGGGATCCAACAATGGCGGGCTAATTTGAAGGGGGACAGCGAGTACATCTATCCTGACAAAAGCAGTCTTCGCCTGCCAAAGGCTCTGGTGATGACGCCGCGCTGGGCTCCATGGTGACCTCCATCTCGTAGTCCTCCTGGTCTTGGTCTCGTTGCACCGAAGTGGCAACCTTTGCCTGATGCCTCGGTACTCCACGGATACGCTTGCCCCCTTTGCACCAAAGAGGAAAGAGGGACGCTGCGCGCGCTGGCACCCGCCTGGTGCCCCGTGTCGTCATGGCTTGCATCATGGGCACCTCGCGAGGTACCCCGCCTTGAACTCTCCGCCTCCTCGCGAGCCAGCCTGACGAGGCTGTGCCTGAGGATGCGCCGTGTCGTCCGCCTCGCGAGGCTTGGCCCCTCGCGAGGGTCTTGAGCCTCGTGTTGATGAAGATGGGCCGCGCTGGGCCCCCACTTGAGCCACGCCGCAGGCCGCAGGCAGGCAAGTCTGGGGACCCCCGTTCCCAGAACGCCGACATGTTACGATTGATGTTTCCGTGCACTAACAACGCAGTAGAGTATGAAGCATTGCTCCATGGTCTTCGAGTGGCGAAGGAGATGAGCTTGAGTCGGGTTAGATGTTTTGGTGATTCAGATCTAGTGGCTCAGCAGGTGTCTAGCAAGTGGGATTCCAAAGACCCTCTCATGGCGGCTTATCGCCGAGAGGTCGATGCTATTGCAGGGTATTTTAAAGGTTATCAGGTGGAACACATTGACCGTCGAAAGAATGAAGCAACAGATGCTTTGAGCTGGCTGGGGTCTCAACGTAAGCCGGTACCACCCAATACCTTTTTAGATGTATTGCATAACCCCTCTGTCAAGTTGCTCACACAAGAAGATTTAGTTGTTCCTGACCCGGAGGCGTAGTTGGTGGCAACTCTTCATGTCATCCCAGATTGGACGGTGTCGTTCTTGGCTTACATGACCCGGGGAGAATTGCCAACAAATGAGACTCTGGCTCGACAGATAACCCGACGGTCTAAGTCCATGACAATTTCGGATGGAGAGTTATTTCATTGCAGTGTTTCCGAAGCATTTCAACGGTGTGTTTCCCCCAAAGAAGGTCAAGAAATCCTTCGTGAGATCCATGAAGGGGATTGTGGTCATCACGCCGGGTCAAAATCTTTAGTGGCCAAGGTGTTTCGTCATGGTTTTTACTGGTTGACGGCTCACGCTGGTGCAGAAGATTTGGTCAGTAGATGTGATGGGTGTCAGAAATTTGCACGACGAGCGCATGTGCTGGCTCAAGAGCTCCTGGTGATTCCAATCACTTGGCCGTTTGCAGTCTGGGGGCTTGACATGGTGGGACCTTTCAAACGGTCAAAGGACAAGAAGACACATCTCCTGGTGGCTGTTGATAAGTTCACTAAATGGGTTGAGGCGGAGCCTGTGAGTAAGTGTGATGCAGCCACGGCGGTTCAGTTCATGAAGAAAATAATCTTCCATTTCGGTTTTCCACATAGTATTATCACAGACAATGGCACTAATCTATCCCAAGGGGCTATGGAAGAGTTTTGTCAGCGAGATCACATCCGGCTTGATGTTTCTTATGTAGCTCATCCTCAATCCAATGGTCAAGCTGAGAGAACCAATCAGAAAATTCTGAAAGGGCTAAAACCCCGGCTTATTGTTCCTTTACAGCGAACGCTGGGTTGTTGGGTAGAGGAGTTGCCTTCAGTGTTATGGAGCATCAATACTACACCCAACAGGTCTACGGGTTACACACCCTTCTTCATGGTTTATGGGGCAGAAGCAGTATTGCCCAGTGACATCCATCATGACTCGCCCCGCGTGGCGGCTTATGTTGAAGCTAACAATGAAAAATCCAGACAGGATGCGCTTGACTTATTGGATGAAGAAAGAGACTTAGCAGCAGCATGGTCAGCAACCTATCAACAAGACCTCTGTCGTTATCACAGCCGCCGGGTTAAGACCAGGACTTTTCAGGAAGGCGACTTGGTGCTCCGTCTCATCCAAGATCTTTCAGATGCACACAAGCTATCCCCACCATGGGAAGGACCCTTTGTGGTCAGCAAAAATTTAAACAATGGGTCTTACTACCTCATTGACGTTCGAGAGCACGCAGACTCACGTAAGTCAGAAGAGGAGACCCGCCGGCCGTGGAACATTGCTCAACTTCGGCCATATTATACCTGAGCCACCGACTCTCATCATGTACATGCATTCACGTTGTATGTACGATGATAAGCAATAAAGTAAGACCATCGATCTCTTTTCTTTTCAAAGATTATGCATTTTTATTATTTTTTCACAAATGACTATTAAGGAGCTGATCATATTTGAATCAAGTTAACCTTTTCTAGTCCGGCTTATGATCGTATCCGAATCTAGCTGTAAATCTTATGGTCACTTGGGGGCTTCCTATTCAAACATAGGTTGTATGCGAACCAAAGAGAACATAGCTGTCGTAACCCTCTTGATCAGCTCAAGGCCAAACTCACTTGGGGGCTTCTTGATCGTATCTGAATCATAGCTTAACCCCTTTTGAGCCGACTTGGATCGTATTCGAATCAGCGTCGTTAAAAACTCTCAAGGTCATTTGGGGGCTTCCTGTTCAAACATAGGTCGTATTCGAACCAAAGAGAACATAGCAGTCGGTACCCTCTTGATCGGCGCAACGCCAAATCCACTGGGCGCTATATGGTCGTATTCGAACCTTAGCTTAACCCTTTTGGTCCGGTTTACTAATCGTATTCGAATCAGAAACCCCCAATCTTTTGAATACAAAGTTAAAATTATGTTTGTTGCTTGCCTTTGAGTTTTTGCTGTTTCAACATTACAAATGAGTTAGCCTGGTTTTATTCGCCGGCTCAATTATTAGACAGCACAGCCGCTCGGGTTGTTCAAACCGGTGGTCTAAGGATCTAAAGGTACTAGCAACTGCGATATGATTATTGAATATTCAAGGATTATTAACTTTCATACATATTGAATTATCAAGTTCGTCACTCGGGTTATTTGAGCCAGCGGCCTAAGAATCAACAAGGACAAGGTGTAATTCTTATTTACACGCGCTTACCGGCTGCGTTAATTTAAGAGTTAGTATTAAACCTTATCCTTTATTTATATTTGTCTATGTTCTTTGAGGTGGAGATACGAGTTGTAAAAGAGGTGTTTAAACCCAGTTGTTTCTAAACCGCCTTGCGAGGTCTTTCTTTTTTCCTTGTGTTCACAGGAACAGAGTTTAAACATTGTAGAGACAAGCATTAAACGAGGCATAAGAAAAGCATTAAAACATTGGCACCCTGTGGGGACCCCGACTCATAAGTCGTGATCACCGAATGCATGTGTACAGTGATCCCAGGGATCAATGCTCACTTAACACACAGAAGCTGAATAACAAGAGTCTTACATCCATACATACCGTCTTACACAAATTATGACCATTATGGTCAAGTCTTACATAGATAGAGCCTTAAGGGCTGAATATCAAATGAAACACAAGCAGCAGAAATCTTCATCAAAAAGCAGAACCCATGCCATCTTCCTTAAACCTTGACTGGGAAGCGTCCTAGTTTGCGTGTTCATCACCAAAGAACTCTTCCTCGAACTCCTGTTGTTCCATGCCTGGCCAATTAAATAACCAGTGGCAAGCCAATGCGTACTTTGAATGTACTCGCAAGCAACCCATGTTTTGGTTCAAGGTACAGTAAAGCATGATATAGGTAAATTTTTGCGGAAAGCTAGTTTTGAGTGCAATGACATGTTCAACAACTTGTAAGACATGCATCAGGAGAATTCAAGTAACCATGAAGACATGTTACAGATATCAACATAATTAGAGTGGGCACCAACCCAACTCAATCATGTCAAGTCCTTGACTTGACCCAAGTAGTTCTTCCCACTTATCCAAACACACACACTAGTTTGCAAACATGTGGACGTAGTTTAAGCAGCACCGCCCAACCGTCCATGACCGTGGACACGGCTATTCGAATAGTTTTACACTCTGCAGAGGTTGCACACTTTACCGACAAGATCCGGGGAACTTCCGTGTCATCCACGTCCCGCGGTACCTCAAGTACCCGGGGTAAGCACCCGATCACTATCTTTCCCTAGACGACACTAACAAGGAGTCCACTCGTTGTTCCGTATCCTCACGATGTACATTCTACGAGGCTCGCTCAAGATCGTAACATCCGAGAGGGGACACAACGATGTATCCGGTGCCTTGTGAAAACAGTCATGGCCGCCCTACCTGGCACGACCCCGTCCTGAGAGAGAGCACCAACTCTCCCCCGTCACTAGTAATGCGGGCTCCGAGCTAGTATTGGCCTAAGTAATCAATAATGCCCTTTCCCATATAAGGGTAGAGTGGTTGCGCATGTAAGGTTGGGACAGTCAACAAATCTTAAATCTAATCCATTTCTGAAAACAACACGCACACTTGCCTCGGTACACCACTTTGTCATCAAGTGGTTACCCGACTCATCATCTCCCTCGGGCATAAGTGGCACCCGACGGGGTTTTCGAAAGTCCTTTGAAAATAGTTTGCCCCCATCACCATGCATATTCCCGTCCCTTTTTGCGTAGCACTACTTAGCATCCTGTCTATTCCCACCGGTGTAACCCCCGTAAGAAGGTAGGGTCATGCATAATGCAGGTATCAATGAGGAAGTAACCAAGGCAACCCACCAAGTGGTTACCATCTCACCATGATCTCGATGCAAACAATAAAAGTGCCATATGACATGCATAAAAAGGGTTTCATAGACATGGTCAAAGGGCTGCTTGCCTTGATTGGCTTGTTCTTCAAGGTCTTCAAATCCTTCTCCTCCTTCCTCTTCAGCTACTTTGTCAAGTACGGGATCTAAACGTCGCAGGAAAATAACAAAAAAATAAGACAACAATAAAAACAGAAAAATCAAAGTGCTCAGAAAAATGTCAACTTATTTTTGTAAAATACTAGGAGGAAAACTAGAAAGGGGAAAATTCTTAGTTTTGTATTTGGAGTTATATAAGAGGGGATATGGATTTCCAAACAGAGATTAAACTGCTCAAATTTGAGTTTAAATTTGAACAGTACATAAAAGTTGGTTGGATTTGAATGAAAGTTGCACCATTAAATAGGTGGGATTTTTACAAGATTTTAGGAACTGGAATCACTTCATTTGGATAAATATTTTATCCTATGGGATTTTTGGAAGGGTGACACAAAAAGAAAAGAAAAGTGGCGCTGTGCCACTGGGCCAGAGAGGCCACGGGCAGCAGGCCCAGAGGGGAAATTGTCCCGTGCGAGGCCGCCGCGTCGAAGGCGTAAAGGCGGAGTACGCCTTCTGCCGACGAGCGAACCGGTGCGCGCGCGTGCGTTTAAACCTGATGGGTGGATCCCACCCGTCAGGGCGTGAGGCTGACGGGCAGGGCCCACGGCCGTCGTCGTCTACCTCCGTACAGAGGCAACGGCGAGCTCGCCGGCGGCGATATAGGGCACGGGGAGGTGCATGGTTGGTACCGTTGGACTCGGGAGGATGTCACCGTTCGGTTGGTGGTGGAGACGGTCACCGGAGTAGCCTGGTTCGCCGGCGACGAGGTCACGCGACGGAGGTGCCTCGGGCGTCGATGGCTCTGGCCATTCCCGACTGCAAAAAGAGTGGGGAAGAGAGGGGAAAGGGTCAGCGTGGCCGCGCGGCTCCAGATCGAGAGAAAACGGGGGCGGAGGAGGCCTGTACCGCGCGAATGCCGACGAGCCGAGGCGGCGGGTCTCGAGCTCGATCTCGAGCGGCTCTGGAGACCAATGGGTGGTGTGGGAGGTGGATTAAGAGTGTGGGGGAGCGACAGGGAGCGAGAGAGAGGCTCGGGGTCGCCTTTTATAGGCTGGCCGAGGTCCACCGTGGGCGCGGCCTACGGGTTCCCGCGGGATCGGCTCGTGTGGCCGTTAGAGAGGGAATGGGGGGCTCGGGGGTGTTCGTGGGAGTGGTGTAGGGTGCCAGGGAGGGAGAGGAGGAGCGGGACGAGCTGCACGCGGGCCACAGGAGTGGCGCGAGCATTGGCCGAGCGGGGCAGCGCTCTGGCGCGAGCTGCAGGAGAGAGAGGGGGCGCGGGAGAAAGTGGGCGGCCCGCTGGCGTGGAGCGGACGTCGAGGGGTATCGACTGGCGTGCGCGGGAGGCTCGAGGTGGTCGGGAGACGCGGCGTCAATGGTCGGGTGGTCTGGCAGGCGCTCCAGAGCGCGACTTTGGCCGGCATCCGCGGCTTTCCCGCGTCCGTGCGCGTCCACTTGTGTCTGGAGGCTGCAGGGGGCATGGGCAAAAGCTGGAATGAGCCTTGGATGCTCTGGAAAGCTGAGGGGAGAGAAGGAGGCTGAGAGAGAGAGGGAAATCTGCTGTCCAGAGAAGAAAAATGGGGTTCTCCCCCCTTCATCATTGCTTCCTTGGGCAGCAAAGCACACAGGTGCTAGAGGGGGACTAGGAGGTGCCGTGGTAAAAAGTTGAGCCTACAGAGATTAGTGGAAGAGGCCAAAAATGGGATTTTTGCAAAGTGGCAGAAGGTGTTTGATGCTGGTTTTGGCAAGTAGATGGCTTCCATTTTCCATGAGACTCCACAGGGTGAAATGACACATATATTCAGGGCCTTCCACCAATTTGGGGCTTATTTGAGCAAAGTTGCCAATGCAACTTTTGTAAATCCTAGAAATGAGGAGAAATAGACTTGTGTAGATCTAGTTGAGCAAATCACTTCTCCTTGACGCACCACTTGGTGTAGTGGCCTCATTTGGTCATGTGAACATGCTCACAAAAGTTGGGGTCAAGGAGAGAAAGTTGGTAGTACAAACTTGATCAAATTTGATTCTGGACTGAGAGGGTTTTGGGGCATTTTGGTGAACCAAAATGACTTTAATTGACATGAGTCTTTGCAAGGTGATCACAATATGCATTTGTGACTTGCTGGATTTTCCTTGGATTTTTATGAAAATATTTCCTGTAGAAATATTTCAAATCCTTGAAATGGGCAGAAACAATTTTGGGAGGTTTTGTCCAATATTTTGATCATAACCATATGTTGAAACTCATATATATGGAAAATATATGTCCATTGAGTCTCCCTAATTTTTTTCAAATATTTCTAAAGCTTTTAAATAATTTTAACCTATTTAAGACCATTTCTGGCCTTAAGAAAAATCTTTTAAATAAAATAGGAAAATAACTTTCAAAATTATATTTTTGTGGTTTCTGGGTACCCTATATCTAATAGGTGTCAAATATATCTTTGGAAATATTTTTACTGCCCTTAATTAAGTATTTGCAGTGCAAACGTCAATCCAGGGGTTTTTGGAAAACTAATTTTTGAAAATACTTTTTGGCCAAATTATTTTTGTAATAAAATACTATATTGCTCTATACACATGGCATGATCATTGGGCAGAAGTTTGGGACAAGGAGATGAAGTATAGAAGGTGGAGTAGCTGACTTTAAAGAGCACTTGAAAAACCACACAGAGAAAACCAGCTTCAAAATAAAAGCCAAATAATGCAAATGTTTTTGTTGGTCCAAATTTTCATGCTTTATTAATGCAATTGACATGTTACAAAATGCAGGGTGTGACACACCCGGAAGCACAGATTCACATAGAAGTGTTTTATGTGCGATGGCATAAGCAAACATACGGTGTTTTTAACCGCTAAGCTATTACAAGGCTTTCTAAAGCCCATGAAGATGATCATTGTCCTTCCCTCACCGGCTCAACATCTTGAATCTGCTGGAAGTTGGGTTTTAACCAGTCATAGCCGTTCATGGCGACAAATTCAGCTTCGTCATCAATCAGGCCAACCTGATCAACCTCTGGGGCAAAAATGTCTTCTCTCACCGGTGGGATCAAGTCGGTTACTTTATAGGAAGGAGGGGCCATCTTCTTATTCTCATTATGAAAACCCGGTTGATACTTGTCCACATTGGTATCATCTCCAAGGCTAGTCGCCTGAGGTCGGACTTCACGGACGCAGGCTATAAAGTCATCCTGATCAAAAGGAGACCCGTCCTCCTTCACGGTAGAATAACCCCTTGCCACGTCTGCCGGGTCTAGATCTGGTACCCAAGCCTTGGAGCGGCTTAGGGCAGTCAATGCTCCGGCTCGCACGTAGGAGCGTTTCACCTCTTGGAATCTGGCAGGGAGAATGGACAGCTTCTTCAAGACGTCATTGATCCGGTTAGACCCTTGATTAGTAGGAGAGATGTGTCGGCGTTCTGGGAACGGGGGTCGCCAGACTTGCCTGCCTGCGGCCTGCGACATGGCTCAAAGGAGGCCCAGCATGGCCCATCTTCGTCAACACGAGACTCAAGACCCTCGCGAGGGGCCAAGCCTCGCGGGGCGGATGACACGGCGCGTCCTCAGGCGCAACCTCCTCAGGCTGGCTCGCGAGGAGGCGGAGAAATCAAGGCGGGGTACCTCGCGAGGTGCCCATGACGCAAGCCATGACGACTCAGGGCGCCAGGCGGGCACCAGCGCGCGCAGCGTCCTTCTTTCCTCTTTGGTGCAAAGGAGGCAAGCGCAGCCGTGGAGTACCGAGGCATCAGGCAAAGGTTGCCATTTCGGTGCAACGAGACCAAGACCAGGAGGACTACGAGACGGAGGTCACCATGGAGCCCAGCACGGCGTCACCGCAGAGCCTTTCGCAGGCGAAGACCAACTTTAGTCAGGATAAGTGTACTTGTTGTTCCCCTTCAAATTAGCCCGCCATTGTTGGCGCCCTTCCCGCTCAATATTTGGGAAGAGGCCCAGGTCCTTTGCCTATAAATAGGACCAGCCACCCGCATAGCAAGGGGGGTTGGTTCGTTCGGTTCGCAATCAGTGAGAGAGAGAGAGAGAAAGATGACAGAACTCCTCCTAGCAGTTCATCGCCCCAGCCAAGAACAGACCCTCGCGAGGCTGTTCTTCCTTGTGTTGTTCATCATCACCAGCCCCAGGAGGCAATCCACCAACCACACACTGGAGTAGGGTATTACACCACAATGGTGGCCCGAACCTGTATAAACCTTGTGTCTCTTGTGCAGTTCTTTTAGTAGTTTAGATCCTTGCGAGACGGGGAGGTAGAAGGCGTGATCTCCGCGCGCACCCCAGTGTTCGAACCTTAAGGGTCTGCCGGAACCCGTGATCCGACATTTGGTGCGCCAGGTAGGGGTGCGCCGGAATCTGTCCTCCACCACTCTGTTCTCCTCCGACCGTCGCGTCCAAGTCCGACGCTCGTCGGGCCCGCGCCGAGCGCCGGGCCGCCATCGTCGCCCGCCGTCCTCGTCGTTCCCCGTCGCCCGCCGTCAATGCCGCCACCGGCCCGGCGGGGGGCGAGCAGCAAGCATCGTCTCAGCATCCATCCGTGCACCAAGACGGCCGCACCGCTACTCCATCGCTCGCACCAGCCGGTTCTTCGTCCCGCGCGCTCCGCACACCCTTGGAGGCTCGAGCTGCGCTCCTCGCGGCAAATGAGCTCCTGCGCTACCACCCCGTCGACGACGTCTACGAAGAGTGGCTCGACCGCGTCGCTGAGCTTGTCCGTGCCGCAGGGGGCTCTTCCGCGCCGTCCGTTCCTCTGCGCCACACCCCGCCCCACGCGGGCAACGAAGCTTCAGAGGCGCACCAGCCGCCTCCTCTCCAAGAAGATGCCATGGCTCCAAGGCGCCTGGCCCCTGGGCGGAACCCGCTCCGTCAGGTGCCAGCGCAACAAGAACGGAGCTGCCAAGAAGTCCCTCGCCCGCAAGGAGCTGCCCGAGCGCTCCCTACTCCGGCACGCCGCGACCTTGCTCCAGCTCCGGCACGCCAAGACACCGCTCTGCTCCTAGCTGCAGCGCGTGGGGACCCTCAAGACCAAGCTCTCCACCAGCCGAAGCCTTTCGTAGCCACCGCAGGCTGCCGCGCCTACACCACCGAGCTGCGCAGCGTTGCATGACCCGGTAAGTTCAAGCCAGACCTGCCTCCTCGCTACGACGACACAACTGATCCCGCAGAGTTCCTCCAGCTCTATGAGCTGGGCATCGAGGCTGCCAGCGGGGATGAAAAGGTCATGGCGAACTGGTTCCCCATGGCGCTCAAGGAAGGAGCTCGAACCTGGATCCTGAATCTGGCTCCGGGCACGATCTCCTCCTGGGACCAGATGCGCACCCGCTTCATCGCCAACTTCCAAGGTACTCGCGACCGGCCACCCGCCGTGAGCGACATGCGCCGCATCAAGCAACAACCCGGAGAGACCCTGCAAAAGTACATCCAGCGCTTCAACAGCGCGCGCCTCAAGATCCCCAAGGTGTCTGAGGAGGCCATCATCTCGGCCTTCTCTGATGGCGTGCGCGACGTCAAGATGAAGGAGGAGCTGGCGATGCATGAAGACCTCTGCACCTCCCTGGAGCTATTCAACTTGGCGAACAAGTGCGCCAGGGCTGAGGAGGGACGTCTCTCCCTCCTCGAGCTGCCTGCCGCGGACCCAGAAGAGAAGAAGCCCAAGGCCAAGGACGTGAAGCGCAAGGGGGCTGCCGTACTCGCAGCAGAACCAAACACCAAGCGGGGCAAGGATCTGCCCGAACCCTCCAGAGGCAGCCGGTACTGTGTGTACCACGACCTCCACACCCACAACACCAACGAATGCCAAGAACTCCGCGCCGTGCGAGAAGGAAGGATCGGCCGTCGCCCTGACCGTGCTGACCGGGGCTACGGCCGAGGAGGAGGAAGAAACCCAGAATGCTGGGAAGATCTCGGCCCGCGCCAGGGGTGGCGCGACCAGCCTCGCGAGGACCGCTGGCGGGACCTGCCTCGCGAGGGGGACTGGAGGGATCAGCCTCTTGAGGATCGCCTCAAGGCAACGCAGGCCTACCTCCGCTGCCGCCTCAGCCAAGGAGGAACGAAGACCGCAATCAAGACGAGGGGGCTGGGGGATTCCAAGAGCCGCATGCAATCGCCTTCATCCTGGGCGGAGCTCAAGCCCCAGCCTCTCAACGTATCTTCAAGCAGTTTGCCCGCGAAGTGAATGCAGTTCTCCCCAAGCTCGAAGCAACGCGCCCCCTCAAGTGGTCGGCGTGCGCCATCACGTTCAGCTCAGCGGACCAGCTCAAGTGCGCGGCCACGGCCGGAGTCCTCCCGATGCTTTGCTCCCCGGTCATCATCAATGTACTAGTCACCAAGACCCTCATCGATGGTGGGGCAGGGCTCAACGTCCTGTCCATGGAAACGTTCAACGATCTCCAAGTGCCCTACGACCAACTTCAGCCAACCAAGCCCTTCTCCGGAATCACCGACGGTTCCACAGTCCCGATCGGGCAGGTCCGCCTCCTTGTCACCTTCGGGGCCCACAACAACTACCGCACCGAGCTCATCGACTTCGACGTCGCCCACATCCGCCTGCCGTACAACGCCATCCTCGGGTACCCAGCGCTAGCCAAGTTCATGGCCGTGACCCACCATGGCTACAACATCATCAAGATGCCAGGCAGTGGCGGCGTCATCACGGTGCCTTGTGAAGAGAAGGATGCAGTGTGTTCCCTGGAGCGAGCCTATCAGGCTGCGTCGCTAGAAGACCCAGATTGCGGAAGCAGGAGGCTTCCTGAGAACACCCCCAAGAAGAAGAAGACATCGTCAGGCTCAGCCCCTCAGGAGGCAGGCCCTTTAGGGCCCATGTCTGCCTAGGGGGACCTCCCTTCCATCGCATACGGAAGCTCGCCCGGCGCCCTCCTCAGGCAGGGCTCAGGGGCTCTCACCTGGAGGGCCACCAACCTAGCCAGGGTCACGAGGGAGGCGCTTGGGCACCATGTGGAGGCGTGCTTCGAAGCACGTTTCCCTCGAGAAGGAGCCAGGCAAGGAATGTCAGACCAGCCGGAGTTCGTTAACGCGGCCATTCAAGAACTACAGGAGTCAAGGGTCATGAGAGGTTGCCGCCGTCTACCAACTGTGGCCCCACATCCAGGCGAGGATGGTGGGCTGCGCATCTGCGTCGACGTACCAGGACTCAATCAGATCGCCACGATGGAGCGTCTTTGGCCCTCGCGAGTGGGGCGCTGCGGGGTCCACCCCATAGCTATGTTCGCATGCCTTGCGGCGTGCCGAGCATGGCTGCGGCGTACCAGCGCCTCATGAGGGGCATCATGGAGGCTCAGGAAGACAGGCGTTCCGCGGCCCTGGCGGAGATGAAGACAACTCGCGAGGAGCCACCAGTGCCTCCGGAGCCTCCCGAGGCCCCGGGGCCTGGGGGCTTGTGAGGATCGGCTTCCGCAGCCCACCGAGTCTGCTGCACCAACGCCACTTCGCCGACGACATCCTCAGGTGACATCTTTCAAGCTTCATTCCCAGCTGGGGGCGCCCTCCCAGGGTTGCATCACTCCCAGGCCGCGTGGGTCCGTCCCTGCGGCATGTATCCCCTTTATTTTTCGGTCGTTAGTTTGCCTTGTTGGGGGCGCCCCTCGGGCTGCATCATCCCCAAGCCGCTCGGGCTAGGCCTAGCGGCGTGTATCTCCCTCGCGTTTATTTCCAACTACGCATTGCCTATCAAGCTTGATTGCTTGATGCCTGTCTGCGGCATCCCTTCTTCTCCATGTCGGCCACTTGCACGTTAAAGGGGGGGGTGCCTGAGCATCGCGACTCAGGGCTCTTACTGGCTCTCCAGCCCTCACCCTCTGGCCTTGTCCACGGCATCGCGACCTGGCATACCAGCGACGGCTGAGACAAGCTCGAGGGCCGGGACCCGAGGACGTAGAGTACCGGCATCTAACCAAATTTTGCAGGGACACATCTCAATATACGGCCCAGTGCCAGGCGCAACCCGCCTAGAGGTAGGGCCTCGTGAGTCCCGCGCTGGCTCACGGGTGCCCTGATACACCTCACCTGCCCCAACCAGTGAGCTCTTGAGCGACTAACGATCGACTAATGGCTGCCATGGCAACCCCATCTTCTTTCTGTGATGAACCTGCAGGATCCTTGGAGGGAACTGCGCTAGCCAAGGCCCTCACGGAGTTCCCTTCACCCTTGCCCGCGCGAACCGCTTGCACGTTAAAGGGGGGGTGCCTGAGCATCGCGACTCAGGGCTCTTACTGGCTCTCCAGCCCTCACCCTCCGGCCTTGTCCATGGCATCGCGACCTGGCATACCAGCGACGACTGAGACCAGCTCGAGGGCTGGGACCCTAGGACGTAGAGCAGAAAGGGGAGCAGAGGCAAGGGAGAAGGGGCGCGTGAGGACCTCGCCGAGCAACTCCGTCCCAACTTCCCCACGGACCCGACGATGCATTGGGGGCGATCCCCGATCCTCAAGATAAGTCACCATCCAAAGCACTGGCTACCGTGGCACTACCCCCGCACCTAAAGCAATTCCGTACTAGCAACGTTGCTTCCCTTTCTCACCAAGCGATGGCTACTTGGGCACCAAAGGGGACCTCCCGAGCATCGCAACTCAGGGGCTCTTACCGGACCCCGGGTCGCTCACCTCCTGGCCTTGACCACGGCATCGTGACCTGGCATACCAGCGACGGCTGACGCCGCCTTGGGACTGGGACCCGTCGATGCAGAGCACCAAGCCCTCGCGAGGCTCGAAAGGGAGAACTAAGCTAAGACGAAATCAGCAACTCACACAGCTCTGCGGCAAAGGTTATGTATTAACAAACGGGACTACATGCACCTTACAAGCCCCCATGGGGCGCATTTTGATTCCTCGCAGGGAACGGATCCTAAGGGGTGCTAACTACACGAGCTCCTGCAAAAGATGCCATCATCAACAGTGGGCCGTCAGGCGCCGGCGCCACCCCATCCAGATCAGGGTCGGCGACGGCCCGACGAGCCCGCCCTGCTCCGGGAGCGGCGCCGACTCGGGGGCTCGTAGCTGTCGTCGCTCGTCTCCGGAGTCGCGAAGATTTTGCTGGAGTCACTGGACCCTCCGGCGCCTCCGCCAAGGGAGTGGTCGACGGGCCTAGCCCTCACCAGGGCAAGGTCCTGGCCACCTCTCCCGGAGCAACACTCCAGCCGGCGCCTGTTCGCGTCGAAGACCTTGAAGAACATCACCACAGCGCCATCGTACTCCAAGTGGACCACGAAGACGCCCCTTTCCCTGCAAACCCGGGTGATCTCTCTCCAGCCGCGGGACATGTAGACCTCGCCCGGGGCAGCGACCACGACCTCTGCCTCGGTCGTGAGGGCGCTGCAGCCGGCGTGTAGCAGCCAGAGCTCATGGGGCCCTCCTGGAGGGATGATGGAGGCGAAGAAGGGAGGCAGACGGATCCAGGACTGGAGAGGAACGACGACGTGGAGCATGAACTCTTGGGAGGAGCCCTCGGCATGGACTCCAGGAGGAACATCCCACGCCTTCATGACCCGACGGCGCCGACCGCGGAGATCGGCATCGACACCTTCAGGGCCCCCGACATGGGCATACAAGGGAAGCGGGAACCCCGGCGAAGCCCGCTCGCACCAGGGCCTCGCCACCGCCTGATGGTCTTCCTCGCCCCGGCTGTAGAGGGCGAGCCGTTTCTTCGGCGGGAGTGGGTTTGGCCCCTCTCGAGGAGTCTTTCCCTTCTCCACTGCAGAGAACCAGCAGATCGGAGCCATCGCAGCAAGACGGAGCAAGGATCGGGAAGAAGGAGAAGCCAGGAGGAATGGTCTGGAAGGGCACACACAGCTCTGTACTTATAGCCGGCGAAGACCAACCGCCAGCCTCCACGATCACAGGTAATCATGACACGATCTGCATGCAGGGACTTGTCCAACTCGCGCGATCACCGAGGCATCGTGGGGAAGTGGAGACGCCCACGTCCCATCAACCGCCACGCGGCGCCTAAGGCCGCAGGCTGTTAGGGCCCGCGGCGCATCGCCCTTGCCCTTTCGCCTCTCGGCACGGCCAAGTCCATGCGCGCCTTGGGCCCGGGGGCTACTATCGGCGTTCTGGGAACGGGGGTCCCCAGACTTGCCTGCCTGCGGCCTGCAGCGTGGCTCAAAGGAGGCCCAGCATGGCCCATCTTCATCAACACGAGACTCGAGACCCTCGCGAGGGGCCAAGCCTCGTGGGGCAGACGACACGGCGCATCCTCAGGCGCAGCCTCCTCAGGCTGGCTCGCGAGGAGGCGGAGAAATCAAGGCGGGGTACCTCGTGAGGTGCCCATGACGCAAGCCATGGCGACTCAGGGCACCAGGCGGGCGCCAGCGCGCGCAGCGTCCTTCTTTCCTCTTTGGTGCAAAGGAGGCAAGTGCAGCCGCGGAGTACCGAGGCATCAGGCAAAGGTTGCCATTTCGGTGCAACGAGACCAAGACCAGGAGGACTACGAGACGGAGGTCACCATGGAGCCCAGCACGGCGTCACCGCAGAGCCTTTCGCAGGCGAAGACCAACTTTAGTCAGGATAAGTGTACTTGTTGTTCCCCTTCAAATTAGCCCGCCATTGTTGGCGCCCTTCCCGTTCAATATTTGGGAAGAGGCCCAGGGCCTTTGCCTATAAATAGGACCAGCCACCCGCATAGCAAGGGGGGTTGGTTCGTTCGGTTCGCAATCAGTGAGAGAGAGAGAGAAAGGTGACTGAACTCCTCCTAGCAGTTCATCGCCCCAGCCAAGAACAGACCCTCGCGAGGCTGTTCTTCCTTGTGTTGTTCATCATCACCAGCCCCAGGAGGAAATCCACCAACCACACACTGGAGTAGGGTATTACACCACAATGGTGGCCCGAACTAGTATAAACCTTGTGTCTCTTGTGCAGTTCTTTTAGTAGTTTAGATCCTTGCGAGACGGGGAGGTAGAAGGCGTGATCTCCGCGGGCACCCCAGTGTTCGAACCTTAAGGGTCTGCCGGAACCCGTGATCCAACAAGATGGCAGCCAGAGCTCATCGTGCGCCGATATACAATTGTGCAGTTAAAGTGTACACGGCTTTCATCTTAATCAACGGGTCTTGGTTTAGATTCTTACTTCGCGGACCTACATGCTTTTTTCACAGTCAGTTGACGGATCATATTCCGGTTTGAAAAGAAACACATATGAAAGATCAAATTAGGAAGCGTACCAAAGATAGCAGCGACCATCTGAGACACCCGGCCTTTTAAACCGTTTAGTTCGGTTGAAATTTCCTTCAGAGCTGTTTCGGCTGTCTCAGCTCGCCGGGTCAGAAGTATCTTCTCATCTGCCCACGTTTTCTCTTTGATAGCAAAGTCAGTCTTCAACTTCTCCATTTCAGAAAGGCTTATTTGCAGTTGGGAGGTGGAAGACTTAATTTCTGATTCCTGGTTCGCTAGCCGGGTCTTTGTATCAATCAATTGGGAGTTCAGTTCAGACAATGCATTCTGTGAAAACATTCAGATAAATCAAGACTTGGTTTCAAATTCCAGTATCCAATTTCAAGACTCAAGTCTCAAGTACTTTATGAATAAGCCACTTGACACTTGGGGGCTAATGTATGTCAAATCAAATTTTTATGACTCTACCAACATATTTAAAGTCCCAAGTCCTTTACAAAGTAACAGCACTTGGCACTTGGGGGCTAATGCACGCAGTTCAACAAGTTTTTCAAGTTTAAACCGGAGTGTTAAGTATTTTGAAGGTGGTTCTCATTCTAAAAGTACCGATTCATTAATGCTCAAAATAAACCGGTCCTTGGGGACTATGGGTCAAGTTTTGTTTCTATCAGGCAATGATTCAGAGGTAAAAGTCTCGGCCTATATTTTAAGTCTACAAGTTGTTATGTTTCTCTCATAAAGCTGAAGACTTGGGGGCTGAAGGAATATTGGTAAACCGAAAGTAACATACCTCATACTTCAACTGAAGTTGCTTGACCATCTCGATCTCAGACTCACGACTGAAGTGGACATAGCTGAGATAGACGGATAAGATATCACTGGCATTGAGACGGTCATAGTTGGTGATATCAAAGCGAACCTTCTGCCGTTCCAATGCTTCTTGCTTTGCTGTGCACCGAGCCAACACTGTTGGATTCCCCGGCTCAACAAAGCGGCTCCCAGTAATTTTGAACATCTGGAGCATGTGGAGATGGCGGGTCGGTTGTGTTTGACGGTCTGGTTGTAGAAGGATTGATAGTGGTGTTATCAAGAGATGGATTTGGAGGATTTGCTTCACTCATAATTGGCGGGTCTTCTGGGGCGTCAGTTAATGGAGAAGGCGGCCTAGCCAGGTCAGATGCTAGTACTGGCGGGTCTTCCGCTGGTTTTGTTACCCTCGCTTTCTTGAACTTAGCCTGACCGCTAAAGAAAAAAAGTATATATATATTACAAACAGTCAGCATCAAAGGTACAATTGATCAACCCAGAAGAAAAAAGGATCTCTGATTACCCAGGAGCAGTCTTGAAAGCTGGAAATTGTGTTTGTGATGAATCGCCCGAAGAGTGAGACACCTCCTGAGAAAGTAAAAGAAAGGAGTTAAAAGGAATACAATGAGCAGGATTCATCAAAGCCAGTTAAGGGCAGTAATAAGTAAACCTCGTTCGGACGTTTCCGAGGGGTCTGTTCAGGGACGACATCCGGCTCTTCTTCAATCTCAACTTCACGACGGCTTTCATGCTGCTGCTTTTTCAAATGAAAGTTGGGATCCAAGTAAGCTAAGGGGTTAGAAAACCTTACTTTACGTATCACTCCTCGAACTTTGTGTCTTGGTAAGGGCTCTGAGTCGGAGGAAATGATAGTTACCTCTGCTTCCCCGGCTTGGCTAGCCCCAGTGTCATCCTGGTAAGGATCAGTATCAATAAGATTGTTAAAAAGTTGGCCAAGGGAATCAAGGGCTACCTCCGAGTCAGACGAGTCATCAAGCTTCATTAAATCCTCAGCAGTAGTTTTCTTCTTCTTCTTCTTTGATTTCCGGGTTGTCTTCTTGGTGTTCATAGCGGCGGCTTTCACCTTCTTGGCAGCTTCGTGGTCATATTTCGCCTTCCAGAAGTCAGAATTGGCCTGTAAAGACAAGAAGAAAGATCAGTATTAAGTACTAATAGCTGGGCAAAACACGAAGAAAAAGAGATCAGAATGTACTTACTTCTGGTGCCGGATTAATCTTGCAGAAGGGACTCAACCCAACAATACTACAATCCTCGTACTTCCCATTTACCAAAAGGGTTGACATCGAAACAATATCTTCTTCGGTGAGATCAACTGAGCTGTGACGAAGACAGTTGTCCGGGCTTCCGTCATATTGATACATCAGTTTGGATCGACGGCCTAATGGAATAACCCGCCATGAGATCCAACAGCGGGTCAGATCTACTCTGGTTAAACCATTGCCCAACAAAGCATTGATTCTTCTGATGGAGGGAAGTAGCCTTTTGCGTTCAGCAATGGTGAGCTTATCCGGAAGGGTAAACTTGAAGTCAAGACGACCGGGGCGGTAACCCGGCAGAGGCTTCTCGTTTGCTGGAGAAATATCCTGACAATAAAACCAAGTTTGGTTCCAGTCTTTTGGGTGACTTGGTGTGACACCCCAAAAATTTGGCCTTGTTTTAAATGAATTAAAAAATTTGCCAGGAATTAAAACTTTGGATTTTTGAGCTCCATTTTGATTTTTAAATCATTTCCTTCCCTGTTATGATGAGTTTTTACCAAAGAGAAAATTTCTCAAATATGTTATTGGAATTGTTTAACCTCTCAAGAAAAACTTTTCTTTTATCAGTATAACTAATTACATAATTAATTTGCTTGACCTTTACTTTCTTGAAAATGGTTTTTCAAGGTTAAATGGCCATATTTGAACTACAACCATTTGATAAATTCACTTAAAATTGCCACAAAAATTTTGAGAGGTCATGTGATATTATTAAATAACTTTTGTGCAAAAACATCTTTATTTAATGAAATATTTTGAGCTCTACAACAAATTTTCTTCTCTGGTCCAGAATGCAATTTTGCACTACAACTCATTTAAATAATTCTTTCTAGCCTCCACCAAAATTTTGGGATGTTAGTAGTATCATATGATTCAGCTTTATGCAAAAACCCAGTGATGTTATTTGCAAATTTTGAGTGAATCAACCTCATTTTCATTCTGGTCCAACTTGAGGATTTGTACAGCAACTACATCTTAAGTTGCTCCTTTACCCATGATTCCTTTTCCTGCTTGTAGACCACCCTACCAAACCCCTAAGTCCAGGAGCATGCACCCTTTGGATCATTTTTGGTTCATGGAATGATGCCATTTATTTCCTGTCCAGAATTGAAGTTTTGTAAGACTTGCACTAACAAGTTGCTGCATTTGACCAACTAACCTCACCACCCTCTTGTCCATCCAAAGAGACACTGATCTGGAGTTTTTGACCACTCCAAGGCTTGCCTAAGTGCCCTTGGCATTTTGTCAAACACCTTATGGGCATGATCTGTTTTGGCATGAATTTTTCGTTTGCACTGTGAACCTAATCCCCTGACCAAACCAGCTTGTCCACTGATCTCCTTGCAAGCCCAAACCTAGACCTGCTAAACCCCAGCTCCAACCGAGCCACTTAGCATGCAATGGCATTCCGTGGAGCACGTTTCGTGCGTGCACTGGACGCGCCCAGTGCGCGCGTATTGCACGAGCCACGCCCGAGCCGACACGCTGGCCCCCCTGGTTTGGGCCCGCTCTGCAGCGCCATGCCACGCGCTACCCTCCTCGCAGCAACGCGCCAAGCCGCCCTGGCAGCCAACAGCGCCGCCACCAGAGTCCCCTTGGTGGCACGCCACGGCCGCCCGACAGCCCCTGCTCATGTCGGCGCCGCCCAAGCCACCCCGGCTCGCCACCTGGCCCCTAGAGCAGTGCGAGCTCATCCGCAAGCGTGTCTGCTAGCCCTCGTCGCCGCCACGTCACCCTAGCTACAGAGAGGCGGTTCACCGGAGAGCTTATCCACGGCCGCCGCGGAACCGCCTTGCCTCGCCTATTTAAGGACGCCCCAAAACCATTCGAGCACGCAGGCGACCTCAGGCTACCCCCAGGGCACCCCCACGGCCCGCAATCGTCAGAGAAGCATCGTCTTCCCCATCTCCGGCAGCCGCAGCCGCCGCCACTGCTCCGGCCATTCCAGCGCCACCAAGGCCTCCTCCTCTCTGTTCTCTTCACCAGGAACTTCCCCTTGCTTCCATGGATCCAACCCCCTGCTCGATTTTGATCGGGAGCCACCGCAGCCCCAAAAGCACTTTGCCACCGAAACTTCCTCCGCCGCGAAGCTCGCCGCCGGCAGCTCACTCCGTCCCCACCGACCCAACGACCACCGGGAGGACCGCCTTGGTCTCGTGGATCCATCCAGACCCTCTGGAACCCACGGGGAGCCGCCGTTCACCGGCGACGACCGCCGTTGCCCCGCCTCCGTTCGGGCGAAGGAAGAGGAGGGAGAAATAGACCAGTCAAACCTGACCAGTGGGCCAGGCGGGCCCACTGTTAGTGAGACGCACGCCGTCCACGCTGGAGTAAGTGAAGGCGTAATCCGCCCAGTACGTTTTCCCCGCTCGGAAAGCGTATTTCCTCCTGAAACATTTTCTTTTCTGTTATTTTTAAAAACAGACTTTGGCCACAACTTTGACTGCCTATAACTTTTTAAATACAACTCCAACTGAGTTGATTCTTTTTCCTACCTTCCTCAAATTTGGTCTAGTTTATTTTAAGATTTATTTCAAAATTTTCCAAACAACTTTTTTGTACTATTTTTGAAATGTGTGTTAATTCAAATATATTTTAAAATAGGATTTTGGAGAGAGAGAAGAAACTTTCAAAAGTTTTGGAGAGCACCTCACCCCTCCACAACTTAAAGGCAAGCATTCTGAACCCTGGCATAATGTTTTTGGTGTGTTATTTGACACGTTTATAACACCACCTTACTTCGAAGGACTTGTTATTTCATGTGACATGATCATTTGTACGGAAGCATATTAGTGTTTTCCTTGCTGTTGGAAATGAATATTATTGTGATGGTAATCATCCTCATGTGCCTTGCATGCATGCCGGAAAGGAATCCGGGAAAGCCTCGGCCTTGGGTAGGCGCGAGCTTGTCGCCGGTCCCCGTCAGGACGGTTATGTCCGGTATGGCATGGTAAGGTACATTGAGTGGTAATTTCGTCGGTTGAAATATATTTGATATACATGTCATGCATGGAACTTATAAACCTCCTGAGTTGACCGCAGATCGAGTCTTGTTCCAGTAACCCCCATACTTGCCTCGTACTACCACTCGTCCCTGCCGCAGGTAGGGTACGGTTCAGTAAGTCGTCAACCCCTTTCCAGCACACACCGTACAGAGAGGCCATGGTGGAAGATATCGGTTGTAGCTGATAGGCAGGCCACCTGGTCCGGGGGCATGGGTGTTTCCGGTTGGGACCGAGAGGGGAGGCCACCCCTTAGAGCGCGCGATATAAATTTGATCCCATGCTACGCGAGGTTGTAGCCTCCCCACTTAGAGTTTTGCTTAACAAGTGTCGTGGGTGATTCCAGACACCGATGAGTTAAGCTGGTGTGTGTGCAAGGTTAGGCGTGTTTTCAACTAAAAGGCCGTAGACGGAATTAGTCCCGATGGACTAAAGGAATCCGTTACTCGTGGGTAAAGAGTACACCCTCTGCAGAGATTAAAACCTATTCGAATAGCCGTGTCCATGGTTAAGGATTACAGTCTGGGATGGGTCAAGTGTTGGTCTTAGTGTCGGTCTTCGGAGGTGAAATTGTTAAACCAAACTTGGATACTGATCGGTGACTTATGAGGACCATGATTATTATTTTGTGATGGACTAACCTGTCGCATTATTGTATTATCGAGTATCCCTGGGATGGTTCTACCTCCTGGATATTCATTGTGATTATTTATTTTTAAGCCCTTTATGTGGTGTCGCTCAGACGCCCGACTGTGGCATTTATTTTTAAGCCCTTTCTGTGGTGTCGCTTAGACGCCCGACTGTGGCATTTCTTTTTAAGCCCCCTTATGTGGTGTCGCTTAGACGCCCGACTGTGGCATTTCTTTTTAAGCCCTTTATGTGGTGTTGCTTAGACGCCCGACTGTGGCATTTCTTTTTAAGCCCTTTATGTGGTGTCGCTCAGACGCCCGACTGTGGCATTTATTTTTAAGCCCTTTCTGTGGTGTCGCTTAGACGCCCGACTGTGGCATTTCTTTTTAAGCCCCTTATGTGGTGTCGCTTAGACGCACGACTGTGGCATTTCTTTTTAAGCCTTTTATGTGGTGTCGCTTAGATGCCCGACTGTGGCATTTCTTTTTAAGCCCTTTATGTGGTGTCGCTCAGACGCCCGACTGTGGCATTTATTTTTAAGCCCTTTCTGTGGTGTCGCTTAGACGCCCGACTGTGGCATTTCTTTTTAAGCCCCTTATGTGGTGTCGCTTAGATGCCCGACTGTGGCATTTCTTTTTAAGCCCTTTATGTGGTGTCGCTTAGACGCCCGACTGTGGCATTTCTTTTTAAGCCCTTTATGTGGTGTCGCTTAGACGCCCGACTGTGGCATTTCTTTTTAAGCCCTTTATGTGGTGTCGCTCAGACGCCCGACTGTGGCATTGCTTGTTATTTATTTACCTTATAAGCCCTTTATGCAGTGTCGCACAGACGCCCGACTGTGGCATTTTATTTCCACTCCATTATTGCTTGTTCATGCTGCATATAAATAACATGCTTGCAGGCATAATAGATGTTTTATTTATGACTGACGATGTGGTCCTAGAATATTTCAGTACATAATTATCAATTATATTATTCCAGTGTTCTTAATGTTTGCGAGTACATTCAAAGTACTCACTGGCTTGTCCCTGGCTATTGTCTTGGCTAGATATTTGCATGGAAAGGAACGTTGCGGTGACAGCCCCGGAAACTAAGCAACGGTGATAGCAGCCTCGCGAAGATAGGAGTTAACCTGGTCAGCTGTTCCCGTGGGAAATGGAGTCCCATACACTGATGATTCACAAACCGCTTCCGCCATCGACCACTAGAAAACCATTTGATGTACTCATAGGCCATAATGGTCTTGTACTGCAGATTTTGTATTTTGCTTGGAATTTCTGTATCAAGTTGATGCCTCATCAGCTAACAGTAATCCTGGGGCTAGTGAGCACGACGGCCATTTTTTGGGAATTTAATGCCCGGAAAACCCGGTCGTGACACTTGGTAAGACAATAAGAGGGAAAACAGCACCCTGGCGGCGCTGAATTGAGATGCCTCCAAGTTCTAAGCTAGGACCATTGGTGCATTCGTTCTGCCGGTTTAGGTAAAAGTACTCCCTAAACAGCTCTACGGTGGGCTCTTGCTGAAGATACACCTCACAGCGTACTTGGAAGTTGCAAATGTTGGAAATGGAATTGGGTCCAAGGTCCTGAGGGTGGAGTTTGAAAAAAATGAAGGACCTCTCTGAAGAATTTTGAACCGGTCGGTGAGAAGCCACGATTCATGTGATCAGTGAAGACAATCACTTCTCCGTCTTTTGGACTGGGGCATTCTTCCTCCGGGTCAGGAGCACGATAAGACATGACATTCTTCGAAGGCACAAACCCAATGATGAAGAACTCTTTTAACCGTTCCTTAGTTATGGACGAAGGGACCCAGTTACAGACGGTGGATGTCTTTGACGGCATGATGTGCAGAGAACTGAAAAATAGATAACAACATGCCGGCTCAGCCTACGGTCAGTTATAAAACAAGTAATGGCGGTTTAACTAAGGGATAATGACATATAAGGAAAAGAGAGCCGGTGTGGTAAACCGCCATGACTATAGATTCTTTCAGAAAGTGGATTCAGCTAAGTGTTGGGGCAAACAAGTTTCTCAAAGTGATTGATATTATTTCAGATCAGAAGGTTGTTTCAAAAAGGAAAATATTCTAGACGTAAAAACCTAGTACAGATGAGTTCGACGATTATAAAGAAACATCTATACATGTAAACGGGATCTACTAATATTAAAAATGAATGCCAAACAGCTACCGCGCGAGTTATATCTCTTCTTTGGATCAAAAGAAGTTGCGGAAAAGATCTACAGATGATCCATGGCGAACAGGTGAAGAACACTGAAGAACTTGCAAACATAGAACAGATCTGGGTGTGTGCGGGAAGAAAACTTACGAGATGCAGGTCTGCCGCGAAGAGTCGCCGCGTCCTCTGGTCGGACTCAGGGTAATGCAGCGGCCAAGCTTGACAACGATGATGAGAGTTGCGGTGGTGGCGGAGCTCGAGCAGCGACGGAGGTTGCGAGAGGAAGAAGATGAGGAAGAAAGTAGAATGGGAAGGACCGGCCGCGTGCTTATTTATAAGGGCAGACGCGAATAGGCGGGCACGAAAATCAAGGAGACCTAATAATAATTATCCAACTGAACAGACGCCTCGATTCTCGGAAGGCATTAAAAAATGAAAGATCCGTTGTAAGATGACGTCATGAAGGTTTTTTGTGTTTTCAAAAGATGACGTCACGGCGGGTTACAGAAGTTTTTAGACAAAGGATGGATTTTGACTAAGTATTGAAGATTGACAAAGAACAAAGTTCAAAGTCAATCTGGGGCCTAATGTTGGAGATATTACTATCAGTTGAGACCCGCCCAGGAGGGGCCGGGTCAGCTTCAATGGTGGGTTACGCAAGAAGTTCAGTAAACATCCAAGTTTGTAATTTATTAAGTCTTATAAAAGGCCTAAAGGCGTGGGGCCGGCTTAAGGCCCGATATTGTAAACCGCCACATGTAAGGAAATACTTGTATAGAAAGACATGTAAAGAAAGTCACCGAGCCGAACACGATTATGAGCCGGCCGGGACTCTGTAGACCACCTGGCGTCAACCCGTGTATATAAGGGGACGACCCGGTGGTGGACTGGGGGCAGGAAACAACTAAGTCGATAACCAAGCCGGTGAATTGAGCCTCTTGTAAGTCGAAACCTCAGCAATACCAATCCCAACTAGACGTAGGCTTTTACCTTCATCGTAAGGGGCCGAACTAGTATAAAACTCTCTCGTGTCCTTTGTTTCGATTAACCCCTTTAAGCTTCCTAGTGCGATGGCCCTACGACTAAGTCCTTGCTCTAGGACATCTGCAGTGTCAACTCCATGACATAACGATTCCAAGATACCCGGTTGATCCTAAAAAAATTTCGTGAAATTTGAGAAGAGAAGAGTCAAAACTCTACATCAGGAAGCCTCACCAGAGCGACTAAGGGACTGAGGAGTAAAAAGAATCCTACTCTCCGATATATATAATCCTATAAGACTCAAAACATTTTTATAGACTCAACAACGCCAGCGATTCGATCAAGCAGGGGCTCCTAAGTCGGGGAAGGCTCTAATTACCAACTTGTAACACCCACGATGCGGCTATATCTCCCACGTGTCGGAGCACGACTTAGAGACATAACTGCATAGTAGGCATGTCACAAGAGGGGTAATCTTTACACATCCCATGTACTGAATAAGAGAGAGAATAAAGAGTTGGCTTACAATCGCCACTTCACACAATACATAAATATAGCATTACATCATCCAGAATACAATCAAGGTCCGACTATGGAACCAAAGTAATAACAACCCCAAATGCATAAGATCCCCGATCGCCCCAACTGGGCTCCACTACTGATGTTATGGAAAGGAAACATAGTAACGTCCTGAATCCTCGTCGAAATCCCACTTGAGTTCGGTCGCATACCCTGCACTGGCATCATCGCCACCTGCATCTGGTTTTGGAAGTAATCTGTGAGTCACGGGGACTCAACAATCTCACACCCTCGCGATCAAGACTATTTAAGCTTATGGGAAGGAAATGTAGTGAGTTGGAGCTACAGTAAGCACTAGCATATATGGTGGCTAACTTACGCAAATGAGAACGAGAAGAGAAGCAAAGCATGGTCGAGAAGCTATAAAGATCAAGAAGTGATCCTAAAATTACTTACGTTCAAGCAAAACACGAGACCGTGTTCTCTTCCTGGACTCCGCCAAAAAGAGACCATCACGGCTACACACGCTGTTGATTCATTTTAATTAATTTAAGTGTCAGGTTTTCTACAACCGGATATTAACAAATTCCCACCTGCCCATAACCGCGGGCACGGCTTTTGAAAGTTCAAAACTCTGTAGGGGTGTCCCAACTTAGCCCATCACAAGCTCTCACGGTCAACGAAGGATATTCCTTCTCCCAGGACGACCCGATCAGACTCGGAATCCCGGTTACAAGACATTTCGACAATGGTAAAACAAGACCAGCAAAGCCACCCGAATGTGCCGACAAATCTCGATAGGAGCTGCACATATCTCGTTCTCAGGGCACACCGGATTGTCCAAACTTTCGGTAGGCCAACCCAGAGTTGCCCCTGGAGGCCACCGGCGGCTGACAAGTTGGACCAACACTCAGAGGAGCACTGGCCCGGGGGTTTAAAATAAAGATGACCCTTGAGTCCGCGAAACCCAAGGGAAAAAGGCTTAGGTGGCAAATGGTAAAACCAAGGTTGGGCCTTGATGGAGGAGTTTTATTCAAGGCGAACTGTCAAGGGGTTCCCATTATAACCCAACCGCGTAAGGAGCGCAAAATCAAGGAACATAACACTGGTATGACGGAAAATAGGGCGGCAAGAGTGGAACAAAACACCAGGCATAAGGCCGAGCCTTCCATCCTTTACCAAGTATATAGGTGCATTAAAGTAAACAAGATATAATAGTAATGATATCCCAACAATAATCATGTTCCAACAAGGAACAAACTTCATCTCCACCTGCAACTAGCAACGCTATAAGAGGGGCTGAGCAAAGCGGTAACATAGCCAAACAACAGTTTGCTAGGACAAGGTGGGTTAGAGGCTTGACATGGCAATATGGGAGGCGGTATATAGCAAGTGGTAGGTATCGCGGCATAGCAATAGAGCGAGCAACTAGCAAGCAAAGATAGAAGTGATTTCAAGGGTATGGTCATCTTGCCTGTAAAGTTCTCCGAGTTGACGTAAGCTTGATCCTCACAAGCGTACTCAACGGGTTCCTCGATCACGAACTCATCTCCCGGCTCTACCCAAGGCAAGAACACAAGCAAAGGAAACCACAATCAACCACGGTGCAATGCGCAAGCAACATGATGCAAAACATGGCATGATATGCGGGATGTGATATGCAATGCATATGCGTGCTCCGGAAGGAAAAGATTGAATCAAGCCTCAACTTGCAAACCAAGTGTGCCACTGGAAAGATGAGTCGATTTCGGTCGAAATCGATATAAAGATCACTGGAATCGGATGCACGGTTTGCAAGTGGCAAGCAAAACAAGAATGGCACAACTCTGCGATTAACAACACGATGCCATCTAGAATGCAACAAGAAACTAAGCTACTGCACTCCAACATAGCAACAAATCACGTGGCAATGATCTGCTCAAGATGCTTGACAAAAGATGAACACTGAGCTATGGCTAAATCACACAAGAGCAGGTTCAAACAACCATGGCAAAAGTGCAAAAGATATCAGCTTCACAGACTTAGTTAAAATACTAACATGCCAGGAATTAATATCAGGAAGCAATGTTTAGAACAAGTTAACAACATGCTATGGGAATAGAACATAGAAAACAACGGCATGGCATGAATCTACTCAAAGCATAAAACAAAAGTTCCTTACTGACCATAAGCCAAAAAGGATCAGAAAATATGATGGCACCCATGTAAACATAACAAGTATCGTTAACAGATTCAAACTTAGCAGAAAACTGGACACGGCAAAAACAGAGTTATGAAGGCATGTTTGCGAGCTCAATGCACTCAACACAAGGCATTGCATGACAAACTAAGCATACTCCCAGTAAGAAGACATGATCAAGAAGCTAACCATGGCAAGAACAACCTAATAGCATGCATGGATCAACTACAACAACCTTAGCAAAATTGATTAACACGTAAACAACCTTCCAGGAACATTTTATAGCAAAAGTAGAGCAAGATTGAGTCATGCAAGGGTACTCCATAAATGCAAACAAGGACATGGATGGATAGAGCACAACCATATGCCCAAATCATCCTTACTGAACATACTCAAAAGAAGCATGGATCACTCTGTAGCAACATGAAAACATGGCATACAAATAACAACAGGGAAATGACTTAGTGAAATTCTAAGTCCCTGAAATCAGCAACATCACGAGAGCTACTTTGCATGCTTGTGCTAGTCACCACATTGATCAAAAAAATACAAGGCATACACCCCTGTAAAGATGGCATGGCATATTCCAAAACACATGTAGAGCTCATGCCCATATGTAGCACACAATAATCATGGCAAAAATGACAAATGCTCATAAACTAATAAGAATCAGGGACTAACATTTTATAGCACTCTTGCAATAGTCATTAGGGCATCAAGATGGACTCAAACAAGCATGGTGCAATGGAACAAAATGAAGAGGACATCATGATGAACATTTTGATATATGGCACGCCCAAAACGGAGCTACGAATGCAGAGTTGTGATATGATGAAAAGTGCTTGAAAAAGATATAGGAGAAAGACTCAGAGAGAATTCGAAGTCAACCCTAGGGTTCTCTGGATCTGGATCTGAGCGGCGTGGTGCCCGAGGTTTGCCAGAGTTTGACACCGCGGTGGCCGGAGTTGCGCCGGAGGAGAGGAAGAAGCCGGGGCGACGAGGTGGCCGGATCCGGTGGTGGACGGCGGCCTTGGGCGGTGGAGGCGGCGGCGGGGCAGAGATCGTTGGTCGGCGGTGGCGGAAGAGCTCAGCGGCGGCGAGCGGCGAGGGCTCGGGAGGCGGGGTCGGGCGCAAGCGGCGGAAGATGACACGGGGGCGGCGGGCCCGATCTGGGCTCCCTCGGGCCGCAGCGGCGGGGAGGAGAGAGGAGGTCTGACGGGACACTTGGCGAGGTGGGATTGGCTGGTGGCGGCGGCACAGACGCGTCCGACGGAGGCCGGACGTGTCCGGTGGCGGCGGGAGGAGGTTAGGGTAGGTTTTTACTGCGAATTTCGGCGGGGGAGGTCTATTTATAGGTAGAGGGAGCTAGGAGAGTCCAAATGGAGTGTGGTTTTCGGCCACGCGATCGTGATCGAACGACCGAGAGGATGGAGGGGGTTTTGGATGGGTTTTGGGCCACTTTGGAGGGGTGTTGGGCTGCAACACACACGAGGCCTTTACGGTTCCTCGGTTAACCATTGGGGTATCAAACGGGCTCCAAATGGCACGGAACTTGACAGGCAGTCTACCAGTGACGTACCAAGGCCACTTGGAAAATCTTGGTCCATTTCGAGAATGTTTAACACCCACACACGAAAAGAGGCAAAAGGGGGCGTCGGAGGACGTAGGAGCGCCGGATTGCAAAACGGACAACGGGGAAAATGCTCGGATGCATGAGAAGAACACGTATGCAAATGCGATGCACATGATGACATGATATGCAATGCATGACATGGAAAAAATGCAAAACGAAGACAAAACCCAACCACGAGTGAATATCATAACTTAGAGCCGAAAATGGCAAGAGTTGGAATACAAATATGGCAAGTTACATACGGGGCGTTACATCTATGTACCCTCATAGACCGTAAGCGGTAGCGTTATGACAACACGGTTGATGTAGTCGTACGTCTTCACGATCGACCGATTCTCAGTACCGAATGTACGGCACCTCCGCGTTCAGCACATGTTCAGCTCGGTGACGTCCTGCGAACTCACGATCCAGTAGAGCTTCCGGGAAGAGCTTTGTCAGGACGACGGCGTGGTGATGGTGTTGATGAAGCTACCGACGCAGGGCTTCGCCTAAGCACCGCTACGATATGACCGAGGTGGATTATGGTGGAGGGGGCACCACACACGGCTAAAAAGATCAATGATCAATTGTTGTGTCTCCAAGGGGTGCCCCCCCTCCCCGTATATAAAGGAGTGGAGGAGGGGGAGGGGGCCGGCCTCCTATGGCGCGCCCCATGAGGAGTCCTACTCCCATCGAGAGTAGGACCCCCCCTTCCAAGTAGGAGTAGGAGTAGAAGAGGAAGGGAGAGAAGAAGAGAAGGAAAGGGGGGCGCCCCCTCCTCCTTGTCCAATTCGGACTAGAGGGGGAGGGGGCGCGCCGCTGCCCTGGCCGCCCCTCTTCTTCTCCCACTAAGGCCCATTAGGCCCAATATACTCCCCAGAGGTTTCCGGGGTAACCCCCCGGTACTCCGATATATGTCTGAAACCTCCCGAAACACTTTCGGTGTCCGAACATAGTCGTCCAATATATCAATATTTACGTCTCGACCATTTCGAGACTCCTCGTCGTGTCCGTGATCATATCCGGGACTCCGAACTACCTTCGGTACATCAAAACACAAAAACTCATAATACCGATCGTCACCGAACTTTAAGCGTGCGAACCCTACGAGTTCGAGAACTATGTAGACATGACCGAGACACGTCTCCGGTCAATAACCAATAGCAGAACCAGGATGCTCATATTGGTTCCTACATATTCTACGAAGACCTTTATCGATCAAACCGCATAACAACATACGTTGTTCCCTTTGTCATCGGTATGTTACTTGCCCGAGATTCGATCGTCGGTATCTCAATACCTAGTTCAATCTCGTTACCGGCAAGTCTCTTTACTCGTTCCGCAATGCATCATCCCGTAACTAACTCATTAGTCACATTGCTTGCAAGGCTTGTAGTGATGTGCATTACTGAGAGGGCCCAGAGATACCTCTCCGACAATCGGAGTGACAAATCCAATTCTCGATCTATGCCAACTCAACGAACACCATCGGAGACACCTGTAGACCACCTTTATAATCACCCAGTTACGTTGTGACGTTTGGTAGCACACAAAGTGTTCTTCCAGTATTCGGGAGTTGCATAATCTCATAGTCATAGGAACATGTATAAGTCATGAAGAAAGCAATAGCAGTAAACTAAACGATCAAGTGCTAAGCTAACGGAGTGGGTCATGTCAATCACATCATTCTCCTAATGATGTGATCCCATTGATCAAATGAAAACTCATGTCTATGGCTAGGAAACTCAACCATCTTTGATCAACAAGCTAGTCAAGTAGAGGCATACTAGTGACACTATGTTTGTCTATGTATTCACACATGTATTATTTTTCCGGTTAATACAATTCTAGCATGAATAATAAACATTTATCATGATATGAGGAAATAAATAATAACTTTATTATTGCCTCTAGGGCATATTTCCTTCAGCCTCTGGCCTAAGGCCCATGGCAGCCCAGTCCAACCTCACCTCGCTCCCTTCCTACTGCTCATCCTAGCATGTTGGTCGCACGCCCGCCAGCCGTGGTCGCGGATGGCCACATGCCGGCCATCCAGCGGCTCCCCGGCGACTTCAAGATGCCGGCGACGCCCTTTTGCGAACCCTAAACCCCCCACTTGTCCCTCTCTCCTCGCCCTCTCGCCCATCGTCCCTCAGATCCGCCACAGCCAACACGCCATCGCCATGGCCACCGTCGCCCTCACGCTCCCCGTCGCCCCCGAGCCCCACTAGTGTCCAGGTCCTACGCCGTGTTCCGCTGTGTCATCTGTGACGAAGAACACGAGCTAGGACCCCCTTCTTCGTCGGATCCACGCCACCTTCGTCCGCCTCGGTCGCCGCCAACCACCGTCGCCTCAGCCATGCTGCTGCTACTAAGCTCTCGCAGGGCCTCCCTGCGCCTCCCTGGTGAGCTCCACCTCGTCTCCCCTCCTCCTTCTCGACTTGCCGCACCCGTAGCCATCGTGCTCATCGGGGCCGAACTCGCCGCTGTAGACGTGCTCGTCGCCGTCAAGTTCGACTGAGCTCGTAGGCGTGCTCAGCGCAGCCGTAGGACCCCAATGCGCTAGCCCATGCGCATCGCCGTGCCCGCAAACACCGGATCCGTCGAGCTCCCGTACGGGTCACGACCGTTCGCGCTCTGGCCGCCCGTGTCCACGACCGACCCTGTACCCCTCGCGCGCCACCTGTGACCCTGTCGCGGCCTAGCCGCGCCCGCCAGCACCCTGTCGTGCGCGACGCTCTGGTCATGATGAAGCTATGTACCTAGGGTAGGGTCATCAACCTGACCCAGACATCCTACCCTAGGACAGCACCCTAAAGCCAGGATCATTCAAAGAGTACCATCATCCACTCGATCATAGACGTTCCACTTGGAAGAGTCAATGTCACTCGACCGTCACAAAAGTCACTCGACAGGCAGAAGAGCTAAAGTCACTCTACACGAACAACGGTCGAGCATTTACTTGTAGGCTTAATTGTCATTTATAGCACCTAAATACAGGCGTTACTAGTAACGTATCCATCTTTATGTACCTTAAACCCTTTGTAACTGAGGGCGAGAGGGGTCTGGCGAACTCTATATAAGCCAACCCTCCTCAGGGACAAGGGTTCGCACCCCTGTAACTCACACGCATATAATCCAGTCGACCGCCTCCGGGCTCTGAGACGTAAGGTTGTTACTTCCTCCGAGAAGGGCCTTAACTCGTAAAACTCGCGTGTACAACTCCTCCATAGCTAAGATCTTTGCCTCTACATCCCTACCCCTATTTTACTGTCAGACTTAGAACCACGATAGTTGGCGCCCATCATGGGGCAGGTGTCTTAGCGACTTGTTGGAGAAGTTGCGATTTTTCCGATCCCCATCAACATGGTTTCGGGCGGAGGTTTGGCCGAGGGCCGCGAGATCCGTCTCGGTGCGCTCGTATTCGTCGCCGACGACTCCGCTTGGCTCCAAGAAGCACCACTTGACGTCGAGGCGCTCCCCGTCCGAGGGGCAACGCACTTTCGCGCATGCATCCGTGGCGTCCTCCTACGACAGCCGTCGAATCAGTATCGGTCGGCTCCTGTGCTGACCTCCATCCCTGCAGCCCTTCGGAGCAAGCGTTCTGGTCGATCGAGGCTTTAGCGGTTGGTGAAGCATGTGGTGGCTCGCCAGTCGGCCACCCCCAAGTGGCGGCAATCGAGCCCGACGAAACTCTCTACGGCCTGTTCGACCTGTCGACTGGCTCCATAGAGACTGCATCCGAGTGCGACAGCAGCGACCCCACGGCGGAAGTTTTGATGGTCAATGGACCACGTAGTCCTCCTGGCTTCAGCCATGAGGACGGAGGCGATGGTGGCGGCGATCCGTCGTGTGTCCATGAAGTGTACCGACCTGAACCCCTCTCTTCATAGAGGAGGGAGGAACTTCGCCGCCAGAACATGGATGCACTTCGCACTGCTATCGTTGGAGAAACCCCTAAGGCCCAGTCCTTGGAGGAGGCGTGCCTGGCCAACTTGGCTGAGCGCACTTGACTAGAGAACCTCCAGCGCGCACTCGACGAGCGTGCTCGGCAGCGTGCTCCCGAATCCAGTCGACGTTAACTTTTTCCACCTCCAACTCAGGTATACCGAACTCCAATCCAGAATCTCGCAGCTGCGGCCCAAATAGCGGAGTCAATTCAACCTTCCCAGTCAGAAGCTGGTCAAGGTTTGGTGCAGATCTGTGCTCTGCTCCGGGCCGCAGGAGAGTAGAATACGGTAGTATCTCAGTCACGGAATAGGATTCACAGCAGATTCGTGGTAGCAGACACAGTCCAGTCGGCTCACAACCCAAGATCGCCCCCGAGGCGTGAGGGACAAGGAGACCGACGATATCAGTATAGAAACCGTGAGCAGTATGATCGCTGACTCGATCACGATGATCGTCATCGAGTGCCCACGCCTTCCCCAAGGAGTGGATCATACGTGCCTCGGCAGCAGGATGACAGACGTCCTCACAGTGGTGGGCGAAGGATTCCAGTTGACCCCAGGGAACCGGGCTTTGATGCGAGATCTATTCTTGTTCAGGGTCTGGTCGACAGAAATAGAGCTCACAGAGAAGGCCCCGACAAAGATTTTCCAACCAGCAGCAGAGTGCATGTCTCGGGTCCAGAGTGCTTCAGCAGAGCCATTAGGGTTGCGGTGATTCCTCCCAACTCCAGGTTGGTGACTGGAGTCAGTAAGTTCACTGGTGAGTCCAAGCCTGACACTTGGCTTGAGGATTACCGAGTGGTTGTGCAGATTGGCGGTGGCAATGATGAAGTGGCCGTGAAGCACCTTCCTTTGATGTTAAAGGGCTCGGCCAGGGTGTGGCTGAATCAGTTAGCTCCTGGTAGTATTTATACTTGGGAAGAGCTTGCTCGAGTATTTGTCAGAACATTTGAAGGTAGTTGCAAGCGGCCAGCAGGGTTGGCAGAATTACAGTGTTGCGTTCAGAAACCGAATGAAACTTTGAGGGATTATATCCAGAGATGGATCACGTTGCACCACACAGTGGAGAATGTGTCAGATCACCAAGCAATTTGTGCCTTCAAAGAAGGCGTTAAGTATCGGGAGTTGAATCTGAAATTCGGTCGGACAGGAGATATGACTCTGACTCGGATGATGGAGATTGCCACCAAGTACGCTAATGGTGAAGAAGAAGACTGACTCTGGAGTGGCAAGCACAAAACAGTCGCCCATGAAACCAGAGGAGGGAACTCCAGTCGGAAGCAGAAGCGCAAAGCCGAGCCAGCTGCTCCTGGAGAAGCCTTGGCCGTAACTCAAGGGAAGTTCAAGGGGAAACCCAAAGGACCGTGGAACCCCAAGAAAGTAAAAGATCAGGATGGAAATGATGTACTAGATTTACCATGCCACATTCACACCAAGAAAGATGAAGAGGGAAATTTCATTCACCCAAAGCATACCACTCGACAGTGTCGACTCCTAATTCAGCAATTCCAAGGGAAACAACCCAAGGAAAAGGAGAAGGAAGCGGACAAAGTTGAGGATGAGGAAGGGGATGATGATGGTTACCCCCACGTCAATTCCACTCTGATGATTTTCCCTGATGTTGAGAGTAAGAGTCGACTAAAAGTCATCAACAGAGAGGTGAACATGGTCGCCCTGGTGACACCCAGTTACTTGAAGTGGTCTCAGACTACCATTACATTCGACCAGTCCGATCACCCGGCGCATATAGCCACCCCTGGGAGGCAAGTCCTGGTGGTCGACCCAGTAGTCGAAAGCACTCGATTGACTAAAGTTCTGATGGATGGTGGTAGTGGTCTGAATATACTATATGCAGAGACGTTGAAAGGAATGGGCATTCTGATGTCCAGACTCAGTGAAACCAATATGAGTTTCCATGGAGTCATTCCTGGCAAGAAGGCTGCATCACTCGGCCCGATCGCCCTTGATGTAGTATTCAGAGATTCCAAGAATTACCACAAAGAAAAGTTAACATTTGAAGTTGTGGATTTCCAGAGTGCTTATCATGCTATTCTGGGCAGGCCAGCTTATGCATGTTTTATGGCTCGACCATGTTACATGTACCTCAAATTGAAGATGCCTGGTCCCAAAGGGGTGAGCACTATCACTGGCAATCGAAAGAAGGTAGAAGAGTGCTTCCAGAAAGGCTCAAAGATCGCTGATGCACAGGTGGCAGTAGTAGAATTGTAGGAATATAAAAAAATGCAGATCCGAGTGATTTGTTGCGAGCTAAGAAGCCTATCACGGATTCAGCATTCCAGTCATCTGGCGAAACAAAGTCGATTCACATTCACCCGACAGATCCCAATGCTGCACCGACTTACATTTCAACAACACTCAACTCCAAATAGGAAGAAGCGCTCATCCAGTTCCTCCGTGAGAACTGGGACATTTTTGCATGGAAACCTTCTGACATGCCAGGTGTTCCCAGGGGACTGGCTGAGCATCGTTTGCGAGTCGACCCAAAAGTGAAACCAGTCAAAGAACATCTTCGACGGTCCGCCGTACAGAAGAGGAAGGCAATCGGTGAAGAAGTGGCTCGACTTCTAGCAGCTGAGTTCATCCGAGAAATTTACCACTCCAAGTGGTTAGCTAATGTTGTCATGGTCCAAAAGAAGGACGACTCGCTTCGCATGTGCATTGACTTCAAACATATCAATCGGGCCTGCCCGAAAGATCACTTTCCTCTCCCTCACATCGACCAAATAGTCGACTCGACCGTGGGGTGTGAGCGTTTGTCCTTTTTGGATGCTTATTTCGGGTATCATCAGATCCGTCTGTATGGACCCGATGAGCTAAAAACAGCTTTCATCACCCCATTTGGGTGCTTATGTTATGTCACTATGCCATTCGGTTTGAAGAACGCCAGAGCCACATTCATGCAGATGATTTAGAAGTGTTTGCTCACTCAGATCAGTCGAAATGTGGAAGCATACATGGATGACATTGTGGTCAAGTCATGTAAAGGTTCTGACCTACTGGCTGACCTTGCTGAAACCTTTGCCAACCTCAGAAGGTATGATATCAAGCTTAATCCATCAAAATGCACGTTTGGAGTTCCAGGCGGAAAATTACTCGGTTTTCTCGTTTCCGAACGAGGGATCGACGCTAACCCAGAGAAAGTGGGTGCCATACTCCGAATGAAATTCCCTGTGCGTGTGTATGATGTCCAGAAGCTTACTGGTTGTTTGGCCATCCTAAGTCGATTCATTTCTCACCTCGGTGAAAAGGCGCTGCCTCTTTACCTACTGATGAAGAAGTCAGATAAGTTCGAGTGGACTCCTGAAGCTGATGCAACACTTGCAGAGCTTAAAGCCCTGCTTTCCACCCAGCCGGTGCTTGCTGCTCCAATCAGCAAAGAGCCTTTACTACTTTACATTGCAGCCACTGGACAAGTCGTTAGTACAGTACTTACGGTCGAGCGGGAAGAAGAAGGAAAAGCCTACAAAGTTCAGCGCCCAGTATACTATGTCTCTGAAGTTTTGACTCCATCAAAGCAAAGATATCCACATTATCAGAAGCTTGTTTATGTGATTTATATGACCACAAAGAAGGTTGCACATTACTTCTCTGATCACTCAATTACAGTCGTCAGTGATGCTCCATTGTCAGAGATTCTGAACAATAGAGATGCAACTGGTCGAGTGGCAAAGTAGGCGATTGAACTCCTTCCTTTAGATATTAAGTTTGAGGCAAAGAAAGCTATCAAGTCCTAAGAAATAGCAGATTTCCTCGCCGAGTGGATCGAACAACAACTACCGACTCAAGTTCACTCGGAACACTGGACCATGTTCTTTGACGGTTCCAAGATGCTGAATGGTTCCGGTGCTGGGGTGGTACTGGTGTCCCCCCGATGAGACAAGCTCAGATATGTCCTTCAGATTCACTTTGATTCCTGCAATAATGAAGCAGAATATGAAGCACTCTTGTTTGGGTTGCATATGGCCATCTCACTCGGCGTCCGTCGCCTCATGGTCTATGGCGACTCAGATTTGGTAGTCAATCAAGTGATGAAGGAGTGGGACGTCAGAAGCCCAACCATGACTGGTTACTGCAACGCGGTGAGGAAGTTGGAAAAGAAGTTTGAGGGGTTAGAGCTCCATCATATACCCCGACTGAAAAATCAAGCAGCAGATGATTTAGAAAAGATAGGCTCCAAGAGAGAAGCCAATCCTAGTAATGTGTTCCTGGAGCATATTCATGCACCTTCAGTTCAAGAAGATCCCTTCACTGAAGAACCCCCGCAGCCTAAGAGTGCCACAGATCCGACTGAAGTCGAGGTCCCAGCCGTGGTCGACTTGATCATGGAGGTGTTGGTCATCATTCCCGACTGGACAGTGCCATACATTGCAGATATCCTTAGGAAAGAGCTCCCAGAGGATGAAGAAGAGGCTCGACAGATCGTCCATCGATCCAAGGCCTTTACTGTAATAAGAGGACAACTGTTCAGAGAAAGTGTAACCGGGGTCAGCCAGAAATGCATAACGCCATAAGAAGGTCGAGTGATCCTCCACGACATCCATTCGGGGACCTGTGGTCACCATGCGTCCTCTTGGACCATTGTGGCTAAAGCATACCGAGCTGGATTTTATTGGCCACGAGCAAATGAAATGGTGAAAGATATAGTCGACAGATGCGAAGGCTGCCAGTTCTACTCCAATATGTCGCACAAACCTACATCATCCCTGAAGACCATTCCACTCGTCTGGCCCTTTGCTGTTTGGGGATTGGACATGGTTGGTCCACTAAAGACTGGTAAGAGTGGCTTTACTCACGTGCTTGTAGCATTCGACAAGTTTACCAAATGGATCGAAGCCAAGCCTATTAAGAATCTTGAAGCTAGTACTGCTGTCAGCTTCATCAGAGAGTTGATATTCAGATATGGGGTTCCGCACAGCATCATCACTGACAACGGATAGAACTTCGATTTTGATGAGTTCAGAACCTTCTACGCCTCACAAGGTACACGAGTCGACTATGCTTCAGTCGCCCATCCCCAGTCAAATGGAAAAGCAGAAAGAGCAAATGTCCTGATTCTCAAAGGGCTGAAACCCCGACTAATGCGAGATCTCAAGCACGCAGCGGGTGCCTGGGGTGATGAACTTCCATCAGTTCTTTGGGGATTGAGGACAACCCCCAATCGATCGACTGGCCGAACTCCATTCTTCTTGGACTATGGGGCTGAAGCTGTTTTACCGACTGACTTGCTTCATAATGCACCATGAGTTGAGCTCTTCTCTAAAGATGAAGCAGAACAAACTCGGCAAGACGCAGTCGACCTCCTAGAGGAGGAAAGAGAGATGGCCTTGATCCGATCGACCATTTATCAGCAAGACTTGCGTCGATTCCACGCTAGACACGTGAAGAGTCGGGCCTTTCAAGAGGGTGACTTGGTTCTTCGAGTGGATCAGCAGAAACCACACAATCTCGCCCCAGCTTGGGAAGGTCCCTTGTAACGCCCTCGATGCGTCTATATCTCCTACATGTCGAAGAACGACTTAGAGGCATAACTGCATTGAAAGCAATGTCGCAAGTAAGGTAATCTTCACAACAACCCATGTAAATAAATAAAGGGGAAAAGATACATAGTTGGCTTACACTCGCCACGTCACACAAATACATGAATAACATTACAATCATTCAACACACTCATGGTCCGACTACGGTACCAAAATAAAGATCAACCCCCACATGCGACAAAGTCCCCGATCGCCCCAACTGGGCACCACTACTGATCATCTGGGAAAGACACGTAGTAACAGCGAGAGTCTTCATCGAACTCCCACTTGAGCTCAAGCGCATCGTCTGGAGCGGTATCATCGGTCCCTGCATCTGGTTTGGAAGTAGTCTGTGAGTCACGGGGACTCAACAATCTCGCACCCTCACGATCAAGACTATTTAAGCTTATAGGTAAGTCAAGGTATGATGTGGAGCTGCAGCAAGCGACTAGCATATATGGTGGCTAACATACGCAAAAGAGAGCGAGAAGAGAAGGCAAAGCACGGATGAATAACTATGACCAAGAAGTGATCCGAAAACAACCTAGTCAAACATTACTCCAACACCGTGTTCACTTCCCGGACTCCGCCGAGAAGAGACCATCACGGTTACACACGCGGTTGATTCATTTTAATTAAGTTAAGTTTCACGTTATCTACAACCGGACATTAACAAATTCCCATCTGCCCATAACCGCGGGCATGACTTTCGAAAGTTCAAATCCCTGCAGGGGAGTCCCAACTTAGCCCATCACAAGCTCTCATGGTCAACGAAGTATATTCCTTCTCTCGAGACACTCCGATCAGGCTCGGCATCCCGGTTACAAGACATCCTCGACAATGGTAAAACAAGTCCAGCAACACCGCCCGAATGTGCCGACTAATCCCGATAGGAGCTACACATATCTCGTTCTCAGGGCACACTCAGATGAGCGCTCCATAGAACTAAAACCAAACCTCGAGTTTCCCCAAGGGGCGCTGCACAGGGCTCTAGTTTGCACCAACACTCAGAGGAGCACTGGCCCGGGGGGTTTAAATAAAGATGACCCTCGGGCTCCGGAAACCCAAGGGAAAAAGAGGCTAGGTGGCAAATGGTAAAACCAAGGTAGGGCATTGCTGGAGGAGTTTTATTCAGGGCGAACAGTCAAGGGGTTCCCATTATAACCCAACCGCGTAAGGAACGCAAAATCCGGGAACATCACACCGATATGACGGAAACTAGGGCGACAAGAGTGGAACAAAACACTAGGCAAAAGGTCGAGCCTTCCACCCTTTACCACGTATATAGGTGCATTAAGATAACAAGATAATAAGGTGATATCCCAGCAATAAACAATGTTCCAACAAGGAATGATCTCCAATCTTCACCTGCAACTAGCAACACTATAAGAGGGGCTAAGCAAAGCGGTAACATAGCCAAACAATGGTTTGCTAGGACATGGTGGGTTAGAGGTTTGACATGGCAATTAGGGAGGCATGATAAGCAAGTGGTAGGTATCGTAGCATAGGCATAGCAAAAGAGCGAGCATCTAGCAAGCAAAGATAGAAGTGATTTCGAGGGTATGATCATCTTGCCTGCAAAGTTGTCAGAGTTGACTTGATCCTCGTAAGCGAACTCAACAGGCTCCTCGTTCACGAACTCGTCTCCCGGCTCTACCCAAACAAGAACAACAAGCAAATGGGACACAATCAACCACGTGCAATGCTCAAACAACATGATGCAAACATGGTATGATATGCGGGATGCGGTATGTGATGCATATGCAAGATTTGACAATGAATGATTGAATCTGTCCTCAACTTGGAAATCCAAGAGTGCCACTGGAAAGATGAGGTGATTTCGGTTGAAATCGATATAAAGATCACCGGAATCGGATGCACGGTTTGGAAATGGCAAGTAAAACAAATATGGCACCAGTCTGCGATAATCAGCAAGTGACCAACTAAATGCATCAAGATAAATATGCTACAGCACTCAAATATGACAACAAAATACATGGCAGGTATCCACTCATGATGCTTGACAAAAGATGAACACTGAGCTACGGCTAATTCATCCATTAACAGGTTCAAACAAGCATGGCAAAAGTGCAAATGATAATAGGTTTCCGACTTAGTGAAATTAACACAAGTCTGGAATTTATCATCAGGAAGCACACTTTAGAGCATGAAAACTACATGCTAAATGAACTTAACATGGCAAAGCAAGGCATGGAATGAAGCTACTCAAAGCACTTAACAAAAGTCCCTTAGTGACCTTGAGCCAAAAGGGACCAGAAAATACAATTGCAAGCATGTGAACATGGCAAAAACATAAACAGATTCAGACTTCGTGAAAAACTGGAGTATGCAAAACAGTTAACGAGTAGGCATGTTTACGAGCTCGATGCACTCACTATACAGCATGGCATGACAACCTAAGCATACACCTATCAAGAAGACATAGCATAGAAGCTAGACATGGAAAGAACAACAACATAGCATGCACGGATCAATAGCAACATCCTCGGCAAAGTCGCTAAACATGTCAACAATCTGCCAGGATCATTTTATAGCAAAAGTAGAGCTCGATTGACTCAAGCTAGGGTGCTCCATAAATGCAAACAAAGACATGGATGGATAGAGCACCACAATGTTAACAAAACATCCTTACTGATCGTCCTCAAAAGAGGCACAGATCACTAGGAAACAACATGAACATAAGGCATAACAATAAAGATCAGGACAAGGACTTAGAGAAATTCTAAGTCCCTGAAATCAGCATTACCGATCACTCTACTTTGCAAGCTTGTGCTAGTCACCACAAATATCACAAAATACATGGCAAGCACCTCTGTAAAGATGGCATGGCATATAACAAAACACATGTAGAGCTCAGGGTCATAGCATGCACACATTAATCATGGCAAAAATGACAAAAAGCTATTTGATGAAACAGATCTGACAAATTCATCACATAGCCCTCTTCCAACAGCATTTCGGGCATCAAGATGAGCTCAAATGAAAATGATGCAATGAGATGAAATGATGTACTCGTCGAGACGAACATTTTGATATGCTACACGCACAAATCGGAGCTACGATGAGAGAGTTATGACATGCCAAAGTTTGCAAAAAATTAGGGTTCGAGGATGAAAATGTCAACCGAGGGGATTTGACCAGATCTGGATCCGGCCCGAGCACTGTAGCAGTACGCAACCCGACGTTTGCCGGAGATGGCCGCGGTGGTGGCCGGACTTGCCAAGGGAGGCCGAAGTTGGGGGCGTCGCCGGTGACGAGGTAGTGCAGGGCGGTGGAGGTGGCCGGCGTGGTGGCCCGCGGTGACCGGCGCGGGAGGAGGCGGCGACGCGCGGGCGGAGCACGGCGTCAGCGGGGCGGCGCGGTTGGCGAGGAGGCTCGCCGGCGGCAGAGTCGAGTGGCGACGCGGTGGGGCACTCGGGCGGAGCGGAGAGGATGGAGGGCGGCGGCAGGCGCGGGCTCTCGGGGGCCCTCCCTGGGCCGGGCGGGCTGGCACGGCGGGGAGCCCCGGCGAGACACGTGGCGGCCCCCGATTGGCCGGGCGCGGCGGCACGGGGCATGTCTAGCGGGAGCGGACACATCCGGCGGCGGAGGAGACGAAAATTTAGGGTTAGGGTGGTTTTGGATCCGGAATTTTCGGGGAAGAGACCATTTTATAGGTAGGAGGAGCTAGGAGGCTCCAAATTGAGCACGGTTTTCGGCCACGCGATCGTGATCGAATGCTCTAGGTGATGGAGAGGGTTTAGGTGGGTTTTGGGCCAAATTGGAAGGGTGTTGGGCTGCAACACAAACGAGGCCTTTTCGGTCCCTCGGTTAACCGTTGGAGTATCAAACGAAGTCCAAATGGCACGAAACTTGACAGGCGGTCTACCGGTAGTAAACCAAGGCCGCATGACAAGTCTCGGTCCAATCCGGAAATGTTTAACCCCCACACACGAAAAGAGGTAGAAAGGACCACCGGAGGAAATAGGAGCACCGGAATGCAAAACGGACAACGGGGAAAATGCTCGGATGCATGAGACGAGCACGTATGCAAATGCAATGCACATGATGACATGATATGAGATGCATGACAAAGGAAACAACACACGGAGACAAAAACCCGACACCGAGGAAAATAAAATAACTTAAGCCAGAAACGGCAAGAGTTGGAGTACATATAAGGTAAATTGCATCCGGGGTGTTACAACACTCCACCACTACGAAAGGATCTCGTCCCAAGATCTAGGACTGGAAAAACGCCAGGTACTCAGAACGGAGGTGATCCTCGCGTTCCCAGGTGGCCTCACGGTCAGAATGATGTGACCACTTGACTTTGAGGAATTTGATTGATTTGTTGCGAGTCTTGCGCTCAGTCTCTTCAAGAATAGCAACGGGGTGCTCATGATAAGAAAGGTCTTCTTGGAGATCAATGTCTTCGAAGTTGACAGTGCGGTCAGGAGTCTTGAAGCACTTGCAGAGCTAAGAGACATGTAACACGTCGTGCACATTTGCAAAGTTGGAGGGAAACTCGAGTTGATAGGCGAGATCGCCTCTCTTGCTGACGATCTTGAAAGGACCCACATATCTAGGGGCAAGCTTCCCTTTGATACCGAAGCGACGAGTACCTTTCATTGGAGAGACGCGGAGGTAACATGGTCTCCGATCTCGAAAGCCAAATCACGATGCTTACTATCATAGTAGCTCTCCTGGCGCGATTGCGCTGCTTTGAGGTTATCATGAATGACTTTGCACATTTCCTCTGCCTCTGTGATCAAGTCATTTCCAAGAAGTTGACGTTCACCGGTCTCTGACCAGTTAAGAGGAGTACGACATTTCCTGCCATAGAGAATTTCAAATGGGGCCTTGCCCGAACTCGCTTGGAAGCTGTTGTTGTAGGAGAACTCGGCATATGGAAGACAATCTTCCCACTTCATACTGAAAGAGATAACGCAAGCCTTGAGCATATCTTCAAGAATCTGATTGACACGCTCGACTTGGCCGCTAGTTTGAGGATGAAAAGCTGTGCTGAAACGGATGTTGGTGCCCATGGCCTTCTAAAAAGAATCCCAAAACTTGGAGGTAAAGATGCTGCCACGATCTAAAGAGATCAACTACGGAATGCCATGCAGAGAGACAATCGAAGAGGTATAAAGCTCTGCCAATTGAGCTGCTATGATGGATTCTTTGATAGGCAGGAAATGGGCCACTTTAGTGAGTTTGTCGATGACAACGAATATAGCATCATTGCCACGCTTGGACTTTGGAAACCCAGTCACGAAGTCCATCTCAATGTGGTCAAACTTCCATTCTGGAATGGCAAAAGGTTGGAGGAGACCAGCTGGTCGTTGGTGTTCTGCCTTTACTCTTCTGCAGACATCACATTCATTCACGAACTGAGAAATCTCACGCTTCATTCGAATCCACCAATACGCCTGCTTGAGGTCCTGGTACATTTTCGTACTCCCAAGGTGGATGGAGAGGAGTGAATTGTGAGCCTCGTTCATAATGACTTTACGAAGGTCACCTTTAGGCACAACAATGCGATCCTCGAAGAAGAGAGTATCCTTGTCATCAAGGCGATAACACTTGTACTTGGATTGACTCTTGGCAATCCCAATCTACACCTTCTTCACCATAGCATCAAGAAGTTGAGCCTCGCGAATCTGATCTTCCAAAGTAGGAGAGACTTGGAGGTTGGCGAGGAACCCTTGAGGAACAACTTGCAGATTGAGTTTGCGGAAAGCTTCACAAAGCTCGGGTTGGTAAGGCTTGAGAATCAAATTGTTGCAGTAAGCCTTCCTGTTCAATGCGTCAGCAATTACATTGGCCTTGCCTGGAATATATTCGATACTCGGATTATACTCTTGAATCATTTCGACCCAATGAGTCTGCCTAAGGTTGAGATTAGGCTGAGTGAAGATGTACTTGAGACTCTTGTGGTCAGTGAATATATCCACTTTCCTTCCCAATAAGAGATGTCTCCAAGTCAAAAGAGCATGCACAACTGCCGCCAACTCGAGGTCATGAGTGGGGTAGTTTTTCTCGTTGGGCTTCAACTGGCGAGAGGTATAGGCCACAACTTTCTTCTCTTGCATCAACACTGCACAAAGACCTTGAAGAGAGGCATCACGGAAGACCTCGAACGGTTTGGATTCATCAGGAGGAGTCAGAACTGGAGCAGTGACTAATTTCTCTTTCAGGGTGTTGAAAGCAATGTCACATTCTGGAGACCAAACGTACTTGACGTGCTTCTGGAGAAGGTTGGAAAGCGGCTTCGTGATCTTTGAAAAGTTCTCAACGAACCTTCGACAATAGCTTGCGAGACCAAGGAAGCTGCGGAGTTGCTTCACATTCTGAGGTGGTTCCCAATTCACAATTGCAGACACCTTCTCAGGATTCACCGCTATGCCCTTGGCAGAGATGATATGCCCAAGATAGAGAACCTCATCGAGCCAAAACTCGCACTTTGAAAACTTGGCGTAGAACTGATGTTCTCTAAGCTTATCCAGCACCAAACGCAAGTGCTTGGCATGATCTTCCTTCTTCTTGGAAAAGACCAAAATGTCATTGAGGTAGACCAAGATGAAGTCATTTGTGTAGGGGTTGAAGATGAAGTTCATCATGCGAGAGAAAGTCGGCGGAGCGTTGACGAGACCAAAAGACATGACAGTGTATTCATATGAACCATAGCTTGTTCTGAAAGCTGTCTTGGGAATATCTTGCTCACGAATTCGAATTTGGTGATAGCCCATAGGGAGATCAAGCTTGGAGAATACTTGAGCACCTTTGAGTTGTTCAAACAGCTCGTTGATGTTGGGAAGTGGGTACTTGTTCTTTATAGTCTTCTTGTTCAATGGACGGTAGTCAACACAAAGTCGGTCCGTTCCATCCTTCTTCTTCACAAAAAGAACTCCACAACCCCACGGAGAAGAACTAGGTCGGATGAGACCCATACGCTCTTGTTCATCGAGTTGTTTCTTCAGCTCCTTCAACTCTTTGGGTCCCAGCTTGTAAGGACGTTTGCAAACAGGTTCCGTGCCAGGCTCAAGGTCGATGACGAATTCAACTGGCCGGTGCTGAGGCATTCCTGGAAGCTCTTCTGGAAAGACGTCTTGATATTCGCAAACGACCGGAATTTGAGAGATGGCATCCAGTTCACCCTTCTCATTGAGAGAAAACAGACGAATGGTATCATCACGAGCGGCAAAGACAATTACATCCTCAGAGGAATGAGTCAACTAAATCTGCCTGGCAGCACAATCAAGCTGAGCCTTGTGCTTAGAAAGCCAGTCCATTCCAAGAATAAGATCAATATCCGAGTCGCCCAGAACAATAGGAGAAGCTAGAAATTTGTAGTCGCCCAACATGATAGTAACATCCGGGACGCAGATATTAGCTGTCATTTGCTTGCCCGGTGACACGATTTGCAAAGGTCTTTGCAAATGCTGATAATCGCACTCATACTTTGATGCAAAAGGTTTAGAAATGAAGCAATGCGATGCACCAGTGTCAAAAAGAACTCTTGCAGGAACATCTTTAACAGGAAGGTTACCCATGATGACATCTAACGAGTCCTCTGCCTGAGATGCATTCATCAAGTTGACCTTGGCGTACTTGGGGTTATGCTTGACCATAGCTGTACTTGCCGATCTCACAGGAGGAGGAGGAGGAGGAGGGGGAGGGAGGCGCCTCTGATTGAAGCATTTGTTGGCATAGTGACCCTTCTGTAGGCACTAGTTGCACGTGACCTTCGAGAGTGGACGGTGATACGGAGCACTTGATCTTGGAGCTTGAGATGAAGTCTTGTTCTGAAAGCCAGGGTTGGGTGGGTGGGAAGATCCACTGCCACCTTTGCTCTTCTGCTGATAAGGCTGACGTAACAGAGGAGGAGGAAGCCAATACTTTTGCTGCTTATCCACTTGAGTTGAGGAAGAAGGAGTTGCATCTCTGACTCGCTTCTTGGAAGCATCGCACTTCAGTTGAGCAGTCTCTTGCTTCATTGCCATGTTGTAAAACTCATCGTACTTCTTGGGCTCAAAGAGGACGAGAGCTAGCTGGATTTCTTCTCTGAGACCACCCCTAAACTGGTATATCATGCTCTTCTCGTCAGGGACGTCCTGCTTAGCAAAACGGGCGAGCTTCTGGAACATGATGTTGTACTGGTAAACAGACATAGTGCCTTGCTTCAGGTTGTGGAATTCTTCACGCTTGCTCTCAGCCACACTCTGAGGAATATGATGAGCTTTGAAGTCTTGACGGAATTCATCCCAGGTAATCACACGACCTCCTCTGGAATCTTTGTACTACCGAAACCATTCTGCAGCTTGGTCTTTGAGTTGGAAGGAGGCGAACTTGACAAAGTCCTCAGGCCTGACGTTACTGCACTCGAAATTCTTGCATATGTCCACGAGCCAATCATCAGCGTCTCTTGCCTCAACACAATTGCTGAAGGTCTTTGGCTGGTTAGCAAGGAACTGGTTGAGTGTAGCAAACTGATTCTAATTGTTGCCATGACCCTGGTTCCCTTGGTTGCGCTCTTGAAGAAGTTGCATGATCGGCTGCGTGTTTGCATTGGTAGCGGCCATCACAGCTTGCCATGCCTCCGGAGGTGGAGGTGGTGGTGGTGGATCAGGATTCGGAGTCGTGCGTGTTGGAGGAGCCATCCTGAAGAGGTTGACATCCATTAGCATAATGACAGACAAATATTGAAGCTGAATCAAACGGGTTGAAATTGCAACATATAGTCTTCACATCCGAACAAAATGAACGAATGCATTCCAATTGAAATGGTCACATATCCATAAATTGAGAAGCCACTTAGAATTGAGGTAGAAGTAAACAACAAGGTACGGACAAGAACAAATACTTGGTGAGGATTACCCAATCCCAAACCAAATATCCACGGAAGAAGAACTAGAGCTACAAGAATTCCCACCTATGAAACTCCCGAACCTTTCCGGTTATGCAATCAGGTGTTGGGGATACAGGGGAAGCATAATATCTCACCCAAATCTAGCAAATCCTACATCCAGCTGTATCCATCCTTCAACACATAACCAAGAAACCTTCGGAAACCATCTACCTCAACCTTCGAAAAGCATCCGTTATACAAGTTATGGCAATACTCCCGAACTCCCGCCCCAGTACTGGGTGGCGTCGAGGTTATCTCACCAACAACTGCATAAAAGAGATTTTTGATGTCGGCAAAACTCAGGTATTCCAGAATCTCAACGATAAAATTGCGACGACAACACCGAGCTCAACTCCCCGGGACACTGCCACAACCCCTAAATGACATGAGGCACCAAGAACAATGTTCTCATCACAAATCGATCGGAACGATTCCAAGATACCCGCGTGATCCTAAATTTTTTTAGTGAAATTTGAGAAGAGAAGAGTCAAAACTATACGTCAGGATGCCTCACCAGAGCGATGAAGGGACTGGGGAGTAAAAAGAATTCCTAACTCTCCGATATATAATTCCTAAATGACTCAAAACATTTTTCTAGACTCAACAACGCCAACGATTCGATCAAGCAGGGGGCTCCTAAGGCCGGGGAAGGCTCTGATACCAACTTGTAACGCCCTCGATGCAGCTATATCTCCTACGTGTCGAAGCACGACTTAGAGGCATAATCGCATTGAAAGCAATGTCGCAAGTAAGGTCATCTTCACAACAACCCATGTAAATAAATAAAGGGGAAAAGATACATAGTTGGCTTACACTCGCCACGTCACACAAATACATGAATAACATTACAATCATTCAACACACTCATGGTCCGACTATGGTACCAAAATAAAGATCAACCCCCACATGCGACAAAGTCCCCGATCGCCCCAACTGGGCACCACTACTGATCATCTAGGAAAGACACATAGTAACGGCGAGAGTCTTCATCGAACTCCCACTTGAGCTCAAGTGCATCGTCTGGAGCGGTATCATCGGTCCCTGCATCTGGTTTGGAACTAATCTGTGAGTCACGGGGACTCAACAATCTCGCACCCTCGCGATCAAGATTATTTAAGGTTATAGATAAGGCAAGGTATGATGTGGAGCTGCAGCAAGCGACTAGCATATATGGTGGCTAACATACGCAAAAGAGAGCGAGAAGAGAAGGCAAAGCACGGACGAATAACTGTGACCAAGAAGTGATCCTAAAACAACCAATGTCAAACATTACTCCAACACTGTGTTCACTTCCTGGACTCCGCCGAGAAGAGACCATCACGGTTACACACATGGTTGATTCATTTTAATTAAGTTAAGTTTCACGTTATCTATAACCGGACATTAACAAATTCCCATCTGCCCATAACCGCGGGCACGGCTTTCAAAAGTTCAAATCCCTGCAGGGGAGTCCAAACTTAGCCCATCACAAGCTCTCACGGTCAACGAAGGATACTTCTTCTCTCGAGACATTCCGATCAGGCTCGGCATCCTGGTTACAAGACATCCTCGACAATGGTAAAACAAGTCCGGCAACACCGCCCGAATGTGCCGACAAATCCCGATAGGAGCTACACATATCTCGTTCTCAGGGCACACTCAGATGAGCGCTCCATACAACTAAAACCAAACCTCGAGTTTCCCCGAGGGGCGCTGCACAGGGCTCTAGTTTGCACCAACACTCAAAGGAGCACTGCCCCGGGGGGATTTAAATAAAGATGACCCTCGGGCTCTGGAAACCCAAGGGAAAAAGAGGCTAGGTGGCAAATGGTAAAACCAAGGTTGGGCATTGCTGGAGGAGTTTTAGTCAAGGCGAACTGTCAAGGGGTTCCCATTATAACCCAACTGCGTAAGGAACGCAAAATCCGGGTACATAACACTGATATGACAGAAACTAGGGCGGCAAGAGTGGAACAAAACACTAGGCAAAAGGCCGAGCCTTCCACCCTTTACCAAGTATATAGGTGCATTAAGATAACAAGATAATAAGGTGATATCCCAACAATAAACAATGTTCCAACAAGGAACGATCTCCAATCTTCACCTGCAACTAGCAACGCTATAAGAGGGGCTGAGCAAAGCGGTAACATAGCCAAACAACGGTTTGCTAGGACATGGTGGGTTAGAGGTTTGACATGGTAATTAGGGAGGCATGATAAGCAAGTGGTAGGTATTGTAGCATAGGCATAGCAAAAGAGCGAGCATCTAGCAAGCAAAGATAGAAGTGATTTCGAGGGTATAATGATCTTGCCTGCAAAGTTCTCAGAGTTGACTTGATCCTTGTAAGCGAACTCAATGGGCTCCTCGTTCACAAACTCGTCCCCCGGCTCTACCCAAACAAGAACAACAAGAAAACGGAACGCAATCAACCACGTGCAATGCTCAAACAACATGATGCAAACATGGTACGATATGCGGGATGCGGTATGTGATGCATATGCAAGATTTGACAAGGAATGATTGAATCTAGCCTCAACTTGGAAATCCAATAGTGCCACTGGAAAGGTGAGGTGATTTCGGTTGAAATCGATATAAAGATCACCGGAATCGGATGCACGGTTTGGAAATGGCAAGCAAAACAAATATGGCACCGGTCTGCGATAATCAGCAAGTGACCAACTAAATGCATCAAGATAAATATGCTACAGCACTCAAATATGACAACTAAATACATGGCAGGTATCCACTCATGATGCTTGAATAACATGAACACTGAGCTATGGCTAATTCATCCATTAACAGGTTCAAACAAGCATGGCAAAAGTGCAAATGATAACAGGTTTCAGACTTGGTGAAATTAACACAAGTCTGGAATTTATCATCAGGAAGCACACTTTAGAGCATGAAAACTACATGCTAAATGAACTTAACATGGCAAAGCAAGGCATGGCATGAAGCTACTCAAAGCACTTAACAAAAGTCCCTTAGTGACCTTGAGCCAAAAGGGATCAGAAAATACAATTGCAAGCATGTGAACATGGCAAAAACATAAATAGATTCAGACTTAGTGAAAAACTGGAGCATGCAAAACAGTTAACGAGTAGGCATGTTTACGAGCTCGATACAAACTAAGCATATACCCATCAAGAAGACACAACATAGAAGCTAGACATGGCAAGAACAATAACATAGCATGCACGGATCAATAGCAACATCCTCGGCAAAATCGCTAAACATGTCAACAATCTGCCAGGATCATTTTATAGCAAAAGTAGAGCTCGATTGACTCAAGCTAGGTTGCTCCATAAATGCAAACAAACACATGGATGGATAGAGCACCACAATGTTAACAAAACATCCTTACTGATTATCCTCAAAAGAGGCACGAATCACTAGGAAACAACATGAACATAAGGCATAACAATAAAATCAGGACAAGGACTTAGAGAAATTCTAAGTCCCTGAAATCAGCATTACCGATTACTCTACTTTGCAAGCTTGTGCTAGTCACCACAAATATCACAAAAAAATACATGGCAAGCACCTCTATTAAGATGGCATGGCATATAACAAAACACATGTAGAGCTGAGGGTCATAGCATGCACACATTAATCATGGCAAAAATGACAAAAAGCTATTTGATGAATCAGATCTGACAAATTCATCACATAGCCCTCTTCCAACAGCATTTCGGGCATCAAGATGAGCTCAAATGAAAATGATGCAATGAGATGAAATGATGTACTCGTGGAGGTAAACATTTTGATATGCTACACGCACAAATCGGCGCTACGATGAGGGAGTTATGACATGCCAAAGTTTGCAAAAAATTAGGGTTCGGGGATGAAAAAGTCAACCGAGGGGATTTGACCAAATCTGGATCCGGCCCGAGCACTGTAGTAGTACGCAACCCGACGTTCGCCGGAGAGGGCCGCGGGGTGGTCGGACTTGCCGAGGGAGGCCGGAGTTGGGGGCGTCGCCGGCGACGAGGTATTGTAGGGCAGTGGAAGTGGCCGGCTTGGTGGCGCGCGGCGACCGGCGCGGGAGGAGGCGGCGGCGCGCGGGCGGAGCACGGCGTCAAAGGGGCGGCGCGGTTGGCCAGGAGGCTCGCCGCGGTGAGCTCGCCGGCGGCGGGGTCAAGCGGCGACGCGGCGGGGCACTCGGGCGGCGCGGAGAGGATGGAGGGCGGCGGCAGGCGCGGGCTCTCGAGGACCCTGGTTGGCCGAGCGCGGCGGCGTGGGGCATGTCTGATGGGAGCGGACACGTCCGGCGGCGGAGAGACGAAAATTTAGGGTTAGGGTGGTTTTGGATCCGGAATTTTCGGGGAAGAGACCATTTTATAGGTAGGAGGAGCTAGGAGGCTCCAAATTGAGCATGGTTTTCGGCCACGCGATCGTTATCGAACGCTCTAGGTGATGGAGAGGGTTTAGGTGGGTTTTGGGCCAAATTGGAAGGGTGTTGGGCTGCAACACAAGCGAGGCCTTTTCGGTCCGTCGGTTAACCATTGGAGTATCAAACGAAGTCCAAATGGCATGAAACTTGACAGGCGGTCTACCGGTAGTAAACCAAGGCCGCATGACAAGTCTCGGTTCAATCCGAAAATGTTTAACCGCCACACACGAAAAGAGGTAGAAAGGACCATCGGAGGACATAGGAGCGCCGGAATGCAAAACGGACAATGGGGAAAATGCTCGGATGCATGAGACGAACACGTAAGCAAATGCAATGCACATGATGACATGATATGAGATGCATGACAAAGGCAACAACACACAGAGACAAAAACCCGACACTGAGAAAAATAAAATAACTTAGGCCGGAAACGGCAAGAGTTGGAGTACAGATAAGGTAAATTACATCCAGGGTGTTACATCCCTTCATTGTCACCAGAGTGCTCCACAATGGAGCGTACCACCTTTACAGTGTTGAGCATAAGAAGGACGAGCCACGGGCTTGGAATGCGGAGCTGCTCCGCCCCTCTTATACTTAAGTACCCGTTCGAATAAAATGTAATAAGAAATACCTTTGTGATTTGTTTATCAAAGACAAGAGCTTTACAGTCCTCTTAAACGATTGTTGTTGCTTTTATTTGCGTCTGAAATCCCCCAGTGGGTGACTTAGCTGCGAATCTGTTTCTCCTAAGTTCAAAATAAAATCCTACCGAGTGGTGAGTAAGCCTCTCACTCGGGGGCTTAGCTGCGAATCCGTTTCGCCTAAGTTTAAAAAAATCCTACCGAGTGGTGAGCAAGCCTCTCACTCGGGGGCTTAACTGCAGTCCAGTACTCGCCTAAGTTTGTAAAATCCTACCGAGTGGTGAGCAAGCCTCTCACTCGGGGGCTTAACCGCAGTCCAGTACTCGCCTAAGTTTGAAAAATCCTATCGAGTGGTGAGCAAGCCTCTCACTAGGGGATTAGCTACAATCCAGTACTCGCCTAAGTTTGAAAAATCCTACCGAGTGGTGAGCAACCCTCCCACTCGGGGGCTTAGCTGCAGTCCAGTACTCGCCTAAGTTTGAAAAATCCTACCGAGTGGTGAGCAACCTTTTCACTCGGGGGCTTAGCTACAGTCCAGTACTCGCCTAAGTTTGTAAAATCCTACCGAGTGGTGAGCAACCCTCTCACTCGGGGCTTAGCCGCAGTCCAGTACTCGCTTAAGTTTGTAAAATCCTACCGAGTGGTGAGCAACCCTCTCACTCGGGGGCTTAGCCGCAGTCCAGTACTCGCCTAAGTTTAAAAAAATCCTACCGAGTGGTGAGCAAGCCTCTCACTCGGGGGCTTAGTTGCAGTCCAGTACTCGCCTAAGTTTGAAAAATCCTACCGAGTGGTGAGCAACCCTCCCACTCGGAGGCTTAGCTGCAGTCCAGTACTCGCCTAAACTTTAAAAATCCTACCGAGTGGTGAGAAACCCTCTCACTCGGGGGCTTAGCCGCAGTCCAGTACTCGCCTAAGTTTAAAAAATCCTACCGAGTGGTGAGCAAGCCTCTCACTCGGGGGCTTAGCTGCAGTCCAGTACTCGCCTAAGTTTGAAAAATCCTACCGAGTGGTGAGCAACCCTCCCACTCGGAGGCTTAGCTGCAGCCCAGTACTTGCCTAAGTTTGAAAAATCCTACCGAGTGGTGAGAAACCCTCTCACTCGGGGGCTTAGCTGCAGTCCAGTACTCGCCTAAGTTTGTAAAATCCTACCGAGTGGTGAGCAACCCTCTCACTCGGGAGCTTAGCCGCAGTCCAGTACTCGCCTAAGTTTAAAAAATCCTACTGAGTAGTGATCAACCCTCCCACTCGGAGGCTTAGCTGCAGTCCAATATTCGCCTAAGGTTTAAAATCTGTCCCCATCCGCAAGGACGACAAAGTGCAGGTCAACCGCGGCCTTCTACTCCGAGCTACGCCACAAGTACAACGTACGCTCCATCCCCATCCGCAAGGACGACGAGGTGCAAGTCGACCGCGGCCTTCTTCTCCGAGCTATGCCACAAGTACAACGTACGCTTCATCCCCATCTGCAAGGACGATGAGGTGCAGGTCGACCGCAGCCTTCTTCTCCGAGCTACGCCACAAATACAACGTGCGCCCCAACCCTGCCCGCAGGGACGACGAGGTGCAGGTCGACCGCGGCCTTCTTCTCCAAGCTACGCCACAAATACAACGTGCGCCCCAACCCTGCCCGCAGGGACGACGAGACACAGGTTGATTGGACTTTCCACTTCTGGGCTACATCCCAAAGAGCAAATTCCATACGAAGGCAAATACAAACACATTCAGAAATAAACCAAGTTCAGATAGATCCTAAAAATTCCAGGCGACGGATCAAAAGTATTTGAGCATCAAGCCCGAAGTAGTTTAATGGTTATAGCAATCACTCGGCATCCCGAGGCAAATTTAAGGCAAGTTTAGATCTCAAAGTTTGTTCATTCGGGAGGAGGAGGGCTGGCAGGTTCAACGAATTCATCCAAGTCGATTCCATCTGCAATCCGAGTGGCGGCAGCTATGAAAGTCTCCATAAAGGACTGGAAATCGTGCCTTTTGGTGTTGGCGACCTTGATCGCCACCAGCTTGTCTTCGCGAGCTTCCTTGCAGTGGACTCTTATCAAGGACAACGCCACGTCAGCATCACACCGGGCAGAGGACTTCTTCCACTCTTGCACTCGACTAGGAACCTCGTTGAGCCGAGTCATCAGAGATTCGAGGTCATTTTGAAGCGTCGCCCTTGGCCAGAGTGATGAGTCGATCCATGAAACTGCCACCTTCAGACGAGCGAGGTAACTTGTTACACTGGCGACACGGGATTCCAGTCATAGCACATTCATGGCAGCCTCGTCGCCGACTGGAGAAGCAATAGGGTCCAAACCCGTCTCAATCCATCAAGTTTCCTCCTCAAAGTTTTGGCAGAATTCTGCAGTCAAGGAGTTAGTGAATCGACTGGACTGGACTAACTCACAAGTAGTAGAGCAGTCGGATTAAAAGGAGTACCTTCTAGCATAAGAAAGAGCTTCTTGGCAAGAGTTCTCAGATAAGCTTCCACGTCATTTCTCTTACGAGTCGCAGATTCCAGCTTCTCATTCAGAGCCATCTTATCCTTCTTCAGACGAGTTACCTCTCGGTTGGATTCAGTGAGACAGAACTTCAGCTTGCTTACTTCTTCTTCCAGCACTCCGACCGAAGCCAGCTTCTGGTCTGCAAGGGCAGTCTTATCTTGAGCTTCCTTCTGCGCAGCTGCAAGGTCCGGGTCCTTCTTCTCCAGAGCCAACCTCATTTTCTCTACAAAATAAGCAATCGGATCAAACAAGAGATCGAAGAAATATTTTAAAAAGGACGATCAGCGCGAACACTCGACAGGTAGTTACCTTCCATACCAGCAGCTTCATCTTGAGCTTTCTTCAACTTTTGTTGGGCCAGCTCCAAGTCAAGGTTGAGTTGCCTCTGCTTCTCCTCAAATTTGGCGAATTTAGAAATGAGATTACAAGATTTCTGCAGAAGGTAAAAGACATCAATCGACAAGATCAAAGATTATTTACTTCCGAGTGAATAAAACTTTAAAGTTGACTCAGACCCCAACCGACTGCCCACAGTCGACTGCGGTCTCGGGGACTACACCTAGTGGGTTCACTTGATGTGCCCCCACTGGTTCAGATCCCACTCGGCCAGTCCGCCCAAAAAAAGAAAAAAAGAAAAAAAGAACTATTCAGACCCCGGCCGACTGCCAGCAGTCGACCGCGGTCTCGGGGACTACACCCAGTGGGTGCACTTGGTGTGCCCCCACTGGTTCAGATCTCACTCGGCCGGTCCGCCCGGGTCGAGTAGAAGAAAGGAAAGGGAAAAGTATTCAGACCCCAGTCGACTGCCCGCAGTCGACTGCGGTCTCGGGGACTACACCCTGTGGGTGCACTTAGCGTGTCCCCACCGGTTCAGATCCCACTCGCCCAGGCCGAGTGGAAGAGCGCAAATGCTAAAGACAACAAAACACCCAGTGGGTGTACAGATTCGACGCAAACAATAAGAGATTGTATGAAAGAAAATATTCCAGGTAGCATATCCTAATAGAACAAGGTCAGTCGAAAGCCTACTTACCTGGACATTGGCCCGAAGAGCCGCGTTGGCATCGTAAGCAGCCTGGCTATTCTCGTGCACCGTATTCATCCGCTCCATCATCACATTAGCCTGACGGATGGCCTCCGCAGCCGCGTCCGACTGTCTTTCCGGAACATGGTAGTTGGTGAAGAAGGGGGCAGACGACCTAGGTGCGGCAGCTTGGAGCTCCGAAGCATGAGGTTGGACGACTGAAGGAAACACCGGTACAATCGGCGGTGCAGGGTGCTCACTCAACAATGGGACAACAAAAGTTATAGAGGCCCCACTTACGTCTTCAGATTGCTGGACGGTTGGTGTTGTCATCGGCCCCTGCTGAGACGTCTTGCCAGCTGCTACTTTTTTGTTCTTTCTGGGCCTAGGGGCCACATCTTCATCATCATCCGGAAGCTCGATGACGTTGGGTGGGGCTGCAAATAAATCAGTCGACCCCAAGTGAATCGCCAGAATTTAATCGACCAAATAATCAAGAACAAGATCATGAGAGTTTTACCTGGGTTGGAGGTAACCGCGTCTTCCATTTCCTCATCTCGGTATTGGTAGGAAGAAGTTCCAGATGTAGCAGCACTGCAAATGTCAACATTCAGTCAGTTATATTCTGTTGCTCAAGTCGACCAAAAGATCGGGTCAGATAATTACCCGGACATGGTGGGGATGGTCACTTTGATTCTGGGCAAAGCCTTCGGTGGTTTGGAGGATGTGGCCTTCAATGCTTTCGGCGCAGGAGGCGGCGCAGTCTTGAGCTGTTTCGATACCTTGTCAGTCGGCACTGGAGAAGACGTCCGAGGGCACTTCGAAGATTGCCCAGTCGGTGCAGTTGCCAGGACAGGGGTGCTCGCCGGGTCGTGAGCGTGTTTGGACCTCCTTTCTCTACGAGGAGGCGAGTCAACCTCTTCTTCATCACTCGGGTCGTCGCTCTCCTCGTCCTCCTCTGCATCCGAGTGCCACTCGCCACTCTCGCCCCCGCTCACCTCTCCCTCGACATTTTGCTCCTGCACTCCATTGGGCATCGAGTACATATCAATAAGAGCCTGAAAAGACAATGAACAAAAGAAAGACAGTCGACCGTTAACAAGATGTTACATAGTAAATCAAGAAGACACTCGACAGAATCATACCTGTTCCGGCTGGCGCAAATGGTCGAATGGAACCACCCTCCTGGACCCCCGGGGGTTATCCTTGTTGCTGGTAATACCCCTCAGCCACTTCTCCACTGTGTTCTCACTAACATCCTCCGGGTGGATCCGAGTGGAATCCTCGAGTCCCGAGTACATCCACATCGGATGGTCACGAGCTTGGAGTGGTTGGATGCGTCGACTGAGGAAAACCTCCAGCAGGTCCATACCAGTCACTCCGTCATGGACAAGTTGGACGACCCGCTCGACCAATACCTTCACCTGCGCCTTCTCTTCTGGGATCACTCTCAAGGAGGAGGGCTTCTCCACTCGAGCCATGAAAAAGGGGGGAAGTCCAATTGACTGACCCGGGGTCGGTTGGTCCTTGCAGTAAAACCAACTCGACTGCCAACCCCGGACCGAGTCGGGAAGGATCATAGCTGGGAAGGTGCTCTTGTTCCTAATTTGAATTCCAAGCCCCCCACACATTTTTATCACACGCGTCCTCTCGTCACTCGGATTGACCTTCTTGACCATCTGGGAGCGACATGTGAATATGTGCTTGAAGAGACCCCAGTGCGGTCGGCAGCCCAAGAAATTCTCGCACATGCATGGACACGAAAGCAGCAAGGTACATGATGGTCTTTGGAGTAAAGTGGTGGAGTTGAGCCCCGAAGAAGTTCAATAAACCACGAAAGAAAGGGTGGGGAGGCAAAGAAAACCCACGGTCGACATGAGTGGCGAGGAGAACGCACTCACCCTCCTGCGGCCGCGGCTTAGTCTCGTTCCCCGGGAGCTGCGCCGATTCGTGGGGGATCAGTCCCCCCCCAACCAAATCGTCGATATCATCTTAGCTGATCGTCGAGCGGATCCAGTCGCCCTGGATCCAGCCAGGCAGCAGGCCGGACCTCGACGAGGATCCACCCCGGCTGGTCCTCTTCCCTTTCGCCTTCGTCGTCGCCTTCTTCACACGCTCCAGCGCCACCGTCTTCTCCTTCCCCATGGCGGTGAATCGAGTCCGAGCGGAGCTACGACGCCGAGAGCAGAAGCAGGTGCAACGGAGAAATCTGAGGAAGAGGAAGGAGAATGAGGGCGCACTGTTCAAAAGCCCCGGTCCGGTGCTTTATACAAGGACACTTCCGAGTGACTGACTTCTAGGCCCGGACGATCTTATCAAATCCCGCAACAATCGCGCGCGCGATACGTGGCAAAAAAGGTGGCGCGGGGATCGAGGCGACCTGCCTAATCCGTCCCGATTACCGAGGCCTCCCCCGCCCAGCGCGCTTCCCAAAATTTGAATCCCGTGAAATCCGCAGACGGCAGAATAACCCACCAGATGGAAGATTTGTTCCATATCAACACCCGGAACTTAACAACGAAAGTTCACTCGACAAAACCAAGGATGGATCAAGGCGACTAAACAAGCAGTTGAAGTCATCATAAAGGTTCATTCGACCTTTGGGCGAGATATTCTCAAAGCACAAAAGCTGAATCGGAGGGGTTATCAACTCCTCCACTCGAACACTAAACCATTCAGGGGCTAATGATGAAGCTATGCACCTAGAGTAGGGTCATCAACCTGACCCAGACATCCTACCATAGGACAGCACCCTAAAGCCAGGATCATTCAAAGAGTACCATCATCCACTCGACCATAGACGTTCCACTCGGAAGAGTCAATGTCACCCGACCGTCACAAAAGTCACTCGACGGGCAGAAGAGCTAAAGTCACTCTACACGAATAACGGTCGAGCATTTACTTGTAGGCTTAATTGTCATTTATAGCACCTAAATACAGGCATTACCAGTAATGTCTCCATCTTTATGTGCCTAAAACCCTTTGTAACTGAGGGCGAGAGGGGTCTGGCGAACTCTATATAAGCCACCCCTCCTCAGGGACAAGGGTTCGCACCCCCTGTAACTCACACACATATAATCCAGTCGACCGCCTCCGGGCTCCGAGACGTAGGGCTGTTACTTCCTCCGAGAAGGGCCTGAACTCGTAAAACTCGCGTGTACAACTCCTCCATAGCTAAGATCTTTGCCTCTACATCCCTACCCCCTATCTTACTGTTAGACTTAGAACCACCACAGGTCATATCCAGGTGTGCCCCCGCAGCCGCGCTCCCCTGCTCCTCTCGTCCCTGCTACCTGCTGCTGCCGCTGCTCTGCCTGCCTGCACTACACTGCTAGCTTCTGTCGCTTCAACCTGATTAGCCCTCTGGTCAGCAGCAAAAATGCAACAAGTCAGGCGTAATCATAGATAAAAATGATGTGAACAGGTATTACACTTGACAAGCTCCAAGTTACTCCATTGGACCAAATTCAAATACGACATGGATTAAATCCTATGAAAATGACAAAAGGCTATGTTCTGTTAATTGAAGAGCAAAAAAACAGATATAATGCCATAGCAGCTTTAGAGCAGAAAATAAACAAGTTACAGGGTCCTGGCGTGCCATCAAAGGGCATGGCCTTGTAGTGCTATTGCTGTAGAGTAAAACACTTATAGAAAGTGTCTCCATTAGAACTACGAACAATAGTTATAGCCTTTGAAAAACAGCTAAGTGGTGTTAAAACTGAATAATTCTTAGACTTGGCCGATTTTCAGGGATTTCCAAATAACTGTTTATATCTTCGGAAATTCGTAGAAATTCATCCGTAGCTTGTATGGAAAAACTTTGTACATAAAAGTTGCTTAGAACGACGAGACGAATCAGGATACATAGCCCGTTCGTCCGCCACACATCCCTAGCATAGTGAACACACAACTTTCCCCCTCCGGTTTATCTGTCCGAAAACGTGAAACACCGGGGATACTTTCCTGGATGTTTCCCCTTCGCCGGTATCACCTCCTACTGCGCTAGGGCACACCTGGCACCGTTACTTGTCATGTCATGCATCAATATGCATCTGTTTGCATTGTATTCATTGTTTCTCCCCCTCTTCTCTCCGGTAGACTACGAGACTGACGCCGCTGTTGGTGCCCTGATCGACTACGTTGTTGACGACCCCTCCTTGCCAGAGCAACCAGACATGCCCCCCCCCCTTGATCACCAGATATCGCCTATTCTTCTCTCTACTGCTTGCATTAGAGTTGTGTAGCATGTTACTGCTTTCCGTTAATCATATCTTGATGCATAGCCTGCCATTGTTGCTACAATTGTTATACCTTTACCTGCAATCCTAAATGCTTAGTATAGGATGCTAGTTTATCAACCGTGACCCTACACTCTTGTCCGTCTGCCATGCTATATTACTAGGATGTGATCACTCGGGAGGTGATCACGGATATACACTATACTATACTATTACATTACTTATGTTACTGTTCGGAGATGGGGGCTGAAGGGGCAGGTGGTTCCATCCAGGTAGTGATGGGCCTGGGTTCCCGACAGCCCCCTGATGGTTACTTTGTGGCGGAGCAACAGGGCAGGTTGAGACCACTTAGAAGAGAGGTGGGCCTGGCCCTGGTCATGTCCGCGGTTACTTCAAAATAGCACGCCTAACGAGATCTTGGTATTTGATCTGAGTCTGGCCACTGGCCAATACGCACCAACCAACTACACGGGAACAGTTATGGGCACTCGACGACGTGGTATCAGCCGAAGCCTTCTGGATGTCAGCGACTGAGCGGCGCGCGTCGGGTTGGACCGCGTAACGCAACTTCCTTTGTAATGGAAGTTGCTAGGTCTGCTCACCGGTCGCCCACACAACATGCAGGTGTGCAATGGGCGATGGGCCCAGACCCCTGCGCGTATAGGATTTAGACCGGCGTGCTGACCTCTCTATCGTGCCTAGGTGGGGCTGCGACGTGTTGATCTTCCGAGGCCGGGCATGACCCAGAAAAGTGTGTCCGGCCAGAGGGATCGAGCGTGTTGGGTTATGTGGTGCACCCGTGCAGGGAAGTTTATCTATTTGAATAGTCGCGTCCCTCGGTAAAAGGATGACCCGGAGTTGTACCTTGACCTTATAACAACTAGAACCGGATACTTAATAAAACACACCCTTTCAAGTGCCAGATACAACCCGGTGACTGCTCTCTCACAGGGGGGGGGGGGGGCGAGGAGAGGATCGCCGGGTAGGATTATTCTATGCGGTGATACTTGGTTAACTTACCATCTACTCTCTTCTATTGCTTTAAGACGGAGGCTGTCAGAAGCGTAGTCCTCGATAGGACTAGCCATCTCCCTCTTATTCTGACATTCTGCAGTTCAGTCCACAGATACTACCATTTTCATTGATACCAATGCATATGTAGTGTAGATCCTTGCTTGCGAGTACTTTGGATGAGTACTCACGGTTGCTTTGCTACTTATTTTTCCCCCTTTCCCGGTTATTGCGATCATATGATGGAGTCCAGGAGCCAGAGGATCCCAAAGATGATTCTACATGGAGTTCGGCTTCGATGAGTAGTTAGGAGGTCCCAGACAGGAGGCCTCGTCTTTTCGATCATTGCTACTTTTGTGCTAGCCTTCTTAAGGCAAACTTGTTTAACTTATGTCTTTACTCACACATTGTTGCTTCCGCTGACTCGTTTGTATTCGAGCTGATGTATTCAAGCCCTCGAGGCCCTTGACTTGTAATATAAAGCTTGTATTATTTTAATTTATGTCTAGAGTTGTGTTGTTATATCTTCTTGTGAGTCTCTGATCTTGATCATACACATTTGCGTGTATGATTAGTGTACGGTTAAATCGGGGGCGTCACAAAAAATTGGTGAAATTTAGTATTCGAGGAGTTCGTGACAAAAAAGACAATCGAATGTTCAAGCACCTCAAAATTTTGCGCGATCATCACACATTTGAGCATCTTAGATGACAAAAGAAATCAGGTTTACTTTAAAATTTTATGATTTTTTACAGTTCACCAAATGAAGATAAGCCTGGTCATCAAATTGAATTATCGCGCTATAAGCGCGAAACAGGAACCTGTAACGTTTTACGAAAGAGAAAACGGAGTAAAGTATCTCCTGGAGTCTGGTGGTACTGATCTTTGCCCCTGACTCCTTCAGCAAAGGGATACACGACCACACACGGCAAACAATGGAGGCGTCGCTGACCGCGGCCGCCGCCGCTACCTCGTCGTTTCCGCCGCAAATCCGTCGCCGAATCATCAAATTCAACCCGCTCGTGCTCCCTAGGCGACCCCAATTCGGGGACTCCAAGATCCGGACCGCCAACTTCCGGGGACACCTGGCTGCGGCCTCGGCATCCACGCCGCCGCCGCCGGGAGGCGGCCTGTACTCGGCGGCGACGTACGAACTGACGCCGGATAACGTCGACCGCGTCCTCGACGACGTGCGCCCCTACCTCATCTCCGACGGCGGCGACGTCGCCGTCGTGTCCGTAGAGGACGGCGTCGTCTCCCTTAGGCTTGAAGGTAAACTGGATTTGTCGCCTTGCGTCCATACAGAAATTCACGGCCAAGATTCCATCGGGGCATCAAATCTTACCGTGCTTACTGACTGTGGTCTTGTCACCACAATCCAGGGGCGTGCAGCAGTTGTCCCAGCTCGACGACGACGATGAACATGGGCATCGAGCGAGTGCTCAAGGAGAAGTTCGGTGACGCCATCAAGGACATCCGCCAGGTGTTCGACGGGGACCAGCAGCCGGAGGAGACGACGCCTGAGGTCGAGGAGCTGCCACCACCAGAGCAATATCAATCTCGTAGTATTTTTTGCCTTGAAAGACTTGAGAAACAGTGTGATCTTACAGCGTTCCTTGGATGGATGTTGCTTGCAGGCGGTGAACCGGCACCTGGACATACTGCGGCCGGCGATCGCGAACTACGGCGGGAGTGTTGAGGTGCTTGCCGTTGACGGCGAGGACTGCCTGGTTAAGTATGACGGCCCAGAGTCCATCGGGAGTGGAGTGAAGGCAGCCATCAAGGAGAAGTTCCCCGACATCACGAATGTGGTGTTCACCCAGTGATCTACAGGTAGGCTGGCCGGCTTGATGCCATCCCAGTGCAGTAAGTGGCGACATGTACGAAATGCAGCGAGATTATGTATCGTCTAGACAAGAGTTTCGATGTTTCGTTTGGGTAGAAAAAGTTGCAGCACACACAAACACTACGATGGGAAATGAAATGGAATAATTTTTGCCTTTTGGATATGCGAGATGAGAATATATCTGTTTTACTGAACTGAAGCTGAATCCGGCCTTGGGTCGAGCCTCGATTACCGCACGCTTGGTTGAGCTTTGCGCGTCGAATTGTAGTTAGTTTTTTGCTTTGCGCCTAGTAGCTCAAACGATAGAGATACTAGTAAACATGATGTCCCCTCCGAAGAGAGGAATACTGAACTGTGCCTTTATTCAGCACAATGACTGATGTCTGCACATTTCCTTCATTGCGTAACATTCTCGACTACTAAGTTTCCATCTTATTCTTCAAGCATGGAATGCTTTCCTTCTCAATTAAGGTGTTAATATATGATCTGAAGTCTTATGGTGAGGGCACGGGTGTTGCTTATGGGGCATGTTTGGTTGGTTGCATCATTTTGGGGTATTTGCATTTGTGACCGAGTTAGGCCTAGCTGAGTAAATACAGGGCAAAAAACATGTTCTGCACATAGTTTGGCAGACTGCATGCTGCATTAGAGAAGCAAAATTTCCCTGTTGTTCGGTGGCCTGCGTTGAGCTGGGCTCATGCATTACATGGTGTTTGGTTGCATGCACTCGACCCGAATAAGAGTTAACAGCTTAACATGACACACAGAGTTAGAATAGGGTAGATATGCATAGGTCTATTCGCCTCGGCAAGTGGGGTGAACGGTGGCCGCGGCGCCGGGTTTGACGTGATGTGCACGGAGTCGCAGGCGAGCGATCCCGGCAGCGACGCGGCGAACCAGTTGCTAGCGGCGGCGTCCCGTGGGAAGTTCGCGAGAAGGGAAGAGGAGGAGGGCATCGAGGTGAAGGACGGGGAGAAGAAGTGGAGTGCGCTCGCGATGGTGGCGTAAGTGTAATAGGTTGCGCGCGAGGAGGCCGAGAGGCAAGAGGAACTAGGCATGACATGTCACCCATGCGGCAAGGTTGACAATGATCAGTGAGGCGTTCGTGAGGCAAGGTTGACGATGATTAGTGAGAACAGAAAGAAGCTACTCTGAATTTTGTATAAACCATTACATGAACACCTTAAACAGTACAATAGGGAGATACATATACACTCGACCGTTGAAACATAGAAACTAGAAACATAAGGTCGTGTGAAATAGTGAGATGAAGCTACTAGTCAAAGAAAAATTTAAACTATTGACTGTGCACAATGTGTTTGACAAAAGTTATCCAAAATAGCTCACGGACACGAACTTGAACATTTACAATCAACGAAACTGAAACTACATGTCAATCGTCTAAACGGAACCACAATATCGATGTGCATATTTTTCATCCACAACTTATCTCGAATTGAAACATCATAGTGTAGATTAGAAGGGACTAAGTGAAGAAGATTAAAGAGCGTCACTAAACCAGACCATACATCTCTACTATTAAAGGGGAACCTGTTGTCGTCGTTGTGATGGTTCGACCTCCCCTCGTATGCCCTCCCCGAACAAGAAAAATCGCAGAAAAAGATCCCGCATTCGAGGCCAGGACCGAAGCGACCCGCATGTTCTCCACTTCTCCATTCTCAGATCTTTCTCCTCGAACAAAAACCTTCTCACCACCCCGACGCCTCCTTGTTGTTTTTTAAAAGGGAATATATTAATATCGCGAAGATACCAATTACACCCAGCCTCTGCACCTATAAGATGTCACAAAGACATCAAAGATGCACACAACCAAAGAAGAAAGGAAAAAAGAAAAGATCCCGCCATAGGGAACGATTCCTCTCAACAGCAACACACATACCATCACCTAACACAACACCTGGAAAACATAAAAGGTCTCCAAAGGCAACACCTCCAAGAAGGGAACACCGCACAAGCGCCGTCGTTGCCCGATCCAAGATCTTAGGTTTTCACCCTGGAGAAAGTTCGCGCTCTCAAAACAACGCCTTTAGCAAGGCAATCGCCAGACACAACCAATGAAGGTCAGACCTTAGGTTTTCACCCTGAAAGTCATGACTCGGCACCCAAGTACCACCAAAAATGAAATCCACTAGTGTTGCCGCCCCCACTCATCATTGCTGCTCCTGAGAGTTATCAGACAATAGGCTGACTCCATCGCCACCAAGGCTCCGTCCGACTAACTGATCCTCCTATCTCTGCCACCATGACCTTCTCCATCGTTGTCTCCACCATGGAAATCGAGAATCCGACATGTCCCAAGGTGTCATCAACCAACAGAGCTTCGCGCCACACCCTCAAAACCTCGTAGGCCGATATGGACATGCGCGACCGGAATCAAACCGATCCAGTATCCTGAGCTTCCCTGGCTTCCATTCCGGAACACGTCGATGACCAGATCGAGGAGAACCGATCATGCAGGCAGAAGCCGTGATGCGACAAGAGCACGAGGACCGCCACCTTAATCATCACGGCAGCAGGCTCCCACGTCGCCCCAATCCAGCCTGCCGCTGCCAGGTCGGGTGTCGGCACCACCACGGTGCCTAGCAGCCAGCGTCGTCAGGCACCACCGAGCTCCCACCATGACGTTGATCTAACCTAGGAGGAGCAGAGCCCACACCAGGGATAGCCACCGCAGCTGGCGATGAGCCCCGGGACAGCAATGTTGGGGAACGCAGTATTTCAAAAAAAATCCTACGATCACGCAAGATCTATCTAGGAGATGCATAGCAACGAGAGGGGAGAGTGTGTCCACGTGCCCTCGTAGACCGAAAGCGGAAGCGTTTAGTAACGCGGTTGATGTAGTCGAACGTCTTCGCGATCCAACCGATCCTAGCACCGAATGTACGGCACCTCTGTGTCCAGCACACGTTCAGCACGATGACGTCCCTCGAGCTCTTGATCCGGTTGAGGACGAGGGAGAGTTCCGTCAGCACGACAGCGTCTTGACGGTGATGATGAAGGTACCGGCGCAGGGCTTTGCCTAAGCACTATGACGATATGACCGAGGTGTGTAATTGCGGAGGGGGACACCGCACACGGCTAAGATAAGACTTGGTGTGCCTTTGGGGTGCCCCTCCCACGTATATAAAGGAGGGGGGGAAGAAGAGGCCAGCCCAAGGGGGGGGGGGGCGCCAAAGGGGGGAGTCCTACTTGGACTCCGGTCCAAGTAGGATTCTGAAGGAAATATGCCCTATAGGCAATAATAAAGTTGTTATTTATATTTCCTTATATCACGATAAATGTTTATTATTCATGCTATAATTGTATTAACCGAAAACTTAGTACATGTGTGAATACATAGACAAACTGAGTGTCACTACTATGCCTCTACTTGACTAGCTTGTTAATCAAAGATGGTTAAGTTTCCTAACCATAGACATGAGTTGTCATTTGATTAACGGGATCACATCATTAGAGAATGATGTGATTGAATTGACCCATCCGTTAGCTTAGCACGATGATCGTTTAGTTTGCTGCCATTGCTTTCTCCATAACTTATACATGTTCCTATGAATATGAGATTATGCAACTCCCGAATACCGGAGGAATACTGAGTGTGCTATCAAACGTCACAACATAACTGGGTGACTATGAAGATGCTCTACAGGTGTCTCCAATGGTGTTTGTTGAGTTAGCATAGATCGAGATTAGGATTTGTCACTCCGTGTATCGGAGAGGTATCTCTGGGCCCTCTCGGTAATGCACATCACTATGAGCCTTGCAAGCAATGTGACTAATGAGTTAGTTACAAGATGTAGCATTACGGAACGAGTAAAGAGACTTGCCGGTAACGATATTGAACTAGGTATTGAGATACCTATGATCGAATCTCGGGCAAGTAACATACCGATGACAAAGGGAACAACATATGTTGTTATGCGGTTTGACCGATGAAGATCTTCGTAGAATATGTAGGAACCAATATGAGCATCCAGGTTCCGCTATTGGTTATTGACCGAAGATGAATCTCGGTCATGTCTACATAGTTCTCGAACCCGTAGGGTCCGCACACTTAACGTTCGGTGACGATCGGTATTATGAGTTTATGTGTTTTGATGTACCGAAGGTAGTTCGGAGTCCCGGATATGATCACGGACATGACGAGGAGTCTTGGAATGGTCGAGACATGAAGATCGATATATTGGAAGGCTATGTTTGGACATCGGAATGGTTCCGGGTGAGTTCGGGTTACCGGAACACCCCAGGGAGCATATGGGCCTTAATGGGCCTTAGTGGAAGAGAAGAGAGGGTAGCCTAGGAGGGGCGCCCCCAAGCCCCCCTTTCCTTTCTCCTTCCCCCTCTTCCTTCTATTCCTAGTTGGACACTTGGACTAGGAAAGGGGGGAGTCCTACTCCTACTAGGAGGAGGACTCCTTCCCCTTGGCGCGCCTAGAGAGGCCGGCCGGCCTCCCCTCTCCCTCCTTTATAATGTGGGGAGGGGGCAGCCTAGAACACACAAGTTGATCTCTTAGCCGTGTGCGGTGCCCCCCTTCACAGATTTCCACCTCAGTCATATCGTTGTAGTGCTTAGGCGAAGCCCTGCGTCGGTAACTTCATCATCACCTTCATCACGCCATCGTGCTGACGAAGCTCTCTCCAGACACTCCGCTGGATCTAGAGTTCGTGGGACGTCACCAAGCTGAACGTGTGCAAATCGCGCAGGTGCCGTACCTTCGGTGCTAGGATCGGTCGGATCGTGAAGACGTACGACTACATCAATCGTGTTGTCATAACGCTTCCGCTTACGGTCTACGAGGGTACGTAGACAACACTCTTCCCCTCTCGTTGCTATGCATCACATAGATGGATCTTGCGCGTGCATAGGAAAATTTTGAAATTACTATGTTCCCCAACAGTGGCATCCGAGCCAGGTCTTTGCGTAGGTGTTATATGCACGAGTAGAACACAAAGGAGTTGTGGGCGTGAGTATATACATATTGCTTGCCATCACTAGTTGATTCTTGATTCAACGGTATTGTTGGATGAAGCGGCTCAGACCGACATTACGCGTACGCTTACACGAGACTTGTTCTACCGACGTGCTTCACACACAGGTGGCTGGTGGGTGTCAGTTTCTCCAACTTTAGTTGAATCGGATTCAATGAACAGGGTTCTTTCTAAAGATCAAAAAGCAATCACTATACCGTGTTGTGGCTTTTTATGCGTAGGTAAGAATGGTTCTTGCTCAGCCTATAGCAGCCACGTAAAACTTGCAACAACAAAGTAGAGGACGTCTAACTTGTTTTTGCAGGGCATTTTGTGATGTGATATGGTCAAGACATGATGCTAAATTTTATTGTATTGGATGATCATGTTTTGTAACGGAGTTATCGGCAACTAGCAGGAGCCATATGGTTGTCGCTTTATTGTATGAAATGCAGTCACCATGTAATTGCTTTACTTTATCACTAAGCGGTAGCAATAGTCATAGAAGCAATACTTGGCGAGACGACAATGATGCTTCGATGAAGATCAAGGTGTCAAGCCGGTGACGATGGTGATCATGACGGTGCTTTGGAGATGGAGATCAAAGGCACATGATGATGATGGCCATATCATATCACTTATATTGATTGCATGTGATGTTTATCCTTTATGCATCTTATTTTTCTTAGTTCGGCGGTAGCATTATAAGACAATTTCAAGGTACAAGTGTTCTCCCTGAGTATGCACCGTTGCTATAGTTTGTCGTGCTGAGACACCACGTGATGATTGGGTGTGATAAGCTCTATGTTCACATACAACAGATGCAAGCCAGTTTTGCACACGCGGAATACTCGGGTTAACTTGACGAGCCTAGCATATGCAGATATGGCCTCGGAACACTGAGACCAAAAGGTCAAGCGTGAATCATATAGTAGATATGATCAACATAGTGGTGTTCACCATTGAAAACTACTCCATCTCACGTGATGATCGTACATGGTTTAGTTGATATGGATCACGTGATCACTTAAATGATTAGAGGGATGTCTATCTAAGTGGGAGTTCTTAAGTAATATGATCAATTGAACTTTAATTTATCATGAACTTAGTACCTGATAGTATTTTGCATGTTTATGTTGTTGTAGATAGATGGCCCGTGCTGTTGTTCTGTTGAATTTTAATGCGTTCCTAGAGAAAGCTAAGTTGAAAGATGATAGTAGCAATTACACGGACTGGGTCCGTAACTTGAGGATTATCCTCATTGCTGCATAGAAGAATTACGTCCTAGAAGCACCGCTAGGTGACAAACCCGCTGTAGGAGCAACGCCAGATGTTGTGAACACCTGACAGAGCAAAGCTGATGACTACTCAATAGTTCAGTGTGCCATGCTTTAGGGCTTAGAACCGGGACTTCAACGACGTTTTGAACGTCATGGAGCATATGAGATGTTCCAGGAGTTGAAGTTAATATTTCAAGCAAATGGCCAGATTGAGAGATATGAAGTCTCCAATAAGTTCTACAGTTGCAAAATGGAGGAGAATAGTTCTGTCAGTGAACATATACTCAGAATGTCTGGGTACCACAACCACTTGACTCAGCTGGGAGTTAATCTTCCTGATGATAGTGTCATTGACAGAGTTCTTCAATCACTGCCACCAAGCTACAAGAGCTTCGTGATGAACTATAATATGCAAGGGATGGATAAGACAATTCCCGAGCTCTTCGCAATGCTAAAGGCTGCGAAGGTAGAAATCAAGAAGGAGCATCAAGTGTTGATGGTCAACAAGACCACCAGTTTCAAGAAAAGGGGTAAAGGGAAGAAGCGGAACTTCAAGAAGAACGGCAAGCAAGTTGCTGCTCAAGTGAAGAAGCCCAAGTCTGGACCTAAGCCTGAGACTGCTTGCTTCTACTGCAAAGGGACTAGTCACTGGAAGCGGAACTGCCCCAAGTATTTGGTAGAGAAGAAGGATGACAAAGTGAAAGGTATATTTGATATACATGTTATTGATGTGTACCTTACTAATGCTCGTAGTAGCGCCTGAGTATTTCATACTAGTTCCGTTGCTAATATTTGCAACTCGAAATAGGGGCTACAGATTAAGCAAAGATTGGCTAAGGACGAGGTGACGATGCGTGTGGGAAATGGTTCCAAGGTCGATGAGATCGCCGTTGGCACGCTACCTCTACATCTACCTTCGGGATTAGTTTTAGACCTAAATAATTGTTATTTGGTGCCAGCGTTGAGCATGAACATTATATCTGGATCTTGTTTGATGCGAGACGGTTATTCATTTAAATCAGAGAATAATGGTTGTTCTATTTATATGAATAATATCTTTTATGGTCATGCACCCTTGATGAGTGGTCTGTTTTTACTAAATCTTGATAGTAGTGATACACATGTTCATAGTATTGAAGCCAAAAGATATAAGTTTAATAATGATAGTGCAACTTATTTGTGGCACTGTTGTTTAGGTCATATTGATGTAAAGCGCCTGAAGAGACTCCATGCTGATGGACTTTTGGAATCACTTGATTACGAATCACTTGATGCTTGCGAACCATGCCTCTTGGGCAAGATGACTAAAACTCCGTTCTCCGGAACAATGGAGTGAGCAACAGACTTGTTGGAAATAATACATGCTGATGTATGTGGTCCGATGAGTGTTGATGCTCGCGATGGGTATCGTTATTTTCTTACCTTCACAGAAGATTTGAGCAGATATGGGTATATCTACTTGATGAAACATAAGTCTGAAACATTTGAAAAGTTCAAAGAATTTCAGAGTGAAGTGAAAAATCATCATAACAAGAAAATAAAGTTTCTACGATCTGATCGTGGAGGTGAATATTTGAGTTATGAGTTTGGTCTTCATTTGAAACAATGAGGAATAGTTTCACAACTCGCGCCACCTGTAACACCACAGCGTAATGGTGTGTCCGAACATCGTAACCACACTTTATTAGATATGGTGCGATCTATGATGTCTCTCTCTGATTTACCGCTATCGTTTTGGGGTTATGCTTTAGATACGACTGCATTCACGTTAAATAGGGCACCATCAAAATCCGTTGATACGACACCTTATGAACTATGGTTTGGCAAGAAACCCAAGTTGTCATTTCTTAAAGTTTGGGGTTGTGATGCTTATGTGAAAAAGCTTCAACCTGATAAGCTCAAACCCAAATCGGAGAAATGTGTCTTCATAGGACACCCAAAGGAAATTGTTGGGTACACCTTCTATCACAGATCCAAAGGCAAGATATTCGTTGCTAAGAATGGATCCTTTCTAGAGAAGGAGTTTCTCTTGAAAGAAGTGAGTGGGAGGAAAGTAGAACTTGATGAGGTAATTGTACCTGCTCCCTTATTGGAAAGTAGTTCATCACATAAATCAGTTCCAGTGATTCCTACACCAGTAAGTGAGGAAGCTAATGATGATGATCATGAAACTTCTGATCAAGTTACTACCGAACCTCGTAGGTCAACGAGAGTAAGATACGCACCAGAGTGGTACGGTAATCCTGTTCGGGAAGTCATGTTACTTGACCATGACGAACCTACGAACTATGAGGAAGCGATGATGATCCCAAATTTCGCAAAATGGCTTGAAGCCATGAAATCTGAGATGGGATCCATGTATGAGAACAAATTATGGACTTTGGTTGACTTGCTCGATGATCGGCAGGCCATAGAGAATAAATGGATCTTCAAGAAGAAGACTGACGCTGACGGTAATGTTATTGTCTACAAAGCTCGACTTGTTGCAAAAGGTTTTTGACAAGTTCAAGGAGTTGACTACGATGAGACCTTCTCACCCGTAGCGATACTTAAGTCCGTCCGAATCATGTTAGCAATTACCGCATTTTATGATTATGAAATTTGGCAAATGGATGTCAAAACTGCATTCCTTAATGGATATCTTAAAGAAGAGTTATATATGATGTAGCCAGAAGGTTTTGTCGATCCAAAAGGTGCTAACAAAGTGTGCAAGCTCTAGCGATCCATTTATGGACTGGTGCAAGCCTCTTGGAGTTGGAATATACGCTTTGATAGTGTGATCAAAGCATGTGGTTTTATACAGACTTTTGGAGAAGCCTGTATTTACAAGAAAGTGAGTGGGAGCTCTATAGCATTTCTGATATTATATGTGGATGACATATTGCTGATCGAAAATGATACTGAATTTCTGAATATCATAAAAGGATACTTGAATAAGAATTTTTCCATGAAAGACCTCGGTGAAGCTGCTTACATATTGGGCATCAAGATCTATAAAGATAGATCAAGACGCTTAATTGGACTTTCACAAAGCACATACCTTGATAAAGTTTTGAAGAGGTTCAAAATGGATCAAGCAAAGAAAGGGTTCTTGCGTGTGTTACAAGGTGTGAAGTTGAGTCAGACTCAATGCCCGACCACTGCAGAAGATAGAGAGAAAATGAAAGTCATTCTCTATGCTTCAGCCATAGGTTCTATCATGTATGCAATGCAGTGTACCAGACCTGATGTGTGCCTTGCTATCAGTTTTGCAGGGAGGTACCAAAGTAATCCAGGAGTGTATCACTGGACAGTGGTCAAGAACATCCTGAAATACCTAAAAAGGACTAAGGATATGTTTCTCGTTTATGGAGGTGACAAAGAGCTCGTCATAAACGGTTACGTCGATGCAAGCTTTGACACTGATCCGGATGACTCTAAGTCACAAACTGAATACGTATTTTTATTAAATGGTGGAGCTGTCAGTTGGTGCAGTTCCAAGCAGAGCATCGTGGCGGGATCTACATGTGAAGCAGAGTACATAGCTGCTTCAGAAGCAGCAAATGAAGGAGTTCATATCCGATCTAGGTGTCATACCTAGTGCATCATGTCCAATGAAAATCCTTTGTGACAATACTGGTGCAATTGCCTTGGCAAAGGAATCCAGATTTCACAAGAGAACCAAGCACATCAAGAGACGCTTTCCATCCGCGATCAAGTGAAGGAGGGAGACATAGCAATTTGCAAGATACATACGGATCTGAATGTTGCCGACCCGTTGACTAAGCCTCTCTGACGAGCAAAACATGATCAGCACCAAGACTCCATGGGTGTTAGAATCATTACTATGTAATCTAGATTATTGACTCTAGTGCAAGTGGGAGACTGAAGGAAATAGGCCCTAGAGGCAATAATAAAGTTGTTATTTATATTTACTTATATCATGATAAGTGTTTATTATTCATGCTAGAATTGTATTATCCGGAAACTTAGTACATGTGTGAATACATAGACAAACAGAGTGTCACTAGTATGCCTCTACTTGACTAGATTGTTAATCAAAGATGGTTAAGTTTCATAACCAGAGGCATGAGTTGTCATTTGATTAACGGGATCACATCATTAGAGAATGATGTGATTGACTTGACCCATCCGTTATCTTAGCACGATGATCATTTAGTTTGCTGCTATTGCTTTCTCCATAACTTATACATGTTCCTATGACTATGAGATTATGCAACTCCCGAATACTGGAGGAACACTTAATGTGCTATCAAATGTCACAACATAACTGGGTGACTATCAAGATGCTCTACAGGTGTCTTCGATGGTCTTTGTTGAGTTGGCATAGATCGAGATTAGGATTTGTCACTCCGTGTATCGGAGAGGTATATCTGGGCCCTCTCGGTAATGCACATCACTATGAGCCTTGCAAGCAATGTGACTAATGAGTTAGTTATGGGATGTAGCATTATAGAACGAGTAAAGAGACTTTCCGGTAACGGCATTGAACTAGGTATGGAGATATCGATGATCGAATCTCGGGCAAGTAACATACCGATGACAAAGGGAACAACGTATGTTGTTATGCGGTTTGACCGATGAAGATCTTCGTAGATCATGTAGGAACCAATATGAGCATCCAGGTTCCACTATTCATTATTGATCGAAGATGAGTCTCGGTCATGTCTACATAGTTCTCAAACCCGTAGGGTCCGCACGCTTAACGTTCGATGATGATCGGTATTATGATTTTATGTGTTTTGATGTACCGAAGGTAGTTCGGAGTCCCGGATATGATCACAGACATGACGAGGAGTCTCGGAATGGTCGAGACATAAAGATCGATATATTGGAAGGCTATGTTTGGACATCAGAATGGTTCCGGGTGAGTTCGGGTTACCGGAACCCCCCGGGGAGCATATGGGCCTTAATGTGCCTTAGTGGAAGAGAAGAGAGGGCCGCCTAGGAGGGGCGTGCCCCCCCAAGCCCAATCCGAATTGGGTGGGGTGGCCGGCCCCCCTTTCCTTTCTCGTTTCCCCTCTCCCTTCTATTCTTAGTTGGACTAGGAAAGGGGGAGTCCTACTCCTACTAGGAGGAGGACTCCTCCCCTTTGGCGCGCCTAGAGAGGCCGGCCGGCCTCCCCTCTCCCTCCTTTATATACATGGGGAGGGAGCACCCTAGAAGACACAAGTTGATGTCTTAGCCGTGTGCGGTGCCCCCCTCCACAGATTTCCACCTCGGTCATATCGTTGTAGTGCTTAGGCGAAGCCCTGCCTCGGTAACTTCATCATCACCGTCATCACGCCGTCGTGCTGACGAAGCTCTCCCCCGACACTCAGCTGGATCTAGAGTTCATGGGACATCACCGAGTTGAACGTGTGCAGATCACGGAGGTGCCGTACCTTTGGTGCTAGGATTGGTCGGATCGTGAAGACGTACGACTACATCAACCGCGTTGTCATAACGCTTCCGCTTACGGTCTATGAGGGTACGTAGACAACAGTCTTCCCCTCTTGTTTCTATGCATCACCTAGATGGATCTTGCGTGTATGTAGGAAAATTTTGAAATTATTGTGTTCCCCAACAGATTCGCCCCCCCCTTCATATTCCAACAAGGAGAAGGAGGGAAGGAGGGAGAGGGGAGAAGGAAAGAGGGGGGCGCCGCCCCCTTCTAGTCCAATTCGGACCAGCCATGGGGGGGGGGGCGGCCATGATAACCCACAAGTATATTGGATCACAATAGTTTTTTGATAAGTAAGAGTGTCGAACCCAACGAGGAGCTAAAGGTAGAACAAATATTCCCTCAAGTTCTATCGACCACCGATACAACTCTACGCACGCTTAGCATTCGCTTTACCTAGAACAAGTATGAAACTAGAAGTACTTTGTAGGTGTTGTTGGATAGGTTTGCAAGATAATAAAGATCAAGTAAATAAAAAGTAGGGGCTGTTTAGATAAAGACACAACTAAGTTATGTTTAGTAAAGAGCTTGTTGTTACGAGAAAGTTATTTGTCCCTAGGCAATCAATAACTAGACAGGTAATCATTATTGCAATTTTATATTAGGGAGAGGCATAAGCTAACATACTTTCTCTACTTGGATCATATGCACTTATGATTGGAACTCTAGCAAGCATCCGCAACTACTAAAGATCATTAAGGTAAAACCCAACCATAGCATTAAAGCATCAACAACCCCCTTACTCGGGTTTGTGTTTCAGTCACTCACGCAACCCACTATAAGCGAATCATGAACGTATTGCAACACCCTACAACGGGGATCCCTCACGCTTGTGCGACACAGAGAGCACCATAGGACATCACCAATAATAAAACATGCAACTCAAACCAATCTTGATCATCAAATAGCCCATAGGACAAAATGAATCTACTCAAATATCATAGGATAGCCACACATCATTGGGAAATAATATATAGCGTTGAGCACCATGTTTAACTAGAGATTATTGATGGGGAACGTAGCAGAAATTCAAAATTTTCTACGCATCACCAAGATCAATCTATGGAGTAATCTAGCAACGAGGGGAAGGAGAGTGCATCTACATACCCTTGTAGATCGCTAAGCGGAAGCATTCAAGTGAACGGGGTTGATGGTGTCGTACTCGTCGTGATCCAAATCGCCGGAGATCCTAGTGCCGAACGGACGGCACCTCCGTGTTCAACACACGTACAGCCCGGTGACATCTCCTACGCCTTGATCCAGCAAGGAGAGAGGGAGAGGTTGAGGAAGACTCCATCCAGCAGCATCACAACGGCATGGTGGTGGAGGAGGAGCGTGGTCATCCAGCAGGGCTTCGCCAAGCACCGCGAGATATGAGGAGAAAGAGAGGGGTGGGGCTGCACCAAGAAGGAGAGGAACTCGTGTGTCTTGGGCAGCCCAAACCTCAAGTATATATAGGGGAAGGGGAGGGGCTGCACCCCCACCTAGGGTTCCCTCCCTAGGGGTGGCGGCAGCCCCCAGATCCCATCTGGGTTGCGGCCAGGTGGAGGGGAGAGGGAGGCGCACCAGGTATGGGCCCTAAGGCCCATCTGCCCTTAGGGTTTGCCCCCCTCCTCCTCTTAGGCGCCTTGGGCCCTTGTGGGGGGGGGGGGGCACCAGCCCACATGGGGATGGTCCCCTCCCACACTTGGCCCATGTAGCCCTCCGGGGCTTGTGGCCCCACTTGATGGACCCCCGGGACCCTCCCGGTGGTCCCAGTACGTTACCGATAAAACCCGAAACTTTTCCGGTGACCACAATAGGACTTCCCATATATAAATCTTTACCTCCGAACCATTCCGGAACTCCTCGTGACGTCCGGGATCTCATCCGGGACTCCGAACAACATTCGGTAACCACGTATATCTATTCCCTATAACCCTAGCGTCATCGAACCTTAAGTGTGTAGACCCTACGGGTTCGGGAAACATGCAGACATGACCGAGATAACTCTCTGGTCAATAACCAACAGCGGGATCTGGATACCCATGTTGGCTCCCACATGCTCCATGATGATCTCATTGGATGAACCACGATGTCATGGACTTAATCAATCCCGTATACAATTCCCTTTGTCTAGCGGTACGATACTTGCCCGAGATTCGATCGTCGGTATCCCGATACCTTGTTCAATCTCGTTACCGGCAAGTCTCTTTAATCGTTCCGTAACACATCATCTCGTGATCAACTCCTTGATCACATTGTGCACATTATGATGATGTCCTACCGAGTGGGCCCAGAGATACCTCTCCGTTTACACGGAGTGACAAATCCCAGTCTCGATTCGTGCCAACCCAACAGACACTTTCGGAGATACCTGTAGTGTACCTTTATAGCCACCCAGTTACGTTGTGACGTTTGGCACACCCAAAGCACTCATACGGTATCCGGGAGTTGCACAATCTCATGGTCTAAGGAAATGATACTTGACATTATTAAAGCTTTAGCATACGAACTACATGATCTTGTGCTAGGCTTAGGATTGGGTCTTGTCCATCACATCATTCTCCTAATGATGTGATCCCGTTATCAATGACATCCAATGTCCATGGTCAGGAAACCGTAACCATCTATTGATCAACGAGCTAGTCAACTAGAGGCTTACTAGGGACATGGTGTTGTCTATGTATCCACACATGTATCTGAGTTTCCTATCAATACAATTATAGCATGGATAATAAACGATTATCATGAACAAGGAAATATAATAATAATCAATTTATTATTGCCTCTAGGGCATATTTCCAATAGTCTCCCACTTGCACTAGAGTCAATAATCTAGTTCACATCGATATGTGATTAACACTCAAGGTCACATCCCCATGTGACTAACACCCAAAGAGTTTACTAGAGTCAATAATCTAGTTCACATTACCATGTGATTAACACTCGATGAGTTCTGGGTTTGATCATGTTATGCTTGTGAGAGATGTTATAGTCAACGGGTCTGAATCTTTCAGATCCGTGTGTGCTTTGCAAATCTCTATGTCATCTCCTAGATGCAGCTACCACGTTCTATTTGGAGCTATTCCAAATAACTGTTCTACTATACGAATCCAGTTTACTACTCAGAATAATCTGGATTAGTGTCAAAGTTTGCATTGGCGTAGCCCTTTACAACGAACTCTTTTACCAGCTCCGTAATCGAGAAAATTCCTTAGTCCACTAGTTACTAAGGATAACTTTGACCGCTGTCTTGTGATCCATTCTTGGATCACTCTTGTACCCCTTGATTGACTCATGGCAAGGCACACTTCAGGTGCGGCACACAACATAGCATACTGTAGAGAGCCTATGACAAAAGCATAGGGGGCGACCTTCGTCCTTCCTCTTTCTTCTGCCGTGGTCGAGCTTTAAGTCTTAACTTCATACCTTACAACTCAGGCAAGAACTCCTTCTTTGACTGATCCATCTTGAACACCTTCAAGATCATGTCAAGGTATGTGCTCATTTGAAAGTACCATTAAGCGTTTTGATCTATCCTTATAGATCTTGATGCTCAATGTTCAAGTAGCTTAATCCAGGCTTTCCATTGAAAAACACTTTTCAAATAACTCTGCATGCTTTCCAGAAATTCTACATAATTTCCGATCAACAATATGTTAACAACATATACTCATCAGAAATTCTATAGTGCTCCCACTCACTTCTTTGGAAATACAAGTTTCTCATAAACTTTGTATAAACCCAAAATCTTTGATCATCATCAAAGCGTATATTCCAACTCCGAGATGCTTACTCCAGTCCTTAGAAGGATTGCTGGAGCTTTGCATACTTGTTAGCATCTTTCAGGATTGACAAAACCTTCCGGTTGTATCACATACAACCTTTCCTCAAAATCGTCGAGGAAACAATGTTTTGACATCCTATCTGCAAGATTCCATAAATAATGCAGTAATTGCTAATATAATTCCAACAGACTCTTAGCATCGCTATGAGTGAGAAAGTCTCATCGTAGTCAACTCCTTGAACTTGTTGGAAAACATCTTAACGACAAGTCGAGCTTTCTTAATGGTGATACATACCATCATTGTCTGTCTTCCTTTTAAAAACCATCTGTACTCAACAGCCTTACGACCATCGAGCCATTCCGCCAAAGTCTACACTTTGTTTTCATATATGGATCCTCTCTTGGATTATATGGCCTCGAGCCATTTTGGAATCCAGGCCCACCATCGCTTCTCCATAGCTCGTAGGTTCATTGTTGTCTAGCAACATGACTTCCAAGATAGGATTACGTACCACTCTGAAGTAGTACGCATCCTTGTCATCCTACGAGGTTTGGTAGTGACTTGATCTGAAGTTTCATGATCACTATCATAAGCTTCCACTTCAATTGGTGTAGGTGCCACAGGAACAACTCCCTGTGCCCTGCCATACACTAGTTGAAGAGACGGTTCAATAACCTCATCAAGTCTCCACCATCCTCCCACTCAATTCTTTCAAGAGAAACTTTTCCTCGAGAAAGGACCTGATTCTAGAAACAATCCCTTATTGCTTTCGGATCTGAGACAGGAGGTATACCCAATTGTTTTGGGTGTCGTGTGAAGATGCATTTATCCGCTTTGGGATCGAGCTTATCAGCCTGAAACTTTTTCACATAAGCGTCGCAGCCCCAAACTTTTAAGAAATGACAGCTTAGGTTTCGCTAAACCATATGGTGTCATCTCATCGGAATTACGTGGTGCCCTATTTAAAGTGCATGTGGTTGTCTCTAATGCCTAACCCATAAACTATCGTGGTAATTCGATAAGAGACATCATGGTATGCATCATATCCAATAGGGTGCAGTTATGATGTACGGACACACCATCACACCATGGTGTTCCTGGCTGTATTGGTTGTGAAACAATTTCCACAATGTCTTAATTCTGTGCCAAACTCGTAATTCAGATATTCATCTCTATGATCATATCATAGACATTTTCTCCTCTTGTCACGACGATGTTCAACTTCACTCTGAAATTACTTGAACCTTTCAATAATTCAGACTTATGTTTCATGAAGTAAATATACTCAGTATCTACTCAAATCATCTATGAAGTAAGAACATAACGATATCCACTACATGCCTCAGCACTCATTGGACTGCGCACATCAAGATGTATTACTTCCAACAAGTTGCTTTCTTGTTACTGAAAGCGAGGCTTTCAGTCATCTTGCCCATGTGGTATGATTTGCATGTCTCAAGTGATTCAGAATCAAGTGAGTCCAAACGATCCATCTGTATAGAGTTTCTTCATGCATATCTACCAACAAACATGGTTCGCATGTCTCAATCCTTTCAAAAATGAGTGAGTCCAAAGATCCATCAACATGGAGCTTCTTCATGCGTTTTATACCGATATGACTTAAGTGGTAGTGCCACAAGTAGGTGGTACTATCATTACTATCTTATATCTTTTGGCATGAACATGTGTATCATTACGATCGAGATTCAATAAACCATTCATTTTAGGTGCAAGACCATTGAAGGTATTATTCAAATAAACAGAGTAACCATTATTCTCCTTAAATGAATAACCGTATTGCGATAGACATAATCCAATCATGTCTATGCTCAACGCAAACACCAATTTCGATGGTAGAGGGAGCGTGCGATGCTTGATCACATCAAGCTTGAAAAAACTTCCAACACATATCGCCAGCTCACCTTTAGCTAGTCTCCGTTTACTCCGCAGTCTTTTATTTCGAATTTACTAACACTTAGCAACCGAACCGGTATCTAATACCATGGTGCTACTAGGAGTACTAGTAAAGTACACATTAACATAATGTATATCCAATATACTTCTATCGACCTTGCCAGCCTTCTCATCTACCAAGTATCTAGGGTAATTGTGCTCCAGTGGCTGTTCCTCTTATTACAGAAGCACTTAGTCTCGGGTTTGGGTTCAACCTTGGGTTTCTTCACTAGAGCAGCAGCTGATTTGCCATTTCATGAAGTATCCCTTCTTACCCTTGCCCTTCTTGAAACTAGTGGTTTCACCAACCATCAACAATTGATGCTCCTTCTTGATTTCTACTTTTGTGGTGTCAAACATCGCGAATATCTCAAGGATCATCATATATGTCCCCGATATATTATAGTTCATCACGAAGCTCTAGCAGCTTGGTGGTAATGACTTCGGAGAAACATCACTATCTTATCTGGAAGATCAACTCCCACTCGATTCAAATGATTGTTGTACTCAGACAATCTGAGCACAAGCTCAACAATTGAGCTTTTCTCCCTTAGTTTGCAGGCTAAGAAAATCGTCGGAGGTCTTATACCTCTTGACGTGGGCACGAGCCTGAAATTCCAATTTCAGCCCTGGAAACATCTCATATGTTTCGTGACGTTTCAAAACGTCTTCGGTACCTCAACTCTAAACCGTTTAACTGAACTATCACGTAGTTATCAAAATGTGTATGTCAGATGTTTGCAACATCCACAGACAACGTTCGAGGTTCAGCACACTGAGCGGTGCATTAAGGACACAAGCCTTCTATGAAGCAATGAGGACAATCCTCAGTTTACGGACCTAGTCCGCATAATTGCTACTATCAACTTTCAACTAATTTTTCTCTAGGAACATATCTTAAACAGTAGAACTAAAGCGCGAGCTATGACATAATTTGCAAAATCCTTTTGACTATGTTCAGGATAAACAAGTTCATCTTATGAACTCCCACTCACATAGACATCCCTCTAGTCATCTAAGTGATTACATGGTCCGAGTCAACTAGGCCGTGTCCGATCATCACGTGAGACGGACTAGTCAACATCGGTGAACATCTTCATGTTGATCGTATCTCCCATACGACTCATGCTCGACCTTTCGGTCTCTTGTGTTCCGAGGCCATGTCTGTACATGCTAGGCTCGTCAAGTCAACCTAAGTGTTTCGCGTGTGTAAATCTAGCTTACACCCGTTGTATGTGAACGTAAGAATCTATCACACCCGATCATCACGTGGTGCTTCGAAACGACGAACTTTCGCAACAATACACAGTTAGGGGGAACACGAAATTTTAATGAGGGATCATCTTATTTACTACCGTCGTTCTAAGCAAATAAGATGCAAAAACATGATAAACATCACATGCAATCAAAAGGTGACATGATATGGCCATCATCACTTTGCTCCTTTTGATCTCCATCTTCGGGGCTCCATGATCATCATCGTCACCGGCATGACACCATGATCTCCATCATCATGATCTCCATCATCGTGTCTTCATGAAGTTGTCTCGCCAACTATTACTTCTACTACTACAACTAACGGTTAGCAATAAAGTAAAGTAATTACATGGCGTTGTTCAATGACACGCAGGTCATATAATAAATAAAGACAACTCCTATGGCTCTTGTCGGTTGTCATACTCATCGACATGCAAGTCGTGATTCCTATTACAAGAACATGATCAATCTCATACATCACATATCATTCATCACATTCTTCTTGGCCATATCACATCACATAGCATACCCTGCAAAAACAAGTTAGACGTCCTCTAATTGTTGTTTGCATGTTTTACGTGGCTGCTATGGGTTTCTAGCAAGAACGTTTCTTACCTATGCAAAAACCACAACGTGATATGCCAATTGCTATTTACCCTTCATAAGGACCCTTTTCATCGAATCCGATCCGACTGAAGTGGGAGAGACAGACACCCACTAGCCACCTTATGCAACTAGTGCATGTCAGTCGGTGGAACCAGTCTCACGTAAGAGTACGTGTAAGGTCGGTCCGGGCCGCTTCATCCCACAATGCCGCCGAATCAAGATTGTACTAGTAACGGTAAGCATATTGAACAAAATCAACGCCCACAACTACTTTGTGTTCTACTTGTGCATAGAAACTACGCATAGACCTAGCTCATGATGCCACTGATGGGGAATGTAGCAGAAATTCAAAATTTTCTACGCATCACCAAGATCAATCTATGGAGTAATCTAGCAAAGAGGGGAAGGAGAGTGCATCTACATACCCTTGTAGATCGCTAAGTGGAAGCATTCAAGTGAACGGGGTTGATGGAGTCGTACTCGTCGTGATCCAAATCACCGGAGATCCTAGTGCCGAACGGATGGCACCTCCGTGTTCAACACACGTACAACCCGGTGACGTCTCCTACGCCTTGATCCAGCAAGGAGAGAGGGAGAGCTTGAGGAAGACTCCATCCAGCAGCAGCACAGTGGCGTGGTGGTGGTGGAGGAGCGTGGTGATCCAGCAGGGCTTCGCCAAGCACCGCGAGATATGAGGAGAAAGAGAGGGGTAGGGCTGCGCCAAGAAGGAGAGGAACTCGTGTGTCTTGGGTAGCCCAAACCTCAAGTATATATAGGGGAAGGGGAGGGGCTGCGCCCCCACCTAGGGTTCCCTCCCTAGGGGTGGCGGCAGCCCCCAGATCCCATCTGGGTGGCGGCCAGGTGGAGGGGAGAGGGAGGCGCACCAGGTATGGGCCCTAAGGCCCATCTGCCCTTAGGGTTTGCCCCCCTCTTCCCCTTAGGCGCCTTGGGCCCTTGTGGGGGGCGCACCAGCCCACACGGGGATGGTACCCTCCCACACTTGGCCCATGTAGCCCTCCGGGGCTTGTGGCCCCACTTGGTGGACCCCCGGGACCCTCCCGGTGGTCCCGGTACATTACCGATAAAACCCGAAACTTTTCCGGTGACCACAACATGACTTCCCATATATAAATCTTTACCTCCGGACCATTCCAGAACTCCTCGTGACGTCCGGGATCTCATCCGGGACTCCGAACAACATTCGGTAACCACGTATATTTATTCCCTATAACCCTAGCGTCATCGAACCTTAAGTGTGTAGACCCTACGGGTTCGGGAAACATGCAGACATGACCGAGATAACTCTCTGGTCAATAACCAACAGCGGGATCTGGATACCCATGTTGGCTCCCACATGCTCCACGATGATCTCATCGGATGAACCACGATGTCATGGACTTAATCAATCCCGTATACAATTCCCTTTGTCTAGCCGTACGATACTTGCCCGAGATTCGATCGTCGGTATCCCGATACCTTGTTCAATCTTGTTACCAGCAAGTCTCTTTACTCATTCTATAACACATCATCCCGTGATCAACTCCTTGATCACATTGTGCACATTATGATGATGTCCTACCGAGTGGGCCCAGAGATACCTCTCCGTTCACACGGAGTGACAAATCCCAGTCTCGATTCATGCCAACCCAACAGACACTTTCGGAGATACCTGTAGTGTACCTTTATAGCCACCCGGTTACGTTGTGACGTTTGGCACACCCAAAGCACTCCTATAGTATTCGGGAGTTGCACAATCTCATGGTCTAAGGAAATGATACTTGACATTAGAAAAGCTTTAGCATACGAACTACATGATCTTGTGCTAGGCTTAGGATTGGGTCTTGTCCATCACATCATTCTCCTAATGATGTGATCCCGTTATCAATGACATCCAATGTCCATGGTCAGGAAACCGTAACCATCTATTGATCAACGAGCTAGTCAACTAGAGGCTTACTAGGGACATGGTGTTGTCTATGTATCCACACATGTATCTGAGTTTCCTATCAATACAATTATAGCATGGATAATAAACGATTATCGTGAACAAGGAAATATAATAATAATCAATTTATTATTGCCTCTAGGGCATATTTCCAACAATTATAGCGGGTAAGATAGAGGTTACACTGCTGCATTGGGGGGGAAGAGTTGGTGATGATGGCGGTGAAGTTGTTGGTGAAGATTGCGGTGATGATGATGGCCCCCGGTGGCACTCCGGCGCCACCGAAAGCGAGGGGGAGAGAGCCCCCTTCTTATTATTCTTCCTTGACCTTCCCCCTAGATGGGAGAAGGGTTTCCCCTCTGGTCCATGGCCTCCATGGCACGGGAGGGGCGAGAGCCCCTCCGATATTGGATATGTCTCTTTGTTTCTCTCTGTTTCTGCGTTCTCAGATTCTACCCCTTCACCGTTTTATATATTCCCGGAGATCCGTAACTCTGATTCGGCTGAAATTTTAACACGATCTCTATCCAGATATTAGCTTTCTTGCGGCGAAAGAAGGGCATCAACCGCCTTATGGGGTGGCCACGAGGGTCAGGGGCGCCCCCTGCCTCGTGGCCCCCTCAGGCATCGTCTCGTGTGAATTTTTCTTCCCAAAAATCATATATGTTCCAAAAAAATCTCCGTCAGTTTTTATCCCGTTTGGACTCCGTTTGATATGGATATTCTACGAAACAAAAAACATGCAACAAACAGGAACTGGCCGTGGGCATTGGATCAATATGTTAGTCCCAAAAATAGTATAAAAATTTGCCAAAAGTATATGAAAGTTGTAGAATATTGGCATGGAACAATCAAAAATTATAGATACGACGGAGACGTATCAGCATCCCCAAGCTTAACTCCTGCTCGTCTTCGAGTAGGTAAATGATAAAAAAGATAATTTTTGATGTGGAATGCTACCTAGCATAATCTTGATCACATATCTAATCATGGCATGAATATTAAGACACGAGTGATTCAAAGCAATAGTCTATCATTTGACATCAAAACAATAATACTTCAAGCCCACTAATAAAGCAATCATGTCTTTTCAAAATAACAAGGCCAAAGAAAGTTACCCCTACAAAATCATATAGTCTCGCTACGTTCCATCTTCAGCACACAAAATATTCACATCATGCACAACCCCGATGACAAGCTGAGCAATTGGTTCGTACTTTTTAATGCACTTCAGCAATTTCAACCCTAACGTAATACATGAGCGTGAGCCATGGATATAGCACTATAGGTGGAATAGAATGGTGGTTGTGGAGAAGACAAAAAGGAGAAGATAGTCTCACATCAACTAGGCGTATCAACGGGCTATGGAGATGCCCATCAATAGATATCAATGTGAGTGAGTAGGGATTGCCATGCAACAGATGCACTAGAGCTATAAGTATATGAAAACTCAAACTCAAACTAAGTGGGTGTGCATCCAACTTGCTTGCTCATGAAGACCTAGGGCATTTGAGGAAGCCCATCGTTGGAATATACAAGCCAAGTTCTATAATGAAAATTCCCACTAGTATATGAAAGTGATAACTCAAGAGACTCTCTATATGAAGAACATGGTGCTACTTTGAAGCACAAGTGTGGTAAAAGGATAGTAACATTGCCCCTTTTATTTATTTTTATTTTTTTATTTGGCCTTCCCCCTTTTTTGCCTTTCTTTTTTATTTGGCCTGTCCTTTTTTGGCTTTTTTGGGACAATGCTCTATTAATGATGATCATCACACTTTATTTACTTACAACACAATATTACAACTCGATACTAGAACAAAGATATGACTCTATATGAATGCCTCCGGCGGTGTACCGGGATGTGCAATGATCTAGCGTAGCAATGGCATCAAAAAACGGACAAGCCATGAAAACATCATGCTAGCTATCTTACGATCATGCAGAGCAATATGACAATTATGCTCAAGACATGTATATGATAATGATGGAAGTTGCATGGCAATATATCTCGGAATGGCTATGGAAATGCCATGTTAGGTAGGTATAGTGGCTATTTTGAGGAAGGTATATGGTGGGTTTATGGTACCGGCGAAAGTTGCGCGATACTAGAGAGGCTAGCAATGATGGAAGGGTGAGAGTGCGTATAATCCATGGACTCAACATTAGTCATAAAGAACTCACATACTTATTGCAAAAGTTTATTAGCCCTCAAAGCAAAGTACTACTACGCATGCCCCTAGGGGGGTAGATTGGTAGGAAAAGACCATCGCTCGTCCCTGACCGCCACTCATAAGGAAGACAATCAATAAATACCTCATGCTCAGACTTCGTTACATAACGGTTCACCATACGTGCATGCTACGGGAATCACAAACCTCAACACAAGTATTTCTACTAATCCACAACTACCCACTAGCATGACTCTAATATCACCATCTTTATATCGCAAAACTATCGCAAGGAATCAAACATATCATATTCAGTGATCTACAAGTTTTATGTAGGATTTTATGACTAACCATGTGAATGACCAGTTCCTGTCATCTCTCTAAATAGATATAAGTGAAGCAAGAGTGTTTAATTCTTTCTACAGAAGATATGCGCACGCTCTAACAAATATAAGTGAAGCAAAAGAGCATTCTACAAATGGCGGTTTTCTATGTAAAGAGAAACGGGCAATCCAAACTTCAAATGATATAAGTGAAGCACATGAAGCATTCTATAAAGCCATACTCAAAAGATATAAGTGAAGTGCAATGAGCATTCTATAAATCAACCAAGGACTATCTCATACCAGCATGGTGCATAAAAGAAAAATGAAAACTAAATGCAAAAGACGCTCCAAGATTGCACATATCGCATGAACGAAACGAATCCGAAAACATACTGATACTTGTTGAAGAAAGAGGGGATGCCTTCCGGGGCATCCCCAAGCTTAGACGCTTGAGTATCCTAGAATATTTACTTGGGACTCCTCGGGCATCCCCAAGCTTGAGCTCTTGTCTCTCTTCCTTCTTCTCACACCGAGACCTTCTCGATCATCGAACACTTCATCCACACAAAACTTCAACAGAAAACTCGGTAAGATCCATTAGTATAATAAAACAAATCACTACTCTAAGTACTGTTTCAAACCGATTCATATTTTGTTTTTGCATTGTGTCTACTGTAATATAACTTTTTCATGGCTTAATCCACTGATATGAATCGATAGTTTCATCAAAACAAGCAAACTATGCATCAAAAACAGAATCTGTCTAAAACAGAACAGTCTGTAATAATCTGAAAATTCACCATAATTTTGATACTTGAAAAAATCTACAAAAATTAGGAAAAATAAAGAATTTGTATAGAAATACATTGCAAAAAGAATCAGAACCATTTGACGTTCCAGCTAAAAATTTAAAATCACGCACTACAGCCAAAGTTTCTGTCCTGCACCGTACAAACCATCAAGCAAATGTAAACATCCTAAAGGCAAACCTTGGCATATTATTTTTATAATACAATGGAATTGTACAAGGGGATAATTATTTTTGTTGAAAAATTTCTGTAATCAAGATTCACAAAGTTGCCGTGAGCATGAACAAAGTTCAAGGAGCTCTCCCACTTCAACAATGCTTGTCTTTCTCACTTTCACTTTCCTTTTTGAAAAAGTTTTGGGTTCCCCTATTTTTTTTAAGTATATGAAAGCACTCAACAGAAATAAATGAATCTCTAAAACTTCCGGGTTGTCTCCCTGGCAGCGCTTTCTTTAAAGCCATTAAGCTAGGCATATAGTGCTCAAGTAGTGAATCCACCCGGATCCCAAGGTATATCAAAGCCAATTTTAATTAACAATGATTTTTAATTTAGTAGTGAGCACAAAGTAACGTATATCATGTAACAACGAAGTCTAACTCTCTTCCTATGCATAGGCATGTCATAAAAGAACAATTCATGCACACAAAGTAAAGGCCAATGCATAGTATAACCAGTTTCTTACAATTTTGTTGTATTGGAAACATAAAGAGGCGGAGATTTAGTTCATCTCTCATAATAATTGCAATTAGGAGCAGCAACCACATTCATATTATATCTATCAAAATCAACATGTGTAGTAGTATAAGACAACCCATCAATATAATCCTTAATAAGCACAAACTTCTCTCATATAGTGTAGTTTGGAGAATTCAAAAAGATAATAGGACTATCATGTGTGGGTGCAATAGCAACAATTTCATTTTTAACATAAGGAACTATAGCAAGTTCATCTCCATAAGCATAATTAATATTGGCATCTTGGCCACAAGCATAGCAAGCATCATCAAAAAGGGATATTTCAAGAGAATCAACGGGATCATAACAATCATCATAACAATCATCCTTCGGTAGGCACGAAGGGAAATTACACAATGTATGAGTTGAAGAGTTACTCTCATTAGAAGGTGGGCACGGGTAGCTAATCTGCTCTTCCTCCTTTTGTTCTTTGCTCTCCTCCTCATCTTTTTCATCCAATGAGCTCACAGTTTCATCAATTTCTTCTTCCATAGACTCCTGCAAAATATTAGTCTCTTCTTGGACAGCGGGGTAGTCCTCCATATATGGTTCAACATAGGCATTAGAAGCATAATTATCATAGCAATATTTAAGTATGTCAAAATTTTCATATTTGTAAAGAGTAGCATCATACGTTTCAATCAAAAAAGCAATTTCATAAGCACCCTTAAAAGCAACAAATTCTTCAATTTGTTGAACATCATAGTAACTATAAACACCATTAGCATACGAAGATACAATTCCATTATCACTAAACTCACATTGATAGGGAAGGTGTTTCTTAGGGTTTTTAGAACAAGTAATATCATATATTTCGCATAAATTCCAAGCATAGCATTGCAAACGTTGAATTTGACCCAGTAAAATTTTCCCTTTTTCAGATATTCGGTGTCGCGCATAACAAGCATGCTCATCTAAAGATTTTCCCTCAACTAAGCTAGTTGGGGTTTTAGCACGAGCACATAGGGATCGAAGATGATCCAAGTAATAAGCTTCAGCAGTGTGATAGATTTTGAGTGGTTCTTCAACCATTGGTTTAGTAGGTACAACAAGTTTTTTTTGGTATTTTGCGTTTCCTACCCATAACTAAAGATAGAAAACAACTAAGAGCATCAAATAAAAATTACTTAGTGATAAAGCAAACAAGCACACACGAGAATATTCACCCCACGCTATTGCTGCCCGGCAACGGTGCCAGAAATGTCTTGATAACCCACAAGTATAGGGGATCGCAACAGTTTTCGATAAGTAAGAGTGTCGAACCCAACGAGGAGCTAAAGGTAGAACAAATATTCCCTCAAGTTCTATCGACCACCGATACAACTCTACGCATGCTTAGCGTTCGCTTTACCTAGAACAAGTATGAAACTAGAAGGTTTAGTAAAGAGCTTGTTGTTACGAGAAAATTATTTGTCCCTAGGCAATCGATAACTAGACCGGTAATCATTATTGCAATTTTATATTAGGGAGAGGCATAAGCTAACATAATTTCTCTACTTGGATCATATGCACTTATTATTGGAACTCTAGCAAGCATCCACAACTACTAAAGATCATTAAGGTAAAACCCACCATAGCATTAAAGCATCAAGTCCTCTTTATCCCATATGCAACAACCCCCTTACTCGGGTTTGTGTTTCAGTCACTCACGCAACCCACTATAAGCGAATCATGAATGTATTGCAACACCCTACAGCGGGGATCCCTCACGCTTGTGCGACACGGAGAGCACCATAGGACAGCACCAATAATAAAACATGCAACTCAAACCTATCTTGATCATCAAATAGCCCATAGGACAAAACGAATCTACTCAAATATCATAGGATAGCCACACATCATTGGGAAATAATATATAGCGTTGAGCACCATGTTTAAGTAGAGATTACAGCGGGTAAGAGAGAGGTTACACCGCTGCATAGAGGGGGGAAGAGTTGGTGATGATGGCGGTGAAGTTGTTGGTGAAGGTTGCGGTGATGATGATGGCCCCCGGTGGCACTCCGGCGCCACCGGAAGCGAGGGGGAGAGAGCCCCCCTTCTTCTTCTTCTTCCTTGATCTTCCCCCTACATGGGAGAAGGGTTTCCCCTCTGGTCCATGGCCTCCATGGCACAGGAGGGGCGAGAGCCCCTCCGAGATTGGATCTGTCTCTTTGTCTCTCTCTGTTTCTGCGTTCTCAGATTCTACCCCTTCACCGTTTTATATATTCCCGGAGATCCGTAACTCCGATTGGGCTGAAATTTTAACATGATATCTATCCGGATATTAGCTTTCTTGCGGCGAAAGAAAAGCATCAACCGCCTTACGGGGTGGCCATGAGGGTCAGGGGCGCGCCCCTGCCTCGTGGCCCCCTCGGGCATCGTCTCGCATGGATTTTTCTTCCCAAAAATCATATATATTCCAAAAAAATCTCCGTCAGTTTTTATCCCGTTTGGACTCCGTTTGATATGGATATTCTGCGAAACAAAAAACATGCAACAAACAAGAACTGGCAGTGGGCACTGGATCAATATGTTAGTCCCAAAAATAGTATAAAAAGTTGCCAAAAGTATATGAAAGTTGTAGAATATTGGCATGGAACAATCAAAAATTATAGATACGACGGAGACATATCAGGCCACCCCTTGAGGCCCTTCTCTCCTTTCCAGTAAAGCCCATTAAGGCCCACTACTTCCCCAGGGGGTTCCGGTAACCTCCCGGTACTCCGAAAAATACCCGAAACACTTCGGAACCATTCCGGTGTCCGAATATAACCTTTCAATATATCGATCTTTACCTGTTGACCATTCCGAGGCTCCTCGTCATGTCTGTGATCTCATCCGAGACTCCGAACAAACTTTGGTCATCAAATAACATAACTCATAACACAAATCGTCATCGAACGTTAAGCGTGCGGACCCTACGGGTTCAAGAACTATGTATACACGACCGAGACACATCTTCGGTCTATAACCAATAGCAGAACCTGGATGCTCATATTGGTTCCTACATATTCTACGAAGATCTTTATCGGTCAAACCGCATAACAACATACGTTGTTCCCTTTGACATCGGTATGTTACTTTCCCGAGATTGATCATCGGTATCTTCATACCTAGTTCAATATCATTACCGGCAAGTCTCTTTACTCGTTCCGTAATGCATCGTCTCGTAACTAACTCATTAGTCACATTGCTTGCCAGGATCATAGTGATGTGCATTATCGAGAGGGCCCAGAGATACCTCTCCGATACACGGAGTGAAAAATCCTAATCTCGATCTATGCCAACTCAACAAACACCATTGGAGACACCTGTAGAGCATCTTTATAATCACCCAGTTATGTTGTGACGTTTGATAGCACACAAGGTGTTCCTTCGGTATTCGGGAGTTGCATAATCTCGTAGTTAGAGGAACATGTATAAGTCATGAAGAAGGCAATAGCAATAAAACTAAACGATCATTATGCTAAGCTAATGGATGGGTCTTGTCCATCACATCATTCTCTAATGATGTGATCTCGTTCATCAAATGACAACACACGTCTTTGGTTAGGAAACTTAACCATCTTTGATTAACGAGCTAGTTAAGTAGAGGCATAATAGGGACACTCTGTTTGTCTATGTATTCACACATGTACTTAGTTTCAAGTTAATACAATTCCAGCGTGAATAATAAACATTTATCGTGATATAAGAAAATATAAATAACAACTTTATCATTGCCTCTAGGGCATATTTCCTTCAGCTCCCACTTGCACTATGATCAATAATCTAGATTAATGATTCTAACACCCATGGAGTCTTGGTGCTGATCATGTTTCGCTCGTGAGAGAGGCTTAGTCATCGGGTCTGCAACATTCAGATCCGTATGTATCTTGCAAATCTCTATGTCTCCCTCCTTGACTTGATCACGGATGGAATTGAAGCGTCTCTTGATGTGTTTGGGTCTCTTGTGAAATCTGGATTCCTTCGCCAAGGCAATTGCTCCAGTATTGTCACAAAAGATTTTCATTGGACCCGATGCACTAGGTATGACACCTAGATCGGATATGAACTCCTTCATCCAGACTCCTTCATTTGCTGCTTCTGAAGCAGCTATGTACTCCGCTTCACATGTAGATCCCGCCACGATGCTCTGCTTGGAACTACACAAACTGACAGCTCCACCATTTAATAAAAATACGTATCCGGTTTGTGACTTAGAGTCATCCGGATCAGTGTCAAAGCTTGCATCGACGTAACCGTTTACAACGAGCTCTTTGTCACCTCCATAAACGAGAAACATATCCTTAGTCCTTTTTAGGTATTTCAGGATGTTCTTGACCGTTGTCCAGTGATACACTCCTCGATTACTTTGGTACCTCCCTGCTAAACTGATAGCAAGGCACACATCAGGTCTGGTACACTGCATTGCATACATGATAGAACCTATGGCTGAAGCATAGAGAATGACTTTCATTTTCTCTCTATCTTCTGCAGTGGTCGGGCATTGAGTCTGACTCAACTTCACACCTTGTAACAAGGCAAGAACCCTTTCTTTGACTGATCCATTTTGAACTTCTTCAAAACTTTGTCAAGGTATGTGCTTTGTGAAAGTCCAATTAAGTGTCTTGATCTATATCTCTATAGATCTTGATGCCCAATATATAAGCAGCTTCACCGAGGTCTTTCATTGAAAAATTCTTATTCAAGCATCCTTTTATGATATTCGGAAATTCAGTATCATTTCCGATCAGCAATATGTCATCCACATATAATATCAGAAATGCTACAGAGCTCCCACTCACTTTTTTGTAAATACAGGCTTCTCCAAAAGTCTGTATAAAACCATATGCTTTGATCACACTATCAAAGCGTATATTCCAACTCCGAGAGGCTTGCACCAGTCCATAAATGGATCGCTTGAGCTTGCACACTTTGTTAGCACCTTTTGGATCGACAAAACCTTCTGGTTGCATCATATACAACTCTTCTTTAAGATATCCATTAAGGAATACAATTTTGCATCCATTTGCCAAATTTCATAATCATAAAATGCGGCAATTGCTAACATGATTCGGACAGACTTAAGCATCTCTAAGGGTGAGAAGGTCTCATCGTAGTCAACCCCTTGAACTTGTTGAAAACCTTTCGCAACAAGTCAAACTTTATAGACAATAACATTACAGTTACCGTCAGTCTTCTTCTTGAAGATCCATTTATTCTCTATGGCTTGCCGATCATCGGGCAAGTCAACCAAAGTCCACACTTTGTTCACATACATGGATCCCATCTCAGATTTCATGGCCTCAAGCCATTTCGTGGAATCTGGGCTCATCATCGCTTCCTCATAGTTCGTAGGTTCATCATGGTCAAGTAATATGACCTCCAGAACAGGATTACCGTACCACTCTGGTGCGGATCTACTCTGGTTGACCTATGAGGTTCGGTAGTAACTTGATCCAAAGTTTCATGATCATCATCATTAGCTTCCTCACTAATTGGTGTAGGAATCACTAGAACTGATTTCCGTGATGAACTACTTTCCAATAAGGGAGCAGGCACAATTACCTCATCAAGTTCTACTTTCCTCCCACTCACTTCTTTCGAGAGAAGCTCCTTCTCTAGAAAGGATCCATTCTTAGCAATGAATATCTTGCCTTCGCATCTGTGATAGAAGGTGCACCCAAAAGTTTCCTTTGGGTATCCTATGAAGACACATTTCTCTGATTTGGGTTCGAGCTTATCAGGTTGAACCTTTTTCACATAAGCATCGCAGCCCCAAACTTTAAGAAACAACAACTTAGGTTTCTTGCCAAACCACAGCTCATATGGTGTCGTCTCAACGGATTTAGATGGTGCCCTATTTAACGTGAATGCAGTCGTCTCTAAAGCATAACCCTAAAATGATAGCGGTAAATCAGTAAGAGACATCATAGATTGCACCATATCTAATAAAGTACGGTTACGATGTTCGGACACACCATTACGTTGTGGTGTTCCAGGTGGTGTGAGTTGCGAAACTATTCCACATTGTTTCAAATGAAGACCAAAGTCGTAACTCAAAAATTCACCTCCGCGATCAGATCATAGAAACTTTATTTTCTTGTTACGATGATTTTCCACTTCACTCTGAAATTCTTTGAACTTTTCAAATGTTTCAGACTTATGTTTCATCAAGTAGACGTACCCATATCTGCTCAAATCATCTGTGAAGTTCAGAAAATAACGATACCCGCCGCGAGCCTCAACACTCATTGGACCGCATACATCAGTATGTATTATTTCCAATAAGTCAGTTGCTCGCTCCATGTTCCAGAGAACGGAGTATTAGTCATCTTGCCCATGAGGCATGGTTTGCAAGTATCAAGTGATTCATAATCAAGTGATTCCAAAATCCCATTAGCATGGAGTTTCTTCATGCACTTTACACCAATATGACCTAAACGGCAGTGCCACAAATAAGTTGCACTATCATTATTAACCTTTCATCTTTTGGCTTCAGTATTATGAATATGTGTATCAATACAATTGAGATTCAACAAAAATAGACCACTCATCAAGGGTGTATGACCATAAAAGACATTACTCATATAAATAGAACAACCATTATTCTCTGATTTAAATGAATAACCGTCTCGCATCAAACAACATCCAGGGATAATGTTCATGCTCAACACTGGCACCAAATAACAATTATTTAGGTCTAAAACTAATCCCGAAGGTAGATGTAGAGGTAGCGTGCCGACGGCGATCACATCGACTTGGGACCATTTGCCACGCGCATCGTCACCTCGTCCTTAGACAATCTTCGTTTAATCCATAGCCCCTATTTCGAGTTGCAAATATGAGCAACAGAACCAGTATCAAATACCTAGGCGCTACTACGAGCATTAGTAAGGTACACATCAATAACATGTATATCATATATACCTTTCACTTTGCCATCCTTCTTATCCGCCAAATACTTGGGGCAGTTCCGCTTCCAGTGACCAGTCCCTTTCAGTAGAAGCACCCAGTCTCAGGCTTAGGTCCAGACTTGGGCTTCTTCACTTGAGCAGCAACTTGCTTGTTGTTCTTCTTGAAGTTCCCCTTCTTCCCCTTGCCCTTTTTCTTGAAACTAGTGGTCTTGTAACCATCAACACTTGATGCTCCATCTTGATTTCTACCTCCGCAGCCATTAGCATCGCGAAAAGCTTGGGAATTGTCTTATCTATCCCTTGCATATTATAGTTCATCACGAAGCTTTTGTAGCTTGGTGGCAGTGATTGAAGAACTTTGTTAATGACACACTACTGCGGGATGCTACTAACGCGACACTACGATCAGAGACCCTTCGAGAAACTGTGTGCCATGCAATAATCGCAGACGGTGCTATATGAGAACCATCAGAAATGTGTAAAATGTTTGCGATGATGGATGCATCAAACACGGTTCAGGTTTTAGTTGCGTGTGCGATGAAGGGCATACGGTTCAGTTCCACGATGAGGAGGAACAAAAGAAACGGGCAGCCAGATGAAGGCGTGTGCGATACATACGGTTCACTCGGATGAATTGTTTGTGATTAGGCAACACAAAAGAAATGGGCAGCCAGATGAAGGTGTGTGCGATATATGGCATGCGGTTCACTCGGATGAATTGTTTGCATTGATACATGAGAACAGAAAGGTTTCAACTTAACGAAATGTGTGTGATACGCGACAAACAGGTCTGTAATCATAAATGTGTGTGAATACTGATAATAACACAGACGGTTGCTACTAATAAGACGTGTGTGTTGTGCGATGGGATTGCATATAGAACATACCCGATTCCTACAAATGTAAATCTTTCCAGTTTGACAAATGGCAACATACCCAATATGACAGATGCAAATCTTACCAAATTGTTTGTACATGGTTGCACACGGGTCATCCAAAACAACCGTTTGCGTTGAAGGGATGAACAAATCCTACGCTGCTCTCACTTTGCATACGGGTGTTCTATCTAAATCGTTTGCGATCAAGAGCTACAGAAATCCTGCTCGGCACATTTTCTCTTGGCTTCCTAGGGAAGCTGTCGGTTTGCATACGGGTGTTCTAACTAAAACATTTGCGATGAGTGTTTTATATTTAAAAAGCAAATTAAAATGCGGCTTGGGCACCATTAATGGAGAGGATGCGAGCAAGGCGGGAGACCATGGAAGTCAAAGGGCTCGCTTTCCCAGTGAGCCTACGCAGCATACAGCTCGCACGCTTCCCGGTGAGCCTGCGCACTCGAGGACAGCTTGCACGCCTCTCGGTCAGCCTGCGCACTGGACGGCGCTCGCATGCCTCCCATTCAGTCAAGGTCAAGCAGCTATCCGTACGGCACCTCCTACAGCCATTAAAACCAAGACACGTGGCGTCACGTGAATGGTTAACAGAATTTTGGATTTACTAGAATTTTAAAACCAGGCATATCAATGTTTTGCTGGCAATCAACGGTGCCCTGGTGTTTGAAATTCATTCCCATCTCTTGCATGGGACCTAAGCATGCACCCAAGGACACATATTTGATTTTTCAACCAATTTATATGCACTTGAGCATGTGCATGTAGTTCAAATTTGAATTATGCATATAAATGCATTGAAAACTCAGTTAATGCATAAATATGTCCAAACGAACCCCGAAAAATCACAAATATTCACACAACACTCCTGTTGTTCTATATTGACACAAGAAAAAAAATTGAAAGCAATAAGAGGCAATGGATATAGGTTCGTCCCCAAAGGTGGGATGTTCCCTACTGAAAACCATCATGTTTGCTGTGAGAAGCTCCGGTTTGTGAGAAGCATATTGATACGTCTCTGATGACCCACAAGTGTAGGGGATCTATCATAGCTTTTCGATAAATAAGAGTGTCGAACCCAACAAGGAGCAGAAGGAAATGATAAGCAGTTTTCAGTAAGGTATTCTCTGCAAGCACTGAAATTATCGGTAACAGATAGTTTTGTGATAAGGTAATTTGTAACGAGTAGCAAGTAATAAATGTAAATAAGGTGCAGCAAGATGGCCCAATCCTTTTTGTAGCAAAGGACAAGCCTGGATAAACTCTTATATGAAGGAAAGCGCTCCCGAGGACACATGGGAATTATCGTCAAGCTAGTTTTCATCACGCTCATATGGTTCGCGTTCGGTACTTTGATAATTTGATATGTGGGTGGACCGGTGCCTGGGTGCTGTCCTTACTTGGACAAGCATCCCACTTATGATTAACCCCTATTGCAAGCATCCGCAACTACAACAGAAGTATTAAGGTAAACCTAACCATAGCATGAAATATATGGATCCAAATCAGCCCCTTACGAAGCAACGCATAAACTAGGGTTTAAGCTTCTGTCACTCTAGCAACCCATCATCTACTTATTACTTCCCAATGCCTTCCTCTAGGCCCAAACAAGGGTGAAGTGTCATGTAGTTGACGTTCACATGACACTACTAGAGGGATGACAACATACATCTCATCAAAATATCGAACGAATACCAAATTCACATGACTACTTATAGCAAGACTTCTCCCATGTCCTCGGGAACAAACATAACTACTCACAAAGCATATTCATGTTCATAATCAGAGGGGTATTAATATGCATAATGGATCTGAACATATGACCTTCCACCAAGTAAACCAAGTAAACCAACTAGCATCAACTACAAGGAGTAATCAACACTACTAGCAACCCACAGGTACCAATATGAGGTTTGGATACAAAGATCGGATACAAGAGATGAACTAGGGTTTTCGATGAGATGGTGCTGGTGAAGATGTTGATGGAGATTGACCCCCTCCCGATGAGAGGATCATTGGTGAAGACGATGGCGATGATTTCCCCCTCCCGGAGGGAAGTTTCCCCGACAAAACAGCTCTGCCGGAGCCCTAGATTGGTTCCGCCAATGTTCCGCCTCGTGGTAGCGGAGTTTCTTCCCGAAAGCTTGCTTCTGATTTTTTTTCTCGGACGAAAGACTCCATATAGCCAAAGATGGGCATCGGAGGGCCACCAGGGGGCCCACGATGCAGGGGGCGCGCCCAGGGGGGTAGGGCACGCTCCCACCCTCGTGGCTGGTGGGTGGCCCCACTCTGGTACTTCTTGCACCCAATATTTTTTATATATTCCAAAAAGTGATGCCGTGGAGTTTCAGGACTTTTGGAGATGTGCAGAATAGGTCTCTAATATTTGCACCTTTTCCAGCCCAGAATTCCAGCTGCCGGCATTCCCCCTCTTCATGTAGACCTTGTAAAATAAGAGAGAATAGGCATATGTATTGTGACATAATGTGTAATAGCAGCCCATAATGCAATAAATATCGATATAAAAGCATGATGCAAAATGGACGTATCAACTCCCCCAAGCTTAGACCTCGCTTGTCCTCAAGCGAAAGCCGAAATCGAAAAATATGTCCACATGTTTAGAGATAGAGGTGTCGATAAAAATAAAATACGGACATGAGGGCATCATGATCATTCTTAGAACAACAACATATATATATATATATTCATATGATCTCTTATGCTAAAGTAACAATTCAATCACAATTTCAAGTATGAATCATAAATTTCATTAAAAACTAACAAACTCTAATCAGTCATTGAGGCAATTGCAATTTATCATAACATAGGAAAGGGTCAATATAAGAGCTTTTCAGCAAGTCCACATACTCAACTATCATTTAGTCTTTCACAATTGCTAACACTCACGCAATATTTATGGGTATGGAGTTTTAATCGGACACAGAGAAAGATAGGGGCTTATAGTTTTGCCTCCCAACGTTTTACCTCAAGGGTAATGTCAACAATAATAGCTCATGCAGACTCACACCCAATTAGCTATATGTATATGGATCTTTCCAACACATTGTGCTTGCCAAAGGATAAAATGTAAAAAGGAAAGGTGAAGATCACCATGACTCTTATGTAAGGTAGAAGATAAAAGTAAAAGATAGGCCCTTCGCAGAGGGAAGCAGAGGTTGTCATGCGCTTTTATGGTTGGATACACAAAATCTTAATGCAAAAGAACGTCACTTTATATTGCCACTTGTGATATGGACCTTTATTATGCAGTCCGTCGCTTTTATTTCTTCCATATCACAAGATCGTATAAAGCTTACTTTCTCCACATTAATAAGTCATATATATTTAGAAGGCAATTTTTATTGCATGAACCGAGGACAACTTACTTGAAGGATCTTACTCAATCCATAGGTAGGTATGGTGGACTCTCATGGCAAAACTGGGTTTACGGATATTTGGAAGCACAAGTAGTATTTCTACTTGGTGCAAAGAGCTTGGCTAGGATGAGAGGGAAAGGCAACCTCAACATGTTGGATGATCCATGACAATATAATTTATCTCAGATGTAAGAAAACATAACCCATTACGTTGTCTTCCTTGTCCAACGTCAACTCTTTAGCATATCATATTTTAATGAGTGCTCACAATCATAAAATAGGTCCAAGATTGTGTATTTATATGTGAAGGCCTCTCTTTCTTTATTACTTCCTATTAATATGTGCTCTGATACCATCTTGTAGCGACCCGACCCGAATGGATCAAGTCTCTGTGCTTAAGTGTCATCCCTGGATCGGTATGCTGACACACACAGTACTCGAGGATTTATAACAGAGGTAAATCACATGTAAAAGTAACGTAAATACTATTACCTCAATCCAAATAGCGGAAGTAACAAGGTTGTGGATTCCCATCAACACCAATGACAAAGTTGAGTGTAGAAATCGTAACCCTAACGTATCACTTACTCGTCGTAAGATAATCCTGCAACATGAGACATTGCAGCCACAAAGGGTCAGTACATTGAATGTACTGGAAAATTCACACCATAGAGAATGATGAATAAAGGCTATCACTACATGCATATTTGGCGGTGGAAAAGCTCTATGGTTATAAAGTTTTTGTGAAAAGCCAATTTTTCCCTACTGCAAAGGAATAAATTTTATTTAACTATCATGGTGGTTGTTAAACATTGAAAATGGTTGACAGCATCCTCAATCCCAATTAAGTAACATTATTAACACCCAACAATATTCATTTTAAAGTAACGTGATGAGATCAACAGGATAATCCAAGAACTAGATACTCAAGACGTCCATAACCGGCAACATGGCTAATCATGATTAGTTTTTACACTCTGCAGAGGTTTGCGCACTTTTCCCCAGAAGACTTGATCTCTTTCGTTGGATTTCTCGCACTACATGGTCTTTGAGAAACGGATGACCGAGACATAGTATTTTAGAAGCGTTTGCACCTTACGATGGGTAGACCGTACCACCTACAACCCCTACATCTGCTAGTCTACCACTGTAAGAGTTCACACGACTTAATCAACTATGCTAGAGCCCATAATATCTTGTGGCTGCACACGGAAGTTTCTAGCATGAATAATCTTATGATCCCTTTGAGCCTGGTTGGCGAACCATAGGAGGATCACACGATAACCCCGGGATCTCCTAGGACAACACTGGTATCTCCCCAGGTGTCCGGGCAAGTCCACTGGTATATCCCCAGGGTGCCCCAACCAATCCACCCAGATGTGTATTAAAGTAGCCACCTTAAGTTAAACCTTAGTTAACAAATCTCTCACATCTGTCATGAAATACTCTCAAACCCAATCCACGTCTATGAGCATAGCATGGCAATATAAGCATAACGTAATAGTAACTCCCAAGGGTTTGAATGTAACAGGGTAATAGGTTCTACCTCTTCAACTACCTCCCAATACCCACATGTTATCAATCCTACTCATGCAATGGTTGAGGGTGAAACTAATGCATAAAAACTGGGTATGAAAGGAATATGATCAAAGTGTGAACTTGCCTGCAATGTTGATGAAGATGATTCTCACTCAAAACTCCTGATAGATCTACCCGTCACACTCCGGTCAATCTATCGTAATCAAGCAATAGTAACCACACATAAGCAATCACTCAAAAGATCGGAAAGATCGAAGAAGACGATTCAGAAAACATCAAAACCAAGAAAATAGCTCTTGCAACATACAACAATTTCTAACAGTACCAAAATCATGTGAATTTGGCCTTATCGGAATATTTAGGTCAAGAGCTTCGATTTGCAAAAAGAATCAACTCAAACGGAGTTACGGAACTCAAGTTATGATCAAACGAAGTTTGAATTAAAATCTGGTCTAATTCAAATTTTAGACTTTTCAAAAACATGTTTGAGTTGTTTTACTGGATAGAGGAGATCATAACGAAGATGTGGGCGTTCGTTTCGTTGGGTTTGGACTAACGAGTAAAAAGTAGTGATCGATTGATGAACATGGACTAATCTGTAAAGAAAATCCTCACATATAGGTCCCTGGCCGAAATAATAAGAAAAAAGAAAAAAAAAATCTATCGAGCGAACGCTCTCTACAGAACCTAAACCGACGAAAACCATTCGCTAAAGAGATCTAAACAGTGAACGTTCGCAAAATAACTAGATATAAAAAAACGGGTTCTTAAACAAAACCGAAGAAAACCTAAACCTAAAAGAAAACTGGCGAACCGGGGGCGGTTTTATACCGGTTCGGGGCGGTTCTTCGGTGAAAAACCGGAGACTCTCCGGCGAGGTTGCGGACTCCGGCGAGTCCGGCGAGCTCCGGCGTCGGCGGATCTGGCGCGGCAGCGAGGCGACGAGGGCGGAGGCTACGCGAGCAGCGGCGGTGCGGGGCAGAGTGCAGCAGGCGGCGGCGGCGGTGAGGCGCGACTGCGGCGGCGGTGGTTGGCAGCGGCGGCGGCGCGATGCGGCTCGAGGCGGCGGCGAGAAGCGGTGCGGCGAGGAGAGAGAAGCCGGGGCGGCGGCGACGGCTTTATAGGGGAGGGAGGAGCTTCTTGGGGAAGGGGCAGAGGAGGCCGGAGGCGGCACGGCCATCCCATGGCGGCGCGGCGGCGCTGTCGTGCGGGGCTCGGTCTCCCGCTGGAGATCGGGGACAACCCGGGGTGGGCCGGCGTGGCGCTGGGCCGGCTGGGCTTCGGCCCAGTCGGTCCGAAGAGTTTTTCAAAAAAAACATTTTTCACAGACAACAAAAATAACAAAAACAAAAAGAAATCAAAATATTATATAGGCATATAATATATCAAAATTTTCAGAAAAAGATTTTCTACGACATGAACATTTTTCTAGCATTTAATGAAATACACACAAATTCTAATAATTCAAAGAGTGCTACTGGTCTATTAAAATCCAACAAAAAAACATTTTAAAAATACCAAAATGATTTCAAATTAATTTTTCTCCAAATTTTCTAATGTAGGGAATCATGTTACCCTAATTTCAATACATTTTATTTTTGGAGAAAAGTAATTTGAATAAAACTCAAATAACTCCAAATTGAAAATAAATTCAAAGGAACTTTGAATTTAATTCTTTGAAACTCCCAACTCATATTTCATATAATTTAAAGAAGTCATTTTATCTTCTCTCATGAAAATCATTGAGTTGCATGAAGTTTATGAATTGAAATCTTCCCAAATGAAATTCAAATATTTTCAAATACCCCTTTCATTTAATTTAAATGGAAGAAGTCATGTCATCTTCTATCTAGGGTTTTGTATTTGAAAAGAATTTGAATTCACTAAGATCAGAAAGCAAATATGAAAGTTTGGGGAAGTCCTTTTATTCCCTCTCATTTAACTTTCAAAGAGTTTCGAATTCACTCACTTTCAGACAATCAATCAAACAATCAATCAAATCTATCTATTTATTATAACATTCCAAAATTTAGAATTTTGGGATGTTACAAACCTACCACCCTTAAAATGAATCTCGTCCTCGAGATTCGGAGAGGCTAGCAAGAAATAGGTTAGGTTCGGGGTCTCTTCAAAATCCATCAATCATCACAGGGATCTGGGGTGCTACCATCCTTAAAAGCATGGTTACGGTTCCATCAATACTCGTATACTCCATCCTTATTCTCGACAGGGCCGGCCTTCTCAGATCATAAGGATAATTCCTTCTCTGGCTCTTCTGGCAGCGGCATAACCTTTTCCTTAATTCTTCTGTCTTTCATCTAGGTAAGGTTCTTCCAAGACTGGGTCTTATTACCTGACGGGTCTGGCGCCAAAACTAAACAACTATCGATATCTCATGGTGGTCAACCATTTATGGTTTCTCCTGCAGGAAATGGGTTTGGGTTGATCCTCACCGTATAACCTATGGTTGGCAAGGGCTGCCTTGTACAAGGGAAAAATTTCTTATACCATTCTAAGGTTTAAACAGGGTTTTGATCGTCGTCTCTCTACTATAGGTAAGTCACTCAGATTTACCATCCAGTATAGCAAGGCGAGTAATAAGAGTAAGTCGGTATGGTGATCAATCCATCCCGCACCCAAATCATTACCTTGTATACGGTTTAGCGAATCTCGCATACTAACACTCAGTCATCCTCACAAGCATTGCATAATTTCCCTTGTCGACGAACCAAGTTCGGATATATCCATAGATTCTGCAAGCCAGACAACACATCTATCGTTCCTTCACAACTCTCAGGTTTTTGTAAACTCCTATAAGATCGTCTATCGATAAACGTCGTATCTTCCTCCGGGTTTTTTTCCTTCAACAAGAATGTGCTTGCTTCTTGGAAGGTCTTGGCGCCTGTGGTTTATGGCCCATCTCATCACTTGTAGTCCTTAAACTTATCATCGGGCAACTGATCATTATTCCAACTTCCAACTTCCTAGTATTCTTAAATCCATCCAATTGTACTGTCTTCCTTCCTTCTATTGGCACCAAACTAGGACATGATTACTCAGACTCATCATGGGGTTTCCATTGATCCATATTTCCAGCATCATACCTCCTTTATATCCAATAGTAATTTATCTCTTCATCCTCGTGGGATATCCCTCATATCGAGATAAAAACTTATACTTATGGAGTCCATATTCCACTTCGTGGAACATCATTATCCTTTCGAGGGTCAAGCGTCCTTACAGGGAAATATTGGCCATCTCTACATGGCACTTCTTCAACTCGGAAATGTGAAACACATCATGAACTCCTGACAGTCCTTCGGGTGACTCCAACTTGTTGGCCACTTCTCCCATACGCTCCAAAACTCGGTATGGTCCTACAAATCTCAGGGCTAACTTTCCCTTAACTTCAAATTGTTTAACTCCTCGCAGAGGGGTCACATGAAGACATGCTCTGTCTCCAATTTCATAGACTACCTCCTTGCGTTTTTGAGTCTGTATAACTCTTCTGCCTGGACTGAGATACCTTCAGTCTATCTCGAATCAACTTAACATTCTCTTCTGACTCCTTGATCACATTTGGTCCAAACAACTGACGGTCTCCAACTTCATCCCACACACTCTTGGGGTATCACACATATCGAGACAAAACACGTATTCATTTTGTCCGAAATCCACTCCGTGGAGTATCCTTATCTTTTCCAGGGGCCAACAGTTCTTACAGGGTACTACCACCCTTAAAATGCAAAAATCTTCCATAGACCATATTTCTCATATCCTCAAAATGGCCAAAATTCTTCTTCATAGAGTAACAACTCATAAAATCCATATCAGTACCAATGATGCTAACTTTATTCATTCTCCAATGATTACAATCTCTCGCTTTTCCATTACATGTCTCAACTCAACACCTCAATAGAAAATAAAATGTTCTCACTTCTCATACTCCATTTCTTTGTTGCAAACTCGACTATCTAGCACAAGTTTCCTTCTCCTTGGGGCATTCTCTGGCAAAGTGCCCTGCTCTATTACAACTAAAAGATATTACTTCTGACAAGTATCAAGGTTTCCTTTTTGGGCAATTGTTGAGGTAGTGCCCTGACTCCTTGCACCTATAACAGGTGATATGACTCAGGTCCTTCCTTCAATCCAATCTACTTCTCTTCCTGGACTTTTCTGTTCCAATCATGGATTCTATTTCTCGTGGGTCATACTCTACTTCCTCTGTCAGGAATTCTACTAGATCCCCATTGATAAAATTCTGGGAGATGTGTCCTTCTCCACATGAATAGCAAGACTTAGTGCAGGGTTTACTTGGGTCCTCTTTAGGTGTTCCTGCACATCTTCGTTCATCACGGGTTCTTCTAAAATTTCCATGAGGGCTCCTTTCATTACTTTCTTCTTCTGTTGGATGGTTCGTTGTACCATGGGGTAAATTTGACACTGAGCAGGGTAGTGGGTAGTCCCTTCACACAAGAAACAAGTAATCTGCCTAATTGGGCATTCTTCAACTAGGTGACTTCCTTCACAATTTGGGCATTCATCCTTGTGTTCTTTATGGGTGTGTCCTATTTCTCCACAAATCTTGCATGCACAAGGTTTCTTCATATCCTTTCCATAAGGCTTCAACTTCGGGGACACAAGCCGAGTCTTTAGCAGAGTCATATTAAATTCTTTCCAAGGGGTCACTCCTTGCCATCCATTGATGGTTTGGTACATCCTCCACCAAGTAGCAGCACCTATTTCAAAGCACTGAAGAGCATGCTGGATCATATCCTTTCCAACTATAGGTGTCGGAGTAAATAGCCATGGGTAGCCAAGCCGGCTTCCCCTGGCCCTTCTGAAAAAATTACGTGCCCGTCCGGCTCTCAAGAGCCCAGGACGTGGGGCCGCCTTCCCCTTGCTGGCCGTCGCCCGGGCCGGTTGTCGGAAGGTGGCCCGACTTTAGCCCTCACAAAGGAGGCCACGGGAGGGCCGGCTTCAAGAAGCCGGCCTCGAGAAGGCCGACTCCAAGAAGCCGGCTCCCACAAAGCGGCCGAGACCGCACCCTCAAAGTTTGCATCCACCTAACGGCGGCATGACGGGGCGTGGCTACAGTGAAGCCTACCACCCCCAAATCCCGGAACACGACCGGCACAATGCGCCGTACGGGTAGCCATGACCCGTCCGGTGCAGCAGTGTTGCCATGTTGACCCTGATGTCATCCACAATGGACTGCCGGTACGCCCCGCGGGCGGTGGGCCCCTTCGGGCAGAGAGACACCCGAAGGCGGCCATGCCTCCCGTAGTCGGCCCAAGACGGAGCCGACTCCCCACAGCCGGCTTGCCGCCTTCCTCGAAGGAGACACCCCATTAAGGAGACAAGACGCGGTGAGGCTACAGTGATCGCCCACTGGGCGGCGATACTATAGCCACGCCTACCACGACGAAGCCCACGTCACCGAGATAGGGCAACAGTGGCCAGCCGCCGACCAGATCCTGGGCGGTGGGGCCTGCCTGTCGACCAAGGGGCCGGCAGCCGGCGGGACCCACTAGTCGGTGGGCCCCAGCGGCCGGCGCAGAAGCCGGCGAGCGCAGTCACAGACGGCTGGGCCCCGCACCCAGTCGGATTACCATTGTACCCCCGGGGGGTAGGCCTATATAAACCCCCCGGGGCGCCCATGCAAAGGGTTCGACCCCCAGCTAGTTTTAGACACCTTACGAGGAGAAGAAGCAGGCCAGCCGACCCTTCTTCCTCCTCCCACCGAACAGCTCAAGGAGCATTGCGTAGCTACTTGTCCTTCTAGTGATCATGCGGAGACCCCGCAGAGCAGCAGTAGGGGTGTTATCTCCACGGAGAGCCCCAAAGGTGGGTAAGATCCGCCGGCGTGCATGTCTTCGCCTCATCCCGTTTCCAGGCACCGGCGATGTCTTACTGGCTCCCACAATGATAAGCCACCCGTTGGCATATGTCGCACCTACCACCCGACATTTGGCGCCCACCATGGAGCCAGGTGCACCGTCGTCCGGAGACCTGTTCTGGACGGGAACCCTCTTCCTCCCCAGCGAGCGTAGCCAGCCCGGCACGCCCGATGGCGCTTGCCACGACGCGCTGCAAGGCGTCACCAGCATCTGCGCGGCGAGCAGCCTCGCCGGTCTCCTCAACGAAACCCTCATCTCCGATGAGCTCGCCTCCGATGCGGGCACCGACCACCTCGCCAACCTCCTCGGCCAGCTCCATGTCTCCGGCGAGCCTGCTGTGGATTTGGAGTCGGTTGGCTCCACCGACCCGATGCCTGTCGACTCCGACACGGTTCACTCGACACCTTCCCCACCGACGTCGCGATCTACGACGACCCGCTTCCCCGGACCGATGGCCGCGACACTGTCACCACCAAGGTGATGGTCATCGGCCACGGCGGCACGGTTGACGAGAGCGCCGACGGTGCCCCGCACGCGGCGGCTCACGACTTGTCCATCCCCCTCCCGGCCGATGCCAACGACGAAGCACTAGAGGCATGCCGCCTCGCTCTCCTCGCAGAGGGCCGGAGGCTGGCTTCCGTGAAACGCCTCATTGAGGCCTACCAGCGCGAGGCTGACCGCGCCGCCTTCGCCACGCCGGCCCCGGGCGGGCCAAGCCGGGCTGGCGTTGTCAAGCAACGCGGCGCTGTCATCGCCGACACGCTGGGAGTCGACCGCCCGGTCTATGCCACTCCACTCGAGAACTTGCGTGCCGGCCAGGCGGCCGTAGACGAGTTGGACGGATTGGAGGCCGAAGAACTCCCTCACATGACCCGGCGCATCCAGCAGCTGATTGATGCGGCCGCACGACGGCACGAGGCCGACGCCCGCGCGGGAAGCCTTCCCCCATGCCGAGATCATGGCGCGACGTCCCGGACACCGACTACGAGCAACACCCGTGCGCGCCGCGAGAAAGAGCCGACGGCCAGCCGAAGCCAGACCCGAATCTCCATCGAGCGTGACGCAGAAGGCCATCCTCGAGTCATGGAATGGCGGGGCCACCCGCCTCCACCTCGACCACGTGGAGAGAGATATCCCACTCCGTCGCCTGTGGCACACCCGACTCTCAGCGGCCGACTAGGTCGCCGCGAAGGAGTCGGCGAGAACGACGCCCGCCATCGGATCGACCGCCTGGCACGATCCCTAGCGCTGGAAGAAGAAGACGATGTTGGCCTGCCTTGTTTCGGCCCCCGCATCCGCGACGAGCCTTTTCCCAAAGGGTTCTCGCACCCAAGAGACACGCCCAAGTACAACGGCTCCGTGAAGCCGGAAGACTGGTTGATCGACTACTCCATGGTGGTTAGCATAGCCAACGGCAACCGGTGCGTTGCCGTGAAGTACGTGCCCCTCATGCTGCAAGGCACGGCGCGGACATGGCTCAACAGCCTCAAGCCTTTCAGCATCAACACCTGGCTAGATTTCACCGAAGCTTTCATCCGCAACTTCACCAACACCTACAAGCGGCCTCCCAAGCCCAGGCAGCTCTCCTTGTGCGTACAGGGCCCAGCCGAGTCCACTCGCGACTACCTCACGGTTGGGCCGAGCTCCGCAATTCTTGCGAGGGGGTGCACGAGGTGCAAGCCATAGAATACTTCACCGCCGGGTGCCGGGAAGGCACCCTCCTCAAGCACAAGCTCCTCTGCAACGAGCCGACTACCCTCGACGAGCTTCTGGACATTGCGAACAAATACGCCACCGCCGACTCTTCGATGAAGACCGAGCTCCGGGTAGACGCGTCCGGGAAGGTACTCAACCCGGCGCCCAAGACGCCGGTGGGGGATTCCGGCCGACGCCCACACCCAAACGACCACAAACGCAAGGGCCCTGCGCCGCCTCCCGCCAGTCGGCAGGTGGCCACGGTCGAAGACGCGCCGCCTGAAGGGCGGCCCGCGCCCAAGAAGCCCAAAGGCGGCCGGCCGGCTTGGCAGCCGACTTTCTCCTACGAGCAAACTCTTGATGCCCCGTGCAAATTCCACAGCAGCGCGAAGCCGTCCAACCACACAACCCGGAAGTGCCATTGGCTCACCCGAATCTCCAAAGGTGAAGGGCTCGCGCCGCCTCCGCCTGCCGGCCCGCCGCCTCCGGCCGCTCGGCCCGCAGTCGGAGCCGTGCACGACAAGTTCCCCGACGAGCATGCGACTTACATCGTCTTTACAAGCCAGCTCGAAGACCAGCGCGGCAAACGCCGAGAGCACCAGGAAGTCAGCGTGGTCGCTGCCGACCCCGCCGGACACATGCATTGGTCAGAAAAACCCATCAGCTGGAGCCGGGCCGACCACCCAGAGGTGGTGCCGTCTCCCGGCTCTTATGCGTTGGTCCTGGAGGTCACGCTCGCGACGGACAGACGCGCTGCCCGTTTCTCCCGCGTGCTGATAGACGGTGGGAGCAGCATCCACATCCTGTACCGTGACACCCTGGAGAAGCTGAATGTCAAGACTAAGCAACTTATGCCTACTCGGACAGTGTTCCATGGCATCGTACCCGGCTTGTCCTGCGCCCCCATCGGCAAGATCAAGATTGATGTGCTCTTTGGGGACAAGGAGCATTTCCGCCAGGAGGCGATCTGGTTTGAAGTGGTGGACCTGGAAAGCCCCTACCATGCGTTGCTTGGCTTACCGGCCTTGGCCAGGTTCATGGCAGTTCCCCATTATGCATACCTCAAGATGAAGATACCGAGTTCCAAAGGTGTCATCACCATAGCCGGCGATTACAAGAAGTCCTCCGAGTGCGCGGCCGCCAGCAGCCGGCTGGCCGAGTCCCTTGTGATCGCCGAAGAGAAGAAGATGTTGGACCGGGTCGTGGCCATGGCCGGCGAGCAGCCGAGTCTGTCCCCCGACCCCAAGGAGTCTGGTGCCCAAGGATCTTTCCAGCCAGCTAAAGAGACCAAGAGGATACCCCTTGACCCCGAGCACCCCGAGAGGTTTGCTGTCATCGGGGCAAGCCTGAACAGCAAATAGGAAGGCGAGCTCGCCGATTTCCTCTGTGAGAATCGGGACATCTTTGCATGGTCCCCTGGGGACATGCCGGGTGTTCCGAGGGAATCCGAGCACAAACTACACGTCTGAGAAGACGCAAAACTAGTCAAGCAGCCCCTCCACCGACTATCAGAGGAAAAGAGAAGGATTGTAGGGGAGGAGATAGCCCGGCTTCTTGCAGCCGGCTTCATTATGGAAGTCTTCTTTCCAGAGTGGCTCGCCAACCCGGTCCACGTGCTAAAGAAGAACAACAAGTGGCGCATGTGTATAGACTACACAAGCCTCAACAAGGCCTGCCCTAAAGATCCCTTTGCCCTGCCGAGGATTGACCAAGTGATAGACTCCACGGCCGGATGCGAGCTGTTGAGTTTCCTGGATGCTTACTCAGGATATCACCAGATAAAGCTAGATCCGGATGACCGCCTGAAGACCGCCTTCATCACGCCATTTGGAGCCTTCTGCTACCTGACTATGACATTCGGCTTGAGAAATGCCGGTGCCACTTTTCAGCGTTGCATGCAGAAGTGCCTCCTCAAGCAACTCGGCAGAAACGCTCATGTCTACGTAGATGATATTGTGGTGAAGACGAAGAAGCACGGCACCTTGCTGGAAGACCTCAAAGAAACATTCGAGAACTTATGCCGATTCCAAATCAAGCTCAACCCCGAGAAATGCGTGTTCGGAGTGCCAGCCGGCCAGCTCCTAGGCTTCCTGGTCTCTGAACGCGGCATCGAATGCAACCCGGTAAAGATCAAGGCCATTGAGAGGATGGCGATCCCCACCAAGCTTCGAGACATCCAGAAGTTCACCGGATGCTTGGCCTCCTTAAACCGCTTCATCAGCCGGCTCGGAGAGAAAGCTCTCCCCCTCTACCGCCTCATGAAGAAGAGCACTCACTTGGAGTGGAACGACCAGGCCGACCAAGCTTTTCACGAGCTAAAGAAGATGCTGGCCATGCCGCCTGTCCTGGTGGCGTCGACTGAGAAAGAGCCCATGCTCCTTTACATTGCCGCAACCAGTCGGGTGGTCAGCACCGTCATCGTAGTCCAACGCCCAGAAGAGGGCCGAGCCCAGCCGGTCCAGAGGCCGGTGTACTATTTGAGCGAGGTGCTGTCCGCCTCAAAGCAGAACTACCCGCACTACCAGAAGATGTGTTACGGCGTGTACTTCGCCGCCAAGAAGCTGAAGCCCTACTTTCAAGAGCATCCCATCACGGTCGTATGCACCGCCCCGCTGGCCGAGATCATAGGTAGCCGGGATGCATCCGGCCGGGTGGCGAAATGGGCCATCGAGCTGGCCCCTTACACGATCTTCTACCAGCCCCGCACCGCCATCAAGTCCCAAGCACTGGCCGACTTCGTCGTCGACTGGGCCGAGACCCAGTACCTGCCACCGGCTCCCGACTCCACCCATTGGCGCATGCACTTCGACGGGTCCAAGATGCGCACCGGCTTGGGAGCCGGTGTCGTCCTCACCTCTCCCAAGGGCGACAGGCTCAGATACACGCTGCAGATTCATTTTGCCGCATCCAACAATGTAGCCGAGTACAAGGCGCTCATACACGGGCTCCGACTTGCCAAAGAACTCGGCATTCGCCGGATCCTATGTTATGGTGACTCGGACTTGGTGGTTCAGCAATCATCCGGCGACTGGGATGCCAAGGACGCAAATATGGCAAGCTACCGCTTCCTGGTTCAGCAACTCAGTGGATACTTTGAAGGATGCGAGTTCCTCCACGTACCACGAGCCGACAACGAGCCAGCCGATGCCCTGGCTCGAATAGGCTCCACTCGGCAAGCAATACCAACCGGTGTTGCTCTACAACGCCTCCTCAAGCCGTCCATCAAGCCGTCTCCGGAGTCCGATTCTATCTTCGTGCGGCCTGACCCCGATGCGGCCGGGTCCGGCTCGAAGAACCAAGCAGGCGACCCGGGGACTTCCGCGGTCAGCTCGGGGACTTCGGTACCCGGCTCGGGGACTGCGATAGTCGGCCCGGGGACTGCACCAACACAACAGCCGGCGGCCGACTCTAGCACTTCACCACCCAGCCCGCCCATCCTGGTGGCAGTAGCCACATTGGCAATAGGAGAAGTCGCAGCTCCGTCATGGGCTTAGTCCATCCTCAACTTCCTAGTAAACCAAGATCTGCCGGCTGATGAAACGGAGGCAAGACAAGTCTAACATCGAGCCGGAGCATACACAATCATCAACAGAGAGCTCGTCAAGCGCAGTGTCACTGGAGTCCTCCAACGGTGCGTCAAGCAGGAGAAGGGCATTGCAATCCTTAGAGACATCCACCAAGGAGAATGTGGCCACCATGCGGCCTCAAGATCACTCGTCGCCAAAGCTTTCCGCCATGGTTTCTTTTGGCCGACTGCTTTGGATGATGCCAAAGAATTGGTTAAACATTGCAAAGGGTGCCAACTCTTCAGCTCCAAGCAACACATGCCGGCTTCGGCACTCAAGACCATTCCCCTCACCTGGCCCTTCGCCGTTTGGGGATTGGACATGGTGGGCCCATTCAAGATGGCGCGCGGCGGTATGACGCATTTGCTCGTCGCCGTGGACAAATTCACCAAGTGGATTGAGGCAAAGCCGATCAAGAAGCTGAATGGGCCGACTGCCGTGACATTCATCACAGATATAACAACTCGGTACGGCGTGCCACACAGCATCATCACCGACAATGGCACGAATTTTGCCAAAGGAGCCTTGGCACGTTTCTGTGCAACGCAAGGTATCCGGCGGGACTTAGCGTCCGTCGCCCACCCGTAGTCAAACGGCCAGGTCGAGCGAGCCAATGGCCTCATCCTCTCCGGCATCAAGCCCCGACTGGTCGTACCACTGGAGCATTCAGCCGGCTGTTGGCTCGATGAGCTGCCAGCTGTCCTATGGAGTCTGCGCACTACCCCAAACAAGTCAACCGGCTTCACTCCTTTCTTCCTCGTGTACGGTGTCGAGGCGATCATCCCAACCGACATCGAGTTCGACTCACCCCGGGTAACCATGTACACAGAGGCGGAGGCCAAGGAAGCACGAGAAGACGGCGTCGACCTGCTGGAAGAAGGCCGGCTATTAGCCCTCAGCCGGTCTGCCATCTACCAGCAGGGTTTGCGCCGCTACCACAGTCGGAAGGTCAGACCAAGATCCTTCCAAGAGGGCAACCTTGTGCTTTGGCTGATCCAGCGAACAGCCGGCCAGCACAAGCTCTCGGCCCCTTGAGAGGGCCCCTTCGTCATCAGCAGAGCTTTAGGCAACGACTCCTACTACCTAATCGACGCACAGAAGCCCAAGGCACGCAAGAGAGACGACTCCGGCAAGGAGTCGGAACGACCATGGAACGCCAACCTCCTTCGAAGATTTTACAGCTGAAAAGTAGTATGTATCACGCTAACTTTTGTACTAAGTACGAGACAATAGGCCCCCCGAGGAGGCCTCGGGGACTTCCATCTTTTATCTATGAATGAAGAGTATCATGCTTATGACCTTGTCATTTCATTTACTTGTTCCGTCCGGCACCGGGTTCGACTAGTCGGCCCGGGGACTGGCTGACTGGAGTTATATTAGAAGTCCTACCCGCGGTCAGACAAGTAGTGTGCCGACACCCAATCTTAGCTCTTGCCAAAGTCGCAGTTCGAAGAACCGGCTGTCCGGCTGGCAAGAGTCAAAAGCAGGAAAGGATGCCCACACGAAAAATGGCTAGGGACCAACGGACTAAATATAACAAAAGCCGGTTTGCTTCCTACCGCCGACCGACTACCAGAGTAGCCGGCCGGCCGGTTTCCATTCACTTCACTTCAATCCAAGAAAGCTCGAGTACTTGCCTCCCCAAAGCGGGAAGGCGGCAAAGGAAAAAGCCTAAGGATAAAAAGTATACGCGAATGGAAACCAAACATGCACACAATAATATTTACATAAAAGACCTCCAAGAGGCCAGCATTCAACATAGTTTGAATACACCCCCAGTGGGTGGAACTGCGAAAGTTTAATAAAGGTTGTTCAAAAGGCAACAAGCAGGAAAAACAAGGATGGCAGGTTAAGCCGGCGGGGCGACCGACGAGCCGGGCTGATTGGTGGAGACGGTTGTGCCGGCTGAAGGAGCGGCCGGCTGGCGAACCTCGGCTTGATCACCACCTCCCACAGAGGGTGCGCTTCCGCGCGCCTCGTTGCTGGAGGCACGGTCAGCCTGAGGCTGGCCGGTTGTTTCACTGACCGGCTCGACGTCTTCACCGTCCTCTTCTTCGTCGTCTTCGCCTTCGTCGCTGGAGGCGATCTCCTCTGCTGAGTCCTCGCCCACCGCCGGGTTCAGCCCGAACCACACCTCCGGCTGGGCAACGCCGTCATCATTGATTTCAGGTGCAAAAACGCTGGTGTCGGTGCACTCGGCGATTGTCGAGGCATGCTGAGCGATTGCCGGCTGCACCTCCTCTAGCTCCGCGTCGGCCTCCAGCCGCCAAGTCCGCAGCTGGTCCAGGTTCAGCCCTGGGTACCAGGCTCGGACGAACTCCAACGCCCGCCCGGCTCCAAGCCGGGCCGCCGACGCCTTCCAAGCTTCAAAGCGACTGACTGCAACCTCCAGCCAGTCGGCAGTCCGGCTCGGGGTGCGGGGGATCATCTCGCCGGACCAGAGGGCGGCCAACACCTGCGCCCCGGCACGTTGGAGGCGGCGAAGCATCCGGTGAGCCGGCTGCAGCCGCGCTTGGACCGCCAGGAGCTGCTCCTTAAGCGTCTGATTCGCATCTGGCGCAATGCTGACCCCCGCCTGACGGCGCGCCTCGCGATGGGCTTCGATGGTTTGGGCGGCGAAGACGGAGTAGCTGGGAAAGTAGTCTGCACAGAGAACAGGAAGCAGCTCAAGCCAGAGCAAGAACCAGGCGGCCGGGGGCAGGAGAGGCGCAAGGAAGATAGCTTACCGTCGATCAAGTCCTCGACACGGCCGAAGCCTTTGGTCAGTGCTTGCCGGGTCTCAGCCCAGCCCGCCGCCTCGGTCTCGAACTCTGCCTTCAGGGCGGCTTCGCTATCCTGCGCTTTCTTCAGGGCCGCCTTGTGGCTCTCCTCCTGGTCAGCCAGCTTCTTGGCCAGACGGTCACGCTCCTGGACCAAGGCAGCGTACTCGGCATCCTTGGTGCGAAGGACGGCCTGCGCTTCGCCGAGTTCCCTCCTCAAGTCGGCGTTGGCCCCTGAAGGCACGAAATACAAAAGAAAAGACCAATGCGAATAAAAGTCGTTAAGGAAGATCCGACCCGACTGCTCAGCAGTCGACCCGAATCTCGGGGACTACACCCAGTGGGCGCGCTGACGCGCCCCCACAGGAGGCAAACAAGATCAAGCACTTACTTCGGCCGTTGACCAGGTCTTCGGTCTTCCGACCCAACTCCTGAGCCTGGGAGTTGAAGGCGGCAGCCTGGGAGTTATGATACTCCTGGAAGATTAGACAGGAGGCGAGAATAAGGTAGTCGTCAAGGAAGATCCGACCCGACTGCTCAGCAGTCGGCCCGAATCTCGGGGACTACACCCAGTGGGTGCGCTGACTCGCCCCCATGGAAGAAATCAAGAGAACAAAGCGACCAAGGATAAAAGACTCACCCGGATGGCGGCCCGCGTCGAAAGGAACTCTTGGGTGTACTGCTGCAGCAGGGCGGCCTAAGCTTGAAGCCGGCTCCGGACCTCTTGGGCCGCCACGTTCAGCTCGCCAGTCCCCCCGCTGGGAGTCCACTCGGATGTGGCGGTGCTAGCCACCTCCAGGGCCTCCGCCGACTGGCCGGCACCTGCAGCTCAGTGCGACTCCGGCGCAGCGGCGCCTCCCCCTGCGTGCCGGCGCATTATCGGCTGCACCTCGAGGCCGGCTCCGACCTCCGGCTCACCCCCGGCCGGCTCCTCAGGCGCCGCTCACGATTGGCCGCCTTGGCCCGCTCCGGTTGGCACTGTCGGCGGCACTCTCTCCGCGAAGACCACGGGGTCCTCCCTCCTCTCCATCGACGGCGGGTCCTAGCCGATTTCCTCCGCCAGGGGCAATGGGGTGTCAGGGGCCACGGCTTGGAGGGGAATGGTGAGCAGCGGAGGCTGGTTGCGCAAACCCTCTGCCTCCGTCTCCACGGCCGCCGCCCCCACCTGAGCCTTGGCTGCCGCGTCGGCCTGCTCCTTCGCCGCCGCGGCGGCCGCTTGTTCCGCCGCCTCCCGCTCCTCCCGCGCCTCACGGGCGTTCCGCTCTGTGGCCTCCCTAAGGTCGGCGCGGGGGTCCACACGGCGAGAACCAGAAGACCCTCCAGTCGGCCCAACTACGGAGCCGCCCGGACCTCGCTCAAGGGAAAGCGGCGCCCTGTCCAGCAAGCAGGGAAGGGTTAGGCAGAATGATCAACAGAAGAGAACAATGAAAACATGCATCCAAGCAATCAACGACTTACGCTGAGACCGCCTGAGGCTGCTTCACCGCCTTGCGGAAGCGGGCCGCCTTCGCGGCCGCCTCATCTCGTTTGGTCGCCGCGATGGAGGCCTTGGACTTCTTCGGCTGGCTGCCGAAGAGGACTGACGCGGCCCGGCGCTTCTGTGCGCCACTGCTGACCGCCGGCGCGGTAGACGAGCCCGCGCCTTGGTGGTCGGGCGCCGGCTGGCGTCGCGGGGCGACTTCAACTTCGGCATCATCCGGCCAGTCCTCAAAGCCGGTAGTAAGCCCTGTGCCTACGGGCTCGTCGTTTTCCCCCACGACGGCGTCTTCCATGGCGGCCGCTCCCAAATCTGGGTCATCGACATCATCCACCGTGCGGTCAGGGATGTACTGGCGATCTATCCCTGCTGCCCCGGTCAACGGCGGAAGGAGGGGGTTCTGCCAAAGAGAACTGACTGATCAGAAGCCAGCCATCATGAGGCCGGCTACCAACAAAAAGAAGAAAGAGAGGAAAGCTTACCACGGGCGGAGGGTTGGCGCGAGAATAGGGCGCCTTGCCGTATCGCCAGTCCTCGGCAAGCTTGCAATTGGAGATATGATTCACCATGTATGACACCTCCGCATGAGGCATCTCCCTGGTGCTCAGCCGGCTTGGGTCGAAGCGGCCGCTCATCTGACACATCATGTGGGGCCAGCTTTGGAGAGGAAGTAGCCGGCGTTCCATGAAGGCGGCCACCAAGTCGGCACCAGTCAAGCCTTCCGACTGGATCATCACCCGAAGCCAGGAGACGGCTGCGTTCCCGGCTTGAGACAATGACCTGGACCGGAAACTCCAGGAGGGTTGCCTCCCAGCCGGCGGGCCGGCTACGTAAGCCGGCAAGTTGACGTGGTCTCCTTGCCGGGCGACATTCTTCACGTAGAAGTATGACTTCTGCTAGAGCTTCACCGATTGGATCAGGGGGGTGGACGGGAACGGATTGCTCTCGCTTGACCTCCTTATGGCGATGTAGGCCCCGCAGGGGGCAGGCACGCCTGCGACGACGGTGCCGAGTTTTCTCTGGAAGAATTCCCCCCAGAGCTCCAGCATGGGGAGCACTCCCAAGAAACCTTCGCAGAGAGAGACGAAGGCCGACAGCAGCATCACCGTGTTGGGCGTGAGCTGATGCGGCTGGAGATTGTAGAATTCGAGGAAGGAGCGCAGGAACCCGCTCGCCGGAAGGCCAAAGCCGCGCAGGAAGTGCGAGCGCAAGACGACCCACTCGCCCTCCTCCGGTGCCGGCGAGATCTCCCCCTTCGGCGCCAGGCGGACACGTACGAGGTTGGCGTCGGGCAGGCGCGGAGTCAGGCGGAGGAACTCAACGTGGTCCTGATGGACGTTGGAGCCGTCCCATGAGCTCGACAGTGCCATAGGTGCGAGACGATGTGGCGGCGTGGCGGCGCAGAGACGAGAAGCTGCGGCGGCTGCAAGAGGATGTGAGGAAGACGAGGAGGGGCTGAGTGAGAGAGAGCATGCGAACCTCTGTCTCTCCCCCTCCCCCTACTTATAGGCTCACGTGGCAGAGCCGAGGAGGCATGGCATGGGGAAACGTGGGGATCGACCATGCCCACTCCCCCACGTCCCGCGTTTATTGCGCCCTAATGGCGAAATAAAATCACCACGGGGAGGCGAGCGGTCCACCTGGGCCGCAGAAGATCAGCGCTTGGGCCGAGGCCTAGGAGTGGCGGGCCCGGGCCTGCGGCTGCGTCCCGTCGCGCGCGTGCACTGGCAGGGTTTCTCTGCCACATGGCCCGCGGGGGGGGGGGGGGGGGGGGTTAGCACGTGGGTCAACCACTTTCCCACCTGCAAGACACAAAGCTCTCCAAAGGCGGCACACACCAGCAAAGCCGGTTCCTCAGGGTCAGAAGCTGACCAAGCTTCTCGTCCCTCTGCCCGCCTCGAAGCTCGCTCAGCTTCGGGGACTACTGTTGGAGTAAATAGCCATGGGTAGCCAAGCCGGCTTCCCCTGGCCCTTCTGAAAAAATTACGAGCTCGTCCGGCTCTCAACAGCCCAGGACGTGGGGCCGCCTTCCCCTTGCTGGCCGTCGCCCGGGCCGGTTGTCGGAAGGTGGCCCGACTTTAGCCCTCACAAAGGAGGCCACAGGAGGGCCGGCTTCAAGAAGCCGGCCTCGAGAAGGCCGACTCCAAGAAGCCGGCTCCCACAAAGCGGCCGAGACCGCACCCTCAAAGTTTCCATCCACCTAACGGCGGCGTGACGGGGCGTGGCTATAGTGAAGCCTGCCACCCCCAAATCCGGAACACGACCGGCACAATGCACCGTACGGGTAGCCATGACCCGTCCGGCGCAGCACTGTTGCCATGTTGACCTTGATGTCATCCACGATGGACTGCCGGTATGGCCCACGGGCGGTGGGCCCCTTAGGGCAGAGAGACACCCGAAGGTGGCCATGCCTCCCCTAGTCGGCCCAAGACGGAGCCGACACCCCACAGCCGGCTTGCCGCCTTCCTCAAAGGAGACGCCCCATTAAGGAGACAAGACGCGGTGAGGCTACAGTGATCACCCACCGAGCGGCGATACTATAGCCACGCCTACCACGACGAAGCCCACATCACCGAGATAGGGCAACAGTGGCCAGCCGCCGACCAGATCCTGGACGGTGGGGCCTGCCTGTCGACCAAGGGGCCGGCCGCCGGCGGGACCCACTAGTCGGCGGGCCCCAGCGGCCGGCGCAGAAGCCGGCGAGCGCATTCACAGACGGCTGGGCCCCGCGCCCAGTCGGATTACCATTGTACCCCCGGGGGGTAGGCCTATATAAACCCCCTGGGGCGCCCATGCAAAGGGTTCGACCCCCAGCTAGTTTTAGACACCTTACGAGGAGAAGAAGCAGGCCAGCCGACCCTTCTTCCTCCTCCCACCGAACAGCTCAAGGAGCATTGTGTAGCTACTTGTCCTTCTAGTGATCATGCGGAGACCCCGCAGAGCAGCAGTAGGGGTGTTATCTCCACGAAGAGCCCCAAAGGTGGGTAAGATCCGCCGGCGTGCATGTCTTTGCCTCATCCCGTTTCCAGGCACTAGCGATGTCTTACTGGCTCCCACAATGATAAGCCACCCGTTGGCATATGTCGCACCTACCACCCGACATTTGGCGCCCACCGTGGGGCCAGGTGCACCATCGTCCGGAGACCTGTTCTAGACGGGAACCCTCTTCCTCCCCAACGAGCGTAGTCAGCCCGGCACTCCCGATGGCGCTTGCCACGACGCGCTGCAAGGGTTTGGTCTTCTAAAGGTCAATAAATCTTCAACGTCTCAAAACTCTTCAAGTTTTGTTCATATCTCCGATGGGATTCTTCCGATCATGCTTGTCCTTCTCAAGTTCTTTTGTCAGATCATCTCTGTTGACGCGAAGTCTCTCGTGACGTCCTTTAATATTTTGGAGTTGCGTTCCAAACTTCTGGTTTCAACATCCTTCACATGAACCATGGTCATACTGTCCTTCAGTTCGTGACGAATCTTCGGTATCTCGAGGTTTTGCTCCTCTAGCTTGGCTACTTTCAACTTTTGGGTCCTGAGTTCTTCACGAAACACTTCCTTGTCAAAATATAGCTTCCTGCAGTCCATCTTAAACTTCTTGATGTAATTCTCCAAATCCTGGTGATACACCAGCTAAAGTTAAAACTTCACCTTTTGCTCATAGATGCTCCATCAGCCTTCTTCCATCAAATCCATTCTGAAGAAATGCATCCTTAACTTAGCACGGTGACAATAGCATCAGCGGGCGATGACATCACGGATAACCGTGTTTCTGCTCTTGTCATTACCATGAGCTATCATTCCATAGTTGATATCTCCTGCCTTAGGGTTTTCTTTGACAAAACTTCGAGTTCTCATGCTCCTTGTTTCAGTCTTTCTCCGATACACCTTGATCTCGGGTATTGACAACTTCCATATTTTGCCAAGTTCCATAAGGGTAGCCTTCCTAGGTCATACAAATCTAGGGATTCTTCAGAGCCGTCAAATTCTCCTAGTCTTTGGAGTCTTCAACCGTTGTAGTTTCCATTATTCAGATGCACAGTAAAATCCTCTTCATTCTAAAGCGGTCTTAGTTGTCCAATATCTTGTACTTCTTGGAGTGGTCTTATCCGTCGAATCTTCAAGTGAACCAAAGGGAAAATGGATATGGTCTCACTAAAAGGGAATTTTTGAATAAGCTCAGAAGAGAAGAGAGGTAAAAGATCTTTTTGAAAGGAAAAGTTGTAGAGAAAATCTTTGCTATGGGCTTGCTAGTTTCTAGGGTCACGTCCTACAGTCAACATGTGCTCTGATACCATCTTGTAGCGACCCGACCCGAATGGATCAAGTCTTTGTGCTTAAGTGTCATCCCTGGATTGGTATGCTGACACACACAGTACTCGAGGATTTATAACAGAGGTAAATCACATGTAAAATTAACGTAAATACTATTACCTCAATCCAAATAGCGGAAGTAACAAGGTTGTGGATTCCCATCAACACCAACGGCAAAGTTGAGTGTAGAAATCGTAACCCTAACGTATCACTTACTCGTCGTAAGATAATCCTGCAACATGAGACGTTGCAGCCACAAAGGGTCGGTACATTGAATGTACTGGCAAATTCACACCATAGAGAATGATGAATAAAGGCTATCACTACATGCATATTTGGCTGGTGGAAAAGCTCTATGGTTATAAAGTTTTTGCGAAAAACCAATTTTTCCCTACTGCAAAGGAATAAATTTTATTTAACTATCATGGTGGTTGTTAAACATTGAGAATGGTTGACAGCATCCTCAATCCCAATTAAGTAACATTATTAACACCCAACAATATTCATTTTAAAGTAACGTGATGAGATCAACAGGATAATCCAAGAACTAGATACGCAAGACGTCCATAACCGGGGACACGGCTAGTCATGATTAGTTTTTACACTCTGCAGAGGTTTGCGCACTTTTCCCCACAAGACTTGATCTCTTTCGTTGGATTTCTCGCACTGCATGGTGTTTGAGAAACGGATGACCGAGACATAGTATTTCAGAAGCGTTTGCACCTTACGATGGGTAGACCGTACCACCTACAACCCCTACATCTGCTAGTCTACCACTTAAAGAGTTCACACGACTTAATCAACTATGCTAGAGCCATAATAGCCTGTGGCTGCACACGGAAGTTTCTAGCATGAATAATCTTATGATCCCTTTGAGCCTGGGTGGCAAACCATAGGAGGATCACACGATAACCCCAGGATCTCCTAGGACAACACTGGTATATCCCCAGGTGTCCGGGCAAGTCCACTGGTATATCCCCAGGGTGCCCCAACCAATCCACCCAGATGTGTATTAAAGTAGCCACCTTAAGTTAAACCTTAGTTAACAAATCTCTCACATCTGTCATGAAATACTCTCAAACCCAATCCACGTCTACGAGCATAGCATGGCAATATAAGCATAACGTAATAGTAACTCCCAAGGGTTTGAATGTAACAGGGTAATAGGTTCTACATCTTCAACTACCTCCCAATACCCACATGTTATCAATCCTACTCATGCAATGGTTGAGGGTGAAACTAATGCATAAAAACTGGGTATGAAATGAATATGATCAAAGTGTGAACTTACCTGCAATGTTGATGAAGATGATTCTCACTCAAAACTCTTGATAGATGTACCCGTCACACTCCGGTCAATCTATCGTAATCAAGCAATAGTAACCACACATAAGAAATCACTCAAAAGATCGAAGAAGACGATTCGGAAAACATCAAAACCAAGCAAATAGCTCTTGCAACATACAAAAATTTCTAACTGTACCAAAATTATGTGAATTTGGCCTTATCGGAATATTTAGGTCAAGAGCTTCGATTTGCAAAAAGAATCAACTCAAACAGAGTTACGGAACTCACGTTATGATCAAACAAAGTTTGAATTCAAATCAGGTCTAATTCAAATTTTAAATTTTTCAAAAACATGTTTGAGTTGTTTTACTAGATAGAGGAGATCATAATGAAGACGTGGGCGTTGGTTTCGTTGGGTTTGGACTAACGAGTAAAAAGTAGTGATCGATTGATGAACAGGGACTAATCTGTAAAGAAAATCCTCACATATAGGTCCCTGGCCGAAATAATAAGAAAAAAAAAATCTATCGAGCGAACGCTCGCAACAGAACCTAAACCGACGAAAACCGTTCGCAAAAGAGATCTAAACAGTGAACCTTCGCAAAATAACTAGATATAAAAAAACGGGTTCTTAAACAAAACCGAAGAAAACCGAAACCTAAAAGAAAACCGGCGAACCAGGGGCGGTTTTATACCGGTTCAGGGCGGTTCTTCGTTGAAAAACCGGAGACTCTCCGGCGAGGTTGCAGACTCCGGCGAGTCCGGCGTCGGCGGATCTGGCGCGGTAGCGAGGCGACGAGGGCGGAGGCTACGCGGGCAGCGGCGGTGTGGGGCGGAGTGCGGCGGCGAGCAGCAGGCAGCGGCGGCTAGGCGTGACTGCGGCAACGGCGTGATGCGGCTCGAGGCGGTGGCGAGAAGCGGTGCGGCGGGGAGAGAGAAGCCGGGGCGGCGGCGGCTTTATAGGGGAGGGGAGGAGTTTCTTGGGGAAGGGGCAGAGGAGGCCGGAGGCGGCACGGCCGTCCCATGGCGGCGCGGCGGCGCTGTCATGCGGGGCTCGGTCTCCCGCTGGAGATCGGGGACGACTCGGGGTGGGCCGGCGTGGTGCTGGGCCGGCTGGGCTTTGGCCCAGTCGGTCCGAAGAGTTTAAAAAAACATTTTTCACAGACAACAAAAATAAAAAAACAAAAAGAAATCAAAATATTATATAGGCATATAATATATAAAAAAATTCAGAAAAAGATTTTCTACGACGTGAACATTTTTCTAGCATTTAATAAAATACACACAAATTCTAATAATTCAAAGAGTGCTGCTGGTCTATTAAAATCCAACAAAAAACATTTTAAAAATACCAAAATGATTTCAAATTAATTTTTCTCCAAATTTTCTAATGTAGGGAATCACGTTACCCTAATTTCCATACATTTTATTTTTCGAGAAAAATAATTTGAATAAAACTCAAATAACTCCAAATTGAAAATAAATTCAAAGGAACTTTGAATTTAATTCTTTGAAACTCCCAACTCATATTTCATATAATTTGAAGAAGTCATTTTATCTTCTCTCATGAAAATCATTGAGTCGCATGAATTTTATGAATTGAAATCTTCCCAAATGAAATTCAAATATTTTCAAATACCCCTTTCATTTAATTTAAATGGAAGAAGTCATGTCATCTTCTCTCTAGGGTTTTGTATTTGAAAAGAATTTGAATTCACGAAGATCAGAAAGCAAATATGAAAGTTTGGGAAAGTCCTTTTATTCCCTCTCATTTAACTTTCAAAGAGTTTCGAATTCACTCACTTTCAGACAATCAATCAAACAATCAATCAAATCTATCTATTTATTATAACATTCCAAAATTTAGAATTTTGGGATGTTACACACTCCCCCAAGCTTGGCAGTTGCCATGGGGAGTGCCCATAACCATGTGATTATGTCTCTTTTGCTGGTGAAGGAGATGGAGTTGTTGATGATGTAGGCTTGTCGTCCCTCTTCCAAGGCCTAGGCTCACCATCATAGAAGGATGATCAAGTCTCCGGGATCCTTAAATCTGCAGCTAAACTCATCCTCTTGAATCTATATTCATACTCACAGTTTTGATTTTGCAGGTCATAGATCTGGGCTTGGAGGTGCTTGATTTTCTCATGAAGCTTGAAGATGGCTTCCCCAATGTCCTTGATGTCCAGCTTGTGGTTGTTGGTGAACTTTGTGATCATTATGTGATTGGAGTCGAGTCCACGCTCCACCATCTCCTAACACTTGAAAACTTGTTGCTCCATTGCCTCAAGCCTTGTCTCCACGCTTCCGGTCCTCCTTGGTCCCTCAACATCACGGATGTGCAACAACCCCTCACACATCTCAATGGTTTGAGGGTGCTGCAGCACCTCCGTGAGGTAGGGGTTGATGACCTTATCGAAGAACTTATCCTTGGGGGCACTTGAAGACGACATGGCGACCTAGATCTGTCTGAAAAACAGCTCGAAACAAAGACAAGAGATATTTGTGTGATACGGTGGTCAAAACCTTCGGGAGATTATATAATGAATTTTTACCAACCAAAAGATGTATCGTGCAAGAAAACAGAGTCCGGAGAGCACACGAGGTGCCCACGAGGCAGGGGGGCATGCCCTCCACCCTTGTGGAAGCCTCGTGTCCTTTCCGGTCTGCTTCTTATTTTCCTATTTTCTTAAATATTCCAAAACGGAGAAAAATTGCCATTAGAACTGTTTTGGAGTCGGTTTACTTACCGTACCACGTACCGATTCCTTTTCGGAGTTTGAAACATTCCAGAAAGTGTCCCTTATGTATTCCTCTAGGGTTACGATTTCAATAATATTAGTTTCAACATTTATAGGATTACCTGAGATATAATGTTTGATTCTTTGACCGTTCACCACCTTCGGATTTGTGCCTTCGAAGTTGTTGATTTTTATGGCACCGGAACGATAGACCTCCTCGATAACGTAAGGACCTTCCCATTCAGAGAGAAGTTTGCCTGCAAAAAATCTTAAACGAGAGTTGTATAACAATACATAATCACCTACATTGAACTCATGCTTTTGTATCTTTTTATCATGCCATCTTTTAACTTTTTCTTTATACAGCTTGGTATTTTCACAAGCCTGGGTTCTCCATTCATCAAGTGAGCTAATGTCAAAAAGCCTCTTCTCACCAGCAAGTTTGAAGTCATAGTTGAGCTCTTTAATAGTCCAATATGCCTTATGTTCTAATTCAAGAGGTAGGTGACATGCTTTACCATAAACCATTTTATATGGAGACATACCCATAGGATTTTTGTATGCAGTTCTATAAGCCCATAATGCATCATCAAGTTTCTTGGACCAATTCTTTCTATATCTATTAACAGTCTTTTGCAAAATTAATTTGAGCTCTCTATTACTGAATTATACTTGACCACTAGACTGTGGATGATATGGGGATGCAATTCTATGATTAACATCATACTTAGCAAGCATTTTACGAAAGGCACCATGAATAAAATGTGAACCACCATCAGTCATTAAATATCTAGGGACTCCAAACCTCAAAAAAATAACTTCTTTAAGCATCTTAATAGAGGTGTTATGATCAGCACTACTAGTTGGAATAGCTTCTACCCACTTACTAATGTAATCAACATCAACTAAAATATGTGTATACCCATTAGAAGAAGGAAAAGGTCCCATATAATCAAAGCCCCAAATATCAAATGGTTCAATAACAAGTGAATAATTCATAGGCATTTCTTGATGTCTACTAATATTACCAATTCTTGGGCATTCATCACAAGATAAGACAAACTTACGGGCATCCTTGAAGAGAGTAGGCCAATAAAAAATGGATTGCAATACCTTGTGTGCAGTTCTATCTCCAGCGTGGTGTCCTCCATAAGCCTCGGAGTGACACTTGCGTAGGATCTGTTCCTGTTCATGCTCAGGTACACAATGTCTAATAACACCATCTACTCCTTCTTTATAGAGGTGTGGGTCATCCCAGAAGTAATGTCTTAAATCACAGAAGAACTTTTTCTTTTGCTGGTATGTGAAACTAGGTGGTATAAATTTAGCAATAATAAAATTTGCATAATCAGCATACCATGGAGAAGTATGAGAAGCATTTATGATAGCTAATTGTTCATCAGGAAAGCTATCATCAATAGGTAGTGAGTCATCAAGAACATTCTCTAACCTAGACAACTTGTCTGCAACGGGGTTCTCAGCTCCCTTTCTATCAATAATATGCAAATCAAATTCTTGTAGCAAGAGAACCCATCTAATAAGTCTAGGTTTAGCATCTTTCTTTTCCATAAGGTATCTAATAGCAGCATGATCAGTGTGAATAGTTACTTTAGAATCAACAATATAAGATCTGAACTTATCACAAGAAAGAACAACTGCTAAAAATTCTTTTTCAGTAGTAGCATAATTTCTCTGGGCACTATCTAGAGTTTTACTAGCATATTGGATAACATTTAGTTTCTTATCAACTCTTTGTCGTAGAACAACACCTACAGCATAATCACTAGCATCACACATAATTTCAAAAAGGTAAATTCCAATCAGGTGGCTGAACAATAGGTGCAGAAATCAAAGCTTTCTTAAGTACTTCGAATGCTCCTACACAATCATCATCAAAGACAAAAGGAATATCTTTTGTAATAGATTAGTCAAAGGCTGGGAAATTTTTGAGAAGTCCTTAATGAACCTCCTATAAAAACCGGCATGACCAAGGAAACTTCTTATATCTTTGATGTCCTTGGGACACGACATCTTTTCAATAGCATCAACTTTAGCTTTATCAACTTCAATACCTCTTTCAGAAATTTTATGCCCCAAGACAATACCTTCATTAACCATAAAGTGGCACTTCTCCCAGTTCAAGACAAGATTAGTTTCTTCACATCTCTGCAAAATTCGATCAAGGTTGCTCAAGTAATCATCAAAAGAGGATCCATAAACAGAGAAACCGTCCATGAAAACCTCACAAATCTTTTCACAAAAGTCAGAGAATATAGCCATCATGCATCTTTGAAAGGTAGCAGGTGCATTACATAAACCAAAAGGCATACGTCTATAAGCAAAGGTACCGAAAGGGCAAGTAAAAGTAGTCTTTTCTTGATCATCAGCTGATACAGGTATTTGAGAGAAGCCAGAGTAACCATCTAGAAAGCAAAAATGTGTATGTTTGGATAATCTTTCTAGCATTTGATCAATGAAAGGCAAAGGGTAATGATCTTTTTAGTAGCTTTATTTAATTTGCAGAAATCAATTACCATCCTATAACCTGTAATAATTCTTTGCGGGATCAATTTGTCTTTATCATTAGGAACAAAAGTAATACCTCCCTTCTTAGGGACACAATGGACAGGACTTACCCACTGACTATCCCCAACGGGATAAATTTTACCTGCCTCAAGGAGCTTTAATATTTCCTTTCTTACCACTTCTTTCATCTTAGGATTCAACCGCGTTGGTGATCAATAACTGGTTTGGCATCTTTCTCCAAATTTATTGTGTTCACATAGAGTGGGACTAATGCCCTTAAGAGCATCAAGATTATATCCAATAACAACACGGTGCTTCTTCAGAGTTTTCAATAATCTCTCTTCTTCATGCTCTGAAAGGTTAGCACTAATAATAACAGGATATATCTCCTTTTCATCAAGATAAGCATATTTAAGAGTATCAGGTAATGGTTTAAGCTCAAACACGGGATCACCGTTGGGTGGAGGAGGATCCCCTAGGATTTCAACAAGCAAGTTGTGTTTCAGAATAGGTCCCTGTTTAAAGAATACTTTGTCTATTTCCCTTCTTTCATTCATAAACATATCATTTTCACGGTCTAGGAAATATTGTTCTAATGGATCAATAGGAGGCACAACAATAGAAGCAAGACCAATAATTTCATCTTTACTCAGCAATTCCTCATCACGGGGTTGTCTACGAAACTTAACAAAATTAAACTCATGAGACATATCCCCTAATCCAACAGAAACAATATCCTTATTACAGTATATCTTAGTATTAATAGTATTCAAGAAGGGTCTACCAAATATAATGGGACAAAAGCTATCTTGTGGGGAACCAAGAACAAGAAAATCAGCAGGATATTTAACCTTCCCACACAAGACTTCAACATCTCTAACAATCCCAATTGGTGAAATAGTATCCCTATTGGCAAGCTTAATGGTAACATCGACATCTTCTATCTCAGCAGGTGCAATATCATGCATAATTTTTTTGTATAAGGAATGAGGTACTGCACTTGCACTAGCACCCATATCACATAAGCCATGATAGCAATGATCTCCTATTTTAAAAAAAATAATAGGCATGCCTACAACAGGTCTATATTTATTTTTAGTATCAGGTCTAGCAATTCTAGCAGTCTCATCACAGAAGTAAATAACATGCCCATCAATATTATCGACCAAGAGATCTTTAACCATAGCAATATTAGGTTCAACTTTAACTTGCTCAGGGGGTTTGTGTGTCCTAATATTACTTTTGTTTACTACAGTTGAAACTTTAGCATGATCCTTTATTCTAACAGGGAAAGGTGGTTTCTCAACATAAGCAGTAGGAACAACAGGATCATTATAAGTGATAATCTTTTCTTCAACTTTAATAGGTGCAACTACTTTTACTTCAATGGGAGGATTATATTTAAACCACTTATCCTTAGGGAGATCAACATGAGTAGCAAATGATTCACCGAAAGAAGCTACTATCTCAGAGTCAAGTCCATATTTAGTGCTAAATTCACGAAATGCATCGGTATCCATAAAAGATTTAACACAATCAAACTTAGGTGTTATACCTGACTCCTTACCTTTGTCGAGGTCCCAATCTTCAGAGTTGCATTAAATTCTCTCCAATAAATCCCATTTGAATTCAATAGTCTTCATCATAAAAGATCCAGTACAAGAAGTATCGAGCATGGAGCGATTACTGAGAGAAAGCCGAGCATAAATTTTTTGAATAATCATTTCTCTTGTGAGCTCATGATTGGGGCATGAATATAACATTGACTTAAGCCTCTCCAAGCTTGAGAGATGCTTTCTCCTTCGCGAGGCCAAAAATTACATATATAATTACGATCACGATGAACAAGATGCATAGGATAAAACTTCTGTTGAAATTCCAATTTCAATCGCTTGTAGTCCCATGATCCCATATCATCACATAGCCTATACCATGTCAATGCATCTCCCTTCACAGATAAAGGGAAAACCTTCTTCTTGATAACATCCTCGGGCATACCTGCAAGCTTAAATAATCCACAAACTTCATCCACATAGATTAAGTGTAAATCGGGATGCAATGTTCCATCTCCTGCAAAAGGATTAGCTAGTAGTTTCTCTATCATACCCGAAGGAATTTCAAAGTAAACATTTTCAGTAGGTTCAGTAAGTTGAGGGGCAACTCTTTGCTCTACTGGTCGGGGTGAAGATACCCCGAACAAGCCCCTCAAAGGATTATGTTCCATAGTAACAAGTGATAGTAAATTTCAGCACACTATATGTCAGGGATATTGCTACTGGGCGTAAACCGGCCTATGTGGGCCGGGTTAACTTCATCAGTAGGTCAAGAGTGTTAAAGCCCAAGAAGATTGATGAGGGCCTAAAGCCCGTGGCCGGTTTAAGACTTGTAGCCGTAAACCGGCATGTATATGCAAACTTGTACTGTAAGTTAGGAATAAGAAGAGACCAACCCGGATACGAATATGAACCGATGTTGGGACTCTGTGAACCGACAGGCGTCACCCGTGTATATAAGGGGACGACCCGGCGGTGGTTCAGGACGACAGACAACAACTCGAGACTTAGGCGAAGCTTGTTCGCTCCCTAGTCATCGAAACCTCATCAATCCCATCACAACTGGACGTAGGCTTTTACCTTCATCAAAGGGGCCGAACTAGTATAAACCCGCTTGCGTCCCTGTGTCCGCTTTAACCCCTTCGAGCTAACCCGTTGCGATGGCCTCACGACTAAGTCCTTTCCCTAGGACATCTGCCGTGACAAAACCACGACAGTTGGCGCCCATCGTGGGGCTATCGCACGATGGTTTGAAGTTCTTGGAGGGCCGCTTTGAAGGACTCGAGGGCTACGCTGTGGGCCGGATGACTAAGAGTCGTCACGGCAAGCTCTACATCGACGATGCAGGCTGGGGCCCCGAGGCCGGCTCAGTTGAGTACAGGTACCGGGTCCCCTTTGGTGGCATACACGTTTTCATCGGCAAGATCAGTGAACTGGGCCCTGAGCCGGACATCTGCACCGACCTTGTCGAAACGGCTCAGCGTGCGCGATCCGCCCGGGTTAAACCGGCCGTGAATCGTGCCTTCATGGGAGTCATCCATGGAGGAAGTTATGAGGATGGATCGGAATCTCGTGGCGAGACCGTCGTTTATTCCGGCGACGAGTCATCAACTGGAGAAACCGAATCTCTATATCAGCTACAAGATGGCCGGATTGGGGGCTGTTACGATGGCAAAAGTATTCCGGACCCCTCTGATCTACCCAACCGAGTTGGAATATTCATGGCCGGCACACAAGCAGTGCTTCAATCTTCGACCGCTGCGCCAATAACCTCCGATTCAGTAGCGGCGACGGCTGCAGGGGCAGGAGGCTCTGTACGCCCGCCAGCTCAAGTCCTATCAGATCTATTTGATGCATTGGCTATGCTTATGGCAGAAGCTAACCCGGCGGATCAGGACGTCCACAACGCGGAGATTGCAAAGGTGAGGGAACAGATCACCCAGGCCAAGGCGGACCTGGCAGCTGAGAATGCCAGGATGACCGCAGAGCGGGCCGCTTTAGACGCACTAGCCTACAGGCTCATGTTGGACCAGAACGCATCGCATGAAGTCATGAAGAGGAAGTACCGATCCCGTTTGCCTTCGGTTTTCAAGGCCAGAGACCTTTTCAACACCCCAGGAGCAGGAACCAGTAATCTGCTGGAGGGAAACCAGGCGGAAGCTCCTGGGACCGGCACACCGGTTCAGCCCTGCCTGATGGATCTGCCTCGTCAAAACACTGTTATACCTCAGGCTGTTTCAACACCTCCGGGTCACTACTCCAACCCGATGGACAATCTCATTGCCGCTGCTGCACGGCTGGAGGCCATTCCAATTGAAGGTGCCTCACCGCAGGCGGTAGAGATGCGACGGGTCAAGGAGCTTCTTAGGACAGCTTTGGTCCAACTGGAAGCATACTTGTACAGCCGCGACCGGATCCACTCGACCCCTCGTCCAAGACGGAGCTATAGCAGGCACATGGATGAACCGACCGTGTCAAGTAATGAACGACGGGGAGCACCCTGCGGCAATAACCCGGCGGGTGGTGCTGATAATGCTCAGGAAGTGGTGGACCGGGCCCGAGTGCACAGGGAGGCCGAGTTAGCCGCACAGTATCAGGCTCGGCAGCTTACGCGGGTTCATCCAACTATCTCGGTCGAACCTGGTGTTACTTCTAGTTCTTTGGGGGTGCCTTGCCTTGTCCCGCTTTACGCAATGTGCGCCTGCCCAAGGATTTCAAGGGCCCGTGCAAGGTACCAAATTACACGGCGGATCAACCTCCAGAGACATGGGTGGAGAGCTATGAGATGGCCATGGAGATGCTTGATGTGGATGATGTGGCATGTGCGAAGTACTTCACCATGATGCTCGAAGGAACGGCCCGTACTTGGTTAAAAAGCTTACTGGCCAATTCTATCAGTTCATGGGCCCAATTACGAGCCCGGTTTATCAGTAATTTCAAGGACACATGTAAGCAGCCTATGTCGATAGTGGACTTAGCTGCCTGTGTCCAGGAGGAAGGAGAATCGACGACTCATTGGGTGCACCGGGTCTCGCAGGTTCTGCATTCATCAGACCGCATCAACGCTGACACCGCGGTTATAACCCTAGAAGGCAATTGCCGGTTTGGGCCCCTAAAGCTGAAGTTAGGACGGATGAAGCGCCATTGCACTGACATGGGGACCCTCATGGCTGCCTTGGTAAAGTATGCTGATTCTGATAGTACCAAGGATCCCGAGTCTGATGATGACAAGACAGGGAAGGGAAAGAAGAACAGCAACTCCAAAGGTCAGTAGCATCACTCGGCAGGTAACGGTAGCGGAGGCAAGCGTAAAGCGGATGGAAACATGGACTTCGTGACTAATACCAACGCGCAGGACAAGGGTCAGCGACGCAAGGGTAAACCGCCGAATCGCGGTGGAGCGCCTAACCCTAACCCGGACCGCTTAAATTATCTATTGAACCAGCCCTGTCCAAAGCATGGGACGAAGGAGGTGCCAGCAAACCACCTTCGGAAGGATTGCTACATTATGCAGGAGTTCAAGAATTCTAATGCTTTCCGGTATGATCACGGCTCCAGCGGTGGCTCAGGATCTGGGCTGGGTTACGGTGGAGGAAATTCCGGTTCAGGATTTAATGGTAATCCGGGCGGACATAAGAATCAAAGTAATCAAAATAACCAGGGTGGTGACAACCAGCAGCAGCAACAGTCGGGTTACCAGAGCAACCCAAAGCAGTTGAATAGTGGGCAGTACCATGTCTTCACCACTAGCTTGGACAAGCGAGACCGGAAGGTTCAGAAGCAGGCAGTCAACTCTGTTGAACCGGCCGTGCCCCGTTATCTACGCTGGTCTGAACAGCCAATCATATGGAGCAGAGAGGATCACCCTCCCCAGGTTGATAATCCTGGTCAGTTGGCTCTGGTGGTGGCACCTCAGGTGGGAGGTTACAAGTTCACCAAGGTGCTCATGGATGGAGGGAGCGGCATTAATATCTTGTTCTATGAGACCTTCCGTCGTATGGGACTAACAGATAAAAATCTCAAACCGTCCAATACGGTGTTCCATGGTGTGGTACCTGGCAAGTCAGCATATCCTGTTGGTAAGATAGCTCTGGAAGTGGCCTTTGGAGATTATCATGATTCCAGGTCGGAAACATTGACGTTTGAAGTGGTGAAAATCTGAAGTCCATATCACGCCCTGTTTGGGCGACCGGCCTACGCGAAGTTTATGGCACGGCCCTGTTATGTGTATTTGCAGCTCAAGATGTCAGGTCACAAGGGGACAATAACGGTTCACGGAAGCCGTAAAATCGCTTTGGAGTGCGAGGAAGGAGATGCGGCCTACGCAGAGTCAGTTTGTGCCATCGAGGAGCTGAAGTATTATAAGGACAATGTTGATCCGGCGGACATGACTCCATTAAAGAAGCCAACTACGGAGCATGATCCGGCCCTGAAGTTCAAATCGACAGCTGAAACTAAGCTTGTTGACTTCGTGCCTGACGATTCGTCCAAGCAGTTCAGCATCAGTGCCAACTTGGATCCGAAATAGGAAAGCGCGCTCATCGAGTTCATCCGTGAGAATCGGGACATTTTTGCATGGAAGCCCTCTGACATGCCAGGTGTACCGAGGCAACTCGCTGAGCACACCCTTAATGTGGATCCTAAGTACAAACTGGTGAAACAGTTCCTTCGTCGGTTTAACGAAGAAAGACGCAAGGCGATTGGAGAAGAGATAGCCAGGCTCTTAGCAGCTGGCTTTATTATTGAAGTTTTCCACCCTGAGTGGCTTGCCAATCCGGTGCTGGTCCTTAAGAAAAACGGCACCTGGCGCATGTGTGTGGATTACACAGATCTTAATAAGGCTTGTCCAGCAGATCCTTTTGCCCTCTCCCGTGTTGATCAAATTATTGATGCTATGGCGGGTTGTGAGCGTTTGAGTTTTTTGGATGCATATTCTGGCTATCATCAGATCAAAATGGCAGTTAAGGACCAGGAGAAGACGACATTCATAACTCCCTTTGGAGCCTTCTGCTATGTGTCTATGCCCTTTGGGCTCAAGAGTGCCCAGGCAAGTTATCAACGGTGTGTACAAAATTGTCTTCACAAGCAGATTGGCCGTAATGTACATGCTTACGTAGATGATATCATGGTTAAGTCAAGGGAGAAGGAGACTCTAGCTGACGACTTGAAGGAAACCTTTGATAACCTGAGGACGTACAAGATGATGCTTAATCCGGCCAAGTGTGTCTTTGGTGTACCGGCAGGCAAGTTATTGGGTTTTCTGGTGTCCAACAGGGGAATCGAGGCTAATCCGGAGAAGATCACAGCCATCACCTCCCTGGCTAAACCGAAGTGTATCAATGATGTTCAACGCCTGGCAGGACGGATTGCCGCGTTAAGCCGGTTTATCAGCCGCCTTGGTGAGAAGGCAATCCCTTTGTATCAGATGTTGAAGAAGACGGATCAATTCATCTGGAGTTCTGCTGCTGATAAAGCATTTGAGGACTTAAAGCGGCAATTGGCCAATCCGCCTGTGCTTGCCGCTCCCATTGACAAGGAGCCGTTGCTGCTATATGTTGCTGCTAATGCTCGTGCGGTCAGTGTGGCTATTGTGGTGGAGCGAAAAGAGGCAGGCAAGGAGCATCTGGTTCAACGTCTGGTCTATTATATCAGCGAGGTACTCATTGAGTCCAAGCAAAGGTATCCGCATTGGCAGAAGCTGGTATATGGAGTTTTTATGGCAAGCCGGAAGCTTAAGCAATACTTCCAAGGGCACCCCATTACGGTGGTCAGTTCTGCTCCCTTGGGGGATATCATCCAGAACCGGGAAGCGACTGGCCGGATTGCCAAGTGGGCTATAGAGCTTGGGCCGCCCGGGTTGAAGTATGTGCCTCGGACGGCGGTTAAGTCTCAAGCACTTGTTGATTTCATCAATGATTGGACGGAACTGCAAGCACCTGAAGAAAAGTCGGATCACACATATTGGACCATCCATTTTGACGGATCCAGGCAATTGGAAGGCTCGGGGGCTGGAGTCGTATTAACTTCCCCACGAGGTGATAAGTTTTGTTACGTTCTCTGCTTAATGTTCCCTTGTACTAACAATGCAGCTGAGTATGAAGCCTTGTTACATGGTCTCCAGATAGCTAAGGAGATGAATCTAAGTCGAGTTAAGTGCTTCAGTGACTTGGACCTCGTGGCTTAACAAGTGTCTGGCACTTGGGATTCCAAGGACCCACTCATGGCAGCATATCGTCGTGAGGTGGATATTGTTGCAGGTCACTTTAAAGGCTATCAGGTGGACCACGTGGACCGACGGAAGAATGAAGCGGCGGACGCTTTAAGCTGGTTGGGCTCTCAGCGCAAACCGGTCCTGCCCAATGTTTTTCTGGATGTGCTACACAACCCGTCGGTCAAGCTCCCTGGTGAAGCAGATTTGGTTATTCCTGATCCAGAGGCTCAATTGGTGGCAGCTCTTCATGTCATTCCAGATTGGACGCTTCCTTACCTGGCGTACATGAACCGGGGCGAGTTACCAGAGGATGAGACTCTGGCCCGACAGATAATCCGGCGGTCCAAGTCCATGACTATTGTTAATGGCGAGTTGCATCATTGCAGTGTATCAGGGGCGTTTCAACGCTTTGTGTCTCCTGAAGAAGGCTGTGAAATTTTGCGTGAGATCCATGAAGGAGATTGTGGTCACCACGCCAGTTCAAAATCTTTGGTTGCTAAAGTGTCCCCCCATGGCTTCTATTGGTTAACTGCTCATGCTGATGCGGAGGGTCTGGTCAGACGATGTGACGGTTGCCAGAAGTTTTCAAGACGTGCTCATGTGCCGGCTCAAGAATTGAGAATGATTCCAATTACTTGGCCGTTTGCGACTTGGGGGCTGGATATGGTTGGGCCTTTCAAAAGGTCCAAAGATAAGAAGACCCACCTCCTGGTGGCGGTTGACAAGTTTACAAAGTGGGTGGAGGCAGAACCTGTTAGCAACTGTGATGCGGCCACGGCGGTTCAGTTCATCAATAAAAGTGATTTTCCGGTTTGGCTTTCCACACAGTATCATCACAGATAATGGTACCAATTTGTCCAAGGGTGCCATGAAGGAGTTCTGCGAACGGGAGCACATCCGGCTTGACGTTTCATCAGTGGCACACCCACATTCCAATGGTTAAGCAGAAAGGGCTAATCAAGAGATCTTGAGAGGCATCAAACCCCGGCTTATGGTTCCTTTGCAGAGAACACCGGGTTGTTGGGTAGAAGAGTTACCATCTGTGTTATGGAGCATCAATACTACACCCAACAGATCAACAGGATACACACCGTTCTTCATGGTCTACGGAGCGGAGGCGGTTCTCCCCAGTGATATCCGTCATGACTCACCTCGTGTGGCAGCTTATGTTGAAGCGGACAACGAGACAGCATGGCAAGACGCTTTGGACCTGTTGGATGAAGAACGTGACATAGCAGCCGCCCGCTCGGCGAGTTACCAACAGGATCTTCGTCATTATCACAGTCGCCGAGTCAGAACCAGAACCTTTCAGGAAGGAGATTTGGTGCTTCGGCTCATCCAAGATCAGACTGATATGCATAAGCTATCTCCGCCTTGGGAGGGACCTTTCATGGTCAGCAAGAATCTGCACAACAGGTCATACTATCTGATCGATATTCAAGAGCATAAAGACTCACGTACATCAGAGGAGGAGACCAATAGGCTGTGGAACATAGCTCATCTTCGGCCTTACTATACTTGAGCCATTGGCTCTACTTATGTACATATTACGATGATGTATATATTATGATTAATATAATAAACTGGAGCCTCAGCTAAGGCGGGGTATCTGTTTCTTTTACATCATGTGTGGTTACACAGAGTTGTCCTAAAGCGGCCTCCGGTTTACCCCTTGAGTTAGCTTTTCAAAGCATCATGTTAATATCACTTGGGAGCTTGGTCGTATCCGAACCAATGCAACACCTTTTGATAGGCGAAAGCTACCAAATCACTTGGGGACATGGTCAAGTCTGAACAAGTCACGCCTCTTGATCGGCCTAAGGCCACAGAGTCACTTGGGGGCTTGGTCGAACCCGAACCATTGCCACGCCTCTTGATCGGCATAAATGCCACGGTTTCATTTGGGGACCTGGCTGACTTGAACCATAGCTACACCTATCGGGAGCTTGGTCGTGTCCGACCATGGTAACGCCATCTGATCGGCTCAAATAGGCCTCTTTTTGCAAACGGTTTTATCATTGCCTTTTGCTTGAAATTCTCTTTGATAAAATCTCTTTTTTGTTGCGTTTTAAACCGACAAATTATTAAACCGGTTCAACTGTCGATTGACGGAACACGTTCCATTTTTAATCCGGAGACTCTTTGCCCAGTTTGATTTTTTATTAACATCCTATTACGGAGTAACACGATGTTTTATTATAACCTGACATGGTTTACATGATAAACCGGCATTATATATATACAGGAGCTGCTATCTCCTCCAATAGTGTGGGTTTATAAACCTCCGCTTCAAGATTGGCCAAGCCAACTTCATGCCCAACGATGGCAGAAAATACTTTGGAAAGTTCATCACCCAAAGGAAGAACAAGTTGCAGTAATTATGCACGAAGGCATATCAAAATCAAGAGTATCGGCTAGCCTATTACAAGGCAACACGGTGCCCAAAATAAGGTCATTCTTTTTTGCAAAGGAGAAGCAGTTTAAATCGGCTTCCGGTTCAAGCTTGGTCAACAGCCTGGCCTGATGGTTGTGGGTCATCCCGCGCCGCTTCAACTTCAGCTTCTCTACCCAGCGGCTGGAAATCAACAGTTCCCCAGTCGATTCCCATTAATGCTTGAAAGATAGCTTCATCATGGATCAGCAACGATGGTTCAATATCGGGAGCGTAAGTATGCTTACGGATTGGAGGGATAAGATTTTCCGCTTCAGGAATTGGTGCAACTACTCGCTTGTTTTGGTTGTCATATTGGGCTTGATAATGAGACAAGTCTGCTTCTTCAACCAATTGACAAGCTAGTGGACGGACCTCCCGGTTTATTGCTCGCAGATCCGCTTCACTAAACTCTGACCCGTCTTGCTTCAAGCTGGGATAGCCCTAAGCTGCTTCAACAGGATCAAAATCTGGCACCCAAGATTTTGCCCGGATTAAGGCATTGATCGCACCGGTTCGAGCAACAGATTTCTTCAGCTCTTCAACCCGGGCAGGAAGCATCGACAGTCTCTTCAGAGTGTCCTGAATCAAAGTGGGCGCCGAATTGTTGTGGGATGCAGTAGAGATGATCCGCTGTGCACCAGTGTACAGTTGTTCGATCAATGTGTAGGCGGCTTTCAATTTCTTCCGCACATCTGACCCCAAGTGACCAATGCGTGTCCCTGAAATATTACAAAGGGTTAACAAACCGGAAGCTCTATAAGACGGCCGAATCAATCCAGAAATCAAACCAGCTTACCAAAGATAGCAGCGGTCATGGCATGCACTTGCCGCTTTATGCTGGTCAGTTCGTCCACCACCGGTTTCAGTGCAGCCTCGGCATTTTCTGCTCGTTTGGTTAAAGAGGATTTTTCAGTGGCCCAATCCGCCCGCTCCTTCTTGAAGCCCTTCTTAAGCTGTTCCATGGCGCTTAAAGCGTTGGTTAATTCCTCTTTTGCTCTGGAGGTTTCAGCATGTTGGCACTTTAGATTTTCTAGCAGATCAGCAATTTGGTTTTCCCTTTTGTTCAGCTCAGCCTGCATATAGACAGTCATACGATTCAGATAACGGTACAAGAATTGAAGTACCAACCGCATAACAAGTTATGCCCATGGTACTTGGGGGCTAATGCATATTTTCTCTTTAATTATTCAGAAAAGTCCCAAGCTCAATACAAGTATTCAACTTGGCACATGGGGGCTAATGGCTATTTGTTCAGTTAATACTGCTGCTACAATCTTGATTACCTAAAAGTCCCGGCTTAACTACACTAAGTTGAACCGGCCCTTGGGGGCTATATCAGCAAATTCAGAAAACATTGAAGTCTGCATTGACAAGTCCCGGTTTGAACGGAGATTCTAAACCGGCCCTTGGGGGCTAGGAGAGTTGACAGATTGAAGTCCATACGCAGATAAGCATAGGAAGTTACCTCATATTTCTCTTTCATCATATTAACCAGACCAGCTTCATAGTCACGGCTGGTGTATAGCCAGTTTAGATAGCCGGAATGGAGATCTTGGGCGTTCAGAGCGGCATAAGTTTTCAGATCGGCATTCCATTTTCCCTTGCCAATGGCAGCAAATTCTTCCTTGGCAGTGTGTCTGGATAAAGCAACGGGATTTCCTGGCTCTGTGCGACCAATGCCAGTAATGACAACCTCATCATCCTTGGCATCGCCGGTTTGCACGGGGGCCGTTGGCTTATCAGTAGGCTTTGATGGACTGGCGGATTTCTCAATCCGGATGGGGCTTGTGGGCTGGTTGACAGGGCCTGAGGTGTCAATAGGCCTTTCTTCAGCAATAAAATCGTCATCCTGCTGTGGTGGATCATTGGGTATATCTTCATGAATAGCTGCTTCAAGATCTGGTGTTTTACCCGGTTCAGGGATGGCGTCCTCCTCGGCCGCTTTATCCAGGCGAGCCTTCTTGCTTGGCCTAGGCTTGGCCCTGAAAGGAATAACAAAGTCAAATACAGCATATGTTCCAAGGTGATGTACCAGAAATATTATGATAAGTATAGCTTACCCAAGCACCGTTTGGAGCGGTCGCAGCTGAGTAGCCGATGACTCGCCAGAGGATGAGTGGGAAGTAACCTGATAATCAGAGTCAGATGGATTAAGAGGTTGACGAAAACAGCCCGCTTTAGGATAAGCATTGACAAGCAAATTAGAGACCTCTGAACGGTGTTTCCGAACCGGACTGTTCGGTAAACCGGCGGAGGTAACTACCTGGCCACTGTGCCGGGTTGTGCGGCGAGCTTCTTGCTGTTGGGTCTTCATAAGAAATTTGGGATCCAAGTAAGCAAGAGGATGAGAAAATTTAACCTTCCGGTTTGCCTGACGGATTTTTAGCGAAGGCAAAGGGTTTGAATCGGAAGAGAAAGTAATTACCTCTGCAGCATCAGCATGGCTGGCTTCGGCATCATCCTGACAAATATCATCATCAATAAGGCATGTGAAAAATAAGCCAAGTGAGTCAAGCTCTACCTCAAGGTCCGGATTACCCACATCATCATCAGGGGCCGGATTAGAAGATGCAGTGGTTTTCTTCTTATGAGCAGGTCGTTTCACGACTTTAGTCTTTGGCCGGGTTGGTCATTCTGGTTTGTCTGTTTTTTCTGGCTTCTCCTATGGAAGCTTCTTGCTCCAAAACGGATCATTGCCCTGTTTAAACAGACATTGATATCAAACAATGACCAGATATATCAATAACAGGTTCAGTAAAAAGAAAAATCAAACTCTTACAGCTGGCGGTTTGTTGGTGGCATAGAAGGGAAGCAGGCCGGTTCGAGCACAGATGTGTTTCGGTTCATTCAACATTTTATTCACAGCCTCTCTGATTTCTTCGTCGGTGAGCTGGATGTTAGCATGTCGCAGTGGGTCATCAACACTGCCAGTATACTCGCACATCAAACCGAAGCACTGACTAAGGGGCAGTATGCTCCACGATATCAAACAACGAGCGAGATCAACCCCTGTTAAACCATTGGCCATGAAGGCTCTGAGCTTGGACAGTTGAGGAGCGTATTTTCTTCTCTCCTTGGCAGTCAACCTTTGCGGAAAGGGGTGTGTATTGCTAAGCCGCTCCGGACGAAAGCCAGGCAAGGGATTTTCATCAGCAGGGGAGGTGTCTTTGCAATAGAACCATGTTTGATTCCACTCTTTGGGGTGGCTGTGCAATTTGGCGTGACGGTATGTGACCTCTTTCCTTTTGTGAATCGCCACACCACCCAATTTTGTATTGGAACCGTCAGTAAACTCAATGTGGCGGTTTAGATGGAAGCAGTCTCTGAACAGCTCAACTATGGGCTCCTCTTGAAAGAACGCCTCACAGAGTACTTGGAAGTGACACATGTTTGTAACAGAGTTGGGGCCAATGTCTTGTGGGTGGAGTTGAAAACTGGCTAAAACGTCCCGGTAAAATTTAGAACCGGGCGGCTTAAAGCCCCGAGCTAAGTGATCTATGAAAACGACGACCTCTCCTTCTTGAGGTGTGGGAGGGCATTCTTCGCCAGGGACCCTCCAATGGATGGTGTTTTTGCTGCCTAAAGCGCCAATCAGGACTAAATTGTTCAGTTGAGTCTCTGTGACGCGAGAAGGAACCCAGTTGCACTCATATACTTGCTTGGCCATGATGAAATCTACAAGATAGGTGATTCCGGTTCAAGAATGCATTGATTAAAGTACACTGGTATGTACAATGTTAAACCGGAGACAACTCTATCTAAACCGGAGTTTTATGAAGCACATCTGGCGGTTCAACAAGGGGACTAATGGTATATACTGGTTTGTTAATTTTTTCTACACCAAGTTAAACCGCCGGATCTAAGCATTGAAACAGTTGAGATTGCGGATGGGTAAGTGTACAGAAACAGATTTCGCAAGATTTCTCTACAGCGATGGATCTGAAGCAAGTTCAAAAAAGAAGGAAAATATTCAAAAGCTCAAAGCAAAACAGTATTGAATCAATGGGCAGAAATATATGTGAGATCTATGGTTTTAGGCATGAAACTAAAGGCGGATACTAAAAGTTATCACTACACAGAGAAGGGGTTCACATATGCATCCAGGAGCTAGCATACGAACATGAACAGGTGATGAACGCAGCAAGAACACGAAACCCTAGAATAGATCTATGTTGAGAAGAGCAGAAGATCTACCAGAACTGAGGAAGATGCGGAAGGTCGCCGCAGTTTTCTAGTACGCTCAGGTTGATGCAGCGGCCAAAGTCGATGCAGAAGACGACGGTGGTAGCGGAGCTCTGAGACTGGCGACGCGAGGAAGACGAAGAGGAAGGGCATGAAGGGGAGAAAAGAAATGACCCTTCGGTCCTATTTATAAAGCAAAAAGACATGTGACAGGCGCGTGAATCAAGGAACCGCGAATTTTGGAAGCGGAGCTGTCGCCTCGATTGTTGTGGATTTATTAAACAAGGAGATATCATGGATACTTTCTTTATGACAAATGACGTCACTCTGGTTTACAGCAACTGGAGAAGATGACATCACGGCGGTTCAACAACTACAAGAAGAGGTTGAAGATGAAGATTGTTGCTAGGGATTGACATGAACAATCTGGGGCCTAATGTCGGGGATATTGCTACTGGGCGTAAACCGGCTTATGTGGGCCGGGTTAACTTCATCAGTAGTCCAAGAGTGTTAAAGCCCAAGAAGTTAGATGAGGGCCTAAAGCCCGTGGCCGGTTTAAGACTTGTAGCCGTAAACCGGCATGTATATGAAAACTTTTACTGTAAGTTAGGAATAAGAAGAGACCAACCCGAATACGAATATGAACCGGTGTTGGGACTCTGTGAACCGATGGGCGTCACCTGTTATATAAGGGGATGACCCGGCGGCGGTTCAGGACGATAGACAACAACTCGAGACTTAGGCGAAGCTTGTTCGCTCCCTAGTCATCGAAACCTCATCAATCCCATCACAACTAGACGTAGGCTTTTACCTTCACCTAAGGGGCCGAACTAGTATAAACCCGCTTGCGTCCCTATGTTCGCTTTAACCCCTTCGAGCTAACCCGTTGCGATGGCCTCACGACTAAGTCCTTTCCCTAGGACATCTGTCATGACAAAACCACGACACTATATAGATTTTTTCCTTACCAAATTCCACCTACCAAAGGCGCTTCACTCCCCGGCAATGGCGCAGAAAAGAGTCTTGATGACCCACAAGTGTAGGGGATCTATCGTAGCTTTTCGATAAGTAAGAGTGTCGAACCCAACGAGGAGCAGAAGGAAATGATAAGCGGTTTTCAGTAAGGTATTCTCTACAAGCACTGAAATTATCGGTAACAGATAGTTTTGTGATAAGATAATTTGTAAAGAGTAGCAAGTAATAAAGGTAAATAAGGTGCAGCAAGATGGCCCAATCCTTTTTGTAGCAAAGGACAAGCCTGGACAAACTCTTATATGAGGGAAAGCGCTCCCGAGGACACATGAGAATTATCGTCAAGCTAGTTTTCATCACGCTCATATGAGTCGCGTTCGGTACTTTGATAATTTGATATGTGGGTGGACTGGTGCTTGGGTGCTGTCCTTACTTGGACAAGCATCCCACTTATGATTAACCCCTATTGCAAGCATCCGCAACTACAACAGAAGTATTAAGGTAAACCTAACCATAGCATGAAACATATGGATCCAAATCAGCCCCTTACGAAGCAACGCATAAACTAGGGTTTAAGCTTCTGTCACTCTAGAAACCCATCATCTACTTATTACTTCCCAATGCCTTCCTCTAGGCCCAAACAATAGTGAAGTGTCATGTAGTCGATGTTCACATGACACCACTAGAGGGATGACAACATACATCTCATCAAAATATCGAACGAATACCAAATTCACATGACTACTTATAGCAAGACTTCTCACTTGTCCTCATGAACAAACGTAACTACTCACAAAGCATATTCATGTTCATAATCAGAGGGGTATTAAAATGCATAATGGATCTGAACATATGATCTTCCACCAAGTAAACCAACTAGCACCAACTACAAGGAGTAATCAACACTACTAGCAACCCACAGGTACCAATCTGAGGTTTGGATACAAAGATTGGATACAAGAGATGAACTAGGGTTTGAGATGAGATGGTGCTGGTGAAGATGTTGATGGAGATTGACCCCCTCCCGATGAGAGGATCGTTGGTGATGACGATGGCGATGATTTCCCCCTCCCGGAGGGAAGTTTCCCCGGCAGAACAGCTCTGCCGGAGCCCTAGATTGGTTCCGCTTCGTGGCGGCGGAGTTTCTTCCCGAAAGCTTGCTTATGATTTTTTTCTCAGATGAAAGACTCCATATAGCCAAAGATGGGCATCGGATGGCCACCAGGGGGCCCACAAGGCAGGGGCGCGCCCAGGGGGTAGGGTGCACCCCACCCTCGTGGCTGGTGGGTGGCCCCCCTCTGGTACTTCTTGCACCCAATATTTTTTTTATATTCTGAAAAGTGCTCCCATGGAGTTTCAGGACTTTTGGAGATGTGCAGAATAGGTCTCCAATATTTGCTCCTTTTCCAGCCCAGAATTCCAGCTGCCGGCATTCCCCCTCTTCATGTAAACCTTGTAAAATAAGAGAGAATAGGCATAAGTATTGTGACATAATGTGTAATAACAGCCCATAATGCAATAAATATCGATATAAAAGCATGATGCAAAATGGACATATCAGTCTCCAACGTATCTATAATTTATGAAGTATTCATGCCATGTTTACAATAGTTTTATATGATTTTGGTATGATTTGATTAGAACTAACCCGGACAGACGTTGCTTTCAGCAGAACTACCGTGGTGTTGTTTTTGTGCAGTAATAAAAGTTCTCAAAATGCGACAAAAATCAACGGAGAATTTTTCTGGAAAATATAAAAAATACTAGCACAAGAATCTATCGGAGGGCAGTCCCGTGGGCCCCACGACGGTGGGGTGAGCCCGTATGCCTCGTGGACTTCCCGTGGGCCTCCCCTGACTTTTTCTCGATGCCAACCTCTCCTATCAATTCCCAAACCTCTAGAAAATAACCTAGATCGGAAGTTTCGCCACCGCAAGCCTCTGTAACCACGAGAAATTAGTCTAGGCCCTCTCTGGCACCCTGCCGGAGGGGGTCATCATCATCGAAGGCTATGGAGGAGGATCCCGGAGGGGCCATCATCACCATGAAGGCCAATGACCAGAGGGAGAAGCTCTCCCCATCCAGGGGGAGGCCATGGAGGAGGAAGCACAAGGGGGAGTACCTCTCCTTCTCTCTCTCGGTGGCACTGGAGTGCCATCGGGAGGGGAATCATCCCCGCGGTGATCGTCATCATCAACATCACCATCATCATCACCATCCTCATCTCTTTTACACGGTCCACTCTCCCGCACCCTGCTGTAATCCCTACTTGAACGTGGTGCTTTATGCCACATATTATGATCCAATGATGTGTTGCCATCCTATGATGTTTTGAGTAGATATCCTTTGTCTTGGGTTGATTGTTGATCTGGATTGGTATGAGTTGTATGTTTTATTTTGGTGCTGTCCTATTGTGACCTCCATGTCACGCAAGCATGAGGGATTCCCGTTGTAGGGTGTGGCAATACGTTCATGATTCGCTTATAGTGGGTTGCTTGAGTGACAGAAGCATAAACCCAAGTAAGGGGGTTGTTGCGTATGGATAAAGGGGACTTGATGCTTTAATATGGTTGGGTTTTACCTTAATGATATTGAGTAGTTGTGGATGCTTGCTAGAGTTCCAGTCATAAGTGCATATGATCCAAGAAGAGAAAGTATGTTAGCTTATGCATCTCCCTCATATGAAATTACAATGACGACTACCGGTCTTGTTAACAATTGCCTAAGACAATTCCGCACACCGACCCATCATTATTCCACACTCGCTATTTATAATACTTAGTAATATATTCTAACTATATGATAACAACACCTACTTCTATATTTTAGCTCTCTGGCATCATGCAAAGTTATCCTCTTCATACCCACAATGTAGTTTTATTTCTCGTTTCTAGTTGGAAGCAAACGCTCGGTGTACGTAGAGTCGTATCAGTGGCAGATAGGACTTGAGAGAATATCGATCTTACCTTTAGCTCCTTGTGGGTTCGACACTCCATACTTATCACTTCCACCTTTTGGAATTGCTACGATGATTCCCTGCACTTGGGGATTATCAAGCTCTTTTCTGGCGCCGCTGCCGGGGAACAATAGCGTGGGGTTGATATTCTCGTGTGTGCTTGTTTGATTTCTTCACTAAGTAGATTTTGTTTTTCCTTTTTTGTTTTTGTTTAGTTGTGGGTGAAACATAAAAAATAAAAAATGAAAATATAAAAAATATACTTGCCTCTCATACCTAAAAGGTTTTTCAATAAGAGAAGTGATTGGAAGATTATGCATTGAAGAAATGAGGGTCGACCTTGAGCACTTGTGCTCATGGAAACAATGTAAATTTTTTCATGGAAGCTTCTCTGAAAATAATTATCCCCTTGTAAATTTCCATTGTATTATAAAAATAATGTGCCAACCTTCGGTTTTAGGATGATTAGATTTCTTGTTTACTATGTACAGTACAAAAACAGAAACTTTGGTTGTAGCGCGTGATTTTACATTTTTTTACTGGAAAGTCATATGGGTCTGAAAATTTTTGCACATTACTTTTGTATAAATTGTTTAAAGTTTCATATTATTTTTAGAATTTTTTGGAGTTACAGAAGTTTACTAAACTTCCAGGTTACTACAGACTAACCTGTTTTTGACAGATTCTGTTTTCTATGAGTTGTTTGCTTATTTTGATGAATTTATGGGTAGTATCGGGGGGTATGAACCATGGTGAAGTTGGAATACAGTAGATATAGTTCTAATATGAAATTGCTATAAGTTTGCAACAATACCTAAAGGTAGTGATTTGCTTTATTACACTAACGGATCTCACAAAGTTTTTGTTAAAGTTTTGTGTGGATGAAGTGTTCGAAGATCGAGGAGCTATCAATATGAGAAGAATAAATAGAGGCAAGAACTCAAGATTGGGGATTCCCAAGGCACCCCAAGTAAATATTTCAAGTATACTCAAGCATCTAAGCTTGGGGATGCCCCGGTTGGCATCCCATCCTTCTTCTTCAACAATTATCGGTATACCTCGGTTTTTGTTTTGTTCACATAATTTGTGTCATTTGTGTTTTTGTTTTTCCTTTAAGAACCATGATAGTATGAGATAGACCTTTATTGATTTATATAATACGTCATGTGCTTCACTTATATCTTTTAAGTATGATCTTATAGAATTGCTCTTTGTGCTTCACTTAAATCTTGAGTATGGTTTTATAGAATGCTTCATGTGCTTCACTTATATATTTTGAGCTTGGATATTGGTTAGTCTATATTAATTGTAGAATGCTCCATGAACTTCACTTATATCTTTTGGAGTATGAATAATACTATCATCTAAAGTGGATTCTGAACAAGTTTGCTCCCACTATTCCGAATGAGGAGAATTTTGCTTATGTGGAGAGTAGTAAAATTTCTATGCTCATAGATCATGAACATAATGATTTATGTGCTGGTTATATTGTTGAAATCATTCATGATTCTACCGAAAATCATTATGAGGGAGGAATACATGCTTGTAAGAGTTGCAATAATATCAAGTTTCCTCTGTATGTGCTTAAAGTTCTGAAGTTATACTTGTTTTGCCTTCGTATGTTAGTTGATTCTTGTTCCCATAAATTGTGTGCTCACAAAATCTCTAGGCATAGGAAGTGGGTTAGGTTAGATGTGCTAGTAATATTCTTCATTATGCTCTCTTTATGTTTTAATTCTTATCTTTTATGTGAGCATCATTGAAACCATCATGCCTAGCTAAAAGGCATTAAAGAAAAGCGCTTGTTGGGAGACAACCCAATATTTACCCTTACTATTTTTGTGTGTCCTCATGATTAAGCTACTTTATTAATCATGTATTATAGCTTTTGTTTCAATAAAGTGCCAAGTAAGACCTTTGGGAAGACTTGGGTGAAAGTTAATGTGATCTTGCTCTAAAAAACGGAAACTTTGCGCTCACGAGATTAGCTGCCATTTTTTACAGAAGAGTGCGATTGAGTTGATTATTTTTTCAGAAGATTAATAGACAAAGTCCTCACGTCCACCAATTTATCAGAATTTTTGGAGTAGCAGAATTATGGTTGGTGTTCAGATCATTACAAACTGTTCTGTTTCTGACATATTCTGTTTTCATTACATAGTTTGCTTGTTTTCTAGTTTCTATGGCTTATATTTCTCAATATAAATTGTAGAAATGATATGGTACAGTAGGCATTGTGTGAGAAAAATTATGAACCTTGTCTTTGACAGTACCAAAGTGAATGGTTTACTCTTTATCATAAATAACCTATCTCACGAAGTTTCGTTAAGTTTTGTGTGATTGAAGTTTATAAGCTTTGGGTGAGATATCGATATGAGGAGAATAAGGAGTGGAAAGACCCTAAGCTTGGGGATGCCCAAGGCACCCCAAGGTAATATTCAAGGAAGACTCAAGCTCCTAAGCTTGGGTATGCCCCGGAAGGCATCCCTTTTTCGTCTTCAAAACTATCGGTATACCTTACTCGGAGCTATATTTTTATTCGTCACATGATATGTGTTTTGCTTGGAGCGTATTTTCAATTTTACTTGCTGTTTGAATAAAATATTTGGATCTGAAATCTTGAATGAAAAAGAATCCTCCCATGGCTATTTAATTATTTGACTACTCAATATTCTTCACTTATATCTTTTTGGAGTAGTTTGTCATTTAGTCACGTGCTTCACATATATCCTATGAGTAAATGGTTTTATGAACTGAATATCATAAATCTGAATTTATATACATTTCATATGCTTACAACATGGGGAGTAATGACTTCACACATAATAAGTATATGTAGTAAACTTATTGGAAGTTAGCAAATGTAGAATTGGTCACTTGAACAATTCATGAAAGAATATTGAAGGAAGAGAAATTTCACATATAAATATACTATCTTGGACATATTTTGCAATTGTGAGCACTCATTAAAATATGACATGCTAAAAGGTTGATGTTGGACAAGGAAGACAACTTAATGGGTTATGTTTCCCTATATCCAAAATGTTATATTGTCTTGTATCATCCAACATGTTGAGCTTGCCTTTCCCTCTCATGCTAGCCAAATTATTTGCACCAAGTAGAGATACTACTTGTGCTTCCAAACATTCCTTAAACCAGTTTTGTCATGAGAGTCCACCATACCTACCTATGGATTGAGTAAGCTCCTTCAAGTAAGTTGTCATCGGTGCATGCATTAAAAATTGCTCTCTAAATATGTATGATCTATTAGTGCGAAGAAAATAAGCTTTATAAGAACTTGTGATAGGGAAGAAATAAAAGCGACGGACTGCATAATAAAGGTCTTTATCACAAGAGGAAATATAAAGTGACGTTCTTTTGCATTAAGATTTTATGCATTCAACCATAAAAGCGCATGACAACCTCTGCTTCCCTCTGCGAAGGGCCTATCTTTTACTTTTACCTTCAACCCTTAATACAAGAGTCACGGTGATCATCACCTTTCCTTTTTACACTTTTTTTCCTTTGGCAAGCACTTTGTGTTGGAGCGATCCGGATATATATATCTACTTGGATGTAGGTTTTCATAAATTATTATTGTTGACATTACCCTTGAGGTAAAAGGTTGGGAGGCGAAAATATAAGCCCCTGTCTTTCTCTGTGTCTGATTAAAACTTTGAACCCATTAATATCACATGAGTATTAGCAATTATGAACGATTAAATGATAGTTGAGTATGTGGAGTTTGCTAATCAAAGCTCTTACATAAACTCTTCCCAAAAATAAGATGAATTGCAATTGTTAGATGACTAAGAGGACGGTTTGTTAGTTCTCAAGAAAGTTTATGATCTATACTTTAACATGTGAATAGCTTGTTACTTGATCATGAGAAGTTTTATGAGTTGAGCTACTATTATGATATGTAATGATGCTATAAAAAGTGATTGGAACTATCATTGATCAAATTTATGCACTTGCTAGCATTCACACTTCATACATTATTTTTTTATCATTTACCTACTCAAGGATGAGCAGGAATTAAGCTTGGGGATGTTGATACGTCTCCAATGTATCTATAATTTATGAAGTATTCATGCCACGTTTACAATAGTTTTATATGATTTTGGTATGATTTGATTAGAACTAACCCGGACTGATGTTGTTTTCAGCAGAACTACTGTGGTGTTGTTTTTGTGCATAAATAAAATTTGTAGGAATGCGAGGAAACTCAACGGAGAATTTTTATGGAAAATATAAAAAATACTAGAACAAAAATCTACCGGAGGGGAGTCCCGTGGGCCCCACGAGGGTGGGGGCGCACCCACCCCCTGGGCGCGCCCCTGTGCCTCGTGGACTTCCCATGGGGCCCCCTGACTTGTTCTCGACGCCAATCTCTCCTATAAATGCCCAAACCTTCAGAAAATAACACAGATTGGAAGTTTCGCCGCCGCAAGCCTCTGTAGCCATGAGAAAAATCAATCTAGGCCCTCTCTGGCACCCTGCCGGAGGGGGCCATCATCACCGGAGGCTATGGAGGAGGATCCAGGAGGGGCCACCATCACCATGAAGGCCGAGGACCAGAGGGAGAACCTCTCCCCATCCAGGGGGAGGCCATGGAGGAGGAAGCACAAGGGGGAGAACCTCTCCTCCTCTTTCTTGGTGGCACCGGAGTGCCATCAGGAGGGGAATCATTGCCGCGGTGATCGTCATCATCAATATCACCATCATCATCACCAGCCTCATCTCTTTTACGCATTCCACTCTCCCGCACCCCGCTGTAATCCCTACTTGAACATGGTGATTAATGCCACATATTATGATCCAATGATGTGTTGCCATCCTATGATGTTTTGAGTAGATATCCTTTTTCTTTGGGTTGATTGATGATCTAGATTGGTACGAGTTGTATGTTTTATTTTGGTGCTGTCCTATTGTGCCCTTTGTGTCGCGCAAGCGTGATGGATTCCCGCTGTAGGGTGTTGCAATACGTTCATGATTCGCTTATAGTGGGTTGCTTGAGTGACAGAAGCATAAACCCGAGTAAGGGGGTTGTTGCGTATGGGATAAAGGGGACTTGATGCTTTAATGCTATGGTTGGGTTTTACCTTAATGATCTTTAGTAGTTGCAGATGCTTGCTAGAGTTCCAATCATAAGTGCATATGATCCAAGAATAGAAACTATGTTAGCTTATGCCTCTCCCTCATATAAAATTGAAATTACGACTACCGGTCTTGTTAACAATCGCCTAAGACAATTCCGCACACCGACCCATCATTATTCCACACTCGCTATTTATAATATTTAGTAATATATTCTAACTTTATGATAACAACACCTACTTTTATATTTTAGCTCTCCGAGATCGTGCAAAGTTATCCTCTCCATACCCACAACGTAGTTTTATTTCTCGTTTCTAGTTGGAAGCAAATGCTCGGTGTACGTAGAGTCGTATCAGTGGGAAATAGGACTTGAGAGAATATTGATCTTACCTTTAGCTCCTTGTGGGTTCGACATTCCATACTTATCACTTCCACCTTTGGGAATTTCTACAATGATTCTCTGCACTTGGGGATTACACATATACCAAAACCTGCCCCAAATGGGGCAAAATTTGTACCACGGCATGTTGACGCCGCTTGAGGGAGTCTGGGAGTAGGGGGTGTTCGGGTAGCCGGACTATACCTTCAGCCGGACTCCAGGACTATGAAGATACAAGATTGAAGACTTCGTCCCGTGTCCGGATGGGACTTCCCTTGATGTGGAAGGCAAGCTTGGCGATGCGGATATTCAGGATCTCCTACCATTGTAACCGACTCTATGTAACCCTAACCCTATCCGGTGTCTATATAAACCGGAGGGTTGTAGTCCGTAGGCAATCAACTCCATATACAACAATCATACCATATGCTAGCTTCTAGGGTTTAGCCTCCTTGATCTCGTGGTAGATCTACTCTTGTACTACCCATATCATCAATATTAATCAAGAAGGACGTAGGGTTTTACCTCCATCAAGAGGGCCCGAACCTGGGTAAAACATCGTGTTCCCTGCCTCTTGTTACCATCCGGCCTAGACGCACAGTTCAGGACCCCCTACCCGAGATCCGCTGGTTTTGACACCGACATTGGTGCTTTCATTGAGAGTTCCTCTGTGTTGTCGCCTTTAGGCCCGATGGCTCCTTCAATCATCAACAACGATGCGGTCCAGGGTGAGACTTTTCTTCTCGGACAGATCTTCGTCTTCGGCGGCTTCGCTCTGCGGGCCAATTCGCTCGGCCACCTGGAGTAGATCGAAAGCTACGCCCCTGGCCATCAAGTCGGATTTGGAAACTTAAACTACACGGCTGACATCCGCGGAGACTTGATCTTCGACGGGTTTGAGCCACGGCCAAGCGCGCCGCACTATCTCGAGGGGCATGATCTAGCTCTGCCTCCGGACTGTGCCCTGGAGGCCGCACACGCATCAGTTCCGACCCCTAACGCGGAGCCTATTGTGCCAATCGAGGACGAGCGGTTGGACGTCACCTCGGGGGCTGCGATCTCAAAGGCGATCGAGCCGAACGCTAGCCCCGCACTCTACATGACCCGTGACTCCGAGGATTCGGACTCCTCCCCGGACTCCGAACCCCCCGCGCCCCTGCCAATCGAATCCGATTGGGCACCGATAATGGAGTTCACCGCCGCTAACATCTTTCAGCACTTGCATTTTGGCGTCATCCTAAATTATCTTAAGTCTCTCTCTTTATTAGGAGAGCCGTGGCCGGATTATGAAAAGCGAGGATGGGATACGGACAATGAAGAAATTCAAAGCCCACCCACCACCCACTTGGTAGCCACTGTCGACAATTTGAACGACGTGCTCAACTTCGACTCCGGAGACATCGACAGCATGGATGACGATGCAGGAGATACCGACGAACCAACGCCCATAGGGCATTGGACAGCCACCTCATCTCACGATGTGTACATGGTGGATACCCCTAAAGGAAGCGACAACAAGGAAAAAGGGGAGGGAACGGGAGATCGACCCCCCGAAAAGCAATCAAAGCGTCGGCGTAAATGCCGACCCAAGCCCCGCCTCGATAAAAACCCAGCCATAGAGCAGGACGAGCCGGTAGACGACTGTCACACCCTAGCTAGTCCATGCATTTGAGTGTGCATCATGTTTACTTTCATCAGAAACTTGAAATGGGGAAAGCAGAACCCCCAACACCCCCCCCCTCAAATCAACTAGGGTTTACTAAAAATAATTTCAATGAACCTGAAATGCCCTTCTAAAATGTTCACCCTCTTTGCCTTGGGTTGGAACCTCTGGGAAAATAGGTGCACATTTTTCTAGGTCAACAGAAGGTCACTGATTTAAATCATAAATAATTGAATTTGGGCATTTAAATGCTATTAAATAATTTAAGTGCTCAAATAATTCTGGAAATAATTGTTTGCTGTTAGGAATAATCCCAATAGAGCCCACAATTATTTTCAGGATTTTAGAAAGTGCCTAGGTATTTTAAATAAAGCCCTAAAGCTACAGAAAAATAGAAAAAGAAAACAAAATCAAAAAAAGGGGAAAGAAGCCCACCTGGGCCTTACCTGGCTCGGCCCAGCCTACTGGCTCGGCCAGTCACCCCCTACCTCGCGCCAGGAGGCAGGGGCGCGTGCTCGCCGCGCGCCGGCCACGCGCCGGCCACCTCCTGCTTCTGCCGACGCTGGGAGGCGCCCAGAGATGCCACGAGACCCCCTCGATCCTCTCCCGTCCTCTCTCACTCTCCCCCTCGTCTCCCTCATCCTCTCCCGCGATGGCCGAGCGCGCCCCTCGCCGTCGCCAGATACCTCCCCTCGCCCCTCCGACGAGTCCATAAGCTTCGCCTCGGCTCCCTCGTCCTCCCCACCGAGCCACGCTTCACCGAAAGCCCTGCAACGCCGCCTTCGCCCTCGTCTTCAACCTCGGGCATCCGAGATCGCCGGCGACCTCATCTCTTCTCCAGCCCGTCCCCGAGCCCGCTAAGACCACCCCTGCACTCCCCGTGAGCCTCTCTTTCGATCCCCACCTTCCCTTTGCTCGTTTGCGCCCCATAGCTCCGATTTCCACCGCGGCCGAAGCTCGCCGGCGCCGTGCCTCGTCGCCATCGTGCCCAGGGCCACCGTGGCTTGAAGCCAGGCACACCACCATGATCAGCATAGTCCCAGGAACCTAACGCACCACTCCCCGCGCCTCGCCGTGCCCTGTAGCGTCGGATTCGACCACGCCCGAACTCCGGTGACCGCCAGGGTCGTCGCCGGCGTCGTTTCCGGCCACCCCGAGCCCAACTACCACCACCAAACGATGCGGCTCATCCCCAGCTTCGCGTAGCGCCTCTCCGCCATTGTTTTGGTCGCCTGAGGGCGTTTTCCGAAGCCCTCCGCCGTCTCGGGCCTCGCCGACGGCTCAACGCCGGCGAGTTGACCCAGTTTGACCCCTGGGTGGGCCCAGGTAGACCCCCCCTAAGTCTATGACAGGTGGGGTCGGTCTGTTAACTAAATTAGGATTAGTTTTAATTAAATCTTACTTAATCAGTCACTGACTAGTGGGCCCTGCCCAATAATTAGGCTAATTAAACGTGGTTAGTGCACTGAGAGGCTGACAGAAGGGCCCCCACCAGTCAGGTTTGACCTGGCTGGTGCCTTTGACCTGCTGACGTCACCCTGACGCATTGCTGACGCAGTAATTGATTTTCTGGCTTTATTCTTATTCAGGAAATTCTAGAAAATAGTTCAAACTTCAAAAATTCATAGAAATTCAACCATAACTCCAAATGAGATAAATTATATATGAAAAATTATCAGAAAAATTCAATCTATCCATCTGTAATGGTTTCATACATGACAAAACAAGTTTACCTTGCTGTTTAAGCAGAATAAGGAAATGCACTATACATGCCATATTTAATGAGCTAATATTTGAATCTTTGATTCGAATGAGCTCATCCCTTTAATGAGCTAATCATAGCATGCATCATATTGTTGCATATCGTCATGTGTTGACTGTGTTCCGGTGTGCTCTTCGTGGTAGGTTCTGCCTCCGAGGATATTCACGAGTATCCAACTGAAGGGCAGTATCCCACTACCACCCCATCAGGCAAGCAACCATTGATCATTCCGATACAAACCCATGTTCCCGCCTCTGCTCTTGTTTACTGCATTAAGACAACGCGTTTCAAACTGTTGTGTGCTACGGTAGTTGAACCCTTATCCTCTGCATGACCTGTCATTGCCACAGTAACTAGATGAAACCCACTAGCATGTGTAGGAGTTGATTCAGCCATGTTTTGTGATTCCTACCTTGCTATGCCTGCTATGCTTAGAGTTGTGTCAGGTCTGGTTCATCTGGGTGATGGGCTAGAGTGAAATGCTGTAACACCCTCGATGCGACTATATCTCCCACGTGTCGAGGCACGACTTAGAGGCATAATCGCATTGAAGGCATATGTCGCAAGTGAGGTAATCTTCACACAACCCATGTAATATAATAAGGAAAAGAGATACATAGTTTGCTTACAATCGCCACTTCACACAAATACATGACTAAAGCATTACATCAACCAAATACACTCATGGTCCGACTACGGAACCAAAATAAAAGAAGAACCCCAAATGCGACAAAGGTCCCCGATCGACCCCAACTGGGCTCCACTACTGATCAACTAGAACAAAGCAACACAAAGGACAAGATCTTCATCGAGCTCCTCCTGAGCTTGGTTGCGTCAACTGGTCGGACACATCGGCACCTGCAAACTGGTTTTGGAAGTAATCTGTGAGCCACAGGGACTCAGCAATCTCGCACCCTCGCGATCAAGACTATTTAAGCTTATGGGTAAGGTAAAGGTATGAGGTGGAGCTGCAGCAAGCGACTAGCATATATGTTGGCTAACATATGCAAATGAGAGCGAGAAGAGAAGGCAAAGCACGGTCGATAAAAGTATGATCAAGAAGTGATCCTGGACTACCTACGTCAAGCATAACTCCTACAACCGTGTTCACTTCCCGGACTTCGCCGAAAAGAGACCATCACGGTTACACACGCGGTTGATTCATTTTAATTAAGGTCAACTTCAGGTTTTCTACAACCGGACATTAACAAATTCCCATCTGCCCACAACCGCGGGCACGGCTTTCGAAAGTTCAAATCCTTGCAGGGTGTCCCAACTTAGCCCATCACAAGCTCTCACGGTCAACGAAGGAATAGACCTCCACCCGAGACATTCCGATCAGACTCGGTATCCCAGTACAACAAGACATTTCGACAGGGTAAAACTAAACAGCAACACCGCCCGAATGTGCCGACAAATCCCGATAGGAGCTGCACATATCTCGTTCTCAGGGCACACTCAGATGAGCAATCCGTACAACTAAAACCAAACCTCGAGTTTCCCCGAGGGGGCGCTGCATAGGGCTCTAGTTCGGACCAACACTCAGAGGAGCACTGGCCCCGGGGGGGGGGGGGTTAAAATAATGATGACCCTTGAGTCTGCAGAACCCAAGGGAAAGAAAAGGCTAGGTGGCAAATGGTAAAACTAATGTTGGGCATTGCTGGAAAAGCTTTACTTAAGGCGAACTGTCAAGGGGTTCCCATTATAGCCCAACCGCGTAAGGGACGCAAAAATCCGGGAACTTAACACCGATATGACGGAAATTAGGGCGGCAAGAGTGGAACAAAACACCAGGCATAAGGCCGAGCCTTCCACCCTTTACCAAGTATATAGATGCATTAATTAAATAAGATATATAGTGATATCCCAACAAGTAAACATGTTCCAACAAGGAACAGTATCTCCATGTTCCAACAAGGAACAAACTTCAATCTTCACCTGCAACTAACAATGCTATAAGAGGGGCTGAGCAAAGCGGTAACATAGCCAATCAACGGTTTGCTAGGACATTGGTGGGTTAGAGGCTGAACATGGCAATTTGGGAGGCTGACAAGCAAGTGGTAGGCATCGTAGCAATGGCATAGCAAAATAGCGAGCAAACTAGCATAGCAAAGATAGTAGTGATTTCGAGGGTATGATCATCTTGCCTGAAATCCCGCAAGGAAGAAGAATGAGTCCATGAAGAAGACAAACGGACGTAGATGAACGGGTCCTCACAAACTTGACGTTACCGGAACCAACCCGAAGAAGCAATCACCGGAAAAGAAGCACACAACATAGTAAACAACCAACACATCAACATGGCATGATGCACAATCAAGTATGATGCATGTCCGGTTTAAAGAGGCATGGCATGGCAAAATGCACAAGCAATCTTACAAATTAAGTGGAGCTCATTATGCAACGGAGTTGCATATTGAAGAAACACCACAGCAAGTTATTTAGTTCGATCTCGTTTATGTACCCAACAATATTAAATGTTGTTAAACATGGCAAGAGGGTGAAGCATAATTAAACTATCTAATCTAGGCAAGTTTAAATGAGGCCGGAAGCAACGAACAACAATTCCAGTAAATCCCCATATGCATTAGTATTTTATTGCAACAACAATTTAAACATTTTAATTGTTGTTATCATGATGCGGATGACATGAACAAGTTTTATGCAAGTTTTATGAAAAAGTTGATAGGAGCATTATATGAAGCATTTGTCATCGTGGCGGAAACGAAAGGGGTGCCACGACAACGAATCCGAAAGTGATGCCACGGCAACATATCGGTTCCGGTAACTCGATTGAGATCCCGGTGCAAACGAAAGTGCGGCGGGAGCGTGACATGCGATAGAAGGTGGGGTGATCCCGGTAACCAGGTTCCCACGGTTGACAAGGAAACGAGTGACAAATTGGGCACGGTGAAAATATGAGCATCCCAAACATCGCAAGCATTCGTTCACGGACGTCGTCTCGGGTTATACCTTCAAAGTGTGCAAACGGGACGGTTCTCGTTCGGTGCCAAGTAGAGGAAGTAGACGTTCTCGAGACGTTTGTCGGGGAGGTAGAGTACACGGCGACGGTAGTAGTACACGGATTCTCAGCCACGGAAGTAGTCGTACAACATTTTCGTAGAGGTTCGGGATCACGAGACGGAACTTGACGTCCACGGGGTCTTCGAGGGTCGACGGTAGTAGTACTCGTGACGGTAGTGGAACTTGACGCTCCGAAGGGTACTTGGCGGGCAACGGTCGTCTCGTGACTTGTCGGTCCATGAAGTTGTTCTCCCGCGTCTTGTCGTACACGTATCCAAGAAGAACTTGGTGTATCCATGTACTTGGCGTTTCCTGGTTCGGTGACCGTTTTCGGCATCGGACGTCGAGGTACTTGGCGGATCCGTGGAGCTCGCGGTCTGACGTGGTACTTGACGGTCTCGCACGGGGCAGCAACCTGGCAGTCTTGACGGCCAACAAAGGGGTCGCGGCAGGAAGCAGCAATGGTTCCTGGTGGCCGGCATCACCGGATCTCGCAGATAGGAGGCTGGCGACGCAGCATGGCGGCAACTTACGGCACGCCTCTATAGCCATGGAAGAGGACGAGGCAAGGGGCGGCCTCCATGGGGGACCTCCTGTCCCAGGCGCAGCAGCGGGTGCTTCGGCCTAGTTGGTCGGGGACGCGCTGCAGGATAGGAAGGTGGGAGACGACGACGTGCTTGATGGAGGGGACGAGGCCGGCGCTGGATTCCGGCAGGATCGAGGGAGGAGCGAGCGGTGGCCTCTTGACGCGCGGCTGCGCAGGCACCAGACAGAGGAGACGGACGGAGCTTGGCGACGGCGAACTTGGAGACGGGGCAGCGTCGGGCGCGCAGGGCTCCTGGCATGGAGACAGCGAGGTGGGTCGAGGGCGGCGGGCGCGGGCTCGCGCATGCTGGGGAGCGCCTCTCCCTAGCGATGCGTGTGGGAGCGAGAAGGAGAGTGGGGATCGGGCCTCGCTGGAAGGAGTGGAGGGGCTCGGTGCGATGCGAGAGAGGCTAGGGAGGCTGAGGCAGCGCTAGAGGGAATAGGGAGGGAGAGATCGACAGGAGGGGGAAGGGAGAGCCTCGGGGAAGAAGGGGATCGAGTGGGGCTCTCCCTCGCTCGATGCATGAGGGATTGGGTGGCGGTGGATGGGAACGAGAGGGGTGGAGATGTTGAGCGGCTAGGGTTAGAGGGTTAGGTGGCCGGCACGGGAGTGGGCCTGGTGGAGCTGGCTGGGTTTAGGTGCAGCTGGGCCTAAATGGCCTGCTGAGCTCCCTTCTCTCCCTCTCTCGATTCTACTCTTAACAAAAACAGAGACACTAAAAATTAGGAGAAAGGAAAAGAGAGAAGAGAAGGTTAGAGGAAGAATTTGGGCACAGGGATAATTTTCACGGACCCAGAAAAATGAGCATGGTCCGGGAAAATAGAAAAAGATCAAGTTTGAAAGATTAAATTCAAATTCCTTTGAATTTAATTCAAAAGGTTTGAACTAGGCTAGGAATTAGAAATGTCCAAAAATGTTGAGAATTTAGGTGGAGCTCCGGAAAATGACGAAAGGATATATGGCAAAGTTAGAGGCCAAGAATTGAAAAAATAAAAGGCATTGGGATTTTGCAAGTGTGTAATGGTGATTCCAAAGAATGGATTATTTTATAATAGCTCCACTAATATCGGGAGGATATATTATAAAGAGAAGTCATCTTTCCCTCAATTTAAATGGATCGAAGATCCATACAATTTATTTAGTTGAGTTGAGGTGCAAAGATTTATGAGATGATGGCATGATGACATGATGCAATGCACATGATGCAAAGATGAATGCAACAGACGAAACAAATCACACAACGAATCTCGGAAACCCTGGAAGACATCTGAAGCTCCGGTCTTGGGGCGTTACAACACTCCACCACTACGAGAGGATCTCGTCCCGAGATCTAGAATGGCGCCGGAGGAGAAAACGAAAGAGAAAAAGAGAAGAGGTAGAACTAATTGCTTCTTTGACAAACGAGTGAAACCAAGAACCTTGCGAGGTTGAACAAGTTCGAGAAAAGAATGCAACGAAGGTGAACAAAGTCGAAAACACTCCGTTAGAAAAGAGGAACGAGGAAGAACAAATTCAGGCAGAACTCCAGTTGGAAAGAAAAAGAATTGAATAAGGTCTTGATAAGATGAGAAGATACTTGATGAGATCACAACACACTGCCACCGGAACTATTGAATGAGTGGAACAAGGGGTAAGAAAGATCTCAGACCACACTCCGATTGAGAAGGGAGTCAAAATTTGATAAGATGGGAGAGCTCAAATGAAAACACGACACTCCGGTTGAGAAAGGGATGCAAGACTTGATACGGTGAAAAGAACTTGAACAAAGTGGCACAATACTCCGGTTAAGCAAGATAGGGAAGGAATAAGAGTGATATAATTTGGTCAGCACTCTGTCTGTAATTGGAAGGAATTTAACTAGACAAAATGAGGATACTTGTAAAGAGGACACAACACTCCAATTAAAAGGATAGGCACGACAAGAACACGATCTTGATAAAACAAGAAGATGGGTTGAAAAGATGAACATCACAATGCCTCCGGAACAAAAGTAAGAATGGAATGGAGTGAACGAAGGAAAACAATATCTTGAGAGAGCACGGTTACAACAGAAGCTAGAACGGAGTTGTTGGAAAACCCACAACGAAAATAATAAGCTTGATATGGTCTTATGGAATACCTCTCAAATTAAGAGATGAAAACCTGCCACTCACGGGAAAAGAATTGGATTGACAAGAACAAGGAGACGAGAAGGCTATATTACCGGGAGGATAAAAGAAGAACTTGGATCATTGATAAACACCATAAGAGCGACAATCCTTAGGGAAGGCTTAAGGTGAAATATAACCCAAGATAACCCAAATGACGAGATTGATGGATTTAAAATATCTCATTCTTGACAACATGTGAATCAAGAAAACATGAACTCAAATTATCAAGGATGACATAATACCACCTCCAATGATACGGAAGGAAGAATTGCACTCCGGATAGCAAGATGAAGAAAGCTTGAGCTCCTTTGAAAAGAATCTCAATGAACACTTCGAGAAGGAATTAAATCCTTGAAGAACCATCATGTAGAACCTTCATGAGGAACTCCGGTAATAAAAGAATGACAAGAAAAAGAAATTGAAAACACAAGGTGAAACCTTGTAATGATTTAGATGGACCTCCGTGTAGATATAGTTGCGAGAGCTTGGAACTCCGGAAAAGAAAAGATAAGATGAACAATTGAGATCAAGAATCTTGATGAACCTCCAGAATAAGGAATTAAATCGCTTGGATCAAACAAGAGTAAGAATTACATTATGCTTATCCTTCACCAATTTAAATTGATGACAAACAACGGATTTGGCATATTACTTACTCTCGTAGAAAGGATTAAGAGAGATATAGCATAAACTTGAGAAGGTCTTCAACGAACCACCGGTAGAATTTGAAAGAACGAAAGAATTGATATGATAACGAAAGAAGAGGAATCTTGTACGAACCACCGTAAGAATTGAACAACAAATTATGTAAAGGGATGAACCACTAGTAAGAATTAAAAATGAAAGAAGAGAAGATAAAGAAACACCTGGAAGAATTAGCAAATAACCGAAGATGCTTGAGAGAATTTAGATACATGAGAACGAAGAGATCACGATCCGATTAAAATTCACTTGAACGAAGCACCGGTAAAATTTGGAGAATGATAGCTGGAAGCTGAGAATGAAAAACCTGAAATGATGGAATCAGGATAATCAAACTAAGAAGAATCTTGAATTACTCCGGATAGGTGAAAAGAATTCTCACAACCAAAAATAATTATGAGAGGATTGCAACAATCTCGAATGACGAAACTTGAAGAGAATGGAGCAAGGTTGAAAGAAGAATCTTCTCCGGTCTTCTAAACTGAGAATGACAACGAGAAATACCATCAAGACTTATTTAGACACTCCGGAATGAAAAATGGAAAGGTTGAGCCAACGATGGAAAGAATTTGAAAGATTTGGAGAAATGCATTTGACTGATGATAACTCATTCTTATGTCAAACTTCGAAAAGAAATTTGAGGATAGCTCCAGGAAAATAAGAAGAGTCAGGTAAGATCCTGGGAAAAGACCTGTGGGTTAGGGCCCACTCAAAAGAAACACTGTTGGAATGATTAAAAAGAGGGGTTGCACCGGTTGAATTAAATGGCTCGAATGAGATAACAATCCCGAAAGAGCTTGAACGAATGTAGAGTGGAAACACGAATCTTCGAGATATCTTGAGCACTCCAGAATAATTGAATAGTGAGAAAAGAATGATTAAGAATTGCACCGGCATGAGCAAGCATTGAAATGAGGAAAGGATATGATCAACAAAGCTTGCACTGGTTCCACCGGAGAAGAAAAAGAATGAATAATGGTGAACTAGAAACTCCGTTAAATCTTCATGAGCATCATCGGATAAGAACATTGAGGGAAAAGAATGGAGAGACTTCACAAGAATAAAAGGATACTTGAATAAACATCTGAGTCCTTGGAGAAAAACAAAGGGAGGGAGGGTGGGAAAAACAAAGACAATTTGGAATGGATGGAACGAACACCGTAGAGAAGAACTGATAATTGATCTTGTAAATGTTGAAGTGAACGGATCCACTTGAGGAGAGACACACCGGTTGAAAAGAATTAACATGACAATCTCGATTATCATGAAGGATTAGTATTCGCATAGGAATATGGGAACACCACTTGAGGAAGGTATGGAATCAACACTTGACATTGAAGCAACTCGAATACCACAACTCAAAACAAAAACAAAGGGTTGGCTTGCAGAATAAGCCGGAGCAAACATATGATAGAGATTTCGTCCGAAGTTTTCGTGGTGGGACCTACACGGGCTCGATCGTACAGCACCATCATGTACAAGG